>CM062297.1:344727459-347127459 GCA_031216915.1 Pictodentalium vernedei | reverse complement strand
CCGAGCAATAAGTTCATTTACCTTTTGTGTACAAAACCATAACTTCATACAAAGATTGCCTCTCTGCCCGTCTATCCCACTCAGTTTTGGACAATAACTTTTGTATCTATGATTGTAAAATACGTTGCTGTTAAAGGAGCAATGATTGGTTTTACTTTTGGGATCTGTTGATCAAAGGTAAAGGTTGGTGTAACTGTAAATAGAATTTTGATTTCTGGGCACTATTTTTAGCTCAATTTGACAAAGTTAAGTATGAGCTATTGGGACGGGTTGTGATCCATCTTCCTCCTGTCTGTTCAAACGTACGTCTGTCTGTCCACAAATCCTTTGGCATACCCTACAGGCCAGAGCTTTCCCCCTATCAGTTCCAAATTTCTTATATTGCTTTGGGGCAATGTCTAGATGGGAGCTATTGATTTTTTTCGAATTTTGTCGAAAAACATGGCCGTCAGTGGCCATCTTTGATTTGGATATAAATTGTCCAACAATTCCTTTAGCACACCCTACTGTCGCAGCTCTCATCCGATCAGTCTCAAATTTTATATGTAGCTTTTGGGCATTGACTAGATGGAGCTATCAGATTTTTCCAAATTTTGTTAAATAAACATTGCCGCCAGTGGCCATCTTAGATTTGGCAAATAAATTGTCAGCAATTCCATTAGCACACCTTACAGGCCGCATCTCTCGCCCAATCTTTTTCAAATTTCATATGTAGCTTTGGTGTGATGTCTAGATGGGATCTATCAAATTTTTCTGATTTTTGTTGGAAAAACATGGCTGCCAGCAGCCATCTTGGACTCAGATATAAACTGTCAATAATTCCATTAGCACATCCTACAGGTCGCATATCTCACCTGATCTTTTATGAATTTCATATATAGCTTTGTTTGGTGTGATGTCTAGATGGGAGCTATCAAATTTTTCTGAATTTCGTGAAAAATATGGCTGCCAGCAGCCATCTTGGATTGGCATTTGAATTGTCAACAATTCCCTTAGCACACTCTGCAGGCCACATCTCTCACCCAATCTTTTTCAAATTTCATATGTAGGTTTGGTGTGATGTCTAGATGGGAGCTACCAGATTTTTCTGAATTTCATTGCAAAACATGGCCAACAGTGGCCATCTTTGATTTGGCATATAAATTGTCACCAATTCTTTTGGCATACCCTATAGGCCACACCTCTCACTTGATTTTTTTCAGATTTCATATGTGACTATGGTATGATGTCCAGATGGGAGTTATCAAATTTTTCTGCATTCCGTTGAAAAAGATAGCCACCACCGGCCATCTTTGATTTGACATCTAAATTGTCAACAATTCCATTAGTTCACCCAACAGGCCGCATCTGATTTTTTCAGATTTCATTTGTAGCTTTTGTGTGATGTCTTTTCTGCAGAAACTTGAGTGAGTGACATGGCATTACTGGATCTTTCTATTTAGTTCATTCCCTTCTTGGACAAGTTGAGCTGCAGTGTCATTGACACTTTCATTGTTTCTGCCTGCGTTCAAAACTCTCACATCATACACAGATTGTCTATAAAATGTTGGTGATTGGACATGTGTGTGTGGTTAATAGATCAAAGGTCATGGTCACTTACTAAAAATGTATTTTTGCTTTCCATACAATAACTTTGGTTTCATTCTGCATATAAAATTCTTCTTCCATACACAAATATCCTATAAGGTGTTGATGGTTGTGTTTGGGGTCAATAGATAAAAGGTTAAAGTCACTGCCACTATAATTAGATTTTTTTATTTCACTGAACTTACTTGAGTTTCCCCTTTGATACAAACCTGTAACTAGAGATGGGTGGTTAATTGAAAATTCGGTTCAGTTTTGATTTTATCAAAACTGAAACCGAAACAATTACAGAAAACCCCTCACAGTTTTCAACTTCAATGTTGAAAAACTCTAATCAGGTCTTCACATCAAGAATAAAGACAGAAACAACCTAAAGTTAACCTTGTTTTCAAACATCAGGGTCGCGATACCCCTTTTTCATTATAGCTGCACTAATTGGTATTGCATTTGAGCATGGTATTTATCGCGAAAATAGGTGACAAAATTTCTTCTAACGTATCATGATTTAAGCATCCATCTGTTTATCAAATGTGATTTCCTTTGCAGAACTGGAACTTGTCACTTGTTCCACATTTATGATGACAAATATAATATCTACACGTAATTTTGAAAGTCTGAACTTCTAAGCAAGTGTCAAAATCAGTCGATGTTGGAATGAAATTTAGGGTTACAAGACCTATAAGAGCGACTTTTACTCGATAAAATTTTGATGGTCGGCATAATTTTTTAGGGTGTTTCGGGTTACCCACCCTAAACGCAGGTATTTTTTTTTGGGGGGGGGGGGGGGGGTCTAATTTTGCAACAGACTTTTCGCAAAAATCATTTTTCTCAAACTTGAAACTCTTGAGATAATTTATGCAAAAACATTGTGCTCAGGAAACCAGAGTACCGGTATGGTTATTACCCAGGTGCACTGCCCTGGAAAGGGAGTCCCTGTGACCCTGACTGGCATCAACTACATCTTCTTATATGCAAATGCAATGTATTGGTATGTTTGTACAATGAAAACCAAAACCGAAAACCTGACTTTGAATGAAACCAAAACTGGAACCGACATGAAATTTAAAAACCGCCCATCTCTACTTGTAACTTCATACAAAAATTTGCCTATAAGGTGTTACTTGGGATTGAGTCTGGGCTCAATAGGTCAAATGTCAAGGTCACTGTTGCTTTAAGTTGATTTTTATGCCCCCCCCCCCCCCCCCCCCCGACTTAAGCCGGGTGGCATATAGTGATTGAAGTGTGCATGTGTCCGCGTGTCCGTGTGTGTGTCCGAGCCAATAACTCGAAAACTGTTAGGGCCACAGTCATCAATCTTCACACAATTATAAAGGACCATGGGAGGATGTGTCACACACCATAGCCAGGTTCGTACCTTCAAGGTCAAGGTCACATTTCAAGGTCACACTAAAAATTGGTCAATATGTGTGTCTCAGCCATAAGTCAGAAACGAATCATACAGGGACCAGCCTAGGGGGGAATTTTAGGGAGACTTCAAGTCTCCCTCCAGAAAAAATAGGGAGACTGCAGAGTCATGTAGGGAGACTTCATAGGCAAGTGGGGAAAATTAAGAATATTCATGTACCACCCCCGCCGCCCCTTCATATTTTCAATTTGTGGTCCTCCATTAACATACAAATAATCCAGGTCCAGTTGTCTATGATGCATCTGTGCCAGGTTAAAAAATCACAATGTAATTATTGACTGAAAATCCCCCACTGCTACTTCTCCTTCATGACCTCTCACCTTTTCTTCATGCCAATCCCCCATCACCCTCCTGTGGTTGCCTTTCAACAAAGTCTACTAAGCTAATAATTTCCTAAGTCTGAAAGTGTGAACAGGACCAGATGTAAGAAGGTTGCTTGGGAGGTACTTTGTTAGTTAATAAACAAAATACATTCTGGGGTCGAGTATTTTGTAAAAGAAATGTCACTCCGCATCATTTTTATGGCATTCCGGTGTCATTCCGCGTCATTTCATGTCATTCCGATGTTTAGGAGGACCCTTTTTCAAGATCGTCCACATGCACACTTGTGTCCTGTACAAAGCTTTTCTTGACATCACTAAAGCTTTTTCTCATGTGTTTCAATTCCATTCGTGTTTTTCTGGGAATAGACAGCCCAACAGTTAACAGTCGTCAGCAAATCGAAATGAAAATAATGTGTTATAAAATACGTCCGTTGTGTATACATTTTTGGCATCCTAAGCGACGTAACCTACTTTCAAACTGGGTTGTTTTGTTGAGTCGCACAAGTCACCTATTTTCGTTTCGACACTTGAAGCTCCGACTGGAACGCAACAAAATAGAAATAAAAAAATCCGCCAAAAGCAACAATGGACAATTGATTGTCGTGTGATTTCAAATAAATGGACGTTTATTTGACAAATTAAAATGCCCATTTATCACACTCGAGCACATTCGATTTTTGAAAATACTCGTTTTCATGTAAACCTCGCATCACTCAGTTCAGCCTCTTCTCATTTTGGCCAATTTTTAGAGGGCGACTTGTAATCGCCCCGACTATTTTTCTAGGCGACTTTGGGCTTAGAAGGGCGACTTAATCGCCCTAGTCACCCTCATGGCTGGTCCCTGGAATCATAGTACAATTGTTAAACTTTTCACAAATGTTAAGGACAGTCAGAAGGTGTGCCGCGTATAATAGTTTCCGCCGCATCTGCAATGTGAAGGTCACAATTGACCTTCATATGTTCAGGGTCAAAAATTGTGTCTCAAGCATGACTCCAAAACTATTAGGGCTACAGTCATCAATCTTCACACAATTATAAAGGACCATGGGAGGATGTGTCACACACCATAGCCAGGTTCGTACCTTCAAGGTCAAGGTCACATTTCAAGGTCACACTAAAAATTGGTCAATATGTGTGTCTCAGCCATAACTCAGAAACGAATCATAGTACAATTGTTAAACTTTTTACATATGTTAAGGACAGTCAGAAGGTGTGCCACGTATAATAGTTTCCGCCGCATCTGCAATGTGAAGGTCACAATTGACCTTCATATGTTCAGGGTCAAAAATCGTGTCTCAAGCATGACTCCAAAACTATTAGGGCTACAGTCATCAATCTTCACACAATTATAAAGGACTGGGAGGATGTGTCACCCACCATAGCCGGGTTCGTACCTTCAAGGTCAAGGTCAAATTTCAAGGTCACACTAAAAATCGGTCAATATTCGTGTCTCAGCCATAACGAATCATAGTACAATTGTTAAACTTTTTACAAATGTTAAGGACAGTCAGAAGGTGTGTCGTGTATAATAGTTTCTGCCACATCTGCAAGGTGAAGGTCACAAGGGGGGGGGGGGGCATGTGTTACCTTAGTAACATTCTTCTTGTTTTAAAGTTAAATATTACTACACAATTTCTCCCAATATACTAGTGAAGTTATCTTGATATTTCTAGCAGAAGCTTTAACATATCGGCAATGTTTTTGTGCATTCCTCAGTTTATTGGAACATATAATTTCATTGAAGAACTAAAACATTTGACAGAGACAAGATCTCCCAGAACAGACTTTATTTGTGCAAATTATTTTCAATTCTTTATCTTGGTATGCATCAGAGGAGGGATTAGGTGTGGAGGTGGGCGGGGGCTGTGATATAGTGATCAGTATTTCATCTGCCATAGTTTGTAAAAATGTCCATCTACGCAAAAAAAACCCCAAAATAATTCAAATCATCAAAACTCATGTAATTGAAACTTAAGATAATGGTACATATGATCCCTTGAGTGAAACAAGACACTTTTGGCATTGCAGATGGCACCTTGTTCCACTTTAGGGATGATATTGAGGAAGAGGGAATAGTCAAGCTTTCAAGAATATACCTCGCCATTGCATAAATATGTGCCAATCTCACATTTTCTCTTTTGCGCAGATTGGGGGGATCCACCATTCCTCAGTTGGCTATTTTGTTTTTATGAAATGATAAAAATTGAATCGCTCAGATGAATTCAACCTTTTGTATTCTAGGTTCAACTTGCATGCCGATTGAAGAAACCACTTTTCCTTCATGAAAGGGAGGCACATACAGATTTGGTTTCTGTTCTGAGTAAATACAAGAAGCAACTACCACCTGTCCTGATTCATTGTTTCACTGGATTAGCAAGTGAAGCCAAAGCATATATGAACCAGGGTTTCTACATTGGTCTGACCAGTAAGTATTTGCCACTCTGTTTTTATATGCTCATATATCCAGGATCAAAAAGACTCACTCATAAAGCAGTAACCCGGCATCACTGTTAAAGAGAAACTGAGGAATGGTATCACTTGTCAGCATCGGATGTTTTTCAACAAAATTTATATTCAACCCCTGAACACTGATGTGAAAATCCCTAAAGTTTCAGCAGCACATTTTCCTATAATCTAATTATGAATTTCACTAAATCAATCATGTTTGAGAGTGCAGCTTGTGCTCTGTTCTAGCATCATTATGGGAAAAATTATAGCTTGAAATTTTGATAGTTCAACATAAGTTGGCACAGGCTTAGTCACTTCATTGGAAATGTGTGTTAGATTTTAAAAAAAATATGCCATACATGTTCTAGAGACTCTTCCTGAAGTTGAAACTCATAAAGTGTACATTTGTGATTTATAACTGAATGTGATAACCATCAGCTAATGGATGTTCAGTACATAATTGTACATTTTGTGCAGTTTTGCATCGCAGTTAACGATGCATATTTGCCTGATCATGTGATTGATAAGCATACAGCAAACTGCAATTTAGGTAGATCTGCTTGTTTTGTTCACAAACACAACCATGTTTTCCCATTGATTTGAAAAGAAAATATCCATGGCAGCAAACCTGAGCATCAGGATTAATAGTATTGAGAATGCAGCATATCCCAACAGCAATAAACGACGCAACTCTAACCATGCAGTATATACATATTTCAGAAAAAAGCTGGTTTCACTGGAGCAACCTTGGTGTATGGTAGAGCAGAATGCTATAGTTAGTCTTTGTCAAATATGTTCATTTTAGCTTTTTTAACCCCCTGCACACTGATGTCAAAATACCAAAATTTTAAGTAGTCATATTTCCCATAATGCATCTATAAATTTAGCCAATTCAATCTTGTTTGACAGAGCTCAATGAGCTCTGTCAAACAAGATTGAATTTGCTAAATTCCTAGTTGCATTATGGGAAAATTTTGCACCTGAAAATTTTTCACACATCAGCATCAGTGTGCAGGGGGTTAATGAACACATTAAACATGGGCTAACCCCCACATTCTTTTGATCTGTTATAGACTGGGTTATTTATTAACACTGAGGTACATATTCTATTTATTAATAGTGTGACATGACAACTGGATATTCAGATTTTGTTCTGCTCTGCTAACCAATTTCATATTTACTAGCACAATTTGCTAATCATCCTAACGTTTATAGATATCCTAACATTTATATAAATAACCAAAAGATAACGTGGGTTGGATTAAACGGGAAAATCTGCACAAAGATAAGTTTGGCTAATTTTACCTTAAATAAAACAAAAAAAATATTACCTCAAAAGATCATGAAAATACTTTATATTTTTATACAACAACCAATAGTCCAGACTAGCTGGTGCTAACTCGAATTAATCCAGAGCCAAACACAAATTTTGTCCCCCAATCCCCAAAATTTGCATGCAAAACTGAAAAAATCAAGTCCTATATGGTCCTCCATATTTTTGGGATCTGCGCATGCGCAGTATCCAGGAAGGTACCGAAATTGGTGCAAACCATCATTCTTTGTTTGGCCCTAAAGTCAGCAACAATGAACTGACATCTGTGCTTTTAAATCTCCTTTTTGGCTCACCAAAGATAGTTGTGTGAGCCTATGGCATAGCCCTCATGTCGGCGACTGCGTCGTCGTCCGGATTAATTCATTTTGAACTTTTGTGTGCAGGTTTTGATTTTTTTTTTTTTATGTCTGCATGCTTTTCAGGGATAGTAATATTTTATTCAACCCTTTCCATGCTTAGTTACTTGAATTTTGGACTTTTGTGTACAGGTTTTTGACTTTTCTGTGCAGGTTTTTGACTTTTGTGTACAGGTTTTGAAATTTTGTCTTCAAGTGGAGTTTTACCTTACTGGCATACTGCCTTGGTGGTTTCCTTAACATTTCAGGGTATCTTTCTCAATTTTAACCCATTGAAACAAATGTGATGCTTTTTTGACTTTTATGTGCAGGTTTTGAGGTTTGTCTTTCTTTTCTTCCAAGTGGATATTTTTCAAGTAGAGTTTCACCTTACTTGCATATTGCCATTGTGGTTCTGTGACAGGGTATTTTTCTCAGTTTTAACCCCTTGAAACAAATGTGATACTTGTTTTTACTTTCATGTGCAGGTTTTGAGGTTTGTCTTTCTTTTCTTCCAAGTGGCGACTTACCTTGTAGCATATTGCCATGGTTCCTATTTTATGTTAGGATGCTTCTTGGGGCTAGTATTGTATTATTTAACCCTTTAGCTGCTTATTTACTTTAATTTTGGACATTGTGTGCAGGTTTTGGAGTTTTACCTCACTGGCATATTGCCATGGTGGTTACTGTAACATTTTCAGGGTATTTTTCTAAATTTTAACCCTTTGAAACAAATGTGATGCTTTTTTGACTTTTATGTGCAGGTTTTGAGGTTTGTCTTTCTTTTCTTCCAAGTGGATATTTTTCATGCAGAGTTTCACCTTACTGGCATATTGCCATTGTGGTTACTGTGACAGGGTATTTTTCTCAATTTTAACCCCTTGAAACAAATGCGATACTTTTTTTTACTTTTTTGTGCAGGTTTTGAGGTTTGTCTTTCTTTTCTTCCAAGTGGCGACTTACCTTGTAGCATATTGCCATGGTTCCTATTTTATGTTAGGATGCTTCTTTGGGCTATTTTTATATTATTTAACCCTTTAGCTGCTTATTTACTTTAATTTTGGACTTTTGTATGCAGGTTTTGTACTTTTGTGGGCAGGTTTTGATATTTTTTTTAAGTGGAGTTTTACCTCACTGGCATACTGCCATGGTGGTTATTGTAACATTGTCAGTGTATTTTTCTAAATTTTAACCCTTTGAAACAAATCTGATAATTTTTTTTTACTTTTATGTGCAGGTTTCGAGGTTTTTCTTTCTTTTCTTCCAAGTGGATATTCTTCAGGTAGGGTTTCACCTTACTGGCATATTTTTCATGCAGAGTTTTTACTGTGACATTATCAGGGTATTTTTCTCAATTTTAACCCATTGAAACAAATCTGATACCTTTTTTTTTACTTTTGTGTGCAGGTTTTGAGGTTTGTCTTTCTTTTCTTCAAAGTGGAGACTTACCTTGTAGAGTATTGCCATGGTTCCTATTTTATGTTAGCATGCTTCTTAGGGGTTATTATTATATTATTTAACCCTTTAGCTGCTTATTTTCTTTAATTTTGGACTTTTGTGTGCAGGTTTTGAACTTTTTTTTTTTACTCCAGCCACCCCTTTACATTGGCCACCTGTTGGTGAGCCACGGGGTACTGATACCCCCTCTAGTTGAGGATGCCAGGCACAAATCAATGGTAAAATTGGTGGATCCAAGGATATAAATGGATGATGGAAGTGAACAACAGTGGTTAGAAATGTTCAGCGATGTAACTTTATAATAATTATAAAAATTATTTCATGTTTCCCAATTTTGGGACATGCGCCTGACATCATCATTCTTGCTTATGATTTATCCACTGTTTGTTAAGTGTTCCTTCCCTATCCCTCCTTGAAGCCCTCCTGTTAAACTCCCAAGCTTTTTGGCTTAGTTTTATCAAAATTTTTTATGAAATTAAATGGGAGTTTTACGTGTGTAACAGAATGTTTATTCTGTTTATCCCCATGGTTAAGTCCTCACCCTAGGGGTGTTAGGTCGTTTTGGGTCATGCATTTTCTCTCCGATGTATCGTTTTTTCTTCGTTTGAAGATCTTGCTTTACAGCTGGTAGCTTTTAAATCAGTTACAGACTTTGGGCCTTTTTTCTGTGCCTGTTGTCTTGTTTCCGTTGTTTTCCTTGAAGTTGTTTACATTGGCAACATCTTTAAATATATGTAGTATTTAGTTATTATTACTGTAGGATTGTTGTAAGATACATTAATTAATATTCTGGTAGTGTAGCAAAAAAATTTTGATTTTGTCCACACTTAGGCTCTTTTGGTATGCCCTTGAGCTCTTTAGGTTCCCTTTAGGCTTTTTTTCAAAATATTTTCAAAAATTTTTTGGATTTTAATTTTTCGATTTCGATTTTGTTTGCTGTTTATTATGTATCTTTATCATATATTTATTGTGGAGTTTGTGGGAGTACGATTGACTTAGTTTTGATTAATCTTGAAAGCATACTGTTCAAAATGCAAGGCGAGGAAGTCTTCCTCAGATTTATATGCATCTTGCCTTGCTTGTAGTCGATGTACTCCTGCAGATTCTTGTCCTACATGTGTCAATTGGGATGACAAACATTGGAAGCGGGTGTCACGGTACGTTGTTGTGGTGAGATGTCTATGCCACTGCTCTCACCACAAGGTAATTCAAGTTTTTCAGTTTCTTTTTCAGAGGAACAAGAACATGGTGATGGTATTGTGACACCCACCAAAAGTGTGCTACTGTCGTCGCGCCGTGATGCTCTTGAATATTAAGCAGGGGATAAGGCCACTGGTCTTAAACCTTTGCAGGCAGCTAGCTTGAACGGTGAAGCGGTCACTTCGTCTGTGGGTGCCGTAAAGCCGGGTATGTCCGTTGTGGTCGAAGACAGTGTAGTGGGTAGAGTGAGCACCTTATAAACGAAAGCTCACCCAGCGATGATGGAACTAGGGAGGAAGCCAGCAAGTTTCTTGTCGGGAGGCTCGGCGAGGTCTGAAAAGGCTGTGAGCAGGAGAGGTCCCTCTTTAACCCAACAACATCTGGGGCCAGATGTTGTTATGACAAACTTACACGCGCCAGAGCATATGTCCACACCTTCCACTCGGGATGTTCCGTCTAGACTACAGCCGGCCTCGGCGGCAATCATGGCTTCCTCCGCTACGATCAGTAAGCACACACGACCTCATCCTAGCTACCAGACTTCAGATATCCAGCTAGCTGTGCGAAGATGGAGCCAGTCTTCGCCCGTGAAGTCGGACCATCCGGTAGCTAGGGAACCGAGGCTTCGATCATCGTGACGTTCGGAGAAGAGATCCATCTCCGGAATCCCAGGAGCAGCAAGCGGCTAAGAAACAGAAAACCGCTGCTCCTCAAGCCTCAGTGACGGACTTGCTGTCGCAGATTGCGCAGCTGACTGCAGGCTCCCAGCAAGTGCGGGAGCAGCCTCCCTCAGACTCCAGAAGTGAGCTGTCGGATGGTGCTGGGTTGGTCCAGTTGTCTGTTCACGCAGATGCAATGGACTGGGATTCTCAGTTGATTCAGTCGGATGGTGAAAGGGATGAGGAAGAGGATTACCCTTCCCTTTTGAAACAACATGTGGTTGCGATGGACTTTATCCGTCAATACTATCCTGAGTTTGTTCCGCCGAATTAACAAGCTGCAACAACAAGGGAGAAACCGCTGGCGTCTTTTGATGCAGACTTTATACGGAGGAAAGAAGAAGTTCTTTCTTTCCCGATTCAGTCTAGACAGGTGTTGCAGGCCTTCGGCCATGTAGACAATGCCATATTTAACCTCTCGAGTGGGAGGGAAAAAGGCAGTTTCTTATCAACATCCTCCATAAATATTCCGTTTCTTGGACCACGTTCATTTAAAACGGTTGGAGAAGATGTTCAGAGAGCTCCACTGCATTTAGATGAGCAGGCTGGGGATTTAGATATATCCTTACCTGTATCATTCAACATTCGCTCAGATGTAATGGAAACCGCAATTTCATTGAATAGAGCAAATTTGGACGCAATGTCCTACGCAAATCTCCTTACCAGGGCTATGGCACAACGTCTCAATGGGGAGGAATTTGTACCTCTCTTAGAGTTCTTTCCAGGGCAGTCATGTATACCACGTATAACTCCGCCCCGACAGTGGAAAATCTGGAGTTAATAAGTCGTGATGCTGCCCTTGTGTCGTCATCACCGGATCGTGCCGGACTCCGGACATACTCTCTTTGACGACAAGCTTTCATTATTATATGAACAGGCTGCTAAGAAAGCTTCCAGTGCACTGCATTTGAAGTCGGCGTCTCAACAACCCCCTTCAGCAGATCGGAGTACGCGAGGACGTTCCAAGTCAAAATCATCTAAAGGGAACTCCTCGCATGGGTGCAAAAAACCCTCATGTAATTACTCTGGAGGTCGTCAATACAGTGACTCGGGAAAGGGGCGTAAGTCTGATCGGGACTCGGTCAGACGCCCCTAAGCTGACGGGGCGAGGCTCTTCGCGGAGAGGATGTAGTTTCTCCTCCCGTAAGCCTCGCAAGTCCTACAGGTGATGGTCAAGCCCTCTATTGCTTGCCAGTTGGCGGAAGGTTATCAAACTTCGCGAAAAACTGGACAGCAGTCACGGAAGATCAATGGGTGAGAAGTGTAGTCTCGGACTGCCTACGCCTATCATTCCGAGCGAAAACCCCACTGACAAGATGTCCGTGCTGGACAAACTTTCCAGCAGATCCTTTCAAAAGAGAGTCTCTCCTAGCGGAGATGCAGGTTCTCCGGCTAAAGGAAGCAGTAGAGGTCATCGAGAATCGAAATTCTCAAGGTTTTTACAGTCACCTGTTTCTTGTATCGAAGCCAGATGGCTCTTTCTGACCGGTCATAGACTTGAGCTGGATAAACAAGTTAATCGTGGCTCCAAAGTTCTATATGGAAACCATTTGGTCGATAAGAGCGAGCATTTGAGTGAACGACTTTGCGTCAAGCATAGATCTAAAGGACGCTTACTTTCATGTCCTGGTACATCCGGCATTCAGAAAGTACCTGCGGTTCGCCGTGCAAGCAAAGGTTTATCAGTTCAGAGCAGTGTGCTTTGGTCTGAACCTGGCTCCCTGGGCTTTCACTTGGTAATGTCTTACTTCCAAGCTCATTCGTCTGTGGTAACGTCGGCTCACTTGAACAACATTCTTCAGAGATACGGCAACAGAATTATTCTTCAGAACGATGTTCGACTGCTACTATTGCTCCGACATCTCAGTTTCATAGTAAACAAGAAAAAGTCAGATTTAGCTCCTTCGAAGTCGTTCACTCACTTGGGATGAGCTTCAAGACTCACAACAATCTGGTTCATCTCCCGTTACTCAGTGCGAAATTAGTCAGTTGTTATGCTTGGTTTTGTCTACACTGATACGCAATAACAGCGAGGGAGTTCATGCGACTGATGGTGCTATGCGGAGCGGCTGCACATCTTATTCCGATAGGCCCTCTCCCAAGATGTGTACGTAGATTAACTAGTTTTGTCACAAATTGTCTCCTGACCGATCTGGGGAAGGGCAGGATGTGTTCAGCTATTTGCTTTCTTCTTTGCTGGTATTAGACAAAATGTTTGAAAATATCACTCTTCTACGGAACGTAGTGTGGTTATTCTATTGTCTTGACTTGATATCGCTACACATTATTTATTCATTTCAGTTCTATAATTACCTGTGTTATTACTTGCTTCTGGAGAACTCGTCCACCTTTAAATGTATAAAGGAGTCACCAGGTCTGTAAATCAACAAGTCTAGAGGCTTACGGGGTAATTGTTGGCAGTGTTGGAATTCATAATTTGTGGGAGATGACAGAAAGACAGCCAATCTGGCTATGTCATCTCCCGACGGTGTAAATCAAATGTAAATTTATAGTACAGTGGAGCCCACTCAATTCTATATCTCTTAATGGAATAACCCTGTTAGTTGAATATAATTTCCAAACACCAAACCATTTGCCATACTTTCAGTACAAATTTGACCTCTTAATTATACCCCCGCTTCGAAGAAGTGGGGGCTATATAGGAATCGCCCTGTATGTCCGTACGTCCGTCCGTACGTCTGTCTGTCCATCCGTCCATACGTCTTTCCGTCCGAACAAATTCTTGTGTGCGCAACTCCTCCTACATTAAAGAACCGATTTTGAAGAAACTTTTCAAACATCATCACTACTAAGTGAACATGCGCATATTCCAAAATTTTTGATCTGCGACAATTTTAACCAGGTTATCTCTCTTGAACTTTGATTTAATATGGGTTTCTACATGAAATTCTTGTGTGCGCAACTCCTCCTACATTTATCAATCAATTTCCTTATGGCCTTCGCCTAAATGATCAGAAGTGCATTCCTCTAAAAAACCAAAGTGGGGGTATTAATCACCTTCAGTGATAGTTCTAGTTGAATATGGGTTACAGAGCAAACTCCTGTTAATTGAATAAAAAAATCCTGTAAAATGTCGAGAAATTACACTGGCAATCTACAAATACCCAATGTTTAGAGACCTATTTCACATGAGTGTATCTAATAAATTGAGCATTTATTCTATTATATATTGTTTGACAGAGCTCCTTGAGCTCTGTCAAACAAGTTATGATAGAATAAATGCTCAATTTATCTCTAAAATATAGGAAAGTGACCAGATCCCTGTTATTTGAATACTCCTGTTAATTGAATAATTTTAACTGGCAAAGTGGCTATTCAATTAACAGAGTTCCACTGTATTTCTATTACATTGCAATTGTATTTGATTTATACCATTAAATAAATAAATCTAAATCTAAATCTGATCAATATTTTTTTTAAATAAAATGAACCCTGGTACATTCACACTGCTAATCTTTTATGTATTACTTTATCTAAAATATTTGGTCAAATAAATATATGGCTATCACGGGTGCATTTATAAATCTGTATTTCATAGTTTAAAGGGACAATACTTCAACTCAGGCTTTCAGCTGGCCATAATTTTCCTCCTTTTTTGGTGGTAACTCTTATTTTCATAATTTTTATGTAACAATCCATAGTGTTGGACGATATTAGCCAGAATAATAATCACAGTTTTGTGGAAAGATCATGATTAACAATATACTCAACTATCGTTCTCCAGTGAAAGTTGTGTATTTTCTGGTAAATAGTGTTAATACAGCCTGGTGTACTTAATGCAATGGACTCACTTTATTTATCAGAAATATACTGAGCACATATACGTAATGTCTCAATTTAATAATAACTTTGATTTAAATTATGTGCCTGTGCATGGTCTACGAATAGATAGGCGTGGGACGTATCAAAATATAATGTTTAGTTTTTAAAACCCCGTCTAGCGGGGGTATATAGGATTCCTCGTGTCCGTCAGTCTGTCTGTCCGTCAGTCCTTCCATCGCAAAATTGTTTAATGGAGGGTACTGTCATGCTGTAATCAACTCCTTCCCCATTTTTCAATTCACATAATTGAAACTTCAGAATATGATCATACACACATTGAAGATGTGCAACATGTATAAAGACTTGCAAAAATTTTGTTTCACCACAGTTATTTCCCTTTCTTAGCTGAAAGGCGGGGGTATTGTTTTCTGAATACCAAGATGTCACATTGTTGACCTTGCTCACCCTGAGGTATTGGTGCGGGGGTAACACACCACCTGGCGATGGATTGCGGGGGTATCGCACCCCCTAGTGATGGATCGACTCTAGTTTACTTTTTACCTCCCTTGATGTGTTTCTCCAGTGTTCACTTGAATGCAGGAAACATTGGCGAGACACATCAAGTGAGGTAACTGAATTGAACAATGAATTTCTCGACATGACGATACTTCAAACCGATTATCAAAACTTGCTGTCAACCAATTGCCGGTTATTTCTCTGCCAATTATGCCGATTCCAATGGTTGAAGTAGGACACTGAAGATAATCTGTTGGTGCCTGTTATACTACAGAATTTCGTTGATAAATCATCAATTATGTAATAGATATATCATTATTTTGTGTCCTATATGGGTAAATAATTGTACAGTTGTGCAGGTGTCCGGAGATATTTTGGACGAGGCGAAGCTACTTTATTGAAATGGTCAGATATGAAAGCCATTTTTAATAGTCAGTGTTAAATATAGAATAACCGGAAACTGCCGGTTTTTAACTGCCGGTTGTCATAATCGGCCGATGCCCCCATAACCGGCCGGTTCCGATTGCCGATTCCACTTATCGGTTCATCACTATGACAAAGTCAAGCAGAGCTATTTCCATCACTTCTTGTTCGTCGGCGTACGTACATATGTGCATCTGTATGTGTATACGTCCACAATTTCCTTTGGAATACCACACAGGCCACATTTATGATCAGATCACTTTGCAACTTGGTATGCTTGTTTGGGGTGACATCTAGATGGGTGCTATCGATTTTCTGTCATTTCTGCCAAAAAATGTTGCTGCTGGCAACGTTTTTTGAACTCGGTTTATTCAAACCACAATATTTCCTTTTGGCACACCCTACAGGGCACATTTATGATCAGATTGCTTTGAAACCTGGTATGCTTGTTTGGGGTGGCCTCTAGATGGGAGCTGTCGATTTTCTTCCATTTCCGTCAAGAAATGTTGCCGCTGGCAACAACCATTGAACTTAGTTTAGTCAGGCATCATCAGATTCAAGTTTGTTCAAATCGAGCCTGTGGGTTAATATTTAGGCTCCCTATTGAAGCCCGAATTTTATTTTTGTGCAACATGAGGAATATTCATTAAAAATCTTCTTCACCAGTCAGAATCTTTTCACATTTGGTACACAACATTTCTAGGGAGTCAGATTCAGTTTTGTTCAAATCGAGTCCCTGGGTTAATTTTTGGGCTCCCTCTTGGAGCCCAAATTTGAACTTTGTGCAATACGTGGAATATTCTTTAAAAATCTTATTCTTCAGATTCACCAGTCAGAATCCTCTCATATTTGTTATACGTCATCTCTAGGGGGGCCAGATTCATGTTTGTTCAAATGAAGTTCCTCGGTTAATATTTTGGCTCCCAATTTTAACTTAGTGCAACATGACGAAATTTCTTTAAAAATCTTTTTATGATCCTCCAGTCAGAATCCTTTAACATTTGGTACACATCATCTCTAGGGGGGTCAGATTCAAGTTTGTTCAAATCGGGTCCCTGGGTTGAAAATTTTGGGTCTGGTTCGGACTTTTTTTCAATTTTTTTTAGGTTTTGTTCAATTTGGAGAGGAAAAAAAATATGTTTAGTCTGAAAATTTTGGGTCAGGTTCCTACTTGGAAATTTTGGACCAAAATTTGGGAAAAAAAATTTGGATTTTTTATGTGTTTTGTTAAATTTTGAGACAGTTTTTTTTTTTTTATAGCCTGAAAATTTTGGGTCCGGTTTCGACTTGGAAATTTTTGTTGTTGATTCTTTTCAAAGTCGAGATCCTAGATGATTTAGAGTGGTTTTATGCAAAAATGTTTTTACCCTATGTCCTTCTCTCCCTTTCTTGGGGGGGGGGGGGGGGAGACGGGGGGAGGGCAGTTAGATGTAACAAAATGTTTGGCTGCAAAATATATTTTGAAACATTTAGAGTGATTTTATGCACCTCCCACCCCCACCCCCCTCCCACCCTGATACCCCTATGACCACCAACCCCACTCCCCACTCCTGGGGGGCAGTTAAGCAGAGGAAAAAAAATTGCTACAAACTACGTTTTGAAGGAATTAGAGTGAATTTATGTAAAAAAAAAAGTACCCCTATAATAATTTCATGACTTCCTTCCTCTGAAGTGTTGATAAGCCATGATTAGCTAAATGTGATCCAAAATACTTCTTTGAACAACTTGTCAGGTGAGCAATTAAGGCCCCTTAGGGCACCTTGTTCATGTGTTTTGCTAATCAGATCAGGATGAAAAAATGCTGGATGCCATTTTTAGCTCAACTTGACAAATTCAAGCTGAGCTATTGCAATCACTTCTCATCCGACGGCATACTTACGTACGTACGTCTGTCCTTATGGACGTCCACAATTTCCTTTGGCACACTGCACAGGTCGCATTTATGATCAGATCGGTTTTAAACTTGGTATGCTTGTTTGGGGTGACCTCTAGATGGGAGCTATCAATTTTCTTCCATTTCCGTCAAAAAATATTGCCGATGGCAACGTTCTTTGAACTTAGTTTAATCACCTCAATATTTCCCTTTGGCACGCCCAACAGGGCACATTTATGATCAGATTGCTTTGAAACCTGGTATGGTTGTTTGGGGTGACCTCTAGATGGGAGCTATTGATTTTCTTTCATTTCCGTCAAAATTTGTTGCCGCTGGCAACGGCCATTGAACTTAGTTTAGTCAGGCATCAATATATTCCTTTGCACACCCTACAGGGCACATTATGATCAGATCGGTTTAAAACTTGGTATGCTTGTTTGAGGTTACCTCTAGATGGGAGCTATTGATTTTCTTCGATTTCCATCCAAAAATGTTGCCTTTGGCACACCCTGCAGTGTACACTTTGGATCGGATCGCTTTGAAACATGATGTGCTTGTTTGGGATGACCTCTAGATGGGTGTGATCTTTTTTTCTTCCATTTCTGTCAAAAAATGTTGCCGCTGGCAATGACCTTTGAACTTAGTTTAGTCAGGCATCAATATATTCCTTTGGCACACCCTACAGGGCACATTTGTGATCCGATCGGTTTGAAACTTGGTATGCTTGTTTGGGGTTACCTCTAGATGGGAGCTATTGATTTTCATTGATTTCTGTCAATGAAGTTAGTGCAGTTGTGCATCAATATTTCCCTTTGGCACACCCTGCAGTGCACATTTTTTCTGCTGGTAGAGTTAGTGAACTTCATCAGTAGAAGATTCTCACATCCGTAGTATGGGTAATACTATTACTCTTACTACAGCGGTGGGATTCTTGGCTAAGAACCAAATTCCGGATAGGCGGCCTGATCCTATTGTTATTAAGGCTTTACCTTCTTCGGACTCACAAAGTTACAATAATATTGCCATTACTGATTTAATGAAAGCAGCTTTCTGGACACAGCCTTCTACTTTTACCAAGTTTTATCTTAGAAACTTAGAGTCTATTTCTGGTGACCTTGGGTCCTCTTTCTGTCATACAGAATGTCGTCCATTGATGTAACATCTTTTAGATATCTTAGGCAGCTGCTCGAGCGCTGACGCCAGCCTGCTGCCCTCTTCATTCTGAGAATTCTTCCTTCAGAACAAGGGGAAGTGTGTGGTGGTGGTGGTGGGGAGGGGGGAGTGTTCCCTCAGTATCATCTGGCTTTGTAGTGAGAAGCAAGGGAATGCCTCTTCCAAGGACAGTAGTCGGGGTCGGTGATGAGTGGTTTCAGTGTGTAGCTTGGTGTGAAGCAACAATATTGCCTTATTATGTATTGTTCTTTTAAGCGTAGCTCGGTGTGAAGCGTTATGTATATGTCCTGTGTCATACGAGCATTTATATACAATCCTCAGACACTTTTAATTCAGTATAAAGCATCTCATTCTCTGGATTAGCTTTATAATTGGGTTTCCTTCACCAAATTAGCATAAGGGTTATGCTGGCATTAGGCCATCAAAAAAAGAACCTCTGTTTCTCAGGCCCACGCGCATGGTCATTTTTGGTGCACATGCAACCTTTTTATGACACAAAAAAATCTTCAAAAAATTTGAGATATTGTGCTCATTTCGGTAAATCGATATCGATGCGTTCGCAAATTTTAAATTAACACACTAAAAGCTTTTTCTACATCATACCTTAATGAAGTGGGTGGGTTCTAGCAATATTCACGACAGAAAGTGTTTTATTCTGTAAAAGGTAAGTCATAATGACAGCAAGAAGGAAGGTGTCTTTCAGTCTGACAACAAACAGTCACAAAGGGGAATGGTCGATTCGCACCACGTTTGATTCGCACCAACCCTCAGAAAGTCTGCAAAGTCAGGTGCTATGTTGAATGGAACACAGTCTCCTGGCATTTATTTTTAGTAACATTTGTATTGTAAATGGCCATCATTGGGAATTTGTGTACTGTTATTTGAAACCGTTACGAGTTTCCCAGTTAATTTAAATAAATGCATTTGAGATGCAGGATAATTGGATAACTAATAGTAACCGTTGCTTGATATAAAAGTAACAGTCATAGTTGAAAATAAATCGCATATAGGCAGGTATGTGCAGTCGAATGCAAACATTCGTTTTGTATTTCATTTTCAGATTTCAAAAAAATATGATTTATGGATGAACTGCCCGTTCAAATGGGTTGTGATAATTTTGAATATAATGGGGAAAAATTGCGATTCACGATTTTATTAGGCAGGTTGTGAAAGGATTTTTTTTTTTTGGTCAAATAAATCTCTGAAAGTTGGCACTTCGACATTTGATTTGTCCCAGAGACGTTTCAACCCGAGACGTTTCACCCACGAGGCGTTTCGTGACTTTCGTCCTGTGTTATAATTTTCATGTTTCACTGAAAAAACAAACATTCAAACCCCACTTCATTTACGACCCAACACCCCTGTGGTGAATAACCAATATATTTGCGAAATTTTGCATGGTCCACCAGGCGTTTGGGTGGGGGTCAAATTACCACAAACAACCTCTCGGGGAGAAAATAAAAATAAAAAAAAAAAACGCCCGCCCGCATGCTTTTTTGGAAAAAATGGCCTGAGAAACAGACAATCAACTTTGTATGGCCTTAAATGGAGAATTTGTTATATATCACTCCTTTAAATTGTTGATGTTATGTTTTTCTCTCTTATTACAGAGAAGGGCAGTTGTAATTCCTCATTTATCTCCTATCTCATATAGGAGTCCTCCTTTCAGTTGGAGTAATAGAGTTATTATTGTCTTTTTACTATTCAGCTTAGTCTGGGCCATTGGTTCTTGTATAAAAATATGAAAAATTAAAGTAATTTGTATATTTTTTATACTTACCAAAGGCCCAGACGGGGATGGCCCTCCCATGAGTGGGCACTCATACCTCCCCCCGATTTTTAGCTCAACTTGACAAAGTCAAGCTGAGCTATTGCCATCACATACGTACGTACGTACGTACGTACATACGTACGTACGTATGTATGTTAGTACGTTAGTACGTACGTCCACAATTTCCTTTGGCACACCTCACAGGTCGCATTTTTGATCAGATCACTTTGATACTTGGTATGCTTGTTTGGGGTGACCTCTAGATGGGAGCTATCAATTTTCTTCAATTTCCGTCAAAAAATGTTGGCGCGGCCAACGTTCTTAGAACTTAGTTTAGTCAGACCACAATATTTCCCTTTGGCACACCCTGCATGGCACATTTATGATTGGATTGCTTTGAAACCTGGTATGCTTGTTTAGGGTGTCCTCTAGATGGGAACTATCGATTTTCTTCAATTTCCGTCAAAAAATGTTGCTGCAGCCAACGTTCTTAGAACTTAGTTTAGTCAGACCTCAATATTTCCCTTTGGCACACCCTACAGGGCACATTTATGATTGGATTTCTTTGAAACCTGGTATGCTTGTTTGGGGAGACCTCTAGATAGGAGCTATCGATTTTCTTCAATTTCCCTCAAAAAATGTTGCCGAGCCCAACTTTCTTAGAACTTAGTTTAGTCAGAAGACCTCAATATTTCCCTTTGGCACACCCTACAGGGCACATTTATGATCAGATTGCTTTGAAACCTGGCATGCTTGTTTGGGGTGACCTCTAGATGGGAGCTATCGATTTTCTTCAATTTCCGTAAGAAAATGTTGCCGTGGCTGACGTTCTTAGAACTTAATTTAGTCAGACCTCAATATTTCCCTTTGGCACAACCTACAGGGCACATTTATGATTGGATTGCTTTGAAACCTGGCATGCTTGTTTGGGGTGACCTCCAGATGGGAGCTATCGATTTTCTTCCATTTCCATCCATCAAAAAATGTTGCCGCTGGCAACAATCTGTGAACTTAAGTTTAGTCAGGCGTCAATATATTCCTTTGGCATGCCCTACAGGGCACATTTATGATCAGATTGGTTTGAAACTTTGTACGCTTGTTTGGGGTTACCTCTAGATGGAAGCTATCGATTTTCGTCGATTTCCATAAAAAAAATGTTGCCACTGGCAATGAACTTAGTAAAAACTTGTGCAGTGAAGCATCAGTATTTCCCTTTGACACTCCCTGCAGGGCACATTTATGATTGGATCGCTTGCAAACTTGGTGTGCTTGTTTGGGGTGACATCTATATGGGAGCTGTCGATTTTCTACAATTTCTGTCAAAAAATGTTGCCTCTAACCTTTGAACTTAGTTTAGTCAGACCTCAATATTTCCCTTTAACACACCCTTCAGGGCACATTTATGATCGGATCACTTTGAAATTTGGTATGTGTGTTTGGGGTGACCTCTAGATGTGAGCTATTGCTTTTTTTCATTTCCATAAAAAAATTATTGTCGTTATCACCAGCCTTTGAACTTATTGCATTTGTGCATCAACTTATCCCTTTTGCACTCTCTGCAGGGTATATTTATGAATTTCCATAAAAAAAACCCCCAAAAACATTGCCACAAGCAATGACCTTCTACTTAGTACATTTGTGCATTAACATCTTCCTTTGGCATACCTCAGAGGGCACATTCATTATCAGGTTGTTTTGAAACTTTGTATGCTTATGCAGGGTGACAAAGATAAGAGCTATTGATTTTCTTTTCATTTCCATCAAAAACTGTTGCTGTTAGCAACAATCTTTGAATGTATTGCATTTGGGCATCAACATTCTTTGACATGGCCTACAGGCCACATTTATCATAGGATTGTTTTTGAACTTGTTGTGCTCATTAGGCAAGACCTGTAGATAAGAGCTATTGATTAGCATTCATTTCTGTGAAAAAAGTTGTTGTTTACAATAACCTCTGAACTTACTGCATTTGTGTATCAACATTCTTCCTTTAGCCATGGCGACTTACAGTTTACATTTAAAAAGGAATGGATTACTCTAACGTTGTGCACACACAATGCTGTTATTTTTAAATTTCACCAACATTGGTCCCAATGATCTTCAATTTTGCCATTTCACTTATAACTTACCAAGTTCAAGTTTGTCAAATTGAGCTACAATGTCATTGACACTTTCATTAACATTTATCAGGCAGAACTAGAAAGAATGATGCTTGGCGCCAATTTTGGCGTCATCCTGGTTACCGCGCATGCGCAGTACAAAAGTATGGAGGACCAGACAGGACTTTGAATTTTCGGATTTGTATGCAAATTTGGGGGGTTGGAGGGTTCAAAATTTGTGTTTGGCCCTGGATATTAATGAGTTTGCACCCGCTAAGTCTTGGCCATTGGTAAATATAAAAAATATACAAATTACTTTAAATTTTTCATATTTTTATACTAATAACCAATGGCCCAGACTTAGCTGGTGCAAACTCGATATTATCAAGGGCCAAACACAAATTTTTAACCCCCAATCCCCCAAATTTGCATACAAACCTGAAAATTAAAAGTCCTATCTGGCTCTCCATACTTATACAAACTGCGCATGCGCAGCAGTCACGAAGAGACCAGAATTGGTGCCAACATCATTCTTTGTTTGGCCCTAAAGTCAGTAACAATGTTCTGACATCTGTTCTTTAAAATCTCCTTTTGAGGATGCCAGACACAAATCATTGAAAGAATTGGTGGATCCAAGGCTGTAAATGGATGATGGAAGTGAACAACGGTGGTTTCTATCGTTCAGGGCTGTAACTTTATAATAATTATAAAAATTATTTCATATTTCCCAATTTCGGGACATACGCCTGACGTCATCATTCTTGCTAATGATTTATCCACTGTTTGTTAAGTGTTCCTTCCCTATCCTTCCTTGAAGCCCTCTTGTTGAACTCCTAAGCTTTTTGGCTATTTTTTATTGAAATTTTTTATTAAAGTTCTTAAGAGTTTAACGTGTATTACTGAATGTTATTCTGTTTTTCCCCATGGTTACGTCCTCACCCTAGGGGTGTTAGGTCGTTTTGGCCTTGCATCTTCTATCCAATGTATCATTTTTTCTCCGTATGAAGATATAGCTTTACATCTGCTAGCATTTGAATAAGTTACTGACTTTGGGCCTTTTTGTGTTCCTGATGTCTTGTTTCCGGTTTTTAGCTTATCTACTTCTATTAGAAGTGGTGAGCTTATATGATGACCTCGAGCATCGGCATCCGGCGTGTCCAATATTGTAAGATTTAATGTTAAGGTTAATTTCTCAAAGATCAGTGGGCTCAGGCCTTTGATATTGCATATGTAGGTTGTAGGGGACTATCAGAACAGTATTTAACCCTGATACTATGACTTTTTTCCAAATTTCACCTAAACTTTTCTGCCAAAACTTGTAAGAATTTGCGTTTAGGTGTTGTAAGAATTTGCGTTAAAGTCAGCTTTTGTGCAGATTGTGCTGCTTTAACTTCTCATTACTGTTGATTTTCATATTTCAATAACAACTGTAGGTATTAACCTTACTGTATGCAGAAGTTTTCTTTTTTTTCAGTCAAAAATTTCATGTTTTTCTCGGACTTCGTAAATTTTAAGTTGTAAAACTTTGTAAACTTTGTGTTTAGGTGAGTTGTGTTTCTGTGTGTCTTTCCAGGCGATTAATATTCTACACTTGGGTTACTGAACTCCATTGCAGTAATATTTAACCCTCATTACATGCATATTTGAGGAATTTGAGGCTGATTTTCTGCCAAAACTTGTTGTAAGAATTAGCGTTTAGGTGTTGTAAGAATTTACGTTAAAGTCAGCTTTTGTGCAGATTGTGGTGCCTTCACCTCTCATTACTGTTTATTTTCTCATTTCAATAACTACTTTAGGTATTAACACTATGCAGAAATTTAACTGATTTCTTTTTTTCAGTCACAATGTTCACGTTTTTCTCTGACTTACTCAATGTTAAGTTCTAAAAGTTTGTGTTGAGGTGAGTTCTGTTTCTGTGTGTCTTTCCAGGCAATTGATATTGTACACATGGGTTACTGAACTACATTGCGGTAACGTTGCACCCTCATTACATGTATATTTGAGGAATTTGAGAGGGATTTTTGGGACTTATATTCACTTTCTTTAAAAAAAATTTTTTTTAACTTTTTTTTTTTATTTAATACTTTCGCATACTTGTTACTAGTAACATTAAGGCTTATTTTAGTTGTTGATGTGATGTATTTTTGTTGGGACTTATAGTCACTTCCTTGAACGAATGTTTTTCCACAACTCCTCTTTAACCAATGAATGTACTTCAATTACAATTTCAGTGATTTATGAAAGCCTTTCCTAATTGTTATTTATGATTTAATATCTGGCCTCACGATTCATATTCTTAATCATAAACATTTCTAAAAGAAAAAAATGCTTTTATATCCGATGATTCGATGTTGAATTGATATATAATAAATGCAGAAATATAGACTTTCCAAAGCCATCACATAAACCACATTAATCATTTGATTCCTAGTTAATGATTTATATTAACTAAATATTAGGCATGTTACATTGGAACGACATTATCAAGCGCGAATATAGGTGAGCGTTGGGATGTAACATCCCTCTTTTTGGGACTTATATTCACTTTCTTTAAAAAAAAAATTTTTTAACTTTTTTTTTTTATTTAATACTTTCTCATACTTGTTACTGGTAACATTAAGGCTTATTTTAGTTGTTGATGTGATGTATTTTTGTTGGGACTTATAGTCACTTTCTTGAATGAATGTTTTTCCGCATTGCCTCTTTTAACCAATGAATGTACTTCAATTACAATTTCAGTGATTTATGAAAGCCTTTCCTAATTCTTATTTATGATTTATATTCTTAATCATAAACATTTCTAAAAGAAAAAAATGCTTTTATATCCAATGATTCCATGTTGAATTGATATATAATAAATGCCGAAATATAGACTTTCCAAAGCCATCACATAAACCACATTAATCATTTGATGCCTAGTAGCCCAAGAACATTAGGTTTCACTAGGGAAAAAAATTGGAGAAAGCTGATTTTTTCAGGGAATGTCGAGTACATGTCACTGAATGATTAGACAAAAGTCCCCTAAAATCCCAGTTGAGCTTTTTTTTCTACAGCCTTTTTTCGAAAACGCGTTTGAAAAAAATAAAAAAAAATCGCACGAACTTTGTAACCTCGAATTGATCCAACTGTATTTTTTGTTTACGCGTATTTCGAGCTACATAATGTCTAATATACATTTACCTAGAGGAAAATGTGCATTCTGTGACAATTTCTGCGAAAAATTATTGAAAATTCACAAAAAAGTATCGGATTTACGCAAAAAATGACGATTTTCCTAACGGATTTGCCCAAAGGGTCGTAGTACAGAACGGGATGTTAGTTGGACAGACGATAAAAAATCCACCACCATTTGAAGACTTTTATCATTGCTTACAAAATAGACATTATGGAAGACCCCCTCTGCTTCTGGCCGAGTTCCCCTTTTGGCATAAAATTCGTCAGCATGAGAACTCAACTATTTTCGGGCTTGGGACCGAACAGACACGTCTGTGTCTGGCAGCATTAGATCAATAAATAACATTTACAGAATGTACAAAAATCAATAAATAATATTTACAGAATGTACAAATCAATCAACATGGATTAAGTTACATTGACTATTATCAACGCTATATACAGAAATGACATGACCTATATACATATTATTCATCGAATTCAGAAATTTCCGACAGGACAGTGTTTCTGTGGTTGTTACAAGAATCCGAACTGCAATTACACAAACCTGAGCAAGAGAGTCCTGCCTTCTGACACCCACACCTTTTTGTACAAGCACTCTTGCAACCACAACTGATCAGATTCAGTAGGTTATCGGGGGCACATGGCTTTGTGGCTGCAGTCGGTACAAGAAGTCCATTGTCTAGCGACCACCCCCTATCCATCGGAGGAAGCGAAGTGCCCAGCCATTGTTGGACCTGGAGATAACATCTGTAGACATGTTGTTGTGCAGCATCGCTGCTTGGTGGGAGTGAGGCTAGGTCGATGGGTTTATTCAGTTTAGATTTTGCTACATAACGCTTGTAAGTGACATATCTATATTGGTCGAGAGAGGAAACAGTTTTACTCCCGTATAAGATCAGGAGAAGTTGTTCCCCGGCAGCGGCTACTGCACTTGGTGTACTGTCATCCGCCAAAATTGTGTTGACATACTGTTGTGAGTCGCTAGTAACATCGGAGACAATTGTACTGAATACTTTCTTCTTACCAACTCGAAAGAGTGCAGAAGTAGTGTCACAACCACTTATAGAATGTGCTACAAGGAGGTTGCTTCTATGGTCATCCATTTTGGTTGCTATTTCACTAATTGAAACTAGTAAGTTTGGGGTAATGGAATACATCATGTGAATATTACATCCCGGTTGAACTCGAGAGGTAAGAATGACTAATAAGTCTGTGTCTGTTCCCACAACGACAACATTGTTGTCATCTTGAGCAATGTCAAGTGCAGTTTCGGCTATCAGTACATCAGCATCAGCCTCGGCCTGCTTGGACTGAATATTGATAGCAGATAGCTCCTGCATTAGAAGATCGATCAGTTGGGTTTTGTTCTTGGCATTTGCAAGGAAATCGGATTGGGGTGTGGTGGCTGGTAACTCGGGTGAGATATTGATATCAATGGAATACCTGTCTTTAGATCTACGGGCTTGTTCCATGCCCTTTGTCGACATTGTACAAGCATAACCATCAAAAACAACCACGACGTTCGCCCCAAAATGTCTCACTAGATAATTGGAATATGATGTACATATGTCCTTATATGACGGCTGTTTAGGCCATACAACTGCCCTCAATAAAAATCCACCATCTACAACAAACAGAGAATGTTCTGGGATTTTAGTTTGCTCGGAACCGTATGTTTTGAGGATCTTACCGAGCGTGCTTTTCTGTGTCTTCCTCATTCCAGCAGAATCAAACAATGCTGGTGGTTTCGGGGCGAGTTCATATTTGAGATACTCTTCCATCTCTGCTTGTGACTGAATAACACATGTGATGCGGTTGAACAGAATTGTGGGGTCAATCACTACCTTACTTCCACGGACTTTGATGCTATTTGCCATCGATGCGAAAGACTTCACAGAGTCAACACGTCGTAGTTTGATGCTGTTGAATGTTTTGCTTACAACATTCGATACGCAACATTCACCAATTTTGCGAACTTGGTCACAGTTCACAGTTTCGTCGGCCACAAGCCCGGTCGCTATAGAGGCTAATTGTAGTGGATCTCTATTCTGAAAGGGGGAATGCACTCTGAGCCAGTTCAATAATTTGGTGATATCATTGGCATCAGTCAATTGTGAACTTTGACGGAGATCCCGATGTTGTTCGCCATGACCAGTGTGAACATGAACAAAATTTTCGAGAGCATTACATATCGGAAGGCAAAGAGGTAGTCCATGTACCCATTTCGCAACAGTGCTATCGGTTATTCCCCTACCATGTGTGAGACCACCAGGGAGCTTGAACATTCTCATTAAACACTGCTCTATGGTCTGATCAGAATATATCCCGTCCCAGAATTTATCTGAGCGCCTTATGGTAAAGTAACCTTTCTCAGTGAACAACTTCAAATCATCCTGTTGCATTATTTCTGTTAGCTCATTCATCTGCTGCAAATAGAGATGAGAACTTTTTGCGTATGCAAAATGACCACCTGCGTGAAATACTGGAATCATATTGCGAACACAATATGTGTGGAGTTCCCAGTCGCCTGTGCGCTCTGCTCTCAAGAACAACTGGAGAAGACCTATTTGCTCGTAGTATTGTACCCAAAGCTTTCCTGTGCGTCCTACGGACGCATTCTGGAGCAGTTCGTGTAATTTTGACAGTAGATGGTTGACACTTTCTTGATTGACAGCGTCAGCTGTTGTACAGTCACCTCCGGCAAGTCCACAGAATATTTCATTGACTTCTGTGCAGTCTATGTTATCTAGTGTTCGGCTTTCTTCAAACACAAGTTTTGTAATGGCAATTTGTATTGGCAAATGGGCACGAACTGCTCTTGAATATGCATGACCACTGATCAAATGATGGATTGACCCACCAGCATAAACAGTCCCCCAAAGTTCATCCAAGCCGCTACCAGCCATGATCGAACCAATTGCCCCTAAATATGACATAATCATATGGAAGCCGCCGAATCTAACGAAAACTTTTGTCAACTTATCTGACGAAGACACAATCTCCACTGCTTTGATATAAAGTGGTTGGTCAAACGTCACTGGACAAACACACATTATGTGATTTAATCGAACATGGAAATTGAAACAATGATGCTATAATACGGTATTTGAATGAGAAAAGTCGATGCCGTTTGAATTTGAGTTTAGGGGGTATGGTTAATATTTCACACGTTTCACCAGTTCATTATGGAATAAATGACTATTGTTATATATCATTATAAAGCCACTGCTTTTCTGCAATTTTTGATATATAATTTAACTCCCAAAGTAGTCGTAGATTTGATTTAATGGACGTTGTGTGTATGAAAACAATAAAAAATTTTTCGTAATTTTGTACATTTTCGTGAATATTTCACCATTGAGTGTGAGGATTGGTACAAAGTTGGCATTTTCTGTTGGGGATATGTATTCTCAATATAATTCAGCACGATATTTATGATTCTCACCCTACTAAGGCGAATAAGAATGAGAAATATGGAGCTGGGTCGAATTTTTTTTTAAATTTTTTTTTTCATCAAAAAAACGCTATAACTAAAAAAGCTCAACTCGGATTCGCGGGGACTTTTCACACTTTATCTGCAATGTGTGTCCCGGAAACATATAAAAAAATCAGCTTTCTCCGATTTTTTTCCTTACTTTCTCATTTTTATGTCTAATGTGCCTGGACTATAGTTAATGATTTATATTAACTAAATATTAGGCATGTTACATTGGAACGACATTATCAAGCGCGAATGTAGATGAGCGTTGGGATGTAACATCCCTCTTGTTTCCTTTGACGTTGTTTATATTGGCAACGTCCCCAAATATATGTAGTACTAGCAGGGTTACTCGGTGTTGCTCGGACTGAGTTGGTGCTCCTCTTCACCCCCACCCCCACCCCACCCCAGCACTTTTTTAAACCTCACCATTAGATTCCTGATAAAAACATACCCATAGTAGACCCCTTTGAAGACATATATCGGTAAAAATAATTTTGGTCATAACTTTTTGGTTCTGATTAGCAAACAGAGCTAGCTGCAAAGGTGCTCATATATTAAGCAAGGGATAAGGCCTCTAGTTAGTGTTCTTAAACCCTTGTAAGCAGCTACCTCGACCGGTGAAATGGTTACTCCATCCGTGGGAGCCGTGACACGGGGTAAGTCCGTTGTGGTCGAAAGAAGTGTAGATTTGGGTAGAGCAAGCACCTTAAAATCAAAAGCTCACCCAGAGACGACGGAAATAGGGAGGAAGTCAGCAAGTTTCTTTTTGGGAGGCTCGGCGAGGTCTTACTAGGCCGCGAGTGGGAGAGGTCCCTCTCTATAGAACCCAACAACATTTGGGGCCAAATGTTGTTTTGAGAAACTTGCACCAGCCGGAGCATACGTCCACACCCGCCGCTCGAGACGCTCCGTCTAGACTGCAGCCAGGGTTGGCTACAGTCATGGCTTCCTCCACTATGTTACTAAAGCACACACCAGCCAGCTGCGCGAAGACTGAGCCAGTCTTCGCATGTGAAGTCGGACCACCCGGTAGCTTGGGATCTGAGCCTTCGATCATTGGGGCGTTCGGAGAAGAGATCCATCTCCGGATCTTTGTTCCAGGAGCAGCAAGCGGCAAAAAAAACTCACCCAAAAAACAGAAGACCGCCGCTCCTCGAGCCTCGGTAACGGACTTGCTGTCGCAGATTGCGCAGCTGATCGCAGCATCCCAGCAACTGCAAGAGCAGCCTCCCCCAGACTCCAGTGGTGAGCTGTTGGATGGTGCTGGGTTGGTCCAGTCATCTGCACATACAGATGCGATGGACCGAACGTCACAGAATCAGTCGGATGGTGAAAGGGACAAGAGGATTACCCTTCCCTTTCGGGCCAGCATATGGTAGAGATGGATTTTATTCATCAATACTATCCTGAATTTGTTCCACCTGATCAGCAAGCTGCGACTACTCGAGAGAAACCGCTATCGTTTTTGGACGCAGACTTCATGAGGAGGAAAGATGACGTTCTTTCCTTCCCGATGCAGTCTAGATAGGTGTCGCAGGCATTTGGCCATGTTGAAGATGCCATATTCACCCTCTCTAGTGGTAAGAAGAAAGGCGGTTATCAACATCTTTCATAAATTTACCGTTCCTTGGACTACGTTAATTTAGAACGGTTGGAGAAGATGTCCAGAGAGAACCCAGCAAGTGCAAGCACAGCATCCCGCAGACTCCAGTGGTGAGCTGTCAGATTGTGCTGGGTCGGTCCGGTCAATTATTCATGTAGAAGAAGCCAGAAGTTTCTCTTTGGGACGCTCAGCTAGATCTGGGATCAGATCACCATTTGGAGAACCCTCTCCATCCTGTTAACAATCGGGGTCAACTGTGTCTGTTGTGAGAAACCGTATCGAGTCGAAAAACGCATCGAAACGTTCCTTCCACATTGCAGCCAGGGCTGGCGGCAGTTATAGCTTCTTCTCCTTACATGGAAGCGCACGAAAGAGGATTAGCCTTGAAGTTTCTAAGCGGGATACTCGGCGAGATCTGGGGACAGATCGTAAGGACAGAGCGTTTTTCATCCCGTTAACAGTCGGGGACGACTGTTTTGTGTTGTAAGAAACTTCAATGAGTAGGAACATCCATCCTATGTGACGAGTCGGGATGCTTCTTCCGCACTTCAGCCGGGGTCATCTGTGGTTATGGCTTCCTCTTCTTCCATGGATATGCATGATGAGGGATAGATGCCTACAAGTTTCTAACGGAACACTCGGCGAGCTCTAGAGCAGACCGTGAGCTGGAGAACCATCTCCTTTCCATCAGCACTCGGGTCGACTGTTTTTGGTTTTAGAAACTTTAGTGAGTTGGGATGCCAGTTCACAGTTGCAGTTCGGGACACTCCTTCCACACTGCAGCTGGACCTGGTTGCAGCTATGGCATCTTCCCCTGCTTCATTAATGAAGCACTTTGACCGCAGACTAGCTATTTGACTTCGCATGTTTGGGATCGATAGTGAGTCGTTCGAGGCATTTTTATACAGAACGTGTCGAGGATCTGGGGCCAGATCTCCGTACTGTGAGCAGCTTATGGTAACAAGTAGATTATCATTGTTCTGCTAGCCTCAGGCACGGACCGGCTGTTGCAGATTGCTCTGCATTCTGCAGCATTCCAGTAGTTGCTGGTATTACCGTTTAACAGACTCCAATGGTGAGCTGTCGGATGGTGCTGCGTTCGTCCGTCATCCGTTCAGTCAGATGGAGTCCACCATATTTTTAGTCGAGTTGTGACGAAGTCAAACTCGACTTATAGTTTGGTGAATGGCGGGCGGGCGGGCGGGTGGGCGGGCGGGCTTCGGGCAGGCGGGCGGGCGGGCGGGCGTAAACAATTGGTTTCCGGATGATAACTTGATAGTGGTTCAACTCACATTCATTAAACTTCATATGTAGGTTGGTCTTGGGGGGAGGAAGAACCCTATTGATTTTGGACATGCTACGTCGAAGGTCAAGGTCACAGTGACCTTGAACATAGTAAATCTTAAACAATTGGTTTCCGGATGATAACTTGATAATGGTTCAACTCACATTCATGAAACTTCATAGGTAGATTGGCCTTGGTGAGGGGAAGAACCCTATTGATTTTGGACTCGCTACGTCAAAGGTGAAGGTCAACATGACCTTGAACATAGTAAATCGCAACAGTTCCTTTCCGGATGATAACTTGATAGTAGTTCAACCTACATTCATGAAACTTCATAGGTGGGTTGACCTTGGTGCGAGGAAGAACTCTATTGATCTTGGACTCACCAGATCAAAGGTCAAGGTCACAGTGACCTTTAACATAGTATATCGCAACAATTGGTTTCCGGATGATAACTTGATAGTGGTTCAACCTAGAGTCATGAAACTTCATAGGTGTGTTGGCCTTGGTGCGAGGAAGAACCCTATTGATCTTGGACTCACCAGGTCAAAGGTCAAGGTCACAGTGACCTTGAACATAGTATATCGCAACAATTGGTTTCCGGATGATAACTTGATAGTGGTTCAACCTAGAGTCATGAAACTTTACAGGCGTGTTGGCCTTGGTGCGAGGAAGAACCCTATTGATGTTGGACTCACCAGGTCAAAGGTCAAGGTCACAGTGACCTTGAACATAGTATATCGCAACAATTGGTTTCCGGATGAGAACTTGATAGTGGTTCAACCTAGAGTCATGAAACTTCATAGGTGTGTTGGCCTTGGTGCGAGGAACTGTTGTCACAACTCGACATTGGATCGGTGATCCTGAGCGGCATTTTTAGATGGAACATTTGGATGGTGAGAGGGCAACGGAGTGTGAGTCTCCATCCCTCACAGAAGGGCACTTTAAGACTATGAAATTTTAGTCTTAAGCTCTTAGAATATTGTTCCATCTGAATCTAAGTCTGCATTTGACAGGCAAAAAACAGCTTATCATACCGGGCGATGGAAAGACAGAGATATTTCATCCCCGGTTCTTTTGGCGCAGATGTTGAGGGCTTTTGTCCCAATTAATGACGCCTTCCTTGCCTTAGCAATAGTATAAGAAATGCTATGTCCTATTCATTACGAATAGAGGTTCCATAGTGCATAGTTAGGCTGAGACAGCTGTCTTGTTTGAAATAAATATTTGGGGGGTTGGAGGGTTCAAAATTTGTGTTTGGCCCTGGATATTAATGAGTTTGGAGGGAATAAGTACGTCTCTGTGTTGTATTCCTTGGCGTCAGGACATTTATACCATTGTGGACGCCTTATATATTGTTACAGTGGTCTTTTCTTATACATTAGCAGCTAGTGTTGTTAGTCTCCATTTAGTAAGCTTTCAAAGGCCGCAAGTGACACAGATTTTTCTTCATGCAGACGAAGACTCATAACTGCATAGCTACCTTGAGACTATTGTCTCTTTGGGAATTATGGTTGTTTGAATATCATCTCGTCATTCCCTACCTTGCGCGACGATGGTTGTTAGTCTCCGTTTAGTGAGGTTTCAGGGTTGCAAGTTACACTGAGATATCAGTCTTCATGGAGATGAAGGCTTCTAAGCTACGTTAGCTAGGCTCTGAACGCTGTCTTTTGGTAATAAAACTGCTAAAAGAAGAGTGCTTTTCGGTTTGTTTTCCTAGGTGTCATAGACTTGAGTTATTGTTTACACCATAGTAGCCTAGCTAGAATCATGAGCGTTTTTCAGTAATTATGCAATGACATAACTGAAATAATTATCTCTTGAGACTACTGTCTCTTTGGGAATTTAGGGCTGTTTATATAGCGGCTCTTCATTCCCTACCTTGCGCGATGATAATTATAAGTCTCCGTTCAGTGAGCTTTCAAAGTCGCAACTTACACCGATATATCTGTCTTCATGGAAAGGAAGTCTATAAGCTATGGCTGGCATTGTAAGTCTCCTCAGTGAGCTTCTAAGGCCGCAATTATCAGCCTTTTAATTGTCTTCACGGATAGGAAGACCTTTAGCTGCTTCATCTGGGCTGAGTTCATTGCTCTATTGGACATGATACTGTTATGTTAGAGGAGGTTATTCTCTTCCAACCGGTATGGTTTGGTGTTAATTATCTTGAGGCGATAAGCTCTATTCATGACGCCATATTAACCTAGTGTGATTAATGAGCGTTTCTTCAAATGCCTATACTAACTCCTCAGGAATATATTTCCTGTTACCAGATCAAACGTAAGAATTCATCTAGGTTTTTATGATTGGGTGTCGGAACATTGTTTTCGCCTCCCTTTTCATTTCTATCCAGTCTATTGCTGTGGATTATATTTCCACCTTACAAACTGGATATTATGTCTATATGGTGTATTATTTGTTCATCATGTCTCTCTCCATCCTTAGTGGCAATATGGAGTCGGTCAGATGTGAGGGAGCCCTGCGTTTCCTACACTATTTGATAACTAACACAAGAGCGATTCAAGTTATGTGGGTGAGGGGTGTTCGAGAAGAATTATTCGTAGATCCCTCCCCCGCCAATGTGTTAAAGTATATGCATGCCTTTCCTGGCTCCTCGATTGGCAGCTGGGTCGAGTTCTAACGGCGACCTCATGGGCACATCCACTACTTAATTGGTTTGTTTCCCGTGGTCGTTCGTTTGTAAGTCATATATGAGCATATGATTCCTTATCAATAAAATTGCTAGCCTTTGTGTACCTGTGTGGCTGACATGTCAGTTATCTGGGCAACATCCTCCAATGTGGCAATTAGTCCACTCTGAAAAGTTTCGCTCAGAGCGGTCTGGTCTGTTCTTACGACGTATGAGTTTATTACTCAGTTAACTGCATACATGCAGGATTTCATTGCTCGCATGCATAGTATATGTATTTATTAGGCAGACTCATTATTGAACAGATTATATAAATTCCTGCTCCGCTTATAGAGCTCATGAGAATTTTGGGGCTATTTGGATCAGTTATGCAAATTCCAATAGTCCGTCTATGCATATGTTCTCAATTTTTGGCTTCATTATTCTGAGTAGTATATTCTTTCTCCGAACAGTCATTGGTTGTTACGGACCTAGGGAACATGAATTATTTTGGGGATGGTCCCGTGACGAGTCTGTTAATCTTAGCTCGTTCCATGTTCTAATCCAAGTTTCTACGGGAATCTGTACACATTCTTGTATATTTGCGCAGTTCAGTTGGAACTTTATTATTGGAATTAATAGTACACCTAAACAGGGTCACCTGTTGGTTGCCTTAGAAGCGTGTTTACTCTTCAGAGACTTTCCATTGCGATTCCATTGGACAAGTGTATGGTTGTACACTCTATATCACTGGTTTTCAACCTAGCTATGTATTCCGACTCCGCTATACGTTAGAAGCGTGCGCTGTTAATTACTGGCATCGCCACGATAGCCTTAGTTTCTGAAGTGGCATTAAGCACCAACAATTAATAATAATAACTGGGTGCCTGTTGGGTGAATATATATTGATTATTTGGTACCGCTTTTCACTGCTTCCAGAGTGCTTCTCACTTTGTTTTGAAGAATATTCCTTCAAAAAAAATGGGTGGGGTGAATTTTCTTCATCTCTTCCAGCTTGAAAATAAGTGTGTAACTATGAGTGAAGCTGTTTTTGTCTGTAGATTATTACTGATCTTAGATACAGCTTGTTTATATTTATATATGGCGTGTGTTTGTGGGGGTTAGTCTCTCACTCTCAAATACGGCATCCTGATTTAAGTGGCTTAGTCCAGTATAGCCTTAAATTGGGGGCTTGTTACACCTAATTAGCATAATCATCAATAATTAATCATAATCATTCATGCTAAGAATACAGAATTACTTAGATGTGGCTCCTTATTTTTGATATGTTTTCTCTATTATTGTTTTGAGAGACATACATGTAATTCCTTTTAAATTTAATTTCTTTAATCTTGGAATGCAGGCTTAGGAGCTGTATTTGGTTTGCTAATTCTTAAGTCCTAGGCCCTCTGCCTTTTTACGATTCAGCTAAGTCTGGGCCATTGGTTATTAGTATAAAAATATGATAAATTTAAAGTAATGGCCCAGATGGGGATGGCCCTCCCCGCTGAGTTATTATTAGTAGGCTCATCTACAAAGAATGATGTTGGCGCCAATTCTGGTCTCTTCCTGACTGCTGCACATGCGGAGTTGGTAAAAGTATGGAGGGCCAGATAGGATTTTTAATTTTCGGTTTTGTATGCAAATTTTGGGGATTGGGGGGTTCAAAATTTGTGTTTGGCCCATGATAATATTGAGTTTGCACCAGCTAAGTCTGGGCCATTGGTAAGTATAAAAAATATACAAATTACTTTCAATTTATCATATTTTTACACTGTAAACCAATGGCCCAGACTAGCTGGTGCTTAACTCAAAGTTATGTATACGGAAGATGGATGTCGCAGTACGTTGTTGGCGGTGAGGTTCTGAGGATCAGAGCTTTTTACCACATTTTAATTCATTCTGTCAGTTTCTATTTCAGAGGAACATGAACATGTGATGATATTCTGACACCCATCCAAGTGTGCTACCATCGTCGCGCTCTGTGGAGCATATAGAGCTAGCTGCAGTGCTCATTATTGCAAGAGTTAGGGCCTTTGGTTAAAGGTTTTAATCTCTTGCAAGCAGCTAGCTTGACCGGTGAAGCGGTACTCCATCCGTGGGTGCCATGACAGCCCATTGCGGTCTCCGAGGTGGATTGGGTAGAGTGAGCACTATAATATAAAAGCTCACCCAGCTACGACGGAAATAGGGAGGAAGTCTGCAAGTTTCTTTTTGGGAGGCTCAGCAAGGTCTGATAGACCGTGAGCGGGAGAGGCCCCCCTCTCTAATATAGCAACGTCTGGGGTCAGATGTTGTTTTGAGAAACTTGCACAAGCCGAAACATATGTCCACCCTCCACTTGGGATGCTCTGTTTAGTCTGCAGCTGGGGTCGGCTTCAGTCAAGGCTTCCTCCGCTATGTTTCACAAGGCTGAAATGAAGTTTTCTGGATGAAAACTTGCCTGAGACGGAGCATATGTCCGCCCACCGCTTGGGACGCTCTGTCTAGTCTACAGCTGGGGTCGGCTTCAGTCACGGCTTCCTCTGCTACGTTATTTAAGCACACACGACCGCATCCTAGCTACCCAACTTCGGATATCCAGCCTGTTGCACGAAGAAGGAACCACTCTTTGCCCTTGAAGTCGGACCATCCGGTAGCTAGGGAGACAAGGCCTTGATCATCGGGACTCTCGGAGAAAGGATCCGTTTCCGACACACCGTCCCAGGAGCAGCATGCGGCTAAGGAATGGAAATACGCTGCTCCTCAGGCCTCGATGACGGACTTGCTGTCGCAGATTGCACAGCTAATTGCAGCATCCCAGCAAGTGCAGAATCGGAGCTGTCGGATGGTGCTGGGTCGGTCCAGTAGTCTGTTCGTGCAGATGCAATGGACTGAGATTCGCAACTGATTCTCTCGGATGGAAAAAGGGATAAGGAAGAGGATTACCCTTCCCTTTTGGAAAAGTACATGGCTGAATCAGAATGCTGCGACGACGAGAGAAACTGCTGGCGTTGTTAGGCACAGACTTTATCTGGACAAAGGAGGAAGTCCTTTCTTTTCCGGTTCAGTACAGGTGTCGCAGGCCTTTGGCCATATAGACGACATCGCCGTATTTATCCTCTTGAGTGCAAGGAAGAAGGCCAGTTTCTTATCTTCTTCTTCCGTATACATACCATTTTTTGCACCACGTTCATTTAAAAATTGTCGGGGAAGATGTTCAGAGAGTTCTTCTGCATATGGATGAGCAGGCCGGGGATCTAGAGGTATCCTTAGCTGTATCATTCTGTATTCGCTCAGATGCAAATGAGACGGCAATTTCTTCAAATAGAGCGAATTTGGACGTTATGTCTTACGCAGATCACCTTACAAGAGCTATGGTGCAACGTCTCAAGGGAAAGGAGTTTTGAGGACATTCGTATCTCAGAGTTCTTTCCAGGGCAGTTATGTATACCATGTATAACTCCGCCCTAACAGGGGCTAATCTGGAGTTAATCAGGCGTGATGCTGCCCTTGCGTCATCATCACTGATAAGATGACAAGGTGAAAAGCTCTCTCAAGTCGCTCCAGTTTCCGGACATTTAATTTTCGACGACTAGCTTTCGTTAGTCTATGAATAGGCTACTAAGAAAGCGTCTGGTGCTCTGCTTTTGAAGTCGGTATATCAACGACCCGCTTCAGCAGACAAGAATAAAGGAGGGCGTTCCAGACAAAAATCGTCAAAAGGAAACTCCTCATGAGTGTACAAGAAACCCTCTTATAATTACTCTGGAGGTCGCCAATATAGCGACTCGGAAAAGGGGCGAAGGTCTGGCCGGGACTATAGGTCAGATGCCCCTAGGCCGACGAGACAAGGTTTTTCATGGGGAGGACGTGGTTCCTCCTCCCATAAGCCTCGCAGGTCATAAGGTGATGGTTTAGACCTCTGTTGCTGGCCAGTTGGCGGAAGGATATCAAGCTCCGCAAAAAACTGGATAACAATCATGGAAGATCAGTGGGTGAGAAGTGTAGTCTTGGATGGCTTACGGCTATCATTCTGAGTAAAACCCCACTAACAAGTTGTCCGCGTTGGACAAATCTTCCATTAATTCTTGCATAAGAGAGTTTCTCCTACCGGAGGTATAAACTCTCTTATCAAAGGAAATAATGCAGGTCATCGAGACTCAGGATTCTCAAGGTTTTTTACAGTCACCTGTTCCTCATACCAAAGCCAGACGGCTCGTTCCGACCGGTAATAGACTTGAGCTGGATTACAAGTTTATCATGGCTCTAAAAGTTTATTTATGGAAATCATTCAGTCGGTAAAAGCGAGCGTGCGAGTGATCGACTATGCGGCAAGCATAGATCTAAGAATCCATACTTTCATGTCCTGATACATCCGGCATTCTAAAAGTACCTGCGGTCTGCCGTACAAGGGAAGGTGTATCAGTTCAGAACAATATGCTTTGGTCTGAATCTGGCCCCCTGGACGTTTCACTCGAATAATGAACTCGGTAATGTCGTACTGCTGAGCTCATTTGTCTGCAGTAACGTCAGCTTACTTGGACGACCTTCTACAGGGATATGGCAACAGAATTATTCTTCAGAACGATGTTCAGAGTCTGCTTCTATTACTCCAACGTCTCGGTTTCATCGTAAACGAGAAAAAGTCGGATCTAGCTCCGTACAAGTCATCTATTCACTTGGGATTGAGCTTTGAGACTCACAACAATCTGGTTCGCCTGCCGTTACCCAGAGCAAAATTAGTTATGCTCGATTTTGTCCACACTCAGATGCATTAATAGTGAGGGAATTCATGCAACTGTTGGAGCTATGCGGAGCGGCTGTGGATCTCATTCCGATGGGTCGTCTGCGCGCACGTCCCCTCCAGATATTCTTTACTCAGAACTGGAGTGTGAAGACGCTTTTGCTTGAACCAGTATTGTTTTAATGGCCCTAGTAAAACAAGGGTTCAATTAGGCAAGATATTCAGTGGTTAACTCAAGGAGTTCCACTGTAACTGCCATATCCGGCTTTCACGATTATGACGGATGTGAGTCAGGCGGGTTGGGGCACAACCCTAAGTCTCGCAGTCACGAGGTGTCAGGGTCTTTGGGACCCTCGGTTCCAGGAGAAACACATAAACATCAACGAGATGATGTTAATTAGCTAGCGCTACAACATTGGATTCACATAATAATGGACGTCCATGTTCAGTTTGGTTGGACAACTCGACAGTAGTGACGTACATCGGGAGCCAGGGCGGCATCCATTCATTTCCGTTATGCCAACTAACGGAGAAGATTTTCCTAATATGTCATGAATCATCATGTTCATCTTTGTATCCGTCATATACCGGGTCGTCTAAACGTACTAGCAGACTCGCTCTCTAGGAAAGGTCGCCTGTTGCAATTGTAATGGATGCTCATCAAGCGAGTAGTGGACAGTTTTGCTACCAGAGGGGTCGCCCCATGATAGATCCGTTTGTGACGCACCAGAACAATCAGTTACCGTCATTTGTGTCGCCATGCTCAGACCATTGAGCGCATGCAGTAGACGCTCTGCTGATCTCATGGGGATGGATGATAGGATATGCGTATCCTCCAATTCATTTGATTCAGTAGATTATGTTTAAGATCAAACAGTCCCAGAATCCTACTAGTAGCACCTCTGTCGTCACAGAAACCTTGGAACAATCTTCTCAAGTGTCTGTTATGGGACGTTCCCTGGAAGCTTCCTCCATGAGAGGACCTTCTTTATCAGGGGAAGTTTTTCTTCTTCACGTCCTTCTCCATTCATGGTGGCATAAAGGAGTTCGTTAGACGTGATGGAACCATTCCGATTCCTATATTATTATATGACTAACACAAAAACGATGAAAGTAATGCGGGTGAGGGGGGTTCGATATGACTTTGAATCTCCCCCCCCCCCCCCCCCCCTCCTCTGCCAATGTGTTCTGAGGCGATTACTGGGCAAGATGTAGTTTTCTTCCTGCAAGCCTTGTATGAGTTTAATACATACATGCATTTCTTCACTTTTCAATTGGCGGCTGGGTCGTGTTCTATGATGACCTCATAGGCACATCCACTTTTTAGTTGGATTGGTTTCCTGTGATTATTCGTCTATGTCATATACGAGCGCATATTTCATCATAATTAAATTGCTAGTCTTTGGGTACCTCGGACGCTACATAACCAGTTAACTGGTTTTCAGATGATTACATGCGGGATTTTAATGCTCACGCACATAATAATTATTAGACAGACGCTTTATTGTATATTTTGGACCTTTGAAATTATGAATTATTTCGAGGGCGGTCCGTGTCGGAGCCTGTTAATCATACCTACTTCCATTTCTAGATCCAAGTTTCTATTAATGTGGTACCTCAATGGAATACACCTTGTTTACACTCTTGCACATTCGCAGGTTTACTGTGTCATAGATATCGGATAGTACATGTCGGGGAGTGTTGTTACTGGAATTTATTGTACACCTGAATGGGGTCGCCTGTGGGTTACCTCGGAAGTGTGTTCACTCTCCAGAGATCATTCATTGTGGTTCGATTGGACATGTGTAATATATATATATATATTATATCACTGGTTTTTGACCTGTCTGTGTATGTCTCCGGTGTACGTTATATAGCGGGCAATATTAATTACCGGGTCGTCGCTATAGCCTTAACTTCTGAAGTGGCATTAAGCACCATTTATTAATAATAAATTAATACCTGAGTGCCTGTTCGACAAATATTTATGTTTTTTGGTACCGCTTTTATTGATTCTAGAGCGCTCCCCTCTTTCTTTTTGAAGATTCCTTCAAAAAGGAGGGGGGGGAGGGGGGTGGGGTGATTTTTTACCTCTCCTCTGGCTTAATAAGTATGTAATTATGAGTGAAGCTGTTTTGTTTGTAATTATATCCTGCATATAGCGGGAGTTTTATTGTGTATGGTGTATGTTTGTGGGGGATATTCTCTCATTCTCAAATAATCCATCCTAATTTTTGGGGCTTAGTCCGGGCTAACCTTAAAAATTGGGAACTTGTTACATCCAATTAGCATAGTCTTCATGCTAAGTATGCAGAATTACTTGAACTGGGCTCCTTTTGTATGATATGTCTTCTCTATTACTGTATAGAGAGAAATACATTTAATTCCTAATAATTCTAATTTCCTTTCACCTTGGATTACAGGATTGGAACTGTGTTGATCTACTAATTCTGAAGTCCGAGGCCCTCCACCTCTTTACGATTCAGCTAGTCTGGGACTTTGGTTTACAGAGTAAAAATATTATAAATTCATAGTAATTTGTATATTTTTATACTTACCAATGGCCCAGACGGAGATGAAAAATTTTTTATAAAAATTAGAAAGTTACAGCCCTGTACGTTTCAAACCACTGTTTCTTCCTTCCATCATCCAGTTGTTTCCTTGGATCCACCAAATTCACCATTGATTTGTGTCTAGAACACTAGGCCTTCATGATATTTCGGTATTTTACCGAAACTCGGTATTTTTTGCAAAACCGAATGAATATCGAATAAAATTTCAACTCATTCAGTATACCGACTTTCATGGTATTACCGATTAGGAATGTCCGTAATATCATTCAGCTGAATACAATTCACATTTGTTTGCTTGAACATGCTCCATGTTATTCCCGTAATGGCCACATGCAGCGAAAGTGCGAAACATAATCATATGTAAAGCTAACAAATTTTTTCAAAGGATAAAATCGAGCATAATACTGTGAGTTGATTTCTTTTAATCCACAGACAATACTGATTTATTGGTAGTTTACAACTGTGTAAAATAACTTTCTCCGGCGACAATTTGTTAATTGATCCCACACCAAATTCAATGCTCCTTTATTATCGAACATCCTGTTGTGTAATTGTTAGCATACACAAAACAATACGGGAAATTGAACCCTTGATCATAAAAATCCGATCCTCGTCTTGTGTATTTTCTTAAGTAATAAGCGACAGTGTCGCACACAGCCGCTCGTCGTATTATCAGAATTTTACATTTTCAATCCTTTTTTAATATTATACTATCAACACAAATTTTATATTTTTGTTGATAGTATTAATATTAAAAATGATTGAAAATGTAAAATTCTGATAATATGACAAGTGCCTGTATTGTCGCAAACGGAAGTGACAGACTGACAGAAGCGTAAATTTCTGTAATGACCGAACAATCCTATTTATTAATATAGCCTTTTAAGGCAGTACTTGTTAGCTGTTAGAGTGCCGAAGTGTACAAACATTTGACCAAAGTTGTGATGAAACTCTGGTCAAATATTTGTACATTCCATCACTATTCGGTATTCAATCATACCGCGGTATTTTTAAAATATCGAAACTCTGTATCGAAATCTCAATACCATGAAGGCCTAGTTTATACCAAGTTTGTGTGGTTTCTGTTTTCACCTCTACCAGTAACACTTATGCTGATTCCCTAATACTTGTTGTCACATATTTCTCTAACATGAAGTTGTTTGCTCTCTCCTATGGAATTGAGAACTCCTATCCCCCACACTCCACCTTCAGGATCTTATTTCTTAACTTACCCTTTTTCAGTTCAGTTCCAGCTGCCACTTATTTCTGTACCTTCCAACAGTTGCCAACCTGTTCTCCCAATCCTCTCCACTTCAGACTCTAGTGCCATATTATCAGTAAACTTTACTGCAAAGAAGTTCCTGGATTTTCAAGTCTCCAACTGTTACCCCCTCTGCTCTCTGCATCATTTCATGTCTCAGATATTTGATGTACAATGCAAACAGAATTGTGATAGCGTAATCCCCCTGCTTGAGACCTATCTTTATGGAGACCTGTTTTGTTGTAAAACTACCGAGACTTGAGTTTGCTTAGCTTATCTTCAAATAGTGCTGTCATGGTTTTAACAAAACTTGTCACTTAAGCCCATGCTCTCATGATTCTACAAGATTCTTTCTCTCCAAACTTGGTCACAAGTTGATGTGTTTGTATAAAACATGTTTAATATTTTCTAGGAATTAACTTTGTATTTTTTTCTGAACATTGTGTTTACTTAATTGTTCAATGAACATTTGAATTTATAATATTATCCTCATTGCAATTTATGTGATATTATAGGTTTCCTTTTGAAGGACAAATCTGAAGATGGTGTTGTCAAAGCTCTAACAGATAAGGTTATCACAGCAAAAAAATTACTTCTTGAAACAGATGCACCATTTATGTTTCCACGGATTCCAGAAGATGAGGAGGGCCAAAAAATGGTCAGCAAAGCATCATTAGATATTCTGAATGAGTTCTGTAGCTTCAAAAGAAATGAGCCCTGCTCATTACCAGTAGTAGTGGAAGCTGTGGCTCATTACTTGAAGATGGAGCCAAAAGCATTGGCAGAAATTACTACCCGAAATGCATATACTTTCTTCAAAATTCCTCAATAAGCTGATTTTTCTTTTATCTTTGAAATGAGAATAATTTTTCTTAGCTGAAACTGATCATTAACCTTGAATTCCCTTAGTCAGGACAAGCTCTGACCATACAGTCTTTACTGAATTAGCAGTCATCTTCCCAAAGGTATATGTTAAAAATGATAAGTGTTATTGTGCCCCCATGCAATTATGCAAAGAGGAAATTAAGTATTAGCCCTATCCCTCTTTCTGTCAGACTGTGCATCTGTACATATGTGTGTATACATTCTGCACAAATATTTAAGTTTGCTTTGGCAGAATGGCTTTAAAGTTTTTTTCAAATTTACCCTTTGTTATACATAAAATCACTATCCAAATTCTGTTATTTTTATGCCCACAACTTAAGTCGGGTGGCATATGGTGATTGAAGTGTCTGTGTGTGTGTCCGAGCCAATAACTTGAAAACTGTTAGGGCCACAGTCATCAAACTTCACACAATTATAAAGGATCATGGGAGGATGTGTCACACACCATAGCCGGGTTCGTACCTTCAGGGTCAAGGTCGCATTTCAAGGTCACACTAAAAATCGGTCAATATTCGTGTCTCAGCCATAACTCAGAAACGAATCATAGTACAATTGTTAAACTTTTTACAAATGTTAAGGGCAGTCAGAAGGTGTGTCACATATAATAGTTTCCGCCACATCTGCAATGAAGGTCACAGTTGACCTTCATATGTTCAGGGTCAAAAATCTTGTCTCTAGCATAACTCCAAAACTATTAGGGCTACGGTCATCAATCTTCACACAATTATAAAGGACCATGGGAGAATGTGTCACCCACCATAGCCGGGTTCGTACCTTCAAGGTCAAAGTCACATTTCAAGGTCACAGTAAAAATCGGTAAATATTCGTCTCAGCCATAAGTCAGAAACGAATCATAGTACAATTGTTTAACGTTTTACAAATGTTAAGGACAGTCAGAAGGTGTGTCGTGTATAATAGTTTCTGCCACATCTGCAAGGTGAAGGTCACAAGGATCTATGTGTTACCTTAGTAACATTCTTCTTGTTTCATTGCTTACTGCATACGTATCAGTTATTGGAATTCACTTGGTTAGGTCAAACAATAAAGATGTTACAAACTGTGACGAAGAAAGAAAAAAAAGGAAGCAACTGGAAAAAATATTGTTTCTTTTCGATCTCAATTGTGTTACATAAAGAGGTTCACTTTTTTATGTGTACCCATACTATGTATGGTACTCATAATGCCGGCATCCGGGGTGGCTATCCGTTATTCGTCCATCCTTTGTCCGTCCGTCCATCCATCCGTCCATCTGTCTGTCCATCCGGCATCCGTATCCATTTCTTTGGCATTCGATAACTTGAAAATTATTGCTTGGATTGTCAAGTTACTTTATATTTGTGTTCAGGTTACTGAGCTGTATAGTTTTTGGTGTAAATCTGATAATTTGATCCTGAGATATTAACTCTTTATCCTTCAAATTGAGAATTCTTCCAGTCCCTTTGGCATGAGATAACTCAAAAAATATCAGTTCAATTGTCATGTTACTTTATATATATCTTCAGGTTATGGATGTTCCAAGCTATATAGTTTTTGGTGTAAATCTGTTATTTTGATCCTGAGATATTAACCCTTTATCCTTCAAATTGAAAATTCCTCCAATCCCTTTGGCATTCGATAACTTGAAAAATATTGCTTGGATTGTCAAGTTACTTTATATTTGTGTTCAGGTTATTGATGTGCTGAGCTGTATAGTTTTTGGTGTAAATCTGATAATTTGATCCTGAGATATTAACCCTTTATCCTTCAAATTTAAAATTACACCATTCCCTTTGGCATTCGATAACTTGAAAAAATTGCTTGAATTGTCTAGTTACTTTATATTTGTGTTCAGGTTACTGATGTGCCGAGCTGTATAGTTTTTGGTGTAAACTGTTATTTTGATCCTGAGATATTAACCCTTTATCCTTCAAATTGAAAATTCCTCCAATCCCTTTGGCATTCGATAACTTGAAAAATTTTGCTTGGATTGTCAAGTTACTGTATATTTGTGTTCAGGTTACTGATGTGCCGAGCTGTATAGTTTTTGGTGTAAATCTGATAATTTGATTCTGAGATATTAACCGTTTATCCTTCAAATTGAAAATTCGTCCAATCCCTTTGGCATTCGATAACTTGAAAAATATTGCTTGGATTGTCAGGTTACTTTATATTTGTGTTCAGGTTACTGATGTGCCGAACTGTATAGTTTTTGGTGTAAATCTGTTATTTTGATCCTGAGATATTAACCCTTTATCCTTCAAATTGAAAATTCCTCCAATCCCTTTGGCATTCGATAACTTGAAAATTATTGCTTGGATTGTCAAGTTACTTTATATTTGTGTTCAGGTTACTGATGTGCCGAGCTGTATAGTTTTTGGTGTAAATCTGATAATTTGATCCTGAGATATTAACCCTTTATCCTTCAAATTGAAAATTCCTCCAATCCCTTTGGCATGAAATAACTCAAAAAATATCAATCCGATTGTCATGTTACTTCATATATGTGTTCAGGTTACTGATGTGCTGAGCTGTATAGTTTTTGGTGTAAATCTGATCCTTCAAATTGAGAACTCCTCCAATCCATTTCTTCGGCATGCGATAACTCAATAAATATTAATCCGATTATCAGGTTACTTTATATATGTATTCAGGTTACTGATGTGCTGTGCTGTATAGTTTTTTATGTAAATCTAATAATTTGATCCTGAGATATTAACCCTTTATCAATCAAATTAGGAACTCCTCCATTCCATTTCTATATGTACCCATACCATGTATCATGTATGGTGTACATAATGTCGGCATCCAGGGTGGCCCTTCGTCATACAGCTTTCTACTAGTTGCGTGTATGGGTACACATTTGACGATTTCATCGGCCTATTTTTCATTTTCTCCAAACCATAGTTTTTGCCACAAGTTTCAATTGACAGTGGACCCCCCTCAAACCCCCCCCCCCCCCCCCCGACACACACACTCACACACTTGACTGGGTATTGCTTAATAGAATAATCCATGTAATTAGAACCAACAAAGCTTTGAAATTTGACTTTGTTCAAACAAAATCGTCCCAACAAATTGATTTAATTCAAGTCTGGCTGATTTGGAAATCTTCTCAAAATGCTGCTAAGTGCCTCCTCTTGAACTCTTCTTTTATCATCAGGAGACCTGTATATGACACCTGATGATAGAAGAAGACTTCAAGGAGGATCTGCAACCGAATTTCCATTTCTTAAATATTCTGCTTTTTTTGATCGACTTCTCTGAATAGACATGTTGCCTGACAAATACAGTACATTAGAGGAGGCTGACAATATTTGCTATTTTCCAGTTGTGAAAGCACAACATCTACAACCTGAAAACATGAGAGATTCGATTCGATTTGAGATTTGATTTGATATCCTCTGTCAAATTTGATTCGAATCAAAAGTTTAAGATTTGCAGGATCCTACTGCTAATTATGCCAAACCTTTTGCAATACCTTTAGTAAAGATTTGGTTGGTTAAATGCATATAGTTTGTAGAGAAAATCCCTGTTAATTGAATGAAAAAATATTCCAATCGATTGAAAAATTAGTGAAATTCCAAGCAGCAAATTTTTCCCTTAATATAACTAGAAATTTAAGATATTTAGTCAAGATTGAATTGGTTAAGTTCCAAATTGCATTAATGCAAAATTTACAGGTTGCAATTTTGATATTTCGACATCAGTGTGCAGAGAGCTAATCTGTTGTAGACAGAATTGTTAAACCAGATATAGTAGAATAAAAACTCATATGATTACCAGAATGTGAGGGAATTACCAAATTGCTTTTAATTGAATACTTTTTATTTACAAAGTGGCTATTCAATTAACAGGCTGTTTTAGAATATTGACCCTATTGTCTGTAGACCATTTTGTGTGAAGTAAGAGTGTAGAGAATATTGTGAGAACTTCAAACATTCGACTGAGAGATAAAAGAAAATTCAAACAAATAACTTTGTGCAGCTCTTTCCATGTTTCAGAAGCATAACCCAATTTAATAGCTTAATTTATTTAGTTTAGTCTATGCTTGCTTCTTTACAAAGATCAGCTGAAAAGTTTGACGACTTTATGATGCCTTGGACAATTTTCATGGGATGATTTTGATAGTGACAACTTTGTGGCCTCGTCCTTCTCAGTACTGTGTATGGAACTTTAGCCTCCATTGAGTGTGTATCAGGGTTTGACCTGTCACTGAAAACTTGTGCTGTACTGCAGTTTTCAGCAATTGTACTCATCGTCAAAGATATCCCTGTGGGCTAGTAGACATCTTTTTAATGCTGATAAGTGTTAGTTGTTTTTCAATAACAAACCACCACAAAATAATGTTCACAATCATTCTTGACTCCCCGTGGGAACCCCGGGAAGTGAAGCAGTGCCTGTTCACTACGTAAACAGGCTGTTTTACTGGTAAAATAGGACCCAGTCACCAATGCTTGGGAGGTGCAAACCCTCTCTAAAATGGGCAAAATGGCTTATTAACACTCGCCTCTGGTCTTGAGTTGATACTCGTGTTGTGGTCATGATTAGCCATCGTGCAAAAATATGTGACCATAAACACCACTAAATAAATAAATCATTCTTGAACTTCTTGTCAGAAGTATTGCCAGTAATACTGCTGGTGAATAGTAATGAGGTTACCTAAACTGCATTGTTTATGTTACCAAGGCAAGTCACAAATTGCTGATGGACCTTCCTTCGGATAATTGGTGTTGTGTTCTGATCTCAATACAACTGGATTGCTGGAATGCAAGAAAAAAATGTCAGACCTCAATCAGGATTGCTGTGGGGTGATGGAACACTTTTCTGTTTGTGAGTAAAAAACAATTCATGTATCTAGTTCTAGAGATCATTTTAGTAGCTGGATGTTTCATGAATGAATCAATCACTTGGATTGTACTGTTTACCAAAACCATGAACCATTTTATTAGAAAGTCACTTTCAGTCCCCATGAATATTGAATTCAAGGAAACAGATAATAATCTGTTGTTTTGATGTCGAATATATTTCATATTCAGTCAGCTGATTCAGTGGTATTTTTCTATGGTCAATTGCTTTTATATGTTGAGCACACTCAGGCCAGACAGATGTGCAGTTCAGTAAAATCCCACTTTTATTTTTTAAGCTATGCACATGCATAACAGTAGACTTGACACATTTGTCCAATAAAAAATGAAAGAGGATCCCCCCCCCCCCCATCCCTTCCCCCCCCCCTCCTGAAGTGATCCTTAATTTTGACCCCAGATGTAAAACCTAATGTGGTCATCTTTCGGCACAGGAGGCAGCCATTTTACATCTACAGTTGATAAAATCGTTCTCTTATTATTAAGCTAGTTGTATACTATTATGTGAGGTACTGGTGGTAAGGCAAGTTTCTGGTGGCTATTTGAATGCCTTGGAAGTCCTAAAATTGGGAAACACCTTTCTAAATATATGGAAAGTCCTATAATATTGGAACTTTCATTTAAAAATGAGATATGCAATCAGAGGAGATTCATTTCAGCAGTATTTGGCTCATCTTATAGTGAGATGAATATTGCTGGAAGCATCCTTTCTGCCCAGTAGAATGAAAATCATGCATTAGATTGTGCATACAATTGCTATATGATATTAAGTTTGCTTATAACAAGGAGCTTAATCAAGGTAAAGGATCAGTTTCATGCATTCTTTTCTTATTTTGACTTGAATATATTAGAGTCGGAAATCTACAGTCAGAGACCTATTATTTTAGCTGTATGAAAAAATTAGAGAAACTAATAGAATTTACTGATCATATAGATGTGGTTGAGACAAAGAAATTCAACCAGTGATGTGAATGCTGCCTTTACTTTCTGCAGTGCTGTGAGTGCAAAAGCTGTCTGTAGATTTGATCACTGATCTCTTTACAACGGCATTGCTGGAATGTCATTGTGGCATCAAATCAACTCCTCCTGTCGTTGATGTTTGTTGACGTGAAAGCTGTTATTGTGTGGCTGTAGTCACAGCAGAACAGCTTTCACTTCATCAAATGTCATGGTGTTTACCAAGCACCTAAACTAGTTACACGGTATCAACTTTCCAATCTCCGCAATTTTTCTTTTTCAATTAGAACTAAAATATGTTGTAAATATTCAAATTGTAGTGCCGCGAACAAAATGTGTACATCATCAACATATTCATCTTTCACAAATAACAAATTTTATTCTTTAACTGGCTGAGTGCTAGAAGCCACTATCAGGGCTTTCAAAAAAATTAGGGTACCATAGCAAAAGCCAACATTTTCCTTGTTAATGTTTCATATTCAGTCAGACCTAAATAAATTTTGTTGATATGAATTTGTTGTATTACAAATTACTGGAGAGTGCCTGTAGGCACTCTCCAATAATTTTTAATAGAACAAATTTTGAATAACAAATTCAGACCACTAAAAAATTTCTAGCCCTCAACCAGTTAAAAAAGTGATCAATGATTACAAGGCATCAGGAAACTGAAAATATTTCAGTCATTTTTGTTAAGCATTGTTTATTTATTGGAATATGTACCCACTCCCCCAAGATGGTAGTGGTTGAGACACATTTTTCTACCATTGACCAATGAGCATTCCAGTAATCCAATTTTCTGGAGATCAGTGGTCACAACACACATGCCAGTGGGCACGATTTAAAAAAAAAAAAATTGTTGCTTAACCCTTAAGGGACTCGACAAGTGTCCTGAAATTCCACCATACCACTGCCTCTATACATCCAATGGCTTAGCAGTGATTTCTAGTCAAGTTTAGAAACCACTGCCTTGCTAACTTGGAAATAGGACTTTAAGGATTAATCAACACTGAATCATGAAACAGAAATGAAACTCATATCATAGATTCACTGTTCTCGCATTTCTTTTTCAACAAGTGAGATTTTAGTGTTGTGGGAATGAAATCCGATGAGAATTTCAACCAGCTTGCAACTGGGTCACAACATTGTTGAAATTCTTTTATCTGCTTTTGTAATCTTGGTACTGTTTTTCTGGTCGTCATGTAACAATAGTTGTCTGCAGTGGTAAACAAGTTCTGCTTCACTGGTAAAGTAGGACCCGGAATCCATGCCTGGGGTTGAAGTCCTCTAAAGTGGGCAACGTGGGTCTAGACAATAAATAAATAACTCGGGAATAGTGGAAACCATTGGTTGAATTTTTCTGTCTTTACAATATGGATGTGATTATTTTTTATTTTTTTTTGCATACATTTCATGAATATTGTTTTTGATCTGAATTTTATGTTCTACAAATAGAGACTCTCTAAGGGCACACTTTGTAATTGAATCACGTTGTTAGTTGGATTTCATGTAGTGTAAGGCTGCTGAAAATAAAATTTTCACTTCAAGAGTATTTGCAGTCGGATGTTAATGTGTCTTTTAGGAATGAATAAATTCTTGAATGAGAAAAAGAGAAATGAATTCTAAAATTTTGTTGTTCTGAAACCTTGCCCCTCAACTTTTGATTGCAGTTGGGACATTGATTTGTATATTGAGCATCAAAATTACAAATAAAATACTTACTGATGCCTTTTGAGTGGAGAAAACGGAGTACCACAAGCCTGGAAATAAGTTGACTGTCATCTGCAGAATTAGTTCCCCAGAGGGTGAATTTGGTGATGTTACCCTGCACAGCAGGGTAGCATTACTAAATTTACACTCTTGAGAACATCAATTGGAATTAAAGTTTCAAGCCTAAACAGAAGGAGGTATCCAAGATGAATTGGGAAATTCTTGCCTAATGCATAGGATAGCATCAGCAAATTTACCCATTGGTAACCTCATTCTGCAAATGACAAATTGCTTATTTCCAGGCTTGGAGTACCATTTTTAGATTCTTATTAAACATTTCTTTTGAATATTGACCTGAGTTTCTTTGTTTCTGTTTTCTTGCTTGTTCTCCCAGTGCTTGTATCTTGCAAAAGATATATTTGATACAATGGAACTCAGTTAATTGAAGAACCAATTTGCCATTGAAAAATATTGAATTGACTGGAGTATACAATCAACAGGGATTGAGTCATTTTCCTGTCTTCTAGTGATAAACTTAGCAGTTTTTATGTGATATCTTGTTTTGTTTTATAATAAGTATGTGTTGGGTGTGTAACTACCTGAGTACAGCGTGTATCTGGGGCCCCTGATACAAAATCTATCTTGCAACTACCTAATACAACTGCATTCCTGGTTACGACATTGCTTTTATGCTTTTATATCTGTATCACTGGAAGCATTAAAGTGCACAGTCTTTCATGGAATGTGGAACATATATGCACTCAAAAAGTTTATCCGAGGATTGCAAACGTTCAAGCAGCCACATACAGTTTCCACCAAAACGACAAACATTTTTATTATGAGTCTGAAAATGAAATCTGATATTCAAATGCTAGTTCTGATATTCAAATGCTAGTTAAACCTTTAACCAACACACATATGATATCACAATTTAGTATTTTATTAATTTTTTGTAAAAAATATTTTCCAATAATTTCAACAAAATCATATCATGTGACCGCTCATTGGAAGGTGCTTGTTCCAATGAAGGGTCACATGATATGGTTTTCTTGAAGTTTTTTAAAAAAAAATTTTTTCCAGCAGCTTAATTTGTAAATTACATGGGAGGATGCATCCGATTTCTTAGGTAAACTATTAATCGAGTTATTACATTTGAGAATTGTAAGATAAATCTATCCTCACCATTATGTTTTATTGACTATATCTACTTTTTGAGATATAGCCTAAGAAACAAGAGCTAAGCTATATCTTGACTCGTCTCTGACCTGTTGAGATATGGCCTAAGAAACAATAGCTCGACTCTGATACAAGGGAACCCAGTTGACTCTTTACCAAATGTACATGATATTAAAAGATGGTTTGTTTTTTCATTTTTTTCCAAAAATTTCAAAAGAACCATATCATGTGACCCCTCATTTAAACGGATTGATGAGCTCATTCCACTGAGGGGTCACATGATATGATTTTTAGAGATATTTTGTATTTCAGCTGCTCAGTTTGTAAATTACGAAGGCGACTTTGATCAATTCATTAGTGAAAGGGTTAATTGAAGAGCCAATTTACCAGTGAAAATTATTCATTGACGGGAGTACACAGTTTGGTTCTGCTCTATAGTTTCGCACTATTGCACAGGGGTAAAATTCTAAACAAATTGCTATGTTGAAACTAATGCCATGTAATTGGTGATATATTTTTAGTGTCAGATATATGATTACATTAGGCTATTTGTTGGACAAGAGAATTTGAAGTTTTGGTCCTAAAGTTGGAGTCTGATGCATAGGAGTAAATTACCAGATGCATTATGGAAAACAGTGGCTTAAAAAAATCAGCTATTTTTTAAAATGTATTTTTTACACCGGTTTGTTGCCAGGCATGTAATTAAAAGATGAGATGGAAACATGGAATTTTTTTTCCCCATTTTAGAAATGGAGTTATATGCTCCAGGGTTAGGTGAATGGGAATAGTGGGAAAATTCTGTTTTTGAGGCTGCTGGGTGGCTCAAAATGACTGGTATCGACATTTGTTCATGCAATTTTGCAGGTTGAAGTCTTGCCTTTGACAAATTATTTCACCCACATTCAGATTATTTATTTCTACTTAGTCAGATAGTGTTATATGTTTTTAGTAGATTTGGGAAATGTAATACAAGTTATGAGTTAGACAACTAAGCTGCAGAATATTTGCATTTGAAGAGAGTGTATGACATGTCATTTTAGGAAATGCCTGGATAACTGGAGCGGAACCTTAACAGGAATTGGGTAATTTTCCTGTCTTGTAGTGATAAACTGAGCATTTATTCTCTTATATATTATAAAATACTGAAATTGCATTTACTGAGGCCAAAAAGCTCCATAAGGCCTTAAAAAGTTAAAAATCTGTTTCTCAGGCCTTCCCACATGGTCTTTTTGGCTGCCGCATGCTCTCGTTTTATAACAAATGCAGACTTTAAAAAAACAGAAATTAAATGGTTTATGTCTGATATTTTACCCAAGTTAATAAAATTGATAAATTTGCCCCTTGAGTGCTACAAGGCTTTGCAATGCTTTAGTATTGCAAACATTGCAAAGCCTTCTTGCACTCAAGGGATGAAATACACCACCACCCATGCTATTCTGTACATTATGATGCCTAAAACATAAAACAAACCAAGAATATGAAATTTTGATGGCAAAGAATTAATTACAAAAATAAAAATAAAATAAAAAACTGCTCGCCCACATGCAATTTTACAAAAAATGGCCTGCAAAACAGAAGATCTACTTTGTGGAGCCTAAACATGGGGAATTTAATGGTTGTCAGAGTAATCCTTTGATAGATGACAAGCTTTTTTCTCCTGTGGAAACCCCTGGAGCAGTGCTTGTTCACTGTGGTAAACAAATTCTCCTGTACAGGTAAAATAGGACCCGATAACCAATGGCTGGGATGGAAGTTCTCTAATATGACATCATAGGTAAAGCGATTGGCTAAACGGGACTTCATATCAATGTTGGGGCCATGATATAGCCAGAGATGCTGAAATTTACCTTAAACACCAATAAAATAAATGGAAGATTTTTTATTCAGTTCACAGGAGTTTATTCAATAATCTATATGCAATAAACCAGATCAAATTTGTACTGATAGTATTGTAAAGAGTTTGGTGTTTGGAAGTCATGTATATGTAATCAACAGGGTTATTCAATTAAGAAATATCAATAAGTGTGCTGCACTGTGAAAAGAATTACAGGTCTGGTTGCAGTCCAGTGTAATTAATGTTCTTTGAGCTTTATAAGACTTTATAAGACTGAAGTTTTATTTACTGTAAGAGTACTAGATTATTTTTAGTAATCAGAATTAGTTCATCAGTAAATGGTTGTTGTAGTCTACTGAAAATTGTCGTTACAGACTCGACTACAAGAAATATAGATGAACCTTGTTGATCACATAATCACCATCAAATAGATCATTACAGAAAATACCATTCACAACACATCTAGTACAACAATGCTGTCTGACGTCAATGTCTATATTCGTAACATTGTGAGTGAGTTTGTTTTGAAAGTAGAATTGAATTAATCTTCTCTTATTGGTTGAGTGTGTTAACAACCGAGACCCTTGGTTTGGCGATGGTCGGTGTGCGGCCGGGTGTCCGAGCATTCTCGCACTGTTAGTACAATAACGTGAACAGACATTCTCCAGTTTGACTAATATTTGCCATATAGGTCTTTTGCAATAATATCTTAAACAAGTTCGAAAACTGGCCCACCCCAATTTTTAGTTACAGTGCTATGGGCCTCGTTACAGAGTTATGGGCCGCAATTAGTTAGTTTTTACACATTTTGAGCTTGTTAGCGTAAATAACTTCAACAAACGTTTTCCGATTTGACTAATATTTGCCATACAGATCTTTTGCAATAATTTCTCAAACAGGTTTGAAAACTAGCTCAAAATTTTTAGCTCACCTGACTGAAAGTCTGGGTGAGCTTTTCTTATCACTTTTCGTCCGTCGTCCGTCCGTCGTCCTGCGTGAAGGTGGTGTTTGAGCCTCTTTCTCCTAAACCCCTGGCCACATTTTAATTAAATTTCATGTAAGTAGTCGTTATATAGGGGCATTTTGATTTTTATCCAAATTAGGTTTCGGCTCATATTGAGCAGAGGTGTGGGGAAAAAATGGCCAAATTTTTTGAAAATCTTTTTCTAATGAACCACCAGTAGCAGAGACTTGATATGTGGTATACAGAGTCCTTTTGAGGTTTAGAATCAAGTTTGTTCAAGAGAAGTTTGTCGAGCATTATTTGCCTTCGTTATGGGAGGGGCAAAAATTTTGGCCACGCCTAAAATTTCTATTTTCTGAACCGTGGGGTCGATTTGAACCAAATTTGATATGAGATGATAATGGGTCATAAGTAGTTGATTGATGCAAAAAAAAATTTTCTAATTGCCCCGTGGGAACCTCGGGAGCTAAAAATAGGAAAAACCTTAAAACTGCCATATCTCCAAAACTACACGGCACAGAGAATTCTTATTTTGTATAAAGCTTACTTTTATCCAGTAGAATAGAATGGTTAAAAAAAATCCCTATCGGTTTGATCACAAGGTACTTTTTTCAGGACTTTGAAAAAGTGCTGAGTCAGCACTTTTTAACACTGCAGGCAATGGGAAAAACATTAAAAAATCTTCTTTTCCAGATCCAGCAGGCAGAATCTTTTGATATTTGGTATGCAACATTGTAGGGTGGATCTGATTCAAGTTTGTTCAAATCGGCCCCCTGGGTTCATTTTTGGGCTCAGTATAGGAGCCCGATTTCGAACTTAGTGCATTTCAGGTAACGATTTCGAACTTAGTGTATTTCAGGCAAATTTCTTCAAAAATCTTCTTCTCCAGATCCAGCAGGCAGAATCTTTTGATATTTGGTATGCAACATTGTGGGGTGGATCTGATTCAAGTTTGTTCAAATCGGCCCCCATGGGTTTATATTTGGGCTCAGTATAGGAGCCCAAATTTGAACTTAGTGCATTTCAGGCAAATTTCTTCAAAAATCTTCTTCTCCAGATCCAGCAGGCAGAATCTTTTGATATTTGGTATGCAACATTGTGGGGTGGCAAACCATGGGTTTATATTTCGGCTCATACCAGAGGGGCAAAATGTCTTAAAAAATCTTCTTCTCCAGATTCAGCAGGCAGAATCTTTTGATATTTGGTATGCAACATTGTGGGGTGGATCTGATTCAAGTTTGTTCAAATCGGCTCCCTAGATTCATATTTGGGCACACTATAGAAGCTCGAATTCGAACTCAGTGCATTTCAGTCAATATTTCTTAAAAAATCTTCTTCTCCAGATCCAGCAGGCAGAATCTTTTGATATTTGGTATGCAACATTGTGGGGTGGATCTGATTCAAGTTTGTTCAAATCGGTTCCCTAGATTCATATTTGGGCTCACTATAGAAGCTCGAATTCGAACTTAGTGCATTTCAGGCAAATTTCTTCAAAAATCTTCTCCAGATCCAGCAGGCAGAATCTTTTGATATTTGGTATGCAACATTGTGGGGTGGATCTGATTCAAGTTATTCAAATCGGCTTCCTATATTCATATTTGGGCTCACTATAGAAGCTCGAATTCGAACTCAGTGCATTTCAGGCAATATTTCTTAAAAAATCTTCTTCTCCAGATCCAGCAGGCAGAATCTTTTGATATTCGGTAAGCAACATTGTGGGGTGGATCTGATTCAAGTTTGTTCAAATCGGCCCCCATGGGTTTATATTTGGGCTCAGTATAGGAGCCCAAATTTGAACTTAGTGCATTTCAGGCAAATTTCTTCAAAAATCTTCTTCTCCAGATCCAGCAGGCAGAATCTTTTGATATTTGGTATGCAACATTGTGGGGTGGATCAGGCAAATTTCTTTGAAAATCTTCTTCTCAAGATCCAGCAGGCAGAATCTTTTGATATTGGGTATGCACCATGCTTAGGGGTGAGATTCAAGTTTGTTCAAGCCAAGTCCCTGGGTTCATATTTGGGCTCACTGTGGTAGCCTGAATTATAACTTAGTTCAAAATGAGGAATTTTCTTTAAAAATCTTCTTCAGGTCCATCAGTCGGAATGTTTTGATATTTGGTATGCAGCATCCTTAGGGGGTGAGATTCAAGTTTGTTCAAGCCATGTCCCTAGGTTCATATTTGGACTCACTGTGGGAGCTCGAATTGTAACTTAGTTCAAAATGAGGAATTTTCTTTAAAAAATCTTCTTCTTCAGATCCAGCAGTCAGAATGTTTTGATATTTGGTGTACACCATCCTTAGGGGGGGTGGGGGCATGGGGTGGGGGTGAGATTCAAGTTTGTTAAAGCCAAGTCCCTGGGTTCATATTTGGGCTCCCTGTGGGAGCCTGAATTATAACTTAGTTCAATATCAGGAATATTCTTTAAAAATCTTCTCTTTTTTTTAGATCCACTGGTCAGAATCTTTGGATATTTGGTATAAGCTTTTCTTAGGAGGAGCAGATGCAACTTGTTGAAATCAATTCACTGGGTTGATATTTAGGCTACCACGTCAGGTGAGCGCCCTCAGGCCCCTTGGGGCCTCTTGTTTTGTCACAGAGTTATGGACCCTAAGCCATCAAGTTTTTACGAAATTTGAGCCTGTTGGCACAATAACTTGAACAAAAGTTCTCCGATTTGACTAAAATTTGCCATACTAGTCTTTTTCAATAATATCTCAAACAAATTCAAAAACTGGCCCACCCCAATTTTTAGTTACAGTGCTGTGGGCCTCAATTCGTCAATTTTTACGAATTTTTTAGCTTGTTAGCGCAGTAACCTGGAACAAACATTCTCTGATTTGACTAACATTTGCCATGTAGGTCTTCTGTAATAATATCCCAAGCGAGTTCAAAAACTGGCCTGGCCCAGTTTTTCGTTACAGAGAATTGTAGGCCTTAATTCGTCAATTTTTACACATTTTGAGCTTGTTAGCACATTAACTTGAATAAACGTTCTCCAATTTGACTAATATTTGTTGTACAAGTCTTTTGTAATAATATCTCAAGCAAGTTCGAAAACTGGCCCGTTTCCAAATTTTTACAAATTTGGAGCTCAGCGCGATCACATTTCTGATTTTCAATAGGGAGTGAATGAAGGAAGTAGCCACAACTCAACACCTGCATCTTTGATGCACACCTCGTTTTTCATCAACTGTTTGCCTAATAAAATAGGCAGCATTTGCAGAAAACATTTCCTGAATTACTAAATATTTTCATTTTTGTCTAGAAAACATATTTCATGGCTCCTCATTGGAACGAGCTCGACGAGTTTATTCCTGTGAGGGATTAAAAACTAGCTTTTTGAGCAAAAAAAATATAAAAAAAAATTGGCTGGCGATTTTTGTGAACAGCATGGGTCAGCTTTAGACGTTACGTTGGGTAAAATTTAAAAATACACATTACATGATAAAAAGAATCACAAATTCATCATTCATGAGTTGACATGAAATTTCTGATATTTGTTCTTAAAATTTTAGTGAATTCAGTACAGATATTAGAGATCCTCTATTAACTGAATAGCCAATGAAAAATATTCAGTCAGCAACATTATTCAAACAACAGGAATTTTATCAGTGTACTCTGTTGAGAAACCAAGCACTTATGCTATTATATCTTGTTTGACAGAGTTCAAGCAGCTCCGTCAAACAATATCCAACAGATTAAATGCCAATATTGGATGAACTGAGGCCTGGAAGATCTGTCAACATGAGGACTTAAGAGGATATCAGAGTAATACTTTGATGAATTACCATATTTTTTATTCATTTAAGAGGAGTTTACTCTATACCTATATGCAATTAACAGGTCAAATTTGTACTAAAGGTGTGGTAAATGGTTTGTTGTTTGGAAGTTATATGCATCAGGGCTATTCAATTTAGAAATGTCCACTTAAAGTGAATTTCCATGTATAAATATAATTTCAGATCTAATTGAAGTTTGGCACAGTTTTATATAAAATATGTTTTCTTGAAGTTTTTTTTAGAGATATCTTTTTATGGAATAATCCAGTTAATTGTATGTAACTTCCAAACACGCAACCATTTACCATACCTTCAGTACAATTTTGACCAGTTAATTGTATATAGGTTAGAGAGTAAACCCCTGGTAATGAATACAGATTTTTGTAATCTGTCCAAACAATTAAATGATCAAGTTTTGTCTTTTTCAACACCTAAGGCTACTAGACAAAATACGGTCAATAACTGGCCACAAGAATTAATTGAGAGGCAAAATGATTGAAAATCCATTCTTCAGGACCTAACTTAAATTTTAACCTGCTGATTTTTAGGCTCCGAATAAGTGCCCTACAGGTAATCATACCTGGTATTTGTTGTTGGCCAGGTCTTGGCCAAGAGTTACTAGAATTCATTGTCGAACACCTTAACTTACATAATGAAATTTTAGGAAAAACATCGTGAGCCTTTTTAAGTGTTGATCAATGTTGGGGAGCTGGCAGCTGCTCGTCATTGCTCAGTGATTCTCTCCGGGTTCCTCCACCTGTAAAACTGTCATGGTCATGATTAGCCATTGTGCATAAGTATATGACCTTAAACACCAATAAATAAATAAATATATAAATAAGTATTGATCAGGAATAAGCCAACCTGTCAAGCTATGTAAAATCCACATGCCCGTGGGACAGGTGCATAGCCAGGATGTCAAAGTTAGGAGGCAAGAGTAATATCTAGGGGGGCATACAAAATATGATTCGTTGCATCATCTGAGCCCTGCAGCGGCAATATGTGGGCGAGCACAAGAGAGGCTGCTCCCCTCTTGTTGGACCCACCAATTCTGAAACTCAGTGCAATTTCCTTGACTGAGTCTGTTTGTGTCCATAATTTATAAGTTGTGACGCCTTTCACAACCTATAAATTATGGAGACAAACAGACTCAGAATCAAGGAAATTGCTAGATGTTAAAATGTCTTGCCTGATGTCCCCTATATGGGTTAACATGGGGTGGGTGCACTACTGAATTTTTTGTTTTGGGGGGGGGGGGGGTTGGAGGGTCATGTGCCTCCCTCAGCCCCATGAGCTCTGTCATACAAGGTATAATAGAATAAATGCTTTTTTATCTCTAGAATACAGAAATCCCTTTTTGAATACTCCTGTTAATTGAATAATTGTCACTGGCAAAGTGGCTATTCAATTAACAGGGTTCTCCTGTAATAGATTGATTAATTACCATTGACATATTGGACTTTGGATGGTGTGAAGAATTCAAAGTTAATATATCATTTGTAAATCTGAAGTTCACCAGTAATGTTCTACCTGGTTCTGCCAGTATTAAAAAATAGCTTGATTTCCAATTGATGTGACTTTAGAAATGACTATGGAAAATGTTTGTCTGAATACTTGTCTTCCACCGTGGCATCTATTTGTTTTATCATGTTAACCAAACAGTGTTACTCTATTGGCATGACAGGGGCATTGAGAGATTACCAATTGATGGGGAGGGGGTGTGGAAACTCCATTTATCCCAACTGTGATGGCTCAAGTCCCGACTAATATTCCAAGGCATGCCGTTATGATTGAGTTGAAATATATGTCAGTTTTTGAGGCCTCATGACTATCCAGTTCAGGGCACCAGTTGTGAATTAAATTTTTGTTTGAGTGGGAACTGAGATTATGAAATTTAGGGTTAAGAATTAGGAAAAATCATACCCAATCATTGGGAAAGGGTCCCATAAACAGCCCATGTAGATACCCAAAAGAATTGAAGATTTGTGTTACAGTCATGATATGGCTGTAGTTATTGACTGTGACCTTCAACACCAATAAAATAGTAAAAACTACAGAGTATGGCGTGGTTTACTTTATGATCAGAATATATGTAAAGACATGTTGAGTTGACATATCTCCTCCCTCTGAAAACCTCGAGTGATGATGGTAAGTAGACTCAATGAACCTTGGTGGTTAAATCAGACCTGGATACGAATGGAATGGGTATCTGGCCCATGATGTGGGATGACCTAAATGGTGGAAACTTCATGGCCACACTCTTCTCAAATACTGTGATGGGATCTTTTAGGTTGCATGGAGTGTGTCTCTCTGCACAGAGCCGAGCCATTTTATGTCTCCACATGATAGGTTAGCATGTTGTGACAGCATCAACCCTACCCACAGTTGATGCTACCCGAGAGTGTTCGGACACCTTGAGAACTTTTCTCACCTGATGATCAATCCTGGGACCTCTGGCATGGGAGACTGGTGTACTTGTCCACTCAGCCACCTTTCTCCTTAGAGAGTGATTGCCGGGTGGATAAGTGCACAAACAATATTTTGCAACTGAAGAACTACTTTATTGCATTTTTTGAGTTATCTGTAGTTGTGTCTGGTTAGTAAGCTGAAAACTTCAAAAGTTCTGTTCAGTGATTCTGTCTGGGTACTCTGGTTTTCTTCATTTGAAAAACTATTTGGTATAATACAAACCTAACCATTGAAAGTGTTCTAAGACCTTTACAAATAAATGAATGATAGATTTGAAGTGTCAATCTTGACTGGTGTTGTGAAATCGGAGTAAAATGGTGAATGTCTGAAATGTTTTAGTACTCTTTTTTCCATTCTCATGAATTCTGTGCTTATTTTCAAAAGTGCTTGATTATGTTTTCTTTATTAAACTCTCTCTTTGTGTATTTTGTGTTTCATATTATTTTTTATTTGGCTGCTTATAGAAGTGGGCCATGTGATGATATAGCTTTGTCTGCCCATCCATTAACTTTTGCTTGTCTGAGCAATAACTTTAAAAGAATATGTCCAACAGCTCCCCATTTTATACTCCTGATAGGGGAGTGTATGGAATCACTTTAACCAAAGTTGGGACATATGTTCCCTATAGACTGACAATTTAATTTTGCTCAATTTGATCTGCCTCATTCCTTTAGGGATCTCGAAAAGGGGATAACAGAAAAAAACTAAAAAAATCTTCAAAGTCACTGTTAAGAATGTTGATTTTAGACAAACAACATCTTTCACTGATATTCATTCAAGTTTTTTCAAGCCAAGTTCCTCGGCCTCATTTGGGAGCGCAAAAGTTGACTGGGCTCCAAAATGTTAGTGTTAATTTTCTTTTTTCAGAACCATGACACAGAAAGTGCAGATTTTTTGGCGAGCCAAATCTTTCACTCACATACATTAAAGTTCTTCAAGCCATGTTTCTGCATCCATATTTGAGCTCGGTATAGGAGCCCAAAAGTTGCCTTTGCGCTCCAAATTCAAGTCTTTTTTTCTTGGTAATTATCCTTTTTTTATGTCAACTTGACTTGGTTATTTACACTGCAGCAAATGTTACTGCATCAAATATGTGTGCCATGCCTGATTTTGGGCTCCCTGGGAGAGATAACTTGGAAAAGACCTAGCATTTTTTTTTTAAATTGATACATAACATGCAATTTTTATGATATGCATGTAATTTGTCATCATACAGAAAGTGTGAATTTTTGGCAAGTAGCAAATTACACTCACAATGCATTCAAGTTTGTTCAAGTGAAGTTTCTGCATCCATATTTGGGTCTCATTTTGGGAGGACAAAAGTTGCCTTTGGAGTTTTGGACTCCTTAATGCAAAAGGGATGATATTGTTGTTTTGATGTGAATCAATTATTTGCATTGCATTAATGTTAGTGCACCAGGTATGTGTGCCATGACCTGTATTCAGGCTCTCAGTAACTCGCAAATAATTCCATTTTAAGATGTATATTACCATCACTTGGCATCTGTTGCCTGGAATCCATCAACTTAGCACATCCGGCATCTTCGCTGGAACCAATAGACCAAAGCCAACCAAACTTAGCATAAAATATCTCTGGGGTATACCATTCCAAGTTTGTTTAATAGAAGTAGCTAAGCCCAATGGGTTGGGGGCAGTGTGTGAAAAGCCTGAAATTCTTAAAAAAATCTTCTCCTGAACCACCGGTCACAATGCTTTGAAATTTAGTATGCAGTTTCCTTATGCTCAGGATTCAAGATGACATGTATACAAAGAACATTTCTCTGATAATATTGGGACTCGTGCATGTAGAGGCAATATTTTTGGCACTGCCCAAAATTTCTATTTTTTTGGAACTAGTGGGCATGCAGTCGTGTTACGGGGCACATACTTGATTTCTATCCAATTTTTTTTTGCACCCCTGTGGGAACTCCAGGAGCTAAAAATAGAACAAAATTCAAATCCCCATATTCCCCCAAACTATACAGAAAAAAGAATGTTTAATTTTGTATACAGCATCCTTAGGACCAGTATAATTGATTGGGCCCAAAAGATCTCAATCGGTTGTGTCATGGGGATGCCTAATGTGTGTGTGTGGGGGAGGGGAGGGGGGGTAGGTAGGTAATGGAACAATGCTGAGTCACAACTTTTCAAGAAAAAAAGAAGTACCAATCAGATTCTTTTGATAGTTTCTATACAACATCCTTTGGGAGATCCATTTCAAGTTTGTGCAATTTTATATGCAGTATCCTTTGGGGTTTGGTGGGGGGTCAGATTTATGTTTGTTCAAATCAGGTCTATGGGTCCTTTTTTGAGTTTGCTATGGGAGCCCGAATTTTAACTTTGTGAAATATGAGGAATATTTCTTAAAAATATTCTTCTTCAGATCCACCAGTCAGAATCTTCTCATATCTGATGTTGAGCTTCATTTTGAAATTAAAGTTTTTTCAAATCAGGTCTATGGGTTCATATCTGGGTTTCTAATGGAAGCCCAAATTTTTACTTGAAATGTGAAGAATATTCATTTAAAATATTCTTCAGCTCCACTAGTCAGAAACTTTTCGTATTTGATATATAACATCCTTAGGGGCCCAGATTTAACTCCTTGCATACTGCTAGCAGATATTCCTGCCCAGGACAGGCTTTCTATTTCCCCAAATATTAGTATAATTTGGGTACATTTACCACCCCCCCCCCCCCCCCAAATGATTTCTTGAGTTATGTTTAGATGAATTTTTCACAACTAGATTTGATGACAAATATCTTGAAAATACTCAGCAGGTTAAGAGTTAAGTTTGTTCAAATCAAATCTTTGTGTTCATATTTTGCTACCTTATGGGAACCCAAATTTTAACTTCATTTAGTATGAGAAAAATTATTTGAAAAACTTTAAAAATCTTCTTCAGATCCACCAGTCAGAATCTTATCTTATTTGATGTACAGCATCCTTTTGGGGGCAGATTTAAGTTTGTTCAAATAGGGTCTTTGGGTCTGTATTTGGGTGCCTCATGGAGCCCAAATTTTAACTTGAAATATGAGGAATATTCTTTAAAAATATTCTTCTCCAAAGCTCCCAGGTGGAAACTTATCATATTTGGTATTCATCATTCTGGAGATGAGATTCAACTTTGTTCAGAGTCCCATGGTTCATATTCAGGAGCTCCAATTTTAATTTAGTTCAGTGTAAGGAATGTTCTTTAAAAATGTTCTCAAGATCTACCATTCAGAATCTTTTGATATTTGATACACAGTATCCCTTTTGGGGTCAGATTCAAATTTGTTCAAATTAAGTCCCTGAGTTGATATTTTGGCTCCCAGTGGGGGACCAGAATTTTGCAATATGAGGAAAATTATTTAAAAATCTTCTTCGGATCCACCAATCATAATCTCTTCATATTTAGTATACAGAATCCTCAGGGGGGATCAGATTCAAGTTTGATCAGATCAAGTCCATAGGTTTTTATTTAGGTTTCAAGTCCCTGGGTTCATATTTGGGATCCCTATGGGAGCTTAAATTTTAACTTCATTCAGCATGAGGAATGTTCTTTAAAAATCTTCTCAAGATCCACATGCTGAACCTTTAGCAATTTGGTAAATTTGGGCAATATGAGGCATATTCTTTAAAATCGTCTGCAGATCCACTTGTCAGATTCTTTTAATAGTTGATATACAGCTTCGTTATAAGGGCCAGATTCAAGGTTATTAAAGCCAAGTCCCTGGGTTCATATTTGGGAGCCTTATGAGAACACAAATTTTCACTGTGCAATAAAAAGAAAATGCTTTCAAAAATCTGCAGAGGCTTTTCATATTTTGTGAGGACAGATTCAAGTATTCAAGTTCAAATAAAGTCAATGGGTTCATATTTCAGCTCTTTGTGGAGCCCAAATTTTTAACTTTGTGCAGTATGAGGAACAGTCCTCAAAGATCTTCAGATCCACTCAACAGAATTTTTTTCTATTTGGTGAGAAAACAAATTTTATTTCAGTCAGATGTTTTCATTAATGATTACATCTGTCAGTTTGTTAAGGACACACAACCAGAAAACCCTAATTTGTCCAAAAAAACCCAGTCTCAATCATGTTTTTGTTGACTGCCATTTCACTCCATTTATTACACAGCCACTCTCTGAAACAGGCTGTATTATGGTATATCCATCTGTCTGTTCATCCGTCCACATGCACATTCAGTACCTTAAAAGCAGTAGGAGGTGTGGCATAACACAAAAGATTCCCATTGTCTAAATACCAGGTATTGTTTCCTAAAGTGGTAATCACTTTGTCCTTGGGTGGGAGGAGGTTGGGTTTGCAACAAAAGAAAAACCACTTTAGGGCCAATTTTAAATGTGTCCATCCATCCATCCATTTTTTTTTTGCTTGTCCGTGCAATAACTTGAAAATGAAATGCACAGTGGATCATATTTTTTGTGGTGGATTAGTGGTGGCTAGAGGAAGGCTCCTTTTTGATAATCAGTTTTCTGCCATATCCAATATATCTGCTTGTCAGCAATCTTGAATTTTTAGCTCAACTTTGGCGAAGCCAAATTTGAGCTTTTGTCATGGCCCGTCGTCCATCTGTCCGTACGTCAACAATTGGATACGGCTCGGGCTAAAGGCCGTATTTATGAACCGATCTTTACGAAACTTCTTGGGTACCTTTGTTATGACCGTGGGACGAGAACGAGTGTTTTTGGGTGTGGTCCAAAATTCAAGATGGCTGCCAGCCGTCATTTTGTACCGACGATGCAGAAATCTGGTTTTTGTGCAGAACTTCCATATGAAAGCTCTGATTTGAATAATTTTTTGTATAATGTTTAGTACCATGGGATACATCACATATAATACGGGGTTTTTTCTCGTGCGTAAATTGTGCATTTAGACTAATTTTGATGTTTTTTGGTGTTACTTTCAGCACTGTCAATGCAAATGCCAATACGGCTCGGGCTAGAGGCCATATTTATGAACCGATCTTTACGAAACTTCTTGGGTACCTTTGGTATCACCTTGGGATGAGAACGAGTATTTTTGGGTCCGGTCCGAAATTCAAGATGGCCGATGGCAGCCATTTTGTACAAAATTAGGTGCAATCAGATTTTTGCACAGAACTTCCATATGAAAGCGCTGATTTGAATAATTTTTTGTGTGAATGTTTAGTACCAAGGGATACATCACATGTAATACGGGTTTTTTTCTCGTGCAGAAATTATGCAAATTTGATGAACTTTGATTTTTTCAGTGCGACTTACACACAGTAAGTACACATGTCAATATGGCTCAGACTAGAGTCTGTATTTATGAACTGATCTTCACGAAATGTTTTGGGTACCTTTGTTATCACCTTGGGACGAGATCGAGTGTTTCTGGGTGCGGTCTAAAATTCAAGATGGCTGCCAGTGGCCATTTTGTACCGAAATTAGGTCTAATCAGTTTTTTGTACACAACTTCTATACAGCTCAGACTAGAGGCCATATTTATGAACCAATCTTTACGAAACTTCTTGGGGTACCTTTGTTATCACCGTGGGATGAGAGCGAGTGTTTTTGGGTGTGGTCCGAAATTCAAGATGGGTCACCATCAGCCATTTTGTACCAAAATTAGTGCAATCAGTCTTTTGTACAGAACTTTCTGTATGAAAGTTCTGATTTGAATAAATTTTTGTATGAATGTTTAGTAACATGGAATACATCACATATTGTAAGGGGTTTTTTTTCGTGCAGAAATTATGCAAATTAGATGAACTTTGATTTATTCAGTGCTACTCACACAATGTGAGCACACATGTCAATATGGCTCAGGGTAGAGGCTGTATTTATGAACCGATCTTCACAAAACTTCTTGGGTACCTTTGTTATCACCTTGGGTCGAGAATGAGTGTTTCTAGGTACGGTCCCAACAAGATGGCTGCCAGTGGCCATTTTGTACCGAAATTAGGTCCAATCAGTTTTTTGTCACAAGTTCTATACAGCTCGTATTTATGAACTGATCTTCACAAAACTTCTTGGGTACCTTTGTTTTCACCTTGGGACAGGAACGAGTGTGTTTTGGGGTGCCTTTGTTATCACTGTGCTATGAGAACAAATATTTTGGGGTTCAGTCAGACCCACTCTGGGACTCAAAGATTTCTTTTCTAGTTATACCCCCGCTTCGAAGAAGTGGGGGCTATATAGGAATCGCCCTGTACGTCCGTACGTCCATCCATCCGTACGTCCGTCCGTTCGTCCGTATGTCTTTCCGTCTGGACAAATTCTTGTGTGCGCAACTCCTCCTACATTAATGAACCGATTTTGATGAAACCTTCATCTCTGCTAAGTGAACATGTGCATATTCCAAACTTTTTGATCTGCGACAATTTTAACCAGGTTATCTCTCTTGAACTTTGATTTAATATGGGTTTCTATATGAAATTCTTGTGTGCGCAACTCCTCCTACATTTATCAATCAATTTGGACAAAACTTTTCAGACATCATCACTACTAAGTAAACATGCGCATATTCCAAGATTTTTGATCTGCGACAATTTTAACCAGGTTATCTCCCTTTGACTTAGATTTATTGTGTCTTTCCATCCGAACAAATTCTTGTGTGCGTAACTCCTCCTACATTAATGAACCGATTTTGATGAAACCTTTCAAACATCATCTCTACTAAGTGAACATGTGCATATTCCAAACTTTTTAATCTGCGACAATTTTAACCAGGTTATCTCTCTTGAACTTTGATTTAATATGGGTTTCTACATGAAATTCTTGTGTGCGCAACTACTCCTACATTTATCAATCAATTTGGACAAAAGTTTTCAGACATCATCACTACTAAGTGAACATGCGCATATTCCAAGATTTTTGATCTGCGACAATTTTAACCAGGTTATCTCCCTTTGACTTAGATTTATTATGTCTTTCCGTTCGAACAAATTCTTGTGTGCGCAACTCCTCCTACATTAATGAACCGATTTTGATGAAACCTTTCAAACATCATCTCTACTAAGTGAACATGTGCATATTCCAAACTTTTTGATCTGCGACAATTTTAACCAGGTTATCTCTCTTGAACTTTGATTTAATATGGGTTTCTGCATGAAATTCTTGTGTGCGCAACTCCTCCTACATTTATCAATCAATTTGGACGAAAGTTTACAGACATCATCACTACTAAGTAAACATGCGCATATTCCAAAATTTTTGAGCTGTGGCAATTTTAACTAGGTTATCTCCCTTTAACTTAGATTTATTATGGGTTTCTACCTGAAATTCTTGTGCGTGCAACTCCTCCTACATTTATCAATCAATTTGGACAAAACTTTTCAGACATCATCACTACTAAGTGAACATGCGCATATTCCAAGATTTTTGATCTGTGACAATTTTAACCAGGTTATCTCCCTTTGACTTAGATTTATTATGTCTTTCCGTTCGAACAAATTCTTGTGTGCGCAACTCCTCCTACATTAATGAACCGATTTTGATGAAACCTTTCAAACATCATTTCTACTAAGTGAACATGTGCATATTCCAAACTTTTTGATCTGCGACAATTTTAACCAGGTTATCTCTCTTGAACTTTGATTTAATATGGGTTTCTGCATGAAATTCTTGTGTGCGCAACTCCTCCTACATTTATCAATCAATTTGGACGAAAGTTTACAGACATCATCACTACTAAGTGAACAGGCGCATATTCCAAAATTTTTGAGCTGTGGCAATTTTAACTAGGTTATCTCCCTTTAACTTAGATTTATTATGGGTTTCTACATGAAATTCTTGTGCGTGCAACTCCTCCTACATTTATCAATCAATTTTGACGAAACCTTTCAAACATTATCACAACTAAGTGAACATACGCATATTCCCAAATTTTTGATCTGCGACAATTTTAACCAGGTTATCTCCCTTTAACTTGGATTTATTATGGGTTTTCAAATGGGATTCTTGTGTGTGCAACACCTCCTACATTAATGAACCGATTTTGAATACATGTTACACATTGTAAATGTGTTTTTCCAAATGTAAACCATATATGTGTGGGCTCTTTAAGGATTCAGTGCTGTTCTGTGGAAGGCCACATGCAAATACAAATTTCAACAACAAAAAATGATCTTTATGTATACATTTCCTTATGGCCTTCGCCTACATGATCAGAAGTGCATTCCTCTAAAAACCCAAAGCGGGGGTATTAATCACCTTCAGTGATAGTTCTAGTTTAGCATCTGTCACTCACCTTTACAATACTTCACCTATACATTTGTTACAGGCAACGGTCAGTATTTATGTACAGACCGTTACAATACTTTATATGTACCTTTGTTATCAGGTCATTACCTAGATGTTTGTCATTGCTGAGTCACATACTATACATGTACATGTCTTTGTCTTGACAAGTTGAGCTACAGGATACCAATTTTTTCTGGCGTCATTGCAAGTGACTTTAGATAGATTCCTTTCAATAACCAGCATTCTTGAAATCCAACATGGCTGTCATGTCCGAGCAATAACTCAGAAAAAAACACAAATGACTAATGCATCCCATTTTTCAAGATCTCGCAGTACATTAAAATACATTTGAAATGTATGAGGTATATTTTGAAATGTAAAATGACTGATAAAATGACTGAATTGACATTAAGCGGCTGAATAAAGCAGTGCTCTTGTTTATTTATTTATTGGTCACATATTTCTGCACAATGGCTAATCGTGACTGCAACTTGAAGATAAAGTCAAGTTTAGTCAATCGTTTGTACCAATATTGCCCAGTTTAGAGGACTTCAGCACTAAGCATTGGTTACTGGATCCTATTTAACCAGTAAAATAGAGCTGGTATATGAGAGTAAAGAAGCTCTGCTTCATTTCCCGGAGTTCCCATGGGGGATTTCAATCCATTTCTTCACTTAACTGATGGCTTCCAATAACACTTTAATATTTCACCGAATTTTAACCCAAACTTTTAATCAACCTGGGTGTCCTTTTCAAAGGGAAGCCTTTTGGTCATTTTTAGCTCACCTACAAAGTTGTGTGAGCTTATGTCGCCTTCAACACTTGTATTAAAGTTATTGTAAGAGGCCTCTTTGACATTCCCACCTGTTACTATGCACCTCATACTGTTTCTATGGCTTGCTTGCAACATTACAATTACCCACAGACCCTCCCTTACCCAGTGATATTATTTTGATTTTTGGATTTTTAGATTGTTTTTGCAATGTTAGTTTTTTTTGTATGTGTGGACCTGTTTTGCTATACATGTACATGAGTGAAGGCTACCACCGGTATGCTGTAGCTTTTATATTTCATTTGTGTGTTACTTGCATCAATATAAGACGACATTAACCCTTGACCAGACATTTTTTGCATATTTTGGAGTTTTTGAATGCAATGTTTGACTTTTTTGTAAATGCAGACTTAGAAAGTTTCTGACCTATTTTGCAATACATATACATGAGAGGAGGCTACCACTGGTATGCTGTGGCTTTTATATTTCATATATGTGTTAAATGCATAAATTAAAGTCGACATTAACCATTGATCAGACTTTTTTCTGCAGATTTTGGAGTTTTTTATCGCAATGTTTGGCTTTTTTGTAAGTGTGACCTGGTTTGTTATAGAGGTACCGCTGGTATGCTGTGGGTGTTTCTCCAGGTAAGTTCAGGTTGAGAATTACAAGCATCCTGTTGAATAATTTCGTGGTGATGAACTATGGAGGTTATTCACCCTGGTAAAAGTATTCATTAACTGAATAAAAAAGATTTGTATATTTTTAAAAGTTTGATGGGATACAGACTGCTTTGGGTGAGTGCAAACCTGATGTGCTTGATTTGTTATAAGCCTAAGTTTATTGCATGGCATGCGATGGTGAGCTGATGGGGATGGACACCCCCCTCTTGTTTGACATAATCTCCACATAAGATATTGCTGGGTGTGAGGGTTGAAAAACAAACATAATTTTTCAGAGCCTTTTTTTGTGACAGTCATTGCGATATGCACACATGTTGGAAGTGAGACTTCCTTTTTGCCTCCATCTTTCAGAGCCCTCAACACCTTATACCCCTATTCTTTGTAGACAGCTTGATCCAGGTGAGCATTTTAAGCTCATTTGATCCTCTGGTTTGTGAAATAAATACAATTTGTTTCTCTTGTAAAACAAGCAAATCAAATTTAACCAAATAGTGTATGTATGTTTCCTATCACATGACGAACCAAGTTTGTTCAAATTAGTATTACTGTACAGTTTTTGACAATTCCTTCAAACTCCCATTCAAAGGACCAGAATTTTGGTCAAGCACTGCATTGGAGGTATGAATTGCACTCTGCAATAGTTCTAGTTTATGGTGGTTTGATCTGACCGGAGGAAGACTCCTTTCAATAACCAACATTCTGATGTATCCACTACAACTGCCATCTTTGATTTTTGGTGATTTTTTTTGTCTGAGCAACAACTTAAAAAAGGATGCCAAAGGAGCCCATTTTTTTCTGTTGCATTACTGTTGACAAGAGGAAAATTCAGTAATCAGTATTCTGGCATGTACAATATGATTTTTGCTTCTCCACACCGTTACTTAAACAAGGGATGTGACATCCCATCCGCTCACCTACACCCATACTTGATACAGCTGATCCAATGTCAAGAAAAGCTCTTTGAAGTTGCATATCGCCCTGAAAAAATACGGGGGGGAGGGGGGGGGGGGGGGTATTGCCGTGGTGCTGTCCAACTATCTGTCTGTAGACAGAGTTGGTTTCTGCTCTTTAACTTAAATTCCACTTGGCCAACTGAAACCAAACTTGGCATGTGGGTTAGGGATGATGAGAAGAAGAACCCTATTCATTTTTAGCTCACCAACTTCAGTTGTGTGAGCTTATGGCATGGCTCGATCGGTCGGCGTACGTGTCCAATAATGTTAAAGCTTCTGTTTAGGCCACTTACTCACCCTATTTCCATATCATGACTTTTATAATGCTGCTATATGATGTTTATTATCATTTTACCATGATTTAACCCCTCACACCCTACATTTTAGACATTTTTCTTGACATTTTTAGTTGCGTTTAGTTTTCCGTTTAGCTCAGAATTTCATGTTTAACTAAGTGTTCAGGTCAGCTGCTGTGCTGTGCTGTGCTCCTTCTCTTCCCATGGCACTTATATTCATCATACCTGTTCCTCAGTATCATTGTTCCATGATTAACCCCTCATATCCTGCATTTTAAACATTTTTCTTGACATTTTTAGTTGCGTTTAGTTTTCTGTTTAGCTCGGAATTTCATGTTTAACTTAGTGTTTAGGTCAGCTGCTGTGCTTCTTCTCTTCCAATGGCACTTATATTCATTATACATGTTCCATAGTATCATTGTTCCATGATTAACCCCTCATACCCTGCATTTTAAACATTTTTCTTGACATTTTTAGTTGCGTTTAGTTTTCTGTTTAGCTCAGAATTTCATGTTTAACTGAGTGTTTAGGTCAGCTGCTGTGCTCCTTCTCTTCCCATGGCACTTATTATACCCCCGCTTCGAAGAAGTGGGGGCTATATAGGAATCGCCCTGTACGTCCGTACGTCCGTCCGTCCGTACGTCCGTCCGTACGTCTTTCCGGACATGAAATTCTTGTGTGCGCAACTCCTCCTACATTTATCAATCAATTTGGACAAAACTTTTCAGACATCATCACTACTAAGTGAACATGCGCATATTCCAAGATTTTTGATCTGCGACAATTTTAACCAGGTTTTCTCCCTTTGACTTAGATTTATTGTGTCTTTCCATCCGAACAAATTCTTGTGTGTGCAACTCCTCCTACATTAATGAACCGATTTTGATGAAACCTTTCAAACATCATCTCTACTAAGTGAACATGTGCATATTCCAAACTTTTTGATCTGCGACAATTTTAACCAGGTTATCTCTCTTGAACTTTGATTTAATATGGGTTTCTACATGAAATTCTTGTGTGCGCAACTCCTCCTACATTTATCAATCAATTTGGACAAAACTTTTCAGACATCATCACTACTAAGTGAACATGCGCATATTCCAAGATTTTTGATCTGCGACAATTTTAACCAGGTTATCTCCCTTTGACTTAGATTTATTATGTCTTTCCGTTCGAACAAATTCTTGTGTGCGCAACTCCTCCTACATTAATGAACCAATTTTGATGAAACCTTTCAAACATCATCTCTACTAAGTGAACATGTGCATATTCCAAACTTTTTGATCTGCAACAATTTTAACCAGGTTATCTCTCTTGAACTTTGATTTAATATGGGTTTCTGCATGAAATTCTTGTGTGCGCAACTCCTCCTACATTTATCAATCAATTTGGACGAAAGTTTACAGACATCATCACTACTAAGTGAACATGCGCATATTCCAAAATTTTCGAGCTGTGGCAATTTTAACTAAGTTATCTCCCTTTAACTTAGATTTATTATGGGTTTCTACATGAAATTCTTGTGCATGCAACTCCTCCTACATTTATCAATCAATTTGGACAAAACTTTTCAGACATCATCACTACTAAGTGAACATGCGCATATTCCAAGATTTTTGATCTGCGACAATTTTAACCAGGTTATCTCCCTTTGACTTAGATTTATTATGTCTTTCCGTTCGAACAAATTCTTGTGTGCGCAACTCCTCCTACATTAATGAACCGATTTTGATGAAACCTTTCAAACATCATCTCTACTAAGTGAACATGTGCATATTCCAAACTTTTTGATCTGCAACAATTTTAACCAGGTCAGCTCTCTTGAACTTTGATTTAATATGGGTTTCTGCATGAAATTCTTGTGTGCGCAACTCCTCCTACATTTATCAATCAATTTGGACAAAAGTTTACAGACATCATCACTACTAAGTAAACATGCGCATATTCCAAAATTTTTGAGCTGTGGCAATTTTAACTAGGTTATCTCCCTTTAACTTAGATTTATTATGGGTTTCTACATGAAATTCTTGTGCGTGCAACTCCTCCTACATTTATCAATCAATTTTGACAAAACCTTTCAAACATTATCACAACTAAGTGAACATACGCATATTCCCAAATTTTTGATCTGCGACAATTTTAACCAGGTTATCTCCCTTTAACTTGGATTTATTATGGGTTTTCAAATGGGATTCTTGTGTGTGCAACTCCTCCTACATTAATGAACCGATTTTGAATACATGTTGCACATTGTAAATGTGTTTTTCCAAATGTAAACCATATATGTGTGGGCTCTTTAAGTATTCAGTGCTGTTCTGTGGAAGGCCACATGCAAATACAAATTTCAACAACAAAAAATGATCTTTATGTATACATTTCCTTATGGCCTTCGTCTACATGATCAGAAGTGCATTGCTCTAAAAACCCAAAGCGGGGGTATTATTCACCTTCAGTGATAGTTCTAGTATTCATCATACATGTTCTTCAGTATCATTGTTCCATGATTAACCCCTCATACCCTGCATTTTAAACATTTTTCTTGACATTTTTAGTTGCGTTTAGTTTTCTGTTTAGCTTGGAATTTCATGTTTAACTTAGTGTTTAGGTCAGCTGCAGTGCTCCTTCTCTATTTATTTATTGATGTTTAAGGTCACATATTTATGCACAAAGGCTAATCATGACCGTGACAGTTTTACGGGTAGAGGAAGCCGGAGTACCCGGAGAGAACCACCGAGCAACGACGAGCAGCTGCCAGCTCCCCAACATTGTAACTCCGCACTGCAACACAGGCAGGGTTAGATTGGTTGAAGACATGCGTACCATCGACGTGCAGTACGCCTTAGTACACGGCGTCATCGTGCCCCCACGCGGGCAATGGAGATGAAGTGTCTTGCCCAAGGACACAACGTGGTTGCCGCAGGTGGGATTCGAACCGAGGACCTCTCGGCTTGCAGCCTGCACCTCTACCAACTGAGCCACCGCGCTCCCTGCTCCTTCTCTTCCCATGGCACTTATATTCATCATACATGTTCCTCAATATCATTGTTCCATGATTAACCCCTCATACCCTGCATTTTAAACATTTTTCTTGATATTTTTATTTGCGTTTAGTTTTCCGTTTAGCTCAGAATTTCATGTTTAACTAAGTGTTCAGGTCAGCTGCTGTGCTGTGCTCTTTCTCTTCCCATGGCACTTATATTCATCATACATGTTCCTCAGTATCATTGTTCCATGATTAACCCCTCATATCCTGCATTTTAAACATTTTTCTTGACATTTTTAGTTGCGTTTAGTTTTCTGTTTAGCTTGGAATTTCATGTTTAACTGAGTGTTTAGGTCAGCTGCTCTGCTCCTTCTCTTCCCATGGCACTTATATTCATCATACATGTTCCTCAGTATCATTGTTCCATGATTAACCCCTCATACACTGCATTTTAAACATTTTTCTTGACATTTTTAGTTGTGTTTAGTTTTCTGTTTAGCTCGGAATTTCATGTTTAACTAAGTGTTTAGGTCAGCTGCAGTGCTCCTTCTCTTCCCATGGCTCTTATATTCATCATACATGTTCCTCAGTATCATTGTTCCATGATTAACCCCTCATACCCTGCATTTTGAACATTTTTCTTGATATTTTTATTTGCGTTTAGTTTTCTGTTTAGCTCAGAATTTCATGTTTAACTTAGTGTTTATGTCAGTTTCTGTGTTTTACTTTTAAGAGGTTGTGTTTAGATAAGCTTTGTCGCATGTTATGAGTCTGTTTGATACAGTTCTTGTGTTTGCCAAAGTAACTATCAACGAGGAATGTTGGTGAGCTATAGGGCGTTGGCGTCCTTCTTGTTTGATCTTTGTGCCAAAGGTCAAGGTCACAGTGACCTTGAAATTTTATTAGTCCCGATCGAAACCAAACTTGAAATGTCATCAGATTCAGGTAACCTTATCCGTATTATTTGAGTAAATACTTCCAACAGTGGCTGTGTTAATTTAATGTAATTCATTACCAAGGTTACTGTATCAGGGCGATATTTCAGGGGGATTTGCCAACCCTGGTGACTACCTCTAGTTATTGTTAATATCACCCCAAATAATGGATACGTGTATATTTAATTTTTAATGGGATATATTGTAATTATCACAAAGTTCATATTACGGCAATGGTTTTCAGTAATCCAAGACTACAAGATCAATGACCTGGATCAATCCACAGAAAAAAACTCACCTTAACAGAAATTTTTACAGCCTATATTTGTCTTTACCCCCCCCCCCCCCCCGCCCCCCCCCCCCCCCCAAAAAAAAAAAATTTGACTCAAGACCTAAAGATGTTATTCAAATAGAAAAAAATACACAATAATGAGAAGTTAAAGCACCACAATCTGCATTAAAGCTTACCTGAATACAATTCTTACAACCAGAACTAGAGGTAGCCGCCAAGGGTGGTAAATCCCCCTGAAAAATCGCCCTGATACAGTACCTTGGTAATATATTACATAAAATTAACACAGCCACTGTTGGTATTATTTACTTAAATAGTACAGATCAGATTACCTGTATTTGATGACATGTCAAGTTTGGTTTTGATCGGAACCGATCAAATTTCAAGTTCAATGTCAATGTGACCTTTACCTTTGGCACAGTGATCTAAAAATATGTTGAGTTCTTCCTCTCATCATGCTCAACCCACATGCCAAGTTGGGTTTTAATCAGGAATGAATAATTTTAATAATTAGGAGAACCGAAACCAGCTTTGTTCGATAAAATTTCAATTTCAAGGTCACCATGACCTTAACCTTTGGCATTAAAGTTCAAGGTTTCTGTGACCTTTGGCACAATGATCTACAAATAAATAGGGTTCTTCCTCTCATCATGCCTAACCCACATGCCAAGTTTGGTTTCAGTCATCCAAGTGGAAACCATCTCCATCTACTACATGGATGGACACACAGACAGACAGTGCCACGGCTTTATCCCCCTGAAATTTAAATTTTGGGGGGATAAAAATGTTGGACTCTCATCAAATTCCTCAATATACACTTCAAGAATATTATTTATTTATTTATTTAGTGGTGTTTAAGGTCACATACTTATGCATAATAGTTAATCGTGACCGTGACAGTTTTATGGGTGGAGGAAGCCGGAGTACCCGGAGAGAACCACCGAGCATCGACAAGCAGCCGTCAGCTCCTCAACATTCTAGCTCTGTTCAAGCTCTGCTCAAGCAGGGTTACAGCAGTTGAAGACATCTGTACCATCGACATGCAGTATGCGCTTAGTACACGGCATCATCGTGCCCTGATGTAGGCAACTGGGATAAAGTGCCTTGCCCAAGGACACAACGTGGGTGGTCCTGGACGGGGATCAAACTCTGGACCTCTAGCATAGAAGTCCAACAGTCTACCACTGAGCCACCATGCTCCCACTTAAAGAATAAGGGTTAAATATTACTGCAATGGTCTTCAGTAACCTACATCTACAATATCAATCACCTGAAGAGATTCACAGAAACAAAACTCACCTTAACACACACCTTTTACAACCTAAAATTAAGTATGTCCAGAAATATATGAATAGTTTGACTAAAAAAAACATTTTTCATAAAATTTGTGCATACAGTAGGGTTAATATTTTTTAAACATGTCCTTCGATTAAAAAAATACACAGTAAAGAGAAGTTAAGGTACCACAATGTGCATAAAATCTGACCTAAGCACTTTTTCTTCCAACCAGAAAATAACTAAGTTGTGGCTAAAAATTCCATATTAAATTCCTGAAAAAAAACAGAAGATAAGGTTTAACTATTACAGCAGTGCTCGTACTAACCTAAGTCTACAATATCAATCACCTGGGTACTGGTTAATTCACTCACGGCACAGCACAGTTTTGAGCTGTGCCGTGAATCAACCAGAACTGCACAGTTCCATCATAATTACCGAGTTCAAGGACAAATCACCCAAAAGTAAATATGTCCCCGGCATCCAAAAAAATAAGCCATTCCCCATATGAGCACCTCTGTGCAGTTGGCAGATTTTAAAAATGCCATTCAAGTGACAATGCTTCAGAAAGAGTTGAAACAGCTCATTCTAAACGATGCTACATGATTCACTTTGAATGTCAAAATGAAAAGAGCTCCTGCACTTTGTGGATTTTCCATTTTTAGCTCATCTTGACAAAGTCAAGCTGATCTAATCCCATTGCTCTCCATCCGTCCGTCGTCCGTCAACACCATGTTTTGGTCTTCTCCTCCAAAGCCACTAGGCCAATTCAAGTGAAAGTTTGTGTGAGTGATGGTCCCGAAGGGGCATTGCATTCTTGTTCAACTCAGCGTGCCCAGCCCCATAGGTTGGGAGTGGGGAAAAATGCTCCAAAATATTTTTAAAATCTTCTTCTCATGAACCATAATAACAATGACTTGATATTTGCTATGGAGATTCCTTTTGAGGTGTAGAAGAGGGAAAGATTTTTGGCCCCTCCCAAAATTTCTATTTACTGAACCCATGGTCTAGTTTGAACCAAATTTGGTATGTGGTATTATTGAGTCATAAGTACTCGACTCATGCAAAAAAAAAAAAATTCCTGCATCCCCATGGGAACCCTGGCTGCTAAAAATAAAAATATTTTCAAATGCCCATATTTGGTTTGAAGTATCCTTAGGACCAGTAGAATTGAATGGTAAAAAAAAATTGCCATCAGTTATGTTAGGGTGTTCTGTAATGGGCATCGAAAAAATGCTGAGTCAGCATATTTGCAAAAATTTTAAAAAATCTTTTCTTCAGAACCAATCATCAGAACCTTTTGATATTCGGTATACAGCATTCATAGGGGGGTCAGATACAAGTTTGCTAAAATAAAGCCCATTCGTTCATATTTGGGCTCAATACAGGAGCCCGAATTTTTAACATAGGGAAATATGGGGAATATTCTTTAAACATCATCTTCTTCAGAACCACTTGTCAGAATCTTTTAATGTTTGGTATACATCATTGTTATGATGGTCAGATTCAAGATTGTTCAAACCAAGTCCCTAGCTTAATATTTGGGCTTCCTATGGAAGCCCAAATTTTAACTTTGTTCAATATGGGGGTTAATTTTAAAAAATCCTCTTCTTCAGATCCACCAGTCAGAATGCTTTCACATTTGGTATGCAACATCTCTAGGGGTGTCAGATTCAAGTTTGTTCAAATCAGATCCCTAGGTATATATTCGGGCTCGCTATGGTAGCCCAAATTTTTACTTAGTGCGATATGAGGAAATTTCTTTAAAAATCTTCTTCTTCAGATCCACCAGTCGGAATGCTTTCATATTTGGTATACAACATCTTTAGGGGGGTCAGATTCAAGTTTGTTCAATCCAAGTGCCTGGGTTGATATTTGGGCTCCATATGGGAACCTGAAATAACTTAATACAATATGAGGAAATTTCTTCAAAAATAAACTTCTTCAGATCCACTAGTCAGAATGCTTTCATATTTGGCATACAACATCTCTATGGGAGGTCAGATTCAAGTTTGTTCAAATCGGACCCATAGGTTAATATTTGGGCTCGCTATGGTAGCCCAAATTTTAATTTAATGCAATATGAAGAAATTTCCGTAAAAAGTTTCTTCTTCAGATCCAACAGTCAGAATGCTTTCATATTTGGTATACAACATCTCTTGGGAGGTCAGATTCAACTTTGTTCAAGTTGAGAGACTGGGTTAATATTTGGGCTCTGTATGGAAGCCAGAATTGGCCATGTAGCTGAAGAATTAGAAATTTTTTATTCAGTACCCTCTTGAGGTGTATAACTAAGATTAATCCACAAAGGTTGTATCAAGGGGCTTCATAGGGGAGCTCCACATTTTACATTATGATCAACTGAAGAAAAGGCATGATGCTCAGACTATTTTTGTCACTCCTGGGGGGCTCAAGGATTGGCAGTGTATCCTATGGAGATGGATTGTTAATGTAGACTCATTCTTGAACTCTGTTTGTATTGTGTTCTGTTCAAGGTGAGCGCTTCTGTTTAATCAGTAATCGCATTGTAAGATTTTTGGTATGCGGAAGCCATACTGAAATGACGTCACTGTGCTGCTCACACCACCTTGGTAAAATTCACAGTACCGTGACAGTGATGGCACATGTTCTGTCCTGGTTGATTGGGAAATTTTCTGTGATGGCACAAAACTGCTGAGCCATGTGTGAATCAATCAGGCTCCTAGAAAGACACAAACAAAACTACCTCCTTAACACCAACTTTTACAACCTAAAATTGACTAACTCCGAGAAAAACATGAAAATTGTGACTGAATTTGTGCATACAGAGTTAATACCTAAAGATGTTATTCAAGTAAAAAAAATATGCATTAATGAGAACTGAGGCCCCACAATCTGCACAACTGCTGAACTGAACTCGAATTCTTACAATCAGAAATTTTCTATGTTTAGTCTGAGAGTTTTAGGTGAAATCTGTTTAAACGACAAAAACCATGAACTAATTCCTCTCTCTTTGAATCTCGCAAATCATGCAAGTAAAATGCTATGGAAAGGCTTTCTTCTATTAGTCCTTGTACCCCAGGCCTGTGGGAACCCTGGGAAGTGGAGCAGTGTTTGTTTACTGTCATATACAAGTTCTGCTTTACTTATGAAATAGGGCCCAGAAACTCACACCTGTGGTGGAAGTCCTCTAGATTTGGTAAAAATGATTGACTAAACTTGCTTAATAATACTTATGTTGCAGACATGATATAGCCATAGATGCTCAAAAGTGACCTTACATGTAAACACCACTAATATTGGTCCTTGTAATGTTGGACACCAAATATCAAAAGATTCTATTCAGTGGAGCATGACGAGAGGCTTTGTATAAATCTCATATCTGAATATTTTTATTTCTATTTTCACACGTCCTGAGCCCCGGTGAATTCTGCCATGAAGTTAAATCCAGTTTTTATTAGCTGCGATAAGTAACTCTATATGTAGCAGTGCTGGTCAGCTGGTTGGTTTGTCTGTGACCAGCAAGTTTTTAAACTCAATAATTTTTAGCTTAACTTGACAAAGTCAAGATAAGCTATTGCCATCACGCGTGCGGAAGTCTGTTAGTCTGTTCACATTTTCTTTTAGCACGGGCTACACCCCGCAGTTCTTGTCTGATCGTCACGAAATTTCATATGCATGTTTGGGGTCATGTTTAGATGAGATTGTCCCCTTTGGTCGTGATCGGTTAACTGGTATGGCTGCCCGAGCCGAAAACCATTAGCGCAGTCTACAGGTCATACTTATGAAGGGATTTCATTGTAACTTGGTAGGATGCCTCCGTATAATGCCTAGATGAGGACGTCCCCTTTTGGGCATGATCTGTCAACCGTGATGGCTGCCCAAGCCCGAAACCCAAAAACTTTTAGCACAGTCTGCAGGTCATGTTTAATATGGAGGGATTTCATTGTAACTTGGTAGGATGATTCCTTATGATGTCTAGATGAGAATTTCCCCATTTGGGCATGATCTGCCAACCGTGATGGCTGCCCGAGGTCAAAACCCGAACACCTTTAGCACAGTCTACAGGTCATATTTATTGAGAATTTCATATAACCTGGTGGGTTGACTTCATATAATGTCTAGATGAGAAAGTCTCCTTTTGGATGTGATTGGGCAACTGTGACGGCTACAGGGGCCCGAAGCCTGATAACCTTTAGCACAGTCTACAGGTCATATTTATGAAGGGATTTCATTGTAACTTGGTAGGATGACTCCAAAATAATGTCTAGATGAGAACGTTCCATTTTGATCGCGATCATTCAGCCTTGATGGGTGCCCGAGCCCAAAAACCTTTAGCATAGACAAAAGGTCATATTTATGGAAGGATTTCATTGTAACTTGTTAGGTTGAATCCATATAATGCCAAGATGATGACATCCCCTTTTGGTCGTGATTGGTCAACTGTGATGGCTACAGGTGCCCGAAGCCCGAAAATCTTGAGCACAGTCTACAGGTCATATTTATGAAGGGATTTCATTATAACTTCGTAGGATCACTCCAGATGATGCCCAGATGAGAATGTCCCTTTTTGGTTGCGATCATTCAACCATGATGGTTGCCTGAGCCCGAAGCCTGAATACCTTTAGCACAGTCTACAGGTCATATTTATGAGGGGATTTCATTGTAACTTGGTAGGTTTGACTTCATATAATGTCTAGATGAGAACGTCCTCTTTTGGACATGATTGGGCAACTGTGACAGCTACAGGGGCCCGAAGCCCGAAAACCTTTAGAACAGTATACAGGACATAATTATGAAGGGATTTCATTGTAGCTTGGTAGGATGACTCCAAATAATGTCTAGATGAGAACGTCCCCTTTTGGTCGCGATTATTCAGCCTTGATGGCTGCCCGAGCCCAAAAACCTTTAGCATAGTCTATAGGTCGTATTTATGGAAGGATTTCATTGTAACTTGTTAGGTTGACTCCATATAATGCCTAGATGATGACATCCCCTTTTGGTCGTGATTGGTCTACTCTGACGGCTTCAGGGGCTCGAAAACCTTAAGCATAGTCTACAGGTCATATTTATGAAGGGATTTCATTGTAACTTCGTAGGATCACTCCAGATGATGCCCAGATGAGAATGTCCCTTTTTGGTTGCGATCATTCAACCATGATGGCTGACTGAGCCTGAAGCCCGAAAGCCTTAAGCACAGTGTACAGGTCATATTTATGAAGGGATTTCATTGTAACTTGGTAGGTTGACTCATATAATGTCTAGATGAGACCGTCCCCTTTGGACGCAATTGGGAAACTGACGGCTACAGGGGCCCGAAGCCCGAAAACCTTTAGCACAGTCTACAGGCCATATTTGAGAAGGGATTTCAATCTAACTTGATAGGATGACTCGTTTTGGAATAATTTCACTGTAACTTGGTAACTTTCGTTGATATACGTTAACTGTGAGGGCCACATACATTAACTGTGAGGTCATATTTACCGACCCCTCAGCTCTTTAGTACAGTGTACACCTCATATTATTTTTATCAAAAACATAGCATACAGGGAACAGAAATGAACATATTCCCAATTATCACAATTCTTGTCTTATTTCATAATCCTTTCATAATTTAAACATTGAACATTATCCTTTTCATCAAACACAACACACAAGTTAAGCTACAGTGTCTGACGCTTTCATTATAATCCTTAACCCTTTTCCTAATGTAACGGCCAAAACCAGCCAGCGCTATTCACAAAAATCGGCAATTAATTTTCATTATTTTTTACATTTTTTGTCTCAAAAACATAGGTTATGACTCCTCTTTGGAATGAGCTTGTTACAAAGAGGGATCATAACCTATGTTTTTGAGACAAAAAATGAAAAAAATTAGTTATTCAAGAATTTTGTTTGCAAGTGTCGTCTGCTTTTCATGTTAGGTAAAGGGTTAACTGGATTTTCAAACAACAAAAACCACCAGGCTTTAATTGCCAGTGAGACTAAAATGGTAAAATTTTCATGCAGCCTCTGTTCAATTCCAAAACTCCGCAATTATATCCTCAAACCTCATTCAGGCAAAATTACATAAACAAATTTCTTTTTTAGGTCCTATGGTTATGTGTCAAATCTTAAAAGACCCTGTATGATAGTTCATAGGGGGTGCCAGAAGCACAAATGGGTGTAAGAAGTCGACTATCGAGAAAACACTTTTAGAGGACTGAGTGGGCATGCGATACTGGTATATATCTAACCAAATCATGTTCGTTCCAGGACATTTCTGCTGTCAGAGAGGGACAAAGAATATTATTGCGATTTGGTCAGTTATTCATTTACATATTTCCTTACACAAGATCTAAAATACTATTGAAAAGTGACTTTTAATCTTCAATATTGCTCCTCTGCACTTTCCCCCCAAGAACTATGGAAAGGGAAGTTCTGGTGCCATAGCCAGAGTGGAGCAAACCTCCACGCCCCTTCTTGCACCAGTCCCCCTTGGTAAATCATAAGATTTTTTCAAAGCTGAATTCATTTTTCCCATTCAAGGGTCCCAAGGAGTCCAATCAAGCAAAATAGCATACACAATTTTGTGGATTCAATTTTCCTCAGTCACAAACATGGTTTGGGGAACAACAAAAATCATCAGGGTTTACTCAAAAAATTTCACTCAATGTTAAATAAGAATCCCCTTACAAACCACAAATAAATTAAATGGAAAAATTAAAAAAAAAGTTGTATGTTCAATCCTGGCCCATATAATGTGCACTGTGTCCTTGGGAAAAACTCTTTATCTCAATTGCCCAAGTGGTGCATGTTGATGGTATGCATGCCTTCAACTGATGATGACCTTCGTTAGGCAGGGTGAGTAAGTTGGAGAATCTCACAGTTACTCACCATTGCTCAGTGGCTCTCTCTGGGCACTCTGGATTCCTCCACCTGTGGAGCCATCTGTAATGATATGACGTGATTGTCAAAAGTGTCATTAAACTAAAACAATATACAATAAAGCAAAATAAAATAAATCCACGCAAAGTGTTAACTTATCTCTTCAGTCTGGAGTTTTTCCCCTGAATATGAAACACACCCTCATTACTCTGCTGCTTAAAAAACCTGGATTAGATCCGAATGTTCAGAAAAAATGACCGCCTGGTTTCCAACCTCTCATTCATGTCTGTGATTGGAGAATATGTGGTGTCTTATCAGCTTAGGGAACATCATGCAGAGGGAAGTTTTTCCAGTCTGCATGCAGACCAAACTGCAGCATGGAAACAGCCCTCCACCAAGTACAGAACGACATACTCATGTTGATGGGCAGGCATCAAATATTCTGTCTGGTTTTACTGGACTTAAATGCTGCATTTGACACCACCGACCACAGTATTCTTCTTAAAAGATTAGAAAGTAGGATTGGCATCTCTAGCAATGTTTGTCAGTGGTTTTCATCAAACCTAACCCATTAACCCATCGCACCCAAAGTATTTGTATTAAATAAGCATACACTGAGATACGATCTGAACTATGGCCACAGATTATGCTGTCTATGTCCTCCCTCTGGGTGATGATGGCATCTGCAGGTAAGGTTTCCAGTATCATTTGTAGGGTAACGATCTCAGATGTACATTTTTTTTAAATCAAGACTCCGGCACTGTACCATGCAATATGCTACAAAAGTGTCTCTCTGACATTAACAATTGGATGAACGGCAGTTATTTAAAGTTAACTGCTGAGAAAACCGAAGTCCCATCAGTTGTCTACTTTCCCTAAAATACCACTAGTTATTGAGGGCAACAAAATTAAACAAAAGAGCATTGTTCATTACTTAGGATATTTCTAAGATGAAAACCTGATGGCCGATAAGCCTATTGCACAGATTTGTCACAGAACTATTTTCTCATCTGTGGAATATTAGTAGAATCCATGGAATTATTGATTTGCAAACAACAGAACAGCCTGTACGGGCATTTATAATGAACCACCTTGACTACTGCAACTTATTACTCTTTGGCTGTAAAAAAAATCCCTCATTGACGAGCTCCAGAATATTCAAAATTGTTCAGCTAGAACTGTAATTATGAATCACAAATACTGCTGAAGAACTCCAATCCACATGGGCAAAGGAGAAGGTTCAAAACTATCCAGATTACATTCTAATGTGTCCATGGAAAGGTGCTGTCTTATCTCTCAAAGAATTCATCTCGCCATACACACAAATGACAAATCTACATTACAAAACTTGAACAATCTTGTCATAGACTGATTATTATTAACCTCAGTTTGTGATTGGGCTTTCTCAGTTGCTGCACCCAGTTTCTGGAATTCCTTGCCCAGTCACCTAAAAATGGAACTGCCATCAAACAGTACAAGTCCCACTTAAAGACGTATCTGTTTGTTTGGTCAAGCATTTGGCTTGGCAATGTAGATGTGATCCCTATTGTACCTTGTTCAGTGTGATGTAAAGTCAACAAGCAGTTGTGCTGCAGACTGCATTGCACTGCCCAGGGTGCACCAGTCCACTGGCTAGGCAGTCCAGTCCAGTTTGGTCTGGTACAGCTACCTGGTCCAGTCCAACCCAGATATAACAAAATGTCAACTTGTCATCTTCTTAAGCATCTCCTGGCCTTAACTGGTAGAGTGCTAAATTATTTTTGACCATCAAAATTTGTTCACATGTCTTTGTCTTGTTACAATTTATGGGAGAGTGCCTGTAGGCATTCCCCCATAAATTGTAACAAGGCAAATCTACACAGACTAAATAATTTCACTTCGAAAGATAATATGAAGCATATCCACGGAGTATGAGGCCCTTATATTACAGTCCCTGTACATCAGAGTAAAGCCCAAATATGGGCTTCCAGCACTCTACCAGTTAATATAAGGCCAGAAGTTGGCAAGAAAACGTGTAACTATCAACTTCATTTTTAGCTGACCAACACCTTTGGTAGAGATTATAAGTTGTAACTGATATTTTTTATCTCATCTGGTCCACTTCATTTGAAACACCACACAATGTCACAAAACAGCTGTTTTTTTTCAATTTTTCGATGTTAAAAGTAAGCATAGTCTGAATTCCAACTATGAGCATTTAACAAATGGTAATTCAATAGAGCTTTCTTGTAACATTGGAATTAGTGAATGGAAAAGTGGATCGGAGCAGAAAAAAAATGGACCGCATTGTGTGGACCAGTTCAAATTGTCTTGCAATTGCAGTCTGTTCTGCGGTCAGGTACAACTCTGGACTGGGAACCAGACCAGTCCAAGTGGTCTGGTCCACATCACTAAAGAGCACAACATGGATTTTAGGTTCATGCATTATTATATTATAATGTCAAAAGTCAATGATTTTCAAGATACAATACAAGAGGCTCCAGTTGCTCAATAGTGTAATGTTTTCTTTGCTGACTGCTAGACTGCATTCAGCATACAGATCGTCTCCTTTATTATTTGTGTTTAACACTTTGCCCAAACTGGGTGGTCCTAGTCACAAAAATCAGTATTTACAAATTTCATTATTTTTTTCAATATTCGTCTCAAAAACATAAGCTATGTTTTTGAGGCGAAAATTGAAAAACATAATGAAATTTGTGAACATTCATTTTATTTGACCCCCCTCATTGAAATAAACTCATCCAACTGGTTCCAATGAGGGATACATGATTTGACCCCGACTGTACTTAAGTCCATCTTCTGACCAAGGACAAGCTCCTATTAAAGAAGTATGGCAATTTTTGCTGATTCACTCAGTTGAATTAATTGATTGAATTGTGTAAAATATTTTTAAAAACTCAGGAAATAACACGATCCAAAATTTTAAAGGGAAAATAAGCTGGCAATTTGAAAAAATATCAACTCCCAGCTTTTGCATGTGAAAAAAACCCTGTATGCAAAGTGTAAGATATCAGAAGCAATGCATAATTACTTGAATGTGTAATTAAAAAGCTTTATTACAGACAAGATTTCAGATAAAACGATGCTGCAAAGATATAAAAGAGTTTACTCAAAAGTTATCAGAAGTAAACAAATCCCGGCGACATCATTTCTGAATGTACATGGTTTAACTGGTAGCGTGGTAAATTTCTTTTGATGGGAGCACGGGGTTCAGTGGTAAACTGTTGGACTTCTATGCTAGAGGTTCTGATTTTGATCCCAATCTGGGAAGACCCACGTTGTGTCCTTAGGCAAAGCACTTTATCCCGGTTGCCTACATGGGGGCACAATGACGCCGTGTACTAAGGCGTATTGCACGTCGATGGTGCACATGTCTTCAACCGCTGTAACCCTGCTTGAGCGGAGCTTGAACAGAGTTAGAATGTTGAGGAGCTGACAGTTGCTCGTCGATGCTCGGTGGTTCTCTCCGGGTACTCCATCCGTAAAACTGTCACGGTCATGATTAGCTATTGTGCATAAGTATGCGACCTTAAACACCAATAAATATTTCTTTTCACAAGTGAAGTGTAACATGAGTATTTTTTTCCCAAGATATCATGCGACTAGCCATAGTAACCTTACATGTGCAAGATTTTGTTCATAAATAACTGTTTTATTATAATTTATTGGAGAGTGCCTTTTGGCACTCTCCAATAAATTGTAATAAAACTGTTACATGTAATGATTTTTTCCTTCTGCAAAAAGAGCAATCTACAATATATACAGTGCAAAGCCACTTTTCAGAATTTTTTAGTAGAGTCCTGATCATGGCTTCTAGCACTCAACTTGTTAACTTTCCTGCTGTTTGAATAAAGTACTGCCACGAACAACAACAACTGTGCATTATTCTATCAATAGTTAGGCATTATTAGATAAAAAAAACTTTGGCTTACTTCAAATAAATTTCAAAGGAAACAAATCATTTTTCTGAAACATAGTTTATTAATTATTCAAAGATAATGTCCGATAAATAAAAAAATCATATCATTTTATTACAAAAATATGAAAATTTACTTTCTCAACCCATTCACCCATCACAAAGTCAAGCTGAGCTATTGCCACCACTTCTTGTCCGTCGGCGCGTACGTACATTAGTACGGACGTCCACAATTTCCTTTGGCACACCTCACAGGTCGAATTTATGATCAGATCACTTTGAAACTTGGTATGCTTGTTTGGGGTGACCTCTGGATGGGAGCTATCGATTTTCTTCAATTTCCGTCAAAAAATGTTGCCACGGCCAACGTTCTTAGAACTTAGTTTAGTCAGACCTCAATATTTCCATTTGGCACACCCTACAGGGTACATTTATGATTGGATTGCTTTGAAACCTGCCATGCTTGTTTGGGGTGACCTCTAGATGGGAGCTATCAATTTTCTTCCATTTCCGTCAAAAAATGTTGCTGCGGCCAATGTTCTTAGAACTTAGTTTAGTCAGACCTCAATATTTCCATTTTTCACACCCTACAGGGTACATTTATGATCGGATTGCTGTGAAACCTGGCATGCTTGTTTGGGGTGACCTCTAGATGGGAGCTATTGATTTTCTTCCATTTCCATCAAAAAATGTTGCCGCGGCCAACGTTCTCAGAACTTAGTTTAGTCAGACCTCAATATTTCCCTTTGGCACACCCTACAGGGCACATTTATGATTGGATTGCTTTGAAACCTGGCATGCTTATTTGGGGAAACCTCCAGATGAGAGCTATCGATTTTCTTTCACTTATGTTAAAAAATGTTGCCGCGGCCAACGTTCTCAGAACTTAGTTTAGTCAGACCTCAATGTTTCCCTTTGGCACACCCTACAGGGCACATTTATGATTGGATTGCTTTGAAACCTGGCATGTTTGTTTGGGGTGACCTCTAGATGGGAGCTATCAATTTTCTTCCATTTCCGTCCATCAAAAAGCTATCAATTTTCTTTCGATTTCCAGCAAAAAATGTTGCCACTGGCAATGACCTTTGATGAACTTTGTAAAAACTTAGTGCAGTTAAGCATCAATATTTCACTTTGACACACCCTGCAGGACACATTTATGATTGGATCGCTTGCAAACTTGGTGTGCTTGTGTGGGGTGACATATATATATGAGCTGTCGATTTTCTTCCATTTCTGTCAAAATATGTTGCCGCTGACCTTTGAACTTAGTTTAGTCAGACCTCAATATTTCCTTTCAACACACCCTTCAGGGCACATTTATGATCGGATCACTGAAACTTGGTATGTGTGTTCGAGGTGACCTCTAGATGTGAGCTATTGCTTTTTTTCATTTCCATAAAAAATTATTGTCATTATCACCAGTCTTTGAACTTACTGCATTTGTGCATCAACTTATCCCTTTTGCAATCTCTGCAGGGTATATTTATGAATTTCCATAAAAAACCCCCAAAAACCATTGTCACAAGTAATGACCTTCCAGACATGTTAACTTCCAGAATAATTTTTTAGGGAACCTGAGGGTGATTTTCAGGGAAATAGGATGGATTTCAGGGAACAGTTCGCGCGGGGACAAAATAAAAGAAAAAACTTGTGAATTTTCAGCTCATGGACCACTATTAACACTAGGTTATATCCAGAACTAGTTGTCAACTATGCTGATGCATTTATGCTATGTTAAAAAATCATAAAATAACTGTTGATAACCCCCCCCCCCCCCAGGATCCTCTTCTTCATTAGCCCCCACCCTGTCCCACAGGGCACCTCCACCTGCGGTTTGCTCTTATCAAAGTCTACTTAGCTAATAATTTCCCAAGTCTGGAAATGTTAACAGGAAAAGATGTCCTAATGTTCAGTTACTTCAAGAACACTGGAACTTAGAAAGTATCTTTATCAAACTTCATGCATGTGGGACGTTTGTGCCCTACACAAAACTTTTCTTTTCATCTTTGAAACATTTTTTTTTAATTCCATTCGAAATTTTCTGGGTACAGATGGCCAACAGTTAACAGTTCTGTAGTCAGCACAACAGAATAAATGTAGTGTTACAAAATAAGTCAATTGTGTTTAAATATGCAGTCATAATTTTTCGGCATCCTATGCAACTTTAACCTACTTTTAAACTGTGCTAAATAGTTGTTGTTTACATTTTGATTTTGGAAAAGGGATGAGAATTAAAGCTATTCTGTGAAGGAATAAATAAATATATATTATTTAATTCCTTTTCATATATTTTAATTTCCAAAAACTGCATTTAAATGAAGGTGGAGTTTTCGATTTTTTGAAAGTAAGTCACCTATTTTCACTTCGACACTCGCACATTGATCATGAATCTCCGAAGAAAAAACCCAGAAATAAACATGAACACAGTTGAAATATATATCATAAAATACCCTTTTCTTAAATAAATTTAACTTAAATCCATATTTTACTGCTTTTTGGGGTTTTACCAGAGTATGAAATGCAGGTGATTTGACTCCGAACGTTTTTCATAAGTTACAACGGGAACGAAATATTTGACTGTTGTTTTGCAGGATTTTTGGTCCAAAACTGATTCCCTTCCGGGAGGCCGGGAACTACACTGAAATTCCGGGATTTTCCCGGGCATTCCGGGAGAGTTAACATGTCTGTGACCTTTTACTTAGTGCATTTGTGCATTAACATCTTCCTTTGGCATGCCTCAGAGGGCACATTCATTATCAGGTTGTTTTGAAACTTTGTATGCTTATGCAGGGTGACAAAGATAGAAGCTATTGACTTTCCTTTCATTTCCATCAAAAACTGTTGCTGTTAGAAACAATCTTTGAATTTATTGCATTTGTGCATCAACATTCTTTGTCATGGCCTACAGGCCACATTTATCATAGGATTGTTTTTAAACTTGGTGTGCTCATTAGGCAAGACCTTTAGATAAGAGCTACTGATTAGCATTCATTTCTGTGAAAAAAGTTGCCATTTACAATAACCTCTGAACATACTGCATTTGTGTTTCAACATTCTTCTTTTCGCCAGTCTTACAGTTTACATTTAAAAATGCATGGATTACTCTGACATTGAAGACACACAATGCTGTTATGTTGAAATTTCAGCAAATAACATTGGTACCAACGATCTTCAATTTTGCCATTTCATTTATAACTCACCAAGTTCAAGTTTGTCAAGTTGAGCTACAGTGTAACTGATACTTTCATTTGGACAAGGATTCTCATTTACAATTTGTTACTACATCAAGACATGGCTGCTGTTAGGCAGCCATGACTAGATCTAATATAAAAATTAAACCCTTTATCCAACATACCAGTGCTATACCTAAATATCATCAATCAGATTGGTTTATTATTTCAATATTTGCCTTCAGTACAAGCTTGTGACCCCCTAACAGGAACGAGCTTGTTGGATCAAAAGCTTTGTTTTGGAAACAAAAAATGAACATTTCTTGTTATCTGGAAACATATTGTGTCAGGTAAAGGGTTAAAAAAAAATAATTACCCATTCTTTTCATAAAACCATTTCAGTTAACCCATTACCCAATGAATATAATATCAACATTTTCCATTTTTAATCATCTTTTTATTTTAAATTTTTCTCGAAATTTCAACAAAGCTAATATCATGTGACACCTGACTGGAATGAGCTTGGCAAGCTTCTTCAAATAAGGGGTCATGCAAATTGTTTTTGCTTATGTTTTTGCTGAAATTTTTTTTTGTTCAACTGCACAATTTGTAAATTACAATGGCGAATATAACTGATTTGCTTGAAAACATGTAAAAGTTATTGAGAACAGAATTAACCCTTTATTAGTAATGAATCACATCTGCCAACGTAATCTACCAAATGAGCAGTGAGAAAAAACATTCAACAAAACTATTATCATTTGACCCCTCATTGGAATGAGCTCATCAAGCTCGTCCAGTGGGGGAGGGAGGGAGGGAGGGGGGGGGGGGTCACATATGATTCTGCTGAACTTTTTTGCCAAATTTGAAAAACTAATATTTGAACAAATTTTGATATCTTATACACTGAGTGAAGGGTTAATAATCAGACAAAAATTACCTTTCAGGAATTTTGAACAACTTTCCACTGCATGAGTGAAAGGATTAGAAATGTATGAATATTAGCAGAATTTACAAAAATATCAACCATAAAATTTTATGCTATTATATTAACCCTTTACCCAATGAATCGCCCTCATCCGCCCGCGTAATATTGAAATTCAGCAGTTGAAAAATTATTATTTTTCAAAAAATTTCAACAAAACCATATCATTTATAAAAATTTGAAAAAATGATATTTAAAATAATAAATTTTGATATCGTCTGCGTTGGGTAAAGGGTTAAAAACATTCACTTCGCAATTAAACACTGCATTGCAAGTCAAAACAATAAAGATATGTAAAACAGGTGAATAGCAATATCTAACATAATACAAGAATCTGTAAACTGTATAGTTCTGCTCCACAGAACTGAAAAACAATGTTTTCATTGATATTGAATAACAGGGAGGAGAGCAGGAATGTTGGACCAAAGTATATGGTACAATATTCACTGACCAATAACAAGTAATCTAATATCAAGATTGTGTGGGTTGAGCAAGTGAAAGATTTAATGGAAAACTATTCAATAGAGATCTATGACTTGGAAAGAGAGACATCCCAAAGTAAAAGACTCATCAAAGAGAGAATCATGGAGAACTGTAACCAAACTTGATGAGAAGGGCTCAAAGGAAAAAGACTTGGGGGGTGGGGGGGGGATAAGGAGAAGCCAGCATTTGAGGAGTACCTGGATGGCATCTTCTTTGGGGGGGGGGGGGGGTAGGTGATGTGTTCAATTTGGGGTGGGGGGAGGGTCACTGATGTTCACACTGAGGTTGAGGTGGCTTGAGCTTAAGTGGAAAATTGGGAGAAGTGGTGACAAACAGTGCCAAATGTGTAATTTGGAAGTAATGGGGTGTCTGGAGTACTTTATCTTAGAATGTCCAAAATATCAGTCAGGGACTGAATATGATTCACTGGGAGAATAATGAGAACAGGGGTGGGGGTGGGGATGAAGGACAGATGGTTATCCAAAGGAGAGGGTTAGTAAGCTTAAAAATGTAATTGGGAAGCAAGAAGTATCCATTAGAATTGAAAAGTTCATTTCTGGGTGTTGAGAGGAAGCATCATATGAGAATGAGAACTGTGAGAAGCGAGCAGATGGTCCAAGAGTTATTACTGTACAACAACTAGATGGATTATCTGTAAGCTAAAGTTAGGCGTGATTTTTTATGCAACACTACAAGGTTCAACACATTTTGTTAATAAAATAAGCAATTTCCTGTGTTTAACTCTTTAGTTTAAACAAAATTTACTGAAAAAAAAACAAAGTTAACTGTATACATGCGAACAAATGTAAATGGATTGAATATTTTGGGGATTCGGAAGAAAGCCAAAAACTTATGTGAACTGTCTCCCCAAAACTTTAACTCTTTGCATATTGCTTGGATATTCCAGCACTGGACAGAGTTTCTCTTGCCACTGGTATAAGTATAATTTGGGGATATTTAATCTAATTTTCCCTTGAAAACTAAATGGATTTTTCCACCAATGATTCTTCAGTTAAATTTAAATTAATTTTTTATCTAATCTAGTCATGGCTGCTTTACAGCAGCCATGAACAGATTTGATGAAAAACACTTGAATATTCTCAGTGGGTTAAAAGTTAATTTATTATCAAAAGGTATTCTTTCTACTTCATAGGAGCACAAATTAACTGAATTTCTGGAGCTGAAATAGCAATGATGCTTCAGAATGATTCTGCACAAGCTTTGGTTATCAATTTATTTATTTATTTACTGGTGTTTAAGGTCACATATTTCTGCACAATGGCTAATCATGACCACAACACTGAGATAAAGCCAAGTTCAGTCAAAAGTTTATTCCCATGTTGCCCATTTTAGAGGACTTCCACCCCAAGCATTGGTGACTGGGTCCTATTTTACCATTAAAACAGAGCTTGTTTACCACAGTAAACAAGCACTGCTTCACTTTCTGGGGTTCCCATGGGGAGGTTATCAATTTCCAAGATTTCTTATTTTCTGTATTAACCCTTTATGCAATGCACACAATATCAAAATTTGTTATTTTAATTATATTTTTCTTCAAACTTTAAAAATTTCAACAAAAACATATTATGTGACCCCTTATTGAAACAATTTGAAATTTTTTTTTTTTTTCAACTGCTCAATGTGTAAATTGTCTGGCAGAAGGGTTAAAGAAAAGATATGGTTTGATATTCTTGTCTTCCCTCTACTGATACATTTTCCAATAAAAACGTATTTGAAAGCAACAATTTCATCATTTATGTAAGACATTATTTGTTTCATAGACACAATGAATTACTACTAGAGAATGAACAATGACTTTTCTTCATTTTGGTATTGGTGATGGTTCATTTTTTTTCTTACAAAAAACTGCTTGAAGTGCTGCACTGAAAGAAGGTTTGATAAGCTCATTTCAATGAACGGTTGATAGCTGAGATTTCAGTGCAAAGCACTTCCAGGATATGCTTGATGTACTTGAAAAGGATTCCATATTTAAAAAAAAATTTATTGGTGTTTAAGGACACCATCAACAGCCAGGATAACCTCATGTCGCAGTGAGCAAAGGTCACATTTCCCAACATACTAACTCCACACATGCAGGGTTAGCATTTGTTAAATACAGGTGCACCATCGACATACAAAATGCCTTAGTACACAGCGCCATCATGCCCCCCAAGTGTGCAATCAGGACTATATTAGGATTAGGTGCCTTGTCCAAGGACACAATACACTGTGGACCTCTTACTTTGAAGTCTGATCCTCAAACCAATCAGCCACCTTGCTCCCAATGGTCCAATATGGTAGATGTATAGAAATACAATTTTTAAGTGAGTACGGTGGCTCTGTGGTTATGGAATTTGACTTCAAACCGAAAGGCCTATGGTTCGATCCTCACCAGGGGTAACTGCATTGTGTCCTTGAGCATGGCACTTAATTCTGATTGCCCACGTGAGGGCATGGTGGTGCTGTGTACTTGGGTTTACTGCATGTCCATGGTGCACTTGTCTTCAACCAATGCTAACCCTGCTTGTCTGGCGTTAGTACATTGGGGAGTCTGTCAGTTCTATCTGGGTACTCCGGCATCCTCCACCTATAAATCTGTCCGACACAAAGTGATTCTGGCTGTCAAAAGTGCCGTTAAATCCCAATAAATAAACAAACAAATACAATTTTAATACAGATCACATGAATAAGGTACTAAAAATATCTTCCTCTTAACTGGTAGAGTGCTGGAAGCCCATATTTGGGCTTTACTCTGAAGTGTTAGTACTAGCACTTAAAGGCTTCATATTTTGTGGATGTTGTTCATACCACCTTTGAAGTGAAATTATTTAGTCTGTTAGGATTTGCCTTGTTACAATTTATGGGAGAGTGCCTATTGGCACTCTCCCATAAATTGTAACTAGGCAAACATATGTGAACAAATTTTGATGACCAAAAATAATTCAGCACTCTACCAGTTAAGTGATTGAAAAAGAAAAATGAGTCAACATGTTTTTTTGAAGAACATTAACTTCTACTTAGAATATCCTTATTCACAACTCTTTCTAATTTCTCTTATTTACATAATTATGCAAGGCATGTCGTGGAACGCACTTAATTACATAGCTACTTTGCCTGTGAAAAATATTCAATTAACAGGAGTACACAATTAACAAGAATCTGGTTGTGTTCCTGTATTCTAGAGCATTTATTCTGTTATAACTTGTTTGACATAACTCATTGATATACTAGATTAAATGCTTATATTGGATGTACTGATGCCAGTGTACTACTCAAAATTTGCTAAGTGTTCAATGGGGGTTCTCAACAACCCAGGTCATATCATGTGGCATAATTTTACAGGTGGAGAAAGTCGTAATACCTGGAAAGAACCCCCATGCCATGTTGTGTAGGTTTCGGACTCTCCAATTTACCATCCCAATACAAGCAGGGTTAGCATTGTCTAAAGCCAAGTGTTTAGCACTGACCAACTGTACGTCTATGGTCAATGTGTTGCATGCCTTTCCTTCAATCAATGCTAATCCAGCTTGTGCCAGATAAAAATTTGGGGAGTCCTACAGTACTCACCTTTGCTCAGTGGATTCTCTCTGTGTACTTCGGCTTCCTCCACTCTTAAAGTTGTCTGACATGATATAACCCAGACTGTTGAAAGTGTCATTACACCCCAATACACAAACAAACATGAAATGGACACATTCTCCCTTTATGTACATTTATTTATTTATTGGTGTTTAAGGTCACCTCCTTCTGCACAATGACTAATCATAACCACAAAATGGTTATAAAGTCAAGTTCAGTCAACTGTTTATACCCAAGTTGCCCAGTTTAGTGGATTTCCATCCCTGGCATTGATTACCGGGTCCAGTTTTACCAGAAAGACAGAGCTTGTTTACAACAGTAAACAAGCACTGCTTTACTTCACTGGGTTCCCACAGGGACCCTTTATGTACAAATATGTCAATGAGTAGGAGGGATCCATACCAAACTGTCAGTAGTATAGATTTGTAAACATTCGGAGTTAGGTGGTTATCAGAGTAATGCTTTGATACATTACAGGATTCTTTATTCCGTTAACTGGTTGAGGGCTAGATTATTTTTGGTGGGCTCAATTTATTATTTAAAGGTTGTTTTATTACAAATTATTGGAGAGAGCCCATTTGCATTCTCCAATAATTTGTAATAAAGCAAATTCATATAAACAAAATATTATTTGCAATCGACTGAATGTGAAACATGAGAAAGGAAAATGTTGGCTTTTGCTCTGGTACCCTAATTTTTTAAAGCCCTGATAGTGGCTTCTAGCACTCTAACAGTTAACAGGAGTTTACTCTCTAAGCTTTATGCAACTGACATGTCAATTTTACACTGAAGGTATGGAAAATGGTTTTGTGTTTGGAAATTATATTCAATTAAAAGGGTTATTCAATTAACAGATATAAAATTTAGTAGGTTCTACTGTATTCTCTACAATATGGTGCATGTACTACTTTATGAAAGATTATGAGCCAAAAAGTTCCCTGTGATTATCATGACAGCATCTATTACAATCTCTCTACACTAAATTCTTCAACTAAACATGACCTGTACACTACCTATTTTTTTTAAAATGACAAGCATTTTCATTTTTTGCCATCAAAAGTTAGTATATGACACTTCAGTGGAATGCTCTGTAGAATGTGTCAAGGACCTCATTCCATTGAGAAGCCATGAGCTATGTTTTGAAAGCACTCTCCCTCCACCCAAACCTAGGATGATATTCTGCCTACAGGGCTTGTGGAATGAGGGTGGTGGCTGAAATGTAAGCAGGGTTCTAGGACTGTCTCCCAGAAAATCATGTTAAAATTTGTAACCTAAGAAGCAATCTGGGTGATTTTAGGGGACAAGTGAAGTAACCCAGTGCCAGTAGTCTCCTAATGACTTAAAATCACTCAGATTGCACAGCAGGTCTACATAACATAACTTGACACACTACTGAGGTAGTCAGTACTCTGCCACCTACACAGATTTAGATGATCACTAACTTCAAAATACATTCTTTGATATCAAGAATAACAAGCAATTGAGCATATAAACTAGAAATACAACAGCTAGGATAATAATATACCGTTATCAAACCTTATTTCGTTTATTATATTCAAATATTTTGAACATTGTTGGCCAAAAAATATGAGAGGGCTCAAACCTACCCACCCACTCTGTGGCCCCTATATTTGGTGACACAGTATAAAGAATTCCATATGATACCAGAAGCTTCACACCTTACCAGCCAAAATGAAAAAAACAAGTGCATCGTTAGGCATGGGCTATGTCCCCCTTAAGCAAGTTCTTACATTGGACATATTACCAGACAACAAATTTTCAGAAGTGGAAAAAGAGCCATAACTCAGCAAAAATGGTAGGACTGAACCCAAATTCGAACTTGACCTGCATATTCATGAGACAAACCTATGCACAAAATTTGGTGTTGATTCAATAACACAAACTAAAGTTATCAGCCAGACATCCAATTTTCAAAGTCAAAAAAATGGAAAAAGGGCCATAACACAGCCAAAATTGATTGGACTGAACCCAAATTTGAATTTGACCTGCGTATTCTTGAGACAATTTTGTTTGCAAGTATCGTCTGCTTTTCATGTTAGGTAAAGGCAGATAATAATTCTAGATACAAAGTGATGGGAGCCATCACTAGGGGTCCTGCACTTGAAACGGTTTGCAATTCAAACAGTATACAGTACAGAAAACCATCCTTGAGAGGCCACCTGTCTTGAGAGGCCAGTGAAACGATGTACCAAACAGTGATTTTAGGTTCCAGGGTCCAGGGTATTGATATCACTATTATATTATTATATAAAAGAGATATTTACAATGAAAAGTTTTGTTTTCCATTCAAATTTCCAACAACAGCTATCTGTATGATGGATGAGGAGGTATAACCGCAGGTAATATGTGAAATTTCCAAGTTGAAGGGCAATCACAAAGGATTGGAATGAAATTAAAACTTGATGCGGAGGTACTCATCAGGAAGCTACATATAAAAAACAAGGAGGGGGTGGGGGGGGAGGGGCTATCCCTGTTGGCTCACAAACCGTATCCCATACAATACTTGTTATAAACAGAACACATCGGATTCACCCTCACCAAAATTTTGTTAACCAGTGGTTGCCTGCAATCATGTATAGCAAAACAGGTCAGAATTTTTCTTAAAATTAAACTAAGAACAAGAGGCGGCTCTGCCTAGATAGCTCTGCCAAAGGTCACTGCTTTTAGGGGAAGGTAAATATGAGACAAGAATCCGAGTGTTACTGCTTGTGATCTTCACCTTCATGATATGACAATGGGTCGAGGTCATGACACAAGGTTAGGTTATGGGTAACAATTGTGTGAAGTATGAATAAGATCTGTCACACAGATTCATTTATACAGACCAGACAAGAAATAATTGTACCAACTTTGAATAAGATCTATTATCAATACAAACTTATATGAATCAGACAAGTGCTGTATAATAATATAAAAATTTTGCTGCCTGTGACCTTGACCTTGATATGACCTTGGATCAAAGTCATGACACACCTATGACTCAGAGTAATCATCCTACCAACTTTGAATAAGATCTGTCAATCACACCAAGTTATATGGACTGGACAATATCCAAGTTTTGCCATTTGTGACCTTCACCTTGAAATGACCTTTGATCAATGCTGCAACACACCTTTCAATCATGAGCAATAATTGTACCAAGTATGATCAAGTTCTGGAGATTCGATCAAATTATATGGACCAGAAAAACAAAATGTTGACACTGGATGGACAAACAGACAGACAGATGGATGGATGGATGGATGGATGGATGGACAACGGACCACTTAGCATTAGAAAAGCTCCACTGATATTCTGTCAGGTGGAGCTTATGTACAGTGAAGAAATTATGGCTTGGACTGGACAAACAAATGTCAGTTTTTTCTAAGTGTCACCTTATCATAGAGCCTGTGACCTTGACATTGAAGAGCATACACCATATTATAATTTGTGACACACTGTCTTTTGATATTACATATTGTTATAAAGTTTCATTAAAAAATATTCAGTGGTTAAGAAATTATGGCCCAGACAAAGGGCAAAGTGTTTCTAAGTGTCACCTAGAGGGCCTGTGACCTTGACCTTGAAGGGCACATACCATATTATAATTTGCAACACACTGTCTTTTGATATTACATATTGTTATGATGTGTCATTAAAAAATATTCAGTGGTTAAGAAATTATAGCTTGGACAAACAAAATGTTGATGATGGACGGACGAAGGACAACTGAGCATCGGAAATGCTCCGCTGACATTTTGTCAGGCGGAGCTAAAAAAAAAAAGAAGTTTAACAGTGTATTAAAAATCTCCACAATCTGTAAAAATTGTCTGGTCAAGGGTTAATATTAACTTATATTGAAGCAATTAACACACATATGTCATTTGAAAGGCCAAAGATACCAGTGGTTGAATGCAATCATGTACAGCAAAACAGGTCAGAAATTTTCCTTCAACATTGATAACCTAAATATTTCTATTTCTGATGATTCAAGTCCCATCATTCTGGAATGACAAATCTGAAAATTGTCAAAAAATGAAAGGAGCTTCATTTGATCAATCTCAATAGTGTGTATATAAACAAACTTGAGTAATGATATGACATGTAACAAACTGTCATTTTTTTATGATTAAAGTCCCATAACTTCAGAAAAACAAACCTGAAAATAGTTATAAATGAAATGGCAAAATTGAAGATCATTGGTACCAATGTTATTTGATGAAAACATAACAGCATTGTGTGTGCACAACGTCAGAGTAATCCATGCATTTTTAAATGTAAACTGTAAGACTGGCTAAAGGAAGAATGCTGATACACAAATGCAATGTGTTCAGAGGTTATTGTAAATGGCAACTTTTTTCACAGAAATGAATGCTAATCAATAGCTCTTATCTAAAGGTCTTGCCTGATGAACACACCAAGTTCAACAAGAAGGACGCCAATGCCCTATAGCTCACCAACATTCCTCTTTGATAGTAACTTTGGCAAACACAAGAACTGTATCAAACAGGCTCATAACATGCGACAAAGCTTACCTAAACACAACCTCTTAAAAGTAAATAAAACACAGAAACTGACATAAACACTAAGTTAAGCATGAAATTCTGAGCTAAACAGAAAACTAAATGCAACTAAAAATGTCAAGAAAAATGTTTAAAATGCAGGGTATGAGAAGTTAATCATGGAACAATGATACTGAGGAACATGTATGATGAATATAAGTGCCATTGGAAGAGAAGGAGTACAGCAGCTGACCTAAACACTAAGTTAAACATGAAATTCTTAGCTAAACAGAAAACTACCGGTAAACGCAACTAAAAATGTCAAGAAAAATGTTTAAAATGCAGGGTATGAGGGGTTAATCATGGAATAATGATACTGAGGAACATGTATGAGGAATATAAGTGCCATGGGAAGAAAAGGAGCACAGCAGCTGACCTAAACACTTAGTTAAACATGAAATTCTGAGCTAAACAGAAAACTAAATGCAACTAAAAATGTCAAGAAAAATGTTTAAAATGCAGGGTATGAGGGGTTAATCATGGAACAATGATACTGAGGAACATGCATGAGGAATATAAGTGCCATGGGAAGAAAAGGAGCACAGCAGCTGACCTAAACACTTAGTTAAACATGAAATTCTGAGCTAAACAGAAAACTAAATGCAACTAAAAATGTCAAGAAAAATGTTTAAAATGCAGGGTATGAGGGGTTAATCATGGAACAATGATACTGAGGAACATGCATGATGAATATAAGTGCCATGGGAAGAGAAGGAGCACAGCAGCTGACCTAAACACTAAGTTAAACATGAAATTCTGAGCTAAACAGAAAACTAAACGCAACTAAAAATGTCAAAAAAAATGTTTAAAATGCAGGGTATGAGGGGTTAATCATGGAACAATGATACTGAGGAACATGTATGATGAATATAAGTGCCATGGGAAGAGAAGGAGCACAGCAGCTGACCTAAACACTAAGTTAAACATGAAAGTCCGAGCTAAACAGAAAACTAAACGCAACTAAAAACGTGAAGAAAAATGTTTACAATGCAGGGTATGAGGGGTTAATCATGGAACAATGATACTGAGGAACATGTATGATGAATATAAGTGCCGTGGGAAGAAAAGGAGCACAGCAGCTGACCTAAACACTTAGTTAAACATGAAATTCTGAGCTAAACAGAAAACTAAACGCAACTAAAAATGTCAAGAAAAATGTTTAAAATGCAGGGTATGAGGGGTTAATCATGGAACAATGATACTGAGGAACATGTATGATGAATATAAGTGCCATGGGAAGAGAAGGAGCACAGCAGCTGACCTAAACACTAAGTTAAACATGAAATTCCGAGCTAAACAGAAAACTAAACGCAACTAAAGATTTCAAGAAAAAGGTTTAAAATGCAGGGTGTGAGGGGTTAATCATGGAACAATGATACTGAGGAACATGTATGATGAAAATAATTGCCATGGGAAGAGAAGGAGCACAGCAGCTGACCTAAACACTAAGTTAAACATGAAATTCCGAGCTAAACAGAAAACTAAACGCAACTAAAAATGTCAAGAAAAATGTTTAAAATGCAGGTTATGAGGGGTTAATCATGGAACAATGATACTGAGGAACATGTATGATGAATATAAGTGCCATGGGAAGAAAAGGAGCACAGCAGCTGACCTAAACACTTAGTTAAACATGAAATTCTGAGCTAAACAGAAAACTAAACGCAACTAAAAATGTCAAGAAAAATGTTTAAAATGCAGGGTATGAGGGGTTAATCATGGAACAATGATACTGAGGAACATGTATGATGAATATAAGTGCCATGGGAAGAGAAGGAGTACAGCAGCTGACCTAAACACTAAGTTAAACATGAAATTCCGAGCTAAACAGAAAACTAAACGCAACTAAAGATTTCAAGAAAAATGTTTAAAATGCAGGGTATGAGGGGTTAATCATGGAACAATGATACTGAGGAACATGTATGATGAAAATAATTGCCATGGGAAGAGAAGGAGTACAGCAGCTGACCTAAACACTAAGTTAAACATGAAATTCCGAGCTAAACAGAAAACTAAACGCAACTAAAAATGTCAAGAAAAATGTTTAAAATGCAGGGTATGAGGGGTTAATCATGGAACAATGATACTATGGAACATGTATAATGAATATAAGTGCCATTGGAAGAGAAGAAGCACAGCAGCTGACCTAAACACTAAGTTAAACATGAAATTCCGAGCTAAACAGAAAACTAAAGGCAACTAAAAATGTCAAGAAAAATGTTTAAAATGCAGGGTATGAGGGGTTAATCATGGAACAATGATACTGAGGAACATGTATGATGAAAATAATTGCCATGGGAAGAGAAGGAGTACAGCAGCTGACCTAAACACTAAGTTAAACATGAAATTCCGAGCTAAACAGAAAACTAAACGCAACTAAAAATGTCAAGAAAAATGTTTAAAATGCAGGGTATGAGGGGTTAATCATGGAACAATGATACTATGGAACATGTATGATGAATATAAGTGCCATGGGAAGAGAAGGAGCACAGCAGCTGACCTAAACACTAAGTTAAACATGAAATTCCGAGCTAAACAGAAAACTAAACGCAACTAAAGATTTCAAGAAAAAGGTTTAAAATGCAGGGTGTGAGGGGTTAATCATGGAACAATGATACTGAGGAACATGTATGATGAAAATAATTGCCATGGGAAGAGAAGGAGCACAGCAGCTGACCTAAACACTAAGTTAAACATGAAATTCCGAGCTAAACAGAAAACTAAACGCAACTAAAAATGTCAAGAAAAATGTTTAAAATGCAGGTTATGAGGGGTTAATCATGGAACAATGATACTGAGGAACATGTATGATGAATATAAGTGCCATGGGAAGAAAAGGAGCACAGCAGCTGACCTAAACACTTAGTTAAACATGAAATTCTGAGCTAAACAGAAAACTAAACGCAACTAAAAATGTCAAGAAAAATGTTTAAAATGCAGGGTATGAGGGGTTAATCATGGAACAATGATACTGAGGAACATGTATGATGAATATAAGTGCCATGGGAAGAGAAGGAGTACAGCAGCTGACCTAAACACTAAGTTAAACATGAAATTCCGAGCTAAACAGAAAACTAAACGCAACTAAAGATTTCAAGAAAAATGTTTAAAATGCAGGGTATGAGGGGTTAATCATGGAACAATGATACTGAGGAACATGTATGATGAAAATAATTGCCATGGGAAGAGAAGGAGTACAGCAGCTGACCTAAACACTAAGTTAAACATGAAATTCTGAGCTAAACAGAAAACTAAACGCAACTAAAAATGTCAAGAAAAATGTTTAAAATGCAGGGTATGAGGGGTTAATCATGGAATAATGATACTGAGGAACAAGTATGAGGAATATAAGTGCCATGGGAAGAAAAGGAGCACAGCAGCTGACCTAAACACTTAGTTAAACATGAAATTCTGAGCTAAACAGAAAACTAAATGCAACTAAAAATGTCAAGAAAAATGTTTAAAATGCAGGGTATGAGGGGTTAATCATGGAACAATGATACTGAGGAACATGCATGATGAATATAAGTGCCAGGGGAAGAGAAGGAGCACAGCAGCTGACCTAAACACTAAGTTAAACATGAAATTCTGAGCTAAACAGAAAACTAAACGCAACTAAAAATGTCAAAAAAAATGTTTAAAATGCAGGGTATGAGGGGTTAATCATGGAACAATGATACTGAGGAACATGTATGATGAATATAAGTGCCATGGGAAGAGAAGGAGCACAGCAGCTGACCTAAACACTAAGTTAAACATGAAAGTCCGAGCTAAACAGAAAACTAAACGCAACTAAAAATGTCAAGAAAAATGTTTACAATGCAGGGTATGAGGGGTTAATCATGGAACAATGATACTGAGGAACATGTATGATGAATATAAGTGCCATGGGAAGAGAAGGAGCACAGCAGCTGACCTAAACACTAAGTTAAACATGAAATTCCGAGCTAAACAGAAAACTAAACGCAACTAAAGATTTCAAGAAAAAGGTTTAAAATGCAGGGTGTGAGGGGTTAATCATGGAACAATGATACTGAGGAACATGTATGATGAAAATAATTGCCATGGGAAGAGAAGGAGCACAGCAGCTGACCTAAACACTAAGTTAAACATGAAATTCCGAGCTAAACAGAAAACTAAACGCAACTAAAAATGTCAAGAAAAATGTTTAAAATGCAGGTTATGAGGGGTTAATCATGGAACAATGATACTGAGGAACATGTATGATGAATATAAGTGCCATGGGAAGAAAAGGAGCACAGCAGCTGACCTAAACACTTAGTTAAACATGAAATTCTGAGCTAAACAGAAAACTAAACGCAACTAAAAATGTCAAGAAAAATGTTTAAAATGCAGGGTATGAGGGGTTAATCAAGGAACAATGATACTGAGGAACATGTATGATGAATATAAGTGCCATGGAAAGAGAAGGAGTACAGCAGCTGACCTAAACACTAAGTTAAACATGAAATTCCGAGCTAAACAGAAAACTAAATGCAACTAAAGATTTCAAGAAAAATGTTTAAAATGCAGGGTATGAGGGGTTAATCATGGAACAATGATACTGAGGAACATGTATGATGAAAATAATTGCCATGGGAAGAGAAGGAGCACAGCAGCTGACCTAAACACTAAGTTAAACATGAAATTCCGAGCTAAACAGAAAACTAAACGCAACTAAAAATGTCAAGAAAAATGTTTAAAATGCAGGGTATGAGGGGTTAATCATGGAACAATGATACTGAGGAACATGTATGATGAATATAAGTGCCATGGGAAGAGAAGGAGCACAGCAGCTGACCTAAACACTAAGTTAAACATGAAATTCCGAGCTAAACAGAAAACTAAACGCAACTAAAAATGTCAAGAAAAATGTTTAAAATGCAGGGTATGAGGGGATTAATCATGGAACAATGATACTGAGGAACATGTATGATGAATATAAGTGTCATGGGAAGAGAAGGAGCACAGCAGCTGACCTAAACACTAAGTTAAACATGAAATTCTGAGCTAAACAGAAAACTAAACGCAACTAAAATATCAAGAAAAATGTTTAAAATTCAGGGTATGAGGGGATTAATCATGGAACAATGATACTGAGTAACATGTATGATGAATATAAGTGCCATGGGAAGAGAAGGAGCACAGCAGCTGACCTAAACACTAAGTTAAACATGAAATTCTGAGCTAAACAGAAAACTAAACGCAACTAAAAATGTCAAGAAAAATGTTTAAAATGCAGGGTATGAGGGGTTAATCATGGAACAATGATACTGAGAAACATGTATGATGAATATAAGTGCCATGGGAAGAGAAGGAGCACAGCAGCTGACCTAAACACTAAGTTAAACATGAAATTCTGAGCTAAACAGAAAACTAAACGCAACTAAAAATGTCATGAAAAATGTCTAAAATGTAGGGTAAGAGGGGTTAAATCATGGTAAAATGATAATAATCATCATATAGCAGCATTATAAAAGCCATGATATGGAAATACGGCGAATAAGTGACCTAAACAGAAACTTTAACATTATTGGACACGTACGCTGACGCCGACCGATCGCGCCATTCCATAAGCTCACACAACTAAAGTTGGTGAGCTAAAAACAATCCTATGATAAATATGGCCTGTAGGCCATGTCAAAGAATGTTGATGCACAAATGCAATAAATTCAAAGATTGTTGCCAACAGCAACAGTTTTGGATGGAAATGAAAAGAAAATCAATAGCTCCTATCTTTGTCACTCTGCATAAGCATACAAAGTTTCAAAACAACCTGATAATGAATGTGCCATTTGAGGCATGCCAAAGGAAGATGTTAATGCACAAATGCACTAAGTAGAAGGTCATTGCTTGTGGCAATGAGTTTTTTTTTCATGGAAATTCAGAAATACACCCTGCAGAGAGTGCATAAGGGATAAGTTGATGCACAAATGCATTAAGTTCAAAGACTGGTGATAACGACAAACATTTTTTATGGAAATGAAAAACAGCAATAGCTCACATCTAGAGGTCACCCCAAACACACATACCAAGTTTCAAAGTGATCCGATCATAAATGTGCACTGAAGGGTGTGTTAAAGGGAAATATTGAGGTCTGACAAAACTAAGTTCAAAGGTCAGCGGCAATATTTTTTAACAGAAATGGAAGAAAGTCGACAGCTCCCATACAGATGTCACCCCACACAAGTACACCAAGTTTGCAAGCGATCCAATCATAAATGTGCCCTGCAGGGTGTGTCAAAAGGAAATATTGATGCTTAACTGCACTAAGTTTTTACTAAGTTCATCGAAGGTCATTGCCAGTGGCAACAATTTTTGATGGAAATCGAAGAAAACCGATAGCTCCCATCTAGAGGTAACCCCAAACAAGCATACAAAGTTTCAAAGCAATCCGATCATAAATGTGCCCTGTAGGGTGTGCCAAAGGGAAATATTGAGGTCTGACTAAACTAAGTTCCAAGAACGTTGGCCGTGGCAACATTATTTGATGGAAATTGAAGAAAAAATTGATAGCTCCCATCTAGAAGTCACCCTAAAGAAGCATACCAGGTTTCAAAGCAATCCAATCATAAATGTGCCATGTAGGGTGTGCCAAGTGGAAATATTATGGTCTGACTAAACTAAGTTCTAAGGATGTTGGCTGCAGCAACATTTTTTGACGGAAATTGAAGAAAATCGATAGCTCAGATCTAGAGGTCACCCCAAACAAGCATACCAAGTTTCAAAGTGATTTCCAAAGGGAATTGTGGACATATGTATGGACGTACGTATGTACACCGACAGACGAGAAGTGATGGCTTGACTTTGTCAAGTTGAGCTAAAAATTGAAAGGGGTGTTGCCTTTACTAATTGTAACATTGCTATAAAATTTCAAGACTTTATTGTGTTATCATACGCCATTTAAAAATTGCAAATTGTTTGAAGATTCAAGTCCCATAACACTGGAAAGAGACAACAGAAAATTGTCAAAAACGAAAGGGAGCTTCATTTGGTTTATTTCAATATTGTGTATAACTATTATGAGAATTAGTCAAAGGAAACTTGAGTTATTGTACGACATAGGAATACACTGTCTAAAATGACAATTTTTTGAAGATTCAAGTCCCATAACCCCAGAAGGACAAGAGCAACACAAAGTGTGGAATATGCCCCTGACAGTGTCATGAAAGGGTAGGCAAGTCTCTCGGGACATAACCAAAATCGCAAGGAAGCTTCCTCTGGACACCAACAATGCATCACAAAAAATAAAATTGATCTGAGTGGACATTAATTAGATACTGGACAGAAACCAAATTTAAGATGGCTGCCACAGAAGCCAGAATGAATTGGCCACGGACATCCATCTTGGTTTAGCTGACTGGTCCAAAATTGAAAGGAAATGTTCACAAGACACCAACAATGCATAATCAAAAACAAAATTGATTTGAGTCAACATTCATTTGTTATTGGAAGGAAACCAAATTCAATATGGCCACCATATTGAATTGGCTCGCTGGACCAAAATCGAAAGGAAGATGGTCCGGCATTCATAAAAAAACAACCTGTAGACAGTGCTAAAGGAATCTAGGTCACATAACCAGGTGGTGGTAACGGCTGACTGATCGTGACCAAGATAGGGATACTCTCTCATCTAGACGTCATACCAAGCTATCCTTCCAAGTTACAAGGAAATCGCTTCATAAATATGAATTGTAGACTGTGCTAAACAAATCTAGGTCACATACCTGTACAGCTGTCACAACAAAAATATGACGTTCTCATCTAGACATTATACAGAGTCATCCTTCCAAGTTACAATGAAATCCCTTAATAAATACGACCTGTAGACTGTGCTAAAGGTTTTTGGGTTTCGGGCTCGTATAGCCATCATGGTTGACCGATCACGAACAAAAGGGGGACATTCTCATCTAGACATTATATGAGGTCATCCTACCAAGTTACAATGAAATCCCTTCATAAATACAACCTGTAGACTGTACTAAAGGTTTTCTGGTTTTGGGCTCGCATAGCCATCACGATTGACCGATCGTGACCAAAAGGGGACGTTCTCATCTAGACATGACCTCGAACCTGCATATGGAATTTTGTGATGATCGTCGGAGAACTATGGGATGCATCCTGTGCTAAACAAAATGTGAACAGACTCACAGATTGACAGACTCACAGACTTCTGCACGCATGATGGCAATAGCTTATCTTGACTGTCAAGTTAAGCTAAAAAAATAAAAATCCTTCAACTAAATACAATTCTTTAATCATAAAAAAATATCACATTTATTTCACTCATATCATTAAGTATATATATAAAAAACAAAACAATTAATAACAATATAGTACAGCTGAAACCTGAAAACAAGGTATGAAAAACATTGTTAATCAAACTGAGTAATCTCCCTTTAGTCATAAATATGTTAATTTTTGAATATCTTTCAGGATAATCAAACAATGTTTTGGATATTACACCCATGTAAGCATTAATGTCGTGTTCCACAGAGTTTTAGGTATTTCCTATTTGGGTTTCAAGCATTAAAATATACTCTTGAAACAAATCTACATGAATTATATATCTGATGATGCAAGCCATGCCACAATACAAGTGAATAAGAATTTGAATACACTGCAGCAAATATCTAACTTACTAATCAATTTACCCATAGCATTCTGGTGGTGCAAGAGGATTTTCCCCAGTCACTGTGTTTTTCTCTCTCTTGTTTAACTATTGAGCTCTGTCAGAGAAAGTATATTTGGTTTAATATCAAACTGCTGAAATCTTTGCCATTCGGACATCACAGTGCAGAGGGTTAACCCTTCAGTCAAATCAACTCGAGATGACACCGCCAAACATTTCTCTTGAAAAACTTAAAATTTACAGTTTTGCCTCAAATTAATAGTTTATGACCATTCATTGGAACATACTCATTTCAAGGAACATACTCATTTTTAGCTATTTTTATGTATAGCACTAGCTAGTTATGGCCATTATGTTAGGTAGAGGGTTAAGTTGCGTTCTAAACAAACTTGTGTCAAGGTATATTGTCTGACCAGCAGGTTAACTAAACATTTGGGGGCAGCCGATCAACAGATTTTGATCACTTTGTAATTAGGTGAGCAACTTCCAAAGAAGTTTGTTTATGCCAATTTCAAATTGTTGAGCCCTAATTTGGTGCTTATTAGCCCTTTAGCTAAGGGCAAAATCTATAAGCACTATTCACAAAAATCAACATTAAAATTATATTTTCTAATTTTGCCTCAGGACCTCACTGATAACCCCTCATCGAAATGAGTTCATCATCTGTGTTCCAATGGTGGAGTTATAAGCTATGTTTTTGAGGCAATAAATTAATTTACTTAGTTATTCAAGAAATATTTTTGCAAGTGTTGTCATCTCCTAGGCATGCTAGATAAAGGGTTAACCCTTAACCCACTGAAATTGACGCATCCACCCATGAAATGTGCAAATTTAGGAGTTGAAAAAAAAAAATTAAAAAAAAACATATTGTGTGACCCTCATTAGAACGAGCTCATCAAGCTCATTTCCAATGAGGGATCACATGATATGGTTTTGTTGAAATTCTTTGAAACATTTGAAAAAATATTTAATATAAGATAAATTTTGATATCATGTGCACTGGGTAAAGGGTTAATCATCTCAATCTACTGCTCAAAGAGTGTGAGGAACAACAAAACTAACAAATTCCACAGCCATAAACCAGAACTTCATTAAAACGACAAAAACCACAAAAATTTTGAACAGAAATTATTTGACGAGTGATTTTAAAATTTAGTAACTGATCCCAGACTATTTAAATCTTCAATCTCATATATATATATATCTGAGGAACACATCCATTCAACGATGGACATTATATCTATTTATTCATTTATTGGTATTTAAGGTCACATACTTATACACAATGGCTAATCATGACCATGACAGTTTTACGGGTGGAGGAAGCCAGAGTACCTGGAGAGAACCACCGAGCCTCGACAAGCAACTGTCAGCTCCTCAACATTCTGAAACTGTTCAAGCTCTGCTCAAGCAGGGTTACAGCAGTTGAAGACATGTGCACCATCGACGTGCAGTCTTAGTACATGGCATCATCGTGCCCCCATGTAGGCAACTGGGATAAAGTGCCTTGCCCAAGGACACAATGCGGGTCGTCCCGGGTGGGGATCGAACTCAGGACCTCTAGCATAGAAGTCCAACAGTCTACCACTGAGAAACCATGCTCCCTGGCATTGTATCTGCATTTATAAACATTTTGAAAAGAAAGCTTTATATAAAACTCAAGCATGTCAAAATTATTGAATTTTCTCTTCAAAACCACAACTGCTGTTTATTTTGTTGGTGTTTAACACTTTACCTAACATGAAAAGCAGATGACACTTGCAAAAAAAATTCTTGAACAACTAATTTTTTTCATTTTTTGTCTCAAAAACATAGGTTACGACCCCTCATTGGAACGAGCTCGACGAGCTCGTTCCAATGAGGGGTCATAACCTATGTTTTTGAGACAAAAAATGAAAAAATAATGAAAATTAACTGACGATTTTTTAGAATTGCGCTGGCTGGTTTTGGTCGTTACGTTGGGTAAAGGGTTAACAATGCTTTCAACAGCAAGTCCGCACCTTGTCAGAGATTTTTGTGGGTGGAGGAAGCTGGAATACCTGAAGAACCACTGAGCAATGGTAAGTAACTGTTGGACTTACCAAGTTACTAACCCAGCACAAGCAGGGTAAGCCTTCATTGAAGACATGAGTTTCATCATTATGCTGTACGCTCTAACACATTCCACCACCATGGTCCTATCAGGCCATTTGTGTCTTGCTCAGGAACATCACGCAGCTGAAGTAGGTTGGGACTGAACTTATGATCTTTCTTTCTGAAGTGCAATGCACTAACCAATGCAGACTGATTTGCGAGAATTGGTTTTGACTCTTGCAAACTTGTGCAGCGAAAAACAATTTTCAGTTCTTAAATACAGTGAAACCCTGTTAACTGAATAGCCACTTTGCCAATGGAAATTATTCAATTAACATGAGTATTCAATTAACAAGGATTGTGTCACTTTCCTGAATTCTAGTTATAAACTTAGCATTTAGTCTATTACATCTTGTTTGACAAAGCTCCATGAGATTAAATGCCTATATTAGATGTACTGAGGCCAAATAAATCAATAAACAAAGAAAAACTGGGGAGAGTAATTTCTTGACAGATTACAAGATTTTTTATTCAATTCCTGGGAGTTTACGCTATAATCTATACTATTCAAAAAAAGTAGGGGATATGCAAACCGATGTTGATATTTTCAGAAAATGGTATTGGATACGCGTGATTGGACACATCAATATGTTACCAAGTTTAGTGTGGATCATGAATGTTACCGGCCCATGAAAACTTTGTGCAAGTTTTTCGTACGAGCACTGCGTTTAAAGTCTGTGGGGTATGTTTTGAAATTTTCATTTGTACTGGACAGGCTTTTTTTGGAGGTCTCATCGTTCTTTTCTTGGTATAAACTCATTCATCAATAGTTTCTGGTCGAAACGTAACTTTTGAGGTATGCGAAGACTGACACGTGATGAACATTTACATGCCGTTGGCATGTTGGAAGCTGGCAACAGACAGACTGCAGTGGCTCAAATTCTCAACGTTACTCAATCGGTGATTAGCAGGTTGTGGTCACAGGCAATGTTGATGACAGACGTTGGTTAGGTCTTCCAAGGGTGACAACTGCTAACCAGGATCATTTCATCTGAACCACAACATTACATAACCGCCATCAAAGTGTTTGATGAAAAGGATAATGTTCAAAGTTTATGAAAGGATTATGACCCACCTGCGGCAACCGCGTTGTGTCCTTGGGCAAGACACTTCATCTCCATTGCCTGCGTGGGGGCACGATGACGCCGTGTACTAAGGCGTACTGCACGTCAATGGTGCACAGGTCTTCAACCAATCTAACCCTGCCTGTGCTGCAGTGCTGAGTTACGATGTTGGGGAGCTGGCAACTGCTCGTCGTTGCTCGGTGGTTCTCTCCGGGTACTCCGGCTTCCTCCACCCATAAAACTGTCACGGTCATGATTAGCCATTGTGCATAAATATGTGACCTTAAAACATCAATAAATAAATAAATAAAGGATTATGAAATAAGACAAGAATTGTGATAATTGAGAATATGTTAATTTCTGTTCCCCACATGCTATGTTTTCAACAAGGATAATTTGAGGTGTAGACTGTACTAAAGAATTGAGGTTAAGGTTAATGTGGCTCTCAGAGCTGACGTATGTCAACCAAAGTTACCAAGTTACAGTAAAATCATTCCAAAACGAGTCATCCTACTAAGTTACAATGAAATCCCTTCATAAATATGACTCGCAGACTTTGCTAAAGGAATCTTGGTCACCTGCTAGTCTGGCAGTAATGCTTGACCAATCATGACTAAAATAGGACAGTCTCATCTGGATATCATACCGAGTTATCCTACGAAGTTACAATCAAATCCCTTCAACAACAACCTATAGACAGTGCTAAAGGAATCTAGGTCACATGACCAGGCGGTGGTAACAGCTGACCGATCGTGACCAAAATAGAACAGTCTCATCTACATATCATACCGAGTTATCCTTCCAAGTTACAATGAATTTGCTTCATAAATATGAACTGTAGACTGTGCGAAACAAATCTAGGTCACATGCCTATGTGGCCGTCACGGTTGACTGATCCTGGCCAAAATAGGATGTTCTCACCTAGACATCACACCAAGTCATCATACCAATTTACAATGAAATCCCTTCATAAATGCAACCTGTAGACTGTGCTACAGAAATCTAGATAACGCACCCTGCGGCCGCCATGGCTGACCGAAGCCATCCAAAAGAGAACGTTCTCATCTAAACATTATACAGAGTCATCCTACCAACTTACAATGAAATCCCTTAATAAATATGACCTGTAGACTGTGCTAAAGGTTTTGGGGTTTCAAGCCCGCGCATCCATCACGGTTGACTGATCACGACCAAAAGGGGGCGTTCTCATCTAGACCTGACCTTGAACCTGCATATGATATTTTGTGACAATGGGACAAGAACTACAGGGTGTAGCCTGTGCTAAAAAAAATGTGAACAGACTCACAGACTTCCGTATGCATGATGGCAATCACTTATCTTGACTTTTGTCAAGTTAAGCTAAAAAACATAAAAGTAGAATTCTCCAGATCTTTAAGGACACTTTTGAAATTCATGAAATAAGACTCAAATTAACATTTTGTGAAAATCATAGTCGATTCTTATTATTTTCCTGGCGATAATCAATTGCGAGAATTGATTCTGATTCTCCCATGAATTTTAAGCTCTGGCTATGAGTCACCATGCTCCCCAACAAAACTGCTGACTCCACATTGAAATAGCTAATTCAAATGAGAAATCATAACCTGTTATAAAAGAATAATTTAAAAAAAACTGGAAACATGTCTTCAGCAGCTCTAACAAACATAACAAGGCAAGTTTAGCCATTCTGTTTTTAACCCTTTACCTAACATAATGGCCAAAACCAACCAGTGCTATTCACAAAAATCACCATTAAAGTTTCATTATTTTAAAAAAAAATTTTGTCTCCAAAACATAGCTTAGGGCTCCTCTTTGGAATGAGCTTGTTGAGCTTGTTCCAAGGAGAGGTCATGAGCTATGTTTTTGATGCAAAAAAAATGAAAAAAATTAGTTATTCAAGAATCTTGTTTGCAAGTGTTATCCTCCTTTCATGTTAGGCAAAGGGTTAATAGTGTTAACCTTTCATTCAACACAACAAAAAGATGGCACTTCAAATTTTTCGGAAAAAATTAATTTTAATTCAATCAATATGATTCTCCATATTTGAATGCTTAGTTGATAAAATATGCGGCTGCAAAATTTGCATCTGCCTGTGAGACATTTTCAGAGGCTTTATTTATGCATTGTCCTGGGCAAATATTGCCATTTCATTAACCCTTTTTCTAATATTTGTCCCGTGATATTCACAAAAATCATCATTCAATGTTATTTTTTTCAATTTTTCCTCTAATACCTAACTTATGACCCCTCACCAAAAAAGCTCACCAAACTCATTCCAATGAGGAGCCACAAGCGGTTTTTGAGGCAAAAAATGAAAATTTTGAGTTATTGAATAAGAATGTCATCTAGTCGTATTTTGTAAAAGGACTAAGAAGTGTAGATGGTGACTTGCTATGGATGTATTAGGTCTATCAGACCACTATTATATAAAACCATGCTGATAATATAAACAGCGATTGCTGAGAATAACAGCATCTCTGTATAGCCTGATTGCCACACAAGATAATTAAGATTATACGGTTCTTCTGTATTCACTTTTTCTGGAATTGCAAAAACTTTGTAACTGTTCTTTCTCACAATTTCAGAGTATTCTTCTGTGTCCTTCTTTTTGTGGTGTGCCACCATCTCCAATATTGCAGGGACAGAACAAGGTTCATTTCTGCCATGAGTGCAAAATGTTTCCAGTATGTTGTATGAATCTTTGGTCAGTTTGTCTTTTGATTGTGATATATTTGGGCACATATATGGTGAGTTTGATTCTATGAGAATCCTGTCTTCAGGAATGTCATTGAGTACATCACTATCTCTTTCCATAAAACCTGTCAAGAAAAGAAAAATACAGATTTTAGGCCTAAAAAAGTTAAAAAAATCTGTTTCTCAGGCCCTCCTGAATGGTCCTATTGGCTGCAGCATGCTCTCTTTTTATAACCAATGCAAACTTTAAAAAATGTCGATAGAATCATCGATCCAATGTCGAGTTGTGACAGTACAAAAGTGGGTTTAATCATTATCAACTTATCGTCCGGAAACCAGTTGTTTACAATTTACTATGTGAAGGGTCATTGTGACCTTGACCTTTGACCTCGTGATACCAAAATAAATAGGGCTCTTTCTTGCACCAATGCCAACTACCTATGAAGTTTCATGAATGTGGGTGGAACCATTATCAAGTTAGCATCCGGAAACCAATTGTTTACGATTTATTATGTTCAAGGTCACTGTGACCTTGACATAGAGAGTCCAAAATAAATAGGGTCTTCCACTCACCTAGGCCAACCTACCTATGAAGTTTCATGAATGTGGGTCAAACCATTATCAAGTTATCATCCGGAAACCAATTGTTTACGATTTACTATGTTGAAGGTCATTGTGACCTTGACCTTTCACCTAGCAAGTCCAAAATAAATAGAGTTCTTCCTCACAAGAAGGCCACCCTACATATGAAGGTTAATAAATGTGGGTTGAACCATAATCAAGTTATCATTCGGAAACAATTGTTTATGATTTACTATGTTCAAGGTCATTGTGACCTTGACCTTTGACCTAGCAAGTCCAAAATAAATAGGGTTCTTCCTCTCACTGATGCCAACCTACATGATGCTTCATGAACGTGGGTCAAACCATTATCAAGTTATCGTCCAGAAACCAATTGTTTACAGATTTTACTATGTTGAAGGCCACTGTGACCTTGACCTTTCACCTAGCATGTCCAAAATAAATAGTGTTCTTCCTCTCACTTATGCCATCCTACCTATGAAGTTTCATGAACATGGGTCAACCCATTATCAAGTTATCATCCGGAAACCAAGTGTTTTGATTTACTATATTCAGAGTCACTTTGACCTTAACCTTTGATCTAGCGAGTCAAAAATAAATAGGGTTCTTCCTCACAAGAAGGCCACCCTACATATGAAGTTTCATAAATGTGGGTTGAACCATAATCAAGTTATCATCCAGAAACAATTCTTTATGATAAACTATGTTCAAGGTCACTGTGACCTTGATCTTTGACCTGGTGAGTCCAAAATAAATAGGGTTCTTCCTCTCACTGATGCCAATCTACATATGATGCTTCAAAAATATGGGTCAAACCATTATCAAGTTATCATCCAGAAACCAATTGTTTACGACCACCCATTCACCCACCCGCCATTCATCAAACTATAAGTCGAGTTTGACTTCGTCACAACTCGATTAAAAATAAAAATTAAGTATCTTATGTCTGATATTTTACCCAAGTTAATAAAATTGATAAATTTTTCCCTTGAGTGCACCAAGGCTTTGCAATGCTCCAGCATTGCAAAGCCTTCCTTCATTCAAGGGACGAAATACACCACCACCCATGCTATTCTGCAGATTATGAGGTGAGGCCTAAAACATAAAACAAACCAAGGACATGAATTTTTGATGGAAAAGAAATAATTACAAAAATAAACAAGAGGTCCCTGGGGACCTTAGGCGCTCACCGAATGTTCCATACTGTTAAGACACAAATTTTATCAAAGCTATTCTTAAGGTTCTACAGAGTAAATCTATACTCTCCGTGGAGCTAAAACATCAACAGGACTGAATGGGACAATGCTGCTGATCAAATATCAAAAGATTCTGCATGATGGTTCTGAAGAAGATTTTTAAAGAATTTTCCTTGAATTGCACAAAGTAAACATTCACACCCCCATAGTGAGGCCCAATATTGATCGAGGGACTCAATTTGAACAAACTTGAATCAGAACCTTACTAAGATGCTACATACCAAATATCAAAAGATTTTGCCCACTGGTTCGGGAGAAGAAGATTTTTAATGAATTTTTTTTCTTAAATTGCACAAAGTGAAAATTCACGGCCCATAGGGAGCCCCAATATTGATCGAGGGACTCAATTTGAACAAACTTAAATCAGACCCATACCAAGATGCTGTATACCAAATATCAAAAGATCCTGCCTACTGGTTCTGGAGAAGAAGATTTTAATTTTTTTTTCTTAAATTGCACTAAGTAAAAATTCAGGTCCCCATAGTGAGCCCCAAAATTGATCAAGGGACTCCATTTGAACAAACTTGAATCAGACCCATGCCAAGATGCTGTATACCAAATATCAAAAGATTCTGCCCACTGGTTCTGGAGAAGAAGATTTTTCCTTAAATTGCACTAAGGAAAAATTCATGCCCCTATAGGTAGCCCCAATATTGATCAAGGGACTCGATTTGAACAAACTTGAATCAGACCCATACCAAGATGCTGCATACCAAATATCAAAAGATTCTGACTATTGGTTCTGGAGAAGATGATTTTTAAAGAACTTCACGCCCCCATAGTGGGCCCCAATATTGGTTGAGGGACTTGATTTGAACAAACTTGAATCAGACCCATACCAAGATGCTGCATACCAAGTATCAAAAGATTCTGCCCACTGGTTCTGGAGAAGATTTTTCAATAATTTTTCTATAATTCATACAGTGCTATCAGAGTTATGCCCCATACAGAGCCCCCAAGGGATGTGGCCATTTCATTTGAACAAACAGGAATTGCCATATAGTAATGAACATCCACATGAAGTTTCGTGAAAATCGGACCAGTGGTTTCAGAGGAGAAGTCATTTGAAAAATGTTCACGATGCCGGACGACAACGGACGACAAGTGATAAGTTGAGCTCCCTTCGGTGAGCTAAAAATTAAATTAAAAAAATGCCCGCCCACAGGCAATTTTACAAATGAAAGTGGCAATGACACTGTAGCTTAACTTGACTGTGTGTAGTGTTTGATGAAAAGGGTAATGTTCAATGTTTATGAAAGGATTATGAAATAAGACAAGAGGCCCCACGGGGCCTGAGGTCGCTCACCTGACATGGTAGCCTAAATATCAACCCAGAGAACTGATTTCATCAAGTTGAATCTGCTCCTCCTAAGAAAAGCTTATACCAAATATCCAAAGATTCTGACCAGTGGATCTAAAAAAAAAGAGATTTTTAAAGAATATTCCTCATATTAACTAAGTTATAATTCGGGCTCCCACAGGGAGCCCATATATGAACCCAGGGACTTGGCTTTAACAAACTTGAATTTCACCCCCCTAAGGATGCTGCACACCAAATATCAAAACATTCCGACTGATGGATCTGAAGAAGAAGATTTTTAAAGAAAATTCCTCATTTTGAACTAAGTTACAATTCAAGCTCCCACAGTGAGTCCAAATATGGACTTAGGGACATGGCTTGAACAAACTTGAATCTTACCCCCTAAGGATGCTGCATACCAAATATCAAAACATTCCGACTGCTGGATCTGAAGAAGAAGATTTTTAAAGAAAATTCCTCATTTTGAACTGAGTTATCATTCGGGCTCCCACAGTGAGCCCAAATATGGACCTAGGGACATGGCTTGAACAAACTTGAATCTCTCCCCCCCCCCCCCCCCCCCCCCCCCCCCCCAAGGATGATGCATACCAAATAGCAAAACATTCCGAATGCTGGATCTGAAGAAGATTTTTAAAGAAAATTCCTCATTTTGAACTAAGTTATAATTCAGGCTACCACAGTGAGCCCAAATATGAACCCAGGGACTTGGCTTGAACAAACTTGAATCTCACCCCCCTAAGCATGGTGCATACCCAATATCAAAAGATTCTGCCTGCTGGGTCTTGAGAGGAAGATTTTCAAAGAAATTTGCCTGAAATGCAATAAGTTTAAGTTCAAATTTGGGCTCCTATACTGAGCCCAAATATAAACCCAGGGAGCCAATTTGAACAAACTTGAATCAGATCCACCCCACAATGTTGCATACCAAATATCAAAAGATTCTGCCTGCTGGATCGGGAGAAGAAGATTTTTTTTAAGAAATTTGCCTGAAATGCACTAAGTTCGAATTCGGGCTTCTATAGTGGGCCCAAATATGAATCCAGAGGGCCGATTTGAACAAACTTGAATCAGATCCACCCCACAATGTTGCCTACCATATATCAAAAGATTCTGCCTGCTGGATCTGGAGAAGAAGACTTTTGAAGAAATTTGCCTGAAATGCACTAAGTTCGAATTCGAGCTTCTATAGTGTGCCCAAATATGAATCTAGGGAGCCGATTTGAACAAACTACTTGAATCAGATTGCCCCCCACAATGTTGCATACCAAATATCAAAAGATTCTGCCTGCTGAATCTGAAGAAGAAGATTTTTTAAGAAATTTGCCTGAAATGCACCAAGTTCGAAATCAGGCTCCTATAAGCTCAAATATGAACCCAGGGGGCCGATTTGAACAAACTTGAATTAGATCTGCCCTTCAATATTGCATACCAAATATCAAAAGATTCTGCCTGCTGGATCTGGAGAATGAGATTTTTTAATGTTTTTCCCATTGCCTACAGTGTTAAAAAGTGCTGACTCAGCACTTTTTCAAAGTCCTGAAAAAAGTACCTTGTGATCAAACCGATAGGGATTTTTTTTAACCATTCTATTCTACTGGATAAAACTAAGCTTTATACAAAATAAGAATTATCTGTGCCGTGTAATTTTGGAGATATGGCAGTTTTAAGGTTTTTCTTATTTTTAGCTCCCGAGGTTCCCACGGGGCAATGAGAAAAATTGTTTTTGCATCAATCAACTACTTGTGACCCATTATCATCTCATATCAAATTTGGTTGAAATCGACCTCACGGTTCTGAAAATATAAATTTTAGGCGTGGCCAAAATTTTTGCCCATCCCATAACGAAGGCAAATAATGCCCGACAAACTTCTCTTGAACAAACTTGATTCTAAACCTCAACAGGACTCTGTATACCACATATCAAGTCTCTGCTACTGGTGGTTCATTAGAAGAAGATTTTCAAAAAATTTGGCCATTTTTTCCCCACCCCTCTGCTCAATATGAGCCAAAACCTAATTTGCATAAAAATCAAAATGCCCCTATATAACCACTACTTACATGAAATTTAATTAAAATGAGGCCAGTGGTTTAGGAGAAAGAGGCTCAAACACCACCTTCACGCAGGACGACGGGTGACAGATGACGGACGACAGATGACGGACGACGGACGAAGAGTGATAAGAAAAGCTCAACTTGACTTTCAGTCAGGTGAGCTAACAAGAATTGTGATATGTTAATTTCTGTTCCCCATATGCTATGTTTTCAATAAGAATAATTTGAGGTGTAGACTCTACTAAAGAATTGAGGCTTGGGTTAATGTGACCCTCACAGTTAATATTATGTCAACCAAAGTTAACAAGTTACAGCAAAATAATTCCAAAACGAGTCATCCTACAAAGTTACCTTGAAATCCCTTCATAAATATAACTCATAAACTTCACGAAAGGAATCTAGGTCATGTGATGGTTCGGCTGTCATGATTGACCAATCATGACCAAAATATGACAGTATCATCTAGATATCCTACGAAGTTATCCTACCAAGTTACAATGAAATCCCTTCATAAAAACAACCTGTAGATAGTGCTAAAGGAATCTAGATCACGTGACCAGGCGGCGGTAACAGCTGACTGATCGTGACCAAAATAGGACAGTCTCATCTAGACATCATACCAAGTTATCTTTCCAAGTTACAATGAATTCACTTCATAAATATGAACTGTAGACTGTGCTAAACAAATCTAGGTCACATGTCTGTGCAGCCATCACAGTTAACCGATCACAGCCAAAACACGACGTTCTGATCTAGACATTATACTGAGTCATCCTAAAAATTTGCAATGAAATCCCTTCATAAATGCAAGCTGTAGACTGTGCTAAAGGAATCTAGGTTACATGCCCGTGCGCCGTTATGGCTGACGTAACCCGACCAAAATAGGACGTTCTAATCTAGACATTATACGGAGTCATCCTACAATGTTACAATAAAATCCCTTCATAAATACAACCTGTAGACTGTGCTAAAGGTTTTTGGGATTCAGGCTCGCGTAACCATCACGGTTGACTGATCACGACCAAAAGGGGATATTCTCATCTAGACATGACCTCGAAACTCCAAATGAAATTTTGTGATAATCAGACAAAAACTGCAGGGTATAGCCTGTGCTAAACAAAATGTGAACAAACTCAGACTGACAGACTCCTGCATGCCTGATGGCTTTGTCAAGTTGAGCTAAAAATCAGCCCCTGGACATCTGGAAAATATGCTTGGCTACTTTCTATAAATATTTACAAAATGTATTTCTAACAGATGACCTTACTATTTAATTGGAAAAATGAGCATGATATTGGCAGTGATGGCATCAGAATTTCCCCGATAAGGGGGCTAGAGTATTCCCTGACAAGCTCACAATAAAGGCGGCAGTTTCCACGACTGGATGGTGGTGGTGGGGGGGGGGGGGGGGGCAGTGGGGGGGTTGGTAAATATCCCCAACAGGGAACGGAAGGTTCTAAACATTCCAAGACAAAAATGTTTTACAACAAGTACAGATTCACTTGATAACATATATTGATTGTTGACCATGGACCATATGTATGTGACTGATTCCTAATCAGCAAAAACTGATTACAATTTGACCACAAACCAAACAAGAGGCCCCAGGGGGCCTGAGGGTGCTCACCTGACATGGTAGCCTAAATATCAAGCCAGAGAATTGATTTCAACAAGTTGCATCTGCTCCTCCTAAGAAAAGCTTATACCAAATATCCAAAGATTCTGACCAGAGGATCTAAAAAAAAAAAAGAAAAATTTTTAAAGAATATTCCTCATATTGAACTAAGTTATAATTTGGGCTCCCCCAGGGAGCCCATATATGAACCCAGGGACTTGGCTTTAACAAACTTGAATCTCAACCCCTAAGGATTCTGCACACCACATATCAAAACATTCCGACTGCTGGATCTGAAGAAGATTTTTTAAGAAAATTCCTCATTTCAAACTAAGTTACCTTTCGGGCTCCCACAGTGAGCCCAAATATAGACCTAGGGACATGGCTTGAACAAACTTGAATCTCACCCCCCTAAGGATGCTGCATACCAAATATCAAAACATTCCGACTGCTGGATCTGAAGAAGATTTTTAAAGAAAATTCCTCATTTTGAACTAAGTTATAATTCGGGTGCCCACAGTGAGCCCAAATATGAACCCAGGGACTTGGCTTGAACAAAATTGAATCTCCCCCCCCCCCCCCCCCACGCATGGTGCATACCCAATATCAAAAGATTCTGCCTGCTGGATCTTGAGAAGAAGATTTTCAAAGAAATTTGCCTGAAATGCACCAAGTTTAAATTTGGGCTCCTATACTGGTGAGCCCAAATATAAACCCAGGGAGCCAATTTGAACAAACTTGAATCAGATCCACCCCACAATGTTGCATACCAAATATCAAAAGATTCTACCTGCTGGATCTGGAGAAGAAGATTTTTTAAGAAATTTGCCTGAAATGCACTACGTTCGAATTCGGGCTTCTATAGTGAGCCCAAATATGAATCCAGGGGGCCGATTTGAACAAACTTGAATCAGATCCACCCCCACAATGTTGCATACCAAATATCAAAAGATTCTGCCTTCTAGATCTGGAGAAGAAGATTTTTAAAGAAATTTGCCTGAAATGCACAAAGTTCGAATTCAAGCTTCTATAGTGAGCCCAAATATGAATCCAGGGGCTGATTTGAACAAACTTGAATCAGATCCACCCCACAATGTTGCATACCAAATATTATAAGATTCTGCCTGCTGGATCTGGAGAAGAAGATTTTTTAAGAAATTTGCCTGAAATGCACTAAGTTCGAAATCGGGCTCCTATACTGAGCCCAAATATGAACCCAGGGGGCCAATTTGAACAAACTTGAATCAGATCCACCCTACAATGTTGCATACCAAATATCAAAAGATTCTGCCTGCTGGATCTGGAGAAGAAGATTTTTTAATGTTTTCCCATTACCTGCAGTGTTAAAAAGTGCTGACTCAGCACTTTTTCAAAGTCCCGAAACTGTACCCTATGATAAAACCGATGGCAATTTTTTTTTACCAATCCTAAGGAAGTTTCACTCCATATAAAAATTCTCGGTGCCGTACAGTTTTGGAGATATGGGTGTTTTAATTTTTTTCTATTTTTAGCTCCTGCGGTTCCCTCGGGGCTGCAGGAAAACATTTTTTGGCATAAATCAAGTACTTATACCCAATAATACCTCATATGGTTTTAATCGGCCTCTGGGTTCAGAAAATAGAAATTTTGGACGGGGCAAAAATTCTTGTCCCCCCTCAGAACAAAGGTAAATATTGCCCGTCAAACTTCTCTTGAACAAACTTGAGTCTACACCTCAAATGGAAGCTGCATACCACATATCAAGTCTCTATATGGCTGGTTAATGAGAAGAGTTTTAAAAATTTTGTGCATTTTGGCCCCACCCCACTCTACAATATGAACAGAAATCCAATTTGAAGAAAAACCCAAATTCCCCTATATAACCACTACTTACATGAAATTTAATTAAAATGTGGCCAGTGGTTTAGGAGAAAGAGGCTCAAACACCAACTTCATGCAGGACGACGGACGACGGACGAAGAATGATAAGAAAAGCTCACCCTTTCAGTCAGGTGAGCTAAAAACACTGAGCACAATTACACCTGTGGCCAATATTCTATACACTGATTGGCTTCCTGTAGTGCAATTGTTCCATTTAGTTCTCAATACTAATTGGACATACATGAATTTTAACACTGAAGTTTCAAGATAAAGTGAATTTTTAAAATGCAAACGTAGAGCTGTAGACCCAAACTTTGGAATATTTTATTGTTAAATTGTACGTAACTTTCCATTCCTATTAAAACTGAATTTGAATAAAAAATATAACTAGTAATTTACATGTGGAGGTGGTGTCTGTTGACTTGATATTCAATGTTTTTTTTAAATTTAAGCATATCTTGCCGCACTGTGTTAAATCTAAACACAATTGATGCAAAAACAAAGAAAAATTTGCTTCCTGTTTTGTCAATCGATTTTAGGTATTTTGACCCAGTTGGGTCAGATATGTGTCACCATAGTCTTGAACATTAAGCATCAAGTACCCTCCTACCAACTTTAGTACCCAGATATGAAAAACCCTGACAGCATTAAATTTTGTAACTGTTGCAAGAATTTAACTGACTAGTGTTGATTACCATGGATTACATTGAATTTCATGTCTATTCTTGCGCTAAATCTTGATGTTGGGTAGCAAGCACAATTTGTGGGTTGTTCTCTTTTAATTTGAAGTAAAACTCCCATATTTCTTTCAGCTCAAGCATTAAGAAAATTTGATTTAGGAGATCTTTTGATGTTATTTCCCTTACCGATTGTGTTAAAACGTTGCACCCCATGTTACTCCAATCAAATTTGAACCCAGGAGCTCGGTAGATTTTTTATCACACACCTATTAATGTTCCAACGTAAACGCAGAAGAAACCTGTCGAAATAAATCATGTCAATCATTGGTCAAATGAACAGGAGTCGAGATGGCTCGGAAACTCCAAGCTCCTCATTTATATTTGTTTACCCAAGATATTTAAACAAGCAGATTCGGGTCAAAAATGTACAAAATAAAAATAACATTCTGACTTCTTGTTCCTTGACCAATACTTTCAAGAACTGGTCATTTAATGATGGAGTGGGCTAAACTCATGAGCTATTTAAAACTTTTTGTTGTGTTATTCCCTGCAGTTCAGTCAATATTTGAAGTTCGATCATCGGGACCGTGACACTGATCCTTGCCAACTGGTTTCAACCAATTGAATGCCGTAAAAATTAAAAAGCAAATTAGGGTTGGTATCCTGCCAAATAACAGTGATGTCTTGTTGGCAACGAAGGAAACATTTATCCAGTTAAAAAGTGCTTTTAGTTCAATTTTCGTGTAGACTGGTTGTTCAATGGGAGGTGTGTGATAAATACAGATCCGCACATATGTTTGAATGGGTTAAGAATTATTGCACTCAATTGCTTTGGCCCAGAATATCACGAGAGCCGAAACCCGCGTGATAAATCTTAACCCATTCAAACGTATGTACAGATTCTGTATATAAAACCTGGGGCCCTATGAATAAACAACTTGAAAGTGTGGTGGCTCTGTGGATAAAACATTGGACTTCAAACCAAGAGGTTCACAGTTCGATCTTGACCAGCTTTAACTGCATTGTGTATTTGGGAAAGGCATTTAATCCTGATTACCCATGTGGGGTCATGGTGGTACTGTATACTGAGACATACTGCATGTCAATGGGGCACTTGCCTTCAACCAATGCTAATGCTGTTTGTGCAGAGTTAATACTTTGGGAGTCTGACAGTTGCTTGCTGCTGCTCGGTGGTTCTCTCTGGGTACTCCAGCTTCCTCCACTTACTGACATGAGGAGACCCTAGCTGTCAAGTGTCATTAAACCCAAATAAATAAATAAATAAATAAATAAATAAATAAATAAATAAATAAATAAAACTATTATATGCTACATTTTATTTTGCAAGTTTCAAGACAGTAACAAAGATCTGCTGATCGTTGCTTCAAGGTGAACGTTCAAGGCAACGTCGTGCACTGAAGCGTGACGTCATTTAGGAAGCTACTGAGGGATATTTCTGGATATCCATTGAGTCAATGGATATTGAAAAATATCTTTAAGACAATTTCGATAATTCACAGGCTAGCATATAATATATAAATAAATAAATAAATAAATAAATAAAATTATTATATGCTACATGACATTTTGCTGCACAGTATTCAGCCCAATTCAACTGCAAACAGTTTCAAGATAATAACAAAGATCTGCTGATCGTTCCTTCAAGGTGAACGTTCAAGGCAACGTCGTGCACTGAAGCGTGACGTCATTTAGGAAGCTACTGAGGGATATTTCTCGATATCCATTGAGTCAATGGATATTGAAAAATATCTTTAAGACAATTTCGATAATTCACAGGCTAGCATATAATAAATAAATAAATAAATAAATAAATAAATAAATAAATAAATAAATAAAAAAATAAATAAATAAATAGAGGTTTGATTGAACAAATCTGTGAATCATTCTTTCAATGATGCTATATATCACATATGGAAGCATTTGGTTTTTGAGAAGAACATTTTTATATTCTTTTATCCATCATCAACAATAAAAATTAAGTCACTAACTTGTAAATACATATATTGATAACACTGATATTAATAACAATGAGATTAATTCTCAAAGGCCAAAGTCTGACTTTGATAAACACATTTTATTGCAACAAAACAGGTTCCCTATCACAGTATTTGGGTAAACTTGCAAGTTATCTTGTAAGTACCTTGACAAGCAATTGTTTCTGGGCAAGTCTTGGCTGCTTGTGTAGGCAGCCAAGATTTGCCTAGAAACAAGTGTGAAACCACAAGTTAAGGATGTTTAGATGCATAAACATTGTATAGATATTGCCTGGCCCTAAAGGTTAACTGGTTGTGTGCTAGAAGCCACTATCATGGCTCCATTGAAAAATGCTGAAAGCCACTTTGGTGGCTTTATATTAAAAAAACTGATTAAATTACTCTGTAAGAATTCATAGGCAAGTGCCAATAGGCCAATAAACTTTAACAAAACAATTATAAACAAAATCTTGCTAAACTAAAGCTCCCCTGCTGGTAGAATGCTATCTTTGAAAAAATACAAACAAATCATCACCTTAGAAAAATAATTTAGCATTTTATCAATTAAACTGCCTGTATGTTTCTATTCTCGAGAGTTGTATTCAACTAGCAGTTTCTCTGTTTAACTTACCTGAAAAGGAAATATAGAAACCCATTTCAATGTATTTTTGTGCCTCCTCTTTTGTGCCACTAAAATGATGTACAACCACATTGGGTAGTTCATGTTTGTAGCATTTTAATACTTCAATGATATCACTGTGAGCCTCTCTGTCATGGATGTACAGTGTCTTCTTCAAGCTGCATGCTAGCTCCACCTATAATATGTAACATATTCTTTCTGAAACATTTTATATTCTACAGTTAAAACTACAAGTCCTGTCATGAAATGTGCACAAATAGCACGTCGATCTGTGTGTTAATCTACCCGTTATGACCATAGTAAGGCTATCAAATTCTGTACATATGGCACATGCACAAGCAATGTTTCAGCCAATGGACCTTCAGGTAACCCGGAGGTCCATTGGCAGAAACATTGCCTGTGTTCGCTATGAATAACCAGGAGAACCTGCCATGCTGTGGATGCCATTTGATATGGCAATTGCGTGCAATTCCTATGTGCAATTAAGCCTAGATAAGCGTACAGTTCCCGACAGGACTTCTAGTTTTAACTGTATAATGTAAACAGGTAATGAGTGGTGGCTCAGTGGTTACAGCATTAAACATTAAACCAAAATGTCAAGAGCTTGATCCTGACCAGTGGTAAGTGTGCTGGGTCCTTGGACTAGATACTTAATTCTGATACTCATGTGGGGGCACCATAGTGCTGTGTAATAAAACACTCTGCATGTCGATGGTGCACTTGCCTTCAACCATGGTTTGTGCTGAGTTACTACCTTAGGGAGATTGGCAGTTGCTCGCCACTCCTCTGTGTTTCTCTCTGGGTTTTCCAGCTTCTTCCACCTGTAAAACTGGCTAAAATGATGTGACCCTGACTGTTAAAAGTGTCATTAAACCCCAATAAACAAACAAACAAACAGTCAACTGCAGAGTTAATTTAAAATACCTGAATTTGATATTTTAAAACAGTGAAACTGAAGAGAAGGGAACTCAACAAGTTATCTGAAAATTTGTGTTTTCTTTTAGACTTTCTGGATCTCCTCTCTTCCATTATATCTTGTTTTATATGTTAATTTTGTCAAAAGACATCATGTTCAACATTATTTTTACTTTAAAACCATCATTTTAATGCTGAATAGCAATACCATACACATTTCTTTTTCTGTCAGTGTGCTGCCAACTTCTGCTGTGGCACCTTCATAGAGATTAACCCAAGGACTAGATTTAACCCTTCACCCAACATCTAGGCCAAAACCGACCAGCACTATTCATACAAAATACAATTAAATTTTCATTTTTTTTGTCACAAAAACATAGTATATGATGCCTCATTGGAGGATTCAGGGGTATCTAGTGGATATCGCTGTCCATTTATTTGGATGTACATCTGTATGTCAGTCAGTCTATTTGTCCATACAAACATTTTGCCTTGCAACCCGGGTGTAGATAATCAAATTTAAAATGCTCATACCCTATCCATCCATTCATCCATCAATGTAAATACCTTGGCTTGTGGTTAAGATGTGGAAAATTAGAAATTTCAAGTAATTTCTATATTTATTATACCTACCACTGGCTCAGACTAGTTGTGCTCAATTCATAAGAATTTCAGGCTAAACACTTAATTTTTACTGTCAACCATTGTCCAAAAGAGGGACACATGTAGTATATTCAAAACATTAATGCCCATGTGCGAGTTTTCAGCCACAGACCTTTACCAATGCAAAACAATCAGAAGGTTAGATTACATCTTCACAGTACAGAAACAATTCACAGAATAACAAGATACAGTTCGTACAAAATGTAATGTCACATGTCAACACATCACTCCCACACCACTCTTACGTCAGTTGAATCCTACTCCATCTTGCATCCCTAACTTGCCTATCCAAAAATCCTTTCGCACCAGTCTTTCTTGCTTGCCTCCCCTAACAGTTTCTAACACTGCAACTGCCATGTCATGCACTCCATGATGACAGCTCTTATTAATATCATGTCTCTCATGTGTTCAATCACACGATCTTACACACGATGCTCACTTTCTCCTACATACACTGCAGACCCGCACTCCTTACATGAAATACAATATATGAAATTTAAAGTTTTACAATTTATGCCCTTCTTGCCAGTAAAACTTGCCAACTTATGCACATTATCAACCTTATTCGTACTGATTATAGATCGGAACACTGTTTTCGTCTCCCTTTCCATTTCTTTCCAATCTATTATTGTGGATTATATTTCCACTCTAGGGATTGGATATTATGTCTATGTGGTGTATTATCTGGTCATCATGTCCCTCTCCGTATTTGGTGGCATTATGGAGTCGGGATCCCTGCAGTTCCTATACTATTTGATAACTAACACAAAAGATTTACAAGTCGCGCCGGGTCATTGTTATTATGATTGCTCTGACTAGAAGCTTTTTAGCTGTATTATTCTTATTGAGAATAGCAGCAGCAGCAGTATAGCATTATTCTACTGCGCCGGCCTTACTTATCTAGCGAATCAAGTAATGCTAATGCAGGTGAGGGGGGTTCGATAGGAATTATTTGTCCGCCCCCCCCCCCCCCCCACTAATGTGTTAAGAGGCGATTACAGGGCAGGACGTAGTTTTCTTCCTGTAAGCCTTGTATGCATTCAAGTATATGCATGCCTTTCATGGCTACTCGATTGGCAGCTGGGTCATGTTTTAATGGCAACCTCATGGGCACATCCACTATTTAGTTGGTTTGTTTCCTGTGGTTGTTCATTTGTAAGTCATATACAAGCATATGATTCCTTATCAATAAATTGCTAGCCTTCGTGTACCTGTGTGGCTGACATGTTGGTTATCTGGGCGACATTCTCCAATGAGGCAATTAGTCCACTCTGAAAAGTTTCGCTCAGAGCAGTCTCGCCTTTTCTTATGATGTATGAGTTTATAACTCCGTTTAACTGCATTAACGTTGTATTATTCATTCAGTTTCCTGGTTACCCTTGCATCACTCGGTCATACCGTGGATACGGGCTGTATTCAGATGTGTACAAGCGGGATTCTGTTGCTCGCATGCATAATATGTATATTTATTAGGCAGACGCATTATTGAACAGATTCTATAAAATTCTTGCTCTGCTTTATAGAGCTCATGAGAATTTTGGAGCTATTTGGATCAGTTATGGAACTTCCAATAGGCCGTCTATGCATACGTTCTCAATTTTTGGCATCATTATTCAGAGTATTATATTCTTTCTCCGAACAGTCATTGGTTGTAAGTAATAATTAATAACTGGGTGCGTGTTGGGCGAATATATATAGATTATTTGGTACCGCTTTTCACTGATTCCAGAGTGCTTCCCTCTTTGTTTTATATATATACAGCATGTGTTTGAGGGGGTTAGTCTCTCACTCTCGAATATGCCATCATAATTTAAGTGGCTTAGTCCAGACTAGCCTTAAAATTGGGGGCTCATTACACCTAATTAGTATAATCATTCATGCTAAGAATACGGAATTACTTGGATATGGCTCCTTATTGATGATATGTCTTCCCTGGGCCATTGGTTGTAGTATAAAAATATGATAAATTTAAAGTAATTTGTATATTTTTTTATACTTACCAACGGCCCAGACGGGGATAGCCCTCCCATAAGTGGGCACTCATACCTCCCCGCTGAGTTATTACTTTAGTAGGCTCGTCTACAAAGAATGATGTTGGCGCCAATATCGGTCTCTTCCTGAGTACTGCACATACACAGGTAGTAAAGTATAGAGGGCCAGATAGGATTTTTAATTTTTGGTATTGTATGCAAATTTTGGGGGGTTCAAAATTTGTGTTTGGCCCTTGATAATACTGAGTTTGCACCAGCTAAGTCTGGGCCATTGGTAAGTATAAAAAATATAAAAATTACTTTAAATTTATCATTTTTATCCCAATACCATGCAACTCTAAACCCATGTAACTCCTGATAAAAAAATGAACCCCATGCACAAATTTCAGCGCAATATTTGGATATCTGTATGTGTGCAACATGTTATTGATCTGCATGAATATTTCATGGTTTAGGGTTACTAGTACATCACATAGAAAACTCACCCTATAGAAAACATGCCCTGCACATGTTATTCCTGATAAAACATTACCTCATAAATGACAATTTTCAACTCAATACATGTGAAAATAAATAGTCAATTTTGAGGCCTCCTTTTGGCAGAAATGTTTTTGCAAACTTTCGCTAACACTTTGTGACTGTTAAGTTAATTTCTGACCAACCTGCGAACAGCACCACTGACTACTTTACTACACCTTGTTGCCCCCACCCCTAACTGGGTAAAGGGATCAAAATTTAATATGGCAATTCTTTTCTTTTTTGCATAAAATCACTGAAATCCTTCAAAACTCATTTTAATGCAGAAAAACAATACCCAAATAGACACCTGTCCTAACCTGGATTCAAAGGGTCATAAGGGTCAGATGGTGATTTTATCTTTTTTTCATAAAATCACTAGAAATCCTTCAAAACACATTTTATAGCAGAAAAAAACACCATCCAAATGATCCTCGCCCTAACTGGGTTCAAGGGGTCATAAGGTTATGATGAATTTCTTTTTCTCTTTTTTCTGTTGCATTAAAATCACTTGAAATCCTTCAATAGTCATTTTAAAGCAGAAAAACATCATCTAAATAGTTTCCCCAATTTGGGGTCAAGGGTTCATAAGTGTCATGTGATGATTTTTCTCTTTCTTTCATAAAATGACTCAAAATACTTCAAAACACATGTTAAAGCAGAAAAAACATCAGCCAAGTTGACCCTCGCCTAACTGGGGTCAAGAGGTCATAGAGAATTTCTTCTTTTTTTCATAATATTCCTTGAAATTCTCCAAAATTCATTTTAAAGCAGAAAAACATGATTCAAATAGACCCTCCCCAACCCAAAGTCAAGGGGTCATAAGGGTCATATTTCGATTTTTTGGGGGGCAAAAAATCACTCAAAATCCTTCAAAACTCATTTTAAAGCAGAACAAGAATCACCCAAATTGACCCTCACCCTAACTGGTGTCAAGGGGCCATAATCAATTTCTTTTTTTTTTTTTAGGGGGGGGGGGAGGGGGGGGGGGGGCATAAAAATCACCTGAAATATGTCAAAACTCATTTTAAAGTAGGAAAACATCACCCAAAAAGACCTCCCCCCCCCCCCCCCCACCAAACAGGGGTTCAAGAGGTCATATGGTGATTTTCTTCTTTTTTTTTGGCAAAAAAACACTCGATATCCTTCAAAACCCATCTTAAAGCAAAAAACCCCAAATTGGGTAAAAGGGTCATATCGTGCATGCTAAATTTCCTTTTTTTGCATAAAATCACTTGAAATCCTTCAAAAATCATTTTAAAGCAGAAAGCATCATTCAAAAGGGTCATAAGGGTCATGTAGATATTCTTTTTTTTGCAAAAAATCACTCGAAATCCTTCAATAGTCATTTTAAAACATAAAAACTATCATCAAATGGACCTTTCCCCTAATTCGGGGTCAAGGGGTCATATTGTGATTTTCTTCCTTTTTTTGCATAAAATCACTCAAAAGCCTTCAAAACTAATTTTAAAGCAGAAAAACAGCACTCCAATAGACCCCCCCCCCCCCCCCCCCCCCACTAACCGGGAGAAGGGTCATAAGTATCACCGGAGCGTGAACAGACCATGATAAACTTTTGACACAAAAAGACAAATTTACTGTTATTATATTGCATTCACAATCTACTATTCGCATTTTGTCCAATTTAATTTCAATTGTTTCAAACTTGGCATATTTTTTCATTCGTCGTGTGACAGTAAGCCTCTCTCATAGAAGTTGTTAACAAAATGTTGCCTATATTCATTGTTTCCCTCCATTGTTTATTAAGCTCTATTCACTAAGTTAATAAGGCATCTCATTAAGACCCAGTGAAGGATTACTTTAATCTTTGTATTAAGTTAACTTATTATAACATGATGCATTTATTGCATTGTATATATAGCCTTGATCACAAGTAAGAATTCAGTTATAGTTTGGATTTCAAAACGTTACTCTGCTTCATATTATTGGGAAATCCCACGAGCTATTGCTGTAGTATTGTTTGGATATCCAACAAGTTCAATTGTTAAATGTTTATTGATGTGGGATATTTGGAATACCAGATTCACTATTAAATTGTTCTCATCTTTAATTTGTCTCCCAAATCATCAGCTGAACTCGACAGTTATTCCCCACGGTCATATAAGACTCATATGGAGATTTCTTTTTCCATAAAATCATTCAAAATCCGTCAAGACTCATTTTAAAGCAGAAAAACATTGCATAAATACAACCTCACCCTAATCGGTGGTCAACAGGTCATATGGATTTGAAGGTTGGGGGGAGGAGGGGTAAATGTGTGCAAATACCAGCTAGCTTTGCACCCAGCATGCAATAGCCTTTGACTTGCCAGGCCTTATTAATCACAGGATTGCAAAAATGTTTCTCTATTAACTAAAATCTTGGCACTTCTCCAAAGCAGTTTAAAGCACACCGTGTTCGGGTGACTGAGTACAAACCAATTCTCTGAACTTGAAAATTCTTGTTTTATGTTGTCCCCAACTCATGTCTATGATCCTCAAACTGATCCTAAAGGGGAGAGCCCAGCATCGTTATATATGTCATTGCAGTGATTTCAGTGATTCCCTTATGATCACAGTGATTTGACATATGTTAACCCATCATTTGTCAGCTATGAGATCAAGGATTTTAAAAATGATTGCACTTGCAGCCATTTTGGACTCATTGTGAATAAAATCAAAATTTCTTTTGCATTTATAATAATGATACATTGCATTCTTACTATTCCGTCCATTACTGGTGTTCTGCTAAATCCTGGTCCCGATATTGTAGACCAGAATGTCCGATTTTCAGGCCCATTTTTGATGTTTTGGACAATTTTGGCAGAAAAAATAACTTTGGTAAACTTTTGTTTCCAGAAGATCATGGAAAAGTGCATTTGTGACAAATCTGTGAAAATTTCAGGCCATCCAACCATTTGGACCACAAGATATTGGCCAATAAAAAATTGGGCGCTTATGGGTGGGGTCCAACAAAAGAAAGTGTACGCCAGAAGTGAAAAGCTTATTGTCAGTATAAAGTATAGCCATAATGAGCTTGCAAAGTTTTAACAAAATCTACAAGGGAGCTTTCTCGAGAATTCCGCTCTTGAAAAAGGAAAAAAATTTTAAAAAATGTTTTTTCAGTACAATTTTTTTTCAGGAAAAGCCAAATTACTATAATCATTATCACTGGCCCAGACTAGCTGAATAACTAAGAGGACAGAAGACCACAGGACTAGGATTTTCTCTAATACTAATTAGTTTAATGGAGCCAATATATAAATGCATCCAGAGGTACTGCAACAAGTCAATTTAAATTATAATTCTGAATCACAAGGTTTTGTATGGAATATACTCATGACTTCTAAAACAGTATATACAAATACCAAGCCTTGTCATTTATGGTTAGTCTCCTAATACTGATATAGGGAGTACATCAGAGAACTTCAAAGTTAAGAAGCCTAGAACTCATACTAAAGTATGATCTACCCCACGTCCTCTGTTTTGTTTGAATAAACATATATTTTAAGAACAAAACAGAAAGGAGAAGACCTACAATAAATGAAAGCGCCATAAGCAAAATGTACTGTAGGCTTATTGAACCACATTTTATGCCACTGAAAACAGACCAAGTGATCTAAGGTCTCCTGCCAAAGATTTCCGATTTATCAAAGAAAATGTGAAGGCAGAAGGCTGCACCCAGTAAGAATGTTGTATTTTAGTTTCAAAAGAATGAATGTTAAGCCTATTTTCAGTTCGGAATCATCACTGACTTGTACTCTAGAAAAGCCTGTCTTCTGTGACACAGGAAAAGACAGAATACTGCTGGGTGGTTATAAAAGTGACCAATTGAGTGAGCAATGTGTAAGATAGTCTTTAAGAGAAGTGCACATCATCCTGGTTTCTGTATGCAAGGTCCCGGAGTTTCTCTTCTACTTCAACTGCAAAAGAAGTAAATTTAGGGTTTGAAAAAATTCAACAAAGATGAAAAAGATCGCTTCTTGATTTGTTTCTCAATCTTCATGAAATGAATTGTCTCACAACTGAAGTTACAAATATACTAAGATGTAATGGTCAAGGTAAACAAATCTGTGGCAAATCCAGAAGGTTCATTCCAAACACAAGATTGGGTTGACTCATCTATCATCTCATATAAAAGTACCAGTATGAGGAACAATGACAGCCTGTGATAACAAGTCCAAACTAAATACCAGACACTTGTATATGCATAAGATATGCTCTGGGACACTATAGAGACTGAACATATCTGGTTGTATTGACAAAATTCACTACATCCCTGATACAAACTATTGGTTCCAGAGCTTAGATGCAAATTTACAACTCTCAAAAGTGATAAAGCACGTAAGTGGGTCCAGTGAATTGGGTAAACTATTAAATGCCAATTATTTTCCATTGAAACAAATGGTGTCAGCCCAGTCCATAACATTTTATGACTGACTTCTTCAATTAAAGACGGACTGGATGTCAAGTTCTCAGATAGCTTGACAAAATCTGTGTGTTGCTAGGGCGTCTCGAGTGGTAGGCTGGATCTGCAATTGCTGACGGAGTGACTGAGTTTGAATATGCCCATGAAGATGACAATGATCTAACCTCAGGAGTTGAAACTCTATTCACCCTGCAATTTACATCAGATAAATTTTCATATGAAATGTCTACAGCAGATTAAATCCATCTGGAAATGGAGTGGGCAGAAATCTCTTGTCTGCTTGGTATAATAGAAAAAAAAGTCTTTTTCTTGGAGAGCCAAATGTTGTAACACAAGTTCTCAGCAGTGTTGGGAGGTTATGAAATTTTTCGATGGTTTTGGTTTCTACTCGGTATTCTTAAAAAAGAGTTGATTCCGGTTTCGTTTTTTTTTTTTGAGAAAAATACTCAAGTATTAAACACTAGAAACACTTGGGTTTTTCCCCAAATATTAGTTTTAATAAAAGTTCAAAGTGCAAGTACCTTCCCCTCTCTCTAAATTATGAGATTATATATAGCTCAGCACATGTATAGTGAACCATTAATCCAGAAGACAATGAAGATTGTTCACAGATCCCTGGATATACAGTTGAATAGCATTGGCACCCCCCCCCCCCCCCCCACCCCCAACAAGACAAGAGTAAAATGCTGTGGTAGCAATGCACAACTTGGGTAAAAAGATGCTGAAGGTGTAATGTTATGAAATGTCAGGCGAAGAAAAAATCCTTTTGTTTGGGGTACCCCCACAGACCCTAAACAATTATGCCCACCCTAAAAATTTTACAAAGTAAAAGTTGCTCATTTAGGTCATTGTAACCCTAATTTTTTATCAAACTTCAACTGTGAATTTGAAACCTATTTTGAGGTTCAAGCTTTAAAAATACAGTAGAAATAAATATATTGGACAGTATAAATGCAGAGCAAGTGGTAAGTTCCAGTTCAGCAAAGGAAACCGCATTTGATAAAGTGATCATTTTACAGATACAGTGTTTTACCGTTGGTGTTGAAGGTCATGAAAATTAATGAATATCTTGTTAAGTTTCCTGTATTGATAATGAAAGCCCTGAATCTTTGCCTGCAGTCTTGAAAATGTTATTGGTGCAAGTATAGTGTACAACTGTTTTTTTTTTAAATTCCATTCAAACATATACATAGAAATTACTGACAGTGGCCAGCAGATGCATGGATATTGCATTCAAGTGAAGTGTGTGGTCATTTTGGTAATTCGATGTTTGTTTTATTTTTGTTTAAAACCAGGTGGCGCTTTCAATCTCACAATGAATGGGGTGACTTTTATCATTTCATTCATTTGTCATTCGAAAGAAAGTTAATTTATTACGTAAATACAATTGTATTATGGGACCAAAAAAGTTATTAATTGGGCCTACGGGACCTCTGATTTTTCTGTGATCTCAGCCCTTTTTATTTAACACTTTACATGAAGTGACAGCATTTAAGATTGTGCAGTTAAATAACGGTGCGTGTCCCGACTGATGGTTATCTCACGTTCAGGCAGGCCAGAGTTTTTAAATAACCGACACCGAGTTGTATTTTCGGTTAACTTCCCAACACTAGTTCTCAGAGCCCTAAATGGGCTTAGAAAGGGTCTAGTATTATTGACTGGAGTTAAGGCAGTTACAACAATTGGAGCTGGTAAATTCTCTGGTGCTTGATTTTTTGCTAAAAATCCTACTTGAGTAGTACGAGTAATAGTGTTACTGATACTACATTAATGAGCATCATCAAAAGAAAGTGCATGTAGTTCATTAACTCTTCTAGCCATGCAAAAGCAAGAAATAGTTTATATGTCTAATATTTAAACTCCACTGTATCCAGAGGTTCAGGAGCTTCTTGCAACTTTAAAAGAACCCAAGCCAAAATCCATTTTGGAATAAGCCTTAGGGATCTAGGTCTCTTAATAGAGAAGTGTTTGAACAATTTTGACAATGATTCAACAGAGCCAATGTTAATAAGGCCCTCGTAAAAGTAAATACCCAACAACATTGAGCGATATCCCTTGATCGTAATCAGTTGAAGCTTTTTAGATCAAAATGATACACAAGAAGTCTGTAATGTGAGATACTGACAGATGGCATATAACTAACTGAATTAGTATGACACCAGGAGAAAAAGACTCTCCACTCCACTGTGTTATTTAGAGAAGAGAACGTGCTCATTGAGGCAGAAATGCAGTCCATTCGCCTTCTGGAAAAACATTTACGCCTCTGCAATGTGACTGTTCGATTTATAATAACACTTGTTGAATTAAGAGGAAAGGCATAACTGACTATTCCATTCCAAGACATGGACAGGGCACCAATTGCAAATGCTAACAGATCTGGGCATGGAAGTACGAACATATGAAGTGGTTTGTTCCATCTCATGTTAAATAGATCTATCATTTTACAGTCCGAACATGTGCTGAGAGCTATAAAGGCTCAGTTGTTGAGTGTCCATTTTGTTGGAAGGATTCTTCCATGTCTTGAAACAGCATCTGCTATCACATTGAGACGACCAGGAATGTGGCAAATAGAGAGCAAAATGTCTTATTTTAAGAAATCAAAAAAATCTGTTTTGTTGTTTTGAATATCAGACATGAAAGTGTCTCGCCTTGATTGTGGAGATAAGCAACCACTGTTGGGTTGTCTGAGACAATCTCTACGGGAGAATCCACTAGAATGTTTTTCCAATGTTCCAAACAAAATAGAAATGTCAGCATATCCTGACCGATATGGATAGATGGCTGAATTGTCCCACGGGTGGTGGCAAAATTATTACCAGAGTCAAGGAGACTCCCCATCCTTCATCGCTTATGTCCGACATTATCATGGATGAAGGAGAAAGCGTTTCCTATGGAAATCCCTAGATCATCCATTCGATGTCTGTCGACTTTAAAATGTGCTTCTTGAGACTCAAAGAAAGATTTTTCTTGTCCAAGCTGTCAGCATTGGTTAACCGGTTGTCTAGAAGTAGACCCAGAGAGACCAAGTGAACAGGCATCAGCATGGAATTGGGTCTGTCTTTGCTCTGCATAGACACAGAAGTTTCATGAACTCCCTCACAGTCACTGAGTCTGCTTTCATAAAACATTTGGAGAATATTTTGATTAGACGTGCTTTCGCAATAGGAAGACAAACTAGGTTTTGATGAGTCTTGAATTCCATACCAAGGTGAAGAAAAGCAGTTCATGGTGATAAATCCAACTTATGTAAATTAACTATGAATCCCAGTGACTGTAGAAGAGACAAAAGCTTCTGGATATTCTGCAACAGAATTTCTATTTGAAAATATCTTTGTAGAATGTTGTCCAGGTATGCTGAAGTCATTACTATGCAGTGAGCTTGGAAGTGAGCTATTACCATATTCATTATACTTGTGAGCAGCCAAGGGGTAAGGTTTAGACTGAAACACAAGGCGGCCTGGAACTGATAAACCTTCCTATTGATGGCAAACCTCAGATGTTTCCTTAATGTTTGGTCAATGCTAGCTGCAAAGTCATCTGGATGAATGCTGACCCATACCGAACAAACAGTTAGTCTTCATAGAGAACTTTGGAGCTACATTTAGTTTGTTGATCCAGCTGTGGTCTATGACTGGACAGAAGGATCCATCTACAAAAAGTTTTGAATAAAAGCCTGGAGGGAATTCACTGATAACAACCACTGTTGCCTTTTTCTGGAGCATTGACTGGACTGCAATTAAAACACAATTTTTTTTTGTAAATATAGGAGTGCTTGTTGGGGAGTTTTTCTTTTGTAGTCAAGAGATGACCCCTCTTCTACATGGTTTGCTACATGGACTGCTTTTCCAGCCCCGACAAAAATTTAAAAACTAAACTATTTAGGCATGTTTAAAAATCACACCCAAGTAGGCCCCAACCCTCAAATCGCGTGGACTTATTTCAGGCCCTGACCACTTTTCAAAATGCAAACCCTGCTTCTACAACCTGTAAAACCCAAGGATCATTTGTATTCTCCCAATTCTTGAGAAACTTCGAGATCCTGCCGTCGACTGGAAGACAATAGAGGTGTGGAGCTTCGTTTAGGGTCACCTCGAGGCTTGCGGTCGGTGAAAGAATTCTTTCCCCTATTAGCCTTACCTCTATAAGAGGATTGCAATCATCCTTTAGATGATTGTTGAGACCATTTTGGAGACTGGTAATTTGATGAGTGCGACTTTGAATGTGACAAGCCAAGGTAACTCTTTGTAAGAAGAAGAGACTTTCTTCTTGTAAGATTATTGTGCCTAAGTAGCATTCCGACCAGGAAGCATTGTGCAGACAGAATAATATTAATTACAGAAGAATGACTATCCTTCAGGGAATTACCCAAATGTAGATGACATATCATTCTGTCATCTAATCTATCATTCCGACTCAAGAAGTCACTCAAGAAATATATAATATATGTTATTTTAAGCAAGACAATTACTAAAAATGTAATTAGAATTGCATATAAGAGTCACAAAGGTAATACCAAATGTTTTCAAAAAACGTTTTACATACACCGAATAATAGCAGGTAAACTGTTGGAAAAACTACTGCAAGTACAACAGAAGTATGAACAAATGATGCTTGAAGAGCAAATAATAAACTTAAAAATTATATAAGCTTATCCAATGCCCAAAATAAGGTATTGCATGAATCAATATCAGTGAAATCCCTCATTTAAGGCCGATACCAAAAGAAACTGACATACAGGAAAGACAATAAATATATGTCTAAAAAAGGTCAATGACAATCGAGTAAGAAAAGGAAGCCTAACAAGAGAAGGTATTGAATATTATAACTGAATATCTTTCTCTGTACAGTTAATACATACGTAAGAACTAAAAATATGTCTGAGGAAATATTTCAGACTGAATTTTATTATTAAAATTCAAACATGTTTTCAAATTGAAAATTTTATTTTGAAATCACACATAATTTTAATAATACATACAGTCCAAACAGAACTGGGTTAAACCGGAACTAACTAAGAAGACAAAAATATGAGACAGGGCCTAATTTAAAGGGAACCCAAAAACTGGTGAGTTTTAACAAAACAAAATGGAAAAAATTTGGATGAAAATAATTTTTTATTGCCAGATTGTTAGAAATGGCTTGGGGGAAACAGGAAAGGCAAGGAAACATTGTGCAGGCAAAACTAATATTAATCATAGAAGAATGATTATCCAATAGGGAATTACCCAAATGAGGTTGACATATCATTCTAGAAAATTTCTAAGGCTAAACAAGATTAATTTTTTAATTCTCAGGCAGTGGCACAATTGTTTTTTTGTCCTGCATTCGTCATATTTATTGCGGGGTAACATTCAAAATGTATAAAACCATCACAGGGTGTAATCTTAGCGATGCAATATGTTGTATATATTGATACAGTATTCTTATTCTCTTCACAAAATACAATACGATTCTCAGTCCTCCTCATGAAGCGGGCGCTATTGTGCTCGCACCTGGGAATGCCTGCAAATATGATTTTCCAGGTGCAAAAGTTTGCACCTGCCTTGTTTCACCAGTTAAACTAGGTTTCAAGTGCATTTTTTACTGACCGGAAATCTTATTTTCTTTCTGGAATGAGACTTAAATGAATACACAATGACACAGTTCCAAAGGGTTTGCTTTACATAGTAACGTAACATCATTCCGCATGATGATTCCATGAGTACACAAAATATGCAAAAATCTCTTACGTGGATGCTGACAACATCGGATATTCATAGATAAGGCATTAAACATATACCAAATGAAACAGATCAGTACAATCATTTGCATAGCTTACGTGTGAATGAAAAGGTTCGGTGGTGTATAAATTTGTTTATTTGAGGCCGTGAAAAAATAATTAATTTGTTCACGGAACATGCTGGAAAAAATTAGGGTCGGTCAGTTGTCAAAATATTCTTTGTTTCCAATTTTTTACCCCATGAATGCCTTCCCAACTGTGTAGAAATCAACCAATACACCCCTAATTTCATGTTTGTTGGTGATATGCGATGTGCATGTGTGCTTGCTTCCTCAATTGAAACCCATCAACCAGTCCCCAGCCCCCCCCCCCCCCACCCCTGCCCCAGATTGTGGCAAGATGCTCTAGTCCGTCGCTTCTCTGAATGACATATTGATAAATCTATCGGCGTTCAAGTCATGTAAAAATTATTGCAAAATTGTATTTGTATTGAGCTCCCCTCCCCCCCCCCCCCCCCCCCCCCCCCACCAGCACCACTATCGCATCCTGTTGACTCAACTTGATATCCAGACACACCGCAACTGGTTGACTTTCAGTTTCAAGCACTCATTTTGTTTCCCCATTTGGATCCCCTCAGCCAATTCCGGTTCTCTTCGCAATGGAAGTCCGAGGTGGAACAAATGTTCTGTTCCCATGTATGTGATGTCACATTCGTATTTGCATGCTGCATTCATAGCCATTCCTCAGTAGTAATTAACTGTATGATACTGAGAGCATAAAACACATCCTGAGAAGGAGTAGCGATCGAGTCCAATTTGCAGGAGCAATCGCTCCTGTACCCTGTTTTGCAGGAGCAATTTGTTAAACCTGTAAGGAATTCTTCGTGATAAGGACTGGATTCTCATATTATTTTCGTACCTGAACCCCAAACAGGTAGTATCTTAACTTTAGAGCAACTAAATAAAAAAATAGGCCGATGAAATCATCAGATGTGAACCCATACGCGCAACTAGTAGAAAGCTGTATGACGGAGGGCCACCACGGATGCCGACATTATGTACACCATACAAATATGGGTACATATAGTAATGGATTGGAGGAGTGTCTTATTTGATGGATAAAGGGTTAATATCTCTGGATCAAATTATCAGATTTACATAAAAAAAATATACAGCACCACACATCAGTAACCTAAATAAATATATAAAGTAACATGGCAATTGGATTGATATTTTTTGAGTTACCGAATGCCAAAGGGAATGTTCAATTTGAAGGATAAAGGGTTAATATCTCAGGATCAAATTATCAGATTTACACCAAAAACTATACAGCTCGGCACATCAGTAACCTGAACACAAATATAAAGTAACTTGACAATCCAAGCGATATTTTTCAAGTTATCGAATGCCAAAGGGACTGGAGGAATTTTCAATTTGAAGGATAAAGGGTTAATATCTCAGGATCAAAATAACAGATTTACACCAAAAACTATACAGCTCGGCACATCAGTAACCTGAACACAAATATAAAGTAACTTGACAATCCAAGCAATATTTTTCAAGTTATCGAATGCCAAAGGGATTGGAGGAATTTTCAATTTGAAGGATAAAGGGTTAATATCTCAGGATCAAAATAACAGATTTACACCAAAAACTATACAGCTCGGTACATCAGTAACCTGAACACAAATATAAAGTAACTTGACAATCCAAGCGATATTTTTCAAGTTATCGAATGCCAAAGGGATTGGAGGAATTTTCAATTTGAAGGATAAAGGGTTAATATCTCAGAATTAAATTATCAGATTTACACCAAAAACTATACATCTCGGCACATCAGTAACCTGAACACATATATAAAGTAACTTGACAATCCAAGCAATATTTTTCAAGTTATCAAATGCCAAAGGGACTGGAGGAATTTTCAATTTGAAGGATAAAGGGTTAACATCTCAGGATCAAAATAACAGATTTAACCCAAAACTATACAGCTCGGCACATCAGTAACCTGAACACAAATATAAAGTAACTTGACAATCCAAGCAATATTTTTCAAGTTATCGAATGCCAAAGGGATTGGAGGAATTTTCAATTTGAAGGATAAAGGGTTAATATCTCGGTAACAAATCATCAGATTTACACCAAAAACGATACAGCTCGGCAAATCAGTAACCTGAACACAAATATAAAGTAACTAGACAATCCAAGCAATATTTTTCAAGTTATCGAATGCCAAAGGGATTGGAGGAATTTTCAATTTGAAGGATAAAGGGTTAATATCTCAGGATCAAATTATCAGATTTACACCAAAAACTATACAGCTTGGCACATCAGTAACCTGAACACAAATATAAAGTAACTTGACAATCCAAGTAATAAACCCCGGATGCCGGCATTATGTGTACCATACATAGTATGGGTACACATAAAAATGCCAGTGATACTGTATCGTTCAATACAAAGGGAAACTGTTTGACACCTCCCAAGGTGTTTTGAAGAACGTTTTCACAACGTTTATCACAGTACATTACTTTGGTGTCAGACATCACAGGAATGTTTGCCAATACTCTCAAGAACTCACATTGATTTCCATAAGCAAATAAAGCTATAAAGCAAATAAAGTTATTAGGGTCGCAAGGGATTTCAATCCCATATTGTCCCTGTACGCCTTTGGCACGCAGAAACTTTTCATTCATCGCATGCCAGATAAGCCGTTTTGAATCAAGTTTACAGCTATAAACAAGATATTTATTGGGAAATTAGAATAATTAGTCCATTAATAAATAATAATAGAGTGACATTTTATGGAAAATTCAGAAAAATGCAAGTTATTTTCTGAGAACTTCCAAGTAAATTAAAATTTGGGAATTGCAAAGTTGCGAAATGATCTAGGATCGATTTTGGGATGATGCTCTAAAAAAAAGGGTGATAAAAAATAATAAGAGTATTATTTATTTAAAAAACTCTTTATTATTTTTTATCTCCATTTTAGATTTTCTTTATTGATTTTGTGTTGTATGGTTACTGCTACTATAAAAACTACCAGTGAAATCAACTTGGAAGCTGTAGTATTTAATTTTAGGCTCTCACAACTGGATTTTTGGCATCAGCAACTATTCCATCAGGAATAAAAAATAAAAACCACCCTCCCTCATTTGTTTTTTAAAAAAATTGCCCGAGAATCAATTATTTAATTTTGTTTGGCCTTAGATAATATTTTTGATAGAAAGCAAAGCCCAAATGTAGATTCCTCTGTCCGTCATCCTTCATGTGAACACCGTTGTCATTCTGCAACCATCACTGCTGTTGATCCAGTGTCTGAGCATTCAAAACATGCAAATTTTTAAGAGCGGGTGTAATATAAACTTTCAACATTGCAGCCAAACAAAAGAATGGTTATTGGTGGGATCGGACAGAACTTCTTGGACTTCTGCACATGCACAATGGACTATCTTCTGAGTACATACAGGCCACCAGTGTTTTTTTTTTGGCTCAACTGTGGAGAGGTGGGGGGGGGGGGGGGGGGGTGGAGGATTTAAAAATTAAGTGTGGCCCTTGTTGGACAAAGTGAAGAGCAGACAACACTTAAAACACTTGAAAAAAAATTCTTCTTTTCTGTCTCAAACACACAGCTAATGACCTCTCATTGGAAGCCAATATATATATAAATATTCATAATCTTGGTTTGGGTGGAAAAAATAAAAAATAAAATCTGAATGGCAGTTTTTGTGAATAGTGCTGAGAAGATATGGTCACCGGTGCTACATACTATATTTCCCCTGTCAAGTCTTGATATGTAAATTTTCTTTACTTCAAAAACGATAGTTCAGGATGAAAGGTCCCTCACAGGAACAGGCAGAATTTGTTTGTTTCAATGAGAGGGTCATTAGCAATTGTTTGATATTTTGGAAGCAGCAGGTGAAAAGTTTTAGTTATTTATGAAAACAAGAGGCCCCAAGTGGCCTTAATCGCTCACCTGACAACGTGGTTCAGAGAAGTATTTTGGGCACATTCAGTTAGTCATGGTTCATCGAACTTACAGAGGAATGAAGTCCTGAATTTATTCATAACTCTGTTGTCCATGTCAGATGATTATTATCATAGGGCTTCCTCACTGCTTCCAATTCTATCAGCTGTAGACAAGCACTGCCAAACTTGCAAGGGTTGTTATGTCAGAGCAGTTTGAAAAGCAAATTTTATGGAAAAAACACTAAGGAATGGATATGAACAACTCTGAACCTAACCTCCCCCTCCCTGTACCCCACCTGCCCCCTCCCCATATAGAGCCCAAATATTAAGCCAGGGACTCAAGTTTAACAAACTTGAATATTTATTTATTTATTTGTATTTAAGGTCATATACTCATGCACAATGGCTAATCATGACCGTGACAGTTTTACGGGTGGAGGAAGCCTGAGTACCGTTCGTTCTGCAGCACAAGCAGGGTTAGATTGGTTGAAGACATGCGAACCATCGACATGCAGTACGCCTTAGTACACGGCATTATCATGCCCCCATGTGGACAATCGGGTTTAAGTGCCTTGCCCAAGGACACAACGCGGGAGTCCGAATTGATCACTGAGACAGTCACCCATCCAATAATTAACTGGGCTCGATGTTGCTTAACTTCGGTGATCTGACGAGAACCGGTTACTGCAACACCACTGTGCCCCAACAAACTTGAATCTAATACCCCTAGAGATGTTATAGACCAAATATGAAAGGATTCTGATTGGTGGAACTGAAAATGAAGATTTTTAATCTCCTCATATTGCACTTAGTCAAAATTCGGGGTCCAATAGAGAATCCAAATATTAACCCAGGAACCAGATTGGAACCAACTTCAATCTGAGCCCCCTAGAGACATTGTATACTAAATATGAAAGCATTCTCATAGGTGGATTTCTAGAAGAAGATTTTTTAAAGAAATTTCCTCATATTATTTCCTCATATTGCACTAAGTTAAAATTCGGGCTCCCATAGGGAGCCCAAATAATAACTCAGGGACTCGATATTTGATCAAACTTGAATTTGACCCCCTAGAGATGTTGTATACCAAATACCAAAAGATTCTAATTGATAGTTCTGGAGAAGATTTTTAAGGAAATTTCCTCATATTGCACTAAGTCAAAATTTGGGCTCCCATTGGGAGCCCAAGTATTAACTTAGGGACTCGATTTGAACAAACTTGAACAAACTTGAATCTGACCCCTAGAGATGTTGTATACCAAATATTAAAAGATTCTAATTGATGGTTCTGGAGAAAAAGATTTTTAAAGAATTTCCCTCATATTGCACCAAGTTAAAATTTTGGCTCCCATAGAAAGCCCAAATATTAACCCAGGAACCTGATTTAAACAAACTTCAATTTGAGGCCACTAGAGATGTTGTATACCAAATATGAAAGCATTCTCATTGGTGGATCTGAAAGATTCTAATTGATGGTTCTGGAGAAGATTTTTAAGGAAATTTTCTCTTATTATTGCACTAAGTTAAAATTTGGACTCCAATAGACAGCCCAAATATTAACCCAGAGTCCCGATTTGAACAAACTTGAATCTGATTTTTTAACATAGCATAAATGCATCAGCATAATTGACAACTAGATCTGGATATAACCTGGTGTTAATGGTGGTTCATGAGCTGAAAACTCGCAAGTTTTGTCTTTTGTTTTGTCCCTGCGCGAACTTTTCTCTGAAATTCATCCCATTTCCCTGAAAATCACCCTCAGGTTCCCTGAAAAATTATTCTGGAGGTTAACATGTCTGGACTGAAGTGCTCATATAACAAACTGCTGAAAATGAAAGAGGTGGGGGAGGAGGGTTTGGGAGGTGTGGGATAGAATTCTACAAAATTGTAACACAAGATCACAAAGATGGGATATATCAAACAAACTTGTAAACATAACCTTTCATGCCAAACATGAGAGCTTGTTCAAATGAGGGGGTCATCAAGTCACATGGACGGGAATGGCGTTAATTTTTTTCTCTCTGACTTAGTGGCTCCAAAATATGTGATAAACTATAAATTTGCTCAAGGATCGGGGATGTGATACGCGGGAGAGGCTATACATTTGTGTGTACTTTTTGAGAATGGGATAATAAACTGTTCGTTATGGTGATTCAACTGATTTTTGAAGTGTTGATGTGAGACCAATTTCGTCTTGTGAATCTAATGTCCATTGTGGTGTTTTGGATTTATCTGACTGTCCTTGACTGGAAACTAAGTTGAATCAAGTGAATGATCGACTGTTCTTTCCATGAGATACTTCCAGCGCTTCCAAGTGTTTGCTTATGTGCCATCACAAACTGTATGTATTTTAATTTTCTTTCGATTTCTACGTTCGTATCATGAACTTGATTTTGTGTTGGATTGTTAGTTCTGGCATTGACTGTATTCTGATTATATCCTGATACACACAAGGTCAAAGGTCACTGGACTTAGTCTTGCTGTTGCTGATTACCAGTTCGATTTTGTCACGCACGATCGATAATCATTGTCTGTGTATTTTATGCGTTACAGTGTGACAGAGTTACCGTTGTGATACAGTTCGTGCCTATAACCAAGTACTACAGTCTTGCACCAGCTTAAATGGCGTCCTTTCTTTCCGAGCAAGATAAGCGAAGGCGAGCGTCAGAGGAGAGTGCAGTCTCTGTTGAGATACAACCAAAGAAACCTAAAGAAGGGTCTCTCTCGGACTCATATTTATCTGACATTAATAGCTCTCTTTAAGACAACCCTGATAGTCACACCACTGATCAAATGCCAAACCCCGAGCCACCTGGTAACTTCCAAATAGAACCCAGTTCTGAAATGTCAAAAATGTTAATAGACGCCCTAAAAGATCTGGCAGTTGGAACAATGTTTTACAACATGTTTGAGACTATCTCTAAACGTCTTTTGGATTCAGCCATGACATCACTTAAAAAGAACTTTGATTCGAAAGTTGAAGGGCTCGAAAAAGTCATTGAGAAAAAAAGTAAGGAAATTTGTGGTCTGAGACAGGAACTCGACGATCTGCGACAGTATGGAATGCGCAATTCCCTCCGTATTGCTGGTGTTGCCGAGTCTGTTGGTGAAAGCACAGACGATATTATTTTGGATACGGCTACCAAAATGGATGTCCCCCTCCATTTAAACGACATCGAGCGTAGTCATCGTTCTGGTCCACCCAGTAGTGGACGAACAAGATCGATATTTGTTAAATTCACAAGCTATCGCGTGAGGGATCGGTTTTTCAGGGCAAAGAAAAAATTGAGGTCTAATCCACAGACGAATAACGTTTACTTAAACGAACACTTGACGAAGGACAGATCATTTCTAGCTCGTCGAGCTCGAACATTGCTAAGAGACAAAAAGATTGCGGGTACCTGGACCCATGACGGGGTAATCTTTGTCAAAGAAATAAACGACCATGTCCATAGAGTGATGACTGATGCCGAAATGGCCAAAATTGAAGACAAATTTCGCCTATTGGTGTCAATACGTAGTTCACAAACTGGTTCACAGAACAGCTCGTAACACGTAATCTCCTTTTGCCTCCAGTCTCGTAGACATTTCCTTCATCTTCCCTGCTTTGAGGACTAGCCTTTCTCCAGAAACCATTCACTCTCCGTGCATAAGTCGATACAGGGGATAAAATTACACGCGAATCCACGAATAGATTCTCGGTGGTACTTGGTGACTCTGCAGACTCCAACCAGATGTTGCTTCTGAGTTGACAAAATAAGTTGGTAACATGTCCACGCATGGTTTTTTACATACTTCACACCCTCCTGAGCTCGATGTCGAATCGAGTCGTGGCTGCTAATAACAGCCACGACTCGACTCAGCTCCAAACTCAGGAAACAGTGAATAGACTGATTTTGTTATAATTTACACCCAAGCAGAACGATTGGGACGTCATTATCAGACAAACACATCTCAGAGATAAAGTGAATCCAAGCAGTAGACTAACGTGGATCAGAAAGTTGCTTCATATCAATAGTACAACGCCCATTCTTAACATTACTGTGTGAGATTCTGAGTGTCCGACCGCCACCTGAGGTCTCTACTGCCTGTCATTTCTTGATGTCGTCCTTTCACAGATAGCACCCCCCCCCCCCTCCACACATACACACCCATCAATCACACTTTGCAGGCTCATTTGCAATTCGTTGTTGAGACCAGCACTCAGACTTGTATACTTTTAAACCTGTAAAATTGATAATTTTAATTTTCGGATGAAATTCTCTTTCATTAGACATGTGCGACGTATCATTAACCATTGAGGTGCAATAATTAAAATTGTACTAAGGAATGGCGAGCTGATGAACGAATTATCATGAGTAGATCTACCATTCGAAATTTCCTAAAACAGCCGGTAAATGAGGCGGTCTGGCTCGTGGTGTTAACGCAGATCTCCGGTGGCGGCTGGCATTTCGTATACTCTCGCCAGTAACTATTGTTCGATGTTAACCACAAAGAAGGGTAAGCTGTCTCTACATTACCTGTCTATCAACCAGCTAACTTCCCCTACGTACCACCCCTCCATCCCGATATTGATGATGTAGTCGCTGAGTTAACCAATCCACACTACTGTCAATCGACGAAGATGCCGATGCATCAACAAGTGCTTGTACATACCTTGCTTATATATATATACATATACTTCTTTCACTATCTATCTCTATTGAATTACACCAAGCCCTACCTTTCCTACTTACCAAGATCTGTCCTTTACTCTTGCCACTCACCCAATAACATTACCATTGTGCTATCATCTGTCTCCTGGCTCCGAGTTGCAAGCGCGCTTCCGCGTGCTGACAGACCTGCTCGATATAACCCAATTCATATTAACCACCATAACAAGCTCCATTATGTGTAGCATAGACACATATAGACTGAGAGTTGGCCTGTTTGTATCACATGCACATGGTGGTGTTCACAGGAGGTGCCAGCTTGATCTTCCATGCATCGTACTTGCGAATCTAATAATTCGGTACCAGGCTAAAGGAGTCACTATAATGCTAGCCCTGATGCAAGGAACAGGAACCCAGCATCACTACCCATTGGATTTAATTATAAAGCATAAACCCGAATGTCATGATGTGGTAAATCCTTCTAATATGTTTAAAAATACGATGTCCGTATTCTCCTGCATAAAGAAAAAAGTCAATCTATTGCACAAAATGAAATTGCTACGACTTCTGATAGTGTTTGTAACCGTACAACTAGTGTCATCTGTCGTCTTCGCCTGGGGATTAACCCTTTTCTACTTATCTGGCGACATTGAACTAAACCCCGGCCCAACAAATCCCCACTCTAATCAATTCTCAACGGAACTAAAAATTGTTCATATGAATATCCAGAGCCTAAAACCAAAAATTGACCATCTACAGTGTGAAATGTCAGATCACGACGTATGTGCATTCACAGAAACATGGCTAGGCCCTACAGATGACTACAGTGAAATTCAATTGAGCGGCTTCCAAGACGTCCTGCACAATGATCGCCCGACCCGGGGAGGAGGCGTCGCCATTTACATAAAAGACGGTGTGCCCTTCAGAGCTAGACCTGATCTTGAAGTTAGATCACTTGAGAGCTTATGGGTTGAAATAAGCGCCAGCACAGGGCCCCTGCTTTTCGGAGTGTTCTATAGACCCCCAAACAGTGATAACGAGATATGGGACACAATAGCTGAATCGCTAGACAAAGCCAAAGATTCCGGCGTCCCAGATATAGTGGTGACAGGCGATTTTAATGACAACTGGCTTTTATCTAGAAGAGGTAAATTCAGTGAAATTGCTGACTATTTTAATCTCAATCAGGTGGTGAATGAACCGACCTACTTTACTGAATCCTCGGCAACTTTACTTGACCTTTTTGCAGTTAGTGCTTCGGTAAATGTCCTATCGTGTGAAGTATTGGATCCCTTTCTACCTGACCTTACTAGATATCACTGCCCCGTCCTTCTTGATGTAAAGTTCAAGAAAACGACTTTCAAAAGTTTCAAACGCAAAATATGGTTATATAATGATGGTGATTTTAATGGACTTAGCAAAGCAATTTCGAACATACAATGGGAAAAGTTAAAAAATTTATAGTAATTTATATATTTTTTATACTTACCAATGACCCAGACATAGCTGGTGCTAACTCTTAAAATATAGGGCCAAACACAAATTTTGCCCCCCAATCCCCAAAATTTGCATCTAAAACTAAAGAAAACATGTCCTGAAAGGCCCTCCACACTTCGCCCCTACTGCGCATGCGCAGTGTCAAGGACGTTCCGAAATTGGCGCCATTTATCATTCTAATAACCAGTGCCTGGTAAGCGCTATGTACTCAGCGGGGAGGCAAGAGTTCCCAACTCCTGGGAGGGCCATCCCCGTCTGGGTCATTGGTAAGTATAAAAAATATATAAATTACTATAAATTTTTTAACATTTTTATACTGTACCAATGACCCAGACATAGCTGAATAGTAAAAAGGCTGGAGGGCCAAGGACATAGAGCAAAATGGAATACGCTCAATAAAATAAAATAGAGTCATCCCCTGTAGGGAAAAGAAGTAATAGGCCTTACATGTATCTTTCTTATTTATGATAAATTAGAAAGATACAACACCTTCCAAAAATTGAGCTTCATACATCCATGTACTCTATTAATATCCAATAATCCTTATACTAATAATTTTTAAAGTAAGCCAATAATAAAGTAAGTCTAGAGAATAGAGACTCTTATACTCCTAAAAGTGTGTGAGAATTGCATAATCATGTCCGTTGACATATGCAATATTCAAAAGCTATACTTTAAAAACTAAGACTTGAATGAATTTTATAAACTTAAACTTCTCACTAAACAACCATCCCAATAACAGCTCAGAATTACTAACTCCGGAGGAGGTATCTCCTTGTTTTCATAGTAAAAACAGGTGACCCAAGGGAACACCCTCCCCCCCCTTTTTCTTGCCCTGGGTCAAATAGCCCAGAGCGAAGAGGGCAGCCGAACGGAGACACTGCCGAAACAGACAGCCTACCTAGCTATAGTAGCAACTGTTAAGTGAATGACATTCTGAGCAGTAGATAATAGACCTAACAATAGAGGCCTCCAGAAATGGACTCGATATTTCTGAGATAAAATTCATGAATGTGGATGGCTGAGCGCAATGAGCAGCCTTCAAAAATCTATAATAGCAACACTATTAATGTAAGCCCAAGAAGTAGAAGAACTCTTACTTCATGAGCCGAAATCTTAAGCACAACTGCTAAGCCAATGATATACCATAAGCAGTACGCTAGTTAATAGAATCCATTAACAATAAAATGGAGCGTAACGTCCTTCTACTAGACATCAAAGACAGAAGAAGCTTACGCCCTTGTAATAAACAGATATCTGTTTATAAATACATAAACTGTACCCGGAAAGAGTAAAGGCCTATGCCCATACGAAGACGGAAGGACCTTAAAATAATAGGTTCCGGATAATAGGAGCCTAACTCTTATGCAACAATCCAACCTAAATAGTAACGGAAGTATTGATTCCGAAACTATGAAAGTGAAAATCATCCATCGATAGTGCATGAAACTCACTGACTCTACAGTAAAAGAGAAACCAACAGAATTACTGTCTAAAAGGTTAGAATTTGAAAACTACTGTTTCCAGAGGCTCAAATGATTACTTAGCTAAATAAGAACCGAAGTTAAAATCCGTATAGGAATTTAATCTAAAGATTCTAAGTCTATTTATCAAAAAGTTACTAACTGACTTAGATAAAGAGACAAAAGACTCAATTGTAAACTATCGTAGAGTGCATAGGTATGAGGTAACATAAACCTATAACCTAAATAACAACAGGCTGCAGTAGATCTTGTGAAACAAGTATACTAAAAAAAAATAGCAATGAGTAGTATGGAGGGATCAACAATATGAACATAATGATCCCTACACCACGACGGAAGAGCCTCCACTTTAGTCGCATAGAATAGCGAAGAAGAGGATCTCCTATAGTAAGAAATCGCGTCCAAAGCTCGTCCAGTACAGTGCTTACAATGCAATACGGACCACACAACGGAATACATGAAGGTTGCGACCTTGCTGGTTGTGATAAAGATGACACGATTTACCCAGTGAAAAAAGATCCTCACATAGAGGAAGATTTCACGTTAAGATCCACAGTAGACAAGAGAGTAAATTACTCATGATCTCTGTGAAGATAGAGATGCTATCAACAGAAATGTATTGTGGTTGTTTATCTTAGCAATACCTGCTAAAACAACAGCGCCGGAGGATACGCGTATCCTATCATTCCGTCCTATAGATCAATAGAGCGTTAACAGTATTAGCTCAGAGATCTGGACAAGTCAACACATACGTCTGCAATTGATTAGCAAGCTGTGTCATAAATAAAACATCATTGGGCGCTCCCATAGATAGCAAATCTGATTGAATACTTGTTTGTTGAGAGTCCATTCTGACAGCAACAAGCGACCCGTAAGAGAACGGGAGTGCGATAAAACAATCAGACGACCCAGAATATGACGGACCAAAACTGAACTTGGTGTACTATAACCAACAGACGGATTCTTTCCATTAAATTGAATAACGGAAACGAAAGAGTGCCTCCCTGGTTCCGGAGATACGCCACTACTGTCGAATTAAAGGACAGGAATTTGGGCATGCGTTTCTGAATAATGTTCATGCAATGACATAAAGCAAGCCTAAAAAACATTATTCCGCGGAAGTTAAACTGATAGCTAAAAGACTGCGGAACCCAAAGACCCTGGCACTTCGAATCCGTAGGGATCAGTATATATCCCAATCTGTTTGACTGGCAACCGTCATAACAGCCACACTCGGGTCCGGCAACTGTGGCGGCACTCTCTGAGTCAACCACCGAATGTTTGCCCCAGTCTGAATCTCTTGAAACACTAGATAGACAAGAGAATGTATAAATCGAGCAATTCATGGATTGCCGGAAAGTTGCCGTCGAAGAGAAGCTCCTCCGAGAACGAAGCGACTCTGAGAGAGTTCTTAACCTACTATCCACGCGTGGATGTAGCTAGGGCTGCGTCACGTCTAACCAACTCCAATTAGCCACTGAAGGGCGGAGTTATACGTGAACAAACTACTGCCCTCAAAAGAAATTACATTGAGAATAATATCCCGTAAATCTTTTCTTGAAGACGTAATGATAACGCCTCAGTAAGGCAGATTACGTATAATAAAGCGTCTAAGTTAAGTCTACAATACATAATGTCGTTCCCAACATTGAAATTGGAAAAGACATAAACGGCGAAAAAGAATATATGCAGTCTTTAATCACACCGTCTAGACGCATATGAACTCTCGATATGCCCTGCTCTGCCAAAATAAACTATTTGTAAAAAAGATAAAATGGCAGAAATGAGCCACGCGGACAAGAAACTAAACTATCATGCTTAGTAGCAGGCTTGTATATATATATAAATATATAGCGTCGAAAAATAAAACACATGTTGTAATGACAATATTGGACTGCGTCGGTAAGTCAGGGACAAAGTCCCTGTACCGATCGAAAAATTCGAGTCCAATGACGCTATAAGTCTCTTATCCAAGATCGCAGCAATGAAGTCCGAAAAATAATCACTGGAAGAAATGCCAGAAGATATGAAAGGCATCTTCCGATACTACTAAAGGGAAAACTCGAAATCTTTCGAATCCCTTTCGCCATCCTGTCGGACCCTATAAAGCGTTCGGTCGTCCGTAGCTTGATGCAACCGCGGACCGCACCGACCCAGCGCCGTCGGATAATTCCTGATTCGACCGAGAAACTGTCAATTGCTGGGATGCTGCAAAACAACTGTGCTAACTCGGATAGCACGTCCGTCACTGAGGCCTGAGGAGCAGCGGTCTTACGATGCATTGCCGCAGGAAGCTCCGAGATCGTTACCCCGTGCATACTTCCAATATGCGAGCGAACGGAGTGTATAGGCCTCGTGTCCCTTGGCTACCGGATGGCGCGACCTATTCGCTGTGGAATCACTGAATGCCGAAACTGATCGGATACTCGAGGTCACGTAGCCAATGTGCGGTCGTGCGCCCTGCTGTGAGGATGAGGAAGCATTAAAGACAGTCTCTCGGACTGTCAATATAACGGAGCGTCCCGAGCAACGGACATATGCTCCGAATGTAAAATATCTGAACCACAACATGCGGTCCCCTATGTTGTTGGCTTCCTCCGATCTGTCCTCAATCTGCCGTCACTGGGTGAGTACTAAAGTAATTAAAGTGCTCGCATCACCCAAATCTCCTTCCTAGACCGCAACGGACGAACCCGGCAGCCGAACCATTCGATGAATGTACGCTACACCGGGTGAGCTAGCGAATGTCACTCCGTAAGCGATAGACATATTCCATGAGCACTTATTGCCGCTAACTCTTCATTAACTATGACGACAGAGGCACACTTTTGAAAGACATCTCCATAACTCTTCGAACAAGAAACCAGAAATGCTTGGATAGCAAGCATAAAATAATAATATATATAGCGTCGTTCAATAATTCGAAAGTTTGTGTGACATTATTGGACTATGTCGGAACTGAGGGACGATGTCCCTGAACCGAACCAAAAATTTCTAAGTCCACCGACGCTATCAGTTTCTTATCCGGCATCGCAGCATATGTTGTTCCGAAAGGGAAAGCTTGAAATCCTCCGAATCCCTTTCGGTATCCCGTCGGACCGGATGAAACTTTCGGACGTCCGTACCCGCTTCCGCGGAGCGTCCCGACCCAGCATCGTCGGATAAAATATATGCGACAGATTCAGTTGATGCTGGGATGCTGCGATAAACTGTGCTATTAAGGAAAGCACGTCCGTTCCCGAGGCCTGTGCAGTAGCGGACTTACGATGCACTGCCGCTGGAAGCTCCGTGTACGTTGACTCCCGCACACTTCCTATGCGAACGTCCGGAGTCTGCAGGCATCGAGTCCCCGGCTACCGACCCAGCGCTGTCGGATAATTCTCGATCCGACACCGTTTCTGTCGGCTGCTGGGATGCTGCAATAAGCTGTGATATGTGCACAAGAATGTCCGGCGTCGAGACCTGCGGAGGCGCAGTCTATCGCTGCTTCGCCGAGGGCAGCTCCGCATCAGATGGCTCCCGCATACTTTTCCTATGCGAACGTCCGGAGTCCATCGGTCTCGAATCCCTGGCTGCCGGATGGTGTGACCTGGTCGCCGAAGAATCCTTGATCGGCGAAGCTGGTAATATATCGGCGGTCACGCAGCCAAGGTGCGGTCGTGTGCGCTGACGAGAAGAGGAAGCCTTAGCAGTCTCAGCGGACTGCCTATACAACGGAGCGTCCCGAGCGACGGACGTATGCTCCGCTAGCGACACATTTGTACCACAACATCTGGGGCCAGATGTTGTTGAACGAGAGAGGGGCCTCTCTCGCTTGCCGTCCGGATGGACCGGAACGAGCTATGAACCGGACTAAAAGGCTTCCTCCGTTCTCCCTCCGATCCGCCGTCACTGGGTGTGCATTAAGTTAATTTTATAGTGCTCGCATCACCCCAAAATTCCTTCTAGACCGCAACGGACGAACCCGGCTGCCGAACCATTCGGTGAATGGACGCTACACCGGGCGAGCTAGCGGACGTCAAAGGCCGTCGAACCTACTAGGGTCCTCTTAGGCAATTGGCGTATTACATGAGCACTTTTCCGCTAGCCCTTCATTAATTGTGACGACGGAGGCACACTGTTGGAAGACATCACAGATACATCACCCTAATCTTGATCGTCTGAAATAGAAATTGATAAAGTAGAGTGACCCTGCGGGGAAAGGACCGGAGTGTCCAAATCCCCAACAACATACCGTGACATACGCTTCCCATATTGTCATCGAAATCATACGATACAGAACAGGAGTTAATGCGAGTACACTGACCACATATAGAATGATAATAAGGTCAGAGGAAGACTTCCTCTTAAAACAATTGATCAATATCCTTTCAATGTGAAAAGAAAACAAGTCCTGGTACTCGCACTAACCCCTGGCAATCAAAATACATAATAATAATATGATCCATTAATATAGAAAAAATAATTGAAATCAAAATATTTTGAAAAAATATTTTTTCAGAACAGCCCAAGTTTCTGAAAAGTAACGTTGAGCCCCAATGGATCCCAAGCCTAAGTGTGGACAAAAATTTTAAAAATATTTTAAACAATTTATTCAACACTTACGAACAATAATAATGTATCTAGTTATGATTAAAATAACATAAAGATATTATTATTTAGAAATCCCCCCCTCACACAGAGGGCTGTTGTAAATGTAAACAATGAGTGTAAAAACACTAAAATAAGACTCCAGGCACCCAGGCCCGAAATCAGTTACCAAAAATACACCATCTGATGCAAAACAGAGACTTCCAGGGAAGAAACTGCAGAACATCAGATGGTAGATGCAGAACACAACGCCTAACCACCCGTAGGTGAAGACGTAAACATGGGGAAAGAACAGAATTCATTCTGTTATTCAGCTAAAACTCCCAAGAAATTTTAGTAATAATAATTACAGAAACTATGCCAAAAGCATGGGAGAATAGCAAGGGGGAACTTAAAGGACAGGGAGAGAGGAAAACACTTGAAAAAACAGTGTAACTAAATAATCAGAATGACAACAAAATGGCTGCTGCCTTGAAAATAGGTAACTTAACATAATTTCATTAAAAAATTTTAAGTTACAGCCCTGATAATATTCTGTCACACATTCTTTTCCTCTCCTCCTTTTCTATCCTCCTTAGAATCACCATTTCACTAATATTTATGTGTCTGGCATCATTTAAACTGAGATTTAAAAGATCAGTCAGATGTTAACTGATGAAGGGCCAAACTTAGAATGATAAATGGCGCCAATTTCGGAACGTCCTTGACACTGCGCATGCGCAGTAGGGGCGAAGTGTGGAGGGCCTTTCAGGACATGTTTTCTTTAGTTTTAGATGCAAATTTTGGGGATTGGGGGGCAAAATTTGTGTTTGGCCCTATATTTTAAGAGTTAGCACCAGCTATGTCTGGGTCATTGGTACAGTATAAAAATATACTTTTTCAATTACCAACTTGGACACAATGGCTGACGATTTTACGAATAAGATTCTTGACCTCGCCTCCCGCTTCATTCCGAATAAAATAATTACAGTTAGGAGAAAAGATCCCAGGTGGATGCATAACGAAATTAGACTTTTGATGAGACAACATAAACGTCTCTATCGTATTGCAAAATCTAACGCCCGACCTGAATCTTGGAATAGATATTGTCAGAAAAGAAATGAAGTGGTTACCGCCATTAGAAAATCAAAAGAAACCTTTATCACCAAAATAAGAACACCTTAAACAGCCCAACTACTAACTCTTCGGTATGGTGGAAAACCCTAAAATTACTATTAGGAAGTAAACGCATGGAAATCCCAGACATAATGCATCAAAGCAATCTTATCTCATCCCATGCAGACAAAGCCGAAGCATTTAACGACTTCTTTTGCAATATTGCAACTATTAACAACACACATGCGACACTCCCATCCCGGTCCTTCCCAGAACGCCCTACCCTCAGTAAAATCAAACTCAGCCAAAATGAGGTTCTTATCACACTTAAATCTCTAAACAAATCCAAGGCCCCAGGCCCGGATATGGTGTCTCCTCACATTCTAAAAGATTGTGCAAACTCACTAACGGAACCTCTCACAATACTATTTAATATTATGCTTAGTCATTCATATTTTCCCACCACCTGGAAGAAGGCTAACGTTACACCAGTCCTGAAAAAAGAACCTTCTAATCTCCTTTCAAATTACCGACCAATATCCTTACTTAGTTGTGTAGGAAAGAGTTTTGAAAGATGCATTTTTAATAAAATTTGGAAGTTTTTAGAGGAAAGTTAAAAAATTTATAGTAATTTATATATTTTTTATACTTATCAATGACCCAGACATAGCTGGTGTTAACTCTTAAAAATATAGGGCCAAACACAAATTTTGCCCCCCAATCCCCAAAATTTGCATCTAAAACCAAGGAAAACATGTCCTGAATGGCCCTCCATACTTCACCTCTACTGCGCATGCGCAGTGTCAAGGACGTCCCAAAATTGGCGCCATTAATCATTCTTATAACCAGTGCCTGGTAAGCGCTCAGCGGGGAGGTATGAGTTCCCAACTCCTGGGAGGGCCATCCCCGTCTGGGTCATTGGTAAGTATAAAAAATATATAAATTACTATAAATTTTTTAACATTTTTATACTGTACCAATGACCCAGACATGGCTGAATAGTAAAAAGGCTGGATGGCCTAGGACATAGAGGAAATTCCAATAAGCTCAATTATATAAAATAGAGTCATCCCCTCGAGGGGAAAAGGAGTATTAGGCCTTACATGTATCTTCTTATTTATGATAAATTAGAAAGACACAACACCTTCCATAACTGAGCATCATAACATCCATGTGCTCTATTAATATCCAGTATAATCCTTATACTAATAATTTTTAAAGTAAGCCAATAAATAAAGTTAGTCTAGAGAATAAAGACTCTTTATACTCCTTAAAAGTGTCTGAGGATTGTATAATAACGCCCGTTTGACACGTGATATATTCAAAAGCTATACTTTAAAAACTATGACTTGAAAGAATTTTTAAAACATAAACTTATCACTTAAAAACCATCCAGTAACAGCTCAGAATTACTAACTCCGGAGGAGGTATCCCCTTGTTTTCATAATAAAACAGGTGACCCAAGGGAACACCCTCCCCCCCCCCCCACCCCACCCTTCTCCTTGCCCTGGGAAAATAGCCCAGAGCGAAGAGGACAGCAGGATGGAGTCACTGCCGGAACAGAAAGCCTACCTAGCTATAGTAGTAATTGTTAAGTGAATGACATTCTGAGCAGTAGATAATAGACCTAACAATGGAGGCCTCCAGAAATGGACTCAATATTTCTGAGATAAAAATTCATGAATGTGGATGGCTGAGCCCAATGTGCAGCCTTCATAAAATCTATAATAGCGACACTATTAATGTAAGCCCAAGATGTAGAAAGAGCTCTTACTTCATGAGCCGAAATCTCAAGCACAAACTGCTGAGTTAATGATATACCATAAGCAGTATCGATAGTTAATTGAATCCATTAGCAATAGAATGGAGCGTAATGTCCTTCTATTAGGCATCAAAGACAGAAGAAGCTTACGTCCTTACTAATAAACTGATATCTGTTTATAAATACGTAAACTCTAACCGGACAGAGTAAAGGCCTATGCCAGTACGAAGACGGAAGGACCTTAATAACAATAGGTTCCGGATATTTATTAGGAGCCTGATTCTTAACCAAAAATCCAACATTAGTAGTAAAGGAAATAGTGTTTCCGATACTACGAAAGTGAGAATCGTCCACCGATAGTGCATGAAGCTCACTGACTCTTCAGTAGAAGAGAAGACTAAGAGAATAACTGTCTTAAAAGGTCAGAATTTGAAAACTACTGTTTCCAGAGGCTCAGATGATTACTTAGCTAAATAAGAACCGAAGCTAAATTCCGTATAGGAATTTAATCTAAGGATTCTAGGTCTATTTATCGAAAAGTTTCTAACTGACTTAGATAAAGAGACATAAGACTCAATTGTAAACTATCATAGAGTGCATAGGTATGAGATAACATAGACCTACAACCTTAATAGTAACAGGCTGCAGTTGATCTTGTCAAACAAGTATACTAAAAAGTTGCAATGTCTAGTATGGAGGGATCAAAAATATCAACATAATGATCCCTACACCAACGACGGAAGAGCCTCCACTTTAGCCGCATAGTATAGCGAAGAAGAGGTTCTCCTACAGTGAGAAATCGCGTCCATAACTCGTCCTGTACAATGCTTGCCATGCAAGAAGGACCACACAATGGAATACGTGAAGGTTGAGACCTTGCGGGTTGTGATGGAGTTGACACGATTTCCCCAGAGAAAGAAGATCCTCTCATGGAGGAAGTTTTCGCGGTAAGTCCCACAGTAGACACCTGAGTAAATTTACCCACGGTCTCTGTGAAGACAGAGATGCTATCAACAGAATTGTATTGTGGATGTTTATCTTAGCAATACTTGCTGAATCAACAGCGCTGGAGGATACGCATATCCTATTATTCCGACCTATTAGATCAATAGAGCGTTAACAACATAAGCTCAGGGATCCGGACATGGAAACACATACGTCTGCAAATGAATAGTGAGTTGTGTCGCAAATAAATTATCATTGGGCGCTCCCATTGATAGCAAATCTGATTGAATACTTGATTGATGAGAGTCCATTCTGACGGCAAAAAGCAACTCTTACGTGAAAAGGAGTCTGCTAATAGAATCAGACGACCCGGAATATGACGGACCGAAGCAGAACTTGGTGTACTATAACAAACAGAAGGATTCTTTCCGTTAAATTGAATAACGGAATCGAATGAGTGCCTCCCTGGTTCCGGAGATACGCAACTACTGTCGTATTAACGAACAGGATTTGGACATGCGTTTCTGAATAATGTTCATTCAATGACATAGTGCAAGCCTAAATAACATCATTTCCTGGAAGTTAAGTGCTTGCCTAGAAACTGCGGAACCCAAAGACCCTGGCACTTCGAATCCGTTGGGATCAATATTGTACCCCAACCTGTTTGACTGGCAATCGTCATAATCATAAAACTCGGATCCGGCAACTGCAGTGGAACTCTCTGAGTCAACCACCGAATGTTTGCCCCAGTCTGAATCTCTTGCTACACTTGATAGACAAGAGAACGTGTATATCGAGCAATTCATAGATTGCTGAAAAATTGCCGTCGAAGAGAAGCTTCTCCGAGACCGAAGCGACTCTGAGAGAGTTCTTCACCTTACTATCCACGCGCGTGGATGTAACTAGGGCTGCGTCACGTCTAACCAACTCCAAGTTGCCACTGAAGGGCGGAGTTATACGTGGAAAAACTACTGCCCTTGAAAGAAATCACATAGAGGATCATATCCTGGAATTCTTTCTCTTGAAGACGTAATGATAACGCCTCAGTAAGGTGGTCTACGTATGATAAAGCATCTAAGTTAAGCCTATTAGACAACATTGTCGTTTCCAACATCGTGGTTGGAATTGACATAGACGGCGAAAAAGATAATTCCCAGTCTTCAGCACCGCCGTCTTGACACATATGAACTCTCGGTATGGCCTGTTCTGCTGATATAAATTATTTCCTAGAATTGAAAAAAGGCAGAATAGAGCATTGCGGACAAGAAACTAGACTATCATGCTTGGTAGCAAGCTTATATATAGCGTCGTTAAATAATTCGAATGTTCTAAAGACATTATTGGACTGTGTCGGTAAGTCAGGGACAATGTCCCTGAACCGATCAAAAACTCCGTGTCCAATGACGCTATTAGTCTCTTATCCAGCATCGCAGCAATGTAGTCCGACGGAACAACCTCTGGAAGATAATGCCGGAAGAAATGTATGGCAGCTTCTGTTGTTCCGAAAGGGAAAGCTCGAAATCGTCCGAATCCCTTTCGCCATCCTGTCGGACCCTATAAAGTGTTCGGTCGTCCAAACCTGATGCAACAGCGGAGCGCACCGACCCAGCGCCGTCGGATTATTCCTGATCCGACCGAGAATTGTTGTTTGCTGGGATGCTGCGATAAACTGTGCTATTTTGGATAGCACGTCCGTCACTGAGGCCTGTGGAGAAGCGGTCTTACTATGCATTGCCGCTGGAAGCTCCGTGTTCGTTACCCCGTGCATACTTCTATTATGCGAGTGAACGGAATGTATAGGCCTCGTGTCCCTTGGCTACCGGATGGCGTGACCTGTTCACCCTGGAATCACTGAATGACGAAGCTGGCTGGATACTCGAGGTCACGTAGCCAATGTGCGGTCATGTGCGCTGCTGTGAGGATGAGGAAGCATTATCGACAGTCTCTCGGACTGTCAATATAACGGAGCGTCCCAAGCGACGGACATATGCTCCGAATGCAAAATGTCTGTACCACAACATCGGGTCCCATATGTTGTTGTACGAGAGAGGGACCTCTCTCGCTCGCAGCCCGGACGGACCTGGACGAGCTAGGAACCAGACGAACAGGCTTCCTCCGATTTGTCCTCTAATCCGTCGTCACTGGGTGTGTACTAAAGTCTATTATAGTGCTCGCATCACCCAAATCTCCTTCCTAGACCACAACGGACGAACCCGACTGCCGAACCATTCGATGAATGGACGCTACACCGGGTGAGCTAGCGAATGTCAACTCCGTCGATCCTACTAGGGACCTCTTAGGCAATTGACGTATTCCATGAGCACTTATTGCCGGTAGCTCTTCATTAACTATGACGACAGAGGCACACTTTGAAAGACATCTCAGTAACTTTGCGAACAAGAAACCAGACATGCTTGTTAATAGCAAGCATATAATAATATATATAGCGTCGTTCAATAATTCGAAAGTTGTGTGACATTACTGGACTGTGTCGGAACTGAGGGACGATGTCCCTGAACCGAACCAAAAAAATTTCTGTGTCCACCGACTCTATCAGTTTCTTATCCGGCATCGCAGCATTCTGGTCCGACAAAAGAACCTCTAGAAGATAAAGTCAGATGACATACACAGCAGCTTATGTTGTTCCGAAAGGGAAAGCGCGAAATCCTCCGAATCCCTTTCGGTATCCCGTCGGACCGGATGAAATTCTCAGACGTCCGTACCTGCTTCCGCTGAGCGTCCCGACCCAGCGTCGTCGGATAATACATAATGCGACAGAGATTCTGTCGTTGCTGGGATGCTGCGATAAGCTGTGCTATTTGGGATAGCACGTCCGTCACCGAGGCCTGTGCAGTAGCGGTCTTACGATGCTTTGCCGCTGGAAGCTCCGTGTACGTTGACTCCCGCACACTTTCTTATGCGAACATCCGGAGTCTGCAGGCCTCGTGTCCCTGGCTACCGGATGGTGTGACCTGGTCGCCGATGATTCTCTGATTGGCGAAGCTGACTGGATATCCGAGGTCACGTAGCCAAGAGCAGTCGTGTTCGCTACCATGAGGAATGAGGAAGCCTTACTGACAGTCTCTCCGGACTGACTATATATCGGAGCGTCCCGAGCGGCGGACGTATGCTCCGAATGCGAAACACTTTGTACCACAACATCTGGGGCCAGATGTTGTTGTACGAGAGAGGGGCCTCTCTCGCTCGCAGTCCGGATGGACCTGGACGAGCTAGGAACCGGACTAAAAGGCTTCCTCCGTTCTCTCCTCTAATCCGCCGTCACTGGGTGTGCATTTGATTGATTTATAGTGCTCGCATCACCCAAAACTCCTTCTAGACCGCTTCGGACGAACCCGGCTGCCGAACCATTCCATGAATGGACGTTACACCGGGAAAGCTAGCGGACGTCAAAGGCCGTCGAACCTACTAGGGTCCTCTTAGGCAATTGACGTATTTACATGAGCACTTTTCCGCTAGCTCTTCATTAATTGTGACGATGGAGGCACACTTTTGGAAGACATCACGGATACATCACCCTGATCATGATCGTCTGAAATAGAGATTGATAAAGTAGAGTGACCCTGCGGGGAAAGGACCGGGCCAATTCCCCACTAACATACCGTGACACACGCTTCCCATGTTGTCATTGAAATTAACACATACAGAACAGGAGTTAGTGCGAGTACACTGACTACATTATACAATGATTATGAAAGTCAGAGGAAGATTTCCTCTTATTACAATTGAGCAATATCCTTTCATTGTGAAAAGAAAACAAAGTCCTAGTACTCGCACCAACCCCTGACAATCAAAATACATAATAACATGATCCATTAACATAGAAAAAATAATTGAAATCAAAAAATTTTGAAAAAATATTTTTTCAGAACAGCCCAAGTTTCTGAAAAGTAACGTTGAGCCCCAATGGATCCCAAGCCTAAGTGTGGACAAAAATTCTAAAAATAATTTAAACAATTTATGCAACACTCACGAACAATAATAATGTATCTAGTTATGATTAAATTAACATCAAGATATTATTTTCAAGAAATCCCCCCTCACACAGAGGGCTGTTGGAAATGTAAACAATAAGTGTAAAAACACCAGATCAAGACTCCAGGCACCCTGGCCCGAAATCAGTTACCAATATACACTATCTGATGCAAAACAGAAACTTCCAGGGAAGAAACTGCAGAACATCAGATGGTAGATGCAGAACACTACGCCTAACCACCCATAGGTGAAGACGTAAACATGGGGAAAAGAACAGAATTCATTCTGTTATCCAGCTAAAACTCCCAAGAAATTTTAGTAATAATATTACAGAAAATATGCCAAAAGCATGGGAGAATAGCAAGAGGGGACTTAAAGGAAAGGGAGAGAGGAAAACACTGAACAAGCAGTGTGACTTGATAACAAGAATGACCACAACAGGCTGTTGCCTCGAAAATAGGTAACTTAACATAATTTCATTAAAAAATTTTAAGTTACAGCCCTGATAATTTTCTGTCACTCATTTTTCCTCTCCTCCTTCTATATCCTCCTTAGAATCACCATTTCACTAATATTTATGTGTCTGGCATCATTTAAACTGAGATTTACAAGCACAAAGATCAGTCAGATGTTAACTGATGAAGGGCCAAACAAAGAATGATTAATGGCGCCAATTTCGGGACATCCTTGACACTGCGCATGCGCGGTAGAGGTGAAGTATGGAGGGCCATTCAGGACATGTTTTCTTTGGTTTTAGATGCAAATTTTGGGGATTGGGGGGCAAAATTTGTGTTTGGCCCTATATTTTTAAGAGTTAGCACCAGCTATGTCTGGGTCATTGGTACAGTATAAAAATATAGATTACTCAGTCCTCTCCAATCTGGGTTTACACCTGGTGACACCTGGTGACTCCCCAGTACTACAGCTTACGGATATATATGATGCCTTTAGTGGTGCACTCGATGAAGGTAAGGTATAAATGGCATACAGGCTTAATCTATAAATTGAACAAAATAGGCATAAGTTGTGAACTTCTCGACTTTTTCGAATCATACCTGAGTGATCGCTTGCAGAGAGTTGTCGTAAACTCCGATTCGTCTTTCTGGAAACATGTGCCTGCGGGAGTTCCACAGGGCTCTATACTAGGTCCCTTGCTCTTCTTAATCTATATCAACGACATCACCTCAGGCCTAACTAGCAGTATACGCTTATTTGCTGATGATACAACCTTGTATTTAGTTGTCGATAATCCCCACCGAGTATCTCTTGTCTTAAACAGTGATCTGATAAAATTAATCAGTGGGTGCAATCATGGATAGTTGATTTTAATCCAACAAAATCCGAATCCATGACCATATCCCGGAAAAGAAATATTCCATACCATCCTCCCCTGGTGATGGCAGGAGTTGCCATTAAAGACGTTGATGAACACAAACATTTAGGTGTAATTCTCAACTCCAAATGTACATGGGATGACCAAAAAAATATATAAGTGGCAAAGCCTGGTCACGAATAGAGTTGTTGAGAAAAAACAAATTTATTCTAAACAGTCGCACCTTGGAGAAAATATACTTTGCTTTTGTGAGACCCTTACTCGAATATGCGGATACAGTTTGGGACAACTGCACAGAAAACAACGCGACGAATTTAGAGCGCATCCAAATCGCCGCCGCGCGGGTCGTAACAGGGGCAACCCTGAGTGCTAGCAAAGCATTATTATACGCGGAAACGGGGTGGGAGGTGCTCCTGAAAAGGCGTGAAAAGCATAAACTGATCCAATATTTCAAAATGTATCATAATCTTGTACCGCCCTATATTTCCAATAGAATTCCCCCTCCTGCCTCCATGAACCTAAACATAAATACCCGGCTGTCCCAGAACCTTCGCATCCCCTTCTGTCGCACCAAACAATATCAAACATCGTTCTTCCCATCGACAACCAAGTTATGATATGATCTCCCAATGGGAATCAGAAACAATTGCTTACTGGTCGATTTTATGAATTACTTGAATCAAGATACTATTAGACCCCCACCATATTTTTCTTTTTCAATATCATGTAAGGCACAAATATACCATTGTAGGTTGCGTCTAAGATGCAGTAATCTCAACGACCACTTGCACATGAACCATTTAAAGGACACCCCGAACTGCTCATGTGGGCAGCGTGAGACCACTGAACACTTTCTACTCTACTGCCCGAATTATAACATGATTCGACGCTCGACCCTGGGGTCACTGCCCTTCCCACTCGATTGCAATATTTTACTCTATGGGTCTGCTTCTCTTAGTAACAGGGACAACTGTATAGTGTTCGAAAACGTCCAGAAATTTATACTAGATACGGCAAGGTTTAAATAACCTCATCAGTGAACAAACGTGCTTCGTGATAATTGACCGACGACGACTTGGTGGGAGTGTATAGGTGAGCTATACCCTCGCCCGAAGCTGTCGTCGCTCAATTAAATACTCGTAATTACCTCCTTGCGTGATCATGGGCACTTCGGTATCCATGACGCCTTCTGCGGTTCCATTCGCCACTGTGCTCATGTTAGTGCCTTGGAGACTCGAGCCGGGAGACAGAGGTTGGCAGCTAGCACTCCTTCCACATCCTAACCTAACGGATCATTAACCATGCTGTTATTCGTTTCTTCTGTACTGCGGGGCCTTCTTGCGAACAGAAAAGGATCGCCAGATGATTTTGCAATAGCTGGCCCCAAACTGCAATCACTGATGAACTAGAACATTTATATTGCCATTGCCATTGCTAAAGAACCCTTCTCGTCTCTAGTTGCAAATAATCTAATTACGATCCGGAAGGTTTTCCCATACTTCTTCTCTCACTGAATAGCTGTTCCCAAATCTTCTATCAACTCACGTCCACTCTTCTGTAGTACTATCCTATGAACTTCTACCTTGACTTCGGGCCCAATACGAGGGCGGTGACGGCTACCAGCCTATTTCAATCTGACCAGCCAACTTCCACCTCGAACTATTAAACATTGCTATCTGCCACTCATATAGCTCGGTGTAAACAGGGAGCAAACACAGCATTTTGAGGCTATTACTTAAGGCTGTCCTATGTTGAGTGTTGTCCTGTGCTCGTGTTGGGTTTGGAGTAAGTCTACTCTTTTCTTTACTGTATTGTTTAATACAATATCTAATTTAACCAGTACATTGCACTAAATGATCTGTACATCATAACCATGATTACCAACTGCACAATGTACTAAAACTTAATATCTGGATTGTAACATACTGTAAAAGCCATCTCGAGAGTTTATAAGTTCTGTTTTATTGAGTGGAAATGACCTTGTAAAAGCTTTCAGCTTATTGTCAAATCCACGCCCGTTATATTTATGTATGCAATTATTTGAAATTTGAAAAAAAATATTGTTTAAACTAAATGAGGGGGTCATATGTTATTTTTTTAGGCAAAAAAAATGATAAATTTTAAGTAATTTGTATATTTTTTATACTTACCAATGGCCCAGACTAGCTGGTGCTAACTCAAATTAATCAAGGGCCAAACACAAATTTTGCCCCCCAAATCCCCAAAAGTTGCAAGAAAAATGGAAAAAATCAAGTCCTATCTAGTCCTCCATACTTTTTACATCTGTGCATGCACAGTATCCAGGAAGGTACCGAAATTGGCGCCAACCATCATTCTTTCTACAGATTGCCTGTTGAATGTTATAAACAGCAGGGAGGTATGAGTGCCCACTCATGGGAGGGCCACACCCGTCTGGGCCATTGGTAAGTATAAAAAATATACAAATTACTTAAAATTTATCATATTTTTATACGACAACCAATGGCCCAGACTAGATGAATTGTAAAAAGGCTGGAGGGCCTAGAACTTCAAGGAAAATCCAATCTCTCAATTACTTCAGTAAAGAATAGCCCCTACAGGAGAATAGGAGACGATAGGAATAATATAGGTCTTTCTCTTTTACAAGAAAAGAGAAAGACACAACACCAACAATGTAATTGAGTATTACATAATATATAATTCTCCATTAAATGCCAGCATAACCCATTATGCAAATTTTGTGAAGGAAAACCAATATATAAAGATAGTCCAGAGAATGAAACTATTTATACTCATTTAAAAGTGTCCGTGGATTGTATATTAACGTCCGTTTGACACGTAACATATACAAATGCTTCACAGTGACCTACACTTTAAAAACAGTATATAAATGAGACATAGTTATTGCTTCACACTGAGCTACACATTGAAACCATGCAGGACTACTGACATTGGAGGAGGTATTCCCTTGCTTTTCACTATAAAGCAAGATGATCATAAGGGAAAAAAACGCCCCCACCCCCCATTCACCTTGATCTGAGGTAAATTTCCTCAGAACAAAGAGGGCAGCGGAACAGCATCAGTGCTGGAACAGACAGCCCAAAGACCTTATAGATGTAACATTAATGGACGACATTCTGAGCAACAGAAAGAGGACCCAAAGATCTAAGGTCACTGGAGATGGACTCTAAATTTCTCAGGTAAAACTTGATGAGCGTAAGTATCTGATAATATAGACCTACAGCCCTTAACAGTGACGGGCTGCAGTTTGAGATCATCAAACAAGTAGACCAGGAAATCGGCAACATTTGGTATGGACGGATTGTACACGTCTATCAACTGATCCCTACACCAATGGGAGAAAACCCTCCACTTTGCTGCGTAGTTCAACGAAGAGGAGGACCTCCTGCAATTAGAAATTGCATCCACATCCACTGCGCATCCTGTAAAATGTTTTCCATGCAAGAAGGACCGCACAAAGGAAATACGTGAAGGTCGAGACCTTGCGGGTTGTGATGCAGTTCACGAGACTTCCCTTGATAAATAAGATCCTCTCATGGGGGAAGCTTCTGGGGAACGTCCCATAACAGACACCTGAGAAAGCTGATCCAAGGGTTCTGTGACGACAGAGGTGCTACTAGCAGGATTTTGCAATGTTTGATCTTTAGCAGAATCTGCTGAATCAGCGGAGCTGGAGGATATGCATATCCTATCATCCCGTACCATGAAATTGACAGAGCGTCTACTGCGTACGCCTGATGATCTGGGCATGGTGACACGAACGTCGGTAACTGACTGTTCAAGTGTTTCGCAAAAAGATCTATCATGGGACGATCCCGCTGGTAGCAAATCTGCCTGAATATTCGCTTGTTGAGAGTCCACTCTGATGGCAACAAGCGACCTTTCCAAGAGAGCGAGTCTGCTAATATGTTCAGATGACCGGGTATATGACGGACAGAGAGATGAACGTGATGATTCATGACGAATAGGAGAATCGTCTCCATTAATTCGCATAATGGAATCGAGTGAGTGCCGCCTTGGTTCCTAAGGTAAGCAACTACTGTCGAATTGTCTGACACAATTTGAATGTGGATGTTAGCTATTTGGCGAATGCAATGTTGTAGTGCGAGCCATATTGACATCATCTCTTTGATGTTTATGTGCTCTTCTAGGAACTGAGAGTCCCAAAGACCTGACACTTCAAGTCTGCGGGACTTAGGGTCGCGCCCCAGCCCGTCTGACTCACATCCGTCATAAGCGTGAAAGCCGGATCCGGCAGTTGCAGCGGAACTCCTTGAGTTAACCACTGAAGATCTGCCTAAATCTGAACCTTTTGTTTTACCAAGTCCGTTAAAACAATACTGGGTTCGAGCGAATGCGTCTTCACACTCCAGTTCTGAGTAAAGAATATCTGGAGGGGACGCATGTGCAGACGGCCCATCGGAATAAGATCCGCAGCTCTCTGCACGGCCCCATCAGTCGCATGAACTCTCTCGCTGTTATTGCATCTGAGTGAAGACAAAAGCGAGCATAACAACTGACCAATTTCACTCTGGGTAACGGCAGATGAACCAGATTGTTGTGAGTCTCGAAGCTCATTCCCAAGTGAGTGAACGACTTGGACTGAGCTAGATCCGACTTTTTCTCGTTTACTATGAAACCAAGATGTCGGGGGAATAGTAGCAGACTCTGAACATCATTCTGAAGAATAATTCTGTTGCCGTATCTCTACAGAATGTCGTCCAAGTAAGCCGACGTTACCGCAGATGAATGAGCTCGGAAGTAAGACATTACCGAGTTCATTATTCAAGTGAAAGCCCAGGGAGCCAGGTTCAGGCCAAAGTACATTACTCTGAACTGATAAACCTTCCCTTGCACAGCAAACCGCAGGTACGTTCTGAATGCCGGATGTACCAGGACATGAAAGTAAGCGTCCTTTAGATCTATGCTTGCCGCATAGTCGTTCATTCGAATGCTCGCTCTTACCGACCGAATGGTTTCCATATACAACTTTGGAGTCACGATTAGCTTGTTTATCCAGGTCAAGTCTATTACTGGTTGGAACAAGCCGTCTGGTTTCAGTACCAGGAGCAGGTGACTGTAAAAACCCTGAGAATTTTAATTCTTGTTGACCTCTATTGTTTCCTTTAATAAGAGAGCCTGTACCTCCACTAGGAGAGACTCTCTTTTGAAAGGATCCGCCGGAAGATTTATCCAACGCGGACATCTTGTTAGTGGGGGTTTCGCTTGGAATGATAGCCATAGGCCGTCCGAGACTACACTTCTCACCAACTGATCTTCTGTGACTGCTATCCAGTTTCTTACCTTCCGCCTACTGGCAAGTAATAGAGGTCTTGACCATCACCCGCGAGGCTTACGGGAGGAGAAACTACATCCTCCCCGCGAAGATCCTCGCCCTGTCATCTGACCAATAATCCCGATCAGACTTCTGCCCCTTTCCCGAATCGCTGTATTGATGACCTCCGGAGTAATTATAAGAGGGTTTCTTGAACCCTCGCGAGGAATTCTCTTTTGAAGGTTTTGATTAGGAGGGTCCTCGCTTCCCCCCGGTCTACCGTCTGCTGAAGCGGGTTGTTGAGACGCCGACTTCAAGAGCAGAGCACTGGAAGCTTTCTTAGTAGCCTGTTCATAGACTAACAAAAGCTTGTCGTCAAAGATAGTATGTCCGGAGACCAGAGTAACCCAGAGAGAGCTTTTCACTGTATCATCTATAAGTGATAATGATGCAAGGGCAGCACCACGTCTAATTAACTCCAGATTAGCCACTGTCAGGGCGGAGTTATACATGGCATACATGATTGCCCTGGAAAGAACTCGAAGCGAGACACACATATCCTCAAATTCCTTCCTGTTAAGAATTTGCGCCATAGCTCCGGTAAGGTGATCTGTGTAGGACATTGCGTCCAAATTCGCTCTATTCGATGAAATTGCAGTTTTCATTACATCTGAGCGAATGTTGAAAGAGGCAGGTAAGGATATGTCTAAATCTCCGGCCTGCTCATCTAAATGCAGTGGAGCTCTCTGCACATCTTCTCCAACCGTTTTAAATGAACGTGGTCCAAGAAACGGTATATTTATGGAAGATGCTGATAAGAAACTGCCTTTTTTCCTCACACTCAAGAGGTTAAATATGGCATTGTCTACATGGCCGAAGGCCTGCGACACCTGTCTAGACTGAACCGGGAAAGAAAGAACTTCTTCCTTCCTCCGTATAAAGTCTGCGTCTAGAGACGTGAGTGGTTTCTCCCTTGATGTCGCAGCTTGCTGATTCGAGGGAACAAACTCAGGATAGTATATTGATGGATAAAATCCATTGCAACCATATGTTGTTCCGAAAGGGAAGTGTAATCCTCTTCCTTATCCCTTTCACCATCCGACTGAATCAGCTGAAAATCCCGGTCCATTGCATCTGCGTGAACAGATGACTGGACCAACCCAGCACCATCTGACAGCTCACTTTCTGAGTCTGAGGGAGGCTGCTCCCGCACTTGCTGGGATACTGCGATCAGCTGTGCAATCTGCAACAGCAAGTCCGTCACCGAGGCTTGAGGAGCAGCGGTTTTCTGTTTCTTAGCCGCTTGCTGCACCTGGGACGGCATTCCAGAGATGGATCTCTTCTCCAAACGTCCCGATGATCGAAGCCTCGGTTCAATAGCTACCGGATGGTCCGACTTCACAGGCGAAGGCTGGCTCCGTCTTTGAGCAGCTGGCTGGATATCCGAAGTTGGGTAGCTAGGATGTGGTCGTGTGTGCTTACTGATTGTAGCGGAGGAAGCCGTGACTGTAGCCGAGGCCGGCTGCAGTCTAGACGGAGTGTCCCGAATGGCAGGTGTGGATGTATGCTCCGGCCCATGCAAGTTTCTCATAACAACATCTGGCCCCAGATGTTGCTGGGTTAAAGAGGGACCTCTCCCACTCGCGGTCTTTTCAGACCTCGCCGAGCCTCCTGACAAGAAACTTGCTGGCTTCCTCAGTAGTTCCGTCGTCGCTGGGTGAGCTTTTGTTTTTAAGGTTCTCACTCTACCCACTACACTTCCTTCAACCGTAATGGACATACCCGGTGTTACGGCTACCACGAACGGAGTAACAGCTTCACCGGCCGAGCTAGCAGCCGGCAAGGGATTAAGACCACCGGCCAGTGGCCTTATCCCTTGCCTAATATTCAAGAGCACCTTAGCAGCTTGCTCTGTTTGCTTGTCAGAGCGCGATGACGGTAGCACACTTTTGGTGGGTGTCACATTACCATCACCATGTTCTTGTTCCTCTGAAAAAGAAACTGAAAAGTTAAAAAATTTATAGTAATTTATATATTTTTTATACTTACCAATGACCCAGACTCAGCTGGTGCTATCTCCTTAAATTATAGTGCCAAACACAAATTTTGCCCCCCAATTCCCAAAATTTGCATCAAAAACCGAAATTCAATGTCCTATATTGTCCTCCATACTTTCTATCCACTGCACATGCGCAGTGTCAAGGAGCTCTCGAAATTGGCGAAAATGTCATTCTTACAACCAGTGCCTGGAAAGCGTTATGTAATCAGCGGGGAGGTATGAGTTCCCAACTCATGGGAGGGCCATACACGTCTGGGTCATTGGTAAGTATAAAAAATATATAAATTACTATAAATTTTTTAACATTTTTATACTGTACCAATGACCCAGACTTAGCTGAATAGAAAAAAGGCTGGAAGGCCTAGGACATACAAGAAAATCCAATAGACTCAATTACATGAAAACAGAATTATCCCCTCAAGGAGAAGAGGAGCACAGGTTTTATATGTATCTTTCTTGTTTGTATCAAAAAAGAAAGACACAATACCATTCCGTAATTGAGCACAATAATCATCAATGATCTCTATTAACATCCAGTATAATCCCTTATACTAATCTTATTAAAGGAAAGCCAATAATTAAAGACAGTCCAGATAATGAGACTCTTTATACTCATTAAAAAGTGTTCGAGGATTGTATATTAACGCTTGTATGATCCGTGACATATACAAATGTTTCCCACCGAGCTACACTTTTAAATATTATATGAATTAGCTCACTTTAAAACCATCCCGGCACCGACTCGGAATTACTGACTCCAGAGGAGGTATTCCCTTGCTTTACCCTATAAAGCAGGTGATATAAGGGAACACCATCCCCCCCCCCCCCCTTTCCCTAGCCCTGGGTCAAATACCCCAGAGCGAAGAGGGCAGCAGGACAGATACGGTGCCGGAACAGATACTTCATGCGCCAAAATCTTAAGCACAGACTGCTGAGTAGAAGATAATTTTTCATAAGTAGTACGGATAGTTAATTGAATCCACCTTGCAATAGAATGGACCGTAATGTCCCTACTATTAGGCAGCAGAGACAGAAAGAGATGTATACGTCACTTTCTGATAAACTCAGATCTACATTTGTAAAAAACATATAGCTCTAACAGGACAGATTAAAGGCCTATGCCCATCTGAAGACAGAAGAGCCTTAATAACAATGGATTCCGGATACTTATAGGAGCCTGAATCTAGTCAAAAACCCAACCTTAGTAGTCAAGGTAATAGTATTACCTACACTACGAAAGTGAGAATCATCAACAGATAGTGCCTGAAGCTCACTAACTCTTCTAGCCAAAGAGAAGGCTAAGAGAAAGCTGTCTTATAATACAAGAATTTGAAGTCCATTGTATCAAGGGGCTCAAATGGCGCTTCTTAAAGCTTAAGAAGAACCCAAGCTAAATTCCACTTAGGAATTAATCTAAGGGTTCTAAGTCTATTTATCAAAAAGTTTTCCGTAACTTAGATAAAGAGACATTAGATCCAATCTGTAAACTATCATGATGTGCATAGGTATCAACAGAATGATCCCTACCTCACCGTGAGAAAACCTTCCACTTAGCAGTATAATTTAGCGAAGAGGAGGTCCTCCTACAGTTAGAAACTGTGTCCACTGCACATCCTGTAAATTGCTTGCCGTGCAAGAAGGACCACACAACGAAAATACGTGAAGGTTGAGACCTTACGGGTTGTGATGCAGTGTGCGCGATTTCCCCTGCGAAAGAAGATCCTCTCATGGAGGAAGCTTCCGCAGCATGTCCCACAGCAGACACCTGAAAAGATTTATCCATGGTCTCTGGGGTGACAGAGATGCTACCAACAGAATTTGCAGTGAGATTGCTTTATCTTAAGCAATATCTGCAGAATCAATGGCGCTGGAGGTAACGCGTATCTTATCATTCCGTCCCAAGAGATCAAGAGAGGGTCTACTTCAAAAGCTCGAGGATCTGGACACAGCGACATATACATCTGCAACTGACAGTTGAGATGCATCGCAAAAAAGTCCACCCTTGGAGATCCCATTAGTAGCAAATCTGATTGAAAAATCGTTGTTAAGAGTCCATTCTGACGACAACAAACAACCTATCCGAGAAAGGGAGCCTGCTAGAACGTTCAGACGACCCGGAATATGACGAACTGATAGAAGAACTTGATGCTCTAAGACAAACAGAGGGATCCTTTCCGTTAAATTGAATAATGGAATGGAATGAGTGCCTCCCAGGTTCCGAATATACGCTACTACTGACGAATTGTCAGACAGAATTTGAACATGCGAATTCTGAAGAATGTTCATTCATTGATGTAGTGCAAGCCACATTGACATCATTTCTTGATGTTTATGTACTTGTTAGGAACTGCGGATCCTAAAGACCCAGGCACCCTGAAACTATTGGGCTCAGAATTGCACCACAACCTGTTTGACTCGCATCTGTCATTATCATTAAACTCGGATCCGGAAGTTGCAGTGGTACTCTTTGAGTCAACCATTGAAAATCTACCCAAGTTTGAAACCCTTGTTCACTTGATTCGACAAGACAATGTTTGATTCGAGTGAATGAGTCTTCACACTCCAATACTGAGATAAAATATCTGTGGAGTGGACGAGTGCATATCCGCTTCATCAGAAGAATATTCGCAGGGGGTACACACAAACCTGTCAGTCTGATGAATTCTCCCGCTGTTTCTACATCTGAGTGAAGGCAAAAGTGAGCGTAACAACTGACTAAAATCGTTCTGGTTAACGGCAGACAAATGAGATTGTTGTGCGTCTCTAAGCTCATTCCCACGTGGGGGAATGAATAGGACGGCACTAGATCCGACTTCTTTTCGTTTACTAAGAAACCGAGATGTTGGAGCAATTGAAGCAGACTCTGAACATCGTTCTGAAGCATCAACTTGCTGCCGTAACCCTGAAGAATGCCATCCAAGTTCTTCTTGGTAAGGTGATCTGAGTGAGATAATGCGTCTAAATTCTATTAGACAATATTGTCGTCTCCAGTATACCGGAGTAATAGACATGGACGCCGGCAATAACAATTCCAGGTCTTCAGCCTAGTCGTCCAAACACAGAGGAACTCTCGGCACGCCTAGTCCTGCCATTTCAAAATTATGTCTTACACTGATGAAAGGCCACTGAATAGCGCTAGGCGATAAGAAACCTAATTTGCCAGTCTTTGAGGCTAGTTTGAATATAGCGTCATTCAAAAGTTCAAATGTCCATGACATTTCTGGATTGGGTCGGAAACTGAGGGACGGTGTCCTTAATCCGGCCGAAAAAGTCTGTGTCCAGTGATGCTTTCAGTTTCTTATCAGGTAACGCAGCATTTTTGTCCAGAGAAACAACTTCTAAAAGGTGATGCCGGATGAAATCTATGGCCACCTTAAGTTGTTCGGAAAGGGAAAATTTCAGCTGTGCTGATTCCCTTTTACCATCCGTCTGGACCACATAAAAATTTTGGTCGTACCTTACTGACACTGCAGGGGAACAAACCGACCCAGCTTGCTCAGATAGTTCTTTACTGAAAAAGTTTCTGATAGCTGCTGGGATGCTGCGATGAATTGAGCTATCTGCAATGGCAAGTCTGTCACTGAGGCCTGTGGAGCCGCAATCTTACGTAATTAGCCGCTGGAAGCTCCAGGGACGTTAATTCCTGCATTTATATAATATGCGAATGTCCCAAATGGAAAGGCCTCGTGTCCTTGGCTAGCAGATGGCGTGGCCTGGTCAACGTGGAATCACCTCCTGGTCCTGTGAGGATTGCGGAAGGAGAAAACAGATCCTCCACGCCCCGCACCTTGTCCAGTCGACCTAGGGGCGTCTGACCCGTTATCTCAGGCCAGCATAACGACCCCTATGTGAGTCGCTACTCTGACAGTCTCTGGAGTAAGACGTAGAGGCTTTGATTCTCTATAGGAACTTCCTTTGGACGTATTCGCCCCCGAAGAACCTGCCTTACTCCTCCCTGCTGAGTCCAACTTTTTCAAAGCGGAATAATGCAGAGAATCCGGAGCTTTCTTAGTAATCTAATATAGATTGTAGAAAGCTTAATGATGAAGAGAAGCTCTCCTGAGACCGGAGCGACTGGAAGAGAGTTTTTTCACCTTACTATCCACTCTTGTGGATGCAGCCAGGGCAGCATCACGTCTGGCTAACTCCATATTGCCACTGAAAGGGAGGAGTTATACGTAGAATATGCTATAGCCCTCGAAAGAACTCTTAAGGAAGATTGAAGATCCTGGAATTCTTTTGCTTCGAGACGTAGTGATAACGCTCTGGTAAGGTGATCTATGTGAGAAAATGCGTCTAAATTGTGTTCTCCAGTATACTGGAGTAAATAGACATGGACGCCGGCAATGACTGTGCCAGGTCTTCAGCCTAGTCGTCCAAACGCAGAGGAACTCTAGGTGCGCCTTGACCTGCCGTTTCAAATTAATGTCTAGCATTGATGAAAAGCAGCTGTATAGCGCATAGGCGATAAGAAACCGGATTTGCCAGTCTTAGAGGCTAGCTTGAATATAGCGTCATTCAAAAGTTCAAATGTCGATGACATTTCTGGACTGGGTCGGAAACTCAGGGACGGTGTCCCTAATCCGGCTGAAAAAGTCTGTGTCCAGTGACGCTTACAGTTTCTTATCAGGTAACGCAGCATTTTTGTCCAGGGAAACAACTTCTAAAGGTGATGCCGGATGAAATCTACGGCACCTTAAGTTGTTTGGAAAGGGAAAATTTCAGCCGTGCTGATTCCCTTTTACCATCCGCCAGGACCACATAATAATCTCGGTCGTCCCTACTGACTCTGCAGGGGAGCGAACCGACCCAGCATGCTCAGATAGTTCTTTATTGAAAAATTTTCTGATAGCTGCTGGGATGCTGCAATGAATTGAGCTATCTGCGATAGCTAGTCCGTCACGGAGGCCTGTGGAGCCGCAGTCTTACATAATTAGCTGCTGGAAGCTCCAGGGATGTTCATTCCTGCATTTATATAATATGCGAACGTCCCAACTGGAAAAGTCTTGTGTCCTTGGCTAGTGGATGGAGTGACCTGGTCGACGTGGATTCCCTGGTCGGCGAAGCAGGAGCTCCAGGGATATTCATTCCTGCATTTATATAATATGCGAACGTCCCCTGGAAATCTGTGGTCACATAGCCAAGGTACGGTCGTGTGTGCTGATGTGAGGATGAGAAAGCCAATAGAACAGCCGCATCGGACTGTCTATGCGACAGAGCGTCCCGAGCAGGAAGAGTGGACGTATGCTCCGACTAACGAACGAACATACAACATCGCGGCACAGATGTTACTGTAAGAGAAAGGGGGCCTCTCTCGTTCGCGGTCCGGATAGACCTGGACGAGCTAGCTACTGGACTGACAGGCTTCCTCCGTACTATCCTCGTTTTCGCTGGGTGTGCACGTTCAATGCTTATAGTGCTCGCATCACCCAAACTGCTTCCCTGGACTGCAATGGATGAACCCGGCTGCCGAGCCATTTGATGAATGGTCGCTACACCGGGCGGACAAGCGGACTAGCAATGCCTTCGATCCTACTAGGGACCTCTTCGGCAATTGTCGTATTTCCATGAGCACTTAGCCGCTAGCCCTAATACTGCAACGACGGAGTCACACTTGTTGAAGACATCACGGAAACATCACCCTGTTCTTGTTCTTCTGAAAAAGAGACTGATAAACTAGAGTAACCTTGCGAAGAGAGGACCGGAATGGACCCCTCACCGCTAACAATATACCGTGACACACGTCTCCAACGTTGTCATTCCAATCAGCACACACTGAGCAAGAATTAGTGCGAGTACATTGACCACAAGAAACACAAAGAACATGAGAATCAGAGGAAGATTTCCTCGCATTACAATTTGAACAATATTTTTTCATCATGAAAAAATATAAACAGTCATAGTACTCGCACTAACCCTTGAAACAAAGATACATAATATAATATAATCCATTATAACATTTCAAAAAAACAACTTGAAAAAAAAAAATTTTTGATACATTTTCAGAAGAGCCCAAGTTCCCAATGGGAACAATGAGCCCAAATAGATCCCAAAAAAGCCTAAGTGTGGACAAAATATTTTAAAACATTTTTCAAAATTAATGCAACACTTCCGGACAATATTAATGTATCTGGCTATGAGCAGAACTAATAGAAGACAAGTAATCACTATCAGAAGTAACCGTTGTCAACATGAGCAAAAGTGTACAGAAACCGGAAACATGACTCCAGGCACTGAAACCATGGCCCAAAATCAGAAACCAATTTAAACACTATCCGATGTAAAACTGAGGCTTCCAGAGAAGAAACTGCAGCACATCAGATGGTAGATGCAGATAACAATGCCTAAACACCCAAGGGTGAGGAAGTAATCATGGGGAAAAAAACAGAATAATCATTCTGTTACCAAGCCAAAACTCCCAAGAAATTTTAGTAAGAAAAAATTCCAAAATTATGCCAAAAGCATGGGAGAATAGCAAGGGGGTTATTAAGGAAAGGGAGAGAGGAAACACTGAACAAACAATGGTAAGTTCATAGCCAGAATGACAACATAAGGCTCAAGCCCCGAAATTAGGGAACATGAAATAATTTCGTAAAAAAATTATAGTATTTATTTATTTATTTATTTATTGATGTTTAAGGTCACATATTTATGCACAATGGCTAATCATGACCGTGACAGTTTTACGGGTGGAGGAAGCTGGAGTACCCAGAGAGAACCACCGAGCAACGACGAGCAGCTGCCAGCTCCCCAACATCGTAACTCCGCACTGCAGCACAGGCAGGGTTAGATTGGTTGAAGACATGCGTACCATCGACATGCTGTACGCCTTAGTACACGGCGTCATCGTGCCCCCTACATGGGCAATGGGGGTGCAGTGTCTTGCCCAAGGACACAACGCGGTTGCCGCAGGTGGGATTCGAACCGAGGACCTCTCAGCTTGCAGCCTGCACCTCCACCCACTGAGCCACTGCACCTCCCAAAAAATATAAGTTCCAGCCCTGAACACATTCTGCCACTGTTTCTTCCTCTCATCCTTTATTTCATCCTTAGATCCACCATTTCTTTCATAATTATGTGTCTGGCATCATTTAAACTGAGATTTACAAGCGCAAATATCAGTGACATGTTACTGATTTTAGGGCCAAACAAAGAATGACATTTGCGCCAATTTCGAGAGCTCCTTGACACTGCGCATGCACAGTGGACAGAAAGTATGGAGGACCATATAGGACATTGAATTTCGGTTTTTGATGCAAATTTTGGGGATTGGGGGGCAAAATTTGTGTTTGGCCCTATAATTTAAGGAGTTAGCACCAGCTAAGTCTGGGTCATTGGTACAGTATAAAAATACTTGAATTACCTTGCAGTGAGAGCACTGGCAAAGGCATCTCACCACCAAAAACGTACTGTAACACCCGCTTCCAACGTTTATCATCCCAATTGCCATATGTAGGACAATAATCTGCAGGAGTACATCGACTACAGGCAAGGCAACATGCATGTAAATCTGAGGAAGACTTCCTTGCCTTGCATTTTGAACAGTAAGCTTTCATGATTAATCAAAACTAAGTTGATCGTACTCCCACAAACTCCACAAAAAATATATGATAAAGATACATAATAAACAGCAATCAAAATCAAAATCGAAAAATTAAATTCAAAAATATTTTTCTGAAAAATTTTGACAAAAGCCTTAGGGAACATGATGAGCCCAAGGGCATCCCGATAGAGCCTAAGTGTGGACAAAATTCAAATTTGTTTTGCTACACTACAGGAATATTAATTAATGTATCTTACAATAATCCTACAGTAATAATAACTAAATGCTACATATATTTAAAGACGTTGCCAATATAAACAATGTCAAGGAAAATGATAAATTTATACCAATTTGTATATTTTTATACTTACCAATGGCCCAGACATAGCTGGTGCTAACTCTAAAATATCTAGGGCCAAACACAAATTCTGCACGCCAATCCCCAAAATTTGCATGCAAAACCGAAAATTAGAACACCTAACTGGTCCTCCATACATTTAGCCTCTGCACATGCGCAGAAGTCAGGAAGTGACCGGAATTGGCGCCAACACCATTCTCTGTAAAAGAGAGTATTACATAATAATTCAGCGGGGAGGTATGAGTTCCCACTCATGGGAGGGCCCTTCCCATCTGGGCCATTGGTAAGTATAAAAATATACAAATTGGTATAAATTTATCATATTTTTACACAGTATACCAATGGCCCTGACATGGCCCTGACATAGTTGAATCGTAAATAGGTGGAGGGCTTAAGACTTCTGAAATAATTCCAATCCTGCAATCCATAATGAAGGAACTTACATGTAGAACAGTTAGGAATTACATGTATGTCTCTCTGTACAGTATTAATTCAAGATTAATAAATGGTGCTTAACGTTACTTCAGAAGTTACGGTTATAGTGACGATCCTGGAAATTAATATTGCACAGTAAATAGCATACACCGCAGACAACTTACAGAGATATGTCGAAAACCGGTGATATAAAATATAACATACACATATCTAATCAAGCCACACTGAATGATTCCTGAAGAGAAAGCACACTTCCTACATGATCCATAGGCGGCCACTGTACAATAAATTCCAGTAACAACACTCTCCAACGTGAATAATCCGATACCTATGATCGTAAAAGCACGTGTAATATGAGTACCAAACAAAATAGAAACTTGGATCTAGAGATGTACAAAGGTATGATTAACAGGTTCCTACACGGACCGCCCCAAAATAAATTATTATTTCAAGGTCCACCAAATACAATAAAGTGTTAGCCTAATAATAATAATTCGCGATCGCATATATATTAGCATGTAATCATCTGAATACCAGTTAACTGGTTATGCAGCCTGCAAAGTACTCAAAAGTAGCAATTTAATTGTGATGATTTATAAATAAATGCTTGTATATAACAAATCATAGGGCATTAATCCAGCTAAAAAGCGGATGAGCCTATGAGGTCGCCACAGAACACAACATAAATGCCTAAAATGCATGTATTACAATAATAAAGCTTGCGGAAAGAGAACTACGTCTTGCCAGGTAATTGCTTATAACACATAAGGAAGTGTCTGAGTGGGGTGGGGGGGGGGGGGGGGGGGGGGGGGGGGGGGGGTGGGGGGAGAATTCGAAGTCATAACGAAATCTCCTCAGCCGCATTATTCAATCGTACTTGTGTCAGTTAACAGAAAAATATATATAGGAACTGCAATGGTTTTCTCACGGTGGGGGGGAATTCGAAGTCATAACGAAATCCCCTCACCCATATTATTTAATCATACCTGTGTCAGTTAAGATAAACAAGAGGCCACAACGGGCCTAAATCGCTCACCGGCCAAAGTGGTTCAAAGAAGTGTTTAGGGGCACATTCAGTTAGACATTCATCAACACTACAAAGGAATGAAACCATGCAAAGGTAAATTTTATGGAAATGGATCTGAACAAACCTGACCCCCTCCCCCCCCCCCCCCCCCAACCTTGCCCATAGAGAGCGCAGATAATAAGCCAGGGACTCAAATTGAACAAACTTGAATCTGATCCCTCTTGAGATGTTACAAATGTATATACCAAATATGAAAGAATTCTGACTAGTGGATCTGACAAGGAGGTTTTTAAAGAAATGTCCTCACATTGCATTAAGTTAAACTTTGGGCTCAAATAGGAAGCCAAAATATTAACCCAGGGACCCAATTTGAACATACTTGAATCTGACCCACCTGGAGATGTTGTATACCAAATATGAAAGGATTCTGATTGGTGGATCTGAAGAAGGAGACTTTTAAAGGAAATTTCCTCATACTGCACTAAGTTAAAATTTGGGCTCCCACAGGAAGCCAAATATCAACCCATAGACCAGATTTGAACAAACTTGAATCGGACCCTCCTAGAGATGTTGTATACCAAATATGAAAACATTCTGACAACAGGGTCCAAAGAAAAGGATTTTAAAAAAAATTCACTATATTGCACTAAGTTGATATTTGGGCTCCCATAGGGAGCCCACAAATTTACCCAGGGAAGCAATTTGAACAAACCTGAAACTGACCCACCTCAAGATGTTGTACACCAAGTATGAATGCATTCTGACTGGTGGATCTGAAGAAGAAGATTTTTAAAGAAATATCCTCAAATTGCACCAAGTTAAAATTCAGGCTCTCATAGGGAGCCCAAATATAAACCCAGGGACTTGATTTGAACAAACTTGATTCTGACCCCATATAGATGTTGTATACCAAACATGAAAGGATTGTGACTGGTGGAGCTGAAGAAGAAGATTTTTAAAGAAATTTCATCAAATTGCACGAAGTTAAACTTTGGGCTCCAATAGAGAGCCCAAATACTCACTCAGGGACCCGATTTGTACAAACTTGAATCTGCCCCCCCCCCCCCCCCCCCCCTATAGATGTTGTATACCAAATATGAAAGCATTCTGACTGGTGTATCTGGAGAAGAAGATTTTTAAAGAAATCTCCTCATATTTCACTAAGTTAAAATTCGGGCTCCTACAGGGAGCCCAATTATTAACCCAGGGACTTGATTTGAACAAACTTGAATCTGACACCAATAGAGATGTTATATACCAAATATCAAAAGATTCTAAATGATGGTTCTGGAGAAGAAGATTTTTTTAATTTAAAAAAAAAAAATTATGGGTGTTATCAGAGTAATGCCCCTTGTAGGGCCCTCTGTGGACGCGGAAAGTTTATTTGTACAATCTTGAATTGACATATGATAAGGAACATGTACACCAAATTTGGTTCAATTTGGTCCAGTAGCTTGGGAGGAGAAGTCGATAATGTAAAGTTCACGACGGACGATGAGTGATGTTAAGCTCCCTTAGGTGAGCTAAAAATATAGGAACCGAAATGGTTCCCTCACGTCTAGCCGACTCCATGTGCCACTATGAACGGAGAGGAACAAAAAGAATAAAACATCCCCTGAAAGAAGACCCTCTCTGTGAGAAAGCTTATAGGGAGCGTCACATAACCAACACCTGAGAAAACTGATCCAAGATTTTTGTGACAACAGAGGTGCTATCAGTAGGATACACTGTTTAAACTTAAACATAAGCTATTGAATCAAATGAATAGGAGGATACGCATATCCTATTATTCCTCCCCATGAATTTGCAGAGTGTCTACTGCCTGCACTCAATAATTTGGGCATGGCAACACAAATGACGGTAACAACTGTTCCGGTGCGTTGCAAACTAAAGAATCATGGGGTGATCCCACTGGTAGCAAAACTGTACAAATAAACGCATGTTGAGCGTCTATACATATGAAACAGGCGATCTTTCCAAGGAGCGAGTCTGCTAGTACGACCCGGTATATGACGGATAGAGAGACATAAAAATGATTCTCCATTAGGTATTATAACAACAAGAGGCCCCACGTGGCCTTAATCGCTCACCTGACAAAGTGACTCTAAGAAGTATTTTAGGTCACCTTCACCATGTCATGCCTCATCAACATTAACTGGTTGAGTGATAGATTTTGTTTGAAGTTCAACATTTGTTACCTAAAATTAGTTTTATTTAAAATCATTGGTGTGTGGCCAATCTCCAATGATTTTTAATAAAGCAAATTTATCTCTGCAGACAAACTGGTTTAGCATGAAGCACAAACAAGGAATGTGAAGAGATAGCCTTGGACATCTCTCCCCAACTGTGGATATCTTCCATGTGCTACATGTATATATTTGCATGCAAGAAAACAAAAATTTTCACAAATTTTATTTTTTTTTATCATCATTGGAACAAGCTCAAACAGCTTATTCCAATAGGGGTATGGGAAAATCAGGTATATTTTTGAGACAGAAATGTGAATATATAAATAATGGTGTTTTTTTGTGAATGATGCTGGAGAATTTTGCGTAAAGATATGGTAAATGGTTTGTTCTAGATACAGAATGATGCAAAAGTATTTAAATTTGATTAGGCAAGTTGTTCCTATAATGCATTTAAAAATTGATGTAACTGTTTTTTTGCTGATGAACTTTTAGATGTGTGTGTCTGTGTGTGTGTGTTTGTGTGTGTGTGTGTGTGGGGGGGGGGGGGGGGGTGGGGGGTAAGAGTGTTCTTGCAAACAAAATTCCTGAATAAATGGAAAATTTTATTTTTTGTGTGAAAGACATAGTGCGTGAATGTTGATTGGAACAAGCTTAGAGAGCTCATTTTAATGTGAAGTCATAAAGCTGTGTTTTACATACGAAATTCTGGAATAACTAAAAAAATTGCTTTTTTGACTCAAAAAGCATGGTGTGCGACCTCTCATTGGAATGAGCTCAAAAAGCTCATTCCAATGGGGTATTTACAAGCGATAAGTACATGTATGTTTAAGAGACAAAAATTAAAATTTGAATAGCGATTTTTGCGAAGAATGCTGACAAGTTTTGGCAGTTATGCTGGTAAAAAGGTAAGATATGCAAAGTGGTTGTTTTTTAGAGGCGACATTTAATTAAGGGGAATTAACCCTTGATTACTGAGGTAACTTCTAAAAGTACTGAAATTTCATGAAGCAAAGTGAATAACAGACAACAGTTGCCTAAAAATTTCATGAATAACTAAAATTTTTATTCCTTTGTCTCGAAAACATGGCATATGACTTTTGTTGGAATGAGCTGAATGCGTGTGTTCCAATGAGAGGTCATAAAATTTGAACGAAGATTTGTGTGAATAATGCATTAGTACTGCTAGATTTGGGTAAACGGTTCACCTTGGATACCACCCCTTCTATAGTAGATCTTTTCTGCAAATTTTGTCTAAGATTCTATCAACTTTACAAATAAATACGTTCATGAATCACAATCAGATCCACCCTACAATGTTGCATACCAAATATCAAAAGATTCTGCCTGCTGGATCTGGAGAAGAAGATTTTTAAGAAATATGCCTGAAACGCACTAAGTTAAAATTTGGGCTCCTATACGGAGCCCAAATATAAACCCAGGGGGCCGATTTGAACAAACTTGAATCAGATCCACCCCACAATGTTGCTTACCAAATATGAAAAGATTCTGAAGCTGGATCTGGAGAAGAAGATTTTTTAAGAAATTTGCCTGAAATGCACTAAGTTCGAATTCGAGCTTCTATAGTGAGCCCAAATATGAAACTAGGAAGCCGATTTGAACAAACTTGAATCAGATCCACCCCACAATGTTGCATACCAAATATGAAAAGATTCTGCCTGCTGGATCTGGAGAAGAAGATTTTTTAATAAATTTGCCCGAAATGCACTAAGTGCGAATTCGGGCTTCTATATTAAGCCCAAATATGAATCCAGGGGGCCGATTTGAACAAACTTGAATCAGATCCACCCCGCAATGTTGCATACCAAATATCAAAAGATTCTGCCTGCTGGATCTGGAGAAGAAGATTTTTGAAGAAATTTGCCTGAAATGCAATAAGTGCGAATTCGGGCTTCTATATTAAGCCCAAATATGAATCCAGGGGGCCGATTTGAACAAACTTGAATCAGATCCACCCCGCAATGTTGCATACCAAATATCAAAAGATTCTGCCTTCTGGATCTGGAGAAGAAGATTTTTGAAGAAATTTGCCCGAAATGCACTAAGTTTGAATTCGAGCTTCTATAGTGAGCCCAAATATGAATCCAGGGGGCCGATTTGAACAAACTTGAATCAGATCCACCCCGCAATGTTGCATACCAAATATCAAAAGATTCTGCCTGCTGGATCTGGAGAAGATGATTTTTTAAGAAATTTGCCTGAAATGCACTAAGTTCGAATTCGAGCTTCTATAGTGAGCCCAAATATGAATCTAGGAAGCCGATTTGAACAAACTTGAATCAGATCCACCCCACAATGTTGCATACCAAATATCAAAAGATTCTGCCTGCTGGATCTGGAGAAGAAGATTTTTTAATAAATTTGCTTGAAATGCACTAAGTTCAAATTTGGGCTCCTATACTGAGCCCAAATATAAACCCAGGGGGCCGATTTGAACAAACTTGAATCAGATCCACCCCACAATGTTGCTTACCAAATATGAAAAGATTCTGCCTGCTGGATCTGGAGAAGAAGATTTTTTAAGAAATTTGCATGAAATGCACTAAGTTCAAATTCGAGCTTCTATAGTGAGCCCAAATATGAATCTAGGAAGCCGATTTGAACAAACTTGAATCAGATCCACCCCACAATGTTGCATACCAAATATCAAAAGATTCTGCCTTCTGGATCTGGAGAAGAAGATTTTTTAAGAAATTTGCCTAAATGCACTAAGTTCGAAATCGGGCTCCTATACTGAGCCCAAATATGAACCCAGGGGGCCGATTTGAACAAACGTGAATCAGATCCACCCTACAATGTTGCATACCAAATATCAAAAGATTCTGCCTGCTGGATCTGGAGAAGAAGATTTTTTAAGAAATTTGCCTAAATGCACTAAGTTCGAAATCGGGCTCCTATACTGAGCCCAAATATTAACCCAGGGGGCCGATTTGAACAATCTTGAATCAGATCCACCCCACAATGTTGCTTACCAAATATGAAAAGATTCTGCCTGCTGGATCTGGAGAAGAAGATTTTTTAAGAAATTTGCCTGAAATGCACTAAGTTCGAATTCGGGCTTCTATAGTAAGCCCAAATATGTATCCAGGGGGCCGATTTGAACAAACTTGAATCAGATCTACCCCGCAACATTGCATACCAAATATCAAAAGATTCTGCCTGCTGGATCTGGAGAAGAAGATTTTTGAAGAAATTTGCCTGAAATGCACTAAATTCGAATTCGAGCTCCTATAGTGAGCCCAAATATGAATCTAGGGAGCCGATTTGAACAAACTTGAATCAGATCCACCCTACAATGTTGCATACCAAATATCAAAAGATTCTGCCTGCTGGATCTGGAGAAGAAGATTTTCAAAGAAATTTGCCTGAAATGCAGTAAGTTCAAATTTGGGCTCCTATACTGAGCCCAAATATAAACCCAGGGGGCCGATTTGAACAAACTTGAATCAGATCCACCCCACAATGTTGCATACCAAATATCAAAAGATTCTGCCTGCTGGATCTGGAGAAGAAGATTTTTTAAGAAATTTGCCTGAAATGCACTAAGTTCGAAATCGGGCTCCTATACTGAGCCCAAATATGAACCCAGGGGGCCGATTTGAACAAACTTGAATTAGATCCACCCTACAATGTTGCATACCAAATATCAAAAGATTCTGCCTGCTGGATCTGGAGAAGAAGATTTTTTAATGTTTTTCCCATTGCCTACAGTGTTAAAAAGTGCTGACTCAGCACTTTTTCAAAGTCCCGAAACTGTACCCTATGATAAAACCGATGGCAATTTTTTTTTACCAATCCTTTCTGTTGGTCCTAAGGAAGCTGCACACCAAATAAAAATTCTCAGTGCCGTGCAGTTTTGGAGATATGGGCGTTTTAAATTTTTTCTATTTTTAGCTCCTGCGGTTCCCACGGGGCTGCGGGAAAATTTTTTTTTGCATGAATCAAGTACTCATGACCCAATAAGCCCTCACATAAAATTTGGTTCAAATCAGCCTCTCGGTTTGGAAAATAGAAATTTTGGGAGGGGCAAAAAATTTTGCCCCTCTCATAACAACGTCAAGTATAGCCCCACAAACTTCTCTCGAACAAATCTGAGTCTACACCTCAAAAGGAAGCTGCACACCAAATATCAAGTCTCTGCTACTGCTGGTTCATGAGAAGAAGATTTACAAAGATTTTGGTGCCCCTTGGGGGTGTGGCACCACCCAGGAGGAGGGGCAACTTCATTTGAACAAATCTGAATTGGCATTAGGTAATAAACATTTAGCCAACATTTGAATAAAATTGGGCTAGTGGTTTAGGAGGAGAAGTCGATAATGTAAAGTTAACGCCGGCCGGACGACGACGGACGACGGACGCCGGACGACGGACGACGGACAGAAAGTGATTAGTAAAGCTCCCCTTGAGCTTCGCTCAGGTGAGCTAAAAATGAATGGGTGCCACCCTGGTTCCTGATGTACTCTACCACTATAGAGTTGTTCAACAAACTCTGAACAAATATGAATGCATTGATAAAGCACTAACAATATTGACATCATTCTTGATGATTATGTGTTTCTACAAGAACCGAGGGTCTCAGACCCCTGCAATTATAGTCTGTAGGACTCAGGGCTATGCCCCAAACTATTGACTCATACCTGTCATAATCATGAAAGCCGGATCTGGCAGATGCAGCGGAACTAATGAGTTAACCACTGAAAATATGCCTCAATATGGACCTTTTTGTTTACTGTATCCGTTAAAACAATACTGGTCCTAAGCGAATGCATTGTCACACTTCAGTTCTGTGTAAGAATTACTAATTCGTTCTGGTTAATGGCAGACAAACCAGATTGTTATAAGACATTACCAAGTTAATATTCGAGTGACAGCACAGGGCGCTATCTCCAGACCAAAGCTATCCTTAGATCTATGCTTATAGCATAGTCAATCACTCGAACACTCATTTTAACCGACTAAATGCTAACTATAAATAAACTTTTAGAGCTTTGATAAACTTGTTAACAAGCTCCAGTCTATTATCTGTCGGAACGTGCTCTTAGGCTTCGGTACGAGTAACAGGTGGCTACAGAATTCCAGAGAATCTTGATTCTCGACGACCTCTATTAACATAATTGTCAAGAGAAACTTTACCTCCGATTGGAGACTCTTATGCAAGGATTAGACGGAAGCATTGTCCATCAGACATTAATTTAGTTGTGGTTCTCTTGGAAAGATAGCCGAAGGCCTTCCGAAACCACACTTCTACTAGTCTCCGTAACAGTTATCCAGATTGATGCTCATCTTGATAACCATCCGTTAACCGCAAAACAACAGAGGTCCTAACTCACACCTGTAGCACCTGCAAGGCCTACGGAAGGAGGAACTGCATCTCATTCACAAAGATCCTCGACCCAGCAGTTTAGGGGCGTCTGACTGGAAGTCTCGATCAGATGTAAGCCCCGTATTCGAGTCGCTATATGACGATCCCTAGAGTAATTATAGGAGAGTAAACTATACCCTCACGAGGAGTTCTTGTAGGCGACCTTCTGTCTAGGACGTCCTCCCTTACTCCTTTCTGCTAATGCATGTCGAATATACGTCGACATAAGGAGCAGAGTATTGTTGCTTTCTTTGTAGCTTGTTCATAAACCAATGAAAGCTTATCATCAAAAACTTAGTGTTCGGAAACCGGAGCAACTCTAAGAGAGTTTTTCACCTTGTCATCTATTAAGGATGACGACGCAAGGGCTCTGTCATGTCTATTTAACTCCAAATTAGCAACTTGTTAAGACAGAGTTATATGTGATAAATATATAGCCCTGGAAAGGACTCTAAATGAGGTACAAACATCCTCCAATTCCTTTCCGTAGAGACATAGCGTCACAGTTCTTAAAGGTGATGTGCGTAATACAGTGAGTCTAAATTCGCTCTGAATGAATAAATTTTCGTCTCAATTGTGACCAAGCGAATAATGAATGACGAAGGTAAGGCCACAGCTAGGTCCTTAGCCTACTCATTCAAACGCAGAGGAACTCTCAATACATCTTCACTGTTTTCTGACCAGCGGAACTACAGAAGATGACAAGAAACTGCCTTACTTCTTTCCACAGGAAAGTTGAATGTGGAGTCGTCTAAAAGGCCAAAAGCCAGCGACACCTGTCTATACTTAACCGGAAAAGACATCCCTCCTCTTTTTCCAGATAATTTAGCGTCCAACAACGCTAGCAGTTTCTTGTAAATAGACGCAGCATTCTGATTCGTTGGAACACATTCCGGGTAGTGTTGATGGAATAAATCCTCTCAACACTGTATTGTTCCGAAAGTGGAGGGTAAATCCCCTCCATATCCCTTCATCATTCGTCTGAATCAGTTGAAATCACGGTCAACGGCATCTGAATGCGCAGATAACTGGACCAACCCAGCACCATGCGACAGCTCAGATTTTGAGACTGCCGTCGATTGCTACTGCACTTGCTGGGATGCTGTGAGGAGCTGCGCATCTGCATCAGCAAAACAGTAACGGAGGCCTAAGGAGCAGCGGTCTTCTGGCCGCCGGCTGCTCCCGGGACAGTATGTCCAAGACGGCACTTTCTCCGGATGTCCCGATATATGAGGCCTCGTCTAAGCTATTGAATAGTGCTACTTTCTAGCTGTCGCAGCATTCAGACTCTCAGGAACAAACTCAGGGAAGTATAGATGCATAAGCGTTATCGCCACCCTGTGGTTCTGAAAGGGAAGGGTAATTCTCCTCCAAATCGGCATCTGAATGCGCAGATGACTGGACCAACCCCACACCTTCCGACAGCTCTGAGACTGCCGTCATCTGCTTTTGCATTTGCTGCGATGCTGCGATGAGCTGCACAATCTGCGACAGCAAGTCCGTTACAGAGGCCTAAGGAGCAGCGGTCTTCTGTTGCATGGCCGCCGGCTGCACCTGGGACAGTGTGTCCGAAATGGCTCTTTTCTGTGGATGTCCCTATAAATGAGGCCTTGTCTCCTTGGCTACTGTATGGTGTGACTTCACTGACGAAGAGTGACTTTCTCGGCGATGCAGGCTGGATATCAGAAGTCATGTAGCCAAGGTGCGGTCGTGTGTGCTTGGTAGATGTTGAAGAAGCTGTAATTATAGCCGACCCCGGCTGTAAACTGAATGGAGCGTCCGGAACGGGATGCATGGACGTATGCTCCGACTGACGCAAGTTCCGATCCATAACATCTGTCCCCAGATGTTATAATAGAAGAGAGTGTGGGGGGGGGGGGGGGGGGGTCCCTCTCTCGCTCGTGGTCTTTCAGACCTCGCCGAGCTTCTTGTTGAACTTGCCGGCTTCTTCCTTTCCGTCGTCGCAGGGTGAGCCTTATATTAATATTATATTATAGTGCTCGCTCTACCCTTTCCATTCTCCATGACCGCAATGGACACAGCCGATGTCACGGTACCCTCGAGCTAGCTGGCAACAGGGTTTTGAAACCAAACTGTGGTTTATTGCCCTGTCTAATAATCATGAGCACTTTTGCCGCTAGCTCTGATTGACTAATTAATGCGAAGGCGGAAGCACACTGACGGCGTCACATAAATATCACCATGTTCTTGTTCCTCTGTAAATATAAACTAATAAACTAGAGCGACCTGGGGCGAGAGGACCGGTGGCAGCCTCTCATTTCGAGAGGACCGACAGTGGTCCCTCGCTAACAACATACCATGACACCCATCAGCAACGATTGTCATCCCATGTGACACATATGAGCAAGAATTAGTAGAAGCACTCGATTACAAGCAAGGCAACCTACAAGAAAATAAGAGGAAAGACTTCCTCGCCTAAAGAGCAATATGCTTATAAAATGAAGCACTGGAAGTATGATGCATGACAAAAATGCATCAACACCCTAAGGGTGAGGACGTAACCCTGGGGAAATACAGAAAAAACTTCCTGTATAACACATTAAACTCCCAAGAAATTTTATATGAAAAATTTAAAAAAAAACAAGCCAAAAAGCTTGGGAGTTAAACAGGGGGGATCAAGGGAGGGTAGGGAAGGAATACTTAACCAACAGTGGAAAAATCATTATCAACAATGATGACGTCAGGCTCATGTCCCGAAATTAGGGAACATGAACTAATTTTTATAAATATTATAAAATTACAGCCCTGAACATTTTCAAACCACCGTTTCTTCCTTCCTTCATCCAATTGCGTCCTTGGATCCACCAATTTAACCATTGATTTGTGTCTGGCCTCATTATTAATTGAGATTTAAAAAGCACAAAAGTAAGTTTGTTGTTATCTGACAAGGGCCAAACAAACAATGGTGTTGGCGCCAATTTCGGTCACTTCCCGATGTCTGCGCATGCACAGAGGGTAAATGTATGGAGGACCAGTTAGGACTTCTAATTTTCGGTTTTGCATGCAAATTTTGGGGATTGGGGGGCACAATTTGTGTTTGGCCCTAGATATTTTAGAGTTAGCACCAGCTATGTCTGGGCCATTGGTATACTGTGTAAAAATAAACCGGAAACAAGGCACAGAAAAAAGGCCCAAAGTCAGTAACAGATTTTAAAGCTTCCAGATGTGAAGCAAGATCTTCAAACGAAGAAAAAACGATACATCAGATAGAAGATGCATGACCGAAACAACCTAACACCCCTAGGGTGAGGATGTAACCATGGGGATAAACAGAATAAACATTTTGTTAGACACGTTAAACTCCCAAGAAATTTAATAAAAAATTTCAATAAAAATAAGCCAAAAAGAGTGGGAGTTTAACAGGAGGGCTTCAAGGAGGGATTGGGAAGGAACACTTAACAAACAGTGGATAAATCATTAGCAAGAATGATGATGTCAGGCACATGTCCCGAAACTGGGAAACATGAAATAATTTTTATAATTATTATAAAGTTACAGTCCTGAATGTTTCTAACCACCGTTGTTCACTTCCATCATCCATTTATATCCTTGGATCCACCAATTTTACCACTGATTTGTGTCTGGCTTCCTCAAAAAAGGAGATTTAAAAGCACAGATGTCAGTTCAATGTTGCTGACTTTAGCGCCAAACAAAGAATGATGGTTTGCGCCAATTTCGGTACCTTCCTGGATACTGTGCACAGATCTAAAAAGTATTGAGGACCAGATAGGACTTATTTTTTTTGGTTTTGCATGCAAATTTTGGGTATTGGGGGGCAAAATTTGTGTTTGGCCCTGGATTAATTTGAGTTAGCACCAGCTAGTCTGGGCCACTGGTTGTCATATAAAAATTGGAAGTTTTTAATTATTCTAATTTCAAGAGGGGTCTTTATTGCAGGTGTTGTCCACTGGCCATGTTAGGTGAAGGATTGTAAATTTGAGTTATCTATTTACCTGTTTCTCAAAGATGTCCTTCTGTTCATCACTGTTGGAATTGTTCTTTAAATCTAAACCACAGTCAATGGCAAGACATTCTGGCTTCTTAGCTAACTTTGTTAGCTGTGGTAAGGTTTTATCAGTCCAGGTCTTAACTTCATAGGGATGTATCCCTTAAATTAAAATTAGTTAAGAATTCGGATGAGCAATAACTCACAGTGAATCATTTTTGTCAACAAATCGCAAGTCAAAATTGGCATACCTTAATTAAAGATGCACAGTTAGGGTAGCTAAAATGGTCAATGCAGATACTCATGGGAAGCGATTTTTGAAAGTGTACATGTATGTTAATTTTTTCATAGAAATGTATTTTTAACATGCAATATTATGTAGTTTAATGATTAGCTCCCCTGTCAGTAGCAGTTTTTTGTGAATAGTTCAGAGTGATGTTTTCTATAACATAAGGTAAAGGATCAACACTAGTATTAACTGATTACCTACCACAAAAAGCAGATGATACTTGGAAACAAAATTCTTGAATAGCTATTTTTTTTATTTTTTGCGTAAAAACAAAGCTTATGACCCTTCATTGGAATGAGCTTGATCCAATGAGGGTCATAAGCTATGTTTTGGAGAGACAAATGAAAAAAGTAGTGAAATTTGAATGGTGATTTTTGCGAATAACACAGGCCAGTTTTGGCCTTTACTTGGGTAAAGAGTTAACTGGATGTAGTCACCATTTTGTGAGGGTTTTATTGGTAATCCACTGTTTAGGTACTGTATATTCTCATGCTGGCATGATTAGAAAAATTTCATGACTGACTTTTGAAGAAGAATAATCAATTAAAGTCGACTTTAACTGTACACTGTGACCTCTTGAAACAATTATTATTTGGAAAACAATATTTTGGGTCATTACTTCCTCAGGACAGACATACTTCAGGCATGCTGCATACCTATTGCTCTCTGAGGAAAATTCAGACTCCTGACTACCTCAGGCCCAAACCTAAGCCTCAGCCTAATAATAGCTGCATTGAAATTTTAGAAGGCAATTGCACTCCTTGGAAAACTGAGAAGGGCAATTATTTGTACTCCATACGTTTTAGAATGCCAGACCTGGTGTAATGTGTTGTATCTTTATACTTCTTTCCCATATCAATTGCGATGTATTTTGATGTTCTACAGCCTCTGACAATTCTTATGAGCATGATGTGGAGGAGAGTAATAACTGATATTTCATCAGTAAAGGGAAATGAAAACCTAACATCATTGATTTTGAAATTGTAGTCGATTATGAGTGTTACCAACATTTAGTTGACTTCTTGATTAATCATGCCAGGCCCAGTAGATTCCTCTCACACCAAATTTTCCAGAAATTGTTATTTCCTTGAAAATCATCCTCAATTCCACCAAAGTTAAAAAATTTATAGTAATTTATATATTTTTTATACTTACCAATGACCCAGACATAGCTGGTGCTAACTCTTAAAATATAGGGCCAAACACAAATTTTGCCCCCCAATCCCCAAAATTTGCATCTAAAACTAAAGAAAACATGTCCTGAAAGGCCCTCCACACTTCGCCCCTACTGCGCATGCGCAGTGTCAGGGACGTTCCGAAATTGGCGCCATTTATCATTCTAATAACCAGTGCCTGGTAAGCGCTATGTACTCAGCGGGGAGGCAAGAGTTCCCAACTCCTGGGAGGGCCATCCCCGTCTGGGTCATTGGTAAGTATAAAAAATATATAAATTACTATAAATTTTTTAACATTTTTATACTATACCAATGACCCAGACATAGCTGAATAGTAAAAAGGCTGGAGGGCCAAGGACATAGAGCACAATGGAATACGCTCAATAAAATAAAATAGAGTCATCCCCTGTAGGGAAAAGAAGTAATAGGCCTTACATGTATCTTTCTTATTTATGATAAATTAGAAAGATACAACACCTTCCAAACTGAGCTTCATACATCCATGAACTCTATTAATATCCAATATAATCCTTATACTAATAATTTTTAAAGTAAGCCAATAATAAAGTAAGTCTAGAGAATAGAGACTCTTATACTCCTAAAAGTGTCTGAGAATTGCATAATCATGTCCGTTGACATATGCAATATTCCAAAGCTATACTTTAAAAACTAAGACTTGAATGAATTTTAACTTCTCACTAAACAACCATCCCAATAACAGCTCAGAATTACTAACTCCGGAGGAGGTATCCCCTTGTTTTCATAGTAAAACAGGTGACCCAAGGGAACACCCTCCCCCCCCCCCCCCTTTTTCTTGCCCTGGGTCAAATAGCCCAGAGCGAAGAGGGCAGCCGAACGGAGACACTGCCGAAACAGACAGCCTACCTAGCTATAGTAGCAACTGTTAAGTGAATGACATTCTGAGCAGTAGATAATAGACCTAACAAAACAGGCCTCCAGAAATTGACTCGATATTTCTAAGATAAAATTCATGAATGTGGATGGCTGAGCGCAATGAGCGGCCTTCAAAAATCTATAATAGCGACACTATTAATGTAAGCCCAAGAAGTAGAAGAACTCTTACTTCATGAGCCGAAATCTTAAGCACAACTGCTAAGTCAATGATATACCATAAGCAGTACCGATAGTTAATAGAATCCATTAACAATAAAATGGAGCGTAACGTCCTTCTACTAGACATCAAAGATAGAAGAAGCTTACGCCCTTGTAATAAACAGATATCTGTTTATAAATACATAAACTGTACCCGGAAAGAGTAAAGGCCTATGCCCATACGAAGACGGAAGGACCTTAAAATAATAGGTTCCGGATAATAGGAGCCTAACTCTTATGCAACAATCCAACCTAAATAGTAACGGAAGTATTGATTCCGAAACTATGAAAGTGAAAATCATCCATCGATAGTGCATGAAACTCACTGACTCTACAGTAAAAGAGAAACCAACAGAATTACTGTCTAAAAGGTCAGAATTTGAAAACTACTGTTTCCAGAGGCTCAAATGATTACTTAGCTAAATAAGAACCGAAGTTAAAATCCGTATAGGAATTTAATCTAAAGATTCTAAGTCTATTTATCAAAAAGTTACTAACTGACTTAGATAAAGAGACAAAAGACTCAATTGTAAACTATCGTAGAGTGCATAGGTATGAGGTAACATAAACCTATAACCTAAATAATAACAGACTGCAGTAGATCTTGTGAAACAAGTATACTAAAAAATAGCAATGAGTAGTATGGAGGGATCGAGAATATGATCATAATGATCCCCACACCACGACGGAAGAGCCTCCACTTTAGTCGCATAGAATAGCGAAGAAGAGGATCTCCTATAGTAAGAAATCGCGTCCAAAGCTCGTCCAGTACAGTGCTTACAATGCAATACGGACCACACAACGGAATACATGAAGGTTGCGACCTTGCTGGTTGTGATAAAGATGACACGATTTACCCAGTGAAAAAAGATCCTCACATAGAGGAAGATTTCACGTTAAGACCCACAGTAGACAAGAGAGTAAATTACTCATGATCTCTGTGAAGATAGAGATGCTATCAACAGAAATGTATTGTGGTTGTTTATCTTAGCAATACCTGCTAAAACAACAGCGCCGGAGGATACGCGTATCCTATCATTCCGTCCTATAGATCAATAGAGCGTTAACACTATTAGCTCAGAGATCTGGACAAGCCAACACATACGTCTGCAATTGATTAGCAAGCTGTGTCATAAATAAATCATCATTGGGCGCTCCCATAGATAGCAAATCTGATTGAATACTTGTTTGTTGAGAGTCCATTCTGACAGCAACAAGCGACCCGTAAGAGAACGGGAGTCCGATAAAACAACCAGACGACCCGGAATATGACGGACCAAAACTGAACTTGGTGTACAATAACCCACAGACGGATTCTTTCCATTAAATTGAATAACGGAAACGAAAGAGTGCCTCCCTGGTTCCGGAGATACGCCACTACTGTCGAATTAAAGGACAGGAATTTGGGCATGCGTTTCTGAATAATGTTCATGCAATGACATAAAGCAAGCCTAAAAAACATTATTCCGCGGAAGTTAAACTGATTGCTAAAAGACTGCGGAACCCAAAGACCCTGGCACTTCGAATCCGTAGGGATCAGTATATATCCCAATCTGTTTGACTGGCAACCGTCATAACAGCCACACTCGGGTCCGGCAACTGCGGCGGCACTCTCTGAGTCAACCACCGAATGTTTGCCCCAGTCTGAATCTCTTGTAACACTAGATAGACAAGAGAACGTATAAATCGAGCAATTCATGGATTGCCGGAAAGTTGCCGTCGAAGAGAAGCTCCTCCGAGAACGAAGCGACTCTGAGAGAGTTCTTAACCTTACTATCCACGCGTGTGGATGTAGCTAGGGCTGCGTCACGTCTAACCAACTCCAATCAGCCACTGAAGGGCGGAGTTATACGTGAACAAACTACTGCCCTCAAAAGAAATTACATTGAGAATAATATCCCGTAAATCTTTTCTTGAAGACGTAATGATAACGCCTCAGTAAGGCGGATTACGTATAATAATGCGTCTAAGTTAAGTCTACTATACATAATGTCGTTCCCAACATTGAAATTGGAAAAGACATAAACGGCGAAAAAGAATATATGCAGTCTTTAATCACACCGTCTAGACGCATATGAACTCTCGGTATGCCCTGCTCTGCCAAAATAAACTATTTGTAAAAATGATAAAATGGCAGAAATGAGCAACGCGGACAAGAAACTAAACTATCATGCTTAGTAGCAGGCTTGTATATATATATATATATAGCGTCGAAAAATAAAACACATGTGTAATGACAATATTGGACTGCGTCGGTAAGTCAGGGACAATGTCCCTGTACCGATCGAAAAATCCGAGTCCAATGACGCTATAAGTCTCTTATCCAAGATCGCAGCAATGAAGTCCGAACTAATAATCACTGGAAGATAATGCCAGAAGATATGAAAGGCATCTTCCGATACTACTAAAGGGAAAACTCGAAATCTTTCGAATCCCTTTCGCCATCCTGTCGGACCCTATAAAGCGTTCGGTCGTCCGTAGCTGATGCAACCGTGGACCGCACCGACCCAGCGCCGTCGGATAATTCCTGATTCGACCGAGAAACTGTCAATTGCTGGGATGCTGCGAAACAACTGTGCTAACTCGGATAGCACGTCCGTCACTGAGGCCTGAGGAGAAGCGGTCTTACGATGCATTGCCGCTGGAAGCTCCGTGATCGTTACCCCGTGCATACTTCCAATATGCGAGCGAACGGAGTGTATAGGCCTCGTGTCCCTTGGCTACCGGATGGAGCGACCTATTCGCCGTGGAATCACTGAATGCCGAAACTGATCGGATACTCGAGGTCACGTAGCCAATGTGCGGTCGTGTGCCCTGCTGTGAGGATGAGGAAGCATTAAAGACAGTCTCTCGGACTGTCTATATAACGGAGCGTCCCGGGCAACGGACATATGCTCCGAATGTAAAATATCTGAACCACAACATGCGGTCCCCTACGTTGTTGGGCGAGAGAGGAACCTCTCTCGCTCACAGCCCGGACGGACCTGGACAAGCCAGGAACCGGACTAACAGGCTTCCTCCGATCTGTCCTCAATCTGCCGTCACTGGGTGAGTACTAAAGTAATTAAAGTGCTCGCATCACCTAAATCTCCTTCCTAGACCGCAACGGACGAACCCGGCAGCCGAACCATTCGATGAATGTACGCTACACCGGGTGAGCTAGCGAATGTCACTCCGTAAGCGATAGACATATTCCATGAGCACTTATTGCCGCTAACTCTTCATTAACTATGACGACAGAGGCACCCTTTTGAAAGACATCTCCATAACTCTTCGAACAAGAAACCAGAAATGCTTGGATAGCAAGCATAAAATAATAATATATATAGCGTCGTTCAATAATTCGAAAGTTTGTGTGACATTATTGGACTATGTCGGAACTGAGAGACGATGTCCCTGAACCGAACCAAAAATTTCTAAGTCCACCGACGCTATCAGTTTCTTATCCGGCATCGCAGCATATGTTGTTCCGAAAGGGAAAGCTTGAAATCCTCCGAATCCCTTTCGGTATCCCGTCGGACCGGATGAAACTTTCGGACGTCCGTACCCGCTTCCGCGGAGCGTCCCGACCCAGCATCGTCGGATAAAATATATGCGACAGATTCAGTTGATGCTGGGATGCTGCGATAAACTGTGCTATTAAGGAAAGCACGTCCGTTCCCGAGGCCTGTGCAGTAGCGGACTTACGATGCATTGCCGCCGGAAGCTCCGTGTACGTTGACTCCCGCACACTTCCTATGCGAACGTCCGGAGTCTGCAGGCCTCGTGTCCCCGGCTACCGACCCAGCGCCGTCGGATAATTCTCGATCCGACACCGTTTCTGTCGGCTGCTGGGATGCTGCGATAAGCTGTGCTATGTGCACAAGAATGTCCGGCGTCGAGACCTGCGGAGGCGCAGTCTATCGCTGCTTCGCCGAGGGCAGCTCCGCATCAGATGGCTCCCGCATACTTTTCCTATGCGAACGTCCGGAGTCCATCGGTCTCGAATCCCTGGCTGCCGGATGGTGTGACCTGGTCGCCGAAGAATCCTTGATCGGCGAAGCTGGTAATATATCGGCGGTCACGCAGCCAAGGTGCGGTCGTGTGCGCTGACGAGAAGAGGAAGCCTTAGCAGTCTCAGCGGACTGCCTATACAACGGAGCGTCCCGAGCGACGGACGTATGCTCCGCTAGCGACACATTTTGTACCACAACATCTGGGGCCAGATGTTGTTGAACGAGAGAGGGGCCTCTCTCGCTTGCCGTCCGGATGGACCGGAACGAGCTATGAACCGGACTAAAAGGCTTCCTCCGTTCTCCCTCCGATCCGCCGTCACTGGGTGTGCGTTAAGTTAATTTTATAGTGCTCGCATCACCCCAAAATTCCTTCTAGACCGCAACGGACGAACCCGGCTGCCGAACCATTCGGTGAATGGACGCTACACCGGGCGAGCTAGCGGACGTCAAAGGCCGTCGAACCTACTAGGGTCCTCTTAGGCAATTGGCGTATTACATGAGCACTTTTCCGCTAGCCCTTCATTAATTGTGACGACGGAGGCACACTGTTGCAAGACATCACAGATACATCACCCTAATCTTGATCGTCTGAAATAGAAATTGATAAAGTAGAGTGACCCTGCGGGGAAAGGACCGGAGTGTCCAAATCCCCAACAACATACCGTGACATACGCTTCCCATATTGTCATCGAAATCATACGATACAGAACAGGAGTTAATACGAGTACACTGACCACATATAGAATGATAATAAAGTCAGAGGAAGACTTCCTCTTAAAACAATTGATCAATATCCTTTCAATGTGAAAAGAAAACAAGTCCTGGTACTCGCACTAACCCCTGGCAATCAAAATACATAATAATAATATGATCCATTAATATAGAAAAAATAATTGAAATCAAAATATTTTGAAAAAATATTTTTTCAGAACAGCCCAAGTTTCTGAAAAGTAACGTTGAGCCCCAATGGATCCCAAGCCTAAGTGTGGACAAAAATTTTAAAAATATTTTAAACAATTTATTCAACACTTACGAACAATAATAATGTATCTAGTTATGATTAAAATAACATAAAGATATTATTATTTAGAAATCCCCCCCTCATACAGAGGGCTGTTGTAAATGTAAACAATGAGTGTAAAAACACTAAAATAAGACTCCAGGCACCCAGGCCCGAAATCAGTTAACAAAAATACACTATCTGATGCAAAACAGAGACTTCCAGGGAAGAAACTGCAGAACATCAGATGGTAGATGCAGAACACAACGCCTAACCACCCGTAGGTGAAGACGTAAACATGGGGAAAGAACAGAATTCATTCTGTTATTCAGCTAAAACTCCCAAGAAATTTTAGTAATAATAATTACAGAAACTATGCCAAAAGCATGGGAGAATAGCAAGGGGGAACTTAAAGGACAGGGAGAGAGGAAAACACTTGAAAAAACAGTGTAACTAAATAATCAGAATGACAACAAAATGGCTGCTGCCTTGAAAATAGGTAACTTAACATAATTTCATTAAAAAATTTTAAGTTACAGCCCTGATAATATTCTGTCACACATTCTTTTCCTCTCCTCCTTCTCTATCCTCCTTAGAATCACCATTTCACTAATATTTATGTGTCTGGCATCATTTAAACTGAGATTTAAAAGCACAAAGATCAGTCAGATGTTAACTGATGAAGGGCCAAACTTAGAATGATAAATGGCGCCAATTTCGGAACGTCCCTGACACTGCGCATGCGCAGTAGGGGCGAAGTGTGGAGGGCCTTTCAGGACATGTTTTCTTTAGTTTTAGATGCAAATTTTGGGGATTGGGGGGCAAAATTTGTGTTTGGCCCTATATTTTAAGAGTTAGCACCAGCTATGTCTGGGTCATTGGTATAGTATAAAAATATCTGTTTTTTTGGTTAACATGTTTCAGTTCAATGTATTTTAAGGAATAAACTTGATGATTTCAACTCAAGCGTCTTCATAAATTGCTCTGTGGAGTTATGAAGCTGTTCCCAAATCAAAGATATTACTTATCAATATGAATAGAAAAACATAACTGTTATTTCTAAAAGGGCCAACAAGCCACTAATTTGAAGAAAAAAGTTCACCATTTCTTAAAAATTCTAAATTTAAAGTAATTTGTATACATTGGCGCCACCATCATTCTTTGTAGAAAAGAGTACTACATAATAACTCAGCGGGGAGGTATGAGTGCCCACTCATGGGAGGGCCATACCCATCTGGGCCATTGTTAAGTATAAAAAATATACAAATTACTTTAAATTTATAATATTTTAATACTATAAACTAATGGCCCAGACTAGCTGAATCGTAAAAAGGCGGAGGACCTAGGACTTCAGAATTAATAGACCAACATAGTTCCAAGCCTGTAATCCAAGGTGAAAGAAAAGTCAATTTAAAAGGAATTACATGTATGTCTCTCTATACAGTAATAGAGAAGACATATCATACAAAAGGAGCCCGTTCAAGTAATTCTGTATACTTAGCATGAAGACTATGCTAATTGGATGTAACAAGTTCCCAATTTTTAAGGCTGGTCTGGACTAAGCCCCAAAAATTAGGATGGCGTATTTGAGAATGAGAGGTTATCCCCCATAAACATACGCCATATACAATAAAACACAAGCTGTATCCAGGATATAATCTACAGACAAAACAGCTTCACTCATAGTTACACACTTATCAAGTCGGAGGAGAGGTAAAAAATCACCCCCTCCCCCTCCCCCACCTTCTTCAAAAAGAAAGAGGGGAGCGCTCTGGAATCAGTAAAAGTGGTACCAAATAACAATATAAATATTCGTCGAACAGGCACCCAGGTATTAATTATTAGTAATAAATTGGTGCTTAACGCCACTTCAGAAGATAAGGCTATTGCAGCGAACCCGGTAATTAATAGCGCTCGCTTGTAACATATACCGGAATCGGCACACGTAGATAGGTCAAAAACCGGTGATATAATATATAACATACACATGTCCAACAGAATCACAATGGACGATCTCTGTAGAGTAAACACACTTCCGAGGTAACCCACAGGTGACCCCATTCAGGTGTACAATAAATTCCAGTAAATAACACTCATAGACGTGTTCTATCCGATATTTATGCTCCCAGAAACGTGCAAATATACGAGAGTGTAAAGACAAGTTGTATTCAATTGGGTACCAAAATTGGGTACCAAAATTAATAGAAACCTTGATCTAGAAATGGAACAAGCTATGATTAACAGACTAGTCACAGATCGCCCCCCAAAATAATTCATTGTTTCCAATGTCCATGACATACAATAATGCGTCTTCCTAATAATGCATTTATTATGTGCGTGAGCATTGAAATCCTGCATGTAATCATCTGAATACAAGTTAACTGACTAGACAGCCCCCCAGGTACCCAAAGGCTAGCAATTTATTGATGATGAATCATATGCTCGTATATGACATATAGACGAACAACCATAGGAAACCAACCAACTAAAAAGTGGATGTGCCCATGAGGTCGCCATAGTACACGACCCAGCTGCCAATCGAGAAGTCATGAAATGCATGTATATACTTAAATGCATATGAGGCTTATGGGAAGAAAACTACGTCTTGCTCTGTACTCGCCTCTTAATACATTGGCCGTGGGGAGGGGGGATTCAATATCATATCGAACCCCCCTCACCCGCATTACTTGAATCATTTTTGTGTTAGTCATCAAATAGCATAGGAACTGCAAGGCTCCCTCACGTCAAACCGACTCCATAATGCCACTAAGGGTGGAGAAGGACGTGATGAACAAATACACTGTATTTACATAATAACTCACACCAAACCATACTGGTTTGAAGAGAATAACCTCCTCTAACAAATGGTATCATGTCCGATAGTACAACTAACTCAGCCTAGATGAAGAAGCTAAAGGTCTTCCTGTACGTGAAGACCATTAAAAGCTGATAACTGAGGCCCTAGAAGCTCACTAGGGAGACTTACAATGTTAGCCATAGCTTATAAGTCTTCATCTATGTGAAGACAGATATATCGATGTAAGTTGCGACCCTGAAGGCTCAATGGAGACTTACACTTACCGTCGCGCAAGGTAGGGAATGAAGAACCGTTATATAAACACCCCTGAATTCCCAAAGAGACAGCAGTCCCATGAGATAATAAATTCAGTTATGCCACTGCATAAAACTTAAAAAATCTCACTTAAGATTTTAGCTAGGCTACTATGGTGTAGCAATAAGACTCAAGTCTATGACACCTAGGAAAAACAAACCGAAAAGCACAGTATCTTTTTTGGTTGTAATCCCAAAGACAGTTGACAGAGCCTAACCGAAGAGACCGTTGTAACCTTACAGAAGGCTACTATGGCGTCCACAATGACATAATTGTCATGACGCCAAGACATATCTCAGCCTATCTACACACTATCCATCCAGATTCAGGACGATAAACAGGTGATAATAAAAAACTGGAGAATAATTTTGACAGCATCTAATGCTTTTTCTTCAATAGGAAAGCTTATACCTCCAGAAGAAAAGCCTCTCTTGGAAGATATGTCTAACAAGTATTCTTTAAGTGGAGCTTGCTCAGGTTGATAGCCGCAGGCCTGCCGAGACTACATTATCATCCACTAATCTTCCACAATTTATCCACTTTTGCGAGGTTTGTAACCTACTGCCAAGTGGCAAGCAACCAAAATCTATTCTCGACGACCTCAAATGATCCCTTCATTAAGAGAGCCTTTACCTTCACTAGGAGTGAATCTCTTTGAAAGGAACTTCTGTGATTAACGTCCAGTTTCTCGTGAAGTTGATAATCCTTCGTAAAATGGCAAGCAACAGAGGTCATGTCCATCATCTGTATGATTTACGATGCTTATGGGAGGAGAAACTACGTCTTCCCCGTGATGAAGCTCGTCTCATCAACCTCAATTGTTCCCTTCAATAAGAGAGCCTTTACCTCCACCAGAAGCGACTCTCTCTGAGAGGAACTTCCGTGATTAACGTCTAGTTTCTCGTGAAGTTGATAATCCTCTGTAAACTGTCACGCAATAGAGGTCATGTCCATCACCTGTACAACTTACAATACTTATGGGAGGAGAAACTACGTCCTCCCCGCGAAGAAGCTCGTCTCATCGACCTCAATTGTTCCTTTCAATAAGAGAGCCTTTACCTTCACTAGAAGCGACTCTCTTTGAAAGGAACTTCCATGATTAATGCCCAGTTTCTCGTGAAGATGATAACCTTCCATTAATCGTCGGCCTAGGGGTGTCTGATCCAGAGCCTTGATCAGACCTATACCCCTTTCCCCAATCATTATAATGACGACTTCCAGAGTAAATATAAGAGGGTTATTGTACCCTTGCGAGACATTCTCATGATGCTTTCTTAGAAGCAGAACGGCCGTGTTTACCCCGGTATGCTGAAGTGTGTTGATGAGACAGCAACTTCAATAGCAGAGCACTGAAGCTTCATGTAGCCTGCACATATATTAATGCAAGCTTGTCGTCAAATAGTATATTTCTGGTAACCGGAGCGACTCAGAGAGAGCTTTTCACCTTGTCATCTATAAGTGATGATGACGCAAGGGCAGCATCACGTCTTACCAACTCCAAATTCACTGTCTGTGCGGAGTTGTACGTGGCATACATGACTGCCTTGGAAAGAACTCTAGCGAGGAACCACATCCTCATAATTCTTTCCATTGAGATGTTGCGCCATAGCTCTGGTAAGGTGATCTGCTTAGGGCATTGCGCCCATTTTTGCTCTTTTCAATGAAATAGCACATTCCATTATTTCCGAGCATATATTAAATGATACAGGCAGGGACATATTTTCATCCCCGGCCTGCTCATCTAAATGCAGACTTAGTCAGATGGAACAATATTCTTAAGAGCTTAAGACTTTTAATAATCTTAAAGTGCCCTTCTGTGAGAGATGGAGACTCCCACTGCATATCCCTCTCACCATCCCAATGTTCCATCCGCAAATATGGTCAACTCCATCTGACTAAACGGATGACTGGACCAACGCAGCACCGACTGACAGCTCACCATCGGAGTCTGTTAAACGGTAGTACTAGCCTCAAACGACTAGCTATCAACCCGAACTTGCGAAGTCAGATAGCTAGTCTGTGGTCAAGGCACTTCATAAATGAAGTAAGGGAAGATGCCATAGCTGCCACCGAATCTGGCTGCAGTGTGGAAGAAACATCACGAACCGCAAGCATGAACGGGCGTTCCAACTCACTAAAGTTTCTCGCACAAAAACAGTCGACCCCGACTGCTGACGGAAAGGAGAAGGTTCTCCAGCTCGCAGTCTGCTCCAGACCTTTCCTAGTGTTCCGTTAGAAACTTTTAGGCATCTATCCCTTATCATGCAAATCCATGGAAGAAGAGGAAGGCGTAACCACAGCCGACTCTGGCTGAAGTGCGGGAGAAGCATCCCGACTTGTCACATAGGATGGATGCTCCTCCTCACTGAAGTTTCTTACAACACAAAACAGTCGTCCCCCGACTGTTAACTGGATGAAAAAATGCTCTGCACTCTCGATCTGTCCCCAGATCTCGTAGAGTATCCTGCTTAGAAACTTCTAGGCTTAATCCTCTTTCGTGTGCTTCCATGTAAGTAGAAGAAGCCATAATTGCCGCCGACCTGGCTGCAGTGTGGAAGGAACATTTTGATGCATGTTCCGACTCAATAAGGTTTCTCACAAAGAATACAGTTGGTGAAATTTTAAAGGTTTTGAAAAAGTGGTTTGGGAGAAAAGTAGTCTTACATGTTTTTCCCATTACCCAGTGTTAAAAAATGCTGACTCAGCACTTTTTCAAAGTCCCCAAAAAGTACCCCATGATAAAACCGATAGCAATTTTTTTTTATCATTCCATTCTGTTGGTCCTAAGGAAGCTTCACAACAAATAAGAATTCTCAGTGCCGTGAAGTTTTGGAGATATGGGCATTTTAATTTTTTCTATTTTTAGCGCCTGTGGTTCCCATGGGGCAATGGGAAAATTTTTTTTTGCATAAATTAAGTACTTATGACCCAATAAGCCTCATATCAAATTTGGTCCAAATCTACCTCTCGGTTTGGAAAACAGAAATTTTGGGAGGGGCAAATATTCTTGCCCCTCCCATTACAACGCCAAATATAGCCCCACAAACTTCTCTTGAACAAATCTGAGTCTACACCTCAAAAGGAAGCTGCACACTAAATATCAAGTCTCTGCTACTGCTGGTTCATGAGAAGAAGATTTTTTAAGATTTCAGCACACTTTTGGGGTGTGACCCTACCAATGGGCGAGGCAACTTGATTTGAACAAAATCAAATTATGATGTCATAACAAACTATTATCTCAAATATCAATTAAATTGGTTCAGCAGTTTGGGAGGAGAAGACGCAAACACCATGTTCACGGACGACAGACGACAGACAACAGACGACGACGGACGACGGATGGTGAGTGATCACCATAGCTCTCCTGACTGAAAGTCAGGTGAGCTAATAATAACAGCTCTCTGTTCCGTGTGGTTTGGGAAATATGGGCGTTTGAAAATATTTCTATTTTTAGCTCCCAGGGTTCCCATGGGGATGCGGGAATTTTATTTTTTTGCATCAGTCAAGTACTTATGACCCAATAATACCACATACCAAATTTGGTTCAAACCAGACCATGGGTTCAGAAAATAGACATTTTGGGCAGGGCCAAAATTCTTAACCCTCCCATTACAAAGCTAAATATTGCTTCACAAACTTCGTTTGAACAAACTTGATTCTACACCTCAAAAGGAAGCTCCATAGCAAATATCAAGCCATTGTACACTCTGGTTCATGAGAAGAAGATTTTAAAAATATTTTGGAGCATTTTTCCCCATTCCCTCCCTATGGGGCTGGGCATACTGAGTTGAACAAAAATGCAATGCCCCTTCGGGACCATCACTCACACAAACTTTCACTTGAATTGGCCTAGTGGCTTTGAAGGAGAAGACCAACACATGGTGTTGACGGATGACAGATGGATGGATGAACGGACGACGGACAGAGAGCGATGGGATTAGCTCAGCTTGACTTTGTCAAGATGAGCTAAAAATGAATTATAACGCGGTGAGAGGCCTAGCCTCAGGACCTCACTGCCAACAACATACCGTGTCACCTGTCTACAACATTAGTCATCCCAGTGAACACAAGAAAGACAAGAGTCCGCAGGAGTGCATCGACTAAAGTCGATATCAGTTCTCCAAACTCCCCAACAAAATATATAATTAAGATACATGAATAATAGCAATCAAAATTAAATTCAAAATATTTTTGGGAAAACTTTTTTTTAAAAAAAACGCCTATTTTCCCAAAGGGAACATTAAAAGAGCCCAAAGGCATCCCGATAGAGCCTAAGTGTGGACAAAATCCAAACTTATTGAGCTACACTACCGGAATAATAATCCATGTATCCTACAGTAATTCTACAGTAATAGAATATAAAATACTACCTATATATGAGGATGTTGTCAATGTAAACAACGTCAATGAAAAAACAGGAAACAAAACATCAGGCACACAAAAAGGCCGACAGTCAGAAACCAATTTAAATGCTACCAGATGCAAAGCTAGATCTTCATATGAAGAAAAAATGATACATCGGATAGAAGATGCAAGACTAAACAACCTAACATCCCTAGGGTGAGGACGTAACCATGGGGAAAAACAGAATAAATATTCTGTAATACATGTTAAACTCCCAAGAAATTTAATAAAAAATTTCAATAAAAAATAGCCAAAAAAGCTTAAGAGTTTAACAGGAAGGGTTCATGGAAGGATAGGGAAGGAATACTTCACCAACAGTGGAATAATCATTATCAAAAATGATGACGTCATGCATATGTCCCGAAATCTGGAAACATGAAATAATTTTATAATTATTATAAAGTTACAGCCCTGAACGTCTAAAACCACAGTTGGAACACTTCCATCATCCAATAACGGCCTTGGATCCACCAATTCTTGCATTGATTTGTGTCTGGCATCCTCAAAAAAGGAGATTTCAAAGCACAGATGTCAGTTCATTGTTGCTGACTTTAGGGCCAAACGAAGAATGATGTTTGCACCCATTCCGGTCACTTCCAGACGGCTGCGCATGCGCGGAGAGTAAAAGTATAGAGGACCACATAGGACTTTTAATTTTTGGTTTTGCAAGCAAATTTTGGGGATTGGGATGTTCAAAATTTGTGTTTGGCCCTTGATAACTTTGAGTTTGCACCATCTAGTCTGGGCCATTGGTTTATAGTATAAAAATCTACAATTTTCATTATACAAAAATGCAATTTACTAAGTAACGAGCTTAATGCAACAGCTTGTGAGGTGTCAATTTTTAGCATCCTGTGTAGATTTATAGTCACAATTAATATACCATCAAAGGAACTACTGCATGAATGAAAGTGAGTTGTACAAATTTCTGTCCAATGAACAGAATGACTTCAAAGACAGCCTCGCTTCCAAAGAAATGGTCACTGTGTTCTATGCTGCAAAAGATAAGTATAATTTTGCTTTGTCCTTGACACGTTAATACCATTTATCACTTATATATTCTACTTAGCATGAGATCACCTCTTACAAGTTTTGTAATTTCTAATATTTGTATTTGTTCATCTCAGCATGCCTACTGAAGTTTTAGTTTTTGGTTCGTCTTTTATTAAACGTAATGCAGAGGCTATTCTGCCCAATTGTGATTTTGTTTCAATTCCAATGGCTGCCAATTTTTCTGAGGGACTTTGATTTGATTTCAGGATGCAGAGGTGGACATTCAGTGAATGTTCAGTGGACATTCAGTAGACATTCATTTCTATGGAACAGATTTTGGTGGAAATGAGGATGATTTTCAAGAAAATGATGATCAGTGGCTTAAACGTTGACAAGATTGACTGGCCTGGGCTTTGAAAAATTCAGAATTTTTCCCCAGATATTGTTATTTTACAATCTGTGCCATCAATGTATGTTGCCATGCCTTTGGAGATATGTAAATTAATTAATGATTTTGTGTACAATTTGGATAAGTTGGTTTGTGCACGGGGGACTGTCATTTGTCAAACCTTGCATGGTTTCAGAATATTGTTGCCTCCCATACTGGAAGCCCATAGAAAGTTTAGCACTCATCCCAAGGATATTGTAAGCTTTAATCAGGAAGTTGACAAATTTAGTGCAAGTTTGTTGGGCAGTCTGAAGGGATATTGAACAGCTGTTTGATTTTGGAGGCATAAACATCTGGCATTATCAGTCAAGAGTCTGGTTTCTAATGGTGTACACCATTTCCTTATGCTTCCTGCATCATTTGGAGATAGCATATGGAAAGGTCATTGTGGCGGTCAACACCCACATTAACTTTGTTCTTTGAAGTATATTCATTCAGTTGTCAATTATATGTTTCTTTTGATCTATGTAAATTTTCTACAGTTTTTACGAGTGCATGATAAATAAATTGGCAACCTTTGTGTTGCCCTCACTGGAACTCTCCTAGTTGTGTTACAAGTGTATTAATCTACCCCCACAACTGGTGCATAAATACCTGTATGTTTCAAATGTTATTTGTATGGAAAAGTAAACTGAATAAATTAACTCGAAGGAGAATTTATAAGCGTTTTTCAAAAATGGCATGAAGTCCTCATCAATCTTGATCTTGCTACCCCATCATTTATGGAAACATCCATGATCACACAAACTGCAATGTCATTTTTTACATTTATCAAAATTAGTTTTCTAAGAAAAACAAAAGGTGAGTATGTGTAAATTATTTAAGACTGTTTTGTAATATTAAGAAGGCTCAATGAAACAATACAGCAAATGAAGCAAAAATGACTTATTCAAAGCCCAATATGGATTTTGATCATCATTGACAAAACATGTAGCTGTGTAGCTATTGCCTCTGGAAGCTAGAGTTTTTTTTATGAAAGGAATAACTTTAACTATATGCCTTATTTAAAATACTGCAAAGTTATGCTTCTAATAATATCTCGCTATTGTTAAAATAATGATCAGCTATTGGCCTTGTAGATCATTCATTTGGATAGCAGCAAAGGTAAAATTATTACCCTTGGGCAGTCAGAAATGATGTCATGATGTTGTGTTCAATTTTAAAAAAATTTTCTGATCACTTTCAGTCACCTCTTTTTATTTCTTGCAATATCGCATCTTCGAAAATTCATATGCATTTAGTTTTTTAATTATAGAGCTAAGTAATTTCGCATTGTTTCTTTTATACAACGCTTTGCATACAATACTTTTTTTCATGCTCTTTCACATACAACCATATTTTATCAAATTAGTGGTTTATTGTTCCTTTCACTCTCTATGTTACATAAGGTCGCCAGACATTTCCCCATCGGACATTTCCCCATCCGAACATTACCCCATCCCATTTAGGCCGGACATTTCCCCATCGGACATTACCCCATTCTGCTTAATAGAAAAACGGACAATTCCCCATGCGGACTTTTCACCATCAATTTCTTAATTTTTTGTGGGTCCGTCTGTTTGGAATTTTCCTATTGATTTCTTGTGTATCATTCCTTTTTATTAAGCTGACATGGGTAATGATGTTTGAATTGTTCGATTGATGTGCTTTTATCACTATAATTGACAGGATTAAACCTAATCAGGATTTAACAGTATTTATATATCTTTATTTGTTCTCTCTGAGAAACTACTTTTGTTCAAAGGTGTTGTTGAGTTGATTGATAAACAGTGGTGTCTTCATTAAAGGAAATGTCAATGAATGCATCAGTGTTTATCACACAAATCTATAATTTATTTATTTATTTACTGGTGTTTAAGGTCACATATTTCTGCACAATGGCTAGTCATGACCAAACAACTCTATAAAAAGTGTTTATAAGACATTTGTGTTCTGTTTTCGTAGCAATTTAGAGTTAACTTTTTTGTTGAGATGATTGATAAACGGTCATGTCTTCACTGCTGTGAAATTCAATGAATACATCACGTTTTATCACACAAGTGGATTTAACAATATGGATGTTTTCATTGCAATTTTAATATTTGTTCTTTCTGTCAAGCTACTTTCGTTCAAAAATATTGTTGAGTTGATTGATAAACAGTCGTGTCTTCATTGAAGTAAATGAATGCATCAGTGTTTATCAAACAACTCAACAAGAATGTGTAAGAGATTTATAAGCAAACATATTTATATACATATATACATACACTTGTAACCAGATAAAAATTCTTTTTTTTTATTATTGATGTTGCGTTTTCATTGTTGTGAAATTCAGATTGTGCTAAAATGTGCTAATGCCTGTACCATATGCCAAGATTTTGTTTTTTTCGAGTTATAAAAGAATAAAAAATGAAACCTTTTTAAGAGTTACTTGTCACTCATTCACATGTGGAAGCTGTCAGCTACATTGGACATGGGGTAATGTCCGATGGGGAAATGTCCACCTCCGATAGGTAAAGTCTGATGGGTAAATGCCCGCCCTCGATGGGGAAAGGTGTTAATATCCGATAGGGAAATGTCCACCTCCCATGGGGAAATGTCTGCCTCTGATGGGGGAATGCTGATGGGGAAATGTCCGCCCTCGATGGGGAAATGTCCGGATGGGGAATTGTCCGATGGTGAAATGTCCGGATGGGGAAATGTCCGCGCACCATTACATAACAGGCTCCAGTGTTTTTGCTGTCTCAATATTTTAATGTGCTAAAGCTGAATATTTTTTGTGCGAAATGAGAATTTTTTGTGCCATGGTTATTTTTTATGGGAGAACTAAAAAATCATTCTTTTTTATATTTTATTCAAGAAAGATCAAAAGCATAAAATTCCATAAAATTGAATATAACATAAAATGGAACATAAAATAATAAAATATCAATGTTTTAGTTTTATATAGAAATTCGCACCTCAACGATCTATTAGTGGATTGAAACCTTTTGTCATTTTATTACTGTGTCAATCTTTAATTTGGGTCAATGGGGAAAGTACCACCAACAATTAAAGACAATTGATAATCTGGTCTATTGCTCGCTGGTTAAGAAACATATGTGTTGTTTACACAATACACAACTTCTTAATCCAAGGTCACTGGTAAGGACAATTGGAAAGTGACTGGTCATTGTGTACACAGTTCAACAAGGTTACTTTTTTTGTAATTAATGATGTGAGCATTCATACGGATTTATTTATTGCACTAGCTTAATGTTTGATTAGCAGTAGAAGAAATCTATTTTATATAAAATTGTTTGGTTGCAATTTATTGGAGAGTATCTATTGGCACTATCCAACAAATTGTAACAAAACAATTACTTCTGAACAAAATCTTGCTAAACTAAGGCTACTCATGCTGGTAGCAGGGTATTCATGAAATAAAATACCCATGTTTCTAATCACCTTTGAAAAATAATTCAGCACTTAAGAACGGTCATACTAAACACCGAGGGATACCGAGGGATGCTCAAAAAGGGGGTTTAAAGGGGGTTTCGTAGTTTATTTTATATATATTATTATATATGTGGATGATATGATACTGAATACCAAATTTTAAGTGAATTGAATTATTAAAAGTGAAGTTATAACAATTTTTCAGTAAACATACTAAACACCGAGGGCTAATCTTTACCGAGCGACGATCCTAATTGGCTTTCACAGTGAGCGTACACACAGCCAGTAGTTAATTAATTGATGCAGATATTGTCTCTCGGCGTTTAGTAGCTTTGTCAGCCCTCGGTATGGTAGTCTCAGTTATTTGTTAAGTATATGTGTATGCTTAGTTCTGGAAAACAGTTAAGTATTCCATATCCAGGGCCCCATATTATTTTTATTTAGTTGATGCAGATATTGGCACTCGGCGTTTAGTAGCTTTGTCAGCCCTTGGTATGGTAGTCTCAGTTATTTGTTAAGTATATGTGTATGCTCAGTTCTGGAAAACAGTTAAGTATTCCATATCCAGGGCCCCATATTATTTTTATTTAATTGATGCAGATATTGGTGCTCGGTGTTTAGTAGCTTTGTCAGCCCTCGGTATGGTAGTCTCAGTTATTTGTTAAGTAAATGTGTATGCAGTCATGTATTTCATATCCAGGGCCACCATATTATTTTTATTTTATCAAATTGAATGAATGAAAGGTTTTAGCGCGCCGTAGGCACGCAGGGACAATGTGGGATTTACAAATCCCTTGCGACCCGGTTAGCCTTATTTTATTTCACTTGGATCTTGGATCACATAGGCCTAGCTTTCCTGTTGCCTCAAATGGGGTCTGAAGGGGTATGCACGCAGTTAGAATTCCCGGCAGTTTGCATTGGAGTGATAGATTGTCAAAGACCAAACCCTCAACGCCATTAAGACTATTAGAGAGTGGGCTCTATTCAAAATTCAATAGGCGCTCGGTGTTTTGTATGCCGAGGGATACTCTGTCTTAATTGTTTTCATGGAGTGAGTGTCTACTCGTTTACAGTTTGGCGCTCGGCGATTACTAGTGATTAGTCCCTCGGTATTTCACACAGGATATTCACAGTGACAATGATTTACTCGTAACAACATTGTTCAACACTGATCACTGCATATGATTACAGCAAACTGTTATTCAATCGGCATATAGAGTATATAAACTCCAATCATTCATCATTATCTAATAATTATATCTGTGCTTCTACAATTCTACAACAATGGCTGCTATCATTCAGTATCCATGTGGAGTTTGTAACATGGAATGCCACGACATCAAGAGTATTGGATGCGCTATGTGTGACCGCTGGTTCCACCCAGATTGTGAACAGCTGAAGGTGAAGGATTTCCAGTTTTTCTCGAAGTCCACTCTTGATTTTTATTGTTCTCAGTGTCTGAATCCCGGGAAGGGGTTCGACTGGGAATATTCCCACATGAGACTGTGTGCAGCGGTGGATCAGGAGAATATCCAAGACGTCATAAAACGTGAATCAATTTTTATGCGTCAAATGGATGTGATCCGTGCCACCCATGTACAACAGTACCATCCAATGAGAGACACTAGGGATTCACAGGCAATGTCTCTTGTTGGGAGTAATTGGAAGGATTCTGTGCCAGTTGCTGTCTGTGATGATGGGAACTGTTTGTTCAACTCAACTTCCGTCGCTTTGTATGGACACCAAGGTTTCGCCACACAGCTCCGTATTCGAACATGTGTGGAGTTATTCAACAAGAAGTAATTCTATCTCAAAGAACACAAGGAACATGACTTAAACAACCCTGGTATTCCAACCATCAGTCCGTCATTGGATGAGGACATCGTTGCATGCGCCAGGAATGGAGGAGGTCGAAAATGCTTAACTGTTTTCCTGAACTAAGCATACACATATACTTTACAAATAACTGAGACTACCATACCGAGGGCTGACAAAGCTACTAAACACCGAGCGACAATATCTGCATCAATTAATTAACTACTGGCTATGCGTACGCTCACTGTGAAAACCAATTAAGATTGTCGCTCGGTAAAGTTTAGCCCTCGGTGCTTAGTATGTTGACTGTAAAATGTTTATAACTTCACTTTTATTCACCCAATTGACTTCAAATTTCGCATCAGGGTAGATATTGACTTTACTAATTGAAATATCAAAACATTATATCAAGAAACCCCCTACATAACGAGATATTGAGCATCCCTCGGTATCCCTCGGTGTTTAGTATGACCCCTTAAGAACTTGTCATTTACCTTTGAATTCAGACACTTTCTAAGATTTGTTAGGTAAGCAATGTAAATTTTAATGCACAGTTGGGGCTCCTGAACTGGGTGGCTGTAATCAAATTTCAAGCCAGAAAATAAGCAGACTGTCATCTGCAAAATGAGGTCCCCAGAGGGTGAATTTGGTGATGCTACCCTGCACAGCAGGGTAGCATCACTAAATTTACCCTCTGTGAACCTCAATCTGAATAATGGTCTCAAACCTAAACAGAGAGATACCCAGAGGGTAAATTGGTCCACTCCATATAGGATAGCATCGGCAAATACACCCCCTGGGAACCTCATTCCACAAATGACAGATTGCTTATTTTCAGGCTTGTAATCAATGGTTTTCTGAGACCTTACAACCACCCAGTATAGGATGCCAATTGAGCATTAACTGGGTTTGGCTGTATTGCAAACTACACTATTTTTAGATTGTTTACATAAAACATGACCAACACAGACTTCCAAACTCAGCCTATCAAATCGATCAACCAGTCAGTGGTGAGTGTGTCTCATGGTCACTTTATTAATGTACAAGTATTTTTTTGACGGTGAATAAAGTTTAAGTTAAGTAAAAAACTTGTTGCCCAATAAACTGATTGTAGTGACAAAAGACAAAACGTACCAGTCGGGTACTGTAACTTGTACTGGAAATGAGAAAAAAATGAAATGCTCTGGCTGGGCACTGTAATTTGTATTCGAAATGGAATATATATGTTGACAACTAGTCAACAAGGAATTTTCTAGTCCACTAATACTACTAATCACGCCAAGTTCGACTGATCAACAATTTGTTTCAACACTATATACACTCCTGATTTGTTTGTGTGCCTGTCTGCCTGATATTTTTGTTCTTGTAAACTGCAATTAGCAAGTGCTTCTAAGTACAACTGCACTTTCATGGTCTGCAGTGAAGGACTGTGTAATATAAATGTGAGAATCGTGAGCTGTTTTGGGCTATTATGACTATCAATTTTTACAACTGACTAATCTTTGCTATTAACTCTTAACCCTCTGAGTAATTGTAAAATATTTTTCTTCAAATCTAGTCATGGCTGCTTAGCAGCAGCCATGACTAGATTTAATTTGTTCAGGTATCAAATTCATGAACATTTGATACAAGAAATCCTTGGTTAAAAAGTCTACACAACTTACAGAAAAAAATTGGGTTAAATATCCTCATATTTACCTTATTTTAATAGCAAGAGATTTCCTGTCCTGGGTAGGAATATCTGTCAGCAGCATGCAAAGATTTAATCAATGGTTAATTCATTTGTAGTCATTTCCACCGTAAAAAAATTAATCTTCATTTATACTTCAGGCCTGGCATTTTCAGGAGAGCGATTAAATTTGCTCGCCTTATAAAAATTAAGGAGGGCAAAAATTATCAATTTAAAGTTATTTGTAGATTTTTTATACTTACCAATGGCCCAGACTTATCTGGTGCAAACTCAAAGTTATCAAGGGCCAAACACAAATTTTGAACCCCCCAATCCCCAAAATTTGCTTGCAAAACCGAAAATTGAAAGTCCTATATGGTCCATTCATACTTTTACTCTCTGTGCATGCGCAGTTGCCAGGAAGTGACCAAAATTAGCGCCAACATCATTCTTTGTAGAAAAGAATACTACATAATAACTCAGTGGGGAGGTATGAGTGCCCACTCATGGGAGGGCCATACCGGTCTGGGCCACTGGTAAGTATAAAAAAATATACAAATTACATTAAATTTATAATATTTTTATACTGTAACCCAATGGCCCAGACTTAGCTGAATCGTAAAAAGGCGGAGGGCCTAGGACTTCAGGATTAGTAGACCAACATAGTTCCATAGCCTGTAATCCAAGGTGAAAGGAAATTAAATTTAAAAGGAATTACATGTATGTCTCTCTATACAGTAATAGAGAAGACATATCGTCAAAAAGGAGCCAAATGCAAGTAATTCTGTATTCTTAGCATGAAGACTGCTAATTGGATGTAACAAGTTCCCAATTTTTAATGCTAGTCCAGATTAAGCCCCAGAAATTAGGATGGCGTATTTGGGAATGAGAGGCTATCCCCCACAAACATATGCCATATACAATAAAACACAAGCTGTATCCAGGATATAATCTACAGACAAAACAGCTTCACTCATAGTTACAGACTTAGCAAGCTGGAGGAGAGGTAAAATATCCCCCCCCCCCCCCCCACCCCACCTTTGGGAGGAATCTTCTTCAAAAAGAGGGAAACGCTCTGGAATCAGTAAAAGCGGGTACCAAATAAGAATATAATTATTCGTCGCTTAGACACCCAGGTATTAATTATTATTAATAAATTGGCGCTTAACGCTACTTCAGAAGCTAAGGCTACAGCGGCGATCCTGGTAATTAATATTGAATGCTTGTAACGTATACCGGAGTTGGCATCAGACCTGTTAACTCTCCCAGTTTCACAGTGAGTCTCCCGGTATGAGGCACCAACTCACGCTCTCATGGTCAGATCCTATTTTCTCCCGATTTGACACTTTTCAAAATAGTTGTCCTCTTCTGTTTTGAAAATTAAACAAGTTGGTCATGATATATAAATTTATGACGCAAAATGCTTGTTGGAAACGATAATTTATCAAAGATACACATACATTGTGTTTTACCAATTCTGTTTATTGTTTATTTATGAAACATGCCCACGTGTTTTTATCAAATGCATTGAATGCCAAATATATTCTCATATATATATGGTTACGTGAAATCAAAATTATATAAACTCGAAATATAACTTAAATAAAAAAATAATCTCTCAAGTATAATTAACTTCAGCTGACCCATTATATATACATGTACTATTGTTATGGTTCATACCAAATTCATCTGTTTTGTGTAAAAAAAAAATATAATTGAAACTTTGTTGAAAACTGAAAAAAATCTGTTGTGACATATCACTAGAATTAAGTTACCTCCCCTTACTTATACACAAACAGATTCAGAACATGTCAAGCAGTGTCCTGAAAGCAGAGTATTTTGTCTTCATTTTGAAACAACAGGATTATTTTGTTTGTTTTTTTTTCACAATGGGAGTTATGAATACTGAGGGCGCCTTCTCTAATGTGAGTAATACAAAACACAGTTCAAATTCATTTTTTTAATAAAAAACGAAAACGAAATTACCACAATCACACACAACTTCATTGTACCAGCAACAACAGGTGGGGTTTTTTTTAAACAAAACGATATGTATTGTTAGCACTGAGTAATTTTTATTTTACAATAAAACCTGTCAAAAGATAATAAGAATGAATATTTTCTCACTAAAAATATACAAAGAATTAACATGAATAAATGGCATGAGCGAGGAAGGAATGCTTGTGTTGGTTCTTGAATGTTTCGGCCCAAGATGTTTCAGCCCCCATGTATTGAAGCACTGGGATGGGCTTGCCAGTTGCATGGGCAAGGAAAAAAGGCTGGACTGAGGGGGAGGGGGTGGGATTGTACAGACAAAGGCTAGATAGGCATCCACTCACATTTGTGTGTGTGTGTGTGTGTGTGTGGGGGGGGGGGGGGGGGGGGTCATTGTCCCTGGGGGTGGTGGGGGGGGGGGGCTTAGAACAGTGATATCCATATTTGTATACTTTTACTGACAGATACTATTAAAAGTGTTAAAATAAATTATTAAAATGAAATATAATGCATTTGGGTTGGGGAGGGGGTGGGGAGGGGGTGGGGGGGGTGCACAGGTGGGACCATGGGAGGCAAAACAAGGAAAATATTGATGTATTGGTGGCGCGCAAAAATCTCACTGACAGGCATCCAAATCTCACTAAGAGCTCATCAAAATCTCACTGACACTCACCCTCAGAGATTAACAAGTCTGGTTGGCATACGCAGATAGGTCGAAAACTGGTGATATAATATATAACATATACATGTCCAATAGAATCACAATGGACGATCTCTGGAGAGTAAACACACTTCCAAGGTAACCCACAGGTGACCACATTCAGGTGTACAATAAACTCCAGTAAATAACACTCCCAGACGTGTTCTATCCGGTATCTATGTTCCTGGAAACGTGCGAATATACGAGAGTGTAAGACAAGATGTATTCGATTGGGTATCGCCATTAATAGAAACCTGGATCTAGAAATGGATCGAGCTATGATTAACAGACTCGTCACGGACCGCCCTGAAATAAATAATTGTTTCTAAGGACATTAACATACAATAATGCGTCTGCCTAATAAAGCGATTATTATGCACGTGAGCATTGAAATCCTGCATGTAATCATCTGAATACTAGTTAACTGACTAGACAGCCTCCCAGGTACCCAAAGGATAGCAATTTGTTGACGATGAATCATATGCTCGTATATGACATATAGACGAACAAACACGGGAAAACAACCAACTAGAAAGTGGATGTGCCCATGAGGACGCCATAGAACATGACCCAGCCGCCAATCGAGAAGTCATGAAATGCATGTATGTACTTAAATGCATATGACGCTTACGAGAAGAAAACTACGACTTGCCCGGTAATCGCCTCTTAACACATTGGCGGTGTGTGTGTGTGTGTGGGGGGGGGGGGGGGGGGGGACGTGTGGGGGGGGGGATTCAAAATCATATTGAACCCCCTTCACCCGCATTACTTGAATCGTTCTTGTGTTCGTCATCAAATAGTATAGGAACCACAAGGCTCCCTCATGTCTGACCTACTCCATAATGCCACTAAGGGCGGAGAAGGGCACGAAGAACAAATACTTTCCCTGATAAAGAAGGTCCTTTCAAGGAGGAAGCTTCCGGGGAACGTCCCATAACAGACACCTGAGAAGATTGATCCAAGGTTTCTGTGACTACAGAGGTGCTACTATCAGGATTTCGCAACGAGACTGTAAGAATCTGCTAAATCAATGGAGTTGGAGGATACGCCTATCCTATCATTCCATCCCATGAGATCAACAGAGTGTCTACTGCGTACAATCGATGACCTTGGCATGGCGACACGAACATTGGTAACTGATTGTTCCGGTGTGTCGCAAACAGAATATCATGGAACTATCCCACTGGTAGCAAATCTGCCTGAATATTCGCTTGTTGAGAGACCGGTCCGATGTCAACAGGTGACCTTTCCAAGAGAGCGAGTCTGCTAGTACATTCAGACAACCCAGTATATGACGGACAGAAAGATGAACATGATGATTCATGACATATAGGAGAATCTTCTCCGTTAATTCACATAATGGCATTGAATGAGTATCGCCTTGGTTCCTGATGTAAGCTACTAATGTCGAATTGTCCGACAAAATTTGAAATTGGACGACCACTATTATGTGAATCCAATGTTGTAGCGCTAGCCATACTGACATCATCTCTTTGATGTTTATGCGCTTCTCCAGGAACCGAGAATCCCAAGACCCTGACACCTCAAGTCTGCAGGACTTAGGGTCACGTCCCAACCCGTCTGACTCGCATCAGTCATAATCGTGAAAGCTGGATCCGGCAGTTGCAGCAGAATTCCCTGAGTTAACCACTGAATATCTGCCCAAATCTGAACACTTGTTTTACTAGGTCTGTTAAAACAATACTGGTTCCAAGCGAATGCATCTTCACACTCCAGTTCTGAGTAAAGAATATCTGGAGGGGACACATGCGCAGGTGGCTCATCGGAATAAGATCTGCAGCCACTCTGCACAGCCCCATCAGTCGCATGAATTCCTTCGCTGTTAATGCATCTGACTGTAGACAAAAGCAAGCATAACAACTGACAAAATTTCGCTCTGGATAAAGGCTGACAAACCAGATTGTTGTGAGTCTCAAAGCTCATTTCCAAGTGACAGAGCTATGTCCGACTTTCTCTCATTTACGTTGAAACCGAGACGTCAGAACAAAAGAAGCAGACTCTGAACATCGTTCTGAAGAAAAATTTTGCTGCTGTATCTCTGTAGAATGTCGTCCAAGTAAGCCAACATTACCACAGACGAATGAGCTCGGAAGTATGACATTACCGAGTTCATTATACGAGTGAATGCCCAGGGAGCCAGGTTCAGACCAAAGCCCATTGCTCTGAACTGATACACTTTCCCTTGTACGGTGAACCGCAGGTACTTTCTGAATGCCGGATGTACCAGGACATGAAAGTACGCATCCTTTAGATCTATGCTTGCCGCATAGTCGTTCACTCGCTCTTACTGACCGAATGGTCTCCATATAGAATTCTGGAGCCACGATAAGCTTGTTTATCCAGCTCAAGTCTATTACTGGTCAGAACGAGCTGTCTGGCTTCGGTACGAAGAACAGGTGACTGTAAAAACCCTGAGAATCCTGATTCTTGGCGACCTCTATTGCTTCCTTAATATAGAGCCTGTACCTCCGCTAGGACAGACTCTCTCTTGAAAGGATCCGATGGAAGATCTGTCCAACGCAGACATCTTGTTAGTGGGGGGTGCCGCTCGGAATGATAGCCGTAGGCCATCCGAGACTACACTTCTCACCCACTGATCTTCCGTGACTGCTGTCCAGTTTCTCGCGAAGATGATACCCTTCCGCCAACTGGCATGCAATAGAGGTCTTGAACATCACCTGTATGACCTGCAAGGCTGACGTGAGGAGAAACTAAGTCTTCCCCACAAAGAACCTCGCCCGTCGACCTATAGTTGATCAGACCTACACCCCTTTCCCGACTCACTATATTGGCGACCGCCAGAGTAATTGTAAGAGGGCTTCTTATACCCTTGTGAGGAGTTCCCTTTGACGTTTAGGTCTGGAACGTCCTCCTTTACTCTTGTCTGCTGAAGCGAGTTGATGAAACGCTGACTTCAATAGCAGATCAATTGACGCTTTCTAAATAGCCTGATCCTAGGCTGATGAAAGCTTGTCATCCAAAATAGTATGTCCGGAGACCGGAGCGACCCAGAGAGAGCTTTTCACCTTGGTAACGATGCAAGGGCAGCATCACGTCTGATTAACTCCAGATTAGCCACTGTAAGGGCGGTATTATACATGGTATACAAATTGGCCTGGAAAGAACTCTAAGAGAGGTACAAACATCCTCAAATTCCTTCCCATTGAGACGTTGCGCCATAGCTCTGGTAAGGTGATCAGTGAAAGACATTGCTTCCAAATTTGCTCTACTTGATGAAATTGGCGTTGTAATAGTGTCTGAGCGAATAGTGAATGATGCAGACAAGGATACATCTAGATCCCCGGGTTGCTCTTTCAAACGCAGAGGAGCTCTCTGAACATCTTCTCCAACCGTTTTTTAAATGAACGTAGTCCATGAAACGGTATGTTTATGGAAGATTTAAAGAAACCACCCTTTCCTCGCACTTGAGAGGTGAATATGGCATCATCTACATGGCCAAAGGCCTGCAACACCTACCTAGGCTGATCCGGAAAAGAAAGAACTTCTTCCTTTGTCCCATAAAAGTATGCATCCAATGACGCCAGCGGTTTCTCACTTATCGTCGCAGCATTCTCATTCGTCGGAACAAATTCAGGGTAGTATTGATGGATGAAATCCATCGCAACCCTGTGCTGTTCTGAAAGGGAAGGGTAATCCTCTTCCTTATCCCTTTCACCATCTGAGAGAATCAGTTGCGAATCTCGATCCATTGCATCTGCGTGAACAGAAGACTGGACCGACCCAGCATCGTCTGACAGCTCAGGTTCTGAGTCTGAGGAGGCTGCATCTGCACTTGCTGGGATGCTGCAATCCACTGCGCAATCTGCGACAGCAAATCCGTCATTGAGGCCTGAGGAGCAGCAGTCTTCTGTTTCCTAGCCGCTTGCTGCTCCTTGGACAGTGTGTCGGAGATGGATCTCTTCTCCGAACATCCCAATGATCGAGGCCTTGTCTCCCTAGCTACCGGATGATCCGACTTCACAGGCAAAGAGTAGATCCTTCTTTGTGCAGCAGGCTTGATATCCGAAGTCAGGTAGCTACAATGCGGTCATGTGTGCTTTAATAACGTAGCGGAGGAAGCCGTGACTGAAGCCGACCCCAGCTGCAGACAAGACAGAGCATCCTGAGCGGTGGGTGGACGTATGCTCTATCTCGTGCAAGTTTCCAACCAGAAAACTTCATTTGGACTTGTGAAACGTAGTGGAGGAAGCCGTGACTGAAGCCAACCCTGGCTGCAGACTAAATAGAGCATCCCGAGTGGAGGGCGGACATATGCTCCGGCTCGTGCAAGTTTCTCATAACAACATTTGGCCCCAAATGTCTGTTAGGTTAGAGAGGGGCCTCTCCTGCTCGCGGTCTATAGACCTCGCCAAGTACAAGAAACTTGCTGACTTCCTCGCTATTTCCGTCGTCGCTGGTTGAGCTATTTATATTAACATGCTCGTTCTACTCAATCTACTTCTTTCGACCGCAACAGACTTACCCGGAGTCACAGCACCCACGGATGGAGTACCGCTTCACCGGTCGAGCTAGCTGCTTGCAAGAGATTAAAACACTTAACACAAGAGGCCCCAGGGGGCCTGAGAGCGCTCACCTGACATGGTAGCCTAAATATCAACCCAGAGAATTGATTTCAACAAGTTGCATCTGCTCCTCCTAAGAAAAGCTTATACCAAATATCCTAAGATTTTGACCAGTGGATCTAAAAAAAGATTTTTAAAGAATATTCCTCATATTGAACTAAGTTATAATTCGGGCAACCACAGGGAGCCCATATATAAACCCAGGGACTTGGCTTTAACAAGCTTGAATCTCACCCCCCTAAGGATGCTGCACACCAAATATCAAAACATTCCGACTGCTGGATCTGAAGAAGAAGATTTTTAAAGAAAATTCCTCATTTTGAAGTAAGTTACAATTTGAGCTCCCACAGTGAGTCCAAATATGGACCTAGGGACATGGCTTGAACAAACTTGAATCTCACCCCCCTAAGGATGCTGCATACCAAATATCAAAACATTCCGACTGCTGGATCTGAAGAAGATTTTTAAAGAAAATTCCTCATTTTGAACTAAGTTATCATTCGGGCTCCCACAGTGAGCCCAAATATGGACCTATGGATATGGCTTGAACTAACTTGAATCTCACCCCCCTAAGACTGCTGCATACCAAATATCAAAATATTCCGACTGCTGGATCTGAAGAAGATTTTAAAGAAAATTCCTCATTTTGAACTAACTTATAATTCGGGCTACCACAGTGAGCCCAAATATGAACCCAGGGACTTGGCTTGAACAAACTTGAATCTCACCCTCCTAATCATGGGGCATACCCAATATCAAAAGATTCTGCCTGCTGGATCTTGAGAAGAAGATTTTCAAAGAAATTTGCCTGAAATGCACTAAGTTCAAATTTGGGCTCCTATACTGAGCCCAAATATAAACCCAGGGGGCCGATTTGAACAAACTTGAATCAGATCCACCCCACAATGTTGCATACCAAATATCAAAAGATTCTGCCTGTTGGATCTGGAGAAGAAGATTTTTTTAAAGAAATTTGCCTGAAATGCACTAAGTTCGAATTCGGGCTTCTATAGTAAGCCCAAATATGAATCCAGAGGGCCGATTTGAACAAACTTGAATCAGATCCACCTCACAATGTGGCATACCAAATATCAAAAGATTCTGCCTGCTGCATCTGGAGAAGAAGAATTTTTAAAGTTTTTCCCATTGCCTACAGTGTTAAAAAGACTCACCACTTTTTCAAAGTCCTGAAAAAAGTACCTTGTGATCAAACCGATAGGAATTTTGCCCCTCCCATAACAAAGGCAAATAATGCCAGACAAACTTCTCTCGAACAAACTTGATTCTAAACCTCAAAAGGACTCTGCATACCAAATATCAAGTCTCTGCTACTGCTGGTTCATGAGAAGATTTTTTAATATTTTGGGCATTTTGGCCCCACCCCCGTCCTCAATATGAGCTGCAACTTAATTTGAAGAAAAATCAAAATGCCCCTATATAACTAACTTTCACATGAAATTTCATTAAAAGGTGGACAGTGGTTTGGGAGAAAAAGACCCAAATACCACCTTCACGACGTACGACAGACGACGGATGACGGACAAAAAGTGATCAGAATAGCTCACCCTGACTTTCAGTCAGGTGAGCTAACAAGAGTCTGCAGGATTGCATCGACTAAAGTCGATATCAGGCCTCCAAACTCCACAACAAAATGTTCAAAAATTTATAGTAATTTATATATTTTTATACTTACCAATGACCCAGACTTAGCTGGTGCTATCTCTTAAATTCTAGGGCCAAACACAAATTTCCCCCCCCCCCCCCCCCCATCCCCAAAATTTGCATCAAAATCCAAATAATAAACAGCTGTGCCATGAGCACATGATACGCCCCTTATTAATTACAAGAGGGAAGCACACAATATGAGTATACATGTGTACTTGTTAGGTTTTTTTATATTCTTGTACAATAATCATAACCAACAACATACTGTGTTCAATAATTTGGAAATAAAATTATTTGAATTTCATGTATATATCTTATGTCTACAGAGACCATAACTTCAAGAAATGAAAGTGTCAATGACACTGTAGCTCAACTTGTCAAGACAAAGACATGTACATGTAAAGTATGTGACACAGCAATGACAAACATCTAGGTAATGACCTGATAACAAAGGTACATATAAAGTATTGTAACAGTCTGTATATAAATACTGACCGTTGCCTGTAACAAATGTATAGGTAAAGTATTGTAAAGGTGGGTGACAGTCAGATGCTAAACTAGAAAAAAATCTTTGAGTCCCGGAGTGGGTCTGACTGAACCCCAAAATATTTGTTCTCATAGCACAGTGATAACAAAGGCACCCCAAAACACACTCATTCCTGTCCCAAGGTGAAAACAAAGGTACCCAAGAAGTTTCGTGAAGATCAGTTCACAAATATGAGCTGTGTAGAAGTTGTGACAAAAAACTGATTGGACCTAATTTCGGTACAAAATGGCCACTGGCAGCCATCTTGAATTTTGGACCGCACCCAGAAACACTCCTTCTCGTCCCAAGGTGATAACAAAGGTACCCAAGAAGTTTTGTGAAGATCGGTTCATAAATACAGCCTCTAGCCTGAGCCGCATTGACATGTGCACTTACAGTGTATTAGTAGCACTGTATAAATCAAAGTTCATCTAATTTGCATAATTTCTGCACGAGAAAAAAACCCGTACTATATGTGATGTATTCCATGTTACTAAACATTCATACAAAAATTTATTCAAATCAGAACTTTCATACAGAAGTTCTGTACAAAAAACTGATTGCACTAATTTTGGTACAAAATGGCTGCTGGTGGCCATCTTGAATTTCGGACCACACCCCAAAAAACTCGTTCTCATCCAACGGTGATAACAAAGGTACCCAAGAAGTTTCGTAAAGATCAGTTCATAAATACGGCCTCTAGCCTGAGCCGTATAGAAGTTGTGTACAAAAACTGATTAGACCTAATTTCGGTACAAAATGGCCACTGGCAGCTATCTTGAATTTTGAACCGCATCCAGAAACACTCGTTCTCGTCCCAAGGTGATAACAAAGGTACCCAACACGTTTCGTGAAGATCGGTTCATAAATACAGACTCTAGCCCGAGCCGTATTGACATGCATACTTACTGTGTGTAAGTTGCACTGAAAAAATCAAAGTTCATCTAATTTGCATAATTTCTGCACGAGAAAAAAACCCGTACTATATGTGATGTATCCCATGGTACTAAACATTCACACAAAAAATTATTCAAATCAGCGCATTCATATGGAAGTTCTGGGCAAAAATCTGATTGCACCAAATTTTGTACAAAATGGCTGCCATCAGCCATCTTGAATTTCGGACCGGACCCCAAAACACTCGTTCTCGTCCCACGGTGATAACAAAGGTACCCAAGGAGTTTCGTAAAGATCGGTTCATAAATACGGCCTCTAGCCCGAGCCGTATTGGCATTTGCACTTACAGTGCTGAAAGTAACACCAAAAAACATCAAAGTTAGTCTAATTTGCATAATTTACGCACGAGAAAAAAAAACGTATTATATGTGATGTATCCAATGGTACTAAACATTCATACAAAAAATTATTCAAATCAGAGCTTTCATATGGAAGTTCTGTACAAAAAACAGATTTCTGCATCGTCGGTACAAAATGGTGGCTGGCAGCCATCCTGAATTTCGGACCGCACCCAAAAACACTCGTTCTCGTCCCACGGTCATAACAAAGGTACCCATGAAGTTTCGTAAAGATCGGTTCATAAATACGGCCTCTAGCCTGAGCCGTATCCAATTGTTGACGGACAGACGGACAGACGAACAGACGGACAGATGGCCAGAACGGACAGACGGCCAGACGGACCATGGCATAAGCTCAAATTTGGCTTTGCCAAAGTTGAGCTAAAAATCAGCTCGATATACACCACCTACCCAAAAATCACGAAAATCTCTCAAAGCGTTCTCGAATTATCGTATGACGTGTAAAAAATCAACAATTTTCTAAGTAATAAAGTCCCATAACTCTGGAATGACTAATCGAATGGCGACACTAAACGAAAGGGAGCTTCCCTCCATCGATATACACCACCTACCCAAAAATCACGAAAATCTCTCGAAGCATTCTCGAGTTATCATACGTGTAAAAAATCAACAATTTTCTAAGTAATAAAGTCCCATAACTCTGGAATGACTAATTGAACGGCGACACTAAACGAAAGGGAGCTTCCCTCCATCGATATACACCACCTACCCAAAAATCACGAAAATCTCTCAAAGCGTTCTCGAATTATCGTACGACGTGTAAAAAATCAACAATTTTCTAAGTAATAAAGTCCTGTAACTCTGGAATGACTAATCGAATGGCGACACTAAACGAAAGGGAGCTTCCCTCCATCGATATACACCACCTACCCAAAAATCACGAAAATCTCTCGAAGCATTCTTCAGTTATCGTACGACGTATGGCCGGACGGACAGATGGACGGACGGACGGACAGCAGTATACCATAATGCGACCCGTTTTTTCAAAACGGGCGTATAAAAATAGATGTCCTATGTCATCCTCCATACTTTTATCCACTGCGCATGCACAGTGTCAAGGAAGTACCAAAATTGGAGCCAAATCCTCATTCTTACAACCAGTGCCTGGTAAGTGTTATGTAATCAGCAGGGAGGTATGAGTTCCCAACTCAAGGGAGGGCCATCTCCGTCTGGGTCATTGGTAAGTATAAAATATATATAAATTACTATAAATTTTTTAACATTTTTATACTGTACCAATGACCCAGACTTAGCTGAATAGAAAAAAGGCTGGAGGTCCTAGGACATAAAGGATAATCCAATAGACTCAATTACATGTAAACAGAATTATCCCCTCAAGGAGAAGAGGAGAACAGGTTTTACATGTATCTTTCTTGTTTATGCCAAAAAAGAAAGACAAAATACTTTCTGTAATTGAGCACAATAACATCAATGATCTCTATTAACATCCAGTATAATCCATTATACTAATTATTAAAGGAAAGCCAATAAATAAAGATAGTCCAGAGAATGAGACTCTTTACACTCATTTAAAAGTGTCCGAGGATTGTATATTAACGCTCGTATGACACGTGACATATGCAAATGCTTCACACCGCGCTACACTTTAAAAATATAACATAAATGAGATAGACATTAGCTTTACACTTTAAAACCATCCCGGCACCGACTCGGAATTACTGACTCCAGAGCAGGTATTCCCTTGCTTTTCACTATAAAGCAGGTGATATAAGGGAACACCACCCCCCCTCCTCCTGCTCTGGGTCAAATACCCCAGAACGAAGAGGGCAGCAGGACAGAGACACTGCCGGAACAGAAAGACTGCATAACTATAGTTGCAACTGTTTAGTGGACAACATTCTGAGCAACAGATAACGGACCTAAACAACGCAGTTCGCCACAAATGGACTCAATATTTCTAAGATTAAAATTTGTGAATATGGAAAGCTGAGACCAATATGCAGCCTTCATCAAATCAGTAATAGCAACACTATTAGCATAAGCCCAAGATGTAGACAGCACTCTTACTTCATGCGCCGAAATCTTAAGCACAGACTGCTGAGATGGAGACAATTTATCATAAGCAGTACGGATAGTTAATTGAATCCACCTTGCAATTTTATGAACCATAATGTCCTTTCTATTAGGCAGCAAAGACAGAAAGAAACGCTTACGACCCTTTCTGATAAACTCAGATCTACGTTTGTAAATACGAATAGCTCTAACTGGACAAAGCAAAGGCCTATGACCATCTGAAGACGGAAGAGCCTTAATAACAATAGGTTCAGGGTACTTATTAGGAGCCTGATTCTTAGCCCAAAATCCAACATTAGTAGTTAATGTAATGGTATTACCAGCACTACGATAGTGAGAATCATCAACAGATAGTGCATGATGCTCACTAACTCTTCTAGCAGAAGAGAAGGCTAAGAGAAAAGCTGACTTATAAGATAAGTATTTGAAATCCACTGTATCAAGAGGTTCAAATGGTGCTTCTTTTAGCTTCAGAAGAACCCAAGCTAAATTCCACTTAGGAATTAACCTAAGGGTTCTAGGTCTATTTATCGAAAAGTTTTTCACTAACTTAGATAAAGAGACATTAGATCCAATCTGTAAGCTATCATGATGAGCATAGGTATCCGATAGCATAGACCTATAACCCTTAATAGTTATTGGCTGCAGTTTGCTCTCGTCAAACAAGTGGACCAGAAAATTAGCAATATCTGGAATGAAGGGATCATAAAAATCTACAGAATGATCCCTACACCATCGAGAGAAAACCTTCCACTTAGCAGCATAATTTAGCTAAGAGGAGGTCCTCCTACAGTTAGAAATTGCAACCACTACTCGTCCTGTAAAATGCTTGCCATGCAAGAAGGACCGCACAACGGAAATACGTGAAGGTTGAGACGTTGCGGGTTGTGATGCAATGTTCGCGATTTCCCCTGCGAAAAGAAGGTCCTCCCGTGGAGGAAGCTTCAGCGGAATGTCCCACAACAGACACCTGACTAGATTTATCCATGGCCTCTGGGGTGACAGAGATGCTACCAACAGAATCTTGCAGTGAGATTGCTTGATTTTTAGCAATATCTGTTGAATCAACGGAGCTGGAGGATACGCGTATCCTATCATTCCGTCCCAAGAGATCGAGAGGGCGTCTACTGCAAACGCTCAAGGATCTGGGCATGGTGACACATACGTCTGCAACTGATTGTTGAGATGCGTTGCAAATAAGTCTATCATAGATCGATCCCATTGGTAGCAAATCTGATTGAATACTCGTTTGTTGAGAGTCCATTCTGACGGCAACATACAACTTTTCCGAGAAAGGGAGTCTGCTAGAACGTTCAGACGACCCGGGAATATGACGGACCGACAGAACTTGGTGCTCTAGGACAAACAGAAGGATTCTTTCCATTAGATTGAACAACAGAATGGAATGAGTGCCTCCCTGGTTCCGAATATACGCTACTACTGTCGAATACAGAATTTGAACATGCAAATTCTGAATAATGTTCATCCACTGACGTAGCGCAAGCCAAATTGACATCATCTCTTTGATGTTTACGTGCTTGTTTAGGAACTGTGGATCCCAAAGACCTGGCACCTCGAATCTGTTGGGCTCAAAGTTGCACCCCAACCTGTTTGACTCGCATTCGTCATTATCGTAAAAATCGGATCCGGCAGTTGCAGTGGTACTCCCTGAGTTAACCACTGAATATCTGCCCAAGTCTGAATCTCTTGTTTCCCTTGATTCGATAAGACGATGTTTGTTTCGAGCGAATGAGTCTTCACACTCCAATTCTGTGTAAAAAATATCTGGAGTGGACTAGTGCGTATTCACCCCATCGGAATAAGATTCGCAGTGGCTCCGCAAAAACCGGACAGTCTCATGAATTCTCTCGCTGTTACTACATCTGAGTGAAGACAAAAGCGAGCGTAACAACTGACTAATTTCGCTCTGGTTAACGGCAGATGAACGAGATTGTTGTGCGTCTCGAAGCTCATTCCCAGGTGGGTGAATGACTTGGATGGCACTAGATCCGACTTCGTTTACTATGAAATCGAGACGTCGGAACAATTGAAGCAGACTCTGAACATCATTCTGAAGCGTTAACTTGTTGCCGTACCTCTGAAGAATGTCGTCCAAGTAGGCTGACATTACCACAGATGAATGAGCTCAGAAATGAGTCATTACTAGGTTCATTATTCTAGTGAATGCCCAGTGTGCTAGATTCAGACTGAAGCACACTGCCCGGATCTGATAAACGACTCCTAGGACAGCAAAAGCAAAGATACTTTCTGAACGCCGGATGTACCATGACGTGAAAGTATGCATCCTTGAGATCTATGCTCACAGCATAATCGTTCACTCGAATGCTCGCTCTGACTGATCAGATGGTCTCCATATAAAATTTCAGAGCCACGATCAGCTTGTTTATCCAGCTCAAATCTACAACTGGACGAAACGAGCCGTCTGGTTTTGGAACCAGGAACAGGTGACTGTAGAAACCTGGAGATTGCTGGTTTTCTATGACCTCTATAGCGTTCTTGTCCAGAAGAGATTGAACTTCTGATAGAAGCGAATCTCTCTCCTGAACGTTTGACAGAAGCTGAGTCCAACGTGGACTTAGAGTTAACAGAGGTTTTTCCTTGAAGGACAGTTTTAGACCTTCGGAAATAACCCCTTGTACATGTACCCATGGGTTGTCTGTAATTGACAACCAATTGGTTAAGAATCTCAACAGCCTTCTGCCCACTGGAACACAATAGAGGTTTAGACCATCACCTCCTGGCCCTGCGAGGCTTGCGGGAGGAGAAACCACGTCCTCCACGACCTGCACCTCGCCCAGTCGACCTAGGGGCGTCTGACCAGTTATCTTGGCCAGCATTACAACCCCTACCTGAGTCGCTACTCTGATGGTCTCTTGAGTAAGACGTAGAGGCTTTCTTAGATCTTCTATAGGAACTTCCCTTGGACGTATTCGCCCCCGAAGTGCCTGCCTTACTCCTCTCTGCTGAGTCCGACTTTTTCGAAGCGGATTTAAAAGGCAGAGAATCCGAAGCTTTCTTAGTAACCTGATCATAGATTATAGAAAGCTTTCCGTTGAAGAGAAGCTCTCCGGAGACCAGAGCGACTCAAAGAGAGTTTTTCTATTCTACTATCCACTCTTGTGGATGCAGCCAGGGCAGCATCACATCTGACTAACTCCAGATTTGCCACTGAAATGGCGGAGTTATACGTAGAATATGCTATGGCCCACGAAAGAACTCTTAAGGAAGTTTGAACATCCTGGAATTCTTTCCCTTCGAGACGTAATGATAACGCTCTGGTAAGGTGATCTGCGTAGGATAATGCATCGAAACTGATTCTGTTAGATGGTGTTTACTCTACAGCGTACTGGAGTGAATCGACATGGACGCCGGCAATGACAACTCCAAGTCTTCTGCCTGGTCATCTAAACGCAGAGGAACTCTCGGCATGCCCTGTCCTGCCATTTCAAATCTATTTCTATTATTGATGAAAGGCAGCTGTTGAGCATGAGTCGATAAGAAACCTGATTTGCCAGTCTTAGAGGCTAGCTTGAATATAGCGTCATTCAGAAGTTCAAATGTCCGCGTGTCATTACTGGACTGGGTCAGAAACTCAGGCGCAATGTCCCTATTCCGGCCGAAAAAGTCTGTGTCCAGTGACGCTATCAGTCTCTTACCAGGTAATGCAGCATTTTGGTCTGGAGGAACAACTTCTGGAAGGTGTTGCCAGATGAAATCTATGGCCACCTTATGTTGTTCGGAAAGGGAAAATTCCAGCTCCGCTGATTCCCTTTCACCATCCGACTGGACCACATGAGATTCTCGGTCGTCCCTTTCTGACTCTGCAGGGGAGCGAACCGACCCAGCTTCCTCAGACAGTTCCTGTTCTGAAAAAGTTTCTGATGGCTGCTGGGATGCTGCAGTGAGTTGAGCTATCTGTGATAGCAAGTCCGTCACGGAGGCCTGTGGAGCCGTGGTCTTACGTGATTTAGCCGCTGGAAGCTCCTGGGATCGTTAATTCCTGCATACTTCTTTTATGCAAACGTCCCCACTGGTAAGGCCTCGTGTCCTTGGCTACCGGATGGCGTAACCTGATTGACGTGGAATCCCTGGTCAGCGAAGCAGGCTGGATATCTGTGGTCACGTAGCCAATTTGCGGTCATGTGTGCTGCCGTGAGGATGAGGAAGCCAATAGACTAGCCGCGCTGGACTGTCTATATGACGGTGCATCACGAACAGGAGGAGTGGACATATGCTCTGACTGACGAACGTAATGTACAACAACATCTGGCCCAGATGTTACTGTAAGAGAGAGGGGCATCTCTCACTCGTGATCCGGGCAGACCTGGACGAGCTAGGTACCGGACTGACTGGCTTCCTCCGTTCCATCCTCCGATCCATCATCGCTGGGTGTTTATAGTGCTCACAACACCCGATCTCCTTTCCTGGACCACAACGGATGAACCCGGCATCACAACCATTTCATGAATCATTGCTTCACCGGGCAAGCTAGCTGGCGACAATGCCGTCGATCCTACTAGGGACCTCTTAGGCATTTGCCGAATTTCATTGAGCACTTTAGCCGCTAGCTCTTCATTTGACTGCGACAACGGAGGCACACTTCTTGAAGACATCACAGAAACGTCCCCCTGTTCTTGTTTCTCTGAAAAAGAGACTGAAAAACTAGAGAGACCCTGTGGCGAGAGGACCGGCATGGACCTCTCACCACTAACAATATACCGTGACACACGTCTCCAACGTTTGTCATCCCAACTGGCACACACAGAGCAACAATTAGTGCGAGTACACTGACTACAAGAAATACATTGAGCATGAGAATCAGAGGAAGACTTCCTCGAATTACAATTTGAACAAAATTCTTTCAGATTGAAAAAATTTTAACAGTCATCGTACTCGCACTAGCCCTTGAAAACAAGATACATGATAATAAATTAATCCATTACAAACATTTCGAAAAATAATTCAAAAGAAAAAATTTTTTCGAAAAAATTTCAAGATGAGCCCAAGTTCCCAATGGGAACGATGAGCTCAAATGGATCCCAAAAAAGCCGAAGTGTGGACAAAAATTTTTAAAACATGTCTAAAAATTAATGTAACACTTACGGACAATATTAATGTATCTGGCTATGAGCAGAACTAAATAGAAGACAAGGAATCACTGTCAGAAGTAACCGTTGTCAACGTAAACAAAAGTGAATAAAAACTGGAAACAAGACTCCAGGCACTGAAAATATGGCCCGAAATCAGTAACCAATCTTAACACTATCCGATGTAAAACAGAGGCTTCCTGAGAAGAAATTGCAGTACATCGGATGGTAGATGCATGACCGAAACGCCTAACCACCCTAGGGTGAGGACGTAACCATGGGGAAAAACAGAATAAACATTCCGTTACCAAGCCAAAATTCCCAAGAAATTTCAGTAAAAATAATTATAAAAATTATGCCAAAAGCATGGGAGAATAGCAAGGGGGGTATTAAGGAAAGGGAGAGAGGAAACACTGAACAAACAATGGAAATTTCATAGCAAGAATGAAAACATCAGGCCCATGCCCCGGAATTAGGGAACATGAAATAATTTTGCATAAAAATTATAAGTTACAGCCCAGAACACATCCTTCCACTGTTCCTTCCTCTCATCCTTTTATTTCATCCTTAGATCCATCATTTCTTTCATGATTATGTGTCTGGCATCATTTTAACTGAGGTTATAAGCACAGATATCAGTGAGATGTTACTGATTGAAGAGCCAAACAAAGAATGAGGATTTGGCTCCAATTTCGGTACTTCCTTGACACTGCACATGCGCAGTGGATAAAAGTATGGAGGACCACACTGGACATCTATTTTTTTGGATTTTGATGCAAATTTTGGGGATTGGGGGGGCAAAATTTGTGTTTGGCCCTAGAATTTAAGAATTAGCACCAGCTAAGTCTGGGTCATTGGTACAGTATAAAAATATATATCATTAAGATACATGAATAATAGCAATCAAAATTAAATTCAAAATATTTTTTGGAAAATTTTTTTTTTGGAAAAAACACCTAAGTTCCAAAGGGAACATTAAGAGCCCAAAGGCATCCCGATAGAGCCAAAGTGAGGACAAAATCCAAATTTTTTTAGCTACACTACCAGAATAATAATCCATGTATCCTACAGTAATTCTACGGTAATAGAATATAATGAAAGTGTCAATGACACTGTAGCTCAACTTGTGTAAGACAAGTACATGTATAGTATGTGACACAGCAATGACACACATCTAGGTAATGACCTGATAACAAGGGTACATATAAAGTATTGTAACGGTCTGTACATAAATGCTGACCGTAGCCTGTAACAAACGTATAGGTAAAGTATTGTAAAGGTGGGCGACAGTTAGATGCTAAAGTAGAAAAGAAATCTTGGAGTCCCAGAATGGGTCTGACTGAACCCAAAAATATTTTTTCTCATAGCACAGTGATAACAAAGGCACCCCAAAGCACTCGCTCCTGTTCCAAGGTGATAACAAAGGTACCCAAGTCGTTTCGTGAAGATCGGTTCATAAATACAGCCTCTAGCCCGAGCCGTATTGACATGTGCACTTACTGTGTATAAGTAGCACTGAAAAAATCAAAGTTCATCTAATCTGCATAATTTCTGCACGATAAAAAAACCCATATTACATGTGATGTATTCCATGTTACTAAACATTCATACAAAAATTTATTCAAATCAAACTTTCATATAGAAGTTCTGTACAAAAAACTGATTGCACTAATTTTGGTACAAAATGGCTGCCGATGGCCATCTTGAATTTTGGACCACACCCCAAAACACTTGTTCTCGCCCCACGGTGATAACAAAGGTACCCAAGAAGTTTCGTAAAGATCGGTTCATAAATACGGCCTCTAGCCCAAGCCGCGTTGACAGTGCAAGCCGTACTGACATGTGCACTAATTGCATATAAGTAACACCGAATAAATCAAAGTTTCTCTAATTTCGCATAATATATGCACAAGAAAAAAAACGTAATATATGTGATGTATTCCATGTTACTAAATATTCGTACAAAAATTTATCCATATCAATATCTTTTATATAGAAGTTCTGTACAAAAAACTGATTGCACCTAATTTCGGTACAAAATGGATGCCAGTGGCCATCTTGAATTTCGGACCGGACCCCAAAACACTCGTTCTCGTCCCACGGTGATAACAAAGATATCCAAGAAGTTTCGTAAAGATCGGTTCATAAATACGGCCTCTAGCCCGAGCTGTATTGGCATTTGCAGTTACAGTGCTGAAAGTAACACTAAATAGATCAATGTTAGTCTAATTTGCATAATTTACACACGAGAAAAAAACCCGTATTATATGCGATGTATCCCATGGTACTAAACACTCATACAAATGAAAGTGTCAATGACAATGTAGCTTAACTTGTGCGTTGTGTTTGATGAAAAGGATAATGTTCAATGTTTATGAAAGGATTGTGAAATAAGACAAGAATTGTGATAATTGGGAATATGTTCATTTCTGTTCCCTGTGTGCTATGTTTAGGATAAAAATAATATGAGGTGTACACTGTACTAAAGAGCTGAGGGGTGGGTTAATATGACCTCACAGTTAATGTATGTGGCCATCACAGTTAATGTATATCAACAAAAGTTACCAAGTTACAGTGAAATTATTCCAAAACAAGTCATCCTATCAAGTTACATTAAAATCCCCTCATAAATATGGCCTGTAGACTGTGCTAAAGGTTTTCAGGCTTCGGGCCCCTGTAGCCGTCAGTTTCCCAATTGCGTCCAAAGGGGACGTTCTCATCTAGACATTATATGAAGTCAATCTACCAAGTTACAATGAAATCCCTTAATAAATATGACCTGTAGACTGTGCTAAAGGTTTTTGGGCTTTGGGCTCTGGCAGCCATCATAGTTGAATGATCGCAACCAAAAGCGGACATTCTCATCTGGACACTATTTGGAGTCATCCTACCAAGCTACAATGAAATCCCTTCATAATTATGACCTGTAGACTGTTCTAAAGGTTTTTGGGCTTTGGGCCCCTGAAGCCGTCACAGTTGCCCAATCGTGTCCAAAAGGGGATGTTCTCATCTAGACATTATATGAAGTCAACCTATCAAGTTACAATGAAATCCCTTCATAAATATGATCTGTAGACTGTGCTAAAGGTTTTCGGGCTTCGGGCTCGGGCAGCCATCATGGTTGAATGATCGCAACCAAAGGGGACAATCTCATCTGGGCATCATCTGGAGTGATTCTGCGAAGTTACAATGAAATCCCTTCATAAATATGACCTGTACTCAAGGTTTTCGGGCTTCGGGCACCTGTAGCCATCACAGTTGACCAATCATGACCTAAAGGGGATGTCATCATCTAGGCATTATATGGAGTCAACTTAACAGGTTACAATGAAATCCTTCTATAAATATAACCTTTTGCCTATGCTAAAGGTTTTTGGGCTCGGGCACCCATCAAGGCTGAATGATCACGGCCAAAATGGGACGTTCTTATCTAGACATTATTTGGAGTCATCCTACCAAGTTACAATGAAATCCCTTCATAAATATGACCTGTAGACAGTGCAAAAGGTTTTCGGGCTTCGGGCACCTTTAGCCGTCAAAGTTGCCCAATCATGTCCAATAGGGGACATTCTCATCTAGACATTATATGAAGTCAACCTACCAAGTTACAATGAAATCCCTTCATAAATATGACCTGCAGACTGTGCTTAAAGTTTTCGGGCTTCGGGCTCAGGCAGCCATCATGGTTGAATGATCGGAACCAAAGGGGACAATCTCATCTGGGCATCATCTGGAGTGATCCTACGAAGTTACAATGAAATCCCTTCAAAAATATGACCTGTAGACTGTGCTCAAGGTTTTTGGGCTTCGGGCACTTGTAGCCATCACAGTTGACCAATCACGGCCAAAAGGGGATGTCATCATCTAGGCATTATATGGAGTCAACTTAACAGGTTACAATGAAATCCTTCTATAAATATAACCTTTTGCCTATGCTAAAGGTTTTTGGGCTCGGGCACCCATCAAGGCTGAATGATCACAGCCAAAATGGGACGTTCTTATCTAGACATTATTTGGAGTCATCCTACCAAGTTACAATGAAATCCCTTTATAAATATGACCTGTAGACAGTGCAAAAGGTTTTCGGGCTTCAGGCACCTTTAGCCGTCAAAGTTGTCCAATCATGTCCAAAAGGGGATGTTCTCATCTTGACATTATATGAAGTCATCCTACCAAGTTACAATGAAATCCCTTTATAAATATGACCTGTAGACAGTGCAAAAGGTTTTCGGGCTTCAGGCACCTTTAGCCGTCAAAGTTGTCCAATCATGTCCAAAAGGGGATGTTCTCATCTAGACATTATATGAAGCCAACCTACCAAGTTACAATGAAATCCCTTCATAAATATGACCTGTAGACTGTACTTAAGGTTTTCGGGCTTCGGGCTGGGGCAGCCATCATGGTTGAATGATCGCAACCAAAGGGGACAATCTCATCTGGGCATCATCTGGAGTGATCCTGCGAAGTTACAATGAGATCCCTTCATAAATATGACCTGTAGACTGTGCTCAAGGTTTTCGGACTTCGGGCACCTGTTGCCATCACAGTTGACCAATCACGACCAAAAGGGGATGTCATCATCTAGGCATTATATGGAGTCAACCTTACAGGTTACAATGAAATCCTTCTATAAATATAACCTTTTGCCTATGCTAAAGGTTTTTGGGCTCGGGCACCCATCAAGGCTGAATGATCATGGCCAAAATGGGACGTTCTCATCTAGACATTATTTGGAGTCATCCTACCAAGTTACAATGAAATCCCCTCATAAATATGACCTGTAGACTGTGCTCAAGGTTTTCGGGTTTCAGGCACCTTTTGCCGTCACAGTAGCCCAATCATGTCCAAAAGGGGATGTTCTCATCTAGACATTATATGAAGTTAACCTACCAAGTTACAATGAAATCGCTTCATAAATATGACCTGTAGACTGTGCTAAAGGTTTTCGGGTTTCGGGCTTCGGGCAGCCATCATGGCTGAATGATCGCAACCATAGGGGGACAATCTCATCTGGGCATCATCTGGAGTGATCCTAAGAAGTTACACTGAAATCCCTTCATAAATATGACCTGTAGACTGTGCTCAAGGTTTTCGGGCTTCAGGCACTAGTAGCCATCAAAACTGACCTGTAGACTGTGCTCAAGGTTTTCGGGCTTCAGGCACTAGTAGCCATCAAAACTGACCAATCACGACCAAAAGGGGATGTCATCATCTAGGCATTACATGGTGTCAACCTAATAGGTTGCAATGAAATCCTTCCATAAATATGACCTTTTGCCTATGCTAAAGGTTTTTGGGCTCGGGCACACATCAAGGCTGCATGATCACGATCAAAATGGGACGTTCTCATCTAGACATTATTTGGAGTCATCCTACCAAGTTACAATGAAATCCCTTCATAAATATGACCTCTAGACTGTGCTAAAGGTTTTCGGGCTTTGGGCCCCTGTAGCCGTCACAGTTGCCCAATCACGCCCAAAAGGTGACTTTCTCATCTAGACATTGTATGAAGTCAACCCACCAAGTTACAATGAAATTCCTCAATAAATATGACCTGTAGACTGTGGTAAAGGTTTTCAGGTTTTGGGCTCGGGCAGTCGTCACGGTTGGCAGATCATGCCCAAATGGGGAAATTCTCATCTAGACATCATAAGGAGTCATCCTACCAAGTTACAATGAAATCTCTCCACATTAAACATGACCTGCAGACTGTGCTAAAAGTTTTTGGGTTTCGGCTTGGGCAGCCATCACGATTGATAGATCATGCCCAAAAGGGGACGTTCTCATCTAGGCATTATACAGAGGCATCCTACCAAGTTACAATGAAATCCCTTCATAAATACGACCTGTAGGCTGTGCTAATGGTTTTTGGGTTTTGGGCTCGGGCAGCCATACCGGTTGCTGGATCGCGACCAAAAGGGGACGTTCTCATCTAGACATGACCCCAAACCTGCATATGAAATTTCGTAACGATCAGACAAGAACTGCGGGGTGTAGCCCGTGCTAAAGGAAAATGTGAACAGACGTCACAGACTCACAGACGTCACAGACGAACAGACGAACAGACTTCCGCACGCGTGATGACAATAGCTTATCTTGACTATGTCAAGTTAAGCTAAAAATTATTCAAATCAGAGTTTTCATATGGAAGTTCTGCGCAAAAATGTGATTGCATCTAATTTTGTACAAAATGGCAGCCAGCGGCTATCTTGAATTTCGGACCGGACCCAAAAACACTCGTTCTCGTCCCACGGTGATAACAAAGGTACCGAAGAAGTTTCGTAAAAATCGGTTCATAAATACGGCCTCTAGCCCGAGCCGTGTTGACGGCGTGACAGATGGATGGATGGATGGATGGACGACGGGCCATGACAATACCTCAAATTTGGCTTTGCCAAAGTTGAACTAAAAAACTACCTAATATGAGGACGTCGTCAATGTAAACATCGTCAATGTAAACAAGACATCAGTCGCACAAAAAGGCCCAAAGTCAGAAACCAATTTAATGCTATCAGATGCAAAGCTAGATCTTCATACGAAGAAGAAACGATACATCGGATAGAAAATGCAAGACTAAACGACCTAAACACCCCAAGGGTGAGGACGTAACCATGGGGAAAAACAGAATAATATTCTGTAATAAATGTTAAACTCCCAAGAAATTTAATAAAAATATTTCAATAAACAAGAGGCCCCAGGGGGGCTGAGGGCACTCACCTGACATGGTAGTCTAAATATCAAACCAGGGACTTGAATAAGCTGCATACGCCCCTCCTAAGAAAAGCATATACCAACTAGATGAAGCAATTATGCCCACACAATACACAGGATTTTCCTTCTATTTTCAGTTCCTGCACTTTTACGTCCCAAAACTGTGATAAATGCATAAAAAACAGATTTTTTTCCCAAACAAAATATTTTCAGCCTAAATTTTTTTTTCTTCTTAAAATTCATAAAAAACAAAAAAATAATTTCCGGATTTTGATCCAAAAGTCTTACTCAGACCCCAAATTTTCAGTGTAAAAAAAATTTTTTTTTTTGTCTTAAAATTGACCGAAACGCATAAAAAACAAAATTCCGGATTTTGGTCCAAAATTTTCCAAGTCCCTCCAGGACCCCAAATTTTCAGTGTAAAAAAAAAAAATTTTTTTGTCTTAAAATTTTCTGAAACGCATAAAAAAACAAAAAAAAAAAATTCCGGATTTTGGTCCAAAATTTCTAAGTCCGGAACGGGCCCCAAATTTTCAGCCTAAATATGAACCCAGGGACTTGGCTTCAACAAACTTGAATCTCACCCCCCTAAGGATGCTGCATACCAAATATCAAGAGATTCTTATTGGTAGATCTGAAGAAGAAGATTTTTAAAGAATATTCCTCATACTGCACCAATTTAAACATTTGGGCTCCAATAGAGAGCCCAAATATGGACCCAGGGAATTGATTTCAATAAACATGTGAAACAATCTTCCAAAGATGTTATATGTGAAATTTTAAAGCTTTTGGAGCAGTGGTTTGGGAGAAAAGTAGTCTTACATGTTTTTCCCATTACCCACAGTGTTAAAAAATGCTGACTCAGCACTTTTTCAAAGTCCCCAAAAAGTACCCCATGATAAAACCGATAGCAATTTTTTTTTACCATTCCATTCTGTTGGTCCTAAGGAAGCTTCACAACAAATAAGAATTCTCAGTGCCCTGTAGTTTTGGAGATATGGGCATTTTCATTTTTTTCTATTTTTCGCTCCTGCGATTCCCATGGGGCAATGGGAAAATTTTTTTTTGCATAAATTAAGTACTTATGACCCAATAAGCCCACATATCAAATTTGGTCCAAATCTGCCTCTCGGTTTGGAAAATACAAATTTTGGGAGGGGCAAATATTCTTGCCCCTCCCATTACGACGCCAAATATAGCCCCACAAACTTCTCTTGAACAAATCTGAGTGTACACCTCAAAAGGAAGCTGCACACTAAATATCAAGTCTCTGCTAATGCTGGTTCATGCGAAGAAGATTTTTGAAGATTTCAGAACACTTTTTGGGTGTGGCCCTACCAATGGGCGAGGCAACTTGATTTGGACAAAATCAAATTGCGATGTCATATCAAACTATTATCTCAAATATCAATTAAATTGGTTCAGCGGTTTCGGAGGAGAAGACGCAAACACCATGTTCACGGACGACAGATGGTGAGTGATCACTATAGCTCTCCTGACTGAAAGTCAGGTGAGCTAAAAAACCTTGACACTCAGTCTACTTTATCGTTTAATTGCAATGGCCCTAGATCTGTTCAATGCACCTGGATTATAAGTAAATACCTGTTAATTCTCTGAGAATGGAGTGATTTATCCGACACTGACTACAAATGTTCATTAAGTTTCAAACCTTTCTGTCCTCCAACTTTCTATTATTAGCTTTAATTCATCAGGTCCTGCAGGCAAGGACTCATAAAATTCAAGGCTACTGAAGGCCGTCTCTCAGCATATTTCAGCATTTTTCAAGGCCCTACAATAGCCAAATTCAAGGATTTTCAAGGTCTGCCTTCACTTGTCCAAACTAGGACCCTCCAGTCATTACCCTGCCTCCAACTTCCTTAAAGGGAAGTGGGAGGAGGGGGTAATGACAGGAGGGTCCTAATTAAAACTATGCCTTCACAAACTCTGGCATTATAAAAATATATAGTTATGATTGCATGTTTTGTTAACATTTTTATTTCATGAATATTCAAGACTTTTCAAGGCCTTCTGGAACATTTTCCAGAATTTCAAGGCCTTCAATGACCTTTGGTTAACTGGTAGAGTTCTGGAAGCCCATATTTGGGCTTTACTCTGTGGTGAAGGTGCTGTAACTTGAAGGCTTCATACTCAATGGATGTGTTTCGTATTATCTTTGAAGTGATATTATTTAGTCTGTAGGGACTTGTCTTGTTACAATTTATGGGAGAGTGCCTGTAGGCACTCTCCCATAAATTGTAACAAGGCAAAGACATGTGAACAAATTTTGATGGCCAAAAATAATTCAGCACTCTACCAGTTAAATTCAAGGTTGTTCCTTGAATCCAAGGCCCGCAGGAAACCTGTTCATTATATCTTGTTTCACAGAACTCTGCAATTCAAATTACACTCTTTATACTGAAGAAAAATAAGGTCCCACAAAGTAGATCTTCTGTTTCTCAGGTCATTTTTTGTAAAAATGCATGTGGTCGGGCAGTTTATTTTATTTTTGTAATTATTTCTCTGCTATCAAAAAAGTTCATGTTCTTGGTTTGTTTTATGTTTTAGGCCTCCTAATCTACAGAATAGCATGGGTGGTAGTGAATCTAATGCATTGCAAAGTCTTGTTGCACTCAAGCGAGAAGTTTATCAATTTTATTAACTTGGATAAAATATCAGACACAAACCATTTAATTTAAATTTTTTTAAGTTTGCATTTGTTATAAAAAGAGAGCATGTGGTAGCCAAAAGAAAATAGATTTGTCACTATTTTAGCCCTAACAGATACTTGTAGATAATCCTTTTACATACCTGCAGTGTAATACAAGTAATTTTTGTGTGAATGAGCTAATTTTGAGGCTTCTTTAATATTTTCTGTGTTGGTACAGGTAATAATAATCTTTTCCACACCTAAAAATATAGAGTAGACAAACGGATACACGATAATAATTCACTGCTTGAAATTTGATGCTGGTCTATAATCATGGTAAAGGACAACAATGAATGAAAAATTACAAGATAACCCTTTACGTAACAAATTGGATGTATCTGCCTGCATAATATACAAACTGAGCAGTTGAAAAAAAAAATTTCAACAAAACCATATGTAACCACTCAATAGAACAAGCCTGTCAAGCTTGTTCCAATGAAGGGTCAAATGATATAATTTTGTTCAATTTTTTTTTTTTTAAATAATAAATTCTGATATCGTGTGTTCTCGGTAAAGGGTTATGGTACTGCAAATTCAATCTGATCATGACATGATTGCAGATCTAATCAAAATTTTCTGTCCGCTTTTCTGCTCACAACAGTTTAGAATCGAAATTGTAAAAAAAAAAAGAAAACACATTGCATCTCAAATTTTTTCTTTTTGTTTTTCTTTATTCAGCCTTGACATTGCAATATTTTGATTCATATAAAATAAACGTATAGTGTTTTCAAGTGAAACATTTATTCTATAAGTAGGATTAAGAATGAAACCGATGAGCCTCTGACGAGTCAGTTTCATTCTTAATTTTATGAGTAGAATAAATGTTTTACTTGAAAACACTATACGTTTATTTTGTTTATCCCATAAATCTTTTACAGGGCAGTCAAGGCGAAATAGTACTGTTACTCGCTTCAAAACACAGCGAGAAGTGAGGAGCACATAGGTCCAATTCAATGACAAACATTATTACCAAAAATAAAAAAAGCGCAGTGATACATTTCTGTCTAAAAATAATTCCCCTACAAACTTGAGCTAAACTTGCAAAAATACTTTATTAAATGAACAAGAGCAACGCTAACGCGAGTGCTGATGCCCCGAAGGTAGCAAAGTCAGACTTGCATGTAAATAAATAACTTTTGAATGTTTGAAGAGAATTGGTTCATCCAAACAACTTTGAATGAACGGAATTAAAAAACACAGTGATTCTGGTGTCATCCATATTTATATGAATATATCGATATGTAGTAGTTTAAAATGACATGCAAACCTACCCTGCAAACACTGGGCAGTACAGAAATAGTGGACTAGAAAAAATTGGGATAGTGAACAAAAAAAAAATTGGGTAGCACTTCCCCTATAAGACACTGGCCAGTAAGAATAAAGCTGAAATATAAATTTTATAGTAAATTTCCTTTCTTATTATACCTACCGCAATTGTTTACTACAGGCTTGCACTATAGTGGAAGACCCTAACTCGGATAAAATACTCTCTATTTTAATCTTTCCCAAGAGATTTGGGAAAGAAAAGTGGTGTAAAAACACCACGAAAAAATAAGTCAAAACTGGGTCGAGCACCATCGGCACACACCCAGTAAGGGATGCTCTGCTCTTAGTACAATTCCACGACTTCCGTTAACAGGTGCGCAAGCAGTCATCAAACCATTCTTTTGAGTCCGCCAACATAGGAGGTATGTGATCAACGGCGAGGAAGGATTCTTACCCGAATAAGAAGACGGGAGGACCTCCATGTAAACAATTGCGCTAGGTATAATTAGAAAGGAAATTTACTATAAAATTTATATTTCTCATCAACCTACCTTACAATTGTTTACTACAGGCTGAATAGACAATAGGATGGAGGGAATCACATAACAAACCCACACATAACTCAATTGCACTGGAACTGTGGACAGAGGAAGAGATCCCTAGGCCTATCAAACCATAGCATCACAAACATTAGTAAAAGACAATGAAAGATCAGGCGTATGGTGATGTGCGACGCACAGACAGAAAGGGCAGTAACAGCATGGAGCTGGAACTGACCCTGTAAGAAGCTGAATGGCTGGGATAGACAACAGCCTGAGCCGAAGAAAGAGGGCCCTTGGGACAAAGGTCCTCTGTCGGCTCCTGCAAATGTCGCAGATAAAAGGCGAAAGTAGCATTTCTCCAGTAGGCTGCCAGCATAACATCAAACAACATGACAGAGTTAGTAAAAGCCCTGAGAGGAAGACAATGCACACACCTCGTGGCAGAAAAAACGATTGGAAAAACAATCGCCAGTAGCTAGACGAGCGGAAGCTGCACGAATAGCAAGACAAATCCATCGAGAAAAGGATGCAGGAGAGATCTGGCATGTGAGAAAAACGAATATTCATCCGGGATAAAGGCGCGAATGCCCCCCCCCCCCCCCCCCCCCCACCTCCCAAGCAGAGCAGCGCCCAAGAAAGTGTCCATCTTGGAGTAAACTGCAAAGTCCTAGGCCTTTTCAAGGAAAAGAGCTGAACAAGCTTGGAGAGGCAAGGATGAGTGCCAAAACAATATGGTACTACATATGAAAAAGGTCTCCGAAGCATGGACATGTACCCATTGCTGGAGACCCCCAGAAACAAACATATACCAGAAACTCCGCAATCGGTGTGATCGTAGGAGTGACAGAAGCAACAGAGTGATCGCACACCATTGACATAATAACCTTCTACTGAGCAACCAGTGGAGTGAGTGCCTCCTTGAAGAAGAAAAGCAACTCCACTGCTCGTCTCTAAAAACCACTATGGAGGAGACAGGACCCGATAAAAGACATGCGCGAAGGCACAATGAAGTCGGGTCATTTTGAAACCTCCTCGGGTGACTTTGGCAAAGAAAGTCGTGATGTAGAGGGAGACATGCCGGATCTGCCGCTAACAGAGAGCGGAACAGATTGATCCACACCCACTGAGGAGACAGGGGTGTGATCGAAAGGATTCGACAACTGCAGGTTCATATCTGGGCAGCAGAAAGGCATAGCCGACAAGACCATCCCAAAGGAGGGCCAGAGCATCCACGGCAAAAGCCAGAGCATCTGGACACGGGGACACGAAAGTGTCCACCTGATGGTTCCAATGAGTAGCAAAGAGATTGATGTGGGGACGACCTCAGAGATCGCAAAGAGACTGGAACTCCGCCATGTGGAGCATCCACTCGGTGGAAAAGAACCTGCCCCGTCAGGACAGGGAGTCGGCTAGGACGTTCAGACGACTGGGAATGTGATGAACAACCACCCCGGCATTGACATCCTGAGTGAGCAGTAGAAGATCCCGGGCCAATTCGTACATTGGAACCGAGTGCGTGCCGGCCTGGTTCCGAATGTAAGCAACCACTGTCGAATAGTCGGACAACAGAAGGACCTGGCGATTCGACAGGTGAGGGATCCACTGCCTGAAACTCAGAAGAAGAGTAAGAAGCTCCTTCTGGTTGAAGTGTAGAACTGCCTGATCCTGGTCCCACATCCCGTGAAGGAAAAGACCTAGAGGATCCAATGTCGCACCCCATCCGAGATCGCTGACATCTGCCGTCAGAACGCGATCGAACGTGGGTAAGTCCTACGGGACACCCTACGTAATCCACTGAACATCCATCCAGTGGAGAAGGTGAGGATAAAGAGATTCTGGTAACTGAAGCACCAGATCCAGAGAATCGACATTCGACCTCCAACGACTGAGCAGAAAGTGTTGGAGAGGTCAGGCATGCAGCCAACCTAGAGGAATGAGATCCGTCACCGAACTGCAGAGACCGAGCAGCCGGAGAATATCCCCATGCTGTCGCGGATGTGGACTGGGACAGAGTCAGAGCAAAAGCTGAGAGAATCACAGCCCTGGCCTGGGGAACCGCCACCGTATTGAACTGAGTGTGGAAGGCCATCCCCAGATGACAAAACGACTAAGAAGGGACCAGATCCGACTTCCCTTCGTTGACTCTGAATCCTAGCGACGTGAGCAAGCTCAACAGAGTGTCGACATCCAACTCCAGTAAAGCAGCATTGGAAATCCTCTGGATGATATCGTCTAGATATGCCGAAGTAGTCACCCTGGACTGTGTGAGATGGAAGGCTATCACATGCGACATCAGTCGGGTGAAGGCCCAAGGAGCCAGGTTGAGGCCGAAAGGCATGGCCTTGAACTGGTAAACTCGCCCCAGAAAAGCGAACCTGAGATACTTCTGTGATGCCCGATGAATCGGAACGTGAAAGTAAGCGTCTCACAGATCGATGTTGGAAGCAAAATCTCCCTGGTGAATGGAACGGCAGACCGACCTGAAAGTCTCTATGCTGAACTTGGGAGCAATGATAGACTGGTTCAGGATACTCAGATCGATAATCGGTCAGAGGCGGCCGTCCTTCTTCGGCACCAAGAACAGGCGGGAATAAAACCCCACTGACTGAATGTTCTTGACGACCTCAGTCGCCCCCTTTGCCAGGAGATTGTCTATCTCCATGGACAAAAGTTCCCGACGTAAAATGTCTGAAGGAGCTGTGGTTGGAAAGGCACTCTGGACAGAGTGGGATGCCTCCGGAAGGATATTCGCAGCCCGGACCAAACAACATTTAACACCCAAGGATCGGATGTGATGGTGGCCCAACTATCTGCAAACTCTGCTATCCTTCCTCCAACCTGAGACGAATCGAGGTGAGGACCTTCATTTCGAGCCCCGACGACGACTGCGAGAGGAGAAACTACCTCCTCTACTGAATGAAGAATCCTGAGACTTCCCTCTAGCCTGCCAGCTCTTACCCTTACCCTGTGAGTAAGAAGCAGAGCTGTGGCAGAAGGATCAGCCCTGTGTTTCGCAGAGGAAGCAGAAGGGTACTTGTTAGGCTTTGAACGGCCCCTGCCTCCCCTAGAAGGCTGATCAAGCTGACAAAGCAGCAGCTGATCTTTGGAATGACGTAGGACGTCATCCCGGACCGTCGACACGGAACCATGGAACAGTTGCAGACCTGCCAAAGAAGCAGATCGAAGAGTCCAGCACAGAGTCCCTTCGAACTAGATCCAAAATAGCCGAGTCACCGGCATGCGTGTAAGTAAGATGCACACGCAAAGGAGCCTGTACATCGTCAAACTTATCTGGAGGCAGATAAGCAGCTAAGGCAGAGACGACGTGATCGGAAAGAGAAAGCATACCCAGCATTTCTCTCGATAAGCCTAACATAGGAATGACGGCAGACTTGGGCTTGGAAAGCCCGAGGGAATTGGGGTCCTGATCCCAAACCGTCAAAGTCTGGCAGACTGATGGATTGGCGGAATCGTAGGAACGCACCAGAGGCAAAAAGGTGTCAACCCTGGTGAAGAACGGAGCCTTCATAGCCTTGGAACTCAGCTTAGAGTCCAAGGCTGAAAATGCTTCAACCACCTGTACTGACTGGTACGGTCGAAGACGCCCAGAAGCAGGTTGCTCCACAGGCTGTAGGCTCGATGATCACGGCCTGGCTGACACTGTCAGCTGGTTTGATGGTTTGAGATCCGGAAGGAACCCAAACACAAAGTCAAGAGCTGCCCCCAAGTCAGAAGACTGCTGGCACTCGACATCAAGGATGTCTGACTCCTCCCCCTGACGGGCGGCAGCCAAAACATCTGAGGGCAGACGTTATAGGGGTATGACACACTCCAAGGATCAACATAGCAGGAACTCAGGAGAGTCGCTGCAGACCTCTGCGGGGCAGAAGGTCCAGGCTGCACAGAAGGCGCTGGTCCCACAAAAATGGCCGTGTGACCAGAATGAGTGGACGGAAACGCCACAGAGTTCATAGTGGCCCCACCATGAACATCCGAATCCAATGACAAAACTGTGGTACTTGACGGCGTAGAGACCACAGTAGAGGGTTCGGCCGGCAGCCCCTTCCAACTTCGCCGAGTTGAAGTCAGGGAAGGCTGAGGCCGATACCCCACGTCTACACTACCAGACACCGCTGCAGACCCCTGCAGGTATAAAACTGCTGTGCTCAACGGCTGAGAGGACACATCAGGGGGTTCAGTCGGCAGCCACTTCCGACTTCGCCGAGTTGAAGTCGGGGAAGGCTGAGGCTGATACCCCACAACCACACTAGAGACATCACTGCAGTCCCCTGCAGGGATAAGCCAAGGCTGGCTAAAACGGTGCTCGATGACGTAGACGGAACAGCAGTAGCAGCAAAATATGACAGGAGCTGTTGGAACTGGCGGAAAAGGGGAGAGAGACACCTAGCTCGGCTTCCAAAGGAGGAGTCACAACCCTAGTGACAGCCAGAGATGTCGACTGGAGAGGGCACATAGTCCCAGAACCGGGCATCTCTTCACCAGAAATCCAACAGCTCCCACAGTATCCACCACGGTAAAAAAAACATCCCCCACGGATGGGGAATAACTCTCACCAGACGTGGTCGAGTCACAAGGCCCTGAAACGACAGCGTTCCCCATCCCCGCAGGTGTGGGAGGAGTTGCACATCCCCACGGAGGGGGTGTAACTCTCACCAGACGTGGTCAAGTCAGGAGGCCCCGAAACGACAGCGTCCCCCCCCCCCCCCCATGAGTGCGGGAAGAGCTGCACATCCCCCACAGAGGGTGTATAACTCACACCAGACGTGGTCGAGTCGGGAGGCCCCGAAACAACAGCCTCCACCCCCCCCCCCCCCCCCCCCCCCCCCCACACACGGGAGCGGGAGGAACAGCCATGAGAAAGCACCAAAGGTGAGGGAAAAAGGAATTGCCCTAAATGAACCGAACTGGAAATAACAGAGGTGAGAGCAATAGAAGAAAAAAGTGAACTCAACAGATACAGAAAGTAGAAAAACACCCTCAACTATGAGAGAAGGTGGCAGAAAAAATAACCAGTGGGTGCACGACAGAACCCAGACGGCCGACAGGGACCTAAATTTCAGAAATTCAGCCCTCAACAGAGTAAAGAAATCCTGTCCATACAGTCCCTCATTGACACCTAACTCCAATAACATAATAAAATTTATCAACCGAAAAATTTCATTGCCGAACCACGTTGACACAATGTCAAAAAAACATTCGCGAAAACGGAATATATAAATAAAATACAATGAGAATGGGTTGAAAATATTAACGCGAATATATAAAACACAGTCCTGTTATTATACTATCTTCAGATCCATAATTCCAGTCACAGGAAAACCATTATCGACGAGTTGAATTATCATTGTATCGTAATGCAAAGATGGCGACATGTCAACTACGTTCGCGGACATAAAAAAGAATGGTTTGATGACTGTTTGCGCACAGGTTAACAGAAGTCGTGGAATTGTACTAAGAGAAGAGCGTCCCTTACTGGGTGTGCACCGATGGCGCTCGACCCAGTCTTGGCTTATTTTTTCGTGGTGTTTTTACACCACTTTTCTTTCCCAAATCGCTTGGGAAAGATTAAAATAGAGAGTATTTTATCCGAGTTAGGGTCTTCCACTATAGTGCAAGCCTGCAGTAAACAAATGTAAGGTAGGTTGATAAGAAATTGGCATCCATATTTATATGGTTTTATCAATATGTAGTAGGTTAAAATGACATGCAACCTCCCCACAAAGCACTGGGCAGCACAGAAATAGTAGACTAAAAAAAATTGGGCAGCACTTCCCCCATAGGCACTGGCCAGTAAGAACAGAGCTGAAATTGGGAAATTTGTGATTTTTTAATTCAAAAAGAGGCATAACTCTTGCAAGAATGGTCGGAGTGAATCTCCAAATCGAACTTGACCTGTATTTTGATATTAGTAATAAGCAAATAAAATTTGAAATCGACTGGTGCGGTGATACAATTTTAAATGGTCTGGAACCAAAATCACTATAATTCTTGTGTCATCCATATTTATACGGATATATTGATATGTAGAGGTTAAAATGTCATGCACCCTCCCCTGCAAGCACTGGGCCGCAGCAAAAAAAATGAACTAAAAAAAAAATGGGCAGCACTTTGCCCTATAGGCTATGGCACAATTTACACAAGTCAGAAACAGAGGCCAAAAACAAACAGGGAGCCATAACTCTACCAAACATGAATGGACAAAACGCTAGGTACCAGGAAATCCATTCCCCCAAGCTGCCCTATCACCAAACCAAAGAAAAATAAAATCCGACAACTGTGGCTCAAGTTATAATATAAAATGTTCGTATGGACGGATGGATGGACAGATGGAGGGAGACCTCGACTGTATACCCCCCTCAAAAAATTTTCGGGGGGCATAACAATGTGTAGTGTTTTCTATTGGCATTGTGCAATACTTTCAAAAAGGTTTAAAGAAAACAAAAATTGAACTGTTAATTATACTACACGAATGCGGTAAAGGTCAGAAGTCAACAAGTACGTCTCTACTATAGGAATAAATTATTTCAGTGTTAAACCCATGGGGAAAATTTATCACCCTACAAGGTGAATAAAGCAAACATTTATCCAAGGCTTTTATTGTTCGAATAAACAGCCATTTATGGGATAAATGAGATTTAAACATCTTGTGATGAGATCATGATCTAATTACAGTAGTGTCAGACTTCCGCACGCGTGATGGCAATAGCTTATCTTGACTTTGTCAAGTTAAGCTAAAAATGAATGTCACATCCATTGATCTTCCCAAAAAATAACACTGTGTTTTACCTATGGCTTATAAAATGGTATTTTGTGAAAAGGCTCCAGTCTACTGGAGAGCAAGCATATGCATATTACTGGGGCCACATTGAATATTATTGTGTTTTATCTTTTGAAATTCATTTTATTCTCATGTCCAAATAGGGCGTTCTTTTAAAGTTACTGGTTTGTAAGATTCCAGAGTTCTGTCCACCCTTTTTGGGGAAAGGGTCCAAGTCACTTTCCAATGGGAAAATTATAAATTTAAAGTAGTTTGTATATTTTTTTATACTTACCAATGGTCCAGACTTAGCTGGTGCAAACTCAAAGTAATCAAGGGCCAAACACAAATTTTGAATCCCCCAAACCCAAAAATTTGCTTGCAAAACCGAAAATTAAAAGTCCTATCTGGTCCTCCATACTTTTACTCTCCGCGCATGCGCAGCCTTCAGGAAGTGACCGGAATTGGCGCCAACTTCATTCTTTGTAGAAAAGAGTACTACATAATAACTCAGCGAGGAGGTATGAGTGCCCACTCATGGGAGGGCCATACCCGTCTGGGCCATTGTAAGTATAAAAAATATACAAATTACTTTAAATTTATAATATTTTTATATTATAACCCAATGGCCCAGACTTGGCTGAATCGTAAAAAGATGGAGGGCCTAGGACTTTCCGAATTAGTAGACCAACATAGTTCCAAGCCTGTAATCCAAGGTGAAAGGAAATTAAATTTAAAAGGAATTACATGTATGTCTCTCTATACAGTAATAGAGAAGACATATCATAAATAAGGAGTCAAATTCAAGTAATTCCGTATTCTTAGCATGAAGACTGTGCTAATTAGATGTAACAAGTTCCCAATTTTTAAGGCCAGTCTGAACTAAGCCCCAGAAATTAGGATGGCGTATTTGAGAATGAGAGGATATCCCCCACAAACATACGCCATAAGCAATAAAACACAAGCTGTATCCAGGATATAATCTACAGACAAAACAGCTTCACTCATAGTTACATACTTATCAAGCCAGAGGAGAGGTAAAAAATTCCCCCCCCCCCAACCTTTTTGAAGGAATCTTTTTCAAAAAGAAGAGGGGAGCGTTCTGGAATCAGTAAAAGCGGTACCAAATAACAATATAAATATTCGTTGAAAAGACATCCAGGTATTAATTATTATTAATAAACAGGTGCTTAATACCACTTCAGAAGCTAAGGCTATAGCAGCGATCCCGGTAATTAAAATCCTCGGTAATTAAAATCGCCCTCTTGTAACATATACCGGAGTCGACATATGCAGATAGGTCGAAAACCGGCGATATAATATATAACATACACATGTCCAATAGAATCACAATGGACGATCTCTGGAGAGAAAACACACTTCCAAGGTAACCCACAGACGACCCCCATTCAGGTGTACAATAAATTCCAGTAAATAACACTCCCAGACATGTTCTATCCGATATCTATGTTCCTAAAAACGTGCAAATATACAACAGTGTAAGGCAAGATGTATTCAATTGGGTACCGCAATTAATAGAAACCTGGATCTAGAAATGGATCGAGCTATGATTAACAGACTCGTCACGGACCGCACCCGAAATAATTCATTGTTTCTAAGGTCCTTAACTTACAATAATGCATCTGCTAAATAATGCAATTATTATGCGTGTGAGCATTGAAATCCCGCATGTAATCATCTGAATACCAACTGACTAGACAGCCTCCCAGGTAACCGAAGGCTAACAATTTATTGGGGATGAATCATATGCTCGTATATGACATATAGACGAACAATCACAGGAAACCAACCAACTAGAAACTGGATGTGCCCATGAGGTCGCCATAGAACATGACCCAGGCGCCAATCGAGAAATCATGAAATGTATGTACGTACTCTTAAATGCATACGAGGCTTACGGGAAGAAAACTACGTCTTGCCCGGTAATCGCCTCTTAACACATTGGCGGTGTGTGTGTGTGTGTGGGGGGGGGGATGATTCGAAATCATATCGACCCCCCCCCTCACCAACATTACTTGTTAGTCATCAAATAGTATAGGAACCAAAAGGGCGGAGAAGGATGTGAAGAACAAATACTTCCCCTGATAAAAAAGGGCCTCTCGTGGAGGAAGCTTCTGAGGAACATCCCATAACAGACACCTGTGAAGATTGATCCAAAGTTTCTGTGACGACAGAGGTGCTATTATCAGGATTTTGCATCAAGACTGTTTGATCTTAACAGAATCTGCTAAATCAACAGACTTGGAGGATTGATTGATTTTTATTTAGCAGTATACAAGTACAAATGCAAATAGTAGTACAGTAATCAAAATAATTTTGGCACGAAAGAAAGATATTTGGCTTCAGTACTACCTTCATGTTCAACATAGCGTGTTGGTAGTATACCGCAGGGAGACAACATAGCCAGATTGGCTGTCTTCCTGTTGTCTCCCGTGGAGGAGATTGATACGCCTATCCTATCATTCCATCCCATGAGATCAACAGAGCATCTACTGTGTACGCTCGATGATCTGGGCATGGCGACACGAACGTCGGTAACTGATTGTTCCAGTGTGTCGCACACAGAACTATCATGGGACGATCCCACTGGTAGCAAATCTGCCTGAACATTCACTTGTTGAAAGTCTGGTCCGATGGCAACAGGCGACCTTTCCGAGAGAGCAGGTCTACTAGTACATTTAGACAGCCCGGTATATGACGGACTGAAAGATGAACATGAAGATTCATGATGTATAGGAAAATCTTCTCCATTAATTCACATAATGGCATTGAATGAGTGTCGCCTTGGTTCCTGATGTAATCTTCTACTGTCGAATTGTCCAACAAAATTTGAAATTGGACGTCCACTATTATGGGAATCCAATATTGTAGCACTAGCCATATTGACATCAACTCTTTGATGTTTATGCTCTTCTCTAGGAATCGAGGGTCCCAAAGACCCTGAGACCTCAAGTCTGCGGGACTTAGGGTCATGCCCCAACCCATTTGACTCGCATCCGTCATAATCGTGAAAGCCGGATCCGGCAGTTGCAGCAGAACTCCCTGAGTTAACCATTGAATATCTGCCCAAATCTGAACCCTTGTTTTACTAGGTCCGTTAAAACAATACTGGTTTCAAGGAAATGCGTCTTCACAATCCAGTTCTGAGTAAAAAATATCTGGAGGGGACGCGTGCACAGGCAGCTCAACGAAATAAGATCCACAGCCGCTCCGCACAGCCCCATTAGTCATATGAATTCATTCGCTGTTAAAGCATCCGAGTGTAGACAAAAAAGAGTATAACAACTGACTAATTTTGCTCTGGGTAATGGCGGATGAACCAGATTGTTGTGAGTCTCGAAGCTCATTCCCAAGTGAGTGACCGACTTGGATGGAGCTAGATCCAATTTTTTCTCGTTTACGATGAAACCGAGACGTCGGAGCGAAAGAAGCAGACTCTGAACATCGTTCTGAAGAATAATTCTGTTGCCGTATCTCTGTATAATGTCGTCCAAGTAAGCCGACGTTACCGCAGATGAATGAGCTCGGAAGTATGACATTACCGAATTCATTATTCGAGTCAATGCCCAGGTTCAGACCAAAGCACATTGCTCTGAACTGATACACCTTCCCTTGTACGGCGAACCACAGGTACTTTCTGAATGAAGGATGTACCAAGACATGACAGTATGTACCAAGACATGAAAGTACGCATCCTTTAGATCTATGCTTGCCGCATAGTCGTTCACTCGACCGCTCACTCTTACCGACCGAATGGTCTCCATATAGAATTTTGGAGCCACGATAAGCTTGTTTATCCAGCTCAAGTCTATTATTGGTCAGAACGAGCTGTCTGGCTTCGGTACGAGGAACAGGTGACTGTAAAAACCCTGAGAGTCCTGATTCTCGACGACCTCTATTGCTTCCTTTAATAATAGAGCCTGTACCTCCGCTAGGAAAGACTCTCTTTTGAAAGGATCTGACGGAAGATCTGTCCAACGCAGACATCTTGTCAGTGGGGGTGCCGTTCGGAATGATAGCCGTAGGCCGTCAAAGACTTTACTTCTCACCCACTGATCTTCCGTGACTGCTGTCCAGTTTCTTGTGATGATGATACCCTTCTGCCAACTGGCAAGCAATAGAGGTCTTGAACACCACCTGTATGACCTGCAAGGCTTACGGGAGGAGGAACTCCGTCCTCCCTGTGAAGAACCTCATCCCTTTGGCCTAGGAGCATCTGACTGACAGTCCCGATCAGACCTATGCCCCTTTCCCGAGTCGCTATATTGACGCTATATTGACGACCTCTAGAGTAATTGTAAGAGGGTTTCTTTTACCCTCGTGAGGAGTTCCCTTTTGACATTTAGATCTGGAACGTCCTCCTCTACTCTTGTCTGCTGAAGCGGGTTGATGAGACACTGACTTCAATAGCAGATCACTTGATGCTTTCTTAGTAGCCTGATCATAGAATAACGAAAGCTTGTCGTCCAAAATAGTATGTCCGGAAACCGGAGCGACCCGGAGAGAGCTTTTCACGTTGTCATCTATAAGTGATGACGACGCAAGGGCAGCATCCAGGTTAGCCACTGTAAGAGTTATACATGGTATACAAATTCCCCTGGAAAGAACTCTAAGAGGGGTACAAACGTCCTCAAATTCCTTCCCATTGAGATGTTGCGCCATAGCTCTGGTAAGATGATCTGCATAAGACATTGCTTCCAAATTCGCTATACTTGATGAAATTGCAATTGTAATTGTTGTTATATAGCCCCCATATTATATCGAGATTGATATATCCTTAGTTGATAATTCTACAAGATTGATATATTTTTTTCTGCATTTTCTGACTGGTCTGAATCATTTGCACTGAGTGACCTTTGTTTACATCTTTGTTACACTAATCTATTGTACAAAAAGCTGTTGATTGTTTAAGTAGGTCAAGGACCTTGTTTTTTTTATTATGACAGAAACACCTAGAAACTGATAGAACTTTGTAGACATTTCATCTTCTAGGACATATGCCCCTTTCCCGTGTCGCTATATTGACGACCTCTAGAGTAATTGTAAGAGGGTTTCTTTTACCCTCGTGAGGAGTTCCCTTTTGACGTTTAGATCTGGAACGTCCTCCTTTACTCTTGTCTGCTGAAGCGGGTTGATGAGACACCGACTTCAATAGCAGATCACTTGATGCTTTCTTAGTAGCCTGATCATAGAATAACGAAAGCTTGTCGTCCAAAATAGTAGTCCGGAAACCGGAGCGACCCAGAGAGAGCTTTTCACGTTGTCATCTATAAGTGATGACGACGCAAGGGCAGCATCCAGGTTAGCCACTGTAAGAGTTATACATGGTATACAAATTGCCCTGGAAAGAACTCTAAGAGGGGTACAAACGTCCTCAAATTCCTTCCCATTGAGATGTTGCGCCATAGCTCTGGTAAGATGATCTGCATAAGACATTGCTTCCAAATTCGCTATACTTGATGAAATTGCAATTGTAATTGTTGTTATATAGCCCCCACATTATATCGAGATTGATATATCCTTAGTTGATAATTCTACAAGATTGATATATTTTTTTCTGCATTTTCTGACTGGTCTGAATCATTTGCACTGAGTGACCTTTGTTTACATCTTTGTTACACTAATCTATTGTACAAAAAGCTGTTGATTGTTTAAGTAGGTCAAGGACCTTGTTTTTTTTATTATGACAGAAACACCTAGAAACTGATAGAACTTTGTAGACATTTCATCTTCTAGGACATATGCCCCTTTCCCGTGTCGCTATATTGACGACCTCTAGAGTAATTGTAAGAGGGTTTCTTTTACCCTCGTGAGGAGTTCCCTTTTGACGTTTAGATCTGGAACGTCCTCCTTTACTCTTGTCTGCTGAAGCGGGTTGATGAGACACCAACTTCAATAGCAGATCACTTGATGCTTTCTTAGTAGCCTGATCATAGAATAACGAAAGCTTGTCGTCCAAAATAGTATGTCTGGAAACCGGAGCGACCCGGAGAGAGCATTTCACGTTGTCATCTATAAGTGATGACGACGCAAGGGCAGCATCCAGGTTAGCCACTGTAAGAGTTATACATGGTATACAAATTGCCCTGGAAAGAACTCTAAGAGGGGTACAAACGTCCTCAAATTCCTTCCCATTGAGATGTTGCGCCATAGCTCTGGTAAGATGATCTGCATAAGACATTGCTTCCAAATTCGCTATACTTGATGAAATTGCAATTGTAATTGTTGTCATATCGCCCCCATATTATATCGAGATTGATATCTCCTTAGTTGATAATTCTACAAGATTGATATATTTTTTTTCTGCATTTTCTGACTGGTCTGAATCATTTGCACTGAGTGACCTTTGTTTACATCTTTATTACACTAATCTATTGTACAAAAAGTAGTTGATTGTTTAACTAGGTCAAGGACTTGTTTTTTTTATTATTACAGAATCACCTAGAAACTGATAGAACTTTGTAAACATTTCATCTTCTAGGACATTCTATCTGTTTACTATATAAAGGTTTGTCAACAGAATTCAGAAACTCATTTTTAGAAAGCCATTTCAGAAAGACTCACTTCAGTTCTTTCCATTGGAGATTATTATTGTTTCAGAACAGTGCATTTATTATAGAAGCAGTGCTTCTTTGTGAATTTGGAAGATTGATTCCAAAAGTGAATTTTGAAGAGAATCTATTCGTCTTGGAAAAGAGAATTTATACTTTCTGTGAAACAGAATATTATTTTGTGAGTGAAAAGACAGGATTCTACTGGAGTATTTAGAAATTACCTTTGGCACCAATACTTCTTGGATTTTTACTCCATTTGAATTTTGCAGAGTATTTTATTATATTTTATTGGAGACTGCTGAAATTTCTAAGTGAAAATTTTATTGCAAATCTACGGGATACTGTTTCTGAAGACACATTCTCGGATTTAATACTACCAGCTGGTAACTTTCTTCACAAAATTCTTCACCACTGGATTACTGGATTCTGTCAAACTGTATTTTGGACTAATTCAATAATTGATAAGTACCACTGTTTTTACTTTCTGTAAACCAATTAGTGTAAAAGATCTTTGTATCATTTTTTTTTTATATTAATTTTTTTAATTAAATTTCAGAATAATTGAATTCATAGTTATTGCTGATTCTCTGATTTCTTTCTGTTACCAATATCATTAATATTTCCACACCGTAACATTGTGTCGGAGTGAATAGTGAATGATGCAGGCAAGGATACATCTGATCCCCGGGCTGCTCATTCAAACACAGAGGAGCTCTCTGAACATCTTCTCCAACCGTTTTTAAATGAACATAGTCCATAAAACGGTATGTTTATGGAAGATGCAGTTAAGAAACAGCCCTTTCCTCTCACTCGAGAGGTGAATACGGCATCGTCTACATGGCCGAAGGCCTGCGACACCTAGCTAGACTGAACTAGAAAAGAAAGAACTTCTTCCTTTGTCTGTATAAAGTCTGCATCCAATGACGCCAGCGGTTTATCACTTATCGTCGCAGCATTCTGATTCGTCGGAACAAAGTCAGGGTAGTATTGATGGATGAAATCCATCCCAACCCTGTGCTGTTCCGAAAGGGAAGGATAATCCTCTTCCTTTTCCCTTTCACCATCCGAGAGAATCAGTTGCGAATCTCGGTCCATTGCATCTGCGTGACCAGCACCGTCCGACAGCTCAGGTTCTGAGTCTGAGGAGGATGCATCTGCACTTGTTGGGATGCTCCGATCAGCTGCGCAATCTGCGACAGCAAGTCCGTCAATGGGCCTGAGGAGCAGCAGTCTTCTGTTTCCTAGCCGCTTGCTGCTCCTTGGACAGTGTGTCGGAGATGGATCTCTTCTCCGAACGTCCCAATGATCGAGGCCTCGTCTCCCTGGCTACCGGATGATCTGACTTCACGGGCGAAGAGTAGTTCCTTCTTCATGCAGCAGCTGGATATCCGAAGTCGGGTAACTAGGATGCGGTCGTGTGTGTTTAAATAACGTAGCGGAGGAAGCCATGACTGAAGCCGACCTTGACTGCAGACTAGACGGAGGGTCCCGAGCGGTGGGCGGACATATGCTCCGTCTCGTGCAAGTTTCCAACCAGAAAACTTCATTTCAGCTAGTGAAACATAGCGGACCGAAGCCGTGCAGACTAAACAGAGCATCCCGAGTGGAGGGTGGACATATGGCCCCAAATGTTGTTAGGTTAGAGAGGGGCCTCTCGCGGTCTATTAGACCTCACTGAGTACAAGAAACTTGCTGACTTCCTCCCTATTTCCGTCGTCGCTGGGTGAGCTTATTTATATTAAAGTGCTCGCTCTACCCACATCTACACTTCCTTCGATCGCAACGGACTTCCCCGGCGTCACGGCACCCACGGACGGAGCTAGCTGCTTGCAAGAGATTAAAACCCTTAACAAAAGGCCCCAACTCTTGCAATCATGAGCACTGCAGCTAGCTCTATATGCTCAACAGAGCGTGACGACAGTAGCACACTTGGATGGGTGTCAGAATATCATCACCATGTTCATGTTCCTATGAAATAGAAACTGACAAAATGAATTAAAACACCCATCTCCAACATTATTTATTCCAGTGAACAAAAGAAAGACAAGAGTCCACAGGAGTGCATCGACTAAATTCGATATCAGTCCTCCAAACTCCACAACAAAATATATAATCAAGATACATGAATAATAGCAATCAAAATAAAATTCAAAATATTTTTAGGAAATTTTCCCAAAGGGAACATTAAGAGCCCAAAGGCATCCTGATAGACCGATAGAGCCTAAGTGTGGACAAAATCCAAATTTTTTTGAGCTGCACTACCAGAATAATAATCCACATATCCTACAGTAATTCTACAGTAATAGAATATAAAAAAAATACCTATATATGAGGCCGTTGTCAATGTAAACAACGTCAAAGTAAACAAGACTTCAGGCACACAAAAAAGGCCAAAAGTCAGAAACCAATTAAAGTGCTACTAGATGCAAAGCTAGATCTTCATACGAAGAAATGATACATCGGATAGAAGATGCAAGACTAAACGACCTAACACCCCTAGGTTGAGGACATAACCATGGGGAAAAACAGAATAATATTCTGTAATGCATGTTAAACACCCAAGAAATTTAATAAAAAATTTCGATAAAAAAACGCCAAAAAAAGCTTAAGAGTTTAACAGGAAGGGTTCATGGAAGGATAGTGAAGGAATACTTAACAAACAGTGGAATAATCATTATTAAAAATGATGACATCAGGCTTATGTCCCGAAATTCCGAAACATAAAATAATTTTTTAATTATTATAAAGTTACAGCCCTGAACGTCTAAAACCACTGTTGAACACTTCCATCATCCAATAACAGCCTTGGATCCACAAATTCTTGCATTGATTTGTGTCTGGCATCCTCAAAAAAGGAGATTTTATAGCACAGATGTCAGTTCATTGTTGCTGACTTTAGGGCCAAACAAAGAATATTTGCGCCAATTCCGGTCACTTTCTGATGGCTGCACATGCGTGGAGAGTAAAAGTATGGAGGACCAGATAGTACTTTTAATTTTTGGTTTTGCAAGCAAATTTTGGGGATTGGGGGATTCAAAATTTGTGTTTGGCCCTTCATAACTTTGAGTTTGCACCAGCTAAATCTGGGCCATTGGGTTATAGTATAAAAATACTTGCATTGTTAAGGAATGAATTGGGAATTTCTTTACATCTAGAAGCTGGAGTTGAGTCCACATGCCTCTGATATTGTATGGCTAAGTTCTCTACCACTGAAGTTTTGGATAATCGTGAGTAGCAAGACATATAACCTGAGCAGTTGTTTCTCGTAAAGTCCTGCCAGACTGAATAAGCAGATGTGATCATTAAAGGTAGATTATTTGGAATTTGTGTGGGTTTGTATTATGTATCCACTAAAGGGAGGAATGAAGATTTTTAAGGTCAGAATTGGGAAAAATGATCCAAATACACATTGGAAACAGAACATATATTTGGCCCTTGTTATCACCTGGATTGATCCAAGAACTCCCATTTTTCTTTGCATATAATTTCTAGGTTTCTACGCTGAACTGTTTACCTGAAGAATCACTCACATCCACCAATGTAATTTACAAACTGAGCAGTTGAAAACAAAAAAATTTCAACAACATCATATTTTGTGAATCTCTCATTGGAACAAGCTCATCCAGCTTGTTCCAAAGTGGGGTCACATGATATGGTTTTGTTGAAATCTTTTTTTTAAAAATGATTCAAATAACAAATTCTGATATTGTGTACATTGGGTAAAAGGTTAAATGGATAGTCAATTCAAGATCACATATTTCTGCACATTGGCTGGTTGTGACCACATGGAGATAGAGTCAAGTTTAGTCAATTGTTTATATCCATGTTGCCCATTTTAGAGGACTTCTACCCCAAGCATTGGTGACTACTATTTTCCAGTAAAACCGTGCTTGTTTATCACAGTAAATAAGAACTGCTTCACTTCTCACGTGGGTAGAGATGAGATACAGAAGGATTTTCAAGAATATTCTGGGGCAAAAACCAAGGAGCTCCCCTCCTAGAGCAACACATAGTCAAATTTACATGAAAGCTGAGGGAATTCATACACAATATTACCAAGTTAATGTCATCTCACAATTATAAATGCAATCTACAGTTGAAACAAGAAGTCCTGTCACACATTCTGCCCTATTTTGAAATAAAAGCACATTCAGTCAGTGCAGCAAATCACCAAAAAGTTAAAAAATGTATAGTAATTTATATATTTTTTATACTTACCAATGACCCAGACTTAGCTGGTGCTAACTCCTTAAATTAAAGGGCCAAACACAAATTTTGCCCCCCAATCCCCCAAATTTGCATCAAAAACCAAAATTTCAATGTCCTATGTGGTCCTCCATACCTTTTATCCACTGCGCATGCGCAGTGTCAAGGAGGTCTCGAAATTGGCTCCAAAAGTCATTCTTACAACCAGTGCCTGGTAAGCGTTATGTAATCAGCGGGGAGGTATGAGTTCCCAACTCATGGGAGGGCCATCCCCGTCTGGGTCATTGGCAAGTATAAACTAGAGGATGGCCACCAAAGGGTGGCTGATTCCCCCGAAAAAAGCCTTGATAGCCATTCCAACCTTAACAATATTACCAAGTTAATGTCATCTCACAATTATAAATGCAATCTACAGTTGAAACAAGAAGTCCTGTCACACATTCTGCCCTATTTTGAAATAAAAGCACATTCAGTCAGTGCAGCAAATCACCAAAAAGTTAAAAAATGTATAGTAATTTATATATTTTTTATTCTTACCAATGACCCAGACTTGGCTGGTGCTAACTCCTTAAATTAAAGGGCCAAACACAAATTTTGCCCCCCAATCCCCCAAATTTGCATCAAAAACCAAAATTTCAATGTCCTATGTGGTCCTCCATACCTTTTATCCACTGCGCATGCGCAGTGTCAAGGAGGTCTCGAAATTGGCTCCAAAAGTCATACTTACAACCAGTGCCTGGTAAGCATTATGTAATCAGCGGGGAGGTATGAGTTCCCAACTCATGGGAGGGCCATCCCCGTCTGGGTCATTGGTAAGTATAAACTAGAGGATGACCACCAAAAGGTGGCTGATTCCCCCGAAAAAAGCCTTGATAGCCATTCCAACCTTATTCGCGACACACCCTCTGGTTGTGGGCAATAATAATACCAAGTATCATTAATATCCTTGAAGGCTGTAAGAAGTTATGGAGCGGACACGAATTCCGTCTATGCCTGGACGGACAGACAGATAGATGGACAGATGGACAGACAGACAGATGGACAGACAGACAGATGGACAGACGGACGATGTCACGGCTAGATTCCCCCGAATTTTTTTCGGGGGAATAAAAATATATAAATTACTATAAATTTTTTAACATTTTTATACTGTACCAATGACCCAGACTTAGCTGAATAGAAAAAAGGCTGGAGGGCCTAGGACATAAAGGAAATTCCAATAGACTCAATTACATGAAAACAGAATTATCCCCTCAAGGAGAAGAGGAGAACAGGTTTTACATGTATCTTTCTTGTTTGTATCAAAAAAGAAAGACACAATACCATTCCGTAATTGAGCACAATAACATCAAAGATCTCTATTAACATCCAGTATAATCCATTATACTAATCTTATTAAAGGAAAGCCAATAATTGAAGATAGTCCAGATAATGAGACTCTTTATACTCATTAAAAAGTGTCCGAGGATTGTATATTAGCACTCGTATGATCCGTGACATATACAAAAGTTTCACACAGAGCTACACTTTAAAAATATTACATGAATTAGCTTTACACTTTAAAACCATCCCGGCACCGACTCGGAATTACTGATTCCACAGGAGGTATTCCCTTGCTTTTCACTATAAAGCAGGTGACCTAAGGGAACACCATCCCCCCCCCTTTCCCTTGCCCTGGGTCAAATACCCCAGAGCGAAGAGGGCAGCAGGACAGAGTCACTGCCAGAACAGAAAGCCTGCATAACTATAGTTGCAACTGTTTAGTGGACGACATTCTGAGCAACAGATAACGGACCTAAACAATGCAGGTTGCCAGAAATGGACTCAATATTTCTAAGATAAAAACTCATGAATGTAGAAGGCTGAGACCAATATGCAGCCTTCATCAAATCGGTAATAGCAATACTATTAGCATAAGTCTAAGAAGTAGACAGCGCTCTTACTTCATGCGCCAAAATCTTAAGCACAGACTGCTGAGTTGAAGATAATTTTTCATAAGCAGTACGGATAGTTAATTGAATCCACCTTGCAATAGAATGGACTGTAATGTCCCTTCTATTAGGCAGTAGAAACAGAAAGAAACGTTTACGTCCCTTTCTGATAAACTCAGATCTACTTATGTAAATACGTATAGCTCTAACAGGACAGAATAAAGGCCTATGCCCGTCTGAAGACGGAAGAGCCTTAATAACAATAGGTTCCGAATACTTATTAGGAGCCTGATTTTAGCCAAAAATCCAACATTAGTAGTCAAGGTTATAGTATTACCTACACTACGATAGTGAGAATCATCCACAGATAGTGCCTGAAGCTCACAAACTCTTCTAGCAGAAGAGAAGGCTAAGAGAATGCTGTCTTATAAAATAAGAACTTGAAGTCCACTGTATAAAGAGGCTCAAATGGCGCTTCTTTAGCTTAAGAAGAACCAAGCTAAATTTCACTTAGGAATTAATGTATTAATCTACGGGTTCTAGGTCTATTTATACATGAAGGTTGAGACCTTGCGGGTTGTGATTCAGTGTGTGCGATTTCCCCTGCGAAAGAAGATTCTCTCGTGGAGGAAGCTTCTGCAGCATGACCCACAGCAGACACCTGAGTAGATTTATCCATGGTCTCTGCTACCAACAGAATTTTGCAGTGAGATTGCTTTATCCTGAGCAATATCTGCTGAATCAATGGCGCTGGAGGATACGCGTATCCTATCATTCCGTCCCAAGAGATCAAGAGAGCGTCTACTCCAAACTCTCGAGGATCTGGACACGGCGACACATACATCTGCAACTGATTGTTGAGATGCGTCGCAAATAAGTCTACCATTGGACGATCCCATTGGTAGCAAATCTGATTGAATACTCATTGAGAGTCCATTCTGATGACAACATATGACCTTTCCGAGAAAGGGAGTCCACTAGATCGTTCAGACGACCCGGAATATGACAGACCGATAGAAGAACTTGATGCTCTAGGACAAACAGAAGGATCCTTTCCGTTAAATTGAATAACGGAATGGAATGAGTGCCTCCCTGGTTCCTAATATACACTACTCCTGTCGAATTGTCAGACAGAATTTGAACATACGAATTCTGAAGAATGTTCATTCATTGACGTAGCGCAAGCCATATTGACATCATCTCTTGATGTTTATGTACTTGTTAGGAACTGTGGATCCTAAAGACCCTGGCATCCTGAATCTGTTGGGCTCAGAGTTGCGCCCCAACCTGTTTGACTCGCATCCGTCATTATCGTTAAACTTGGATCCAGCAGTTGCAGTGTTACTCCTTGAGTTAACCACTGAATATCTGCCCAAGTCTGAATCTCTTGTTTCACTTGATTCGACAAGACGATGTTCGATTCGAGCGAATGAGTCTTCACACTCCAATTCTGAGATAAAATATCTGTGGAGTGGAGTGGACGAGTGCGTAGCCGCTCCATCAGAATAAGATCCACAGCGGATCCGCACAAACCTGTCAGTCTCATGAATTCTCTCGCTGTTACTACATCTGAGTGAAGGCAAAAGCGAGCATAACAACTGACTAATATCGCTCTGGTTAACGGCAGACGAACGAGATTGTTGTGTGTCTCTAAGCTCATTCCCACATGGGTGAATGATTAGGACGTCACTAGATCTGACTTCTTTTCATTTACTAAAAAACCGAGACGTCAGAGCAATTGAAGCAGACTCTGAACATCATTCTGAAGCGTTAACTTGCTGCCATTCTGAAGAATGTCATCCAAGTAGGCCAAAGTTTTCTCTTTGCTTGAATATAGTGTCATTCAAAAGTTCAAATGTCCGTGACATTTCTGGACTGGGTCAGAAACTCAGGGACGGTGTCCCTAATCCATTTCTTATCAGGAAACGCAGCATTTTGTCCAGAGAAACAACTTCTAGAAGGTGATGCCGGATGAAATCTACAGCCACCTTAAGTTGTTCGGAAAGGGAAAATTTCAGCTGTGCTGATTCCCTTTTACCATCCGCCTGGACCACAAAATAATTTCGGTCGTCCATTACGGACTCTGCAGGGGAACGAACAGACCCAGCTGCTCAGATAGTTCTTTACTGAAAAAGTTTCTGATAGCTGCTGGGATGCCGCGATGAATTGAGCTATCTGCGATAGCAAGTCTGTCATGGAGGCCTGTGGAGCCGCAAGATTCCTGGTTTTCTACGACGTCTATAGCGTTTTTGTCCAGAAGAGATTGAACTTCTGATAGAAGCGAATCTCTCTTCTGAACGCTTAACGGAAGCTGAGACCAGCGTGGACTTCGAGTTAACGGAGGTTTTTCCTTGAAGGACAGCTAGACCTTCGGAAATAACCCCTTGTACCCATGGGTCGTCCGTAATTGACAACCAATTGGTTAAGAATCTTGACAGCCTTCCGCCCACTGGAACGCAATAGAGGTTTAGACCATCACCTCCTGGCCCTGTGAGGATTGCGGAAGGAGAAATCATGTCCTCCATGACCCGCACCTCGCTCAGTCGACCTAGGGGCGTCTGACTTGATATCTCAGCCAGCATTACGACCCCTATGTGAGTCGCTACTCTGACAGTCTCCGGAGTAAGACGTAGAGGCTTTGATCCTCTATAGGAATTTTCTTTGGACGTTTTCACCCCCGAAGAACCTGCCTTACTCCTCCCTGCTGAGTCCGACTTTTTCAAAGTGGAATAAACGCAGAGAATCCGGAACTTTCTTAGTAATCTAATATAGATTGTAGAAAGCTTAACAGCGAAGAGAAGCTCTCCTGAGACCAGAGCGACTGGAAGAGAATTTTTTTTTTTTTTCTTCTTTTTTTTTTTTATCTTACTATCCACTCTTGTGGATGCAGCCAGAACAGCATCACGTCTGACTAACTCCATATTGCCACTGAAAGGGCGGAGTTATACGTAGAATATGCTATAGCCCTCGAAAGAACTCTTAAGGAAGTTTGAAGATCCTGGAATTCTTTCGCTTTGAGACGTAGTGATAACGCTCTGGTAAGGTGATCTGTGTGAGATAATGCGTCTAAATTGTCGAGTCCAGTATACTGGAGTAAATAGACATGGATGCCGGCAATGACCGCTCCAGGTTTTCAGCCTAGTCGTCCAAACGCAGAGGAATTCTCAGCACGCCTTGTCCTGCCATTTCAAATTTATGTCTAGCATTGATGAAAGGCAGCTGTATAGCGCTTAGGCAACAAGAAACCGGATTTGCCAGTCTTAGAGGCTAGCTTGAATATAGCGTCATTCAAAAGTTCAAATGTCCGTGACATTTCTGGACTGGGTCGGAAACTCAGGGACAGTGTCCCTAATCAGGCCGAAAAAGTCTGGTGTCCAGTGACGCTTACAGTTTCTTATCAGGTAATGCAGCATTTTTGTCCAGAGAAACAACTTCTAAAAGGTGATGCCGGATGAAATCTACGGCCACCTTAAGTTGTTCGGAAAGGGAAAATTTCAGCAGTGCTGATTCCCTTTTACCATCCGCCTGGAACACATAATAATCTCAGTCGTCCCTACTAACTCTGCAGGGGAGCGAACCAACCTAGCTTGCTCAGATAGTTCTTTATTGAAAAAGTTTCTGATAGCTGCTGGGATGCTGTGATGAATTGAGCTATCTGCGATAGCAAGTCCGTCACGGAGGCCTGTGGAGACGCGGTCTTACGTAATTAGCCGCTGGAAGCTCCAGGGACGTTAATTCCTGCATTTATATAATATGTGAACGTCCCAACTGGAAAGGCCTCGTGTCCTTGGCTAGCGGATGACGTGACCTGGTCGACATGGATTCCCTGGTCGGCGAAGCAGGTTGGATATCTGTGGTCACATAGCCAATGTGCGGTCATGCGTGCTCACGTGAGGATGAGGAAAGCAATAGACAAGCCGCATCAGACTGTCTATGCGACGGAGCATCCCGAGCAGGAGGAGTGGACGTATGCTCCGACTAACGAACGAACATAGAACATCGCGGCCCAGATGTTGTTGTAAGAGAGAGGGGGCCTCTCTCGCTCGCGGTCCGGATAGACCTGGGACGAGCAAGCTACTGGACTGACAGGCTTCCTCCGTACTATCCTCGGATCCGTCGTTGCTGGGTGTGCACATTCAATGTTTATAGTGCTCGCATCACCCAAACTGCTTCCCCAGACCGCAACAGATGAAACCGGCTGCCGAGCCATTCCATGAATGGTCGCTACACCGGGTGAGCTAGCGGACAACAACGCTGTAGATCCTACTAGGGACCTCTTAGGCAATTGTTGTATTTCATGAGCACTTTTGCCCCTAGCTCTTCGTTAGACTGCAACGACGGAGACACACTTGTTGAAGACATCACGGAAACATCACCCTGTTCTTGTTCTTCTGAAAAAGAGACTGATAAACTAGAGTGACCTTGCGGAGAGAGGACCGGCATGGACTCCTCATCGCTAACAATATACAGTGACACCAGTCTCCAACGTTGTCGTTCCAGTTGGCACACACTGAGCAAGAAATAATGCAAGTACATTGACTACAAGAAACACAATGAACATGAGAATCAGAGGAAGATTTCCTCGCATTACAATTTGAACAATATTCTTTCATCATGAAAAAATATAAACAGTCATAGTACTCACACTAATCCTTCAAACAAAGATACATAATATAATATAATCCATTATAACATTTCGAAAAAATAATTTCAAAAAAAAAAAATTTTTGAAAAATTTTCAGAAGAGCCCAAGTTCCCAATGGGAACAATGAGCACAAATGGATCCCCAAAAAGCCCAAGTGTGGACAAAAATGTTAAAACATTTTTAAAAATTAATGTAACACTTACGCACAATATTAATGTATCTGGCTATGAGCAGAACTAAATAGAAGACAAGTAATCACTATCAGAAGTAACCGTTGTCAACATAAACAAAAGTGTACAAAAATCGGAAACATGGCCCGAAATCAGTCACCAATTTAAACACTATCCGATGTAAAACAGAGGCTTCCAGAGAAAAAACTGCAGTAAATCAGATGGTTGATGCAGATCACAACACCTAACCACCCAAGGGTGAGGACGTAAGCATGGGGAAAAACAGAATAATCATTCTTTTACCAAGCCAAAACTTCCAAGAAATTTTAGTAAAAAAAAATTACAAAAATTATGCCAAAAGCATGGGTGAATAGCAAGTGGGGTATTAAGGAAAGGAAGAGAGGAAACACTGAACAAACAATGGTAAATTCATAGCCAGAATGACAACATAAGGTTCATGCCCCGAAATTAGGGAACATGAAATAATTTTGTAAAAAAATTATAAGTTACAGCCCTGAACACATTCTGCCACTGTTTCTTCCTCTCAGCCTTTATTTCATCCTTAGATCCACCATTTCTTTCATAATTATGTGTCTGGCGTCATTTAAACTGAGATTTACAAGCACAGATATCAGTGACATGTTACTGATTTTAGGGCCAAACAAAGAATGACTTTCGGAGCCAATTTCGAGACCTTCTTGACACTGCGCATGCACAGTGGATAAATGATATGGAGGACCACGTAGGACATTGAAATTTCGGTTTTTGATGCAAATTTGGGGATTGGGGGGCAAAATTTGTGTTTGGCCCTATAATTTAAGGAGTTAGCACTAGCTAAGTCTGGGTCATTGGTACAGTATAAAAATATCACATCTGAAGCATGGAAGTATATCGCGATTTCGGAAGAATTGTAACAGGCAACACCTGACTGAAATTCAGTGCATGTAATTAGCAATCCTCAGAAAGTTGTACTCTACTGAAATAAGGATGCAGTTAAAATACCGACATTCAGATATGCAGAGGATAGCACGATTTTCATTCATCATTTTTTTCTTATCTTTATTTACTTGTGAAAATACAGCTGTGGGTGAAGTATTTGATGCACGTATTGCGTGATTTTAGTTTTTCAAAGATTAATGAGAAGAATTGCCTCTCAATTTTATCAAGGGTAAATTACATGCAGATAGAAATTACGATAAGGAATTTACAAGAAAGTTAATTTACCAAAAATGATTTTAACTTTTGTGGCCTGTGTCAGAATTTATATAAAAATCTCTCTTTCTTTAAAAATGTTTTTCAATTTTTTCGGAAATATAATTTTTTTTAAATTCAGCTTCAGAGTATGAAGTGATTCTTTTCACCAAGATAATTGACTATTTGCACTGCATTTAGGAAACACAAAGTATTGTTGCCGAGACAAGAGATAGAGAGACAAGTGTTTTATGTCCTTTGATAGTTACTATTGCACCTTACACTGCTAACATGGCTTATTGTCAGATGAAGAGATTTCAGTTAACAAAGGCATCACACATTGTTATAAGACACTGTTTGCTAAAGTTTTTTGTACCTTTTTTATCAGTCAAACTTAAACACATAAAAAACTCCCAAAACAAGGGTTCACATAACTGATGCAGGGTTGAGTTTTAGTGACTAACGCAACAGTGGCCATGAGCTAAAAAGCATCAGAGAACCTTTTCTAAATAACTAATTTGCAAATGAAAGTGTCAATGACACTGTAGCTTAACTTGTCTGTGTGTTGTGTTTGATGAAAAGGATAATGTTCAATGTTTATGAAAGGATTATGAAATAAGACAAGAATCGTGATAATTGGGAATATGTTAATTTCTGTTCCCTGTATGCTATGTTTTCAATAAAAATAATATGAGGTATGGACTATACTAAAGAATTGAGGGGTGGGTTAATGTGGCCCTCACAGTTAATGTATGTGGCCCTCACAGTTAATGTATGTCAACGAAAGTTATCAAGTTACAGTGAAATTATTTCAAAACGAGTCATCCTATCAAGTTACAATGAAATCCTTTCATAATCCCCAAAAGGAGACGTCCTCATCCAGACATTATACTGAGTCAACTTACAAAGTTACAATGAAATCCCTCCATAAATACGACCTGTAGAATCAGGCACCCATCACATCGGAATGATTGCGACCAAAAGGGGACGTTCTCATCTAGACATTATCTGGAGTCATCCTACCAAGTTACAATGAAATCCCTTCATAAATACGACCTGAAGACTCTGCTAAAGGTTTTCGGGTTTTGGGCTCTGGCTCCCATCACATCTGAATGATCGTGACCAAAAGAGGATGTTCTCATCTAGACATTGTCTGGAGTCATCCTACCAAGTTACAATGCAATCCCTTCATAAATACGACATCTAGACTGTGCTAAATGTTTTCAGGCTTTGGGCCCCTGTAGCCATCACGGTTGACCGATCATGACCAAAAGGGGACATTCTCCACATCTAGACATTATATGGAGTCAACCTACCAAGTTACAATGAAATCCCTCCATATTAAATATGACCTGTAGACTGTGCTAAAAGTTGTTGGGTTTCAGGCTTGGGTAGCCATCACGGTTGATAGAGATCATGACTAAAAGGGGATGTTCTCATCTAGATATTATACAGAGGAATCTTACCAAGTTACAATGAAACCTCTTCATAAATACGACCTGTAGACTGTGCTAAATGTTTTTGGGTTTTGGGCTCGGACAGCCATCACGGTTGTCCGATCGTGACCAAAAGGGGACGTTCTCATCTAGACATAAAATCAAACCCGATTATGAAATTTTTTGGTGATCGGACAAGAACTACAGGGTGTAGCCTGTGCTAAAGGAAAATGTGAACAGACTCACAGACTAACAGACTTCCGCACGCGTGACGGCAATAGTTAAGCTAAAAATGACTGAGTCAACCCAATAATTCTGCTGCAGTATATATCCGACAGAGCCCAGTTTTGAACTCGATTGAGACAATTTTCCTGGAAACGCATATAATAAAAAATGAAAGTGTCAATGACACTGTAGCTCAACTTGTCAAGACAAAGACATGTACATGTATAGTATGTGACACAGCAATGACAAACATCTAGGTAATGACCTGATAACAAAGGTATTGTAACGGTCTGTACATAAATACTGACCGTTGCCTGTAACAAATGTATAGGTAAAGTATTGTAAAGGTGGGCTACAGTCAGATGCTAAAGTAGAAAAGAAATCTTTGAGTCCCAGAGTGGGTCTGACTGAACCCCAAAATATTTGTTCTCATAGCACAGTGATAACAAAGGCACCCCAAAACACACTTGTTCCTGTCCCAAGGTGAAAACAAAGGTACCCAAGAAGTTTTGTGAAGATCAGTTCATAAATACGAGCTGTATAGAACTTGTGACAAAAAACTGATTGGACCAAATTTTGGTACAAAATGGCCACTGGCAGCCATCTTGAATTTTGGACTGCACCCAGAAACACTCATTCTCGTCCCAAGGTGATAACAAAGGTACCCAAGAAGTTTTGTGAAGATTGGTTCATAAATACAGCCTCTACCCTGAGCCGTATTGACATGTGTGCTTACATTGTGTAAGTAGCACTGAATAAATCAAAGTTCATCTAATTTGCATAATTTCTGCACGAAAAAAAAAAAACTTACAATATGTGATGTATTCCATGTTACTAAACATTCATACAAAAATTTATTCAAATCAAAACTTTCATACAGAAGTTCTGTACAAAAGACTGATTGCACTAATTTTGGTACAAAATGGCTGCTGGTGGCCATCTTGAATTTCAGACCACACCCAAAAACACTCGCTCTCATCCCACAGCGATAACAAAGGTACCCAAGAAGTTTCGTAAAGATTGGTTCATAAATATGGCCTCTAGTCTGAGCCGTATAGAAGTTGTGTACAAAAAACTGATTAGACCTAATTTCGGTACAAAATGGCCACTGGCAGCCACCTTGAATTTTAGACCGCACCCAGAAACACTCGTTCTCATCCCAAGGTGATAACAAAGGTACCCAAGACATTTCGTGAAGATCAGTTCATAAATACAGACTCTAGCCCGAGCCGTATTGACATGTGTACTTACTGTGTGTAAGTCGCAATGAAAAAATCAAAGTTCATCTAATTTGCATAATTTCTGCACGAGAAAAAAACCTGTATTATATGTGATGTATCCCATGGTACTAAACATTCACACAAAAAATTATTCAAATCAGCGCTTTCATATGGAAGTTCTGTGCAAAAATCGGATTGCACCTAATTTTGTACAAAATGGCTGCCATCTGCCATCTTGAATTTCGGACCGGACCCAAAAACACTCGTTCTCGTCCCACGGTGGTACTAAAGGTACCCAAGAAGTTTCGTAAAGATCAGTTCATAAATACGGCCTCTAGCCCGAGCCGTATTGGCATTTGCACTTACAGTGCTGAAAGTAACACCAAAAAACATCAAAATTAGTCTAAATTGCACAATTTACGCACGAGAAAAAAACCCGTATTATATGTGATGTATCCCATGGTACTAAACATTTATACAAAACATTATTCAAATCAGAACTTTCATACAGAAGTTCTGTACAAAAAACTGATTTTTGCATCATCGGTACAAAATGGCCACTGGCAGCCATCTTGAATTTCGGACCGCACCCAAAAACACTCGTTCCCGTCCCAGGGTCATAACAAAGGTACACAAGAAGTTTCGTAAAGATCGGTTCATAAATACGACCTCTAGCCCGAGCCATAGCCAATTGTTGACAGACGGACGGACGGACAGACGGACGGACGGATGGACAGACGGACGACGGGCCATGACAATAGCTCAAATTTGACTTCGTCAAAGTTGAGCTAGAAAGAATCAAATCGGTTAACATTTGTTCAAGTTATGGTGCTATCAAGCACAAAATTTTCAAAAAACGACAAAGTCAGCCCAATAATTCTGCTGCCTTATATATATATCGGACCAAGCCCATTTTCGAACTCGATCAAGAAAATTTTCCTGGAAACCCACATAACGAAAATGAATTGGATTGGTTGATGTTTGTTCAAGTTATCACGCCATCGAGTACAAAATTTAAAAATGAAAGAGTCAATGACTCTGTAGCTCAACTTGGATATGACAGGAATTAGTACTTGCTGTGACCAAGACAACTGAATAATGAATATGACAGGAATTAGTATTTGTTTTGGCCCAGTCAACAATAATAAAAGAATTACAAGGTGACTGTAGTGGACTACAGATTAAGACCAATCATTGTAGATTATTATTTTTGTGTGGAAATTTTCAGTCCCAAACAAAATATTTTCAGACTAAAATTTTTTCTTCTTCTTCTTAAAATTGACCAAAATGCATCAAAGCACAAAAAACTATTTTCCGGATTTTGGGCCAAAATTTTCTAAGTCCCACCCGGACCCCTAATTTGCATAATTTATTCACGAGAAAAACTCTGTATTATATGTAATGTATCCCATGGTACTAAACATTCATACAAAAATTTATTCAAATCAGATCTTTCATTTGGAAGTTCTGCGCAAAAATCTGATTTCACTTAATTTTGAACAAAATGGCTGCTAGCGGCCATCTTGAATTTCAGACTAGACCCAAAAACACTCCTTCTCATCCCACAGTGATAACAAAGGTACCCAAGAAGTTTCGTGAAGATCGGTTCATAAATACAGCCTCTAGCCCGAGCCGTATTGGGATTTGCACTCACAGTGCTGAAAGTAACACTAAATAAATCAAAGTTAGCCTAATTTGCATAATTTACGCACAAGAAAAAAACCTGTAATATATGTAATGTATCCCATGGTACTAAACATTCATACAAAAAATTATTCAAATCAGAGCTTTCATATGGAAGTTCTGTACAAAAAACAGATTTCGGCATCGTCGGTACAAAATGGCTGCTGGCAGCCATCTGGAATTTGGGACTGCACCCAAAAACACTCGTTCTCGTCCCACGGTCATAACAAAGGTACCCAAGAAGTTTCGTAAACATTGGTTCATAAATACGGCCTCTAGCCCGAGCCATAGCAGCTTGGCACTTACAGCTCTGAAAGTAACACTAAATAAATCAAAGTTAGTCTAATTTGCATAATTTACGCACAAGAAAAAAACCCGTATTATATGTGATGTATCCCATTGTACTATACATTTATACAAAACTTTATTCAAATCAGAACTTTCATACAGAAGTTCTGTACAAAAAACTGATTTTTGCATCATCGGTACAAAATGGCCACTGGCAGCCATCTTGAATTTCGGACCACACCCCAAAACACTCGTTCCCGTCCCAGGGTCATAACAAAGGTACCCAAGAAGTTTCGTAAAGATTGGTTTATAAATATGGCCTCTAGCCCGAGCCATAGCAGCTTGGCACTTACAGCTCTGAAAGTAACACTAAATAAATCAAAGTCAGTCTAATTTGCATAATTTACGCACGAGAAAAAAACCCGTATTATATGTGATGTATCCCATGGTACTAAACATTTATACAAAACTTTATTCAAATCAGAACTTTCATACAGAAGTTCTGTACAAAAAACTGATTTTTGCATCATCGGTACAAAATGGCCGCTGGCAGCCATCTTGAATTTCGGACCACACCTAAAAACACTCGTTCCCGTCCCAGGGTCATAACAAAGGTACACAAGAAGTTTCGTAAAGATCGGTTCATAAATACGACCTCTAGCCCGAGCCATAACCAATTGTTGACGTACGGACAGACGGACAGACGGACAGACGGACGACGGGCCATGACAATAGCTCAAATTTGACTTCGTCAAAGTTGAGCTAAAAATGACCAAGTCAGCCCAATAATTTTGCTGGGTCAAGCCCATTTTCGAACTCGATTGAGATAATATTCTTAGAAAACCATATAACAAAAATGAATCAAATTGGTTGACGTTTGTTTAAGTTATCGTGCTTGTTTAAGTTATCGTGCTATCAAGCACAAAATTTGCAAAAAATGACCAAGTCAGCCCAATAATTCTGTTGTCGTACATCGGACCGAGCCTGTTTTCGAACTTCATCAAGACATTGCTCCTTTCTTCTTCTTTTTTTTTTTATTAATTTTCCCTATAATAAATGAAAAAAAAAGGTTTTTGTCTTGATGGATTCGTCTTGTTGGGATATTTTACCCAATAGTTTTGTTGGGATTCATCTCATTGGGATGACACCATCATGTGACCACCTCACCAGAACAAGCCTGAAGATCTCATTCCAATGAGGGTCACATAATATGAGTTTGTTGAATTTTTGTTTTTTAAATTTGAAAAATATTTAAAATAACAAATTTTTATATTGTCTACATTGGGTAAAGGGATAACAAGCATCCACTAACAATATGAGAACTTTATTCTAGCACCTAGACTATTTAACAGAGCCCAATTTTGGGCTTTTAAGACTAAACTAGGTTAGGAAACTGGGAGTGTAAGAACTGTGGGGAAAAATGCAGATCAAAATTGATGTTTTAAAAAATCTAACCTGGGAGGTGTTAGGTATATTTCTACACTTACCACACTGCTGTGCTCTATTGATGATCGGGTCTATACTGGTGTCTTTGAACTTCTTGTGTGTCAAACAAGCACCAGTATCTACCATTCTGTATCGATATGGTATAGTATACACCTCCATTGTCTTTGGTTTTAAGGGATTTGAAATAAACACACCAGACTTTTCAGATGCCCATGTTGCCTTGACAGCTTCAGATGACTTGCGATTAGTTATCTTGATCTCAGAACCATCCAATTCTCTAGAAAGAAATTCATTATCAATTCTTTGCATATGAATGTATGTTGGCCACAAAATAACAAGAGCTGGACTTTCGTCTGGTGCATACCCCCACGTGGTGTACCGCCTAGTGTGGGCATACCTATGACCAACAAATATCATTTATGAATATTCTCGTACGGACTGACGGACGGATGCACAGATGGACGGATGCAATCCAGTATACCCCCCACCCCTTCCATTTTCTTTGAAAGTTTTCAACAATTTCCAACAATTTCTAAGTCAAAAGGTATGGTAAACTGTTTGGTGTTTGGAAGTTTTATGCAATGAGGCAGAAGCCTTTGTCATAGGCAAACTGCATGCCATATTTCACTGAAATCCGATAACCCCAATCCAGCATGCCCCCCCCCCCCTCCCATTTTCTTCGAAAGTTTTCAACAATTTCCAAGAATTTCTAAGTCAAAAGGTATGGTAAATTGTTTGGTGTTTGGAAGTTTTATGCAAGCCTTTGTCATAGGCAAACTGCATGCCATATTTCACCCAAATCCGATAACCCATACCTGAGATACAGGCTGAACAGACAAATAATGTCTATTTCCTACAATTTCTAAGTCAAAAAAGGGGGATAACTCTAAACGGGAGAATGTGAGCAATATCGTTGAATCCTTTTTTTAAAGCCTATACCATAAGCAGTGTTCATGGCAAATTTCATCGCAAAGAGCATTCGATACCCGAGATACAGGCTGAAGACAAAATTTGACTCGCACGGACACAATTTCTAAGTGAACAAGTAATAAAAAAAAAAAAAATAACTAGTGTGGGCATACCTATGACCAACAAATATTATAAAAAATAATAATTTACTTAAGTTATGAATATTTTCGGACAGACTCACACACGGATGGACGGACGGATAGATGGATGGATGGACGGATGGACGGATGGACGGATGGACAAATGGACAGACGGATGGATGGATGGACGCATGTAATCCAGTATACCCCCATTTTCTTCGAATGTGGGGGTATAATGAGCAAATAATGCTTGACTGTTTCACTATCCAGTATTAAAGTCTAACAATTATTAGTCGGTAAAAAAATATGGAAATTTCAAGTAATTTCTGTATTTATCATACCTACCACTGGCCCAGGCATGCTTGCACTCTATTCGTCAGAATTCAGGCTAAATGCTTATTTTGAATGCCCTCACACCCCCAAAATTAAGCCAAATCACTAAAAAAAAATGGAGTCCTGTATAGACGTCCATAGATGGATTCTACGCAGAGTGAAGGAAGTGTCCTTAATTCCCACCAATAACCATTCTTTTGTGATGCCTGCCGAGTGTAATAGTTCTAAGCGAGGAGGTGTGTGTGAATAACTCATGGGAGGACACTTCCTGTGTGGGTCAGTGGTAGGTATGATAAGACACAAAAATTACTTGAAATTTCCATTATTTATCCACCATTACCACTGGTCCAAACATGCTGAATAGATAATAGGGTGGAGGGCTAAAACAGGATTGAAAGGAAAAAAACAATAACAAGCAGGCTATTGCTTACTCCAGACAGTAAGAATCCTTAAAACAGCTTGTTAAAGATAAAATAGGATTTACTTACAACCAAGTGTGATAGATAATTATCACTGTTGGATGCAATGCCTATAGGGATACAAGAATTCATACTAGAATAAGACTGGTTACCACTTCTGAGACCATAGCATATCCCAAAGCTATAATTTAGGTTAAGGGGACCATAATATAAAAGCATCCAGCGCAACGATGAGACGATTTATATCAGGATTACAAATCATGAGTTATTGTATGGAATAAGCTCATGACTTCTACAACTGTATACAAATATACAATATACCAATCATTGGCATTAATTGTGGTCCCCCCAAAGCCAAGAGAAAGACTCCAGACTTTTCACTATAAAGCCAAACTGTATGCGGTAATATGCCCCACCCTTGCTTTGCAAGAAATGCTTAGCAAAATAAAGTGGTAGGCCACAATAAATGTCAAGCATCGCAATGCAAAAGCTTGAAATTATATAACATTCAGAGTAGCAGACAGGGGACCTAGACATCTTAGATCTCCTGCCACAGATTCTAGATTTCTCAGGGAGAAAGTGAATGTAGAAGGTTGCGTCCAGTAAGCAAACTTCATAATACCTGACAGAGCAATAGAATTAGCATATGCCCAGGAGGAGAGGTTTTATTCCCTAGCGGATAAATTACTATAAGCGATACAGATAGTAGACTGAATCCATCTAGAAATGGAATAAACTGAAATATCCTTTCTGCCGGGGATGAGAGTAAGAAAGAGTCTTTTTCTTCCTTTCCTTATGAAACTAGACCACTTCACATATATTCTTGGAGCCCTAAATGGACATAGTAAGGGTCTAGAATTATTGACAGGCGGTAAATCATGAATTACTATAGGAGAAGGTAGTTTATCTGGTGCCTGATTCTTGGCTAGAAAGCTTACTTGAGTAGTAAGGGTAATAGAATTACCCATACTACGATAAAGTGAGTCCTCACTAGACACAGCATGAAGTTCACTAACTCTTCTAGTAGAAGCAGAAGCAAGCAAGAATACAGTTTTAAAGGTCAAAAATTAAACTCCACAGAATCTGAAGGTTCAAATAGAGCTTCTTTGAGTTTTAACAAGACCCAGGCTAGATTCCACCTAGTAATTAGCCTTAAAGTTTTTGGACTTTTAATGAAAAAATTCTTTAGCAACTTTGAGCAGGATTGATCCGAATCTACATTAATATGGCCTTCATGAGCATAAGGGTCCAACAAAATAGAATAGTATCCTCTGAGGGCTAGATTATTTTGGGGGGTCTGAATTTGTTATTCAAAATTTGTTTTATTTGTATTAACAGAATTGGAGGAAAGGCATAGCTGATGACGCCATTCCAAGAGATTGACAGAGCATCTACTGAAAAGGTTAACAGATCCAGGCACAGAGAGATAAATGTCTGGAGCTGTTTGTTCCATCTTGTCGCAAAAGGGTCTATCGTAGGACTTTCCCACGGGTTGCTCATAGCTAAAAAAAGACTTTCCTGTTTAGAGTCCATTCTGTGGGAAGAATATGTGCATGCCTCGCCAGAAGAGAGTCTGTGATTACATTAAGCCAACCTGGAATTTGGTGGATTGAAAGAGAAATGTTTTGATCCTGAGTGAACAAAAGAGTCTTTTCTGTTAGACTGAACATTGGAAAGGAGTGGGTCCCACCTTGGTTCTGCAGATAATCTACAACTGTTGGAATTGTTTGAAAGAATTTGAACCTGAGAGTTTGCAAGGTGATTTTTCCAGTGACAAAGACTAAGGCGAATAGCCAACATCTCCTTCTGATTGATGTGTAGAAGGGACTGTTGATGATTCCAATGACCATGGCAATTTAGATTCTCCAGAATCAAGGTAGCACCCCATTCTTGATCACTTGCATTTGACATTAGAATGAAAGGAGGGGGAGGAAGGGGTGGGGGGGGGGGGGGGGTGAAGGAGGTGGATTGGGGGGTAACCAACAGGATCTCCCACGTCATCCACTCCATGTTTTTCCATATTTGATGATCATTTACATGATCCAGACTGCTTTCCACAGCGTTCCAGTTTTCTAGAAAGTAAAAGTGGAAAGGCCGGGTGAAGAGATGTCCAAGCAGAATCTAGTCTGTTGCTGCATCGCACAGACCCAGATCTCATGAACTCCCTCGCAGTCACTGTCCCTCCAGGAACAAAATAGAGGGAGAATGTTCTTATGAAACAAGCTTGGCAAGCGGAAGATGAACAAGATACAGGTGAGTCTGAAATTCCATTCCCAGATGCTGAAAGGTCGATGAAGGGGTAAGATCTGACTTCTGTATGTTGACAAGATACCCCAGTGACTGCAAGAGAGTTAGAAGCTTCTAAACATCCTGACAAACATCACCTGGAATTGATAAACCTTTCCATTTACTGTAAACCTCAAGTACTTCCTGAACGAAGGATGAATCATTTCATGAAAGTAAGCATTCTTGAGGTCAATGGTGTTTCTTACCAACTGGATGGTTCCCATATAAAACTTCGGAGTGAGAATGAGCTTGTTGATCCAGCTTAGATCTATGAATGGTCAGAAGGAACCGTCTGGCTTCAGCACCAGGAAGGTTCTTGAATAAAAACAGAGAGACAAAATATTCTCTACAACCTCTATTGCCTTCTTGGATATCATCAAATTTACTGCTCGAGAATTTTGGTGAGGTCAGCAGGAAGATTTGTATATATGGGAATTCTTGACAAAGGAGGTTTTCTTCTTCTGAAAGAATTAATCCCTCTTGAATATCATGTACAACCCATGGATCTTTTGTAATTTTCTTCCAATTTTTTGCAAAGAGGGAATGTCTTCCACTAACCAGAAGACAATAGAGGCTGAAAGCCCCATCCTGAACCTCCTTGAGGCTTGCAATAGGAGAAACTTTGTTTTTCCCTAGCCGACTTGCCTCTGTAGGACTACGAATGTCCCTTGTTCATAGTGATGAGGTGATTAATCGATATACAATCGACCATCAGCCGATAAGCACCAATCAGTTGAGTCGGTAGTCGAGGATGTGCGATTGGCCCTCGCTGATGGTCATAAGTAAAAAAAAATTGTCGAGATTTTCTTAATTCATCATCCATATTTTAAACGTATTTATTGAAATGACTCTTTGAGTAATTTGTACTTCAGTTTGATCTTGTCAAATTTAGCCATGCACTGGCCGATAATTGAGAGACAACCGTGTTCACTCAAGTGATGTGTGTCGGCTAAATTACAGAAAGAAATTGCAGGAACTTGCTTGCGACATTGTGTAGTATTGAAAAAACAACATTGCGGTCACAGTTACCGTTCTCATTTTTATTTTCTATGAATTCATTCATATTCAAAATTTACATGTTGTTTCTGTGTATATTTTATGTAACCAACAACCTCACCCAAAACAGAGGAAAGAAATGTTCATGTCAACAAAAAGTACACAAAAGAATTTTTAAAACTAATTTACTGAGTTTGTGAGAGATCACATGTCTTTCTGACCCCAGTTAATTAGTATTCATGATGTAAGGTCACAAATGAGAATTGTGGGATACTGTTAACATTGTGCTTCAAAGAAAATAACCACATGATTCTTTGTTTTGGATGTTAAACAAACAATAAAATCCAATTTTATTCCACAAAAGTTATTCAGTGTTTTATGGATTATAGATATGTAAGTCTTAACTGCTTATCTGTCAAAAATAAGAAAATATATTATTGAATTAGTTGAACACTAATAACCAGAGCAGAACCGAATTCATCTGCCAACTTCGTTCTGTGTTAATTCTCCTGGTAAACTTTTTGAGCTTCATTTTAGGGGGACATAAAGGTATGAAAATAAATAACAAGTGGCCCCAGGGGCCTGAGGGTGCACACCTGACATGGTAGCCTAAATATCAATCATATCCCATGGGGAGCCCAAATATGAACTCAGGGACTTGGCTTGAACAAACTTGAATCTCACCTCCATAAGGATGCTGTATACCAAATTCAAAAGATTCTGACTACTGGATCTGAAGAAAAATATTTTTAAAGACTATTCCTCATAATGAACTAAGTTATAATTCAGGCTCCCACAGAGAGCCCAAATATGAACGTGGGGACCTGGCTTGAATAAAATTGAATTAGACCTCCCTAAGGATGCTGCATACCAAATATCAAAAGATTCTGAAGGGTGAGTCGGAAGAAGATTTTTAAAGAATACTCCTCATACTGCACTAATCTGAACATTTGGGCTGCCATAGAGAGCCCAAATATGTACCCTGGGATTTGATTTCAACAAACATGTGAATGAATCTTCCAAAGATGTTAATGTGAAATATGAAAGCCTTTGGAGCAGTGGTATGGGGGAAGAAGATTCTTTAATCTTTTTCCCATTACTCAGTGTTAAAAAATGATGACTCGGCATTTTTTCAAAGTCCTGGAAAAGTACCATATGATAAAACCGATGGCAATTTTTTTTTTAACCATTCCTTTCTGCTGTTCTTAAGGAAGCTTGACACAAAATAAAAATTCTCAGTGCCGTGAAGTTTTGGAGATATGGGCGTTTTAAATTTTTTCCTATTTTTAGGTCCTGTGGTTCCCAAAGGGCAATGAGAAAGCATTTTTTGGCATAAATTAGGTACTTATGACCCAATAAGCCCTCATATCAAACTTGGTTCAAATCGGCCTCTCAGTTCGGAAAATAGAATTTTTGGTACAATTCAGTCTCCCACAGGAAGCCCAAATATGAGCCCAGGGACTTGGCTTTTACAAATTTATATCTCACCTCCCTAAGGATACTATACACCAAATATCAAAAGATTCTGACAGGTGGATGTGAAGAAGAATAATTTTGAAGAATATTCCTCATATTGAACTAAGTTATAATTCGGGCTCCACCAGGGAGCCCAAATATGAACCCTGGGACTTGGCTTGAACAAACTTGAATCTCACCTACCTAAGGATGTTGCATACCAGATTTCAGAACATTCCAACTGCTGGATCTGAAAAAGAAGATTTTTAAAGAAAATTCCTCATTTTAAACTAAGTTATAATTTGGCTCCCACAGTGAGCCTAAATATGAACTCAGGGACCTGGCTTGAACAAACTTGAATCTCTACCCCATAAGCATGCTGCATAACAAATATCAAAAGATTCGGATTGGTGGATCTGAAGAAGAAGATTTTTAAAGAATATTCCTCATACTACAATAATTTAAACATTTGGGCTCCCATAGAGAACCCAAATAAGGACCCAGGGATTAGAATTCAACAAACATGTGAAACAATCTTCCAAAGATGTTATATATTGTCCCAACTCGGAATCCCGACATGATTATGAAGTCTACTTGAAGAACTTCGTGGAGATGTTGGAAGGCTATGTTTGCATGAACGATGACATGAAAAAGAATTGGCATCGATGTGTAATGAAACTGTATTCCTATCATACAAAGAATGGTGATCCAAATGGTGGCAATGTCTGTTTGGCCAACGATGACTTCAATAGATGGACTTTTTACGCTGCAAAAGAATACGGCAACTATGATGATCTGCAGCCAAGTAAGGAACCATGATTTGCATTTCCTCTGGACCGAGTGCTGAAGAAGATGTAGTGGTGAAGGTGCTTCTAGTAATTCCAGACAAACCACTTAACAGCAATGCCTGTGGATCACTGAGAGAGTACATTCATTCTCCTGCTTGCATGAATCTATTCAGGGTTGCCACAGCCAAACCTATGCAGGATGCCTGCCCTGCCAATCTGCCCCTCCCCCCCCCCCCCCCCCCCCTCCATGATCTGGCATCAGTCAAAGTAATGGCAGTGCTCGACCCCAAGGCTGCTGCCGATGACTTATTGTTAATGAGCATCTTCGATGCCAGCTCTCCCTCAACTGATACAGACGAGAAACTCAAGTCCGCCAAATGAACATCCGATGAAGACGATTTATAAACCATCGATTCTTTTACAAACCTCCCGGAATGGAAGAAGTAAAACGAGACACATTACTGGGAGAAAGTTTAGGCATGTTTGGATCGGAGGGCGGCTAAAACAAATGGTTGAACTTTAGTCCAACTTTTCTTCTCCCATTTATCACAAATATCACAAGTATTTTGTGGGTTACAACCGATGCAAGTCAAGCACGATGACTGATTATCACTGCTTGACTTCTGAGTGAAACAATCTGAGCTTTTTTCATTTTTCTTTTAATTCTGAAGCCCGAATTTTGGGAACAAGAAAAACAAATTGCTAAGTACAATCAAAATTGAGAGTTGGAATAAAACAAGTTTTTAATCAAAATTCAATACATGAATTCCATTTAGTTCTGGAAATATAAAAAAAAAATTAAATAATAACACAACGAAGGTTTGTGAACACTAAGTGACTATAAACCCCAAGAAATCTGAGAATAGCCTAAGATGCTGAATGTGGCCAAAACCTTACTAAATGCATAATAAACTTAGACAAGACATAAAATGTAGAATATACATCAAACTAAGATGCCTAAGGAACAATAAATGGCTATAAATGGCTATAGTCGGGATACGTGTGGTATTTTAAACATCGGCGAAAATACCCAAAGTTGAAAAAATACCTGACATAATGATACAGAATTACTATACAAGTAATAAACAATGAAGAAAGATAGTATGGTAGTAAATAAGGGATAAGAGAAATATCTCTCTTAAACTTTATTAAGGCTGAACAACAATGAAGTATGACTGATAATAGGAAATACCATAACAAAACTTATCAGTTATGCAAATACCAGGACTGTTAGTGCTGAATATAGTAGGGACCTGCGAATATCAAATTTTGTCTCGAATCGAATCTCGAATCGAATGTGAACGAGGATTTCGAATCGAATCGAATATCGAATAGTGGTCGTGTATATGCTGACAATTGTTGTTTCGGGTGCCGTAGGATCGTTGGCATGTTTGGATAATAGACCGGCGGTGATAACTGGCGGGAAACGGAAACATACTTGGCCATACTGAACTTTTGTAAACACACGTCACACGCGAATTAAAATATCGAAAGCTAAATCAAACCATTCAAACTAAACGAAACGCAATTCTGCAGCCTGGTATATCATATAAGTTAGCTTGTTCTGGTACGTTCATTCAACTTCATTGGGTCATCACATGTATCGACAATAACTGCTGTTACCAACTTCCCCTGATCTTTAATCACGAGTGATTCACGACGCATAAAAACGCACATTGACCTCGCCGTTTTATATACATTCCGTGTCGGCGTCTTTATGTAAATGCGTGACCGCTTCATTGCAAATTGCAATGTAAGGGGGGTAATTATATTATACTGCACTTTACTGTAAAACATGCTGGTTTCGTCGAACTCCCGTAACACGCAGTGGTGTGCATAATGCATATACGATGCGATCATGCGAGCATGCCGATTTAAGACCAAGTTGCGAGGTTATATTATAACGGGAATGTTACCGGATGGGGGTGGGTGGGGGTGCTACTCCGATGCACGCGCCTAACTAACTGATAAACGAACGTGATTGCAAGCCTATTATCTGAGCAGAAACACACGTATCGCCACAGTGGCGTGAAAAAAGTTTTCCCGACCTAGTCCGACAAGATTCCAAAATTTCGAACCCATGACACCAGCATCAAATCAAATCGAATAGCTGCAAGGATTCGAAATCGAATCGAATAATCGAAGGTTCACAGGTCCCTAGAATATAGATATTATAAAAACATTCAGAGTTGATAATATCTAAAATATATCAGAACAAGAGATATTGCTGAAGGCAAGTATACCTACCTCCACTGCAGTGCTGGACCAATGAAGCATAAATGAATTAACAAGAGTGATGTTACATCTCGGCTGCTCACCTACATTCATGCTTGATACAGTCGTTCCAATGTCAAAAAAGCTCCAAGAAGCTGCATTTTTATTGTATATATCACTCCAAATAATAGATATATTTAATTTGTAATGGTATACATTATGATTAACACAAAGTTAATTTTACTGCAAAGGTTTTTAGTAATCCAAGTTTACAATATCAATGACATGGATAGACCCACAGAAACAAAACTCCCAGATGGGCCTGTCCATACCCCCTGCTGCAATTATTCTAAGACAAAAAGGGGAAAAACTCTGGCAAAAAAAGTCAGATTGAAACTATAATTGCAAGTGCACAGGTTCCTGTGGTAGTGAACAGCCATACCAAGTTTCAAAGAAATCGACCCATGAACTTCTGAGAAAATCTCTGGACAAAATTTGTGCATTCTAAGATGAAAAGGGGCATAACTCTGGCAAAAAAGGTGCGATCAAAACTACAATCACAGGTGCACAGGTTCCCATAGTAGTAAGCATCCATACCAAGTTTCGACACAATTGACCCATAAATGTCTGAGAAAATCTCCAGACAAAATTCTAAGCAATTCAGGCAGTCTAAGATGAAAGGGGGCATAACTGTGTCAAAAAAGTCTGATTGAAACTATAATTGCAGGTGCACAGGATCTCATGGTACTAAATATCCATACCAAGTTTCAAAGGAATCAATCCATAAACATCTCAGAAAATCTCCGGACAATATTCACACATTCTAAGATGAAAAGGGGCATAACTCTGGCCAAAAAGATGCAATTACAACTATAATCACAAGTGCACAGGTTCCCATGGTAGTGAACATCTATACCAAGTTTCAAAGGAATTGACCCATAAACATCTGAGAAATTCTAGGCCTGCTATTTCAAGTTGAAAAGGGGCATAATTCTGGAAAAAATAATCCAACTGGAACTATTATCACAGATGCACAAGTTCCCATGGTAGTGAAGATTCACACCATGTTTCGAACAGATTGGTCCATGAACGTCTGAGAAAATCTCTGGACAAGATTATGTCTACAGATGGACAGATGGGTGGACAGATGGATGGATGGATGGATGGATGGATGGATGGATGGATGGATGGAGGGATGGATGGATGGATGCATGGATGGATGGATGGATGGACGGATGGACAGAGAGACATTCTAACAATTGGTAGTTATGTGGCTATTTTTATGGGACTACAATAAAATGCATGTCCATTATATTAAAACAAGTCATTTTTGGGAAACTTTTTGGGGTGGTAGCAAACCCTGGCCCTACCCTTTAATGACCCTAACCCTACCCCCCCCCCCCTCCACACCCAATTCTAAACCCCACCCTAGACTAATGAAAATTCAATATATTCCTAGTCTATTTTAACTAAAATGCATGTCCAATGTACTAAAACAACTTTTTGGATGAAAATTTTTTGGGGTGGTAGCAAACCCTAACCGTACCCTTTGCTGACCCTTTACTGACCCTAACCCCACCCCACCCCAACTCTAAACCCCACCCTAGAATAATGACATTTAACTATGTGACTAGTCACATAAATTGCGGTAGTCACCCTAACCCCCATTTCTACCAACAAATAGCCACCTAAACCCCATATGTCTACCCAGGCGGACAGATGGATGGATGGATGGATGGATGGATGGATGGATGGATGGATGGATGATGGATGGATGGATGGATGGATGGATGGATGGATGGATGGATGGATGGATGGATGGATGGATGGACCAGGTGATTCCGGTATACCACCCCACAACTCGTTGCAGGGGGTATAAAAAAAATACACAGTAATGAGAAGTTAAGGCCTTGCAATCAGCACAAAAGCTGACCAAAACGCTAATTCTTACAACAGAAAATGACTAGGTTTAGCTGAAATTGGACAAAAGTCACAGTATTAGGGTTGGATACAGTTGTGATAGCCCCCTACAACCTACAGATGCAATTTAAAAGCAATGGACTCACTGGACTTTGAGAAAATGATAAATTTAAAGTGATCAAGGGCCAAACACAAATCTTGCACCCCCTAATCCCCAAAATTTGCTTGCAAACCGAAAATTAAAAGTCCTACGTAGTCCTCCATACTTTTACTCTCTGTGCATGCGCAGCCGTCAGGAAGTGACCGGAATTGGCACCAACAGCATTCTTTGTAGAAGAGAGTACTACATAATAACTCAGTGGGGAGGTATGAGTGCCTACTCATGGGAGGGCCATACCCGTCTGGGTCATTGGTAAGTATAAAAAATATACAAATTACTTTAAATTTATCATATTTTTATACTATAAACCAATGGCCCAGACTAGCTGAATCATAAAAAGGCGGAGGGCCTAGGACTTCAGAATTAACAGACCAACATAGTTCCCAAGCCTGCCATCCAAGGTGAAAGGAAATTAAATTTAAAAGGAATTACATGTCTGTCTCTCTATACAGTAATAGAGAAGACATATCATAAATAAGGAGCCAAATTCGAGTAATTCCGTATTCTTAGCATGAATGACTATGGGTACGTTCCGTGGGCCATTCCGAATGTATTCAGAATTCACCCGACTAGTGTGTCATGCGCAGTGCAATTACAAAATCTTATTCTCAAGGAAACATTCATTTCATGTTACATGATATTCAGAATAATCGATATTGATCAAGATTGCATTTCTCGTCGAAGAATTAACCGACGGCACAGAAAAAGTTGGTTTCGTTATCGGCAGCTAACAAGAATTATTCTGTGCACAGGCACTCGACAAATTATCAGATTTTATCATTTTTAATAAAATATATATTATATTATCAATACTAAAAAAATTAGTGTTGATAATATAACATATATTTTATTAAAATTGATAAAATCTGATAATTTGTCGAGTGCCTGTGAATGGAAGTAGATTTGACACTTAATGTAACTGCAATGTGCAAAACCTTTGGAAGCTTTGAACCTTGCAATAGCTTTCAACAATGTTTTATTTTATGGTAGAGTGAGACGTGGCTGATACAATTTGGTCTCAACACCGAATTGGAATTATAAGAATAGTCTGAATTTATTTTTGAATGGTAGAGTGAGATGTGGCTGAAACAAATTGGTCTCAACACTGACACAGAATTATAAAGATAGTCTCAGTTTATTTTTCTATGAAATTAGATTAGAGAGCTAAAGTACAGACTTGGGTACCAGGATAAGGCGTCGCCTCACAGAAACTTGGCCAGTAAATATATATGGGGACAACAGGAGTCATGTGTTATGGCTTATTTCTAAATAGGTCAGTGGCGTAGTGTGTATTTGGGGCAGGGGGTGGGGGAGAGGCCGGTCAAAATGCCAAGTTGCATAATTTAATCACCTACTGGATGAAGATTTTATGCGTGTGTCTGCGTTGTGCTGTAGAGCAGGGGAATTAAAAGAGTCCGAAAGATTTCCCATATGATACAGCTGTAAAACTCGCAAGAAGAAACAGAGGTAGGGGCGCGTGTTGTACAGCTGTCACAAAAAGTCGACTAAGGACCAGGTGGCAGTCAGATGTTTGGGCTTGGTGTATAAAGTTGGTAGAGCTGCATCCGAGTCCTCACATGTTAAAGCAAATGGGCTGTAGCAGTACAGTGTTACATGGGGTAAAGCATGATAAGGCCCATTTGGGTGGGGAGCAATTCTGTAGTCGCGGTGGAGTCAAAGAGGCCTTGCAGGCTACTAGACTGTGCACTGAGAATGCTTGTGTCATTGTAACGATGGAGGTGTGTGTGTGTGGTGTGTTTGAGGTTAAAAAATCGCACTGGCACAGACATTTCCTTCTGAAACGTTTTTTTCTTTTAATATGCCGCCGAAAAATTGTTTTCATTTACTGAACCCTGATGGGTTTCAAACATGACAAAAAATTACATAAAATTGATTTAAACTAAGTGATGAGCTTAGGAACTGATTAAACTGATTGGCAAAAATTGATGTTATTCATTGATGGGCTCTAATTTAGTCCTTACAAGGATGTTACGCAAGCTTTTGTTTTTCTTATAGGCGATGACAGGTCGAAGATCCAAAGGTTCATTTAATTTAGCATTGGTAAAATTGAATTCATCTTTTAACATTTTTGCTATTTCGATATTCATTCTGTTGTACGTTAAAGTGAAAGGAATGATGGACCTCCTTTCGCATTCGCCCTCTGCTATGTTCATACCAAATGGCCAGAGGGTTTGAAGCGTATTGATCCAAAAAGCTTCACGTTTTTTTCTAAATTCATCCGTTTCTTCTACTGTGTCTTTAATTGGTGGTTGTTAGGATGGATTTCGAAATCGTCCAAAGAATGGCCAGGAAGGTTAAAATGTTGTGCTACTGGGGCATCAGCATTATGTTTTATATCCTGTTTGTGTCTAGTAGCACGTTCTCGAAAAGGATTTTGACTTTGACCAACATACTGTTTCCGACATCGCTTACAAGTGATAAGGTAAATAATGTTTGGTGAATCACAATGGAGGGGGTTACGGATCTGATAATGATTTTTCGTTTGTTCGGAGGAAAATTCCTCTTTCTGATCAGGCATAAAAGTATGCAGTGTACAACGAGGCTTTTTGCAATTAAATACCGCGCCACTACCATTCTGCAACGGTCTGTTGTGTTCAATCTTCAGTGGTTCGAAATCGGTAGTTCCAGCTGGACTTTCGAGCTTTTTCAGGGTTTGGGATTTCAGGCTACGCAAGAGGCGCAGCGAGTACCCTCTCGATCTGAGGGCGCCAAATAGAGTAGAACAAGCCTCATTGAAATTTACCTTATCACTTGAATTGCGGTGGAAATGAACGAGTTGTGATTTGATGATACCTTTAAATGTATGTTGAGGATGAAATGATTTTGTGTGCAACAATTGATGTGAATCAGTTGGTTTAAAATACACTTTATAATCTAAATGACTGGACGCCTGAAATTGCTTGCCTTTATACACGCTCAGATCGAGAAAATCAACAGAATTTTCACTGATAGTAGCTTTCAATTTATTATTTGGATCGTGATTGTTCAAAATTTCTAAAAATTCACCAAAATCTTCTTTTGAATGTTCCCAAATAATAAAAATGTCATCTAAATACCTGAGATATACGAGAGGATGCTTTGCACATTTGCTTAAGGCATTTTCCTCCCATTCCGCTACATAAATGCTTGCAAAATTAGGACTGAATCTTTTGCCCATAGGACAACCCATTATTTGTAGAAAATATTCTCCATTGAATTGAAAGTCATTACCTTTTAAGCTCAGCTCTAAAAGATCCAAAATTTGTTCATCCGGGCGTTTCGTATCCGGATATTTTTCAAATGCATTTTTAACTGATTTAACACTTTTATCAATATCAATGTTCGTATACATACTGTCGATATCCAAAGTAGCCAGAATTGCATTTTTCAATATTTTCAATTTAGAAATTTTTGACAGGAAATCCTGTGTATTTTTTAGATAGCTCGGATGTCTATTTGCTATAGGTTTCAGATGATAATCAATTAATTCCGAGATCGCATAAGATTCCGAATTACAATCTGATACAATTGGCCTCCCGGGTGGAGTTAAGTCATCCGTCCATGAAGAACGGTCCTTGTGGATCTTTGGTAGGATATAAAATTGTCTTGTTTGAGCATTGAGCTCAGCTGTTAAATATTTCAATTGTTTTTTGGTAATGTGACCTTCGTCGAGGAGAAATTTTAAGATCTTATTGAATTTTTCGATATTACTAGGCCAAATAAGTGAATCTATTTTCTTATAATGTTTAGTATTACTGAGTTGTCTCATGGCTTCCTTTATATAATTATCCCGAGATAGAACAACTACCGACCCACCTTTGTCGGCTGGTTTAATTACTAATTTCTTATTTTTTCGAAGTTTCGTGAGGGCTCTCCGTTCTCCGGCTGTTAAATTGTCTTTATCGGAGAGTATGTTCATGCTGAACACCTTTTGGATGATTCGTTTGCTAGCCTCAATAATTTCGGGATCTACTTCACTATCTGGAGGTGACCAACCAGATGATTCTGTAAAAGGAAGTTTCCGACTGCTGGAGTTTCTAAAGCGGTCGGCTAATTTCATTTGCCTAAGAAAATTACAGTTGTATGATGGTAAATTTGTTTGGTTATCAGTTTTAGGCTTTGGTGCTGGTACAAAAGTTAAACCGCGATCTAAAAGCGATTTCTCTTGGGTTGTTAGGTCATTGGTGCCAGACAGGTTAACCACATTAGTTCCTAATCCCACATCTGTTAGGCAGCTGTTACCTTTGCCTTTACTTAGTTTAAATTTAGGTGGTTCAACCAGTGATCGTACATAATATTGGCGGTTCTCGTGGTCCAATGGATTAAATCCTGAGCAACATCAAACTTCGCGTCATCAATTTTAGGTATAACGTTAACGTCCTTCACTTTCCGAATGGTTTCGTTGATGATGCTCAGGGTTCTCCTCTCAGCCTGAGGGAGTTTTTGCAAAAAGTTTAGTTCAGCGAAATAAATTTTTGCTGATCTAAACTTGACCCTGATATCGCTAAGCATATTCCGCAACTGCTTAACTACGAAATCAGAATTATCGTTTCGAGAATTCACGCCAATATTTAATAATATTTTTTGGGGACTGGACTGGCCCCTGTGCCCTTTAAACATAGAGCACAGATGATTGAATTTGGTGCCGGGGTAACACTCCAGCTGGATGTCCGGATGGGGATTTCGATCAATGCGTCCTAAATTTGAACTTCCAATCATAAGAATGTTTTTACAAACATCGGGGAGGCGCCAATTCCTTTTGTCAAAATTAACTCCGCTTTTATGCCGAAACTGGGAGAATTTAGAATCAAATGAGCGGCCCGAGTTGCGGCTCGGTGATTTGACTTTCTCTAAGTACGATATACCTGGTTGAACCACACTAGAGGCAGGAGAAGGGGGAGAAGAAACAGAAGCAGGAGAGGCAACAGAAGCAGGAGAAGAAACAGAAGGAGGAGAAGTTCTAGTGAGAGCACTAGGAGAACCAGAGAAGAAAGGCTGAGGAGGAGTAGGAGGTAGAGGAACATGACGAGGCGAGACAGCGTTACTCAGTTTGCGAGCATCTTCAGTCACAATATGGACCGGAGATGTTTGCAAATTGAGGCGCTTACTCTGAGAGAAAGAAGAAGTAGAAGGAAAAGAAGAGGGAGAAGTGCTTTGCCTTGATCTTTTCTTATTTTGCTTTTCGCATTGGGGTAGAGGGACAACACGGGCCAGAGTTTGCTTGCTCCCTCCCGTATTGTTCCTTACCCCAGACGCTGGGCGAAGTTCCGAAATGTAAGACTCATAGGTCGAAATCGTCTTTTCTGTCAACTTATTTTTAAAGTTTTTTGGAGCCCAGATCAAGGCACGCGCCGAAGCGCTGTTGAAGTCTATCTTTTCGAGTCCAGGAGGTGGTCGCATAGCCAAAGTTATCTTAGACTTCAACTGGTTTAAATTTATCTTGTAATGCTCAACTAAAGCATTTAACGTTTGGTTGGCCCATCCCACACTAATCTGTCGAAAAACAGAAAAAATGTGTGGGGTGGGAAGAGCCAGCTTTAGAAAGCCACCTAACTCATCTACTTTCTTCTCCAACTGTTTCGGGAAATCCTGGTTGGCCAAATGCTGCTCTAGGAGCCCAATATGGTGCATACACTGAATCACCTGGAAAAGGGCCTTGACCAATCTAGAATAGGCCTGGAACGATTGTTCCTGGCCTCTTCCAGACTGGGCAACTCTCTTTCCCTGATGCTTCTGTCTTTTTTGAGCCATTTGAAGAATCGGTAGATGAATTTAAAATGAAATTAAAATGAAGAAATGAAATAAATTAAAATGAAATCTAGATATTACCTATTAGAGAAGATACCTGGATTGGTTGTAGTCTTCAGCAAAGGTAGAAAATAATCCGTCTGTCTCGACGCGTTTCGCTTGTTTTGGCTTCTTCAAGGAGACTTTGAGGAAAATGATTCCAACTTGGGGAGGACATGTCTGGTATATATCCATATGTGGGCTGGGGTGTTTTTCACAGCTCAGTACATAATCGAACTCGGTGACAAGCTGACAAATGTCACTCATCAAGATAATTCTTTTCAACCTGAGTGTCCCAAGTTTGTTTTCACAACTCAGTTTGTGTCGTCCAAACAAATTAGATGCAGCCCTATTGACTGGCTTTCACTGATTTTTAATCAGTCAGTGAGTGGTTTGCTTTACTGACCCCATGAAGCCCTATTGGTTGGCTTTGATTTAAGTATAACCAATCGGAGCGGTTTGCTTTACTGGCTTCAGAAGTGTGTGAAAATAATATGAAAAATGGTTTTATAAAATATATTGAGACTGGAGAAATAAATAGAAAATAACGCCAAAGATTATGATGAATGTTCTCAGTTGGAATGAATATCCCCCGATGGAGGTTTATGACGAAAAATATTTTACATAACGTAGAAATTGTGTGTTTTAGCTTCTGAACCTCTACATTGTGTGAAAGGTATGAAAAATTAAAGATAAAATACAGTGAAAATAAATAAATAATGAAAAATTAAAAATAAAATACAGTGTAAATAAATAAATAAATTAAATAAATAAATAAATTAAATAAATTGGCGCCAACATCATTCTTTGTAGAAGAGAGTACTACATAATAACTCAGTGGGGAGGTATGAGTGCCCACTCATGGGAGGGCCATACCTGTCTGGGTCATTGGTAAGTATAAAAAATATACAAATTACTTTAAATTTATCATATTTTTATACTATAAACAAATGGCCCAGACTAGCTGAATCATAAAAAGGCGGAGGGCCTAGGACTTCAGAATTAACAGACCAACATAGTTCCCAAGCCTGCCATCCAAGGTGAAAGGAAATTAAATTTAAAAGGAATTACATGTCTGTCTCTATATACAGTAATAGAGAAGACATATCATAAATAAGGAGCCAAATTCGAGTAATTCCGTATTCTTAGCATGAATGACTATGGGTACGTTCCGTGGGCCATTCCGAATGTATTCAGAATTCACCCGACTAGTGTGTCATGCGCAGTGCAATTACAAAATCTTATTCTCAAGGAAACATTCATTTCATGTTACATGATATTCAGAATAATCGATATTGATCAAGATTGCATTTCTCGTCGAAGAATTAACCGACAGCACAGAAAAAGTTGGTTTCGTTATCGGCAGCTAACAAGAATTATTCTGTGCACAGGCACTCGACAAATTATCAGATTTTATCATTTTTAATAAAATATATATTATATTATCAATACTAAAAAAATTAGTGTTGATAATATAACATATATTTTATTAAAATTGATAAAATCTGATAATTTGTCGAGTGCCTGTGAATGGAAGTAGATTCGACACTTAATGTAACTGCAATGTGCAAAACCTTTGGAAGCTTTGAACCTTGCAATAGCTTTCAACAAAGTTTTATTTTATGGTAGAGTGAGACGTGGCTGATACAATTTGGTCTCAACACCGAATTGAAATTATAAGAATAGTCTGAATTTATTTTTGAATGGTAGAGTGAGATGTGGCTGAAACAAATTGGTCTCAACACTGACACGGAATTATAAAGATAGTCTCCGTTTATTTTTCTATGAAATTAGATTAGAGAGCTAAAGTACAGACTTGGGTACCAGGATAAGGCGTCGCCTCACAGAAACTTGGCCAGTAAATATATATGGGGACAACAGGAGTCATATGTTATGGCTTATTTCTAAATAGGTCAGTGGCGTAGTGTGTATTTGGGGCAGGGGGTGGGGGAGAGGCCGGTCAAAATGCCAAGTTGCATAATTTAATCACCTACTGGATGAAGATTTTATGCGTGTGTCTGCGTTGTGCTGTAGGGCAGGGGAATTAAAAGAGTCCGAAAGATTTCCCATATGATACAGCTGTAAAACTCGCAAGAAGAAACAGAGGTAGGGGCGCGTGTTGTACAGCTGTCACAAAAAGTCGACTAAAGACCAGGTGGCAGTCAGATGTTTGGGCTTGGTGTATAAAGTTGGTAGAGCTGCATCCGAGTCCTCGCATGTTAAAGCAAATGGGCTGTAGCAGTACAGTGTTACATGGGGTAAAGCATGATAAGGCCCATTTGGGTGGGGAGCAATTCTGTAGTCGCGGTGGAGTCAAAGAGGCCTTGCAGGCTACTAGACTGTGCACTGAGAATGCTTGTGTCATTGTAACGATGGAGGTGTGTGGTGTGTGTGTGTGTGGTGTGTGGTGTGTGTGTGTGTGGTGTGTGTGGGGGGGGGGGGGGGTACAGTGTTATATGGGTAAACAGGCTACGGAAAGAAGGCGTTGTGCAATAGCATCGATAAAAGCATCTGATTGAGCCGTACTGGAAAGGCACAAAAGCCCCAGCAACATTAAGGCCCCGCTGACCGACAGACCACATCCTGGAAAATCCAACGGATTTGTTTACGTAAATAAAACTGCTTCAGTGGTCATGGACCTTCTTCAGAGCCCCTTACCATAGGCATGGGGATACACGTGGGCTTCTAGCCATATACTGTACATACCAACACATACCGCTCTACTACTTTACAAGGTCTGTACCCAGTCACATAAGCCTTAAAATCCCATTCTAATAACACATCTGTGAACCATAAAGGTTTTATTTGCACAATCGCATACGAAAGGTTGATGGTTGCACAGATGACGGAACTTGTCAATTCTTTTCTTAAATTGCACAAGCGTAACATGAAGGGACTAGGAGGCATGCACACTCTCCACCCCCAAACAAAAAAAATCACATTAATTCTCACCCCTGAAGGTGCACTTGTACGCTATTTTTCATGTGTGAGTGGAGGGGGGTATTCTGGCTTATAGTACTGACCACGAAAACACCATTCTTAAAGGTTCTGCTGTGACATTTTCACGGTACCCCCCCCCTCCTCCATCCCCAATTACATAAAAGAAGACATCTTTCGGTGCCACCACTTTTCTATAATAAAACCCAATCAATCAGATTACAAACTGTTATAACAGATAATTAGTTTGTTTATTGAGGGTTACGGCACTTTCGAATGCCAAGGCCATATCGTGTCAAGCAGTTTTACAGATGGAAAAAGCCGGAGTATCTAGAGAAACCATCGCACAGCGACAAGTAACTGCTAGACTCTCCAACGGACTCACCAGACATAAGCCAGATGAGCACTGGTTGAATGCACGTGCCATCTACGTGCAGCACATCTAAGAACACTTTGCATCTGTGCCCCTGTGTGCACAGTTAGGAGTGACTTGCTCACTGTCACAATGCAAGTGGTATGGACCTCTTTCGAACTGTTGACCTCTCGGTCAAAGGTCCGATGTGCCAGTCAATGAGCCGCTGTGCTCCCAATTAGTTGCTTTTAAAAGATAACTATAACAGATCATTAATTGGTAAAAATAGATAAGGCCAACTTAATCTGTTACAACAGAATATTATTTTGCTATAACTGTATAAAAACTGTTAAAAACAGATAATTAGTTGGTTATAACACTTTACTAATTTGTTAAAACAAATTATGAATCTGTTATAAAAGTTTATTAATCTGTTGTAACAGATAAATAACTAGAGGCGGGTTGGCACTAACTCACCACAGTTGAAAACAAATTTCGGCCTCAAGATTTGTGATGAGCAACACTATTTACTGCGCATGTCTAGAATAACGTTTATTCCTCCTCTTGAGGTGGATTAACAGAATCCATTCCGAATACTATTTCAGAATACATTTACTTGAACAAAATGACACGAAATCACATTCTGCCTTATCTGCACATGTCCACAATAACACTAGTATTCTTGAATGGCCCACGGAAACGTACCCTATGCTAACTGGATGTAACAAGTTCCCAATTTTAAGGCTAGTCCAGACTAAGCCCTAAAAATTAGGATGGCGTATTTGAGAGCGAGAGGTTAAGGGGCTACATAAGTAATGGAATTTTGTTTATTTTGAAATTCTCACCTCTGATATTCCTTAAATTCAGATTAAATATACACAAATTATACATCAAAATGAAGGCTGAGATGTAGAGAACACTCCGGGGAACGACCCATAACAGACACTTCAGAAGACTGAACCCAGGTTTATGTGACGACTGAGTTGCTACTAGTAGGATTCACAACGAGACTGTTTGATCTTAAACATAATCTACTGAATCAAATGAACTGGAGGATATGCGTATCCTATCATCCATCCCTATGAGATCGGCAGAGCGTCTACTGCATGCCCTCAATGGTCTGGGCATGGCAACAGAAACGACGCTAACGGTGCATCGCAAATGGATCTATCATGGGGCGATCCCTCTTGTAGCAAAACTGTCCAAATACTCGCTTGTTGAATGTCCATTCCAATTGCAACAGGCGACCTTTCCGATGAGCGAGTCTGCTAGTACGTTCTGACGACTTGGTATATGACAGATAGAAAGATGAACATGATGAAACATGACGTAATAGGAAAATCTTTTCCGATAAATTGGCATAACGGAAATGAATGGGTGCTGCCCTGGTTCCCGATGTAGGCTACTACTGTCGAGTTGTCCGGCCAAATTGAACATGGATGTCCGTTATTATGTGAATCCAATGTTGTAGCACTAGCTAATTAACATCATCTCGTTGATGTTTATGTGTTTCTCCTGGAACCGAGGGACCCAAAGACCCCCTGACACCTCAAAACTGCGGGACTTAGGGTCGTGCCCCAACCCGTCTGACTCACATCCATCATAATCGTGAAAGCCGGATCTGGCAGTTGCAGCAGAACTCCCTGAGTTAACCACTGAATATCTGCCCAATTTGAACCCTTGTTTTACTAGGTCCGTTAAAACAATACTGGTTCAAGCGAAAGCATCTTCACACTCCAGTTCTGAGTGAATATCTGGAGGGAACGTGCGTGCAGATGGCCCATCGGAATGAGATACACAGCCACTTCACACAGCTCCAACAGTCGCATGAATTCTCTCACTATTAATGTGTCTGAGTGTAGACAAAAGCGAGCATAACAACTGATTAATTTCGCTCTGGGTAACGGCAGGCAAACCTGATTGTTGTGAGTCTCAAAGCTCAATCCCCAGTAAATAGACGACTTGTATGGAGCTAGATCCGACTTTTTCTCGTTTACGATGAAACCGAGATGTCGGAGTAATAGAAGCAGACTCTGAACAATGTTCTGAAAACTAATTCTGTTGCCGTATCCCTATAGAAGGTGATCCAAGTAAGCCGACATTACTGCAGACAAATGAGCTCGTAAGTAAGACATTACCGAGTTCATTATTCGAGTGAAATGCCCAGAGGGTCAGATTCAGACCATAGCATATTGTTCTGAACTGATACACCTTCCCTTGTATGGAGGACTGCAGGTACTTTTAGAATGCCGGATGTACCAGGACATGAAAGTACAGATCCTTAGATCTAAGCTTGCCACATAGTCGATCACTCGAACACTCGCTTTTAACAACTGAATGGTTTCCATAAATAAACTTTTAGAGCCATGATAAACTTGTTATCCGGCTCAAGTCTATTACTGGTCGGAACAAGCCGTCTGGCTTGGTACAAGGAACAGGTGACTGTAAAAATCTTGAGAATCCTGATTCTCGATGACCTGCATTGCTTCCTTTGATAAGAGAGCTTATACCTCCGGTAGGAGAAACTCTCTTATGCAAGAATTTAATAGAAGATTTGTCCAACGCGGACAACTTGTTAGTGGGGTTTTACTCGGAATGATAGCCGTAAGCCGTCCGAGACTACACTTCTCACCCACTGATCTCCCATGATTGTTATCCAGTTTTTTGCGGAGCTCGATAACCTTCTGCCAACTGGCCAGCAATAGAGGTCTAAATCATCACCTGTACGACCTGCGAGGCTTACGGGAGGATCAACCACGTCCTCCCAGCAAAAAACCTTGTCTCGTCAGCCTAGGGGCGTCTGACGTTTAGTCCCTCTCAGACCTAAGCCCCTTTTCCGAGTCACTATACTGACGACCTCCAGAGTAATTATAAGAGGGTTTCTTGTACCCTCGTGAGGAGTTTCCTGTGATGATTTTTTTCTGGAACGTCCTCCTTTACTCTTGTCCGCTGATACACCGACTTCAAAAGCAGAACACGAGATGCTTTCTTAGTAGCCTGTTCATAGACTAATGAAAGCTAGTTGTCGAAAATAAACTGTCCGAAAACCGGAGCGACTCGGAGAGAGCTTTTCACCTTGTCATCTTATCAGTGATGACGAAGCAAGGGCAGCATCACGTCTGATTAACTCCAGAATAGCCACTGTTAGGGCAGAGTTATTCGTGGTATACATAATTGCCCTGGAAAATGGAAAGAACTCTAAGAGAGGTACGAACGTCCTCAAAATTCCTATCCCTTGAGACATTGTGCCATAGCTCTTGTAAGGTGATCTGCATAAGACATAACGTCCAAATTTGCTCTATTTGAAGAAATTGCCACCTCAATTGCATCTAAGCGAATAGTGAATGATTTCTCTCTTGTCGTCGCAGCATTCTGATTCGACGGAACAAAAGCAGGGTAAGATTGATGGACGAAAGCCATCGCAACTATGTACTGTTGTGAAAGGGAAGGGTAATCCTCTTCCTTATCCCTTTCACCATCCGAGAGAATCAGTTGCAAATCTCGGTCCATTACATCTGCAGCACCGTCTGACAGCTCAGATTCTGAGTCTGGGGGAGATCTGCACTTGCTGGGATGCTGCAATTAGCTGTGCAATCTGCGACAGCAAGTCAGTCATCGAGGCCTGAGGAGCAGTGGATTTCCGTTCCTTAGCCACATGCTGCTCCTGGGATGGTGTGTCAGAAACGGATCCTTTCTCCGAGCATCCCGATGATTAAGGCCTCATCTCCCTAGCTACCAGATGGTCCGACTTCACGTTTGAAGAGTGGTTCCTTCTTCGTGCAGCAGGCTGGATATCCAAAGTCGGGTAGCTAGGATGCGGTTGTGTGTGCTTAAATAACGTAGCGGGGAAGCCGTGACAGAAGCCGACCCCGGCTGCAGACTAGATGGAGCGTCCCGAGCGGCGGGCAGACATATGCTCTGTCTCATGCAAGTTTCCAACCAGAAAACTTCATTTTGGCCTTGTGAAACGTAGCGGAGGAAGCCTTGACTGAGGCCGACCCCGGCTGCAGACTAAACAGAGCATCCCCGAGTGGAGGGCGGACATATGCCCCGGCTTGTGCAAGTTTCTCAAAACAACATCTGACCCCAGATGCTGCTATATTAGAGAGGGGGGACTCTCCCGCTCGTGGTCTATCAGACCTCGCCGAGTACAAGAACTTGCAGACTTCCACCCTATTTCCGTCATTGCCAGGCGAGCTATTTATATTATAGTGCTCAGTCTACCCAATCCACCTCTTAGACCGCAACGGACTTACCCGGCACCCACGGATGGAGTACCGCTTCACCGGTTGAGCTAGCTTCTTACAAGAGATTAAAACCTGTACCCAAAGGCCCTAACTCTTGCAATAATGAGCACTGCAGCTAGCTCTATATGCTCCACGGAGCGCGATGATGGTAGCACACTTGGATGGGTGTCAGAAAATCATCACCATTTTCATGTTCCTCTGAAATAGAAACTGACAAAATGAATTAAAACACGGTAAGAAGCTCTGATCCTCAGAACCTCACCGCCAACAACATACCGCGACACCTGACTCCAACATTAGTCATCCCAGTGAACACAATAATGACAAGAGTCCGCAGGAGTGTATCAACTAAAGTCGATATCAATCCTCCAAACTCCACAAGAATATATATATATAGCTGAGATACATGAATAATAGCAATCATAATTAAATTCAAAATATTTTTGTAAAACAAAAATTTTTTTTTGATAAATGCCCAAGTTCCCAAAGGGAACAACATGAAGAGACCAAGGGCATCCTGATAGAGTCTAAGTGTGGACAAAATCCAAAAATGTTCGAGCTACACTACCGGAATAATAATCCATGTATTCTACAGTATACTACAGTAATAGAATATAAGAAACTACCTATATATAAGGACGATGATAATGTAAACAACGTCAATGTAAACAAGACATCAGGAAAAAAAAAGGCCCAAATTCAGAACCAATTGAAATGCTATCAAATGCAAAACTAGATCTTCATACGAAGAAAAAATGATACATTGGATAGAAGATGCAAGACTAAATGGCCTAACACCTCTAGGGTGAGGACGTAACCCTGGGGAAGAAACAGAATAATATTCTGTAATAAATGTTAAACTCCCAAGAAATTTCAATAAAAAAATAGCCAAAAAGCTTAAGAGTTTAACAGGAAGGGTTCATGGAAGGATAGGGAAGGAATACTTAACACACAGTGGAATAATCATTTTTAAAAATGATGATGTCAGGCATATGTCCCGAAATTGGGAAACATAAAATAATTTTATAAATATTATAAAGTTACAGCCCTGAACGTCCAAAACACCGTTGAACACTTCCTTCATCCAATAAATAACAGCCTTGTATCCACCAATTCTTGCACTGATTTTGTCTGGAATCTTTAAAAAAGGAGATTTTAAAGCACAGATGTCATTTCATTGTTGTTGACTTTCAGGGCCAAACAAAGAAGGATGTTGGCGCCAATACCGGTCACTTCCTGATGTCTGCACATGCGCAGAGAGTAAATGTATGGAGGGTCAGATAGGACTTTTAATTTTCAGTTGTGGAAGCAAATTTTGGGGATTGGGGGGGGGGGGGGGTGTCAAAATTTGTGTTTGGCCCTTAATAACTTTGAGTTTAGCACCAGCTAGTCTGGGCCATTGGTTTGCAGTGTAAAAATACTACGTCTTTCCTGCCTCTTAACACAATGGTGGTGGGGAGGGGGGATTCAAAATCATATCGAACACACTCACCTGCATTATTTGAATCGTTCTGGTGTTAGTCATCAAATAGTATAGGAACTGCAAGGCTCCCTCATGTCTGACCGACTCCATAATGCCACTAAGGGCGGAGAAGGACGTGATGAACAAATACACTGTATTAACATAATAACTCACACCAAACCATACCAGTTTGAAGAGAATAACCTCCTCTAACAAAGAGTATCATGCCCGATAGGACAACTAACTCCGCATAGCTGAAGCAGCTAAAGGTCTTCCTGTATGTGAAGACCACTAAAAGCTGATAACTGAGGTCTTAGAAGCTCACTAAGGAGACTTACAATACTAGCCATAGCTTATAAGTCTTCATCTTCGTGAAGACAGATATATCGGTGTAAGTTGCAACCCTGAAGGCTCATTTAATGGAGACTTACAATTATCGTCGCGCAAGGTAGGGAATGAAGAGCCGCTATATAAACAGCCCTGAATTCCCAAAGAGACCGCAGTCCCAAGAGATAATAAATTCAGTTATGCCACTGCATAATACTGACAAAATCTCACTCATGATTTTAGCTAGGCTACTATGGTGTAACAATAAGACTCAAGTCTATGACACCTAGGAAAAACAAACCGAAAAGCACAGTATCTTTTTCAGTTTTACTCCCAAAAGACAGTGGCCAGAGCATAACCCAACAGACCGCTGTAACTGTACAGAAGGCTACTATGGTGTCCACAATGACATAATTGTCTTGACGCCAAGGCATATCTCAGCCTATCTATGCACTATCCATCTGGATTCAGGACAAGAAACAGGTGATAATAAAAAACTGGAGAATAATTTTGACAATGTCTAATGCTTTTCTTCAATAGGAAAGCTTATACCTCCAGAAGGAAAGCCTCTCTTGGAAGATTAGTCTAACAAGTATTCTTGTAAGTGGAGCTTGCTCAGGCTGATAGCAGCAGGCCTGCCAAGACTACATTCGCATCCACTGATCTTCCGCAATTTATCAACTTTTTGCGAGGTTGATAACCTACTGCTAAGTGGAAAGCAACCGAAATCTATTCTCGATGACCTCAATTGTTCCCTTCAATAAGACAGCCTTTACCTGAACTAGGAGCGACTCTCTTTGAAAGGAACTTCCATGATTAGTGTCCAGTTTCTCGTGAAATTGAGAACTTTCTGTCAACTGGCAAGCAATAGAGCTCATGGCCATCACCTGTTCGACTTACAGTGCTTACGGGAGGAGAAACTACGTCCACCCTGCGAAGAAGCTCGTCTCGTTGACCTCAATTGTTCCCTTCAATGAGAGATCCTTTACCTCCACTAGTAGCGACTTATAATGACGACTTCCAGAGTAAATATAAGAGGGTTATTGTACCCTCACGAGACATTCTTATGATGCTTTCTTAGAAGCAGAACGGCCGTCCGTGCGGTGTTGTACGTGGCATACATGACTGCCCTGGAAAGAACTCTTAGTGTGGAACCACATCCTCATATTTCTTTCCATTGAGACGTTGCGCCATAGCTCTGGTAAGGTGATCTGCTTAGGACATTGCGCCCAGATTTGCTCTTTTCAATGAAATAGCACATTCCATCATTTCTGAGCATATATTAAATGATGCAGGTAGGGACATATTTTCATCCCCGGCCTGCTCATCTAAACGCAGACTTATATTCAGATGGAACAATATTCTTACGAGCTTAAGACTTTTCAAAGTCTTAAAGTGCCCTTCTGTGAGAGATGGAGACTCACACTCCGTATCCCTCTCATCACCATCCAAATGTTCCATCCACAAATATGGTCAACTCCATCCGCTGAACGGATGACTGGACCAACGCAGCACCATCTGACAGCTCACCATCGGAGTCTGTTAAACGATAGTACCAGTCTCAAACGACTAGCTATCAACCCAAACCTGCGAAGTCAGATAACTAGTCTGTGGTCAATGCACTTCATTAATGAAGCTAGGGAAGATGCCATAGCTGCCACCGAATCCGGCTGCAGTGTGGAAGGAGCGTCCCGAACCGCAAGCATGAACGGGCGTCCCACCTCACTAAAGTTTCTCGCAACAAAAACAGTCGACCCCGACTGCTGAAGGGTCAGAGAGGGTTCTCCAAACAGAGAACTGACCCCAGATCTAGCCGAGCGTCCTGTAGAGAAACTTCTACATGCACAATTGACCAGACCGACCCAGCACCGTCTGACAGCTCAACACTGGAGTCTGTGAGAGGCTGTCCTTGCATTAGCTGGGATGCTGCTAATAGCTGTGCAACTGCAACAGCAAGTCCATTCCTGAGGCTTGAGGAGCAGCGGTTTTCTGTTTATTCCACCGCTTGCTGCTCCTGGGATGAAGATCCAGATATAGATCTCTTCTCCAAATGCCCTGTTGATCGATGCCTCGGATCGCTAGCTAACGGATGGTCAGGGGCAAAGAATGGCTATCTGAATATGATATCGAAGTCAGGTAGCTAGCCTGCGGTCGTGTGTGCTTTAATAATGTAGCGCAGGAAGCCGTGACTGAAGCCGACCCCGGCTGCAAACTAAACAGAGCGTCCCGAGCGACGGGCGGTCATATGCTCCGTCTCATGCAAGTTTCTCCTGAAAATAATTGGCCCCAAATGTTGCTGGATTAGAGAGGGACCTCTCCCGCTCGCGGTCTCATCAACCTCGTCAAGCCTCCCAACAAGAAAACTTGATTTCGGCTTGTGAAACAAAGCGGAGGAAGCCGTTGGGCATCCCGAGCGTTGGGCGGACATATGCTCCAGCTCATGCAAGTTTCTCATAACAACATTTGGCCCCAAATGTTGTTAGGTTAGAGAGAGGCCTCTACCGCTCGTGGTCTATTAGACCTCGCCGAGCCTCCCAACAAGAAACTTGCTGTCTTCCTCCCTATTTCCATCATCGCTGGGTGAGCTTATTTATATTTAAGTGCTCGCTCTACCTACATCTACACTTCCTTCAACCGTAACAGACTTACCCGGTGTCGCGGCTCCCACAGATGGAGTAACTGCTTCACCGGTCGAGCTAGTTGCTTGCAGGAGATTAAGAACACTAACTAGAGGTCTTTCCCTTGCATATCATGAGCACTGCCGCTAGCTCTATTTGCTCAACAGAGCACGACGATGGTAGCACACTTGGATGGGTGTCACAATATCATCACCATGTTCATGTTCCTCTGAAATAGAAACTGAAAAAATGAATTATAACCCGGTGAGAGGCCTGACCTAAGAACCTCACCGCCAACAACGTACTGCAACACCCGTCTCCAACATCAGTCATCCCAGTGAACACAAGTAAGACAAGAGTCTGCGGCCTATTAGACTTCGCCGAGTACAAGAAACTTGCTGACGTCCTCCCTATTTCCGTCGTTGTTGGTGAGCTTATTTATATTAAACTGCGCGTTCTACCCACATCTACTCTTCCTTAGACCACAACTGACTTACCCGGCACCCACTGACGGAGTACCGCTTCACCGATCGGGCTAGTTGCTTGCAATTGCAAGAGATTAAAACCCTTAACAAAAGGCCCTAACTCTTTCAATCATGAGCACTGCAGTTAGCTCTACATTCTCAAAGGAGCACGACGACGGTAGCACACTTGGATGGGTGTCAGAATATCGTCACCATGTTCATGTTCCTCTGAAAAAGAAACTGACAAAATGAATTAAAACACGGTGAGAGGCCTGGCCTAAGAACCTCAACAACAACACCAACAACGTACCGCGACACCTGTCTCCAACATTAGTCATTCCAGTGAACACAAGAACGACAAGAGTCCGTCGAAATCACTCCTCCAAACTCCACAACAAAATATATAATTAAGATACATGAATAATAGCAATCAAAATTAAATTCAAAATATTTTAGAAAATTTTTTGAAAAAATGCATCAGTTCCCAAAGGGAACATTAAGAGCCCAAGGGCTTCCCAATAGAGCCTAAGTTTGGACAAAATCAAAATTTATTGAGCTACACTACCGGAATAATAATCCATGTATCCTACAGTAATTCTACAATAATAGAATATAAAATACTACCAAAATATGAGGATGTTGTCAATTTAAACAATGTCAATGTAAAAACCGGAAACAAGACATCAGGCACACAAAAAGGCCCAAAGTTAGAAACCAATTTAAATGCTTCCAGATGCAAAGCTAGATCTTCATACGAAGAAAAAAACGATACATCGGATAGAAGATGCAATACTAAACAACCTAACACCCCTAGGGTGAGGATGTAGCCATGGGGAAAACCAGAATAAATATTCTGTAATATATGTTAAACTCCCAAGAAATTTAAGAAAAAATTTCAATAAAAAATAGCCAAAAAGCTTAAGAGTTTAACAGGAAGGGTTCATGGAAGGATAAGGAAGGAATACTTAACAAATAGTGGAATAATCATTATTAACAAGAGGCTCCAAGGGGCCTGAGGGCACTCACCTGACATGGTAGCCTAAATATCAACCCAGAGAATTGATTTCAACAAGTTGAATCTGCTCCTCCTAAGAAAAGCCTATACCAAATATCCAAAGATTCTGACCAGTGGATCTAAAAAAAAAAAAAAAATTTTTAAAGAATATTCCTCATATTGAACTAAGTTATAATTCGGGCTCCCACAGGGAGCCCATATATGAAACCAGGGACTTGGCTTTAACAAACTTGAATCTCACCCCTCTAAGGATGCTGCACGTCAAATATCAAAACATTCTGACTGCTGGATCTGAAAAAGAAGATTTTTAAAGAAAATTCCTCATTTTGAACTAAGTTACAATTCAAGCTCCCACAGTGAGTCCAAATATGGATCTAGGGACATGGCTTGAACAAAATTGAATCTCACCCCCCTAAGGATGCTGCATACCAAATATCAAAACATTCCGACTGCTGGATCTGAAGAAGATTTTTAAAGAAAAGTCCTCATTTTGAACTAAGTTATAATTCGGGCTACCACAGTGAGCCCAAATATGAACCCAGGGACTTGGCTTGAACAAACTTGAATCTCACCCCCTAAGCATGGTGCATACCCAATATCAAAAGATTCTGCCTGCTGGATCTTGAGAAGAAGATTTTCAAAGACATTTGCCTGAAATGCACTAAGTTCGAATTCGAGCTTCTATAGTGAGCCCAAATATGAATCTAGGGAGCCGATTTGAACAAAATTGAATCAGATCCACCCACAATGTTGCATACCAAATATCAAAAGATTCTGCCTGCTGGATCTGGAGAAGAAGGTTTTTTAAGAAATTTGCCTGAAATGCACTAAGTTCGAATTCGGGCTTCTATAGTGAGCCCAAATATAAATCCAGGGGGCCGATTTGAACAAACTTGAATCATATCCACCCCACAATGTTGCATACCAAATATCAAAAGATTCTGCATGCTGGATCTGGAGAAGAAGATTTTTGAAGAAATTTGCATGAAATGCACTAAGTTCAAATTCAAGCTTCTATACTGAGCCCAAATATAAACCCAGGGGGCCGATTTGAACAAACCTACATCAGATCCACCCCACAATGTTGCATACCTAATATCAAAAGATTCTGGCTGCTGGATCTGGAGAAGAAAATTTTTTAAGAAATTTGCCTGAAATGCACTAAGTTCGAATTGGGCTTCTATAGTGAGCCCAAATATGAATCCAGGGGCCGATTTGAACAAACTTGAATCAGATCTACCCCACAATGTTGCATACCAAATATCAAAAGATTCTGCCTGCTGGATCTAGAGAAGAAGATTTTTGAAGAAATTTGCCTGAAATGCACTAAGTTCGAATTCTGGCTTCTATAGTGAGCCCAAATATGAATCTAGCTAGGGAGCCAATTTGAACAAACTTGAATCAGATCCACCCTGTTACAACCAGTAGTGTATAAATTTACCAGTAATGTCGAAATCGACCAATAATGTCGAAAAAATTAACCAGTAATGTCGAAATCAACCAGTAATGTCGAAAAAATCGACCAGTAATGTAAAAATCCGTAATGTCGAAAAATTAACCAGTAGTGTCAAAAAGTGACGACCAAAATGAGGAGCACTAACACTTGCCGACTAACACTCAACAATTGAAACAATGGGATGACGTCATTCGATACGTCGACTTTGGATGTACCTCTCACCAAAATCAGTAAGTGCCAATACAAACACCCCCAGCATTTGTCAAACACGTCATCACTCTGCATCCGCCACATTGAGCCGAGATAGTATATAAGGCTGAGCCACAAGTAGTTACCTTTGCCTCTGACAAGTTCTCCAATTAGAACGAAACCGGTTAGGCGTACCTATCAGACTCATTCACGGGATTTCTATGCACAGGTCCCCTTGAACTCTATTAAGTTGTTTTATTTGCTACAATTTGAGCAACCCGAAAAAATATTGAATTTTTTGCGAAAAATCGTCATTTTGGTCGTCACTTTTTGACACTACTGTTTAATTTTTCGACATTACGGATTTTTACATTACTGGTCGATTTTTTCGATATTACTGGTTGATTTCGACATTACTGGTTAATTTTTTCGACATTACTGGTCGATTTCGACATTACTGGTAAATTTATACACTACTGGTTGTAACACACCCCACAATGTTGCATACCAAATATCAAAGAATTCTGCCTGCTGGATCTGGAGAAGAAGATTTTGAAGAAATTTGCCTGAAATGCACTAAGTTCGAAATCGGGCTCCTATACTGAGCCCAAATATGAACCCAGGGGACCGATTTGAACAAACTTGAATCAGATCCACCCTACAATGTTGCATACCAAATATCAAAAGATTCTGCCTGCTGGATCTGGAGAAGATTTTTTAATCTTTTCCCATTGCTACAGTGTTAAAAAGTGCTGACTCAGCACTTTTTCAAAGTCCTGAAAAAAAGTACCTTGTGATCAAACCAATAGGGATTTTTTTAACCACTCTATTCTACTGGATAAAAGTAAGCTTTATACAAAATAAGAATTCTCTGTACCGTGTAGTTTTGGAGATATGGCAGTTTTAAGGTTTTTCTATTTGTAGCTCCCGAGGTTCCCACGGGCAATGAGAACATTTTTTTTGCATCAATCAACTACTTATGACCCATTATCATCTCATATCAAATTTGGTTCAAATCGACCTCACGGTTCTGAAAATAGAAATTTTAGGCGTGGCCAAAATTTTTGCCCCTCCCATAACGAAGGCAAATAATGCCGACAAACTTCTCTTGAACATACATGATTCTAAACCTCAAAAGGAAAAAAATTTGGCCATTTTTTCCCCACACCTCTGCTCAATATGAGCTGAAACCTAATTTGGATAAAAATCAAAATGCCCTTATATAACCCCTACTCACATGAAACTTCATTAATATGCGGCCAGTGGTTTGGGAGAAAAAGGCCCAAACACCACCTTCACGACGGATGACAGACTACGGATGAAAAGTGATCAGAAAAGCTCACCCTGACTTTCAGTCAGGTGAGCTAAAAATGACGTCAGGCCTATGTCCCGAAATTGGGAAACATAAAAAAATTTATAATTATTATAAAGTTACAGCCCTGAACGTCTAAAAAACCACTGTTGAACACTTCCATCATCCAATAACAGCCTTGGATCCACCAATTCTTGCATTGATTTGTGCCTGGCATCCTCAAAAAAGGAGATTTTAAAGCACAGATGTCAGTTCATTGTTGCTGACTTTAGGGCCAAACAAAGAATGATGTTGGCACCAAATCTGGACACTTCCTGACAGCTCCGCATGCGCGGAGAGTAAAAGTATGGAGGACCACAAAGGACTTTTAATTTTCGGTTTCGCAAGCAAATTTTGGGGATTGGGGGGGGGGGGGAGGTTGAAAATTTGTGTTTGGCCCTTGATAACTTTGAGTTTGCACCAGCTAGTCTGGACCATTGGTTTATTGTATAAAAATATGGCCTAAACACAAATTCTTACAAAACTAGACATGCACGTCTAATGCCAATGCCATCGTAGAAACAACAAATGCAATAAAACACATCTTTTAGCAATATAGATCACCATAATGTGCAATAAAGTTTTACTTTAATGCAAATTCTTACAACAAAAAATTGACTGAAGATTTCACCTGAAAAAAAAATTCAAAGAACAGTTTCCAGAAAACAAGGGTTGAGTACTGTAGTCCAGTTCCTAAACAACCAGCTACTGCAATATAAAACCCTGAGGCCACTCGGTTTGAAGTAACCAACAGGAACACAAACTCTTACAATTTGGATATTGGAACAAATTGAAACATTAATTGTTACAAGTACAAGTTTGCAGATGTTTTTCTGAAAAAAGGAAAAAAACAGGCAAAATAACACAGCATATTCTATGTTGAAGGGTTAAGAGAAACTACACTCACAATAAAACACACCTATAAGCAATATAGATCACCATAATGTGCAATAAAGTTTACTTTAACTCAACTTCTTACAACAGAAATTTGACTAGGTTTTCACCTAAAAAAATAATCCACAACTGCAATACAAAAGCCCTGGGGCCACTGGGTTTCAAGAAACCAACTCAAACACAAACTCTTACAATTAGTATACTGAAACTTACTGAAAAGTTAACTGGTACAAGTTCAGAGATTTTTTGTTGAAAATCAGGCAAAATATCACATGTACTTAGCATAAGTGTTAAGAGAAACTACACTCACAATAAAACACACCTATAAGCAACATGTAGTACAATAATTATGCAATGAAGTTTACTTTAACACAACTTTTTACAACAGAAATTTACTAAGTTTTCACATGAAAAATAAATTTTAAGAGAAATTTCCAGAAACAAAGGGTAAAGTACTGTAGTCATGGTCCTAAATAACCCACAACTGCAATATAACAGCCTTGGGGCCACTGGGTTGAAGAAACAACTCAAAACACAAATAGTTTTTTTATTGATTTGGCTTAATTTTGGAGGTGTGGTGGGTTAAGAATTAATCATTTGACCTGAATTCAGACGAATAGAGTGCCAGAATGTCTGGGGCAGTGGTAGTGGTGGATATATACATAGATCTGTCTACTATAAATGATCATGACAATTTCATTTCAATATTAAACAGGGGCTACACTGATTAGGCTTTTTCAAATTGTACATAACAAATGTTTTCATCCAACAACTGGCCTGCATTGCAAAGCGCGGAAGAAATGCTTCAAAATGCATTTTGGAGTAAAGAAAAAAAAACAACCTGTGTGTGTGTGTGTGTGTGTGGGGGGGGGGGGGGGGGAGGGGGCAAGTTTATGGGGCTATAGAAGGCAAATTTTCTTTTTGCACGTAATAACTCCCAATTCTTGAGAGTACATTTTTGGTTAAAAACTAAATGACATGGGAGGAGTGGGGGGGGGGGGGGGGGGGAGGGGCAGGGCAATACCTCTGACAATTTTCATCAGATAATGGTGGCTATTAAACTTGAGGTAGACATTGTTCCCAAAGAGATAAATATAGAAAAAAAAAATATATATTTGGTTACTAATGTTTAAGTTATTCCATAAACAAGCATTACACGATATTTATTAACAAAGGGCAATAACTTCCACAATTTTCACCGGATATGGTTGGTCATCAAACTTGACAAAGACATTATTGCTGCAGAGACATATACCAAAAATAAATGAACTCTGTTAACTATTGTTCAAGTTATGCCATAAACAAAGTTTCGAAAAAATGTTGATTGAAATATGCATTTTCTGCATGTAATCACTAGAAATCCTTAAAAATGCATATGGGGGCAAAGAGAAACAAGAGGCCCCAGGGGGGCTGAGGACACTTACCTGATATGGTAGCCTAAATATCAACCCAGAGAATTGATGAGAACAAGTTGCATCTGCCCCTCCTAAGAAAAGCTTATATCAAATATCAAAAGATTATGACCATTGATTGGATCTGACAAAAAAAGATTTTTAAAGAATATTCCTCATATTGAACTAAATTATAATTCGGGCTCCCACAGGGAGATTCTGACTGGTGGATGTGAAGAAGAAGATTTTTGAAGGATATTCCTCATATTGAACTAAGTTATAATTCAGGCTCCCACAGGGAGCCCAAATATGAACCCAGGGACTTAGCTTGAACAAACTTGAATCTCACCCCCTGAGGATGCTGCATTCCAAATATCAAAAGATTCTGATTGGTGGATCAAGTGCACCATCTGCATGTAGTACATTTTACTACACAGCACCACCGTGCCCCTGCATGGAAAATCGGGATTTAGTGCCATGCCCAAGGACACAGTGTTGAAGTTCAATTCTCTAACCACTGAGCCACTGCACTTCCAGACAAGGATGATAAACTGCCGGCAAAAATGGACAATTCTATCAAGCATTATGGGTTTATAACAAGCAAGTTTTATATCTTCTCATGCTGGCATTTGAGGAACAAGTCAGATACTCCTAAAAATGGCCCTGAAAAAAAAAATTGGGGCCAAGAGAATACTCAAGGAAGAGACAAGTATTCATTTTTGAGTGACCCGTAACTGGAAATGTTTACATGTACATTTATACACCTTTAATTGCTATTATCAATAGCTTCAAAAGTTCATGATGCCAACCCACTCACTGAAAACCGCCTCGGATACACACGCTGAAAACAATACCAAACAGAATGTGGATTGCCTGATCGTATTTATGCACATCTATTTAGATTTTTATAAAAATGAATGTATTTTATACCCCAAGTGCATAATTAGTTACTGCATCTGATTTGCATGATATACACTTTTTTCCATTGTACATTTTGCAAATCACATTGTAGAGATCCCTACTGCTCTGGTTTTAAAACCCCATTAGAGTCTCAGAGTCCCAAATGGTAGCCAGTAAGCTTGTATACTGGTGATAACATTTGTAAACTAAATTTGTGGTCACATGAAGGTAGTTCACTCTACAGATGTAAGTAAACAGAACATCACTGTTGAAAGTCTTTTGAATTATTTGGAATAAGCAGTTCTTGTTAGAAATGCTATTCTTAGACAACAGAAACATGGGATGATAGTAAAATTTGTGTAATGTTTGTAGAATTGTCATTTGTACAGTTAAATGTGATATATTCATTGTCGATAAAGTGGTGGCCAAATTTTTGAGAACAGAGCACTTATCCTGTGAGATTTGAAATGTCCATCCCTACAACCAAATAAAAAGAAATTCATTGTAACATACTTTTGACATTTAAAATTGTTTTTGAGACAATAAATTAATTTTCAAGGAGTCTACATCATTTATAGTGACACTTATGCCTTCAATTGTAATGGGCAAGCATCTCTTATCTGGAACGACTTGAATCATAAACTGTACAGGAAACATATTCTCAGAATTGATCTGCAAGCCTTCAAATAATTTTGCACAGTGTGTCTGTCATCATGACCAGTACAAATGTTTTGGTGCAGGACATTGTGAGGATGCTTTAGGTCATGGAAAGTTTTCTGAGTTATTGTCACATAAACATTCTGAGAAAACAGTAATACAATCAATAACAAACAAGGCTGGAATATCTCCAGTGACTATTGCCATTGGCAATAGTCTCTGGATATATCCCAGACTTGCTTTTATTTTAATTTTTAAATAATGTGATCGTCAATCACCAACTTTCATAGCATTACACCTTGGGAGATGATGACTTGCACCAATCTAATGTTTTAGGACATTTATTTTATATCTTTGCTAGGTCTTTGTCCTTCACCTAAGGCTTATTTGCAGGCTTGATCTTATGAGTATTTCACAGGTTAAGTAAAACGAAACTAGATGGTGTCGTTTGTGTGCAAAGCACACTATAGTATATCCCTGAATTTGCATTCTTGATTATTGGTTAATGCTTGACACACAGAAATGAAAATATATTATATAAAACTTGAAACCTTTATGCACAACCACAGACCCCACCTGAACACACTTTCAATGTTCTTAATGAACCCCCTAGGAGATTTTCGCAGGAAACTGATTCTCTTATGACAAATGAGTTGCTATGGGTGTTACATGGTGCTGAATCAAAAATCTGAAGCCATTATGCACATCTACAGACCCTACCTGAACATATGAACACACCTTCAACATTTCAAATTAACCCTTTACCTAACAAATCGCCCGCATCCGCCTGCGTAATATGCAAATTCAGCAGTTGAAAAAATATTATTTTTCAAAAAATTTCAACAAAACCATATCAAGTGACCCCTCGTTAAAACGAGCTCGTTCCAACGAGGGGTCACATGATATGGTTTTGTGGAAATTTTTTGAAAAATTTAAAAAAAAAATGATATTTAACATAATAAATTTTGATATCGTCTGCGTTGGGTAAAGGGTTAAAACCCCTAGGAGCCTTTTGCCACAAACCGACGGGAGCCATATGGGGAAGGGATAAAAAATGAAAAAATTTATAGTAATTTATATATTTTTTATACTTACCAATGACCCAGACTTAGCTGGTGCTAACCCAAATATATCTAGGGCCAAACACAAATTTTGCCCCCCAATCCCCAAAATTTGCATGCAAAACCGAAAATTAGAAGTCCTAACTGGCCCTCCATACATTCTACCCTCTGCGCATGCGCAGTCACCAGGAAGTCACCGAATCTGGCGCCAATAAATCATTCTTTGTAAAAAAAAAAAATTATAATAATTCAGCGTATGAGTGCCCAGTACTGCCCACTCATGGGAGGGCCATTCCCATCTGGGTCATTGGTAAGTATAAAAAATATATAAATTAGGCCCCCCCCAAAAAAAGGAATTGATTCTCAGGCAACGCCGCGTTGAAAAAAATGGCCCGCGTTGGGCCTTTTTATTTGGACCGTCATTGCACGAAAATAAGAAACAGGGAAATTGAAAAGGGACTATTGGTTTTAAGGCCCAAAACCAACGAATAAACAGGTAAATACACACAGGCGTGTGTTAAGTGTGAGAGGGGAAAGGTTTTTGCCATATTTTCAGGAGATTGGGCGCACACGGCAGGGGAATTCAAACGCAAACTTGACTCGGTCGATGTTGGGCAAGTTGTCCAACACAGGCATAACCCACCTTGTCGAATACTAAACGTTAAATTTGCCAGGTACTGGCGTCAAGTAAACCTTTTTTGCTGTGAAAACACGAATGAGAAATAGTGAGAATAATCGGTACAGGTAAGTATATTTTCGGGGTGGGGAATTATCACTTACTAAAGAAATACAAAAGTCCAAATTCTGCTGACGTGTCATGAACATAACGGGAAAGAATGGGCAAACACTGAATGGAATCTGAAATTCAGATTTTTCCAGAGCAGTTGTGCATCAAGGGAGATTACTCAAAACACACATGCGTTTCCCAATACGAATGACGTCTTCATTCAAAGTAAACAAACAAAGTCTTTACGGGCCGACACGTCCAGCTTATTTTGTGTATTGAGTTGGGCCTATCCATTTATTAATTTCACCCACGGGAGATCGGATAGTGATATGAATGAAAGGGCTTCGCTGTATACGGGTTCAAACTATTTTTAATAGGCGTGGTCTTTGGGAGGGGCTCTTTGACAGACGGCTGATGACGTTACAAGTGCTGTGTAAGTTCCATGCCGAGTTGACACCGGAAGCTTGCTTCCATTCTGGTTTGTTTTTGTTTCCCTTCTAAAATTTCTATCGTAAAAATGTTAATTTCTATCAAAATAACTCACAATGATACCAAAATAATACGAGAGTGGTCAATAATATCTATGGAAGACGACAGTACTTTGGGGGAGTTGGTTAAAAAACTGTTCGCCGGTGAGTTTGATAATGACAACGATGATCCAATACCACAGAACTTGAATCCGTTCTTGGAAAATGGTGAGAGAAACAATGAGATTTATTTGTATATCATTTTACAATATGCACTTTCCATGCCTTTTAGATAAAAACAGACATCAGAAAGTGACTTTTGCCTCTCAATCCTTGCTCACCATCTGGAAGAAATAAAAATAAAAAATAAAAATAAAATCCTCCCTCCCTCACTGATTTGAAAAAAAAATTGCCTGAGAATCAATTGATTTTTTTTTTTTGGCCTTACTATAAATTTTTTTCATATTTTTACCAATGACCCAGACTTAGCTAAATCATAAAAAGGCGCAGGGCCTAGAACTTCTGAAACAGTAGATCAACATAGATCAAATCCTTCAATCCATGATGAAAAAATTAGAATTTACATGTATGTCTCTTAATACCATAATAGAAGAGACATATCCTAATATGGATCCCAATTATGTAAATCCTAAATCTAAGCATCAAATCATGTTAATTAGGATGTAACAAATAAACAATTTTTAAGACTAGACTGGACTAGGCCCTAAAAATTAGAATGGCATATTGATAATGAGAGAAAATTGCCCATAAACCTACGCCACACAATAATACTGCAGCTAATCGCCGAACATAGTACGGACAAAACAGCTTCCTTAATAGTTACATACCCCATAAGACATAGAAGTAGACAAAATGCCCCCCCCCCCACCCTTTTTTTGAACATATCTTCAAAAGAAAGAGGGGAGAGCTCTGGAATCAATAAGCAGAACCCGGAAACAATATAAAATATCAATCAGGCAATCAAAAATTAATTCATGAATAATAAATGGTGCTTAACGCCACTTCACAAGCCAAGGCTATAGCGATGATTTTGGTAAATAACATTATCCGCTACAAAATATGCACTGCAGACGCAGGAGGCCTCTGTAATATTAAATCCGGTAAAAACACTCTCCAACGTGTATTATTTGGTATCTACAACTATAAACACGAGAGAATATGCGATTTGAGAACCGACAAAATAGAGACCAGGATCTAGAAATATAAATTTTATAGTAAATTTCCTTTCTTATTATACCTACCGCAATTGTTTACTACAGGCTTGCACTACAGTGGAAGACCCTAACTCGGATAAAATACTCTCTATTTTAATCTTTCCCAAGAGATGTGGGAAAGAAAAGTGGTGTAAAAAACACCACGAAAAAATAAGCCAAAACTGGGCCAAGTGCCATCGGTGCACACCCAGTATGGGACGCTCTTCCCTTAGTGCAAATCCACGACTTCCGTTAACCAATGCGCAGTGCGTCATCAATTCATCATTCTTTTGAGTCCATTTTGAGTCCACCAACATAGGAGTTATGTGATCAGTGGCGAGGAAGGATTCTTACCCGAATAAGAAGACGGGAGGGCCTCCATGTAAACAATTGCGGTAGGTATAATAAGAAAGGAAATTTACTATAAAATTTATATTTCTTATCAACCTACCTTACAATTGTTTACTACAGGCTGAATAGACAATAGGATGGAGGGAATCACATAACAAACCCACACATAACTCAACTGCACTGGAACCGTGGACAGAGGAAGAGATGCCCAGTCCTATCAAACCATAGAATCACAAACATTAGTAAAAGAAAATGAAAGATGAGGCGTATGGTGATGTGCGATGCACAGACAGAAGGGGCAGTAACAGCACGGAGCTGGAATTGACCCTGTATGAAGCTGAATGGCTGGGATAGACAACAGCCTGAGCAAAAGAAAGAGGGCCCATAGAACAAAGGTCCTCTGCCTGCTCCTGCAACTGTCGCAGATAAGTAGAGAAGGTAGCATTTCTCCAGTAGGCTGCCAGCATAACATCCGACAACATGACAGAGTTAGTATAAGCCCCGAGAGGAAGACAATGAACGCACCTCGTGGCAGAAAAAACGATTGGTAATACAATCGCCAGTAGCTAGACGAGCAGAAGCTGCACGAATAGCAAGACAAATCCATCGAGAAATGGATTCAGGAGAGATCTGGCATGTGAGAAAATGCATATCCACCCGGGATAAAGGCGCGACCCCCCCCCCTCCACCAAGCAGAGCAGCTCCCAAGAAAGTGTCCATCTTGGCGTAAACTGCAAAGTCCTAGACCTTTTCAAGGAAAAGTGCTGGACAAGCTTGGAGAGGCAAGGATGAGTGCCGAAACGATGCGGTACCACATATGAAAAAGGTCTTCAAAAACATGGACTTGCACCCATTGCTGGAGACCTCCAGAAACAAACATATACCAGAAACTCCACAATCGGAGTGATCGAAGGAGTGACAGAAGCAACAGAGCGATCGCACACCATTGACAGAAGAACCTTCTACTTAGCCACAGAGGCTAAACCTGTGGAGTGAGTGCCTCCTTGAAGAAGAAAAGCAACTCCACTGCTCATCTCTAAAAACCACTATGGAGGAGACAGGACCTGATAAAATACATGCGCGAGGCACAATGAAGTCGGGTCGACCTGAAACCTCCTCGGGCGACTTTGGCAAAGAAAGTCGCGACGTAGAGGGAGACATGCCAGAACCGCCACTAACAGAGAGAATAGCAGATTGATCCACACCCACCGAGACGACAGGGGTGTGATCGAAAGGATTCGACAACTGCAGGTTCATATCTGGGCTAGAACCTGAGGCAGAATCACAACTGGCAGGAAGGCGTAGCCAACAAGACCATACCAAAGTGTCCACCTGATGGTTCCAACAAGTTGCAAAGAGATTGATGTGGGGACGACCCCAGAGATCGCAAAGAGACAGGAACACTGCCATGTGGAGCATCAACTCGGTGGAAAAGAACCTGCCCCGTCAGGACAGGGAGTCGGCTAGGACATTCAGACGACCGGAAATGTGACAAACCACCACTCTGACATTGACATCCTGAGCGAGCAGTAGAAGATCCCGAACCAAATCGTACATGGGAACATAGTGCGTTCCGCCCTGGTTCCGAATGTAAACAACCACCGTAGAATTGTCAGACCACAGAAGGACCGGACAATTCGAAAAGCGGGGGATCCACTGTCGGAAACACAGAAGAAGAGCAAGAAGCTCCTTCTGGTTGACATTAAGAGCTGCTAGATCCTGGTCCCATGACCTGTGAAGGAAAAGACCTAGAGGATCCAACGTCACACCCCATCCGAGATCGCTGCGATTACCGTCAGAACACGATCGGACGTGGGGAAGTCCAACGGAACTCCCTGCATAATCCACTGAACATCTGTCAGGGGAGAAGGTGACAAGGAAGAGAATCCGGTAACAGAAACACCAGAATCAGAGGATCGACATTCAGCCTCCAATGACTGAGCAAAAAGTGTTGGAGAGGTCAGACATGCAGTTGACCTAGAGGACTGAGATCTGTCACCGAAATGCAGAGACCAAGCAGTCGGGGAAGACTCCGAGCTGATGAAGTCCATCCCAGATGACAAGTCAGAGAAGGGACCAGGTCCAACTTCTCTCTGTTGACTCTGAACCCTAGTGACATGAGTAGGCTCAACAGTGTGACGACATCAGACTCCAGAAAAGCAGCATTGGATTGCCTCTGGAGGATATCAACTAGACAAGCCGAAGAAGACACCTTGGACTGTGTGCGATGTAAGACTAACACATGCGACATCAGACAGGTGAAGGCCAAAGGATCCAGGCCGAGGCCAAAGGGAATGGCCTTAAACTGGAAAACATCCTGGGGAATGGAGTGGCGAACTGATCTGACAGCCTCCATGCTGAACTGAGGAGCAATGATAGACTGCATCAGAATACTCAGATCGATAACCTATCTGAGTCGGCTGTCCTTCTTCGGCACTAAGAACATGCGGGAACAAAATCCCACTGAAAGTTCTTGATGACCTCGATTGTCCCCTTTGACAGGAGATTGCCTATCTCCGATGTCAAAAGGTCCCAACGTGTAACATTGAAAGGGACTCATGTTGGAAGAGGCACTCTCTACTTAGTGGAGTGCCTCAACCTGGGACGAAATTGAGGTGACTACTGCCGATGCCTACCCCACCTTGTGAGTGAGTAGAAGTGGCGGTAGGAGGATCAGCCCTTAGCTTCGCAGAGGAAGCAGAAGGGTACTTGTTAGGCTTTGGACGGTGCCTGCCTCCAACAGAAGGCCGAACAAGCTGACTAAGCAGCAGCAGATCAATGGAATGACAAAGGGAGCCATCCCGGACCATCGCCACGGAACCCTGGAATAGTCGCGGACCCGCCGAAAGAGGCAGATCGAAGATCTCAAGAAGGGGAGGTCTTGTGTCCAGCACAGTGTACCTGCGAACTAATTCCAAGCTAGCCGCGTAACAGGCATGTATGTGAGAAGATGCATGAGCGCCTTGAACAGCACACACAAAACAAAAACCTGTTTGTCGGCAAACTCATCTGGGAGCAGATAAGCAGGAAAGCAGAGATGACGTGATCGAAGAGAGAACGCATTCCAGCATCTCTCCCGATAAGCCCAACCTGGACTCCAGAGTCTCCATATGCCTGAGGAGTTGGAGTCCCACAGTCTGGCAGACCCGAGGCAAAAAGTGTCAACCTTGATGAAGAACGACTTCTTCATAGCCTTGGAACTCAGCTTAGAGTCCAAAGTGGTAAATGCTTCAACCACCTGTACCGACAGGCACGGTCGAAGGCGCCCAGAAGCATGTTGCTCCACAGGCTGTAGGCGTGCGACCGATGATTGCACCCAGGCTGACACTGTTGGCTGGTTTGACGGTTTGAGACCTGGAAGGAACCCAAAGTCACAAGCCTGTTGGCTCTCGACGTCAGGAATGTCAGACTCACTCCACGACTCGGAAGACATATAGCTCATCATGGGCAAACCAGCCGGCGCCTCCCATGGTGTGGGCACACCAGGGTATCAGAAAGCGACCTGTTTCCAATCCCGGGAGGTGGCGCCACTGGGGGCGCCCGGAAACCACTCATAGCCTTGCTGGAAGCAATGGAAAAGGCTCTTAGACAGAACCTAAGTGAGCAAGGAGAGGGCCTCCCTAAGCTCACTGACTGTCAGAACGGAGCGACATGGGAACGAACCGACAAAGTGGCTTCACTCCTGACCCATTTACCAGTGAAAGATCACGATCCTCAAATACACCCGACGCGGGGCGACAGGCTGCTGCCGAAAACATCTGAAGGTAGATGTGTAGTGGGGTTTCACAAACCCTGAGGATCAACAGAGCAGAAACTCAGGAGAGTCACCACGGATCTCTGCAGGACAGAAGGTCCAGGCTGCACAAAAAGCGTTGGTCACACAAAACTGGCCATAGGACCAGAGTGCATGGACGGAAACTCGAGGGAGCTCATGGTGATCCCACCATGAACATCCGAATCCAATCTGAAGTGTGGGCAAAAATTTTAAAACATTTCTAAAAATTAATGTTACACTTACGGATAATATTAATGTATCTGACTATATAATAAACCTACCAGAAGACAAGAAATCACTAACAGAAAGTAACCGTTGTCAACGTAAACAAAAGTCAATAAAAACCGGAAACAAAACTTCAGGCACTGAAAAACATGGCCCGAAATCAGTAACCAATTTAAAACACTATCCGATGTAAAACAGAATCTCCCACAGAAGAAGCTGCAATACATCAGATGGTAGATACATGACCAAAACGCCTAAACATCCCAAGGGTAAGGACGTAACCATGGGGATAACAGAATAAACATTCTGTAACTAAGCTAAAACTCCCAAGAAATTCCAATAAAAATTTTTTAAAAATTATACCAAAAGCATGGGAGATTAACAAGGGGGGTTTCAAGGAAAGGGAGAGATGAAACATTTAACAAACAGTGGAGATTTCATAGCAAGAATGAAAACATCAGGCCAACGCCCCGAAATTAGGGCACATGAAATAATTTTACATAAAAGTTAAAAAATTTATATTAATTTATATATTTTTTATACTTACCAATGACCCAGACTTAGCTGGCGCTAACTCTAAAATATCTAGGGCCAAACGCACATTTTACCCCCCAATTCCCAAAATTTGCATCTAAAACCGAAAATTACATGTCCTATATGGTTTTCCATACCTTTACTCCACTGCACATGCACAGTGTCAAGGAGGTCTCGAAATTGCCGCCAAAAGTCATTCTTACAACCAGTGCCTGGTAAGCGTTATATACTCAGTGGGGAGGTATGAGTTCCCAACTCATGGGAGGGCCATCCCCGTCTGGGTCATTGGTAAGTATAAAAAATATATAAATTACTATAAATTTTTTAACATTTTTACACTGTATCAATGACCCAGACTTAGCTGAATAGTAAAAAGGTTGGAGGGCCTAGGACATAAGGAAAATACAATAGACTCAATTACCCATAACAGACCTATTCCCGTAAGGAGAAAAGGAGAGATAGGTTTACATGTATCTTTCTTATTTGTATCAAAAAAGAAAGACACAACACTATTCTGTAATTGAGCACAATAACATCAATGATCTCTATAAACATCCAGTATAACCCTTTATATTAATATTTTTTAAGGAAAGCCAATAAATACGGGAGTCTAGATAAATGAGACTCTATATACTCATTTAAAAGTATTCAAGGATTGTATATTAACGTCCAATAAATCAAGTGATATATACAAATGTTGCACACCAATCAATACTTAAAAATTACACAGATGAGTAAACATAGGCTTTACCCTAAAAATCATCTCGGAACCGACTCGGAATTACTGACTACAAGGGAGGTATTCCCTTGCTTTACACTATTAAACAGGAGACCTAAGGGAACACCTACCCCCCCCCCCCCCCCCCCCACACACTTTCCCTTGCCCTGGATCAAATACTCCAGAGCAAAGAGGGCAGCAGGACAGAGTCACTGCCGGAACCAAAAGCCTATACACACATAGTTGCCACTGTTTAGTAGTCGACATTTCGAGTAAAAAAATAACGGACCTAAACAATATAGATCTGCAGAAAAGGACTCAATATTCTCAGATACAAAATCGTGAAAATGGAGGGCTAAGACCAATATGCAGCCCTCATTAGATCTATAATAGCAACATTATTAGCTTAAGCCCATGATGTAGAAGAACTCTTACTTCATGAGCTTAAAACTAATGCTCAGACAGCTGATAGAAGATATTATCATAAGCAGTACTGATAGTAAATTGAATCCATCTTGCCATAGAATGGACCGAAATGTGGAGGAAGCTACCACGGCATGTCCCACAACAAACGCCTAAGTAAATTTGTACACAGTCTTTGAGGAGCTAGAGAAGCTACCAACAGAATTTGCATTGAAAAAATTACACTAGAGCAATATCTGCTGAATCAATGGTGCTGGAAGATATGCATATCTTATTATTCCGTCTCACAAGATCGATAGAGCGTTTATTGCAAACGCTCGAAGATCCAAACATTGACACATATGATTGTTGAGATACGTCGCGAATAAGTCGATCATAGACCGCTCTCCTTGGTAGCAATCTGATTGAATACTCGTTTGTTGAAAGCCCATTCTGGCGGCAACAAACGGCCCCTCCGTGAAGGGAGTCTGCTAATACATTCAGATGACCTGGAAAATGACGGACCGATAAGAGAACTTGATGTTCTAGTACCAACCGAAAGATTTATTCCGTTAACATGAATAACAGGATTGAATTAGTGCTTCTATAATTCCGAAAATACGCTAATACTGTCGAGTTGTCGGACAGAATTAGCATATGAGCATTCTGAATAACGTTATCCAATAACATAGTGCAAGCCGAAATGACATCATCCTTGATGTTTGAGGGTTTGATAAGAAACTACAGAATCAAAAGACCCTGGCACTTCAAATCCGTTGGGCTATTAACGTTTCCAACATGGTTGGAATAGACATAGACGAAAGTATAGACAACTCTAGGACTTAGATCTGGTTGTCTAGACGCAGAGGAACTCTCGGAATGCCCTGTCCTGCCGTTTCAAATTATTCCATGCATTGATGAAAGGCAGATGAAGAGCACTTGCTGATATGAGACCGGACTTGCTCTATTAATAGCAAGTTATATATAGCGTCATATAAAAATTCAAATGTCTCAGACATTTCTGGACTGAGATGGAAACTGAGGGACGATGTCCCTGAACCGATTAAAGAAATCTGTGTCCAGTGGCGCTATCAGTCTTTTATTCGGCAACGCAGCATTTTGATCCAGAGAAACAACAACAGAAAATTAAAGCCGGATGAACTCCACGGCAATTATGTTGTTCCGAAAGGGAAAAATTAAACTATTCCGTATCCCTTACGTCATCCAGTCGGACCACTTGTAATACTTGGTCATCCATGTCTGCACCTGCAGTGGAACGTACCAACCCAGCTTCTACGGAAAATTCCTGATCCGACAAAGTTTCTGTCGGTTGCTGGGATGCTGCGACAATTTGTGCTAACTGCAGTAGCACGTCCATAACGGAGGCCTGTGGAGATGCGGTCTTACAATATTTAGCCACTGGAAGCTCCTAAGATGTTGACTCCTGCATCCTTTATAATGCGAACGTCCGAAGTATGAAGGCCTCATATCCTTGGCTACCGGATGGCGAGACCTGGTCGCTGTGAATTCCTGGTCGGCGAGATTGGCTGGATATCACTGGTCACGTAGCCAAGGTGCAGTGGTGTGCACTGCCATGAGGATGAGGAAGCCAATAAAACAGTCTCTCCGGACTGTCTATATCACGGAGCGTCCCGAGCGGTGGACGTATGCCCCGACTGAGGAACATTCTGTACGATAACATCTGTACCCAGATGTTGCTGTATGAGAGAGGGACCTCTCTCGCTCGCAGCCCGTGCGGAGCTGGAACCGGACTAATAGGCTTCCTCCGTACCATCCTCGCATCCATCGTCACTGGGTGTGCATGTGTATTTATAGTGCTCGCATCACCCAAACCTCCTCCTGGACCGCAACGGACTAACCCGGGTGCCGAGCCATTCACAGAATGGTCGCTACACCGGGCGAGCTAGCGGATGCCAAAGCCATCGATCCTACTTGGGACCTCTTAGGCAATTGACGTATATGCATGAGAACTCTTGCCGCTAGCTCTTCATTTGACTGTGACAACGGAAGCACACTTTGAAGACATCATGGAAACATTACTCTGTTCTTGATCGTCAAAGAGACCTGTGGAGCCGCGGTCTTACGTAAATAGCCGCTGGAAACTCCAGGGACATTCATTCCTGCATTTATATAATATGCGAACGTCCCAACTGGAAAGGCCTTGCGTCCTTGGCAAGCGTGTAGTGACCTGGTTGACGTAGTATCCCTGGACTGCGAAGCAGGAGATCCGGGAACGTTCCTTCCTGCCTTATATCTTATATGAACGTCCTCCGGAATCTGTGGTCACAAAGCCAAGGTGCGGTCGTGTGTGCTGACGCGAGGTTGAGGAAGCCAATAGAACAGCCGCACCGGACTGTCTATGCGACGGAGCGTCCCGAGCAGGAGGAGTGGACATATGCTCCGACTATCAAACGAACATACAACATCGCGGCGCAGATGTTGATGTAAGAGAGAGGGGGCCTCTCTCGTCCGCGGTCCGGATGGACCTGGACGAGCTAGGAACCGGACTAACAGGCTTCCTCCGTACTATCCTCTGTTCCGTCATCACTGGGTGTGCACATGGTATGTTTATAGTGCTCGCAACACCCAAAATTCCTTCCTGGACAGCAACGGTCGAACCTGAGCGCTGACCCATTTGGTAAATGGGGGCGACACCGGGCGAGCTAGCGGACACTGACGTCAACGCCGTCCACCCTACTAGGGGCCTCTTAGGCAATTGCCATATATCCATGAGCACTTTTGCCGCTAGCTCTTCATTGTGACGTCCGAAGCACACTCTTGGACGACATCACGGAAACATCACCCTGTTCTTGTTCCTGTGAAAAAGAGAGTGAAAAACTAGAGTGACCTGGCAGAGAGAGGGCCGCATGGTCCTCTCCCCACTAACAACCTACCGTGACACACGCCTCCGACGTTTGTCATCCCAATTAATACACATTGAAGAAGGATTAGTGCGAGTACGTCGACTAAAATTAATACAGAAATCAGAGGAAGATTTCCTCCCATTACAATTGAACAATAAATTTTTCAAAGTGAAAAAGTAAACAGTCATCGTACTCACACCAAACCCTGAAAACAAAGATACATAATAAAATAATCCATTATAACATTGCGAACAAAATTATTCAAAAAGAAAAAAATTTTTGAAAAAATGTTTTTTTTTCCGAAGAGCCCAAGTTCCCAATGGGAACCCTGAGCCCAAATGGATCCCAAAAAAGCCTAAGTGTGGACAAAAATTTAAAATCATTTTGAAAAATTAATGTAACACTTACGGACAATATCAATGTATCTTACTATGAACTAAATTAAGCAGAAGACAAGTAATCACTGTCAGAAGTAACAGTTGTCAACATAAGCAAAAGTGTCAACAAACCGGAAACATCACTCCAGGCACTGAAACAAACATGGCCCGAAATCGGTTACAAATTAAAACAGTATCTCATGCAAAACAGAGGCTTCCAGAGAAGAAACTGTAGAACATCAGATGGTAGATGCAGACCAAAATGCCTAAACACCCCTAGGGTGAGGACGTAACATAGGGAAAAAACAGAAAATAATTCTGTTACCAAGCCAAAACTCCCAAGAAATTTTAGTAATAAACATTACAAAAATAAGCCAAAAGCATGGGAGAATAGCTAGGGGGGAATAAAGAAAGGGGAGAGAGGAAACACTGATTAAACAATGGAACATTCATAGCAAGAACGACCACAACAAGGCCATGCCTCGAAAATAGGTAACATGAATAATTTCGTAAAAAAATTATAAGTTACAGCCCTGAACATTTGTATCCACTGTTTTTTCCTCTCCACCTTCTATTTCCACCATATATCCACCAATTCTCTCATAATTATGCGTCTGGCATCTTAAAACTGAGATTTAGAAGCACAAATAACAGTGAAGTGTAACTGTATTGAGGGCCAAACAAAGAATGACTTTTGGCGGCAATTTCGAGACCTCCTTGACACTGCGCATGCACAGTGGAGTAAAGGTATGGAGGACCATATAGGACATGTAATTTTTGGTTTTAGATGCAAATTTTGGGGATTGGGGGGTAAAATTTGCGTTTGGCCCTGGATATTTTAGAGTTAGCGCCAGCTAATTCTGGGTCATTGGTACAGTATAAAAATATTATAAGTTACAGCCCTGACCACATCCATCCACTGTTCCTTCCTCTCATCCTCTTATTTCATCCTTGGATCCTCTATTTCCATCATGATTTTGTGTCTGGCATCATTTTAACTGAGATTATAAGCACAGATATCAGTGAGATGTTACTGATAGAAGGGCCAAACAAAGAATGAGGATTTGGTGCCAATTTCGGTACTTCCTTGACACTGCGCATGCGCAGTGGGCAAAAGTATGGAGGACCATATAGGACATTGGATTTTTTGATTTGGATGCAAATTTTGGGGATTGGGGGGGGGGGGGGGGCAAAATTTGTGTTTGGCCCTGAATAATTTAGAGTTAGCAGCACCAGCTAAGTCTGGGTCATTGGTACAGTATGAAAATATGAATTGTGGGATATGTGTATCCTATCATTAATCCCATGAGACATTATCTAGTTCACAATACAAGTGATCTAAAGAACTATACTCGCTACAATTGCCGAACGCTCGCTTTCCGACTGAAAGATAATCAATAATAAATAACCTAATTATCCACTTCCAGTCAAAATCTATCAGACCATGCTCTATAAGAGCCTCGAGCCACCAGCTCAGGGGAGTCAGATCAGTAACTCAAACAGACGAAAAACCCCTATCCAAGTGGCTGTATAGACAATCCTAAAGAAATATATAGAAGAGATACCTATACCTTCGCTATGAGCCATTATAGGCGAAATGAGTCTAGGAAACCTCTCCTACTCTTTCTGTTGGTGTGGTCGATTAGACCCCAACTTAAAAAGTTGAGTATTGATGCTTTCTTGTAGCTTAATCCAACATTAGTGAAAGCTTACCATCAAAGACTTAGTGTCTGGAAAACTAAAGCGACCTGTAGCAAGTTTTCCACCTAGTCAAATGTTAAAGCTGAAGACACAAGGCTTCGTCATATCAGAATAACTCCTACTTAACATTAGTTAAGACAGAGATATATATAATAGGTCTGGAAAGAATTTTTGAAAAGTACAAACGAACCACAAAATTCCTTTCCATATAGACATTGCGTCACAGTACTCAAAATTGAAGTACATAAGACCATGAGAGCTCTGAAAAATAAAGTATCTTCTCAATTGTGTCCGAGCGAACAGCTAATTGATGAAGGTAAGGCTACAACTCAGATCTTAGATTGCTCATTGAACGCAGAGAACTCTCAACATATCTTCCCCTGATGTTTTTAAAAGTATGTGAACAAACATAAATGATTAAAAATACAGAGGAAGAAGATAAGAAAATGAATTACTTTTCCCGCAGGAAGTTAAATATGGTGTCGCCTACACAATCGAAGACCTGCGACATATAATATAAGATAACATTAAAATAAATTCGATGAAATAAATATATCCAAAAGAAAAACTCTTTCAAAAATAAAATAAAAATGTTTGAAAAAATGTTTCTTATATAAGAGCCCAAGTTCCCAAAGGGAACGATGAGCCCAAAAAAGCCTAAGTGTGGACAAAATTATAAAAATCTGTGTAAAATTAACTACCACACTATCAGAATATTTAATGTTACTTACAACTATTGTTCCTAAACAAAAATAGGAAACTACCTAGAGTAATGTAAATGTAAACAAAAAAATGGAATCAAGACCCCAGGCAACACGACCTGAAGTCAGTAACAGAAACAAAACTATCCTATGTAAATTAAGATCTTCCTCAGAAGAAAAAACAATATACTGGATGTGTGATGCATGACCAAAACGCCCAAACACCCTAAGGATGAGGACGTAACCCTGGGGATGTACAGAATAACCTTCTGTATAATACGTTAAAATCCCCAGAAATTTTCTAAAAAAATTTCATTAAAACAAGCCAAAAAGATTGAGAGCTTAACTGGGGGGATAAAGGGAAGGTAGGGAAGGAATACTAAATAAACAGTGGATAGATCATAATCAATCAGTGATAACGTCAGGCTCATGTCCCGAAATTAGGGAACATGAACTAATTTTTATAAATATTATAAAATTACAGCCCTGAACGTTTCAAACTACCGTTTCTTCCTTCCTTCATCCAGTTCTGTCCTTGGATCCACCAATTTAACCATTGATTTGTGTCTGGCATCATTATTAATTGAGATTTAAAAAGCACAAATATCAGTTTGTTGTTATCTGACAAGGGCCAAACAAAGAATGATTTATTGGTGCCAGATTCGGTGACTTTCTGGTGTCTGCGCATGCGCAGAGGGTAGAATGTATGGAGGGCCAGTTAGGACTTCTAATTTTCGGTTTTGCATGCAAATTTTGGGGATTGGGGGGCAAAATTTGTGTTTGGCCCTAGATATTTTTGGGTTGGGTCATTGGTTACAGAATAAAAATATTCAAAACCTTTATGCACATCTAGAGACCCTACCTGATCATATGAACACACTTAAAGCATTTTGATTTAAAACCCCTAGGAGCCTTTTTCCGGAAAACAAGTCTTCTTTGATGACAAAAGTGGTACTGCAGGGTTCACATGGGGCCGAATCAAAAATCTGAAATCTTTAGACACATGTTAGACATGGTTCACCCTACCGTCACGGCTGAATGATTGTGACCAAAAGGGGACATTCTCATCTAGACATTATGTGGAGTCAACCTACCAAGTTACATTGAAATCCCTCAATAAATACGACCTGTAGACTGTGCTAAAGGTTTTCGGGTTTTGGGCTCGGGCAGTCATCACGGTTGACAGATCGCAACCAAATGGGGAAGTTCTCATCTAGTCACCATATGGAGTCATCCTACCAAGTTACAATGAAATCCCTCCATATTAAATATGACTGTAGACAGTGCTAAAAGTTTTTGGGTTTCGGGCTTGGGTAGCCGTCACGGTTAACAGATCATGACCAAAAGAGGAAGTTCTCATCTAGATATTATACAGAGGCATCCTACCAATTTACAATGATATCCCTTCATAAATACAACCTGTAGACTGTGCTAAATGTTTTCGGGTTTTGGGCTCGAGCAGCCATCACGGTTGACAATCGCATGACCTCAAACCTGCATATGAGAGAATTTTGTGGTGATCGGACAAGAACTACGGGTGTAACCTGTGCTAAAGGAAAATGTGAACAGACTCACAAAATAACTTCCGCACGCGTGATGGCAATAGCTTATCTTGACTTTGTTAAGTTAAGCTAACAAGAGGCCCCATGGGGCCTTAATCGCTCACCTGCCAAAGTGGTTCAAAGAAGTATTTGGGGGTCACATTCAGTTAGACATGGTTCATCAACACTAGAAAGAAATGAAGTCATGAAATTTTATGGAATAACACTTAGGAATGGATCTGAACAAACCTGAGCCTAACATGCTCCCCTCTGCCACCCCACCCCTGCCCATAGAGAGCCCAAATATTAAGCCTGGGACTCAAATTGAACAAACTTGAATCTGATCCCCCTTGAGATATTAAATACCAAATATGAAAGAATTCTGACTGGTGGATCTGAAGAAGAAAGTTTTAAAGAAATGTCCTCACATTGCACTAAGTTAAACTTAGGGCCCCAATAGTGAGCCAAAATATTAACCAAGGGACCCGATTTGAACAAACTTGAATCTATTTAATCTTATTTGTTTTACAAGGATTGGCGAACAAGTTATGCAACTTATATTAACACCTCTCCTTGGCCCAATGGCGCAGGTGTGTGGGATGACCTTCTTAGTGGCAACTTCGTGGCCTCGCATAAAATCACTCTAAATCTTTCAAAATATATTTTGCAGCCAAACAGTTTGTTACATCTAACTGCCCCCCTCCTCCCCCACGACAAGAAAGGGAGAGGAGGACATAGGGTAAAAACATTTTCGCATAAAAGCACTCTAATTCATCTTGTCACTCGATTTTGAAAAGAACCGGACCCAAAATTTTCAGGCTAAATTTTTTTTTTTTGTCTCAAAATTGAACAAAACACATAAAAAACTGAATTTTTTTTTTCAAATTTTCAAAGAACCGGACCCAAAATTTTCAGGCTAAATTTTTTTTTTTTTTATCTCAAAATTGAACAAAACACATAAAAAACTGATTTTTTTTTTTTCCGAAATTTTCGTCCAAAATTTCTGTCTGAACTGGACCCAAAATTTTCAGGCTATAAAATTTTTTTGGGAGGTCTCAAAATTGAACAAAACTCATAAGAGTTTTTAAAAAATGTTTTCCAAATTTTGGTCCAAAATTTCCAAGTCCGAACCGCACCCAAAATTTTCAGGCTAAAATTTTTTTTTCTCATCTCAAAATTTAACGAAACACATAAAAAAAACATTAAAAACAAGAGGCCCCAGGGGGCCTTAGGTGCTCACCGAATGTTCCATACTGTTAAGACACAAATTTTATCAAAAGCTATTCTTAAGGTTCTACAGAGTAAAACTATACTCTCTGTGGAGCTAAAACATCAACAGGACTGAAAGGGACAATGCTGCTTATCAAATATCAAAAGATTCTGCATGATGGTTCTGAAGAAGATTTTTAAAGAATTTTCCTTGAATTGCACAAAGTAAACATTCACGCCCCCATAGTGAGCCCCATTATTGATCAAAAGACTCAATTTGAACAAACATGAATCCAAACCATACCAAGATCCTGCATACCAAATATCTAAAGATTCTGCCCACTGGTCCTGGTGAAGAAGATTGTTTCTTAAATTGCACTAAGTAAAAATTCACCCCCATAGTGATCCCTAATATTGAATGGGAGATTCAATTTGAACAAACTTGAATCAGACCCATACCAAGATGCTGTATACCAAATATCAAAAGATTCTGCCCATCGGTTCCGGAAAAGAAGATTTTTAAAAAAAATTTCTTAAATTGCACTAAGTAAAAATTCATACCCCTTTAGTGAGCCCCAATATCGATCGAGGGACTCAATTTGAACAAATTGGAATCAGACCCATACCAAGATGCTGTATACCAAATATCAAAAGATCCTGCCCATTGGTTCTGGAGAAGATTTTAAAAATTTTTTTCTTAAATTGCACTAAGTAAAAATTCAGGTCCCCATAGTGAGCCCCAAAGTTGATCAAGGGACTCCATTTGAACAAACTTGAATCAGACCCATACCAAGATGCTGTATACCAAATATTAAAAGATTCTGCCCACTGGTTCTGGAGAAGAAGATTTTTCCTTAAATTGCACTAAGGAAAAATTCATGCCCCTATAGGGAGCCCCACTATTGATCAAGGGATTCGATTTGAACAAACTTGAATCAGATCCATACCAAGATGCTGCATACCAAATATCAAAAGATTCTGCCCATTGGTTCTGGAGAAGATTTTTTAAGAATTTTTCTTAAATTGCACTAAGTAAAAATTCATGCCCCCATAGTGAGCCCCAATATAGGTTGAGGGACTCGATTTGAACAAACTTGAATCAGACCCATACCAAGATGCTGCATACCAGGTATCAAAAGATTCTGTCCACTAGTTCTGGAGAAGATTTTTTAATAATTTTTCTGTAATTAATACGCTGCTATCAGAGTTATGCCCCATACAGAGTCCCCAAGGGACGTGGCCATTTCATTTGAACAAACCTGAATTGCCGTATAGTAATGAACATCCACATGAAGTTGCATGAAAATCAGACCAGTGGTTTCAGAGGAGATGCGTTTGAAAAATGTTCACGACGATGGATGACATGGACGGCAAGTGATAAGTTGAGCTTCCTTCGGTGAGCTAAAAATTCCTCATATTGACTAAGTTATAATTCGGGCTCCCACAGGGAGCCCAAATATGGACCCAGGGACTTGGCTTTAACAAACTTGAATCTCACTCCCCTAAGAATGCTACACACCACATATCAAAACATTCTGACTGCTGGATCTGAAGAAGAAGAATTTTTAAGAAAATTCCTCATTTCGAGCTAAGTTATAATTCGGGCTACCACAGTGCGCCCAAATATGAACCAAGGGACATTAGGCTTGAACAAACTTAAATCTCACCCACCTAAGCATGCTGCATACCCAATATCAAAAGATTCTGCCTGCTTGATTTTGAGAAGAAGATTTTTTAGGAATTTGCCTGAAATGCACTAAGTTCAAATTGGGCTCCTATACTGAGCCCAAATATGAACCCAGGGGGGGGGGGGGGGGGGGGGCAATGTGAACAAACTTGACTCAGATCCACCCCACAATGTTGCATACCAAATATCAAAAGATTCTGCCTGCTGGATCCGGAGAAGAAGATTTTTTAAGAAATTTGCCTGAAATGCACTAAGTTCGAATTCGAGTTTTTATAGTGAGCCCAAATATGAATTCAGGGGGCCGATTTGAACAAACTTGAATCATATCCACCACACAATGTTGCATACCAAATATCAAAAGATTCTGCCTGCTGGATCTTGTGTAGAAGATTTTTTAAGAAATTTGCCTGAAATGCACTAAGTTCGAATTCGGGCTTCTATACTGAGCCCAAATATGAATCCAGGGGGCCGATTTGAACAAACTTGAATCAGATCCACCCCACAATGTGCATACCAAATATCAAAAGATTCTGCCTGCTGGATCTGGAGAAGAAGATGTTTTAAGAAATTTGACTGAAATGCACTAAGTTCGAATTCGGGCTTCTATACTGAGCCCAAATGTGAATCCAGGTGGCCGATTTGAACAAACTTGAATCAGATCCACCCCACAATGTTGCATACCAAATATCAAAAGATTCTGCCTGCTGGATCTGGAGAAGAAGATTTTTTAAGAAAATTGCCTGAAATGCACTAAGTTCGAATTTGGGCTTCTATAGTGAGCCCAAATATCAATCCAGGAGGCCGATTTGAACAAACTTGAATCAGACCCATACCAAGATGCTGCATACCAAGTATCAAAAGATTCTGCCCACTGGTTCTGGAGAAGAAGATTTTTTAATATTTTTTCTATAATTCATTAGGTGCTATCAGAGTTATGCCCCATACAGAGCCCCCAAGGGCCATGGCCATTTCATTTGAACAAACCTGAATTGCCATATAGTAATGAACATCCACATGAAGTTTCGTGAAAATCGGACCAGTGGTTTCAGAGGAGAAGTCGTTTGAAAAATGTTCACGATGACCACGACGACGACGGACAGCAAGTGATAAGTTAAGCTCCCTTCGGTGAGCTAAAAAGTCGAAACCTGAGCCAAAATTTTCTGACCAAAAATTTATTTTTATTCGTCTCAACATTGAACAAAATGCATAAAAAATAAAAAAAAAAAATTTCCGAACCAGACCCAAAATTTTCAACCCAGGGACCTGATTTGAACAAACTTGAATCTGACCCCCTAGAGATGATGTATACCAAATATGAGAGGATTCTGACTGGTGAATCTGAAGAAGAAGATTTTTAAAGAAATTTCCTCGTATTGCCCTAAATTAAAATTTGGGCTCCCATAGGGAGCCCAAATATTAACCGAGGAACTGGATTTGAACAAACTTGAATCTGGCCCCCCTAGAGATGATGTATACCAAATATGAGAGGATTCTGACTGGTGAATCTGAAGAAGAAGATTTTTAAAGAATATTCCACGTATTGCACAAAGTTAAAATTTGGTCTTCAATTGGGAGCCCAAATATTAACCGAGGAACTGGATTTGAACAAACTTGAATCTGACCCCGATGATATACACCAAACATGAAAAGATTCTGACCACTGGATCTGAAGAAGATTTCCTCATATTGCACCTCATATTGCACTAAGTTAAAATATTAATCTGGCGACTTGATTTGAACAAACTTGAATCTGACCCCCTTAGAGATGTTGTGTTCCAAATATGAAAAGATTCTGGCTGGTGGATCTGAAGAAGAACATTTTTAAAGAAATTACTTAATACTGCACTAAGTTAAAATTCGGGCTCCCATAGGGAGCCCAAATATTAACCCAGCGACTCGATTTGACCAAACTTGAATCTGACCCCACCCCCCCCCCCCCCCCCCCACCCCCCACCCCACCCCCTAGAGATGGTGTATACCAAATATGAAAAGATTCTGAACACTGAATCTGAAGAAGATTTTTTGTTGTATTTTATGGGTGCTATCAGAGTTAAGCCCCTTGTGGTGCCTCCCGTGGATGTGACAACTTTATTTGAACAAACATGAATTGACATATGACAGGAAACATGCACACCAGATTTGGTTCAATTTGGTCAAATAGTTTGTGAGAAGGCGATAATGTAAAGTTTACGCCGGACGGACGATGACTACCGACGACGCACAGAAAGTGATCAGTACAGCTTCCCTTGAGCTTTGCTCAGGTGAGCTAAAAAGGTTCTGCACTGGATATGAAAAGTTAAATGACAGATGCTCTGACAAACGGACAATGTCATAACATAATATACCCATTTTTTAAAATGTGCATATAATAATAAAAAGGTCTGGCGTCTTACTTTCCATTGAATTCTAGTAACTTATCAGTTGCACGATGTGGAATTGTCAGTCTGGCACATCCAAGACTTTTTCCAGATTTATCTACAAACAGTTCCACCTTACTATCTTTATACTGGTGAAGTTTGAAAAACTTCTTGATCCCATCAGATTTTGTAGATGGACTCAAATTACCTGAAATAAAACAAGAAACATATTTTACCCTTCTTCGACTAAAGATGCAGATAACAATGGCGTTATTTAAGCCCATATTGGTAAAAAAAACCTTCATTTTTTCTTGTAAACAAAAGCTTACGATGCCTTACCCAGGCCTCAGGAAGAACAACTGTCCAGTTGACCATAACAAGTAACAAGAGGGATATCACATCCCAATGCTCACCTACATTCGCACTTGATAATGTCGTTCCAATGTAACATGCCTAATATTTAGTTAATATAAATCATTAACTCGGCATCAAATGATTAGTGTGGTTTATGCGATGGCTTTGGAAAGTCTATATTTCTCCATTTATTATTTTTCAATTCAACATAGAATCATTGGATATAAAAGAATTTTTTTCTTTTAGAAATGTTTATGATTAAGAATATGAATCGTGAGGCCAGATATTAAATCATAAATAAGAATTAGGAAAGACTTTCATAAATTTAGTTTTTACAAAATGTGCTGAAAAATAGACATTCAGTTACAATAGGGTTAAAAGAAAACAATGTATTCAATGAAAGTCACACAAATTGCTTTGTAAGTTGTGTGTCTGATTAAACATAGCTTTCTCTGTTCAAATAGTTTGGTAGAAATCAGTTCACCAGTGATGATCACACCAAAAATCCATCAAGAATATATTTACGTGAAATATATTTCATGTTGATGTATAAATTCTCCACCATTTAGGTCATCAGAACATGAAAATATTCAATAGAAATCTGAAGAACATTTGTTATGTTAAATAATAATTTCCACCACCAGTGCAACCACTGAAATGATTCAAAACATATCAAGTTTCAAATTTCATGTGTAAATAATAGTTTTCAACACCTTTTTCCACAAAATTAAATTTTTTTAAAGAAAGTGAATATAAGTCCCAAAAATCCCCCTCAAATTCCTCAAATATGCATGTAATGAGGGCGCAACGTTACCGCAATGTAGTTCAGTAACCCATGTGTACAATATCAAATTGCTTGGAAACATAGAAACAGAACTCACCTTGACACAAACTTTTAGAACTTAAAATTGAGTAAGTCAGAGAAAAACGTGAGCATTGTGACTGAAAAAAAGAAAAAGAAATCAGTTAAATTTCTGCATACAGTAGGGTTAATACCAAAAGTAGTTATTGAAATGAGAAAATAAACAGTAATGAGAGGTGAAGGCACCACAATCTGCACAAAAGCAAATTCTTACAACACCTAAATGCTAATTCTTACAAGTTTTGGCAGAAAATCAGCCTCAAATTCCTCAAATATGCATGTAATGAGGGTTAAATATTACTGCAATGGAGTTCAGTAACCCAAGTGTAGAATATTAATCGCCTGGAAAGACACATAGAAGCACAACTAAACACAAAGTTTACAAAGTTTTACAACTTAAAATTTACTAAGTCCGAGAAAAACATAAAAATTTTGACAGAAAAAAAAAGAAAATTTCCGTTAAATTTCTGTATACAGTAGGGTTAATACCTACAGTTGTTATTGAAATATGAAAATCAACAGTAATGAGAAGTTAAATCAGCACAATCTGCACAAAAGCTGACTTTAACGCAAATTCTTACAACACTAAACGCAAATTCTTGCAAGTTTTGGCAGAAAATTTTAGGTGAAATTTGGAAAAAAGTCATAGTATCTGGGTTAAATACTGTTCTGATAGTCCTCTACAACCTACATATATGCAATATCAAAGGCTTGAGCCCACTTATCTTTGAGAAATTAACCTTAGCATTAAATCTTACAATATTGGACACGCCGACGCCCGAGGTAATCATATAAGCTCACCACTTCTAATAGAAGTAGGTGAGCTAAAAATCAGATTCGATGAGTAGTTTCTAATGCATAAGTAGATTTCTTTATGCTTCACCTAACACAAATAGCAGACGATACTTGCAAAGAGAAAAATTATTGTGTACATGTAACAAAATCATTTTCATTTTTTGCATCAAAAACTATGCTTATGACCAGTCTATGGAATGAGCTCATTGAGCTTGTTCCTAAGAGTGGTCATAAGATAGATATGTTTTTGAGGTAAAAAGGAAAAAAATAATAAATTTGAATGGCAAGTTTTGAGAATAGCACTGATCAATTTAACCATTACTTCAGATAAAGGTATAAAAGTAAATAATATCCTCAGATTTCTGTTTTTTTTTATTTCAAGGCATGAGTAAATCAATATAAATCCATGTTCAGCATGTGCTGAAAGATGCCAATACAGTGGATCCCTGTTAATTGAAAAGCCACTTTTGCCAATGAAAGTTATTCAATGAACAGGAGTATTCAATTAACAGGTATTGTGTCACTTTCCTGTATTCTAGAGATAAACTTAGCATTTATTCTATTATATCTTTGTTTGACAGAGCTCCATGAGTTATGATCTTAGGCGAAGATCATGATACACCCTGCTGTCATAAGCAATCACTGTAGGGAGTATGAACAGGATTAATCTACTGAATAATTCTTTAAAATAATTCTTTATGGACCAGACAAGTTAGAATGGAGAAACAAACAAACAAATGGTCTCTGACCTTAAACGTTGAGCTACATGTATGTCTTTGGGTCAAGGACATGACACACCACTGTGTCATAAGCAATCATTGTGTGAAGTATAAACAAGATTGGTCCATTGAATAATTATTTATACACTGGACAAAGTTAAAATGGAGAAACAAACAAATGGATGGTCTGTGACCTTGACCTTGGAGCTCTGACCATGGGTTATGGTCATGACACACCATTGGAACATAACCAATCTTTGTCAGAAGACAAAATCTGAACGAGCAACAAATGAATGGTCTGTTACCTTGACCTTATTTATTATTTATTTATTGGCTTTAAGGTCACATATTTCTGCACAATGGTTAATCGTGACCACAACATGGAGACGAAGTCAAGTTTAGTCAGTCGTTAATACCCATGCTGCCTATTTTAGAGGACTTCCTACACAAGCATTGGTGACTGGGTCCTATTAAAGTATTTTACCAGTAAAACAGAGTTTGTTTACCACAGCAAACAAGCACAGCTTCACTTGCCTGAGTTCCACTGGGTGGTGGGGGGGGGGGGGGGGGTAACCTAGGAGCATAATACACACCCTTGAACCATAAACAATCAGTTTGTTAAGAATAAACAAGATCGGTCCATTGAATAATTTTTTATGGACCAGACAAAGTTAGCTAGAACAGATGTACTGACTGATGGACATTAGAGATGAGCCGATTAGTAAAATGCCCCATCAGACGAATGCCGATTATTTTAGACTAAAATCGGCCGATACCGAATGCCAATGTCAGATGGCTTCTTTATTACTCAAGTTTACTGCAGAAGCTGGCTGATTTACAGTAATCAGAATTTAATTTACATGCCGTTAATCCCCATCAACCCAGAGGATAACACACTTTTAATACTCACTTAAATAAGTTAAATAACGGACATCAATGGGTTAATTTTATGTCAACAAACACCATCAGAGCAGTATATTTTCGATTTAAAATAAACAGCTAACAACTGAGTCGAGAAGTTATCAAAAGCTGTTGTTAGAACCACACGTTTTAAAGTGGGAGTTTCTTTTCAGTAAACCCATATATGGGATTGTGTCACATGAGTCATGACATTGCACTGCATTATCTATTTTTATCACGTGCTCCACACATTTCAACATGAGAAAAATTCAGTGACTTCATGTTGATAAATCCCACTCCGAATGGCCCGATATTAAACTTATTGCACCCAAACATCTCACAGTTAACATGGATTACTAATATGGAGGAATTATCTGTCCAACATGGGAATAAAGAATGCCATTATATATTTAATGAGACGATGAGCATGGCTGAAAGAAATATTGCGGCATTTTGCAGAATGCAGTACAGTTTGGGCAATGAGAAGCATCCATATTCACAAGATGGATAAAAAACAACTCGGTACACAGTTACACAATCAAAATCTTCAATATAATATTCTGCCTTTTCTTTCACGAACCATCACTTACCTGATATCGGGAACAGATGAGTGACGTACCGATCGCTTGCCACTGGTTGTCCCACGAAGGGGAAGAAAGTTCATTACAGATCATCCATAACACGTTCACTGAGTTTCAGACAATCGGCTAGGGCTGATGTTGAACCATTGAGTGCTGATGGTGAACCGATGGGCACTATCAGCCGAGTGCCGATGTGACACCGATTAATCGTCTCATCTCTAATGGACACATGGCCAGATGGATGGACAGACAAAGCAGCTACTACATGGCCCCCCAAAATTTGGAGGAGCATAAAAATCCACCCATATAATCATTTGCGAAGACAATATGGTTGAACATGTGATCAGTGTTATATATGTGAGCAGGCAGATTAAGTTACAAGACAAAACACTGTCATTTCAGCTGAGGTTTGGTTCCATATCATAGACACAATATTATTCATCTAAGATTGGCCTTATTCAGCGCAAGCCGTAAAAAGATGTCTATGGACTAAAATGATCATATTTGTATCAGAGGCATAGATACAGAGGGTGCATGCTGCGCTTCTCTTTCCCTCCTTCCAGACAAAAAAAGTGTCTTTGCAGGTTTAGCAGAAAAACTTTTGAGGCCTCGATTCTTGGAATGTATATATGAATTCATATTAAATGCAGTAACTGTGTTGCAACCAGTCTGTGATCTGAATAAAAAAGAGAATGTTTCTTTTGATCACATTACATCATGCTATGTCCCATAAGACTAAATCCCTCACCCTCTGAATGGATGGGAGCTTGCTGCTAATTTGCTTACAGCATTGCTTGTATCTTGTTAAAATATGTAATATAAGAAAGCTCAGGACTCAAAGTGATGGAATTCAGTTTTTTAAATTTACAATCAAAATAACTTTTAGGAGAAAAATTGGCCTCAAATGTGGAACTTGTAATATGCAGGTTTTATTCTTGCAAGAGAAAATCCCCGAAAATTAGTATTAAACAATATTTCTAACTATTCTTTTCTGATTTTCTTGTGTGAGATTTAAACTGCAGATTTCAAAAATCTTTTCTCCCAAATAATTAATTTAACAAATAAGCATCTTCCCAAAGTTCATCAATAACCTGTACTCTGCAACCAGCGAGAGGAATACTGTTGATTTATTGGCAGGCAAGACTACAGAAACTGAGAAGAAAACTGGCAATGATAACTGTGCAATATATTGTTCCACTTTCTCAAATACCAGTCAAATGATGAAACTTGAGGTTGGTCATCACAAATATCTCACTTCATTTTTTTTAAATAGGTATTCAATGTATTATACACTTTTTGTTTTATAATAATATGTCTGTCTCGCCATTTTAAAAGCATATGGTTAACTATATTACATAGGTGAATGGATTTTGACCAACTATTCTTTGAAGCCTTGTTTTTTTTTTTGCAAGGTTATTATAAGCCCCAATATTTGGGTCTGAGACCCCACATTTATAGATTGATCCCAAGGCATAAAGAAAAAGGGTTTTTAAATGGGGGGTACATGTAATGAATATATATTACTTATATGAGTCATTATCAGATTTCACGTAAAAAGTTGTTAATGTGACTTGCGATGACTAGTATGAAATGTAATCGCAAAACCTGCATTTCCATTGTGTATCACCATAAGAGTTACAAAGTGAACATGACCAGACTTGCGTTTCATGAACACATGTTAACTGATAAAAATGGTGAAAAATCGCTGTAACAAAAGTATTTTTTTTCATTTGTATCGCTTACTTTCGTTTGCAAACAATTATCTAGAAATGACAGGCATTTTAGTGGTAAAATTACAATTTGGCCCTTTATTAGCAATAATTAACCTAACAAGATGCATATTTGCGAATGTTTATGTGAAAAAAATGCTCTTGATTTTTGTACCTCATCGCGATGTCTCATCTGTAACGTCTAACAATAGATACAAAATAATCAACGATCCCTTCTAAGGACGTCACATCTAAATCCGGCATGAAAGAAGTTCACATGCTTAAACATTCCTGCTACTGCTACAGAAGTTGTTGAAAAGGACAAGATCGCATCATTGAAGCTCAGGTAAGTGGACCTTAGAGCGTATTTTTCATTCGAGTCTCTAATATAACACTGATTAACTGCCCTTATAATAGAATCACACGCTATCAATTAATTATATTTAGATAAATATGCCTTCGGGTAGTCCCTATCACATATGTTTCGCGGCATTCTAGGGAAAACTCAGTAATAGACAGTGGCATATATAGCCCATACTTCTCTCCCATAACAGTCTCTACTGTAACTGCGAAATTTGTTACGGGAACAACTTTTTTGTAACAGTATGGAATTTTTGATGCAGTATCATTAAGATAATTATTCTACTTTCAATCTGTAGTTGATTCCATACTTAGAAATCCATAAACACTGTTAGCAGTGACTAATGCTTTCATATATATTTACGCACAATAAACTAGTTAAAATAAAATGTCATATTTCGTTTTATGTTGGTACAGTAAAGACGGAATGTTGTTACACGGGGGACTATGTTGATAAGAAAGTAATTTTCTAACAGATTCAATGATTTTTATTCATTCCCTATGTATTCCCCATCTTGCCTTTGTGATCAGTGGCATAAAGTTGGAGTTGTTAATTGATGTTTTGAATTTGTAGTCAGCAGAAAGGGTTTTTTTGTTACAGGAAATACAAATTATGTTATGGGAAAGACTTCACCTTGATAGATTATCATTAGGTTGAGTTAGTCAGTTTTTATTCATATTTTCTTGAATATTGTTTAATTATTTAATGGGCATACTATTGCAGAATTGTTTCCAAGCGATGGTGTGCCCCTTATTGACGTGGGCATGTGATATTCCATCAAACATGATAACCAGTAGAATTTTCGTTATGGGAAGGAAAATAAAATCAAGAGACTTCCTTTTTTCGGGACAGTGTGCTTTTTCTGGGTTGTTCTATGCTTCCACAAAACTTTCTTTCAATTGTTGATATACTATTAATATTAGGTGGTCAGAAATATTGCTTATTTAATTGATATACAATAATTATATCACGTTCTTGCAAAGAGTTGCCTCGTTACAGGAAAGACACATTTTTTAAAAACATGGTATGTTTGATGCAGTAACTCGAAGATATTAAACCACTTTCGAACTATAATTGATCCCATGGTTAGAAATCCATAATTACTGTTCGTAGTGGCAAGTGCGTTCATATATATTTATAGACAATTGACTAGTTAAACTAAAATGTTGTGTTTATTTTTAATTTGGTACAGTAAAGATAAAATTTTGTTACACAAAGACTCTACTGCATAAAACAATAATTTTCTAATCTATTCAATGATGATTTATTTATTCTCCATGTATTATCGTTGCATTTGTGATGAATGGCATAAAGTTGGAGCTATTATTGCCAATTTGAATATGTAGTCTGCTTAAAAAATAGTGTTTGTTACAGGAAATAAAAATTATGTTATGCAAAAGACTTCACCTTAATATGTTATCAAGTCAAATTGTTTATTTTTATTTACACATTCTAGGATATTATTCAGTTTTTTTATGTGTATACTATTGCGCAAATATTTACTAGTGATGGTGTGTCTTTTGTTTGCATGGAAATGTAATATTTCAGCAGACATGACAAACAATACAATTTGCGTTATAGGAAGGAAATTATAGATGAAGAGACTTTTTAGAACAGTTGGCTTTTTCTGGGTGGTGATTTGTTTCCATAAACCGTTGTTTTATTTATTGATTTTGTTTTATTATTGGGTGGCCAGACATGGACCTATTACTTTTAAGTTGGCACACCATACCAGAGAATGATAAACAGATTGAGTTGGGTGTTCTGGTGAGCTTGGGAAGGAGAGTGAGAGGATGGAAGTGTGTATGTCAGGTGAGGGAGAAAGTACAATTGATATGCAGCTTGTGTCTGAGAATGGTGAAGGGTTGGTGGATTGTGGGATGAGTGAGAAATCGTGTGAGCAAGTTATACGGGAACTTCTGTTAGAGACTGAAGAGAGGTGCGCAGTCGAGGTTGAAGGTGAGCTTGAGAAGGGATGTGCACCAGAGAGGATGGAAGTTTGTTCGTCTGGTGATGAGGATAGGGACTTTGGTGATGTGCAACTGGGGAAGGGTGGAGAAGTAATTGTTGAGAATGGGAAGTCAAACGAAGCGTGTTCGGGAGAAAGTACAATTGATATGCAGCTTGTGTCAGAGAATGGTGAAGGGTTGGAGGATTGTGGGATGAGTGAGAAATCACGTGAGAATGTTGTACGAGAACTTCTGTTAGAGACTGAAGAGAGGGGTGCAGTCGAGGTTGAAGGTGAGCTTGAGAAGGGATGTGTGTCATAGAGAATGGAAGTTTGTTCATCAGTCAGGTGAGGTGCATGGCGAGGACAAGGAGCTTGGTGGTGTGCATCTGGGGAAGGATAGTGAGGGAGTGGTGAAGACTGGGGAGTTGAAAGAAAGGTGTTCGGGAGAAAGTACAGTTGATATGCAGCTTGTGTCAGTAAAGGGTAGAGGAAATAATTTGAATGATCACGGTGATGGTGTGTATGGTAATGGAAGAAAATGCAAGCATGATATCCAGAGTATGGTGTATGGGGTTGTAGAGACGTGTCAGAGTTAGGTGAAAGGCGTGAAGACTGGTCTGACATACCTCCTCCTGCTGAATGCCTTCATAGGTATGTCATTGTTGAGTACCAAAGGTCCTTGTATCCAGGATTTGTAGAGGATGTTTCTGATCTATTCATGAGATGCATGAAACGAGTTGGTCAGAAAAATGCTAATAGTTTTCGTTGGACAAAAAAATGTACTGATGTTTGTTGGTAGAATTATGACAAGGTGTTGGCTATTATTCCTGAACCAAAACGCATATCACTGTCCAGCGCCCATTTTGAAATTGATAGGAATGTTTGGCAGTCAGTGATTAACAGACGCTTTCCTTCCATTTAGTTAAAGATAGTTTCAGTTATTCACACTAGTTGAGATAATTTTGTATTTTTTATTTGCATTAATAAGAAAAATCTTATAATTTGGAAATTGGAACTGTATAAGAAAGTAAAGTTCACGTTGATGCATTATCAATGTTTTTAATAATTCGCAATACAATATTAAGCTACTACAGCATTTAATCCCTGTAATGCGGCCCCGCATAAATAAACAATTGTTAAAAAAATGTTGCTGCTGTGATTTGCAGAAACCACCATGTCGAAGTCGAAACATGCATACAAGAAATTAATCCTAACTTTATCAATCACCAATGTAATATTATGTAATTTGCATGTATAGATTTCTGTATTTTGTGACACAAACTTTTCACTTGAAATATTTTTATTTTCAGATTCCGAAGCTTGATACTGTTACAATGAAAGATAGAACATTCTTCTCAGAAAGAGTATGTCTCTGTCATAACAGATAAGTCTCATCTGTAACATAATGTTGCAACAGATGAAGTAAATGGTGTATGATCAGACTTAATGTATCGTCAAATTTCTGTTAGTATTAACATTCTACTTCCCCTCAAGTTATAAATAATAACGTTATTTGATTTGTTTTATTTTTCACTGACCACTTCTGGTATATCGTGTGTTCGTCGTTCATCCATCCATCATGGACTATACCACAGGCCCTCGTAGTTTGACCAATATTCTCAAATATAGGTACCATCATCAAATATCAATACAATAAAAAAAACCAAGGTATGACACTTCTCGAAAACAATAAACAGTATTGTGTTATCTAGTTTAAACTACATTTATTTCCAAGAATGTTGACAGGTACAAACTAGAGGATCTAAAGAGCCTGTAATCGCTCACCTGTCAGAACTACATATAAAAGTTAAAAAATTTATAGTAATTTATATATTTTTTATACTTACCAATGACCCAGACATAGCTGGTGCTAACTCTTAAAAATCTAGGGCCAAACACAAATTTTGTCCCCCAATCCCCAAAATTTGCATTTAAAACCAAAGAAATCATGTCCTGAATGGCCCTCCATACTTCGCCTCTACTGCGCATGCACAGTGTCAAGGACGTCCCGAAATTGGCACCATTAAGCATTCTTACAATCAGTGCCTGGTAAGCACTATGTCCTCAGCGGGGAGGTATGAGTTCCCAACTCCTGGGAGGGCCATCCCCGTCTGGGTCATTGGTAGGTATAAAAAATATATAAATTACTATAAATTTTTTAACATTTTTATACTGTACCAATGACCCAGACATAGCTGAATAGTAAAAAGGCTGGAGGGCCTAGGACATAGAGGAAAATCCAATAAGCTCAACTATATAAAATAGAGTCATCCCCTCGAGGAGAAAAGGAGTATTAGGCTTTACATGTATCTTTCTTATTTATGATAAATTAGAAAGACACAATACCTTCCATAATTGAGCATCATAACATCCATATTCTCTATTAACATCCAGTATAATCCTTATACTAATTATTTTTAAAGTAAGCCAATAAATAAAGTTAGTCCAGAGAATTGAGACTCTTTATACTCTTTTAAAAGTGTCTGAGGATTGTATAATAACGCCCGTTTGACACGTGACATATTCAAATGCTATACTTTAAAACTATGACATGAATGAATTTTAAAACATAAACTTTTCACTTAAAAACCATCCCAGTAACAGCTCAGAATTACTGACTCCGGAGGAGATATCCCCTTGTTTTCATAATAAAACAGGTGACCCAAGGGAACACCCTCCCCCCCCCCCCCCTTCCCCTTGCCCTGGGTCAAATAGCCCAAAGCGAAGAGGGCAGCAGGACGGAGTCACTGCCGGAACAGAAAGCCTACATAGCTATAGTTGCAATTATTAAGTGAACGACATTCTGAGCAGCCGATAATGGACCTAAACAATGCAGGCCTCCAGAAATGGACTCGATATTTCTGAGATAAAAATTTGTGAATGTGGATGGCTGAGACCAATATGCAGCCTTCATTAAATCTATAATAGCAACACTATTTACATAAGCCCAAGATGTAGAAGAGCTCTTACTTCATGAGCCGAAATCTTAAGCACAGACTGCTGAGTTAAGGATAGATTATCCTAAGCAGTACGGATAGTTAATTGAATCCATTTAGCAATAGAATGGACCGTAATGACCTTTCTATTAGGCATCAGAGACAGAAGAAGCTTTACGTCCTTACTGATAAACTGAGATCTGTTAATAAACACATAAAGGTCTAGCCGGACAGAGTAAAGGCCTATGCCCGATCGAAGACGGAAGGACCTTAAAAACAATAGGTTCCGGATATTTATTAGGAGCCTGATTCTTAACCAAAAATTCAACATTAGTAGTAAAGGTAATAGAGTTTCCGATACTACGAAAGTGAGAATCGTCCACCGATAGTGCATGAAGCTCACTGACTCTTCAGCAGAAGAGAAGACTAAGAGAATTGCTGACCTAAAAGGCCAGAATTTGAAACTACTGTCTCAAGAGGTTCAAATGGTTGCTTTAGTTTAAAAAGAGCCCAAGCTAAATTCCGTATAGGAAAAAATCTAAGGATTCTAGGTCTATTTATCGAAAAGTTTCTAACTAACTTAGATAAAGAGACATTAGACTCAATTGTAAACTATCATGGTGTGCATAGGTATCAGATAACATAGGCCTATAACCTTTAATAGTAACTGTCTGCAGTTGATCTCGTCAAACAAGTATACTAGAAAGTTTGCAATGTCTGGTATGGAGGGATCAAAAATATCAACATAATGATCCCTACACCATTGACGGAAGACCCTCCACTTTAGCCGCATAGTATAGCGAAGAGGAGGTCCTCCTACAGTTAGAAATCGCATCCACTGCTCGTCCTGTACAATGCTTGCCGTGCAAGAAGGACCGCACAATGGAATACGTGAAGGTTGAGACCTTGCAGGTTGTGATGAAGTTGACACGATTTCCCCAGCGAAAGAAGTTCCTCTCGTGGAGGAAGTTTTCGAGGTAAGTCCCACAGCAGACACCTAAGTAAATTTATCCACAGTCTCTGTGGAGACAGAGATGCTACCAACAGAATTGTATTGTGAATGTATTATCTTAGCAATACTTGCTGAATCAACAGCGCTGGAGGATACGCATATCCTATCATTCCGTCCTACTAGATCGATAGAGCTTAAACTACATATGCTCGGAGATCCGGACCTGGTGACACATACGTCTGCAATTGATTGGTGAGTTGTGTCGCAAATAAATTTATCATTGGGCGCTCCCATTGGTAGCAAATCTGATTGAATACCTGTTTGTTGAGAGTCCATTCTGACAGCAACAATCGACCCTTAAGTGAAAGGGAGTCTGCTAATACAATCAGACGACCCAGAATATGACGGACCGAAACAGAACTTGGTGTTCTATAACAAACAGAAGGATTCTTTCCGTTAAATTCAATAACGGAACCGAATGAGTGCCTCCCTGGTTCCGGATATACGCAACTACTGTCGTATTATCGGACAGGATTTGGACATGCGTTTCTGAATAATGTTCATCCAATGACGTAGTGCAAGCCAAAATAATATCATTTCATGGAAGTTAAGTGCTTGCCTAAAAACTGCGGAACCCAAAGACCCTGGCACTTCGAATCCGTTGGGATCAATATTGTACCCCAACCTGTTTGACTGGCATCCGTCATAATCGAAAAACTCGGATGCGGCAACTAAGTGGAACTCTCTGAGTCAACCACCGAATGTTTGCCCAAGTCTGAATCTCTTGTTACACTTGATTGACAAGAGAACGTGTATATCGAGCAATCCATAGATTGCTGAAAGGTTGCCGTCGAAGAGAAGCTTCTTCGAGACCGAAGCGACTCTGAGAGAGTTCTTCACCTTACTATCCACGCGCGTGGATGTAGCTAGGGCTGCGTCACGACTAATCAACTCCAGGTTGCCACTGAAGGGCGGAGTTATACGTGGAAAACTACTGCCCTTGAAAGAAATCTCATTAAGAATCATATCCTGGAATTCTTTCACTAGAAAACGTAATGATAACGCCTCAGTAAGGTGGTCTACATATGATAAAGCGTCTAAGTTAAGTCTATTAGACATCATTGTCGTTTCCAACGTCGTGGTTGGAATTGACATAGACGGCGAAAAAGACAATTCCCAGTCTTCAGCCTCGTCGTCTAGACGCAGAGGAACTCTCAGTATGCCCTGTCCTGCCATTTCAAATTATTCCTAGAATTGATGAAAGGCAGATTAGAGCATTTGCGGACAAGAAACTAGACTAGCGTGTTTTGGTAGCAAGCTTATATATATAGCGTCGTTCAATAATTCGAAAGTTCTAGTGACATTATTGGACTGTGTCGGCAACTCAGGGACGATGTCCCTGAACCGATCAAAAACTCTGTGTCCAATGACGCTATTAGTCTCTTATCCAGCATCGCAGCATTCTAGTCCGACAGAACAACCTCTGGAAGATAATGCCGGAAGAAATGTATGGCAGCTTCCATTGTTCCAAAAGGGAAAGCTCAAAATCCTCCGAATCCCTTTCGCCATCCTGTCGGACCCTATGAAGTTTTTGGACGTCCGTACCTGATGCTTCAGCGGAGCGTCCCGACCCAGCGTCGTCGTATATTACATGATGCGACAGACATTCTGTCGTTGCTGGGATGCTGCGATAAGTTGTGCTATTTGGGATAGCACATCCGTCACTGAGGCCTGTGCAGTAGCAGTCTTACGATGCTTTGCCGCTGGAAGCTCCGTGTACGTTGACTCCTGCATACTTTCTTATGCGAACGTCCGGAGTCTACAGGCCTCGTGTCCCTGACTACCGGATGGCGTGACCTGGTCGCCGCGGATTCTCTGATTGGCGAAGTTGACTGGATATCCGAGGTCGCATAGCCAAGGTGCGGTCGTGTGCACTGCCATGAGAATGAGGAAGCCTTATTGACAGTCTCTCCGGACTGTCTATATAACGGAGTGTCCCGAGCGGTGGACATATGCTCCGAATGCGAAACATTTTGTACCACAACATCTGGGGCCAGATGTTGTTGTACGAGAGAGGGGCCTCTCTCGCTCACAGCGCAGATGGGCCTGGACGAGCTAGGAACCGGACTAATAGGCTTCCTCCGTTCTCTCCTCTAATCCGCCGTCACTGGGTGTGCACTTGGTTGATTTATAGTGCTCGCATCACCCAAAACTCCTTTCTAGACCGCAACGGACGAACCTGGCTGCCGAACCATTCGATGAATGGACGCTACACCGGACGTCAAAGGCCGTCGATCCTACTAGGGAACTCTTAGGCAATTGACGTATTTCCACGAGCACTTTTCCGCTAGCTCTTCATTAATTGTGACGACGGAGGCACACTTTTGGAAGACATCACGGATACATCACCCTGTTCTTGATCGTCTGAAATAGAGATTGATAAACTAGAGTGACCCTGCGGGGAAAGGACCGGCATGGCCATTTCCCAGCTAACATACCGTGACACACGCTTCCCATGTTGTCATCGAAATTAACACATACTGAACAGGAGTTAGTGCGAGTACACTGACTACATTTATACAATGATTATGAAAGTCAGAGGAAGATTTCCTCTTAATACAATTGAACAATATCCTTTCATTGTGAAAAGAATACAAAGTCCTAGTACTCGCACCAACCCCTGAAAATCGAAATACATAATAACATGATCCATTAACATAGAAAAAATAATTGAAATCAAAAAAATTTTTTGAAAAAATATTTTTTCAGAAAAGCCCAAGTTTCTGAAAAGTAACGTTGAGCCCCAATGGATCCCAAGCCTAAGTGTGGACAAAAATTTTTTCTGAAAAAATATTTTTTCAAAAAATATTTTAAAAAAAAATTAATGCAACACTTACGAATAATAATAATGTACCTAGTTATGATTAAACTAACATCAAGATATTATTTTCAAGAAAACCCCCTCACACAGAGGCTGTTGTCAATGTAAACAAGAAGTGTAAAAACACCAGAAACATGACTCCAGGCACTGATAACCCTGGCCCGAAATCAGTTACCAATAATACACCATCTGATGCAAAACAGAGACTTCCAGGGAAGAAACTACAGAACAACAGATGGTAGATGCAGAACACTACGCCTAAACACCCAAGGGTGAAGACGTAAACATGGGGAAAAGAACAGAATTCATTCTGTTATCCAGCTAAAACTCCCAAGAAATTTTAGTAATAATATTACAGAAAATATGCCAAAAGCATGGGAGAATAGCAAGGGGGGACTTAAAGGAAAGGGAGAGAGGAAAACACTGAACAAGCAGTGTAACTTTATAGCAAGAATGACCACAACAGGCCGTTGCCTCGAAAATTGGTAACTTAACACAATTTCATTAAAAAAAAATTTTTAAGTTACAGCCCTGATTATTTTCTGTCACTCATTTTTCCTCTCCTCCTTCTATATCCTCCTTAGAACCACCATTTCTCTAATATTTATGTGCCTGGCATCATTTAAACTGAGATTTACAAGCACAAAGATCAGTCAGATGTTAACTGATGAAGGGCCAAACAAAGAATGATTAATGGCGCCAATTTCGGGACGTCCTTGACACTGCGCATGCGCAGTAGAGGCGAAGTATGGAGGGCCATTCAGGACATGATTTCTTTGGTTTTAGATGCAAATTTTGGGGATTGGGCGGCAAAATTTGTGTTTGGCCCTAGATTTTTAAGAGTTAGCACCAGCTACGTCTGGGTCATTGGTACAGTATAAAAATATGTGATTTCCCATAAGGTTTCCATGGTAACTATGAGCCACAATTGTGGCCATGTTTGCAACATTACATCAACATTACAGGAGGATCATTGGTAGAAGGTGTCCCAGTCCTCAATCATGTGAAGTTTCAAAACAATTGACCTGGTAGTTTCGGAGAAGAGTTTTCAAAATCGACCAATCAGAATCAAAGAATGCCTATGGCGGCCATGCTTTTCATCCAACAGGAATAAAATGAGTAATATAGTTGTAGAGAATCTCTCATAGACCATGGGTGCCAAGTTTGGTTCCAAAGAAGATGAAAATGTGATTTCCCATAGGGTTTCTATAGTAACTATAAGCCGTAATTGCAGCCATATTTGCAACCCAATCACCATTAAATGAGGATCGTTGGTAGGTGGTGTTCCAGTCATCAGTCACGTGAAGTTTCAAAATATCTTGCTTTGTAGTTTCAAAGGAGAAGATTTCTTGAAAATCCACACATTTATGAATTCTTTTTAAAAAAAATAAGTAAAAGAAGGTTACAGAATGTTTTGAAAGTTAAAAAATTTATAGTAATTTATATATTTTTTATACTTACCAATGACCCAGACTTAGCTGGTGCTAACTCTAACAAAACCAGGGCCAAACACAAATTTTGCCCCCCAATCCCCAAAATTTGCATCCAAAACAAAAAGAAATCATGTCCTAAAGGACCTCCATACTACGCCTCTACTGCGCATGCGCAGTGACGCAGTCGTCCCGAAATTGGCGCCAATTATCATTCTTACTGGCAGTGCCTGGTCAGCGCTATGTACTCAGCCGGGAGGCAAGAGTTCCCAACTCCAGGGAGGGCCATCCCCGTCTGGGTCATTGGTAAGTATAAAAAATATATAAATTACTATAAATTTTTTAACATTTTTATACTGTACCAATGACCCAGACTTAGCTGAATAGTAAACAGGCTGGAGGGCCTAGGACATAGAGGAAAATCCAATAAGCTCAACTATATAGTAAAGAGGTAACCCCTTAAGGAGAAAAGGAGTATTAGGCTTTACATGTATCCTTCTTATTTAATATTAAATTAGAAAGATACACTACCCTTAATAATTGAGCACAATAACATTCATGTTCTCTATTAACATCCAGTATAACCCTTATACTAATTATTTTTAAAGCAAGCCAATAAATAAAGTAGTCCAGAGAATTGAGACTCTTTATAATCATTTAAAAGTGTCCGAGTATTGTATATTAAAGCCCGTTTGACACTTGACCTATACAAATGCTTCACACCGAGCTACACTTTAAAAATAAGACATGAATGAATTTAAACATTAATATTACACTTTAAAACCATCCCGGAAGCGACTCAGAAATACTGACTTGGAGGAGGCATTCCCTTGCTTTTCACTATAAAGCAGGTGACCTAAGGGAACACCCGCCCCCCCCCCCCCCCCCTTCCCCTTGCCCTGGGTCAAATAGCCCAGAGCGAAGAGGGCAGCCGGACGGAGTCACTGCCGGAACAGAAAGCCTGCATAACTATAGTTGCAACTGTTTAGTGGACGACATTCTGAGCAACAGATAACGGACCTAAACAATGCAGGTCTCCAGAAATGGACTCAATATTTCTGAGATAAAAATTCGTAAATGTGGATGGCTGAGACCAATAAGCAGCCTTCATTAAATCTGTAATAGCAACACTATTAGCATAAGCCCAGGAAGTAGAAAGAGCTCTTACTTCATGAGCAGAAATCTTAAGCACAGACTGCTGAGAAGAAGATAAATCTTCATAAGCAGTACGGATAGTTAAGTGAATCCATCTAGCAATAGAATGGACTGAAATGTACTTTCTATTAGGCATCAAAGACAGAAAGAAACGTTTCCATCACTTTCTGATAAACTGAGATCTCTGTTTATAGATACGTAGTGCTCTAACAGGACAGAGTAAAGGCCTACGCCCGTCTGAAGACGGAAGAGCCTTAATAACAATAGGTTCCGGATATTTATTAGGAGCCTGATTCTTAGCTAAAAAAACCCACATTAGTAGTGAAGGTGATAGTGTTCCCAACACTACGATAGTGAGAATCATCCACCGATAGTGCATGAAGCTCACTGACTCTTCTGGCAGAAGAGAAAGCTAAGAGAAAAGCTGTCTTATAAGATAAGAATTTGAAATCTACTGTCCCAAGAGGTTCAAATGGCTTTTCCTTCAATTTAAGGAGAACCCAAGCTAAATTCCACTTAGGAATTAATCTAAGAGTTCTGGGTCTATTTATCGAAAAGTTTCTAACCAACTTCGATAAAGAGACATTAGATCCAATTTGTAAACTATCATGATGTGCATAGGTATCAGATAACATAGATCTATAACCCTTTATAGTAACAGGCTGCAGTTTGATTTCGTCAAACAAGTATACTAGAAAGTTTGCAATGTCTGGTATAGAGGGATCAAATATATCTACAGAATGATCCCTACACCAACGACGAAAAACCTTCCACTTAGCCGCATAGTTTAGCGAAGAGGAGGTCCTCCTACAGTTAGAAATCGCGTCCACTGCTCGTCCTGTAAAGTGCTTGCCATGCAAGAAGGACCGCACAACGGAAAAACGTGAAGGTTGAGACCTTGCGGGTTGTGATGGAGTTGGCGCGATTTCCCCTGCGAAAGAAGATCCTCTCGTGGAGGAAGCTTCCGCGGTAGGTCCCACAACAGACACCTGAGTAGATTTATCCACGGTCTCTGTGGCGACAGAGATGCTACCAACAGAATCTTGCATTGAGATTGTTTTATCTTTAGCAATACTTGTTGAATTAACGGCGCTGGAGGATACGCATATCCTATCATTCCGTCCCAAGGGATCGACTGAGCGTCTACTGCAAATGCTCTTGGATCCGGACACGGAGACACATACGTCTGCAACTGATTGTTGAGATGTATCGCAAATAAGTCTATCATTGGCCGTTCCCATTGGTAGCAAATCTGATTGAATACTTGTTTGTTGAGAGTCCACTCCGACGGCAACAAGCGACCCTTTCGTGAAAGGGAGTCTGCTAGCACATTCAGACGACCCGGTATGTGACGGACCGAAAGAAGAACGTGATGTTCTAACGCAAACAGAAGGATTCTTTCCGTTAGATTGAACAACGGAACTGAATGAGTGCCTCCCTGATTCCGTATATACGCCACTACTGTCGTATTGTCGGATAGGATTTGGACATGAGCATCGTGAATAATGTCCATCCAGTGACGTAACGCAAGCCAAATTGACATCATTTCCTTGATGTTTATGTGCTTGCACAGGAATTGCGGATCCCAAAGACCCTGGCATCTCGAATCCGTTGGGATTAATGATGCACCCCAACCTGTTTGACTGGCATCCGTCATAACGGTAAAACTCGGATCCGGCAACTGCAGCGGAACTCCTTGAGTTAACCACTGAATGTTTGCCCAAGTCTGAATCTCTTGTTTCACTTGATCTGACAAGAGAACGTCTACATCGAGCGAATGAATTTTCACACTCCAATTCTGAGTCAGGAAAATTTGAAGAGGACGTGTGCGTAGCCGCCCCATCGGAATGAGATCCGCGGCGGCTCCGCAAGACCTATCAGTCTCATAAATTCTCTCGCCGTGACTTTGTCTGCGTGCAGACAATAGCGAGCGTAACAACTGACTAATTTCGCTCTGGTTAACGGCAGACGAACGAGATTGTTGTGCGTCTCGAAGCTCATTCCCAGATGAGTGAATGACTTGGACGGCACCAGATCCGACTTCTCCTCGTTTACTATAAAACCGAGACGTCGGAGCAATAGAAGAAGATTCTGAACATCGTTCTGAAGCGTTAACTCGTTGCCGTACCTCTGAAGAATGTCGTCCAGGTAGGCCGACGTTACCGCAGACGAATGAGCTCGGAAGTAGATCATTACCGAGTTCATTACCCGAGTGAAAGCCCAGGGTGCTAGATTCAATCCGAAGCACATCGCCCGGAAGTGATACACCACTCCCAGGACTGCAAAGCGTAGATACTTTCGGAATGTCGGATGTACCATGACGTGAAAGTACGCATCTTTGAGATCTATGCTCGTTGCATAATCGTTCACCCGAATACTCGTTCTGACCGATCGAATCGTCTCCATATAAAACTTCGGAGCGACGATCAGCTTGTTTATCCAGCTCAAATCTATGACTGGACGGAACGAGCCGTCTGGTTTCGGAACCAGAAACAGATGGCTGTAGAATCCCAGAGATTCCTGGTTTTCTACGACCTCTACCACGTTCTTCATTAAAAGAGACTGCACCTCTGATAACAGAGCGTCTCTTTTCTGTGGATTTGACGGAAGATGAGTCCACTTTGGACTTCGAGTTAATGGAGGCTTTCGTTTGAAGGATATCTTTAGACCTTCCGAAGTCACTCCTCTCACCCAAGGGTCGTCCGTAATCGACGCCCACTCTTGTGAAAAACTCGACAACCTTCCGCCAACCGGAACGCGATAGAGGTTTAAGCCATCACCTCCTGGACCTGCGAGGCCTGCGGTAGGAGAAACCACGTCTTCCACGACCCGCACCTCGCCTCGTCGACCTCGGGGCGTCCGACCGATTGTCCCGGCCTGAAGGACGTCCCGAACGAGAGTCGCTATCCTGACGGTCTCTCGAATAAGACCAAGAGGACGCACCGGAACCTCTATAGGAACCTCTCTTGGGCGCATTAGACCCAGAAGTGCCTGTCTTATTCGTGTCTGCTGTATCCGACTTTTTAGGAGCCGATCTGAACAACAGAGAATCATTAGCTTTCTTTTTAATTTTATCATAAATAGCGGAAAGCTTGCCGTCAAAGAGAAGTTCTCCTGAGACCGAAGCGACTCTAAGAGAGTTCTTCACCTTAGAATCCACTAGTGTGGATGTAGCTAGGGCTGCGTCACGTCTAACCAACTCCAGATTTGCCACTGAAAGGGCGGAGTTACACGTGGAATAAGCTACTGCCCTTGAAAGAAGTCTTAAAGAGGATTGTATATCCTGAAACTCTTCCCCTTGAAGGCGCAGTGATAACGCTTTAGTAAGGTGATCTGCGTAAGATAAGGCATCTAAATTGGCTCTGTTAGACGCAAAAGCTGTTTCCAACACCGCGGTTGGAATAGAAGCTGACGACGGTAATGATAGCTCTAAGTCTTCCGCCTCGTCGTCCATACGCAGAGGAACTCTCGGTATACCCTGTCCTGCCGTATCGAATTTATTCCTTGCATTAATGAAAGGCAGGTTGAGAGTATTAGCGGACAAGAAACCTGCTTTCCCCGTCCTGGAAGCAAGTTTAAATATAGCGTCGTTCAATAATTCAAATGTTCTAGCAACATTATTGGACTGCGACGGAAACTCGGGAGCGATGACCCTGAACCGCTCAAAAAATTCAGAGTCCAATGACGCTATAATTCTCTTGTCCGGAAGCGCAGCAGTCTGGCCCGACGGAACAACTTGAGGGAGAAAGTGCCGGATGAAGTCCACGGCAGCTTTATGTTGTTCCGAAAGGGATAGCTCCAAGTCATCCGTATCCCTTTCACCATCCGGTCGGACCTCACGATGTTCCCGGTCGTCCGCCCCCGATGCTTCGGCGGAGCGTACCGACCCAGCGCCGTCGGATAATTCTCGATCCGACACCGTTTCTGTCGGCTGCTGGGATGCTGCTTAGCTGTGCTATCTGCACAAGAATGTCCGGCGTCAAGACCTGCGGAGGCGCAGTCTTTCGCTGCTTCGCCGAGGGCAGCTCCGCATCAGATGGCTCCCGCATACTTTTCCTATGCAAACGTCCGGAGTCCATCGGTCTCGAATCCCTGGCTGCCGGATGGTGTGACCTGGTCGCCGAAGAATCCTTCATCGGCGAAGCTGGTAATATATCGGCGGTCACGCAGCCAAGGTGCGGTCGTGTGCGCTGACGAGAAGAGGAAGCCTTAACAGTCTCTGCGGACTGTTTATACAACGGAGCGTCCCGAGCGACGGACGTATGCTCCGCTAAAGACACATTTTGTACCACAACATCTGGTCCCAGATGTTGTTGTACGAGAGAGGGACCTCTCTCGCTCGCGGCCCGGCTGGACCTGGACGAGCTAGGAACCGGACTAAAAGGCTTCCTCCGTTCTCGCTTACTATCCGCCGTCACTGGGTGTGCATCTATTATGTTTATAGTGCTCACATCACCCAAAATTTCCTCTTGGACCGCATCGGATGAACCCGGCTGCCGAACCATTCGGTGAATGGATGCTACACCGGGCGAGCTAGCGGACGACATTTGTCTAATCTCCATGAGCACTTTTGCCGCTAGCTCTGAATTCATTTGTGACGACGGACGCACACTTGAAGAAGATAACATGGAAACATCACCCTGTTCTGGTTCCTCTGAAATAGAAACTGAGAGAGTAGAGTGACCTTGTGGAGAAAGAGCCGGCATCGCACTTTCTCCAGAAACAACATATTGTGACACACGTTTCCAATGTTTCTCATCCCAATGTTCACATATAGGACAGGGATTAATGCGAGAACACTGACTACAATTAATACAATGATCATGAAAGTCAGAGGAAGATTTCTTCCTATTACAATTTGAACAACGTCCCTTCATTGTGAAAGAACAACAATAAGTCCTAGTTACTCGCAAAAACCCCTGACACAAAGATACATAACAACATGATCCATTAATAAATGAAAAAACAATTGCAAAACAAAATAATTTTGAAAAAATATTTTTTCAGAGAAGCCCAAGTTGCTGAAAAGGAACGTTGAGCCCCGATGGATCCGATGGCAAAGTGTGGTCAAAAATTTTAAATTTATATAAAATAATTAATGAGACACTTTCGGATAATATAAATGTATCTTATAATGAGATAAACTACCACAAAGGCAAACAGCCCCCCTCAAAAAAAGGCTGTTGCCAATGAAAACAAACAGTGTAAACACACTAGAAAACATGACTCCAGGCACTGAAAAAACTGGCCCGGAATCAGTCATCAATTACACTCTATCTGATGCAAAACAGAGACTCCCAGGGGAGAATCTGTAGAACATCAGATGGAAGATGCAGAACACAAACGTTATACACCCATGGGTGAAAACGTAACTATGGGGAAAATAACAGAAAACATTCTGTAACCAAGCAACTCTCCCAGGAAATTTTAGAAATGAAATTTCTCAAAAATATGCCAAAAGCATGGGAGAATTGCCAGGGGGGACTTTAGAAGGCTAGGGGAGAGGAAACACTGAATAAGCAGTGCAACAATTAGCAAGAATGACAACAAGAGGCCCATGCCTCGAAAATAGGCAACTTAACATAATTTCATCAAAAAATTTTAAGTACAGCCCTGATTATTTTTTGCCACTTCTTTTTCCTCTCCTCCTTCTATCCTCCTTAAAATCACATTTTCTCCAAAAATTACGTGTCTGGCATCCTTTAAACTGAGATTTACAAGCACAAAGATCAGTGAGATGTTGACTGATGAAGGGCCAAACAGAGAAAGAATGATAATTGGCGCCAATTTCGGGACGACTGCGTCACTGCGCATGCGCAGTAGAGGCGTAGTATGGAGGTCCTTTAGGACATGATTTCTTTTTGTTTTGGATGCAAATTTTGGGGATTGGGGGGCAAAATTTGTGTTTGGCCCTGGTTTTGTTAGAGTTAGCACCAGCTAAGTCTGGGTCATTGGTACAGTATAAAAATATTACAATTTTTTCAGACAGTACACTCTTTCAAATAGCTTTGGATAGGTAAAGGGTTACAGGAAACACAACAACATTTTATTCAAATAATTTGTCATATCTTAAATGATATCATAACTGACTGGTCATCTCTACATGATGATATATAAAATAAAGAAAAACTTCACTTCCATGTTTTCCAAACACCTGTCATCAATCAGTATTTCTGATGAGAATCTTGAGAGTAATATTAACTTAATTTTAGCTGCAAACTTGTTTACAGTACAAGTCAAAATAAGTTGTAGGATAACCACAAATATCTATGTATCATTCTCTTCCTACACTGATAAGACCAGAAGCTGACATCATTTTTCTGGAAGCTCCCACTGATAGCTTTCCAGAAAATGATGTCAGATTCTGCTCTTATCAGTACAGGAGCAGCAGCAGTATACTTAGTTTATTGCAGTTATGCTACAACTTATTTTGACTTGTACTGTATACACAATATTTTTGTGGTTTTTCCCAGTTCTCAGTGGAGAAAACTGGAACCAACCCTTACCAGATTCTCAAAAAACAAGTATTTTGCTGACAGAATCGATCTTCATGCAAACAGAAAATGCATAGGGTTAAACATTAGAATATCCAGCAAGAGGATCACAGATCCAGAAGTCGAGTTTTGACATTAAATTCTGAAAAAATAAGCTATTTATAGTAACAGTGACCTTGGAGTCCCAGACTCTGAAATCAATAGGTGTCTTCCCTTCCTATCGGGTAACCTCTGGTATAAGTTTGGTAAAGGTGCGTCAAACAGAACTAAAGTGATTGCCCGGAAACCAATTTGTCACAAAATATTCTATTTATAGTAACAGTGACCTTAATCCTGGGGCGCGAGACTCTGAAATCGATAGGTGTCTTCCTTTCCTATAGGGTAACCTCTGGTATAATTTTGGTAAAGGTGCATCAAATAGAACTAAAGTTATTGCTCGGAAACCAATTTGTCATAAAATATTTTATTTACAGTAACAGTGACCTTGACCTTGGAGTCCCAGACTCCGAAATCAATAGGTGTCTTCCCTTCCTATAGGGTAACCTCTGGTATAAGTTTGGTAAAGGTGCGTCAATTAGAACTAAAGTTATTGCCCGGAAACAAATTTGTCACAAAATATTCTACTAATAGTAACAGTGACCTTGATCTTGGGGCGCGAGACTCTGAAATCGATAGGTGTCTTCCTTTCCTATAGGGTAACCTCTGGTATAATTTTGGTAAAGGTGCATCAAATAGAACTAAAGTTATTGCTCGGAAACCAATTTGTCATAAAATATTTTATTTACAGTAACAGTGACCTTGACCTTGGAGTCCCAGACTCCGAAATCAATAGGTGTTTTCCTTTCCTATAGGGTAACCTCTGGTATAATTTTGGTAAAGGTGCATCAAATAGAACAAAAGTTATTGCCCGGAAACCAATTGTTTACGTCCGCCGCCCTCCGCCCGCCCGTCATTTCATCAAACTATAAGTCGAGATTGACTTCATCAAAACTCGACTAAAAATAGCCTCTGGTGGCCAGGTATTTTCATCCTCTCATAAACCATTCCTGTCAAGTTTTGGTTCACATCAGCTCAGTAGTTCCAGAGAAGAGGAGGAAAATGTGATGTCCCATTGGGTTTCTGTGGTAACTATAAGCTGCAACCTGTGGCCATGTTTGCAACCCAATCAACATTAAAGGAGGATCGTTGGTAGAGGGGGTCCCAGTCATCGACCATGTGAAGTTTCAAAACATTTGGCCTTTTGGTTTCAGAGGGGAAGATTTTTTCAAAATCCACCAATCAGAATCAGAGAATGCCTCTGGTGGCCATGTTTTCCAACCAACAGGAACAAAAAGAGGATTGTTTGTAGAAGACCTCCCATAGACCATTCCTGCAAAGTTTGGTTCACATCAGCTCAGTAGTTTCAGAGAAGAAGATGAAAATGTGATTTCCCATAGGGTTTCTATAGTAACTATAAGCCGCAATTGTGGCGATGTTTGCAACCCAATGAATATTAAATGAGGATCGTTGGTAGAAGGTGTCCCAGTCATCAACCAAGCAAAGTTTTAAAACATTTGGCCCTGTGGTTTCAGAGGAGAAGATTTTTGAAAATCCACCAATCAGAATCAAAGAATGCTTCTGGCAGCCATGTTTTTCGATGTACGGTAACAAAATGAATGTTTGTAGAGGACCTCCCATAGACTATCCCTGCCAGGTTTGGTTCATGTTGGCTCAGTAGTTTCAGAGAACAAGATGAAAATGTGATTTCCCACAGGGTTTCTATAGTAACTATAAGCCGCAACTGAGGCCATGTTTGCAACCCGATCAACATTAATTGAGGATTGTCGGTAGAGGGAGTCACAGTCATCATTTATGTGAAGTATCAAAACATTTGGCCTTGCAGTTTCAGAGAAGATTTTTGAAAATCCACCAACCAGAATCAAAGAATGCTTCTGGAAGCCATGTTTTTCATCCGACGGGAACAAAATGAGGATTGTTTGTAGAGGATGTCCCATAGACCATTCCTGTCAAGTTTGCTTCACACTGGCTCAGCGGTTCCAGAGAAGAAGATGAAAATGTGAAACATTTATGGACAACGACCGACGGATGATAGACGTTGGGCGACGACGGATGCCAAGTGATAGCAAAAGCTCACATGGCCTTTTAGGCCAGGCAAGCTAACAATACTGACTACAAGGACACTGTGTTATTGGAGTTCTATAAAATCTTGAGGAGTTCTTCAAAATGTGTTTTTTTAAATTTGAAATGTGGTGATGTTACAGCCACACTTTGTTGCCGTATTGTAACAAGAAACGAGTCGAGAGGCAAAAACGAGAAATGAAAATATTACTTTGTATCGATCATACCCCTTATATTTAATCTATATTTTCCCTACTTTGCTCATCTATCCATCCATCTATCATGCACTTTACCACAGGCCCCCGAAGTTTGACCAATATACTTAAATACAGGTACCATCATCAAATATCAGTACAATAAAAAACAAGAGACCCCATGGGGCCTGAGGCGCTCACCTGACCAAAGTTGTTTAAAGAAGGATTTAATTACAATCTATGGCCAGTTAACAAAACAGAGGAGCAAAGTTTTTTAATTATTTATAACTTTGCTGTCCATGCCAGATGATTTTTTTTCTAGTATTGTGATGCTACCACAGAAATAATGCCCAGATTTCAGGGAATTTAATTAACCCTAGGCAATAGCCATTGCCAAGGTATTTACCAACCTAAAATCCATTTTCCTAGGCAATAAATTTGCAGAGGCATTTATTGAAGTTTGTGATTTTTAAGCACATGGTTTAATTTTTCCTGCAGGGAACAAGAAACTTGAAGGATTATTGCATTAAAAAGGGGTATTAAGGTTGATTTTGATGTTTATATTTTAATGTTTATTCTAAACATAATTTGCAGTGTCGTTGAGATTTGAGGTAAATCCATTGAACGTGCTGAAAACAAACGTTATCTGTATTTGGTGCCATTAAGTGACTGTACTAATGAAAGCTTAAAAACTCTTTCAAGAAATTTATTGTCAAATACATCATCCCTTATGTTCATTCAGTTACCTTAAAAGGCTATTGAATTCAATAATAAACAATTTACTTGTCATGTTTGAGGGGTTACACAAATAAAAGGATTGTCACTGAATATCATCAATGGGTATGAAATGACAGTGGCACAAAATGTACTGGAGTTATTTGAAGTAATGAAACCCACTTTCTCGAGTTTTATTTCCATCGTAACACAGTCAACTTGTGGTGAAGAGTATAAACATTTGTTTTCAAGTGCTATTCATAACTGAATTTCGAGAATGTCGAAACATAAAGCGGTCGATGATTGTTTTTTTCTTCTTTTTTTTAAATACAAAGTGGAAGATGATGGAGAAACTGTATCAAACGTGTACTTTCTATTTCCAGTGATTCTTATGCCAAGAGTGAAAATATCTCTCACAAAATGTCACAACATGGGGCTGATGTGTTGGACAAGTGAGTTACCAGTACAACGAACATCATTTGTATTTTATTTTCATCTCAATCTTTTCAGCTGACAGACTGCTGTGATGTGTAATAATAAAAAAAAAACCATAAATTTCTTACCCAATTTTGTTGATTTAATGTTTTTTGAACTAATATATAAACCCTAGTTTACTTTATTCAAAATTGCCTAGGCAAGCAGTGTTTTTTGCTGAGGAAACACCATTTTCCTGAGCAGTTTTTTTGCCGAGACGAATTTTCTTAATTAAATGCCCTGGAATTTCAATAATGGAAAACTAGATTGTCCAAATATCAACCTAGGGACTACTTGACTTGAAAAAACTTGAAGGATGTGGTATACGAAATATCAAAAGATTCTGACTGGTGGTTCTGGAGAAAAAGATTTTGAGAATATTACCAATTTTGTTAAAATTTGCACCCCCACCATAGGGTATACAAATATCAACCCAGGGACTTTATTTGAACAAATTGAATATGTATCCTCAAAGAATGCCGTATACCAAAATATCGAAAGATTCTGATTGTATCTCAAAAAGCAGATTTTCAAAAATTATTCCTCATATTGTACTAAGTTAAAATTCAGTCCCAATATTAACCCAGGGACTTGATTTGAACAAACTTAGATCTGACCTCCCTAAGGATGCTGTATACCATATATCAAAGGATTCTGGCTGGTGGATCTGAAGAAGATGATTTTTAAAGAAATATCCTCATACTGCACTAAGTTAAGCTTTGAGCTCCAAGATAGAGCCCAAATATTAAACACAGGACCCGATTTGAACAAATTTGAATCTGCCCCCCCCCCCCCGCCCCCCCCCCCCCCCCCTCCCCCCCCCCCCCGCCCCCCCCCCCATTAGAGATGTTGTATACCAAATATGAAAGCGTTCTGACTGGTGGATTTTTAAAGATTATCCATAGGAAGCCCAAATATCAACAGAGGGACTTGATTTGAACAATCGTGAATCTGACCCTCTTAACAATGATGTATACCAAACATTAAAAGATTTTGACTGTTGACTGGTGGTTCTGAAGAAGAAGATTTTTAAAGATTATTAAAAATTCAGGCTCCTATATTGAGACCAAATATGACCCAAGGGAGTTTCATTTTAACAAACTTCTATCTGAACCCCCCCCCCCCCCCCCCCCCCCCCCCTATGGATTTTGTATACCAAACATCAAATAATTCTGATTAGTGGTTCCAAAGAAATTTTTTTTTTTTAATTTTTGAAAATATGCTGACTCATTTTTATTCCCCCCCCCCCCCCCCAGCCCTACACAACATCCTGACACAACCGATGGCATTTTTTTTACCGTTCAATTCTACTGGTCCTAAGGATGCTTCATACCAAATAATAGCTCTCTGTTCTGTGTGTTTTGGGAATTATCAGCATTTGAAAATATTTCTATTTTTAGCTCCTGGGGTTCCCATGGGGACACCATAAATTTTTTTTTTTTGCATGAGTCAAGTACTTATGACTCAGTAATACCACATACCAAATTTAGTTTAAATTGGACCATTGGTTCAGAAAATAGTAATTTGGGGTGTGGCATTTGCCTTTGTGATGCCCCTCCCATCACAAAGATAAACATCGTCTGAACAAACTTGATTCTCAAAAGGAAGTTAACAACCAAATATCAAGTCACTGTACCCACTGGTTCATGACAAGAACATTTTGGAGGATTTTCTCTCACTCCCTCCCTATGGGGCTGGGCAAGTTGATTTGAAAAAAAAAAAAACCAAAATGCGATGTCATAACAAGCAAGCACCTAAAAGTTAACTAAAATTGGTTCAGCGGTTTAGGAGGGGCAGGTGCAAACACCATGTTCACGGATGACAGACGACAGACAGTGAGTGATCACTAAAGCTCATCCTGACTTTCAGTCAGGCAATCCAGAAAATAAGCAGACTGTCATCTGCAAAATGAAGTCCCCAAAGGGTGAATTTAAATTTACCCTGTGTGAACCTCAGTCTGAATCAGGGTATCAAAACTAAATAGAGAGGTACCCAGAGGATAAATTGGCCCACTGTATTGGATAACATCATCAAATTCACCCTCTGGGGACCTCATTCTGCAAATGTCAGATGGCTTATTTTCAGGCCTGCAGTCAGGTGAGCTAAAAACAAGGTATGACACATTCCGAAACAATAAACAGTATTGTGTTATCTAGTTTAAACTATATTTATTTCCAAGAATGTTGACAGTTACAAACAATACTGACCACAAGGATACTGTGTTATTGGACTTCTATAAAATCTCGAGGAGCTCTTGAAAACGTTTTTTAAGTTTGAAGAGTGGTGATGTCACAGTCACACTTCAAATATAGCAACCTGTCGTTGACCAATAAAAGAGCAATGAAAAAGTTGCCATATTGCTACAAGAAATGAGCCGGCGATTGTGACTTATATTATATGAAGTGATAAAGTTTACAAAATTATTTGAGAAAAAGCAAATTTAAAAAAAATAGATGTCATTAAGGTTGTTAGTATATGATTTGCATAAATGAGTGCCGTTTATTTGATCAAAATCGTACAGTATTGTTATTTTGTGGTTTTCTAAAAATATTGTTTCAGGACGTGTCATACCTTGTATTTTTTTTATTGTATTGATATTTGATGATTGTACCTGTATTTGAGAATATTGATCAAACTAGGGGGACTGTGGTAAAGTTCACAAAGGATGGATGGATGGACAAACAACAAACACACGATATACCAAAAGTGGTCAGTGAAGGGATTCCTGGATCGGAAAAATTCTGGAGAAGTCCTATTAGGTACCTTCATAACATTTTTCTTGGGTTCTCCTAAATACTAGAATCCCCCAGAACCGTACAGAACCACCCCCCCCCCCCCCCCCAGCGCAGAACTTGCACAGTATTTTGCTATGAAATATTTTTATTTTCTGTAACAATCCTTACAAGAAACAAGAATAAAAGTAAATTCATCCTCATAGTCACCTTAGTCCAGGCGGTTCAGAGGGCTTCTGGTATTTAGTATTTTTCTCCTAAACACCAGACCCCCCGAACCGCATAGAATTCCCCCCGAACCACCCTCTAAATGACATTTGCATGCTGTTTTCGGAGAAAATATTTCATTTCCAGTTTCTTTTGGGATTCAAAATGAAACTGAAATTAAATATATTCACAAATTCGTCCATGTGTTGGCATTTGCTTGGCGGGTCACAATTGGGCTATATGATCAACATTTTGCTTGCTGAGGTGGTCATTCACACCCAGTACCATTCAATAATACCCAATAACAACCAATCCTGCCCAATAAGATTAATGCATGTAAGTTCAGTTTGGTGGAACTGGGTATAATGTATATAAATACCGGAACAACGTGGACAGATCGTGGAATTAAAATATGGCGGGGACTGATGTGATCCTGTATGGAGGGGTCTGGGGAAAATTTTTGATTTTCAGGTGCTCTAAGGTGGCTTCTAAATGCATTCTGGCCTCCAATAGAATATGATGAAAGGAAATTCAAAACACACATTTTTCGCTGTAAATGTTAAAATTATCACACCATACATCACATAAACTGTCACATACTGCTTCTGGTCATAGAGCTAGTCTGTCGTGGACAAAATATGACAGTCACCTGTCACATCTGACCGACGCACCGACCCACCAAACGACCGACCCATTGACGGACAGATGCAATCCAGTATATCCCACTTTCTCAGAAAGTGGGGGTATAATAAGTTTAAAGATTGTTGTAGGCACTGCGGTGTGCCACAATGAGAACTCGACCAGTCAACTCAACTGGCCATTCACAGATTCGGGTGAATGGCCAGTTGAATTGACCCGGCGAATGCCAGAAGCCCTCAATAAAATTAGAACTGGGAAACATACGCGACCGGAAATATTGGCTTAACATTAACTTCAAGGTTGGGGTATGCGATGTAAAAATAATGATACCAGGAACATACCATTTCTTCGGCCTTGTGGCAACAAAATATTCTTTTATACTTCGCTTCATTGCATCCCTCTTTCGACTATCGATTTTGCAGACAGTGGATACTTGCAGACAAGACTGTCCTCAGTTCTATAAATAACTGATATTCTACGAATTCTAAAAGAGGATCATGTCCCTTATTTGGCAACGTAATGTCATTAGTTAAGGAGGGGTGTTATAGGACAAGATTGTGTGGAATAAGAGCATGACTTTTTTAGTGGGCTCGGGGAGGGGGGGACTAGCCCCCCTAGTCTCCCCTCTGGATCCACCCTTGAACAAGATGAAATTGCAAAGCAAAAATGAGGGGGGTTCTGGTATTTAGGAGAACAGTTTTTCACAAACATACCAATGATAATACAGGGATTATTGTATAGGTTGTATAAATACTTGGAGAAAATTTGGTAATATTCAAACATTGCCGCTTTGTGGCGCTTCATCAAAATAATATGCAGCAATTATAGAATAAATTAGTGATGAACTGATAATCAGAATCAGCAATCGAAATCGGCCAGTTATGGGGCATCGGTCAGTTTATGGGGCATCGGCCGATTATGATAACTGGCAGTTTCCGGTTATTCTATATTTAACACTGACTATTAAAATCTCTTTGATATCTGGCCATTTCAATAAAGTTTCCCCATTAAAAACATGTGTAGTGCATAGCAGAATATTTAAGGTTTTGAAGAGCCGAGATACTACAGAATTTACCATCTGCAATTGGTACGAGATCACCACTATTCCCAGCTGATCTAAGTCACTAGTCTTCAGTCATGGTGCTGTACAACGTTGGATTGGGTACATGTATAAAATGTGTTCAGTCGGTAGTCTGTAGAACTTCATGATGCAAGCATAACAATACAATAAGAAATTAAAATTGGAAAAAACTAAAAAACACTCTTTTTTCGATGGTAGATGACTGTTAAGCAACATGTCATTTTTACTTCAGTTACCTCCCTTGATGTTTCTCTCCAATGTTGATATATTCTGATATTGCATGTGTATCTGTAAACAATGCGCCATACAACCTCACAACACAAATTAACATCACAGTTATTATTCAGTTAAGACACAAAGTATGTGTGCTCAGAATCTTCCTGCGTAATTCAGCCACATGTATTGTATTCTTGCACAAAACTGCATTAACACTATTTACCAGAATACCACACAATCATCACAAGAGAACAATATCGTGTGATTGTATCTTTTACAATGATCTTCCCCACCCAAGTCCCAAAATGCAAATATTATTTTGACTAATATTGCACAGCACTATACATGCATACTCTGAGAACTTATGTGGTATTAACCCTTTACCCAAACGCAGCCGATATCAAAATTTATTATTTTAAAAATTATTTTAATTTTTTCTCAATTTTTTAGCAAAACCATATCATGTGACTCCTCGATGAGCTCGTTCCAAAGAGGAGCCACATGCTATGGTTTTGTTGAAATCTTTTTTAAAATAATATTTTTTCAGCTGCTGAATTTGCATATTACGCTGGTGGATGTGGCCGATTCATTGGGTAAAGGGTTAAGCTTTCATAACAGGCTTTAATACATACATTTTTGAATACTTGAATACTTTTTAAATTAGAAGTATTTATAGCAAGGCCTTTAAGTTTTTTGTTTGTTGGGTTAAAAGTCATTTTTAAACTGATGGCCCTTTAGCTGAAGCTTTAATTGTGCTTACCATGCTTTGTTGGAAAACTAAAGTAATTACCTGACGGGAAATCCACTCTATAGGCGTCATAGTAATTAGACTACTCTCCATGGACAACACATCACAAAATGTGAGTGGATTACCTCTGAAAAATCACAGACTGGCGTTTCCTCCTGAACGTTAAGTATCAATTGCAATGGCACCCCAAAAGAAGGACTAATAAAGTTTTAGCAAATGCACTTCATGGTTAAACCTTGAGGTCTGTTGACTGAAAGTTTGCTAACAACAGTAGTATTTTCTTTATATTTCCATGCTTTCACTGATTATAATTAGTATTCTTATAATTTGTATTCATAACAATCAGTGAATACTGAATACACGTGAATACTTAATAAACTGTATTCGAATACGACTGAATACAAATACAGAATACGAATACCCCAACCCTGCTTTGTAATTGGTGATTTATTCTGCAGTATAACAGGTATTAACAGATTTCCTTCTGGGTCCTATTTCAACCATCAGAATTGGCATCGAAATTGGCATAATCGGCAGAGAAATAATCGGTAATCAGTTCATAGCAAGTTTTGATAATCAGTTCATCACTAGAATAAATATATTCTAAACCCATTTCAAAAAGAAAATTCAAAGCCCCACACTGGATTCTAGATAAAATTCAGCATTTAATTTAGTAATGGGGAGGTAACTCTGCAGTCATTCTTGGTCCCGATGAGGGAAGCCCCTTTCAACCCTCTTTAACTGTAGAAAATATAAATTTTATAGTAAATTTCCTTTCTTATTATACCTACCGCAATTGTTTACTACAGGCTTGCACTACAGTGGAAGAACCTAACTCAGATAAAATACTCTCTATTTTAATCTCTCCCAAGAGATTTGGGAAAGAAAAGTGGTGTAAAAACACCACGAAAAAATAAGCCAAAACTGGGTCGAGCGCCATCGGCGCACACCCAGTAAGGGACGCTCTTCTCTTAGTACAATTCCACGACTTCTGTTAACCAGTGCGCAAGCAGTAAACAAAACCATTCTTCTGAGTCCGCCAACATAGGAGTGATCAGCGGGAATGAAGGATTCTTAGCCGAATAAGAAGACGGGAGGGCCTCCATGTAAACAATTGCGGTAGGAATAATAAGAAAGGAAATTTACTATAAAATTTATATTTCTTATCAACCTACCTTATAATTGTTTACTACAGGCTGAATAGACAATAGGATGGAGGGAATCACATAACCAACCCACACATAACTCAACTGCACTGGAACCATGGACAGAGGAAGAGATCCCTAGGCCTATCAAACCATAGCATCACATACATTAGTAAAAGACAATGAAAGATGAGGCGTATGGTGAAGTGCGACGCACAGACAGAAAGGGCAGTAACAGCACAGAGCTGGAACTGACCCTGTAAAAAGCTGAATGGCTGGGATAGACAACAGCCTGAGCCGAAGAAAGAGGGCCCATAGGACAAAGGTCCTCTGTCGGCTCCTGCAACTGTCACAGATAAATGGAGAAGGTAGCATTTCTCCAGTAGGCTGCCAGTATAACATCCGACAACCTGATAGAGTTAGTAAAAGTCCCGAGAGGAAGACAATGCACGCACCTCGTGGCAGAAAAAACAATTGGTAATACAATCACCAGTAGCTAGATGAGCGGAAGCTGCACGAATAGCAAGACAAATCCATTGAGAAATGGATGCAGGAGAGATCTGGCATGTGAGAAAACGCATATCCATCCAGGATAAAGGTGCGAATGCTCCCCCACCCCCCCCCCCCCCCAAGCAGAGCAGTGCCCAAGAAAGTGCCCATCTTGGAGTAAACTGCAAAGTCCTAGGCCTTTTCAAGGAAAAGAGCTGAACAAGCTTGGAGCAGCAAGGATGAGTGTCGAAACAATGCGGAACCACATATGAAAAAGGTCTCCAAAGCATGGACTTGTACCCACTGCTGGAGACCCCCAGAAACAAACATATATCAGAAACTCCACAATCGGTGTGATCGAAGGAGTGACAGAAGCAACAGAGTGATCGCACACCATCAACAGAAGAACCTTCTACTTAGCCACAGAGGCTAAACCAGTGGAGTGAGTGCCTCCTTGAAGAAGAAAAGCAACTCCACTGCTTGTCTCTAAAAACCACTACGGAGGAGACAGGACCCGATAAAAGACATGCGCGAAGGCACAATGAAGTCGGGTCAACTTGAAACCTCCTCGAGCGACTTTGGCAAAGAAAGTCGTGATGTAGAGGGAGACATGCTGCAACCACCGCTAACAGAGAGTAGAGCAGATTGATCCACACCCACCGAGGTGACAGGGGTGTGATCGAAAGGATTCGACGACTGCAGGTTCATATCTGGGCTAGAACCTGAGGCAGAATCAGAACCGGCAGGAAGGCGTAGCCAACAAGACCGTCCCAAAGGAGGGGCAGAGCATCCACGGCGAAAGCCAGAGCATCTGGATACAGGGACACGAAAGTGTCCACCTGATGGTTCCAACGAGTCGCAAAGAGATCGATGGAACACCGCCATGTGGAGCATCCACTCGGTGGAAAAGAACCTGCCCCGTCGGGACAGGGAGTCAGCTATGACATTCAGACGACCGGGAATGTGACAAACAACCACCCCGGCATTGACATCCCGAGTCAATTCGTACATTGGAACAGAGTGCGTGCCGCCCTGGTTCCGAATGTAAGCAACCACTGTCAAATTGTCAGACAACAGAAGGACCTGACGATTCGACCGATGAGGGATCCACTGCCTGAAACTCAGAAGAAGAGCAAGAAGCTCCTTCTGGTCGATGTGTCAAGATGCCCGATCCTGGTCCCACATCCCGTGAAGGGAAAGACCTAGAGGATCCAATGGCGCACCCCATCCGAGATCGCTGGCATCTGCCGTCAGAACGTGATCGGACGTGGGTAAGTCCAATGGGACATCCTGCGTGATCCACTGAACATTCGTCCAGTGGAGAAGGTGAGGATGAAGAGATTCTGGAGACTGAAGCACCAGAACCAGAGAATCGACATTCGGCCTCCAACGACTGAGCAGAAAGTGTTGGAGAGGTCTGACATGCAGCCGACCTAGAGGAATGAGATCCGTCACTAAACCGCAGAGACCGAGCAGCCGGAGACTACCCCGTGCTGTCACGGATGTGGACTGGGACAGAGTCAGAGCAAAAGCTGAGAGAATCACAGCCCTGGCCTGGGGAACCGCCACCGTATTGAACTGAGTGCGGAAGGCCATTCCCAGATGACAAAACGACTGAGAAGGGACCAGATCCGACTTCTCTTCATTGACTCTTGAATCCTAGCGACGTGAGCAAGCTCAACCGAGTGTTGACATCAACTCCAGTAAGGCAGCATTGGAATGCCTCTGGAGGATATCGTCTAGATATGCCGAAGTAGTCACCCGGGACTGTGTGCGATGGAAGGCTATCACATGTGACATCAGTCGGGTGAAGATCCAAGGAGCCAGGTTGAGGCCAAAAGGCATGGCCTTCATCTGGTAAACTCACCCCAGAAAAATGAACCTGAGATACTTCCGCGACACCCAATGAATCGGAATGTGAAAGTAAGCATCTCGCAGGTCGATGCTGGAAGCGAAATCTCCCTGGTGAATGGAATGGCGGACCGACCTGAAAGTCTCCATGTTGAACTTGGGAGCAATGATAGACTGGTTCAGGATACTCAGATCAATAATCGGTCGGAGTCGGCCATCCTTCTTCGGCACCAAGAACAGGCAGGAATAAAACCCCACTGACTGAATGTTCTTGACGACCTCGATTGCCCCCTTGGCCAGGAGATTGTCTATCTCCGTGGACAAAAGCTCCCGACGTAAAACGTCTGAAGGAACTGTGGTTGGAAGAGGCACTCTGGACAGAGTGGCGGTGCCTTCTGAAGGATATTCGCAGCCCAGACCGAACAACATCGAACACCCAAGGATCGGATGTGATGGTGGATCAACGGTCTGCAAACTCTGCTATCCTTCCTCCAACCTGGACGAATTGAGGTGAGGACCTTCAGTTCGAGCCCCGATGAGGCCCGCGAGAGAAGAAACCACCTCCTCTACTAAATGAAGAATCCTGAGACTTCCCTCTAGCCTGCCAACAATTACCTTTACCCCGTGCATAAGAAGTAGAAGTGGTGGAAGAAGGATCAGCCCTTTGCTTCGCAGAGGAAGCAGAAGGGTACTTGTTAGGCTTTGAACAGTCCGTGCTTCCCCTAGAAGGCTGATGAAGCTGACGAAGCAGCAGCTGATCTTTGGAATGATGTGTAGGACGTCATCCCGGACCGTCGACACAGAACCCATGGAACAGTAGCGGACCTGCCAAAGAAGCAGATCGAAGAGCAGCGCGCTGCCCCCAGGAAGGGATCGGCCTGTGTTTCAGCACAGTGTCCCTTCGAACTAGTTCAAAAATAGCCATGTCACAGGCATGCGTGTGAGTAAGATGCATGAGCGCCTTGGACAGTACTCGCAAAGGAGCCTGTACATCGTCAAACCTATCTGGAGGCAGATAGGCAGCTATGGCAGAGATGACGTGATCGGAGAGAGAAAGCATACCCAGCATTTCTCTCGATAAGCCCAACATGGACTCCAGAGTCATCATAGGAATGATGGCAGACTTGGGCTTGGAAAGCCCAAGGGAATTGGAGTCCTGATCCAAAACCTTCAAAGTCTGGCAGACTGACAGATTGGCGAAATCGTAGTAACGATAACGCACCGGAGGCAAAAAGGTGTCAACCCTTGGTGAAGAACAGAGCCTTCATAGCCTGAGTCCAAGGCTGAAAATGCTTCAACCACCTGTACCGACTGGCATGGTCGAAGACGCCCAGAAGCAGGTTGCTCCACAGGCTGTAGGCGAGTGACCGATGATCGCAGCCTGGCTGACACTGTCAGCTGGTTTGATGGTTTGAGATCCGGAAGGAACCCAAACACAGTCAAGAGCTGCCCCCAAGTCAGAAAACTGCTGGCTCTCGACATCAAGGATGTCTGACTCCTCCCCGGAGGCGGAAGACACATAGCTCATCGTGGGCAAACCAGCCGACGCCTCCCATGGTGTAGGCACACCAGGTGGATCAGAAAGCGGCCTGTTTCCAATCCCGGGAGGCGGCGCCATAGGGGGCGTCTGGAAACCACTCGCTGCCTCGCTGGAAACAACAGGAAGGCTCTTGGACAGAACGTGAGCGAGTAAGCAGAGGGCCTCCCTAAGCTCACTGCCCGTACCGGCCGGTTTAACATGGGGATGAACCAGCAAAGTGACTTCACAACTGACTCTCTTAACCAGCGAAGGGTCACGATCCTCCAATACACCCGAAGCGGGGCGACAGGCGGGAGCCGAAACATCTGAGGGCTGCCCGTCTATAGGGGTACGACACACCCCGAGGATCAACATAGCGAGAGTTGCCGCAGACCTCTGCAGGGCAGAAGGTCCAGGCTGCACAGAAGGCGTTGGTCCCGCAAAACTGGCCGTGTGACCAGAATGAGTGGACGGAAAATGCCAATGACAAAACTGTGATACTCGACAGCGCAGAGACCACAGTAGAGGGTTCGGCCGACAGCCCCTTCCAACTTCGCCGAGTTGAAGTCAGGGAAGGCTGAGGCCAATACCCCCACGTCTACACTACCAGTCACCGCTGCAGACCACTGCAGGTATAAAACTGCTGTGCTCAACGGCTGAGAGGACACAGCAGGGGGTTCAGTCGGCATCCACTTCCGACTTCGCCGAGTTGAAGTCGGGGAAGGCTGAGACCGATACCCCACAACCACACTACAGACATCACTGCAGACCCTTGCAGGGATAAGCCGAGTCCAGCTAAAAACGGTGCCTGATGACGTTGTAGACAGAACAGCAGTAGTAGCAGATACGATGGGAGCTGTTGGAACTGGCAGAAAAGGGGAGGGAGCCACCTAGCTCGGCCTCCAAAGGAGGAGTCACAACCCTAGTGACAGCCTCAGATGTCGACTGGAGAGGGCGCATAGTCCCAGAACCAGGCATCTCTTCACCAGAAATCCAACAGCTCCCGCAGTATCCACCACGGTAAAAAAAAAAACTGCACATCCCCCACGGATGGGGAATAACTCTCACCAGACGTGATCGAGTCGGGAGGCCCTGAAACAACAGCGTTCCACACCCACCGCAGGTGCGGGAGGAGCTGCACATCCCCACGGAGGGGGAGTAACTCTCACCAGACGGGGTCGAGTCGGGAGGTCCCAAAACGACAGCGTTCCCCACCCCCCACAGGTGTGGGAGGAGCTACACATCCCCCATGAAGGGGGTATAACTCACACCAGACATGGTCGAGTCGGGAGGCCCTGAAACGACAACGTTCCCCCCCCCCCCCCCACACGGGTGCGGGAGGAGCTGCACATCCCCCACAGAGGGGGTATAACTCACACCAGACGTGGCCGAGTCAGGAGGTCCCGAAACAACAGCATTACACATCCTCCGCGGGTGCGGATGCGGGAGAAGTAGCCACAAGAATGCACCAAAGGCGAGGGCTAAAGGAACCAAACTGGAAATAACAGAGGTGAGAGCAGTAGAAGAAAAGGGTGAACTCAACAGATACAGAAAGTAGAAGAACACCCTCAACTATGAGAGAAGGTGCCAGAAAAAAAAAACGGTGGGTACATGACAGAACCCAAGCGGCCGACAGGGACCGAAAAAACAGAAGTTCAGTCCTCAACAGAGTGAAGATATCCTGTCCAGACAGTCCCTCATTGACACCTAACTCCAATAACAATTTAAATTTATCAACCGAAAAATTTCATTGTCGGGGGCTGCAATATATTTTTCGCGAATCAAGTGAATTTGTTCATCAAGAATATCATGAATCAGGATCAAACAACTTATGCTTTCTCAAGGCAAGAGAATGAGTAAATGCACCCCGTCAGCACTCCCAGCTACAGGGGAGGGAGCCCCCAAAGGTGACCCACCCATTGGGAGGGGTCTGGAATGGGTACAGGGGGATTCGCAGTGGCAAATTCAGTTTTGTACACAAGCGCATAAATGCGCCAATGTCAATGCGTTTCTATGTTAATTTACTATCCAGTAGAAATAAAGCATTGGACCCTAGATTTGTTGCCGCAACCGCAAACATGTGCTCCCAGCATAACTTACAAGCTACGCGGCACGTGCTGCGTGACGTAGGCCTATATGTCAAACTTTTGAATTTGAAGACAGACATGCTAATGCTCGTAAAGGTCTCACGAAGAACAGATTCTCAAACAGATCCTATGTAGGCAAATGATTGGTGATTGTTTGAAGTTTCATAAATATGCAAATCTTTGGAATTACAGCCACAAGTTGCCCAGGCCTCAAATGTCAGATGTGGTGTCAGTGACTGTAACCAAATATCTGCATGGCAGTATTTTCACTCAGTCTTCCTTATAAATGACTTACATATCAAAAGCGAGAGATCCCTCCATTATTCAAGTTGTCGTGTAGAAACAAAAATCAGTTTGGATGGATGCTAGGACAGGTGAAGAAATGGACAAATTATTTACACATACATGATCGGTTTTCAAAACATGACAACAGCTCATATTGACTTCGGAGTCGTGTTTGTGCCCCCCCCCCCCCCCCCCCCCACCCCCGAAAACATTGTGGAAAGATAGAAATTGTAATCCCCACTGGCACTGAGAAGATATAGAAATTTTCACTTTCACGGTATCAATCAAAATGGCGGCATCACTTCAACACGTGTTCAGCTTAAACTGATGCATGAAACCCGCCATCGCAGCATGAAAAGGCAGCGATCAGCTGTTTACTTTCATGCATCAATTCAAGGTTGAAACGGGACGAATTATCGATAGGAATGATCAGATTCTTATAAAAAGCGTATAATAAAAAGAAAATCTACTGTTTTTGAGGGGATACCGAAAATTATCTCACTTGTGACTGAGACAAATGGTTATTTCAGCTCACGCAAGCGCTCGCGAAAAATAAACATTTGTCTCGGTCACCCATAAACTAATATTCTGTTTCCACTCAAAAATGCTAGATATCCTCTATTTCCACTCAAAAATGCTAGATATCCTCTATTTATCAATTAACTACTTTCTATTTTTTTACAGAAACTGTTTTGCTTGCTCAGACTCTCTTCCTCTGTCCAGGTTTTTTGCCACTCCCGCAACTCTGGGGATTATCAGTCTCCCGTCAGTTGAAGCTATATGTTTTGATTTCTCAATGGTCAAGTTCAAGAGTCTTTCTTTCTGCGATCCAGTTGGTCAGCAGTCAAGTTTGTCCATGTCTCAGCTGTAATTTTTTTGCGAGTGGAGCCAAATTAAAACTTCCACAGCCATGCAGAACACCCCTAAAGTCCGTCATTTGGTCCGTTACTATTGCTTCAAGTCTGTCAATCAAGTCCGACAGTTTCAGAATTTTCCAGTCATTGTCCAGTTTAATAATGTTATTTATCGATTTACAGTTATTGTTTGTTCATAGTTTGCCTACGCATTTACTGCGTTGTCTCGCCTCAAAAACCTTTCTCCGTAGTTTAGGTAGTAGATTGTCAGTTACTGCGTTGTCTCGCCTCAAAAACCTTTCTCCGTAGTTTAGGTAGTAGATTGTCAGTTAAGTATTTTCTGTCGTGTTCAGTTTTGATTTCTTTTTCAATTTCGTCGTACACTGTGCTGTCTTCAACTGTTATTAAACCGGTCTCAAAATTAAAAAAAGGTATGGAGCTCATAATTTGGAGGATAAGTCCCTACATACTCAACTACTGCAGTGTCTATCTCAGCGTCACCCTCAAACCAAGTGATACGTCTCCTATAAGAAGGGTCTCTTTTCAATACCGAATATTTTCTGATGACAGTAATGATCGAATCGGTAGATGGCTGTGGGTGTAACTCCTCAAACTTTCGCTTAACTATTTTACCATAAATACTCTTTTTTCTCTCTATGTAAATTAGACCTCCTGTCACTGACTTCAAATAATGATGTTTAGTTGAATTTTTTTTGTAGTGCCCCCTACTCCACAGTCATCTGGATGATTACTCTGCTTATTAGCTAATCGTCGTTTTTTAATGTCAGAGTTGTCAATTACAAAGAAGGCATTTTCTTTCACACCTGCAGGGATGGATGGTAATACGTCTCCGGCATTTGTTGCAAGATTATAAACGTCTTCAATCGTACATATAAATTTCCCATTCAGTCCATTTGCAATAGGGTTTTTGTATGGTGCAGGCACTACCTCTGAAAGTCGAGTTAAAGACACACCTAGGGCTTGTTTGCCATATAATCTGCAAACACCCCCATACAGTGGAAAGATTATGTGCACAACAATCTACAAACCGTTATCAATACAATGCTTTGTCGGAGGATGGTAATCAAGGTGTTAGGAGATTAAAGTTGTCTTCTCTCACTCACTTAATTAACAACTTGATCTACGGTCGTCTTTTAGTATTATACGAGAAGACGACTGTAGATTTTTGCTCATGGATCAACATTTTTCATTATAAAATGGGATAAACATATCCTATCGAGCATCGTTATAATAGTTTACACATAGGTTTATAAGGTCGCCATCAACCCTTTTGTGCTTTCACTTTGCCCATAACCCCTTTATTTTTTCTATGGTCGTCTATGCGGTATCAGGACAACTCGTACTCACGGCAACTCGTACCAGTCAAGTCGTACCCAAAATTGGACGACTCGTACCCATTTTCGACTGGACAACTCGTACCCACAGTTGGACAACTTGTACCCAAGGTTGGACAACTCGTACCCACAGTTGGTCAACATGTACCTGGTCTTTAATTGTATGGGCGAAGGGGAATATTGGCTGAAGGACTTGAGAAGATGAGTGTCTGCTTTCAATGGGTGTGCATAAAGGCAAAAACTTTCCATTTTTAGCATTTATCTCAGCAGAACAGTCTGAACAGATTTCGCCGAAAGTCAATTTCGCCGGTATGAACATTTCATCAAGAGAGCAATTCGAAGGAAATAGGAAATATTTAAATTATATATTAATACAGTGGTGTAGACATGGGAGACGATCCCACCCCTTCCACCCCCACTCCCCACCCCCCCCCCAAAAAAAAATTGGGTAATCTTTGGCTCTTCGTTAAACGTCTGACGGCTTTTCTACGTCATATTTTGTTGTACTGGTAGCCATACCCAGCATTTCCTGTGTTGAGGGGTTAACGCAAAATCAGATGCGAGCGGGGCTCATTCCTCCCACATACCTCACCCCTTCATTGGTTGAAGGATTAACGCGATGTCGGACGCGATCGGGGCCCATCAGAAGTCCCTTTCCTGGTCAAATTACATCTATATAGACCTGTGCCATTTTTGTTTCGATCGGTCGAGGCACGAGAGTCAGGTGCCAATAAAGAGATAGAGAGAGAGAGAGAGAGATTCACTTTTATAGTCCAATTGCAACCCTTACAAAAATGCTAATTATCATTCAATTTTCATGATTGTCATGGAAGATAATTGTTAGAAAAACACACCTCTCAATTGGAAGATTAACTTAACTGGCGATAATAATATGCACAGATAATTGGAAGAAAATTAAACACCAATCGACTATAAGGTAATAGATGACAGAAAATAATTCTTCATGATCTCACACCTGTCACTGCCGGGTTAAGTCTAAATTAAATGACTGTCGAGTTTTCAGGTGTGTCTGTGTTGACCATAAAATTTTCGACAGAAATCAGTTGATGCGACCTGGTGGACTCATAGAGAGAGATATATTAGAGCTTTTTACTTGGATTTTTTTAAATGAACATCATTTGTGATCTTCTTGATTCAGTCTATCACTGGTCATTGTTTGCCGTTTTTCTTCCGAGCGGGTAAATGTGCTACGCTTCAAGTACAAAATCCGGCTGGACTCTCAATTTACAATGAAATCTTTTCTCGCCTGACCGGAGTGGCGCCTCACCAGTGATGTAGCTTTGCCACATGAAAAATAATCTAAAGGTGGAGAGTGGCATTGTTAATTAGGAAAGGCAAGACTTAATGCGATGAAGGCTATGGTTTTCACCCTGATAATTTGCAGAGCTTAGGCCTTGATGCAAGGCCTTTTAGTTTTTTCCAGTACTCTATTTCCCAATATTGAAGCGCAGAAACCGGGTGTCAGGGTTGGGGGGGTGTCATTCACCCCAGTTCTCGTACGAATACGATTGCAGACTTCCAGGAACCACTGGTGCCTGCTTTCAACAAAGTACGGTCAATGAATATATGTTTCCTGCTCTGCGTATCACAGCCGTCATTTAGACGTAAAATTTGTGTTTATTTCATTCATATTCGTGGAATATCCGACGAAGGAATTTCAAAGTAAACTGATTTCCATTACTATTATAGCACCTTAAACAGATCAAACAAAAGCAAAAACCCCGCTTCTATAGTTATTAGGCCATTACTGCCTTCGCCCATACAATTAAACACCAAGTACAAGTTGACCAGCCATGGGTACGAGTCGTCCAACTTTGGGTACGATTTGACTGGTACGAGTTGCCGTGGGTACGAGTTGTCTAGAAACCGTCTATGCTCATCTTTTAGTCCGACAGTGATTAATTGTTTATTTTTTTATTACCAAAGATATTAACTGCTTCCTGATCTAATAACTGACCCTCATTTTTTTAACACCTTAAATGAACCTACAAACAGATCAATTGAATTGAAAACAATGCAGTGATGTCTACAACAAGACTGCATTGTTTTCAATTTGTTTAACTTGATATCAGAAATGCATTCATCTTCGTGGAAAATAGAGTCAGTCAGGGTTTAACAGGTCACCTTTCATATTTTCGTTTATTTCTCTCAAGTAAAATAAGTTATCCAAAGTTTGTTTTTTGTTATTGACAGACAGGTATCTGACACTCATTATTGCAGCGGAAATATTCAGATAAAGCTTCTGTTTATTTTATAAAATTGGATCGTTTGCCTGTCGCGATTTGGTCAGTAACGGGTCGCTTGCGTCTATAAAGAATCACCCTCTTTGGCACCCACTGGCGATCTATTTTCCCAATTTATATGTATTTATTGGACACAAAAAGTCTTTTTTGTCTTCTCTGAATTAATTTCACCACACTTTTTCACAACTTTTACAGTGGAAAGAAGTGAAAACGAAGTGTTTCAGATGCAGTAGTTTAGCGTTAATTTTCTAAAAATAGTTCAACTGGAGCAGTGTTTCAATGGGTTTTAATGCGCATGTCTGACAGTGACCCGGTATTGACAACTCGACTCGCTGTTGAAACGGAATAAATATATCATGATGCCAGATATTTATCCCAATTATTTTTTCGTGAATTTGAAGCGTACACAAACCTGTTCAAATAATAATAATTACATTCACACTCTTTATATTACTCTTCCCGTAACTGAGACGTAAACTTTTTTTGCGGTTTCGCGCGTCGAAATTTTCTTCCGGTGCACATTCAGTCTTTTTAAAAAAAAATCACTTTCGTCAACAAAAAACAACAACAAACTCGTGAAACTTTCTAAGACGACGGGCAACAAATTACTTCTTCTAACTGGAATAAAATTTTAGTTTGAAATGCTCTTCAAATTCGATTTTTTTAAGGCTCAACACCGCCTGACCCGTTACTGCCTGTGACCCGTTACTGCCTGAATGACTGTATTTCAGAAAAAAAAGGTTGGTTATTGGCTGCAGCCAGGAAAAGCAACATTCCAACACAGTGGAGGTTCCATTTGAAGACACGTGGGAGTCGAGGGTCCTGCAAATCCGACGTTGAGGAGTGGTGCTAACGCGGAATATGATGGCATCCTCGACAGTAAAAAGAAGAAAAACCATTGGAAACATTTTTGTTTCCTCGCTTCCTTCTCTCACTCTCAATCATTGAAAGCTAACTCGAAATTAGGAGAGAATAGCCTTCACATACTTATATATAAATGTCTTGAAGATGTCATTGTCAATCTATTGATATGATCTGCCTTCAAAATAGCCCGAGTTAGTAATAATTACTATATTAAGTAGCATAATTTGTTCCAATTTTATCGATTTCACAATGTCACATCAACGTGTCATCGCTCAATTTGTTGTTATTGTAAACAAATGACGCTCCGGTTATCTCCCTTGATACTCAGGAGCGGTGTCACTAAATATTGAATCTGACTTGAAATACCGAATCTGACCCCCAAAAGATTAATTAAAGATACTTTTGGAGTCATTACTGACATTAGTGAGGTGTCGTAACTTGACGTAAGCGAATGAGTTCCATTATCCAGTTTTTGGGGAGCCTCTTTGATGATCGCCGACATGGGACTTGTTTTAACATATATTAGATTATCACCAATTACGGATTAGTGTTTGTTCAGCAGCAGGGCTGCATCAAGTTGTTTCAGTGAGCAAATCAAAAGTGAAAGCGTATTTTTGGGACGATAATTGTGGAAAAGATTAGTGCCAATTAACAGTTACACTTCAATGTATTGTCAACTGTTTTCTAAACAGTATTGAGTTCATTTTCGAAATTTCTTAGAAAATTAGAGAGAGAGCGCGCGCGAGAGAGAGAGAGTAGGGATGGATGGATGGGGTCCGGGTCTTTTCGTCCCCAGGTATTTTTCCGGAACCATTCGGCCTCAGTCGAAGCCGAATGTTCCCACTTTTGAGGCCGAATGTTTCCACTTTTGGTAAAAATTTTCGGAGTTTGGGAGTTGAAAAATAACTTTAAAAAATAATTTTTTAGTTCATTTTGTTTTTTTTATATTAGGTTTTCTAGAATATTTTTTTCAAGAATAATATATACGGCGTACCTACCTTTATTCCTAAAGTCGAAATATATTGAGCACAAGACCAATCCATAATGAAATATAAAATCCATTGTATAAAATCCACTGCACTGAATAACAATGACAATATATGTGCTCCAATGCCGATGTGCAAACCCGAAATGATATACTTCATCTTGAATGTAGTTTGGCACAACTCAACATAAAATTTTTGTTTTCATAAGTTCTTCTGAGCACTTGATTAAGCGATCATATACTGTTTTTTCTTTGGACCTTAAACCTTTTTATGTGGACTGTAATTGTCCTTGATGAGATAATCTTATACAGTTTCTTTGAATATTTATTTGAACACTTCTTGAGTAAAAACAACTCCTCACATATATAAGGGCATCGTGAAAAGATTGCAACATAAGCAAAGGAAAAAAACCTGTCTCTAATATTGAGCTTAAGCTTTATGACCATAAACTTGAAGGTAGTAATGAGGCAAAGTTTCTGGGATTCACCCTGGATAGCAGTCTCTTTCTAAACAATCACGTAAACTCAGTAACTGTCAAAGCCACTAAACGCATCAATTTCCTGAAAATTATTAGAGGTAAAAATTGGGGAGCCAATAAAGAAGTTCTCCCTTTTTTCTCAGGGTAACCGCAGGGTTGTAGGACGGAAAGCTTTAGGGCCTCTATTTGTGTGTGTGTGTGGGGGGGGGGGGGGGGGTGGGGGGAGGTCGTGCGTTGGAGGAGCACTTTGTCATCACATATGTCATGAATACGGAACGAAATTAAGTGCAACTCTGGAAAGGAAATGCACACGTTTTACCATAGTCCAAACTTGGTCCAAGGACGTACCAAACCCAAAAATGATATTACAGAATTTGCGTCCAAGTTTGGACTAGTTTTAACTATTACTATGGTCTGTTATGAACCGTTGTGAATTAGCGACGTGCAATATCTCAGTATATAAAATAGACAGCGACGCCGACACTATTGTTATGTCAAAATACGTCCTGTTAGGATACCCATCATTGGTGAAAAGTGTGTGTGTGTGGGGGGGGGGGGGGGGGGGAGGCACGTGCATCTGTGCCCCCAGCTACGCTGCCCCTGTTCATCCACATACTTCTTACGCTTCAAGAGGCAAGAACAGCCGGTATGTGTGGTTGTGTTCCCACATCTTACCTTTAGTTACCCTTGCGTTGTGAAGACTTAAAACCTTCAAATCAACAAATTAAAGAGCATTGGGTGGGTGGCTTTAGATGGGATTCCAGGAAATGTATGGGGATTCCGGGAAATTTATGGGGGATTCCGGGGTATTTCGGGGGATTCCGGAGTATTCCGGGGATTTCGGTGTTTAGGGCGACCCCCCAATCTTTACAAATCAAAAATACGCCCAGTCATGGAGTACGGGGCCATAATAACAAGTGACCTGATTAAAACCAACATTGAAAAACTACAACGGGTCAAAATCATGCCTTGCGTGTGTCTCTGCGCAAGCCCACGTGGACATCGATAAAACAATTTTAGGAGATAGCAAAAATAGACACAAAAGCAATGCGCTTAAAAGATCTTCAAAGCAAAACTCAAAATAGACTTCAAGACAGCGAATTAATAATAGAACTCAACGCGCATCGCGTCCTCAATAGGAAAACTAAATAATCTGAGGCGTGTCCATCGAAAGGGTTAAAGATTACATCATTGCGATGGGGTGAACCAGATATTCTGTGACATAAATTCAGAACTGGCTGCGGGTGATACGAAAGCTTGCCTCTGTTACCAGTGGGAGTTGTAAACACCGAGGAAAATCTCCACCTGCTGCTGGATCTCCCCTACCCGAGATATAAATTTCGAGGACAAAATGCTGGCTTCCCCATCCACATGTCACTGGTCGTCACGGACGGAACAGTTGTAAATTAAAAACCGAATTGCTCTAATTTCCAGCTCTCTATCTTTTCTACCTCCTCTATCTCATCAGACACACGACGAAACTGAATGACAAACTATGAGGGATTGAAACAATCCTCATGCAATGATGTGCAGAAAACCTAACAAGACCATGGCAAGGATTGAAACAATCTTGCCAGCAAACAGCCCTTTTAAGGGCTTTTTTTTCTTTTTGAGGGGGAGGGGGGTTGGGGGGGGGGGTCATTTGGAATTCCTGAAGGATAACCAGATACCTCATAATCACATACGGCATCCTATCTCCCAGAAGGCTTGATGGATTACTCCCGGTTTTTCAAAACTAAACTGTTGGAGCTTTCTCCTCTCCTTTTTTGTAACCGCTATGGTCATATACCGGGGCCGCTACCAAACCGGCGTTGCTGTTTGGTTTTCTTTTCTCTTCTATGATGTTGTCACTTGCCGTCACGTCATTTAGAATTCCCGAAGGATAACCAGATACCTCATAATCACATACGGCATCCTATCTCCCAGAAGGCTTGATGGATTACTCCCGGTTTTTCAAAACTAAACTGTTGGAGCTTTCTCCACTCCTTTTTTGTAACCGCTATTGTCATATACCGGGGCCGCTACCAAACCGGCGTTGCTGTTTGGTTTTCTTTTCTCTTCTATGATGTTGTCACTTGCCGTCACTGAATTAAATCAACTGTATTTAAACACATTGGATTCTTACACCATGCTTTATTGAATGCTATTCTACAACTGACAACTGAGTATACATAGAAGATATATCGCCAGTTTATATATATGGGTTTCCCACGATTCTAGCACCGGATGTGAATTCCTGTCTCATGTCTGTTATTTGTCATAAGTTGATATGTATCAAGTATAATACATTACACCTCTCCCCTTTTCGAATTAAAGGTTATATACCCAAAAATTAGAAATGGGTCTACTGACTCTTTTACTAATATGGAAGTTAACTAAACTTAATACTCCATTACTGTGTGAATTTAAAAAAAACAGCACAGTAACATCAAAAGGGGATTATTTTGCCCCAGCACTTTGATGTTACCTGAATCCAACCAGTTACCGAATTCCATTATAACATGAATTAATAATCCATCATAGTAACAACAAAAGGGGATTATTGTGCCCGGCACTTTGATGTTACCCACTACACAGACACGTGACACACAAAATTATCTAAATGTTTAGGCAAGCGACGTTCACGCGTAGGCCTGTCTCCAGAATCGTTTAGAAGTACTTTGTCAGAATCGTTTCCAGTTTCATTTTCGTTCGTTTCTGGTAGAACTGCTTTTGTCATTTTGAGGGTTGATATTCGTCGATTTACTCGTCGCGCTATCGACATACTTCTTCACATGAGTGACATTCCTTCTGTAAGTAACTCCATCGTGTGATGTAACTGTAACCTGATTTCCGTCACGGTTTGTTACGGTATAAGGTTCATTTGCAAACTTAGAAGAAAGCTTATTTTGCTTCTCGAATTTCAATAGCACTTTATCTCCAACTTTTAAGTTGCATTCCTTTGCGTTTCTATGAGAATCAACGTAATCTTTTTGTTTCTGCTTTAGTTCAGAGTCCCTATCTCTAAACGCACTACTATCCTCTCCGTTTATTCCGATCTTCGTGCTTTCAAAGTCAAATACTTCGGGAATTTTAGTTCTCAGCTTTCTTCCAAACATCAACTCAGCTGGGCTAACTCCAGTTGTTGAATGAGGGGTTGATCGATATGCCAAAAGAAAGTTATTGAGTTCCTGTTGCCAAGCCAACCCTTTTGAATTTGCAATTCTTATTGCTTTTAGAAGACTGCGGTTTTTGCCTTTCTACTTCCCCATTAGCTTGTGGCCACAAAGATGTTGTTCGTCGATGGGTAATACCACAGTTATTCAAGTATGTAATAAAATCCTGAGAAACAAACTGAGGACCATTATCAGTTCTGAGTGATACAGGATAGCCATGGACAGAAAATATTCTATCGAAACATTGCAAGATTTTTTCTGTTGTTACAGTTTTCAGAATGTCTACTTCGTAAAAACGACTGAAGTAATCCACAACAACAAGAATATAATGTCCATCAGGCAAAGGACCAAGAATGTCTGCAGCAATATCCTGCCATGGTCTTTCGGGTAATTTTGTAGAAACCAAGGGAGTTGGTGGATCATACTGACTCATGATTTGACAGTCATGACACTCTCTACACTTTCGTTCAATCTCATTGTCTATCCGTGGCCACCACACCTTAGAACGCAGGCTTTGTTTAGACTTGACGATACCCTGGTGCCCTTCGTGAGCTAATTCAATAACACGTTGTCTCAGCTTCAAAGGAATAATCAACCGTGTACCATGAAGTACCAGGTTATCCACTGCGGCAAGTTCATTTCGAACACACCTGTACGCAACAGGACAAGAGTTCCAGTCACCTGTTTGCACAGCATTACGCACAGCTTTCAGTTCACCGTCCATTGCAGATTCGTGTTCAATATCGTGAATCGGAATTGCACATGGAGTAGAATGTTGAGCGATAAAGTTGATATACTCTTCTGCGATGTTTTTCTCAGAAACAGTTTCAGTGGTTGTCAATCTAGATAAAGCGTCAGCAATGTTTTTCGTACGAGAAATGTGCTTCAGTTTAAAATTATATGACTGTAATCGAAGAACCCAACGTTCAATTCTGGCTGAGGGTTTGGATCTAGGAGAATAGATATACTGAAGTGGCTTAAAATCAATCAATAGTTCAAATTCACTGCCGTACAAATAAGTGTTAAAGTGTTCGCATGCCCAATCAAGTCCGAGGGCTTCTTTTTCGGTCTGGGAATAGCGTCTTTCTACGTCTGAAAGGCTTCTACTTGCATACACACAACGCGCCCAATGCCGTGTTTTTCTTGAATGATTACAGCACCTAGACCTACTGGCGATGCGTCAGAGACCACTTTTGTAGTTGCATCCTTATCAAAATATGCTAAAGCAACCGCATTCTTCAAAGCGTCCTTTAGCTTTTCAAAAGATATTTGCGGCTCTTTTCCCCAGACGAATATCACATTTTTACGAGTTAATCGTCGCAGAGGTTCAGCGATTGTTGCTAAATTTGGTATGAATTTCGAACTGTAAGTCACTAAGCCTAGGAAGCTACGTACTTCTGTGGCGTTCGATGGTTGTTTTGCATCAAGCACCGCTTTCACTTTTGCGTCGGTCGGCCCAACGCCATGTTTAGATAACAAGTGCCCCATAAATTCGAGTTGTTGCATGCCAAACACACATTTCTCTCGGTTAAGTGTGAAGTTCTTTTCCCTTAATCTCTCAAGAACTTTGACTAATCTTTCGTTGTGATCTTGAGCATTACGACCTTGTACTATCACATCATCAGAAATGTTGTGCGCGCCCGGACAGTCTGATAACGTCTGTTGAATAACATGCTGATATTTCTCAGGAGCCGAAGAAATACCGAACATTAACCGTTTATAGCGATATAATCCATTGTGGCAAGCAAATGTAGTTATTTCACGCGAGTCTTCGGTGAGTTCAATCTGGTGAAAACCCATTTTAAGATCAAGTTTACGAAACACGGTACTTTGATTCAGATCATTGAGCACTTCATCAACAGATGGAATTTGAAATCTCTCCCGAACAACTGCCTGATTTGCTTGCCTCATATCGACACAAATACGAATGTCACCTGATGCTTTTGGCACTATCACTAAGTGACTAACCCATTTAGCCGGACTGTCAACTTTTTCGATGATGTCCTTTTCTAGAAGTTCCTGGATTTTGATGTCTACTTTTTCACGCAAATGATGGGGAATTCTTCTCGTTTTTTGAATAACTCCTGGTACGGAATCATCACTGTGCAATTTACACTGATAGTCTTTTAATTTCCCCAAACCATTAAACAAACCTGAATAGTTACAGATAATGTCTTTGGTAGCCAGGTGGTTAACTTGAGCTCCTACTTTCAGAACACCCATTCCTTCAGCTGTTTTATGACCGATGAGTGAACGACCTTTATCGTCTATTACGACAAATTCTTCATAAGATTTATGATTCTTCAGGTCTAACTGTGCTTGGAATTTTCCAAGGATTTTAATGGGTTTTTCTTGGCCATATGCATACAGTTCAAGTATAGATTTTTCTGTCTGACATCTAATATTTTGCTGTTTTAATTTCAACCAAGTGTTCTTATCAATAACGTTACACGTTGCGCCAGAGTCTATGAGAACGTTTCGCAATTTAATTCCTCCAACCACTAAATCAATTTCAGCAGAATTCTCGCTTACAGTCTCCACAGAAAAAACATATTCATTGTTGCAGTCACCTGCATTAACTTTAGATTTGTAGGCCGGCTTATTTCTGTTTGTGCTTGATAGTCTGTTCGAATGTTCCTTCGTTTTGCATACCCTGGCAAAATGGCCAACAAGTCCGCACTTTTTGCACTTCAAACCCTTTGCTGGACGCGACTCGTCTTTTGAATAGTGCCCTTCTAAGCCACATCGAAAGCATTTTCCCTTCTTCTGAGTTCTCTTTTGAGTTTGATTTTGAGTTGCACTTTTGCGCGATTGTACACGGTTGACTTGTTCAGTTATGCTCGAACTCTTGTGTGAAGTTTCCGAAGTCTCTCCCTCCATTTCTCTGGCTTGTTCGTCTATCGCTTGAATACTCTAGCCATTTCCAAAGCAGTAGAGAGTGTTAATCTTCTGCCCTTTTCCAACAACTTTCGACGAAGCCTTGACGATTTACATTTATCAATAATTTAATCTCGTATCTGTTCGTTCGTGTTGTCTACGGAACCAAATTCACATGTTTCTGCCTTTTGACATAGCCGTGTTACGAATTGTTCAACAGTTTCGGTGCTGTTTTGACACAAATTCCGAAATAAATGTCTTTCATACGGAACGTTACTTTGAGGAGAAAAATGTTTTTCCAAAGTCTTTACAACTTTTGAGTAGCAAACACCACCGTCCTCCTCCGTTAGCGTGAAAAAATGTCCTGCACATGCACGCCCACCGCGTGTAACAACAAGGCGCGTTTCTGCTCCGGCTTCACAACTCCACGCCCAGCAGCATACAACTCGAACGAGCGAATCCAGCGTTTCCATCTGGATGCAGTTCCCGACGTATTTAAACAGTCAAATGTGGGAATGGAAGCAATGTCGTGTAATAACACACCAGCCATTGTATTCTGAGGAAAGTTCGTTAATCCCGTCGCCAATTATGATGTTGTCACTTGCCGTCACTGAATTAAATCAACTGTATTTAAACACATTGGATTCTTCCACCATGCTTTATTGAATGCTATTCTACAACTAACAACTACTGAGTATACATAGAAGATATATCGCCAGTTTATATATATATGGGTTTCCCACGATTCTAGCACTGGATGTGAATTCCTGTTTCATGTCTGTTATTTGTCATAAGTTGACATGTATCAAGTATAATACATTACATCTTCTTCCCTTAAATTTGCCATCGCATAACATTATTTTCTGGCTCGCCACGATGGTGGGACTCAAATCTCTACCATCGCCAATCTGGAACCGAATAGAGCCCACTCTCTAATAGTTTTAATGGCATTGAGGGATTGATTATTGACAATCTATCACTCCAACGTAAACTGCCGGGAATTCTAGCCGCATGCATACGCCCTCAGACCCAATTTGAGGCAATAGGAAAGCTAGGCATGTGTGATCCAAGTGAAATAAAATAAGGTTAACCGGGTCGCAAAGGATTTGTAAATCCCACATCGTCCCTGCGCGCCTTCGGCGCGCTAAAACCTTTCATTCATTCATTCACTGCAACATAACTGGCTTCGTTCCATGGTAGAAGAAGCCACCAACACGGCCGCAGCTTCCCCCGCTGAGGCGTTTGAAATTCAATTAGATAAAAATTCAGCTAAAATCCCCAAATCGCAGCGACAGAAAAAATCACCAAACCAAAATCGGTCGAAAAGGAAACCCCAATAAGTTCCGTGAAAATGATGAAACCGTGGATGTCGAAGACGAAAATGGTTTCTGTCCGACTACTGATCGGCATGTCAAGAAGACAAAAACTATCAAGCAAACTTCACTGAGCACCGCTACTGAAAAGGACTCGGTGGTCACACCAAGAAATGGGGGCGCAACAGAGCCTACATCACCGGAAATTGTGAATGCGACAGCGAGCCCAACCGATAGCGCGACGTACGCCGACAAAGTAAAAGCCAAAACGCCCCCTAAGGTGACCAATAAAACCAACAGGGCACAGAGCCAACCGCAACCAAACCCCTGTGTCGTAATCACACGCGTCCACCCCAAAACGGAAAAAAATCGATTGATAAAGCCCTTCCAGGATGCTCGTGGGAGAGACTAATCTCCAAAGCCACGGGCAACTATACTTGAATATAAAAGTAAAATGCCCCAATAGAGCAACGAAATTAAATCTGATAAACAAAGGGGTAATTATCAACGGCAAAAAATACGAAACCAAGGAATATCGTGTTCTTCCGCAACACGTTCACTGTCACAAGTGTCAGAAATTTGGGCACTTGTCACACAAATGCAACGGGGAGCAACGATGTATGAAATGCGGTGACAAACACATCGAGAAGGCATGTAGTGCTACAACTCTGAAATGCCCCAATTGCAGTGGTCAACACCCAAGCAACTACCGGTGGTGTAGCCACTTCAAAAAGTTAAAACAAACATCCAGCTTAAAGCTCAAAATGTAAGTAATGTCGAGAAGTCATCCTCCCCTTATTCCACGTGTACTCTAATGGCTGGCTCTATTTTCAGCATAATGAAGACACACATGGCCACCAGTCTTTCGGACGTTTGCAAAGACATTAGTAAAACAGCCTCTAAGTTATACAAAACTCAAATATCTAACACGCTATTAGAAGCGGCCGTCAACAAAATATAATTGTGTAACAATATTACAAATAGTAATTAAACTTAAATAAACTTAGTACAGTTATTCCTAAACCATTCATGGATACACTAAAATAGTCCAGTGGAACGCTCGAAGCATTAATCAGAAAAAACTTGCAAATGACACATTACTTCAAAAATACGGACGTAATTGGAATTAGCGAAGCATGGCTTAAACCAAACAAAAAAATCTCGTTATGTGGTTTTGATATTATTAGAAGAGATCGCCCCGTCCAAAAAGGTGGCGGTGTCGCTCTGCTAATAAGGCAGGAGATTAAATACAAAACAATACCATGCGACTGCCCCAATGCTGAAGTGATTGCAGATGAAATTGAACTTGACCACAAACACGTGGCCATCATATCATACTATAACAAGCCGCAAGCAACAGTAGACAGTAAAGTATTTGAATTCTTTACCAAAACGTACAAGCACTGAATATTCTTGGGTGATTTCAATTCCAAACACCAGGTATTCAGTTGTCATAAGACTGACGCCCTTTTCAACATCATTGAAGAACTCGATCTATTCGTGGTAAATAACGATCAAGACGTAACATATATAAGCAATAACCCACTCCATCAATCAGATATCCTAGACTTGATTAGCACCAACAAATCACTGACCAGCCAAATGCAAGACATATTTGTAGGGGATGATGAGCTAGGCAGTGATCACCTGCCGGTTCACGCCACTTTGAAATGTAATACTGGTCCCGCAAGGTATCCTCCCGTGAATAGGAGGAATCTATCAAAAATTGACTGGAACCTCTTCAGAAACATTATCGAAGTAAAAATAAAGACAAATGACCCCTTAAATGCTCATGAACTAGAAAAAGCCTGCACCCATCTTAACGAGGTTATCAACAGTACACTGGATAAAATTTGCCCCAAGCAAACAGTAAAGACGCGGATAAACAGAATAACACACACAACTCTTCAAATAATCAAACAAAAAGAAAAGCCTTCCGGGCTTACCAATCAGAGAATGATCAAATGGAAAGAGCAGAACTTAAAACCGCGTATAATCGTCTACATGGAGAATTAAAAAAAAGGCCATAGCTAACGACGTGAGATGGGAAAATGCAACAGAAAATCTAAATGGGTTGAGAGAACCTACGAGCTTCTGGGATACATTTAAAACTCTTACTGACCAAAAGAGTAAAAGTGCTAATAATAATGCGCTGAAGACTAGCGACGGAACTATGGCCATGGACGACAAGGCAAAGGTCAGTGCCTTTGCCGAACTTCTAAAGAAAGCGCATCGTTCACAAGAAGGGAACAGATATGACAACGATTTTAAGGTAAAAGTAAATAAATTTGTCCAAGATAACAACTCAATTTTCAATGAACCAAACTTCGACCAAAAGCATGAAGACGGGGACGACCATGAATTAACCGAACCAATAAACGTAGAAGAGGTCATGGGTATAATCAGAAAATGCCAGTCATCTTCGTCCCCAGGAGAAGACGAAGTCTCTTACAAAATAATGAAACAGTGCCCCAACATCTTCTACTGTGGACTTACCAAACTTCTAAACTGCTGTCTCTCCTGTGGGTACTTCCCAAAATGCTGGAAAGTGGCCACAAGAGTAATGATACCTAAACCCGACAAAGACCTTACCAACCCTTCTAACTATCGCCCAATCATCTTGCTTAGCCGTGTTGAAAAAAAGTTTGATAGGACTCTCACTACGAGACTTCGCAGCTATCTCGAATCAATCAACTTTTTCAACAAATGGCAAAGAGAATATTGGAGTCAGAAAGAGGGAATCGAACACGTACATAGACTGGTCGATTATATGAAAACAGCATTCAGTCAAAACGAAATCGGAACAGCGCTTTTCTTGGATGTAGAAAAAGTGTTTGACTCGGTATGGCACAATGGCGTGAGATAAAAACTAGCGAAAATGGGATTACCCACTAAAATTCTGAGGATCATATCATCATTTCTAACTGACCGAAAAATCAAGGTGAGGGTTAATCGCGAGGTGTCAGAGGAAGTAATACTCGAAGCGGGAACACCACAAGGGTCGGTTCTAAGCCCACTTCTTTTCATAATATATGTGAATGACATAGAAAATGTAGGGAAAAAGTGTGTTGAACTATCGCAGTTCTCAGACGACAAAGGCATTTGGACGGCCAGCAAGTCCCGAAACATAATTAAAAATCGCCTACGGGATACCATTCGCGATCTTGAGAGCTGGTGCGCCGTGTGGCGCATCAAACTCAATGCCGCCAAAACTCAAAAAGTTACGTTCTTCAAGAAGCAAAGGAAAAAACCAGCCCCCAGTATCGATCTCCAGTTATACGATCACAAATCAGAAGCAAGCAAAGAGGCCAAATCTTTGGGATTTATCCTAGATAGCAGTCTCAGTCTAAACAGTCACGTAAACTGCATTACGGCAAGAGCTACTAAACGTATCAATTTTCTGAAGATGATCAGAGGCAGAAATTGGGGAGCAAACAAAGATGTGCTTCTCAAGCTCTACAAAACATTTATACGTCCGGTACTAGAATACGGTGCCATAATAACAAGTGACCTGAGCAAAACCAATATTCAGAAGCTACAGAGAGTTCAAAATTATGCCCCGCGTGTGGCACTATGCAAACCCAAATGGACACCGATAAAGGAACTCCACGAACTAGCAAAAAGAGAAACTACTGATACGCGATTAAAAGACCTACAAAACAAAACCCTCAACTGATTCTAAGATAGTGAATTAATGGTTGATCTGAACGAACAACGATTCCTTAACAGAAAAACAAAATAAGTTTCCAGAAAAAAAAAAATTATACAATATTACTAAATTGCGTGGAGTCACTGAGGATTGCCTCGCTACTCATTGAGAACTTTAGGATAGAGTCTGTGAGGACTGCCTCACAACTCTGCTGAAGCGCGATTGAAATGCGTTTAATAAAACCTATATAACCACACCCTCCACATACTCCAGGATAGTGAATCAATGGTGATTCAGAACGAACACCGAACCCTTAACAGAAAAACAAAATAAGCCACAGTAAACTAAAATTACTCAATAGAATTAAACTGCCTGGAGTCAGTGAGGATTGCCTCGCTACTCATTGAGATCTTTAGGATTGAGTTTGTGAGGACTGCCTCGCAACTCTGCGTGTGGGGAGTGGGCTCCGAAGAAACCCATCCCTCACCCCATTCATAGAAACAATCACACAACAGTCACACTATACAATAGCGAATACCCTCTCTACCTATAACTTTTCTAACTGAACATTCTCAAATTTTCTTACAACACTCTTATCAAGAAGACGAATGGAAATGGTAGACGAAGCGTTTGAGGAATTGGTCCAACCTACCTTTCTGTTAACATACACAGGAAACCACCAACACCATGCAAGGATTGAAACAAGCTTGTGTGGCTGGGGACGAGTGTACATTTTTTAAAGAAACATTTGAATAAAGATTTAACAGCCCTTTTAAGGGCTTTCGGTTGTGTGTCTGTGAGAGGGTGTGTGTGTCAGTGTGTGTGTGTGTTTTTTTGTTGTATTTTTTATTTTATTTTTTTTTCCTCCAATCACCCCGTCATCTGTTCCCCCTGAAGGCAGACCAGATGGCCAATTCCCAGCATCTACTCTCGCTTATAGGCTGATGGATGACTCCCAGCTTTCAAAAACAGATATTGGTGGATTTTTCCCTTTTTGTAACCGTTAAGGATAATATGCTGGGGCTGCTGCCAAACCAGCGACTGTTTGGGTTTCTTTTTCCTAAAATAACCACCAAACTGCGGTTTCAGTATTACCATAAACTTGCACATTTCTCTTAGCAATACGGAACAGAACTCTTGGAATTATGCAAATTCCTAGCTATTTTCCAGTTCGAGGTTCTCGGGGATCTCAAATCACTATCGTACTGCCAGTCGCCCACACAAACTTAATAAGATTATTGGCCCTCGCTACAGACTCTAGTGGATTTATAAGCAAATAAAGCAATAAAGCAAATAAGGTTATTATTGTCGCAAGGGATTTCAATCCCACATCATCCTTGTGCGCCTTCGGCGCGCGAAAACTTTTCATTCTTCTGCAACAACAATCTTGCTCGCTTACTTACTTGCTGCAACTTACCTTATTAGGCGAGGCCGAGGTTGCGAGGATGAATGTGGTTGGCGGCGATTTGGAAACTCGAGTTAGAACTGTTACAACAAAGATATCAAATAAGTTCGCGGAAGAATGAGGGAAATATTAAGAGAATGATATAACTACATCCAGATTGTTGAGGTTGTGTGCCAGTGTATATAAAGTGTAATTGTATTTGTCGATATATTTGTCAATGTATATTGTATATTACGCTGTATTTTTGTTTTTGGTTGTAATAATCTTAACCCGCGCCTCTCTTTGCCTCCCTAGTTTAAAATGAAGGCCGAATGTTCCCGAGGCCGAAAAGACCCGTTCCCGATGGATGGATGGGTGGATGGATTACTAAAATCTTCAACTCGTTCACAGTTTATAGTGAAATATGAAATGCGTCCCGTAAAGTAGGCCTGGTCGCTAGCGAAAATGCTGGGAATTGTTGGGAAATATGAGAGCAAATGGAGACTCGAACTTAATGAAACCAAGAGCAAAGTTATACCTGTGGGCCGCAAAGTGGATCCCATTCGAAGGTGGAGAGCGGGGGAGTTCTGTATTCCCGAAAGTAGTAGCAAACTTCTTAGTGTAGGAGAGAAAGGTGACTACCAGTATCTGGGGGTAAATATAAACACTACAGGAAGAGACATCTACCGAAACAACACAAATGAATTGATTCTGAAGGGAGGTGAATCCTTAACCAAATGAAACTTATAGGGAGAAACTGTTTCAATAAGGTTTTCGAGGGGAAAACCATTTGGATAATGGTGGGTCTGCCAAGTATAACATACGGTACGGAAGTGGTACCCCTAAACCAGACGGCTGTAAAGAGCTTGGAAATCCCGCAGAACGATGCAGGCCGATGGATAACGGGGTCGAGTAATGCCGCAGCACTAGAAGCAATCAGGGGTGAGCTTGGGTGGATGACGATCATGGACAGGATAGACTTATTGAAATTCGGTTATCTTAATTATTTGGTAAATCTCCCCGACAGCCGATGGTGTAAAGTAATGTTCCTGAGAATTTTCAATTCAAATAGCAAGACAGGGTGGAGGGTCCAAGTGAGGGAGCTAATAGAGAACTACTCATTGGAGATCTCGGACCTAGACGTTGGGGCAAACCAAAGTAAAAAAACGCCAGAGAAAGGGTCATGGAGGATGGTAACCTCAATTGGCGAGAGGGGGTCAAATCAAAGAGGTCTTTGGGTGGCCTGCGTGATAAAGAGAAGCCTGGTTTTGAAGAGAACCTCGATGGCACCTTTGGGGGTCACTGTTGTTCAAGCTGAGGTCGCGGTCCCTGGAGCTGAGGGGAAAATTGGAAAAACAGTGAAAAGGAGTGCCAGATGTGTAATTTGGGCGTGGTGGAGACCGTGGAACACTTTCTTCTAGAATGCCCAAAATACCAGTCTAAAGAATAAGATTCACTGGGAGTATAATGAGGAAGTGGAATGGGAGAATGAAGGACATGTGGTTGTGGGAGACTCAAAGGAGAGGGTTAATATGCTAAGAGATTGGGAAGAATGGGGCAAGGGATGTCATCAAGCAGTTCGTCTCCAAGTGTTGGGAGGAGAGACGAAGCGTGGGGATAGGGAGGCAGTTGGGAGTACAGGGGCAACCATGGCCTTCTCATCCGAGAACCGCGACAAATCAGCGGCCGCCCAAAGTGCTATTATTGTTAGTACACGGCGTCATCGTGCCCCCATGTGGACAGGCGGGGTTAAGTGTCTTGCCCAAGGACACAACACGGGAGTCCGAATCGATCGCTCAGACGGTCACCCATCCAAGGATTAACCGGGCTCGACGCTGCTTAACTTCGTTGAGTTGACGAGAACCGGTTACCGCAACCCCACCGTGCCCCACCAAGAACCCCTAAATTCGAAGAAACTGTCAGAGACGTACCACGACACAAGAGAGAGAGAGAGAGAGAGAACTTACAGCACGAGAGTCCGATAATTCAAGTCCAAGAGAATGCCAGTCAACGCCCCGATAACAAGGAAATGCTACCACATTCTGATTTGCAGACTTCAGGTAGAAGCTACTGACGCCTCCAATTAAATCGTCTGTACGGAACCCACGGACGAACCTAAGATGTCGTGAGGTAAATGGACCAAAGGTTCGTTACAATATCACAAACACAGTTTCAGCACTTGTGTATTTTTTTTGTAGCCATATGTAACAAAGTGAGGATAAGTTATTGCCATCACGCGTGCGGAAGCCTGTTAGTCTGCGAGTCTGTTAGTCTGCCAGTCTTTTCACATTTTCCTTTAGAATAGATTACACCCCGTAGTTCTTGACCGATCGTCACGAAATTTCGTATGCAGGTTTGAGGTTATGTCTCGGCGAGAAAGTCCCCTTTTGGTCGTGATCGGTCAACCATGATGGCTCCCAGAGCCCAAAACCCGAAAACCTTTAGCACAGTCTACAGGTCAAATTTATTATGGAGGGAATTCGTTGTAACTTGGTAGGATGACCCCGTGTGATGTCTAGATGAGAACTTCCCCTTTTGGTCGCGATCTGTCAACCGTGACTGCAGCTCGAGCCCAAAACTCGAAAACCTTTGGCTCAGTCTGCAGGTCGTATTTATGGAGGGATTTCATTGTAACTTGGTAGGATGACTCCATATATTGTCTTGATGAGAACGCCCCCTTTTGGTCGCGATCGGTTAACTGTGACAGCTACAGGGGGACAAAGCCCCAAAATCTTTAGCACAGTCCATAACCATACGTAACAAAGTGAGAATAAGTTATTGCCATCAGTGACGCCTCCAATTAAATCGTCTGTGCGGAACCCACGGACGAACCTAAGATGTCGTGAGGTAAATGGACCAAAGGTTCGTTACAATATCACAAACACACTTTCAGCACTTGTGTTTTTTTTGTAACCATATGTAACAAAGTGAGGATAAGTTACTGCCATCACGCGTGTGGAAGCCTGTTAGTCTGCGAGTCTATTAGTCTGCCAGTCTGTTCACATTTTCCTTTAGCATAGATTACACCCCGTAGTTCTTGTCCGATCGTCACGAAATTTCGTATGCTGGTTTGAGGTTATGTTTAGATGAGAAAGTTTCCTTTTGGTCGCGATCGGTCAACCATGATGGCTCCCATAGCCCAAAACCTGAAAACCTTTAGCACAGTCTACAGGTCAAATTTATTATGGAGGGATTTCGTTGTAACTTGGTAGGATGACTCCGTATGATGTCTAGATGAGAACTTCCCCATTTGGTCGCGATCTGTCAACCGTGACTGCAGCTCGAGCCCAAAACCCGAAAAACTTAAGCTCAGTCTACAGGTCGTATTTATGAAGGGATTTCATTGTAACTTGGTAGGATGACTCCATATAATGTCTTGATAAGAACACCCCCTTTTGGTCGCGATCGTTCAACTGTGACGGCTACAGGGAGACAAAGCCCCAAAACCTTTAGCACAGTCTACAGGTCGTATTTATGAAGGGATATCATTGTAACTTGGTAGGATGACTCCAGATAATGTCTAGACGAGAACGTCCCCTTTTGGTCGCGATCGTTCAATCGTGACTGCTGCCCAAGCCCAAAACCCAAAAACCTTTAGTACAGACTACAGGTCGTATTTATGAAGGGATTTCACCGTAACTTGGTAGGTTGACTCAGTATTATGTGAAATGAGGACGCCCCCTTTTGGTTGCGATCGGTCAGCCGTGATGGCTACACATGCCCGAAGCCCGAAAACCTTTAGCACAGTCTACAGGCTGTATTTATGAAGGGCCTTCATTGTAACTTGATAGGATGACTCGTTTTGGAATAATTTCACTGTAACTTTGTAACTTTGGTTAACATACATTAATTGTGAGGGCCACATTAACCCACCCCTCAATTCTTTAGTACAGTTTGCACCTCAAGTTATTTTTATTGAAAACATAGCATACTGGGAACAGAAATTAACATATTCTCAATTATCACAATTCTTGTCGTATTTCATAATCCTTTCATAAACAATGAACATTATCCTTTTAATCAAACACAACACTGTCACGTTAAGCTACAGTGTTATTGAAACATTCATTTAATTTTAATGTGGAGGATCCATCAATTTGCCAACAGTCATTGAAGGACAACTCCTTGCACTGATGTGGATTCAGCATTGTACGAAAAAAGAATACTTTTCTTCTGGTAATTGTAGATATGAAAGATTGTCCAAAAACATTGATTAAAAGTTTTGTGATATTAACTGATGTTGACAAATTTCAAGAATCGGTGTGCTGGCACTTCAAATATTTCAGCACCACAACACTGCTAGGACCCCATGTTGTTGTAGCAATAAGTTGAGAAGCAGTGATCAGAAAATGACATATGTACACACTGAAAAGAGAACAAATCTGACTTTGTTTTTATACACCCGTTTTTTAAAATCCTTTTATAAACATTGAACATTATCCTTTTCATCAAACACCACACATAGTGAAGTTAAGCCACTGTGTCACTGACACTTTCGTTTGTTTTGATCAAATAGCACAATCACTTGTTACTACACAGGTACTTGAATAGATGCTGTAGCAGCACGTTTCTTTGTTTTGCTAAAACAGTGTGATCAGACTGATTGGTTGTTATTCACCATTAAGTGTAATCATATTCCAGATAGGCTGGTGATTACGTTTATAGAGTACGTTGAAAACACCTGGATGGTAAGTGCTGTGTGGTTCATCGAATCATGATGTATATTCAATACGTGAACCCGAACAAATTACGACTGTGAGTGTTAGCACCGCCGTCTGAATTACAAATCCAAATCAGAGAACATACTTTTCTGTGTTCTGGTGCCACTACTTTATGGGGAGCTTTGTTATGAAGCCATTAACATTAGTTTAAACAATATTTTTCTTCAATAAGTGTTATTTGTTCCACAATAGGGTGTATTATCAGCTCAAAAATAAATAGACAGTAAGACAATATAACACAATAAACAGGTGCATGGTACAAGGTAAATGAGGGATTTGACCAAAAGCTTGTAGCTTATGTTGGTCATCTCCCAAAACTAGTCATAGACAACTTCAGAAAGGTGGTTTAAAAGGGTGTATTGAATGCATGTACTGCCGTATTGGGCTCGTGGGTAAGTTTGTTCTGTAATCAACATCCCGGTACCAAAACAATTTTGCCCAGCTCGAGTAGCCAAAAATTCTGAGTCATGAGGTAGGAGAACCATGCGCCATACAGTACGAACTGCACCAGTACGAACTGTTATTGTGCCGTTTCATTTGCATCATAATCTTCGCTTTATATTTTCGTTCTGATTGCGAAAGTCAACATTAAAATACGTTTGGACAAATTCATCCAATTGTTATATATATATCCAGCCTCACTGGCGTGGTGGCAGAGTTGCTCATCTATACTTCACGCCTTTGTTGACCAAGAAAGATATTTGACTGTGTATCGCGATATTACCATCGTGACTTTACAACACCGAAACTGTTCTGTTTCCTATTGCTGTGTTTCCTGTCGACACACGTTATGGCTTAATCCAGAGCTCCAAAGCAGTGGTCCCTCACTCGCAATGAAACCGTAACCTCTTTCGAAGCATGGCGATCCAACCTACAATATACACTTTCGTTAGATCCAAATTTCGCTCCGTTCCTACTGGAGGGATCTTCATGGACAAAGAAAACTAAGACTTCACCGTTACGTGGCTTCATTCCTGACGGTCGTGAAATCGACGAAAACAAGCGGCGCACAGCTGAACAAAAGGTCGTCCACCTCGAGCTCATGTTAGGACAAGTTGCTAATTTCTGCCCAATCATCGCCAGAAACTCTATTGTAAAAAAATCCACTTCCCTTGATTCTGTTTGGCAAATTATTAGGGCACATTTTGGTTTCCAGTCAACTGGGGCCCACTTTATACATTTTGATTCCATTAGACTGGAACCTGACGAACGGCCTGAAGACCTTTTCCAGTGGCTATTGGCCTTCATAGAAGACAATCTCCCGTGTAAAGACAGTGGCATTTCCCACAACGGAGAAAAGCCACCCGTAGACGAGGAACTATCGCCATCGTTAGAAAACCTTCTTGTTCTTACTTGGCTCAGACTCATTCACAAAGATCTCCCTAAATTAGTAAAGCAACGATACGGAACTGAGTTACATACACAGCCATTAACCCCAATCAAGCCAGAAATTTCGCAGGCGCTCGATGCTTTACTCGAAGAGCTCCAGGCCACCGAAGAATTCAAAGTTATGCGATCCAGTACCAACACGAGACTCCCGTTTAAACGGCCACCACATAATCAACGCAGACCAACCGTCCGATCTTGCCCACTGTGCAAACAAACGGGTCGATCTGATTACAATCACTTTTTAAGTCAGTGCCAACACCTACCTGAAGCAGACAAGAAGTTTATGGCTCGAGCTCGAAACACTGTTTATGAAGAGCTAACTGAAGCTGCTGAGCCTGACAATGAACTTTATACTTCTTTACGTGTCAGCACTCCACCTACACCGGACAACTCATCACATGACCTGCCGTGTGAATCTGCTGGAACGCGCAGAGTACAAGTTACTAAATCTCCATCACTTCGTCTGTTCTACGGTCATCACCCCTATGCCTTGTTGTGGACTCAGGCTCTGAGACAAACATGATCCGCTCCACCGTTGCTAAACAGCTTAACATCAAGATAAAACCTTCAACTCAAACTGCCTTACAAGCCGACGGACATTCACCATTAGGTGTTAAGGGTGAGAACAACATTAATCTATCCCTTGACGGCTTCACATTCCAACTTGAAGCACTTGTTATTGACAACCTCGATGTCGAAATTTTGGCTGGGATTCCATTCATGGTATGCAACGACATTACTCTACGACCTGCTCGACGTGAGATCACACTGAACAACGGCGTCGTCTACAAATATGACACTCACACTCCACCCACCGGCCAACCTCATGTGGCCAGGCGCACCCAAGCTTACCTTCTCCGTGCCCCTGCAGCCCCTACCACATTGTGGCCTGGTGATTTTCTCGAGCTCGACCTTCCGGCTGATGTTACCGAGGACACTGAATATGCCCTAGAGACACGCTTCGATAAAGGAAAACATGCTGCTCCTGCTCCAGACTTGTGGCCTCAACCTGAAATTATTCAGAGTGTCGGGCGGAAAATTGGCCTTGTGAACAATACCTCTGGTCCACAAACGCTTGCAAAACATCACCATTTTGCCCAGATTCACTATACTTATTCTCCGGATACCTCAGAATCAACATCTACATCTTGTGACCTTTCTATTCATCCTCATGTATTTGTGTGTAACACCAAATCGTCAACCTCCAACCTATGGTCTTCCAGTGTAAACCTAGATCCTGACAATATGATGCCGCAGAATGTGAAAACTCGTTTCATGGAAATCCACAAGGCTTATGATACTGTGTTTGACCCAAATATATCATGCTACAATGGTGCAATGGGCCCTTTCGAAGCTGTAGCCAATATGGGCCCTGTTCTCCCACCTCAAAGAAAGGTCCGACTTCCCCAATACGGGCGTGATAAATTGCTTGACCTCCAGGCTAAATTTGATGAACTTGAGCAGTTAGCAGGGGCGGATCCAGGATTTTATAAGGGGGGGTGCTATTGTTGATCGGCAAGCGCCGAAGGCGCGCAGCGTGACGGCGCTCTGCGCCGTCCTTGCGAGCGCCGAAGGCGCGAAGCAATTAGCGGGGGGGTCCTCCCCCAGAAAAAAAAATTGAATTAGGAACCCATCAGATGCTATCTGAGACGTATCCTGGTCATATATTTGTCCTTTCTCTTAAACCTATTTTCTGCCGATTTGGCTTGAAATTTGGTAAAAACAATTATGGTACTGACACTGCCCAATGAAAAACAAAATAATCATTCGAAATTGTTACCTACCAAGAAGCAAATATAATCACCCCTGGATTTTTCATCAAATTAACTGAAATGCGGGGATTGCCTGGAAGAAACATAATAATTTTCATCATGACATACCTGTTGTACGCAGGGGCGACAGAAGTTCCAAGAAGTATGAGTGTGTGTAGGTAGGTGAATGTGTGGATGGGTTGGTGCCACTGGGTGAGTGGCCGAGGGGTGGGGGGGGGGGGGGTCACAATGCTTCTGGTCAACGTTGAGATGCATATACTATTTAAATGTTAAACACCCCAAAGGCAGATTTAGACGGGGGCGCACATGGCGTGCGCCCCTCTATTTTCTCAGAAATCATTTCTGAGAAAATAGAGGGGCGCATGCCGCGTGCGTTCCCGTCTATTAATCAGATATAAAAAGTATATGTCGTTGAAAATTATTTTGTTAGAATTGACTGGAGCGTGCCAAAGGCAAAGGCACGCCCCAGTCAAATCTAATAAAATAATTGAAGCCAGTGCGTACTATAAATTAATAGTATGTGCACACTTGCATCACAACAGTTTGTGACCATATAAGTATAGAGGGCGACGTCCCTCTATTTTAAAATCCTGGATCCGCTTCTGAAACACCCAAGTCCTGTCTCAGTTTGTGCGCTTCTTCCGTGCTATGTGAACGCACAAACTTGTACACTGTGTAAATACGTTGTTCCATCAACTGATCTTAACTGGTAAGTAGCTTAATTATTTTATTCATGTTATTGAAGAAATAAGTCTGGATACTAGATGTCCTGTTGCTCTGTAACATTAAATTGTTTCAGTTTACAAGAGAATGCCTGTAGGCATTATCCAGCAAGTTCAACTGTTGCGACAATTTAATATTTAACAAAGAGCATTTAACATTGGTGAATCATTCACCAATGTTAAATGCTCTTTGTTAAATAGTAAATTGTCCCATTCAATCATCTGTCATACTGTAAAACTATTGCTGAAGGCGAACGTCACTATAGCATCACTGATTCAGCTGAACAAAGATATATTTACGAACAGAGCTGATATACGTGGAAACTTTGTCCATAAGACAGTAAATATATGGATGACATTGGAATCAGCTAGTCAACTGATTCAAATGCCATCCATTTTGGGAAAAGCTGTGATTGGTAACTGGTTAAATTCCAGGCACATTCTTATAACAATTACATTTTATTGAAATTAAATCTTCAAGATAGATTATTGGAGGCTGGATCGGAAATACAGTAATCGCGTATGCTAATTACAGTAATACTTGTGATTGGGATGAAGTTCTCACTCTTTCAGAATGTCTGCAAATTCAAATTTTTTTGGATGACTGTGAGTAGTGAGTAGGCGTGTGTGTGTTTGGGGCGGGGGGGGGGGGGGTGCTCGAGCACCCAGAGCACCCCCCCTGGTTAGGTGTAGTCAAACGACCCGAAGAGCTAGGCATTGTCGCGGAATATGTCAATCCTTCGTTTCTTGTTAAAAAAACCCAATGGCAGTTTCAGATTAGTTAGAGCATTTGGGGAGGTTGGTAAATATAGTAAACCCCAGCCTGCACTAATGCCCGACGTCGACTCTACCCTACGCACAGTTGCTCAGTGGCAGCATATCATAACCACTGACCTTACTCAGGCTTTTTATCAGATACCCCTCTCTCGTGACTCTATGAAGTTCTGCGGAGTCGTTACCCCATTCCGAGGGGTGCGTGTGTACACTAAGTCCGCAATGGGCATGCCTGGTTCTGAGACAGCTCTCGAAGAATTGATGTCTCTCATTCTTGGGGAGTTGCTCAAAAAGGGCAATGTTGCCAAACTGGCCGACGATCTGTATTGTGGCGCTAACAACTACAATGAACTTTTAAAAAGTTGGACCGAGGTTTTAGACATTTTAAAAAAATGTGACCTCCACCTCTCGGCCAACAAAACCGTTATCAATCCCCAATCAACAACAATATTAGGCTGGCTTTGGCAGGCTGGAACTCTAAGTGCAAGTCCTCACAGAGTTGCTTCCCTTAGTACGTGCTCAGTACCGTCTTCCGTCGGAAGTTTACGTTCTTTCATTGGAGCCAACAAAGTCCTTGCCTGAGTTCTTCCCAACAGTGCCTCACTTTTAGCCCCTCTCGACAATATTGTGGCCGGCCAGCTCTCCAGCGCTACAATAGGTTGGGACGATGACACTCTCGCTCATTTTCAGGCTTGTCAAAAATATTTGTCCAACCGCAAAACGATTACATTACCTCGCCCAGACGATTTGGATTGTCACAGATGGGGTAGTCAAAGCACGCGGAACTGGGGCCACTCTCTACGTCGTCAGAAATGAAAAACCACTTCTCGCGGGTTTCTTCAGCGCCAAACTACGGAAGCACCAGATTGCATGACTTCCCTGTGAAGTTGAAGCGTTGAGTATTGCATCGGCAATCAAACACTTCAGCCCTTACATCGTGCAGTCCAAACACCGCATTTGTGTCCTCATCGACAGTAAGCCTTGCGTCCAGGCATTCGAAAAGTTGTCTCGCGGCGAATTTTCTGCTAGCCCCAGAGTTTCGATTTTCCTGGCAACTATCAAGTCGCTATCAAGTTAGCGTCCGTCAATTGGCAGGGCAGGCGAATGTCGTCTCAGATTTTGCAAGTCGCAATGCCGTAGAGTGCGATGAACACAACTGCCAGATCTGCCAGTTCATTACAAGAATAGAGGACTCAGTTGTTCGACACGCCTCCGTGCAGGATATCCTTTCCGGGCAAGTTAAAATACCCTTTACAAGTCGTTCAGCCTGGAAAAGCACTCAGTCTGAATGTCCAGATCTCCGCCGCACTCACGCACACTTGTCCCAAGGTACACGTCCTTCTAGAAAAGACACAGACATAACTGACGTAAAGCGTTATTTGAACATTGCCAGCATATCCTCCGGCGGACTTTTAGTAGTAAAAAAGTGACCCCCTCGCACCCGCCCGGGAGTGCGTTATTGTCCCCCGTCGCGTCACCCACGGCATTATAACCGCTCTCCACATCAGACTCGAACATCCAACTGCCCACCAACTAAAAACTGTTATGCACAGATATTTTTTTGCTCTCGATCTTGATAAAGCCATTGAATCCGTAACCCTTTCTTGCCACACTTGTGCGTCTTTAAAGACTCTGCCAAGGGTCCAAGACCCTCAGCCTTCAGTTTCCCCGCCTTCCCAACTTGGCATGTGTTTTGCAGCAGACATCATCAAACGCCACAAGCAATTCATCCTAGTAGTGCGTGAATCTATGACATCTCTCACTTCTGCAATATTGGTTGCCGACGAGTCCAGGAACAGTCTTCGGGACGGTCCTTTGCAACTTTGCCCACCTCTACAACCCATGGAGCCCTCCCCCCCCCCCCCCCCGGCAGTAATTCGAACAGACCCCGCGCCTGGATTCAAATCGCTTTCTCGCGATCAAGCATTGCAATCCCACAACCTCGTCATCGAACAAGAACTTGAGGCCGAGATACTCCGTCAGTTTCCCAGTTCATCGCCTGTTACACCCCTTTCTCTCGCCGCCGCCGTCGCACGTCTTAATACGCGAGTTCGTAGCTCAGGCCTATCCTCTCGGGAAATGTGGACCCAACGTGACCAGTTCACTCGTGAACAATTGCCACTAAATGATCGCAAACTTATTGCTGACCAGTTCACGCGACGCCAGACTAACCACAGTTACAGTGAGCGGTCCAAATCATCAAACCGACCACTTCAACCTAAAGTTTTCATTGGCGACTTAGTTTATCTCAGAAATGACCTGGACAAAACCCACGCACGTGATCGTTACTTAGTCGTAGCCAAGGATAATGTATGGTGTGATGTCCGCAAATTTGTTGGTTCACAACTCCGTTCACAGCCTTACCATGTCAAGCTCTCCGACTGCATTTCCGTACCCCAAGACAGCGCTTTCGTCCAAACTCACTTAAGTCCACTTCATAACGATACTTCAGACGATGAGATGGACGAACCCGACTATGTGCTTCCCACTATCCCTGTTGAATTGTCCCAACCTGAAAGTCAGATTACTCCCCCCACCCATAGCCCTGCAAATCTTTTAGAAGTAGACGTCCCAGGAAAGCCCCTACTCATCTTAGTGACTATGTCTCCCGTTAGATTCGTTTACTCCCATATCATCCCTTCTACTTATCATTTGTTTCTTAGTACGGGGTAGACAAGACAGAAAAGAGAAAAGGCAGTTACGCCATGCAGTACAAACTGCACCGGTACGAACTGTTATTGTGTCGTTTCATTTGCATCATAATCTTCGCTTTATGTTTTCGTTCTGATTGCGAAAATCAACATTAAAATTACGTTTGGACAAATTCATCCATTTGTTATATATATCCAGCCTCACTGGCGATGTCAGAAAGTTCTGAGAGTGAAGAGCCAGACCCCAACACGGCAATACATCATATTGTTTAAACATAGTTTGTGTACAAAGAGATGTGAAAAGCAGCGAAGGAAAGCAAGAAGTGAACCGATCATAGAAATCCAGCTTTAGAGCATGACAAGTGCTTTTAGATTCACGACAGTCGTTTGTGAGGCAGCTTATATATACACCCAAATAAGCGACAAGGTAGAGGAGAGCATTTTGTTGGATGCTACAAGAAGGGAAACTGAAGAGGGACAAAGCAGATAATCTTCCAAGTGGAGTTAGTTTAAACAATATTTATTGAAAATATCTGTATACATGCATGCATCATTTTATACAAAACAAAAATAAATCAACATAATTGTAGATACATAGAACTTGGTAGGCAGTATACAGTGAATATGATAAGCCCTATAGTGAAGGGATTCAACAGAAAGCATAGTGCTTATTTTGGCCTTCTCCCTTATGTCTCCAAATTACATGAGAAAGATGCTATTACTGTTAGTAAACGAATACTAGATATTGCTCAAAAGATGTTTGTTGAGAGTAATAAGGCTTATAGAAAGGAAGTAGAAAAGAAAAAAGAAGTAAAAGAGGAAACAGAATAATAATATAGATACGAAAAAGGAGAAAGACAAGGGAAGAATAAGAGAAGTGGAATGAAGAAAAGAGAAGAGAAGCCAACTTGGAGACAAATGCAGCTCTATACCTAAATTATAGAAGTACTGAGAGTGGGTCACAGTCAATTACAGCACGAGCCAAAACAAGTCGGAGAGCAACCGCAACAGACCAAGCATCCCGCAGAACCACCAGGAACCGACTTCACCTTCTGGAAAGCACTTCGCGATCGAGAGACCTCCCAAAAATGATGTTAGACCCTGCCGGCACTATAACCGCGGGAGTAGCAAGGCACTCAGCCCATCACAGCCATGCCACGACCATCTTAGACTCGCACTGCAGGTGGCTCAACATGCGATTTTTCTAAGGTGTCAGCCTATGAAGATGTCAGTGTTGGTGAAACCAGACTTACTGACACTGGTCCGTTCCTTCGGAGGTTAACTAAGGCCAAATCAGTTCAGGGCTCACGGTCATCACGGAAATATGCAACCATACATTATTACCTTGTCTGAGGTTTAAAGGGGTTTACTGAAAGCGTTTGGTTGCCATGATAATCCTATAATCCTGAACTGTTTAAAAAATGAAGCGATTCTCGCCACTACATAGGTTCTCGGAGCCGAAGAGTAATGTATTTAAATTCAATGGAAGGGGTATTTGTGCAATAGACCTATTTCTGGCACATAGGTGCAGCGGGCAGAACAACAGAAAATGTTCAGTTGATTCGATCGCCCCACACTGACAGTTAGGTGACAGTGCCAGATGATTAGCATGTAGATGGGAGTTAAGATTACTTCACCCAAAACGCAACCTGCAGTGGTATATCTGTGCTGGACGGCACTGGGCAATACCGAAGAACGACGGAGGGCGTTGGTTGTCACGATTTTGGAAGTTCTTGAAGTTACTAATGGATGTGTTTTCACGAATGGATAGTGGAATATTATTCCATAAGTTAGTTGTTTCTGGAATGAACGAGGATTGGTGTAGATTAGTTCGACAAAAGAGGGTACGAAGATTATCATCAGAACGGAGCGTGTTCCGCAAGGTAGTTGCTGATATTGCAGGGGGTACCTTACAGGCAAGATATGGTGGCGTTATATGGTGATACATCTAGAAAACTGTATTAACTTATGCTTCCTACGTCTGTCCCAAAGAGTTTCCCAGCAAGTTTCTGAATATAATTTAGCTTTACTGGTGCTCATGGTTGCGCCAGTAACAACCCTGGCAGCAGCAATTTGAATATTCTCAATGTCTGCTGCGTTACCTTCAGTGCAATTATCCCAAACCGTGTCGGCATATCCTAGAAGGGGTCGGATGAACGCAAGGTAGATTTTTTCAAGTACACTTCTATCTAGGATGAACTTGTGCATCCGCATCATGTCTATTCTTACCCAAGCTTTAGAACACATATTGTCAATATGATTGTTCAATGTGCAAGTATTACTCAATAGGACTCCTAGATATTTATGGCTACTGACTTCGGATATTTGTGTATTGAACAGATATATTGGAGGGTGTACAAGGGCATTACTTTTGCGAGTTTTGAGCATACTTTCCGTTTTTTGTGGGTTGAATTCAACTAACCATTTTTCGACCCAATTTTCAGTTGTTGCTACATCACGGTTGATTAGGTTCGCTGCTTTTTCCGGGTTGTCCACTATAAGATACAAGGAGGTACCGTCAGCAAAGAGACGAATGATACTGATTAAATTATCGGCTATATCATTAATATATATGAGGAATAAGAGCGGTCCAAGAATCGATCCCTGTGGAACCCCTGAGTAAAGTGGTTTCAATGATGAAGACTCAGCTGCTGTTGTGACTCGCTGCGTTCTTTCCGAAAAATATGATTTTAAAAAGTCCAGTAAGCCCCCCCCCCCCCCCCCCCCCCCCCGCCTGAATTCCGATTTTCTCCAGTTTGTGAATTAGACCGACGTGCCATACTTTGTCAAATGCTTTACTGACATCGCAGAAGACCACCCTAACCTCTTTACCTTCATCCAGGGCATAACAGAACTCGTCATATGTATCAGTTAGTTGAAGAACCGTCGAGTCTCGTGGAGTGAATCCGGACTGAAATTGACTGAGGATATTGTTTTCAAGTAAAAAGTGCCACAGACGTTTTAAAACACATTTCTCCAGTACTTTACCAACGCAACTGATCAGTGAAATAGGGCGATAGTTTGTTACCAGATTGGAGGGATTATTCTTCAACACGAGGGAAACATGTGTTCTTTTCCACATGACCGGAAAATAACAAAGATTTAGAAGGATATTAAAAAAAATCATTAGTGGTTCGCTCAATGAATTCTTGCATTCTTTAAGGAGACGTGGGCTAATCTGGTCCGGTCCAGAAGCTTTTGATGCATTTATAGACTTCAATGCCTCCTACACCTCGCTGCATTGAAGGGTTATGCCATCAATAATTACCGCTGGCCGAGATGTAGGATGTGGTAAGGAGGCCTTGGAGTCATCCACAGTAGATATTCATTGAACACTTCGGCTTTCTCGGTGTTCAACGTGTATAGTTGGTCACGGTGGGTGATGGTTGGGATCCCAGGTGAAACATTTCCTAAGTACGATTTTAGAGTCTTCCTCTATTGAGAAGAAGGTGTCGCAGAACTACGCAATGTATTTTGAACTTTATTTAGCATTCCGTATTGCAGAGACAACTTCATTTCGTTTACGTTTATATTTTATCCATGCTTCCGGGAGACCACTGCGTTTGGCTGCGCAATACAGCCGCTTTCTTTGTCTGATCAACAATCTTAATCCATTATGGAACCATTTAGGTTGGTTTGGCCTTGAGACCGTATATTTGTTTGGAATGAAACGGGATGCCAAAAGAAGTAGTTTCTCAGTAAAATCGGAGACGACGATATCAAGATTGGGGTTATCGAAAGTTACATCCCATTGCTCATTCTCTGTAGCTGCATTTAAATCGACGTAATTTCCTAATGAATATGGCCAGATGCGTCTCTTGAAGGCGGCTGGTACTTGCTTTGCGAACTCGATTTCAACTGTGATTGGTGAATGATAAAGAATCAGGACTGGAATAAAAGGGTCTAGAACTTCACAAGATAGGACATTCACACAGCTGCTTACGGCAAATAGGTCAATTCGCGATGCAGACGATTCGGTAAAGCACGTCGGCTCGCTCACAAGCTGTGTTAGGTTAAAACATTTAGCGATTTCTGAAAACTCACCCCTTGGTGTAGGTAGCTGGTTGTCATTAAAGTCTCCAGTAACAATCAGATCCAGGATGGCGGTGTATTTAGCCTTTTCAATGGACGTTGAAATAGCGTTCCATATTTCAGGTGAGCTAGGCGGCGGTCGGTAGAACACGCCTAATAAGAGGGGTTCACCCACGCTCGCCAACACTTCAGTCCAAAGGCATTCAATATTTACCAGTTCCAGGTTGGGTCTGTGCCGGAAGGAAAGACCGCCTTTAATGTATACAGCTACTCCACCTCGTATAGTTAGGCAGTCATTGCGTATGGGCTCTTGGAATCCTGGTAAAAGAATATTTACTGTTGGGTCGGTATTGAGAAGCCAAGTCTCTGTGAGGGCCAGGATATCAAACGATAGAGCTTCACATTTAATGATGGCTAACTTCGGTTTGATACTCTGTATATTAACATGACATATTTTTAGTGTTTTATGTTTGTAGCCAGAGTCAACAGAAGAATCCGGGCCCGGATTCGGTTCTACGTCACCAGACAATAAAATCATCCCAGTAGGGACAGCGTCAAAAGAATCCGGCCCGGATTCGGTTCTACATCACCACATAATAAAATCGTTCTAACAGGGAAGAACTGACATAGATCGATGGCAAGCGCTGAGTACATACGAAATAGCATGTATAGGAGGTAGTTCCACACAGAAGGGGAAAATATCTTGTACTTACGAGGCGTGCACTGGGATGTTACGTAACATCCAAGAGGGCTATTGGAGTTACAAGGTAAGGTTATTCATTTGTATTTGGCAGTCATCTGAAACGTCCACTTGATAGAATAAAATTATGCACCTCTTCAAACAGTAGACAATTCTCTGAAGTACTCAAAAGCTCTGAGCCAAAAAGAAGTGTTAATATGTCGACGGGGAATGGGAGTAGATTGATAGTACTATCTCGAACGTTTGAAAATATTGGACAGAGCAGAACCGCGACAAATCAACGGCCGGCCAAAGTGTTATTATTATTATTATATTAGTAGAAGGAAATGATCTGGTGTCTCTTCCATACCGCATTGGCAGGAAGATGTGAGAGAGAGGTGAATGGCAAATAAATGAGAATTGAGGTTACTACAACCTAGTCTCAACCTACAATGGTATATTTGGGCTGTTCGAGACTTTGACCAGCAGTAAAACTTAGGAGGGCGGTGACTTCCCGCGTTTAGATACATTTTGAAATTAGTCAGTGAAGAGTTATCACGGACGGAAAGAGGCAGTTGGTTCCATTGGTCAGTGGTGCTTGGAATGAATGATGACTGATACAGCTGCGTTCTGCAGAATGGGATTCTGTGGTTATGACTTGACCAGAGGTTATGCGTGAAATTCGACGACGAGATGAATGGGGGGACTTTGTTGGCAATATATGGAGGCGACATGGGATGATACATTTAAATGAATTAACATTAAACTGGTGTATGAAGACAAAATACAAAGATACTGCAGAAAAAAAGTATTTTATTTTACAGGGCCAATTATTTGCACTCTGGAATGCGTATATGGACACCAATATGTCAATCAGCTCATTATTGAGAAAACTGAGTAAAATGTGTTCACCTTCATAAATACTGTTACTCACATATACTTATATTCATATTAGTATCCATGCTCATTGTAGCTAGAAAATATAAGATGTGTTTTAAATTGCTTTTATTATTAAATCCTACCCCATGCTCACTGTGTTTTCCCCCACTTTTCATCTAGGTTTGTAACTACATTTGATTATTTTCGTACCCCAAAATGCTTTTTCGTACCCATTTTTTTGTAAGTTCAGTAATCATGTTTGGATGTTTCAAATCCCAAAATCATTTTCAGATATTGGGGTACGAAACGCCCAAACATGGTTACTGAACGTACAGGAAATTGTGAACGAAACGTCCAATCTTGGGTACGAAACGTCCAGACATTTGGGTACGAAACGACATAAGATTTGGGTTCGTAACGTCCAAAGTCCACCCCTGTCGGGGATCGAGTCGTGGACCTTCGGTTTGAAGTCCAATGCCGTAACCACTGAGCCCTGTGCTCCCTCTTCTTATTTTATTCTCTCACTCGGCATTTCGTGAGATGATTTCGCGACAGTTTTCGTGAAGTCTTTTGTCTGAGTGCATTATAGGGGTCTGGGCAAAACTTGTTTCAATGTTTGCTTAGTGTTTGGTGGTTTCCTGTCTATCTTAACAGGAAGCTTGTTCCAATCAATCCTGCTCTTTGTCTACTTTTTCCATGCTTCTTCTTGGTTAGAGTGTTTCAAGAAAAATTGAGAGTGTTTAATTATAAAAAAAACTTATAGGTAGAGATAGAGATAGGAATCCGCTATTATAAATTGTGACTATTGTGTGATTGTTGCTATTGGTGGGGCGAGGGATGGGTTTCTTCGTAGATCACTCCCCACACGCAGAGTTGCAAGGCAGTCATCACAGACTCGATTCAAAAGTTCTCAATGAGTTGCGACTCGATCCTCACTGACTCCACGCACTTTAATTCTATTTTATATTTTTCTATAATTTGTAGGGGTAGAAGACGAACTTGTCCTCTAAGTACACTGTTCCGTCGAGAACAGCAAGTTCCATGCGGAGGGGCCAGCCAGTATTCCTACCCAGAAATTAATACACCGGGGATGGAACAACCAACTGCAGGGCGAGATTTCTCCGCTGTTTGCAGCTCCCATTGGTAGCAGAGGAAAGCTATGGGCGTATATTCACCCGCCGCCGGTCCAGGTTATTTACACAAAGTACACGGCCCTTCCAAATGCGTTATGGTAAAGTATAACGCGTTGAGCAGTGAGGCATCCCTCACTAACTCCGTCCTTAAAGTTTGTTTGACTGGCGATGTAACCCAAGCTGACTTTTGTCTCAATTGTAGTAGTTTTGATAGATCCCTAGATTTTGTTTAGTCACGCGACTTCAATGATGACAACTAGCTACATCTTCGTTTTTGCGCTTGTTAGCTCATTTTGTTTTTCTGTTAAGGGTTCGGTGCTCGTTTAGGTCTGCCATTAATTCACTATCTTGGAGTCTATTGAGGGTTTTGTTTTGTAGATCTTTTAAACGCGTTTCAATAGTTCTATTCTTGCTAGCTCATGAAGTTCCTTTATCGGTGTCCACATGGGCTTACATAGTGCTACGCACATGGCATGGTTTTGAACCCTCTGTAGCTTTTGAATGTTGGCTTTACTCAGGTCACTTGTTATTATTGCACCATATTCTAGTACCAGACGTATAAATGATTTGTAAAGCTTGAGAAGCACGTGTTTGTTTGCTCTCCAATTTTTTCCTCTGATTATCTTCAGAAAATTGCTACGTTTAGTGGCTCTAACCGAAATTGAGTTTACGTGACTGTTTAGACTGAGGCTGCTATCCAGAATAAATCCCCCAAAATTTTGCTTCGTTGCTTGCTTCTAATTTGTGATCGTATAACTTGAGAGCAAAAATGGGATCAGGTTTTTTTCTTTGCGTCTTAAAGAACATAACTCTGAGTTTTGTCGGCTTTGAGCTTGATACGCAAATGGCCGTACCAGTTCTCAACATCGCGAATGGTATCCTGCAGGCGATTTTTAATTATGTTTCTGGACTTACTGGCTATTCACATGCCTTTGTTGCCTGAGAACTTCGATAGTTCAACATAGTTTTCCCCACTTTTATCTGTGTCATTCACATGTATGATGAAAAGAAGCGGTCTTAGGACCGATCCCGGTGGCATGCCTGATTCGAGTTTCACTTCTTCTGACGCCTCGTGGATAACCCTCACCTTGATTTTTCGGTCAGTTAGAAATGATGATTTGATCCTCAGAATTTTAGTGGGTAATCCCATTTTCACTAGTTTATATCTCATACCATTGTACCATACCGAGCTGAACGCTTTTTTCTGCATCCAAGAAAAGCGCTGTTCCTATTTCATTATAACTAAATGCTGTTTTTATATAATCAACCAGTCTATATATGTGTTAGATTCCTTCTTTCTGACTTCTATACGATCTTTGCCATTATTTGAAAAACTTAATTGTTTCGAGATAGCTGAGAAATCTCACAGTGAGAATCCGTTCAAATATTTTTTCAATAGAAGGGTTGTCAAGGTCTTTGTCTGGTTTAGGTATCATGACTTCTGTGGCCACTTTCCAGCATTTTGGGGTGTACTCACAGGAGAGACAGCGGTTCAGGAGCTGGGTAAGTCTGCAGAAGAAGATGTTGGGACACGGTTTCAGTATTTTGTAAGAGACTTCGTCTCCTCCGGGGATTCATGATCGTCCCCAACTTTGGTCGAAGTTGGGTTCATTGAAAATTAAATTGTTATCTTACACAAATTTATTTGCTTTTCCTTTGAAATCGTTGTCAAATCTGTCTCCTTCTTGTGAACGATGGGCTTTCTTTAGATGTTCGGCAAAAGCGGTGGGGTCGACATCATTGTCACCCGGAAATTCAGCCAGAGCCCTTCAGAATTTCCCAGGTCAGCCCTATATTTTTTAATACGGTTTTTGTTAGAGATGATATTTACAAAATTTGAAAGGAGACGGGATGCTGGCGTAGATATTAAAAGGTAGAGAGAAAAGTTCGAAGTGATGCTATTTTGGTTTGGGGTTTTTAGTGATATATTTAAAATTACATAAACATGTCAAAAATGAGAAAATCCCCCCCCCCCCCCCAAAAAAAAAAAAACAAAAAAACAAAAAACAAAAAACAAACCCAGCTGTCACCTAATTTTTCTGATCTGTACAATATTAAAATTTCATGAAAATTAGCAGTAGTAAGGGAGGGCCGTTGGGTGAATTTTTTGGACACTGGAATTCCCATAGAAAACCCTGGATGCACTCTGGCGAACTGTTTTAACACTGAAGTACCCACAGAGGACCCTGGATGCAATCTGGCGAACTGTTTTAATACTGAAATTCACATAGACGACCCTGGATGCCAGAGTGCATCCAGGGTCGTCTATGGGAATTTTCAGTATTAAAAAATTCGTCCAATGCCCCCCCCCCCCCCTCACTACTATTAGCCGGCATTTAATCTTTGCGGACGTCGATGTCAATGATATCACCGGAAAGTTCTGTCAGAGCACTTCAAAATTTCCCCGGTTGACCCTATAATTTTAGATATGTTTTTTGTTGGAGATGATATTTACAAAAATTAAAAGAGGGAGGCTTTATAGGCCTACAGGCAGAGATATTGAAAGGTAAAGAAAACAAGAGGTCTCTTGGAGTCTGAGGCGCTCACCTAACCAAATTTGTTTAAAGAATGATTTAATTAGCATCTATGGCTAGTTAACAATACAGAGGAATGAAGTTATTTAATTATTTATAACTCTGTTGTCCATGCCAGATGATTTTTTTTCTAGTATTGAGATGCTACCACAGAAAATAATGCCCAGATTTTCAGTAATGCAAAACTAGCGAGTCCAAATATCGACCTAGAGATTTAATCTTAACAAACTTGAAGGATGTTGTATACCAAATATCAAAAGATTCTGACTGGTGGTTCTGGATAAGAAGATTTTGAGAATATTACTACTTTTTACACTATGTTACCCCCCCCTCCCCCCCCCCCCCCCACACACACACACGTGAACATAAATATCAACCCAGGAACTTTATTTGAACAAATTGAATCTGAACCCTCTAAGGGTACTATGTACCAAATATCAAAAGCTTCTGAATGTACCTCAAGAAGCAGATTTTTAAAGATTATTCCTCATAAAGGACTAATAAAAAATTCGGGTTCCAATTGGTAGCCCAAATATTAACCCATAGACTTGATTTGAACAAACTCAGATCTGTCTTCTCTAAGAATGCTGTATACCAACTATTTATTTATTGGTTTTAAGGTCACATATTTCTGCACAATGGCTAATCATGATCACATTATACCAAATATAAAAAAGATTCTGACTGGTGGATCTGAAGTAAAATATTTTTTTAAATTATGCCTCATATTGCACTAATTTAAAATTTGGAGCCCATAGGAAGCCCAAAAATTAACTGGGGGACTTGATTTGAACAAACTTGAATCCGACCCCCATAACAATGATGTTATTGTATACCCAACCGTTGAAGATTCTGACTGGTGGTTTTGAAGAAAAAGCTTTTTAGGGGTTATTCTCCATATTGCCTTAAGTTAAAATTCGGGCTCCTGTACTGAGCACCTATGAGCCAAGGGGCTTAATTTTAACAAACTTATATCTGACTCTCTGATTCTGATAAGTGGTTCTGGAGAAGAAATTTAAAAACAATTTTTGACTCAGCAGTTTTTTGATGGCCTCCACAAAACACAGTGACACAACCGATGGCATTTTTTTACCATTCGATTCTACTGGTCCTAAGGATGCCTCATACCAAATAACAGTTCTCTGTTTGGTGTCGTTTTGGAAATATGGGCGTTTGAAAATATTTCTAGTTTTAGCTCCTGGGGTTCCCATGGGGGACACAGGAATTCTGTTATATATGAATGAAGTACTTATGACTCAATAATACTACATACCAAATTTGGTTCAAATCGGACCAGCGGTACAGAAAATAGAAATTTTGGGTGGTGCCGAAAATCTTTCCCCTCCCATTACAAATGCAAATATTCCTCCATGAACTTCGTTTGAACAAACTTGATTCTACACCTCAAAAGGAAGTTCATGAGAGGATTTTAAAAAAGAGGCTCCAGGGGGCCTGAGGGTGCTCACCTGACATGGTAGCCTAAATATGAACCCAGAGAATTGATTTCAACAAGTTGCATCTGCTCCTCCTAAGAAAAGCTTATACCAAATATCCAAAGATTCTGACCAGTGGATCTAAAAAAAAGAAGATTTTTAAAGAATATTCCTCATATTGAACTAAGTTATAATTCGGGCTCCCACAGGGAGCCCATATATGAACCCAGGGATTTGGCATTAACAAACTTGAATCTCACACTCCCCCCAATGATGCTGCACACCAAATATCAAAACATTCCGACTGCTGGATCTGAAGAAGATTTTGAAAGAAAATTCCTCATTTTGAACTAAGTTACAATTCGAGCTCCCACAGTGAGTCCAAATATGGACCTAGGGAACAAACTTGAACCTCACCCCCCTAAGGATGCTGCATACCAAATATCAAAACATTCCGACTGCTGGATCTGAAGAAAAAGATTTTTAAAGAAAATTCCTCATTGTGAACTAAGTTATCATTCGGGCTCCCAAATATGGACCTAGGGATATGGCTTGAACAAACTTGAATCTCCCCCCCCCCTCCCCCAAGCATGATGCATACCCAATATTAAAAGATTCTGCCTGCTGGATCTTGAGAAGAAGATTTTCAAGGAAATTTGCCTGAAATGCACTAAGTTTAAATTTGGGCTCCTATACTGAGCCCAAATATAAACCCAGGGAGCCGATTTGAACAAACTTGAATCAGATCCACCCCACAATGTTGCACACCATCTATCAAAAGATTCTGCCTGCTGGATCTGGAGAAGAAGATTTTTTAAGAAATTTGCCTGAAATGCACTAAGTTCGAATTCAGGCTTGTATAGTGAGCCCAAATATGAACCCGGGGGGGGGGGGGGGGGGGGGGGGCGATTTGAACAAACTTGAATCAGATCCACCCCACAATGTTGCATACCAAATATCAAAAGATTCTGCCTGCTGGATCTGGAGAAGAAGATCTTTTAAGAAATTTGCCTGAAATGCACTAAGTTCGAATTCGAGCTTCTATAGTGAGCCCAAATATGAATCTAGGGAGCCGATTTGAACAAATTTGAATCAAATCCACCCCACAATGTTGCATACCAACTATCGAAAGATTCTGCGTGCTGAATCTGGAGAAGAAGATTTTTTAAGAAATTTGCCTGAAATGCACTAAGTTCGAAATCGGGCTTCTATACTGAGCCCAAATATTAACCCAGGGGGCCGATTTGAACAAACTTGAATCAGATCCACCCTACAATGTTGCATACCAAATATCAAAAGATTCTGCCTGCTGGATCTGGAGAAGAAGATTTTTTAATGTTTTTCCCATTGCCTACAGTGTTAAAAAGTGCCGACTCGGCACTTTTTCAAAGTCCTGAAAAAAGAAACTTGTGATCAAACCGATAGGGATTTTTTTAACCATTCTATTCTACTGGATAAAAGTAATTTGTACAAAATAAGAATTCTCTGTGCCGTGTAGTTTTGGAGATATGGCAGTTTTAAGGTTTTCCTATTTTTAGCTGCCGAGGTTCCCACGGGGCAATGAGAAATTTTTTTTTTTTGCATCAATCAACTACTTATGACCCATTATAATCTCATATTAAATTTGGTTCAAAGTGACCTCACGGTTCTGAAAATAGAAATTCTAGGCATGGCCAAAATTTTTTCCCCTTCCATAACGAAGGCAAATAATGCCCGACAAACTTCTCTTGAACAAACTTGATTCTAAACCTCAAAAGGACTCTGTATACCACATATCAAGTCTCTGCTACTGGTGGTTCATTAGAAGAAGATTTTCAAGAAATTTGGCCAAAATTTTCCCCAATCCTCTGCTCAATATGAGCCGAAACCTAATTTGCATAAAAATAAAAATGCCCCTATATAACCACTACTTACATGAAATTTAATTAAAATGTGGCCAGTGGTTTATGAGAAAGAGGCTCAAACACCACCTTCACGCAGGACGACGGACGAAGAGTGATCAGAAAAGTTCACCCTGACTTTCAGTCAGGTGAGCTATAAAGTTTAGAGCACTTTCACCCCACCCTCCCTACGGGGCAAGGCAAGTTGATTTGAACAAAAACAAAATGTGATGTCAGAACAAGTAATCACCTCAAATTTAACTGAAATCAGTACGGCAGTTTTGGAGGAGAAGGTGCAAACACCATGTTCACGGACGACAGATGGTGAGTGATCACTGTAGCTCATCCTGACCTTCAGTCATGTGAGCTAAAAAGTTCGAAATGACGTTTTGAATAAAGGTTGAAAATCAAAAATCTCACTCCAGAATTTTCAATGCTGAATGGTCAGTTACAATTGAGCTAAATTATATCAAGTGTTTTAATGGAATTTTCAGTAAAGCAAAAAACACAAAGGACAGAGCTTTATAAATCTTTCATAGTCACCAAATGTCATCTTAAAGTTTACTGCTCGTACAGAATGTCCTTACAGCATAAGTTTTATAGAATTTTTTTACCCTTGAATTTTTACAATTGAACACATATATTACGCATTTGGCCCTTCTCGAAAATTTGAACTCAAATGTATGGGTAAACCTGATTTTTTTTAAACGGGTAATTACAGTTACACCTAAATTTGCCCCAGAAGGAAATATTTCACCAGTAAGATATTATTTATTTATTGGTGTTTAAGGTCACAAATTTCTGCACAATGGCTAATCGTAACCACAACATGGAGATGCAAATATCTGACCAATAACTAATTGTGACCGTAACATGGAGGTGAATTCAAGTTTGGCCAACTGTTTAAACCCATGTTTCCCATTTTAGAAGACTTCCACCCTAATCATTAGTTACTGGGTCCTATTTTGAAAAGAGCTTGTTTACCAGAGAAAACAAGAGCAATGAGAAGCGTGGCATATACCCCCTCCTGCAATACCATGGATAGCATTATGCCATCAAAAAGATGACACATGCCTGTAGGAATCTGTACTAATATAAAAAGTGCGAAGGATATCACATTCAAAATGAGACAAGGGCAAATAACTCTGTAAATGTTTACGCAAAGATATTATTTCTGGTGTCTGATTTGTTCCTCCACGTTGAGGTACAAGCATGGCAAAAATTACAAACACGAAGTACAAAACATAGATAGATTTGTTTTCCCCAAGTTAAACAAGTGTTGAACCTTTAGAGATTTTGAGAATTTTTATTTTATTTATTGGTGCTTAAGGTCACCTTTTTAAATCTATGGCCAATTGTGACCACAACAAACGTTTAACATCAAGTTCAGCCACCCGTTCAAACCCATGCTGCCGAACTTTAGGGGACTTCGACTCTGGGCATCAGTGATCAGGTCCTATTTTACTAGTAAAACACAACTTGTTTTCCTCAGTAAAATGCAACTTGTTTACCAAAGGAAGCCAGCACGGTTTCACTTATCGTTGTTTCCACGGGGGTGGGGGATATTATACATTTTTACAACACTTTGACAAGCCTACATTCTGTAACTTTGCAGTTGTTTTTAGGCAAGTCTTGGCTGACTATACTGGCGGCGGGGGGGGGGGGGGGGGGGGGAGGGGGGTGGAGATCTGGACCTCTGATCTACTGACTTCACATACAATTCAATTCCAACCATCGACACCCCATACACAATCTGTGTATGAAATTATAGCTTTGTGCCTATAAGGAAAATCAAGTTACTGCACAAATACCAAAAATCTATTTATAGTAACAATGAACTTGACCATTGGCCTACTGGCACTTAACATTATCCCAATGATTGATACCTCATAGGTAATCCGTGTGGAAGTTACATCATTGTACTTAGAAGGAAACTAAAGTTATTGCATGGAAAACAAAAATCTATTTATAGTAACAGTGACTTTGACATTTGACCTATTGACCCCAAATGCAATTCCAACCATCGATACCTCATATGCAATCAAAATATGAACTTATAGCATCGTACGCAAGAGGAAACTAAAGTTATTGCACAGAAACCAAAAATCTATTTATACCAACACTGATCTTGACCTTTGACTTACAGATCCCAAAATCAATGCAAAACATTGTCCCATTATGGGCAACCTATGTGTGAAGTATCAGCACCGTGCGACCAAAAGTACAAAAGTTATTGCCCGGAAATGAGTGCGAAGACATTTTTCAATCATCCCCTAAGTTAAACAAGGGAAAATAACTCTGTAAATATTTATACAAAGATATTAATTCTGATATAGTATCCGTACAAGCATGGCAAAAATTATTTAAATCCAACATATGAGTGCAAAGACATTTTTCAATCATCCCCTAAGTTAAACAAGGGAGAATAACTTTGTAAATCTTTAAGCGAAGATATTAATTCTGTTGTAGGATCCGTTCTCTCATATTGAGGTATAAGCATGGCAAAAGTTATTTGAATCCAAATAATAATGGCATTGCTACAGCAGCAAATATGTTAGACGGACACAGTTTTCAATAATAATCCCCAAAGTTAAAAAAGGGCAAAAAACTCTGTAAATGTTCATGAAAAAATATTAATTCTGCTGTAGGATCTGTTCCCCCATGTTGAAGTACAAGCATAGCAAAAATTATTTGAATCCGCCAAATAATGACAGAGCTAGAGCAGCAAATATGTTGGACGGACACATTTGTGTTACGAACATACGTAACGTACAAACTTACAAAGCTCTCTACTAGATACTCCCTCCGATCAGATCGGTCGGGGGCATAACAAGCACTGCTTCACTTCATTGAGACAGTTTGATATGGTCAGTTTGGTAAGACTGTCTGATAAGAGTGTGTTAAACTATGGGATTAAATAGGATGTGTTAAAAGTTAAAAATATAACGCAAGTGTTTAGGTATATTCATTCATGAGCAATTTCAAATATAGAACCTTAGTGAGCACGCTCACATACCCCACGCGCCCCGATATTTCAAGCTCTAATCATTTGTTAAAAATAAGCATAGATTCTAGGAATACTGCAGAAAACAGTGTTCTGTAGTTTCAACGGTATTGAAAGAATTCAAGCAGAATTAATTTTAATTGAAATGTGGAGCCATGTTAAGATTTAATGATGCCAACCTTTTTAAATCCAATTTGATCTTTCCAACACACATTGTAAATAATGTAAGGTCACACTAGGTCTTTGCTGATAAAATTACTTTAGTGTACGCTTGTTTAAAAAAAAGGTGTCAGATTTAGAATTGCTATCCCAAATAACAGTGTTTATACACAAAAAGTGAAATAGATTATTGTTTTACTTCATGAACAAATTCGAAGTCGCTTCATATTCTAATCCTGACTTGAATAACTGCATGCTGGGAATATGGAACCGGGATTAGTCTTGTGTCACAAGCTATGTTTTTTTATGTACACATGGTCAATACAGGAGCCAGAAATGTAAGTCGGTGAGCAAATAACTTGGCTGTAACACTTTGAAGACAATGTTTTTACTAATACGTTGCTTGGTTCTTTCAAAGTATTGACATTTAAGTTTTTGGTGAATTCTTTAAGATTAATCCACAGAGGCCTATACACATGAAGCACCACAACTGACTGTGAATCCTGTTCTGCTTTAAATAGTCCATACTCAATTCCTTTCTGTCTGTTGTCATCATGTAGTAGTGGTTGAAATGCCCACTGACTTGAGACATAGGAACAAACTCCGTCGTAAGGAAGTTTACTCTTGTCTACTTCATCACTGGCGAAACACTGTTCTCTATCAACTCTCAAATTGTTGAAAGATTCGATTTTTATAAAGCGATCTGAGTGTCTATTGGATAACCATGTTTCATTTATGCATATAATGTCTGACTTTAAAAAAATGAAATCAGCCTTCAAATCTTTTATATGGCCTGCCAAGGAATTGATGTTCAGGTGAGAAATTGTTGTGCAGGGGAATCTGGAGTCCATAATGGGAGGAGTTCCAATGGTTGGTCAGAAGACATTCTTTCAATTTCTTTTTAGTCCAGGCACATTAGACATAAAAATGAGAAAGTAAGGAAAAAATCGGAGAAAGCTGATTTTTTTTATATGTTTCCGGGACACACATTGCGGATAAAAGTGTGAAAAGTCCCCGCGAATCCGAGTTGAGCTTTTTTAGTTATAGCGTTTTTTTGATGAAAAAAAAAATTCGACCCAGCTCCATATTTCTCATTCTTATTCGCCTTAGTAGGGTGAGAATCATAAATATCGTGCTGAATTATATTGAGAATACATATCCCCAACAGAAAATGCCAACTTTGTACCAATCCTCACACTCAATGGTGAAATATTCACGAAAATGTACAAAATTACGAAAAAAAATTTATTGTTTTCATACACACAACGGTACACAACGTCCATTAAATCAAATCTACGACTACTTTGGGAGTTAAATTATATATCAAAAATTGCAGAAAAGCAGTGGTTTTATAATGATATATAACAATAGTCATTTATTCCATAATGAACTGGTGAAACGTGTGAAATATTAACCATACACCCTAAACTCAAATTCAAACGGCATCGACTTTTCTCATTCAAATACCGTATTATAGCATCATTGTTTCAATTTCCATGTTCGATTAAATCACATAATGTGGTGTTCGCCAACACTCAACATGCATTGGCATGTAATGTGTGCACGCCCTTGATGTGTACTCATAAACAAATTTGTATTGTACAGACAACGCTCTTTAATTTGATGCAAAATAGCCTTGAACGACTTTCATCAGGAAACGCTGTTTAATTCCGCATTCCAGGTCTTTATGTACAGACAACGCTCTTTAATTTGATGCAAAATAGCCTTGAACGACTTTCATCAGGAAACGCTGTTTAATTCCGCATTCCAGGTCTGTCCATTGCACAATTTGCTCTGTTCAGTATTGGACACTCCGCATTTGATGCCTAGATATTGAAACCAATGATCCCTTGATAGATATATATGTAATTTTGCCTGTTGTTGATTATTAGAGTCTTGTGTTATTTGTAGAACTGATCAGTTATGTTGTTGGCATATCACTTAGCGTTACCTGTTGATACCTTAGGGTGACAACGAAGCAGGTCCGCACATTGATATCTGTTCTGTGGTATACTTGAGTTTATTGTGTCTATCATCTTTTTTCTGTTGTGACTTTGGCAATGGATAAATGTATCAAATGTAACGATGAGTTGACCGGCTCGTCCGGAATAACTACACTTGGTGAGCGGGGTATAGAAAAGGTGGTTGCTGTAAGCGTCGAGCTTGGCGATAATCTTTTTGCCGGTTCGAAGAAACCCACAGTTGGTGAGAAAATTCACAAATTCTGCTACAAGAATTATACACGGGAAAGTTCTGTAAGAAAAAGTAAGAGAATGTCTCTAGATGCAGCTGAATCTGACGAAGCTGGTCCATCTATGACAAAAAAATGCGCTCTGATCAAGATGCTTTCAATTTTAAACTCCATTGTCTGTTCTGTGGAGAATCCGCCGACAAACAATCTCTTATACCCGTTCAACGTAGAAGAGAAGTCCACACCGTTGAAACATTGACTTTTGTTGATACTATCAGAACCCGTTGTTTGAAACGTAGTGATGAATGGGGTGAGTCTGTACTTACTCGGGTCGGTCGTGCTATCGATCTAGTGGCCGAGGAAGGTCGGTATCACCATGATTGCTGGACAGGATTTGTCAGAGATAAGCCTGAGTGAACTCTTTCACGGGGTAGGCCTGTTGCAGACAAGAAAGCACTTGCATTCCATGAATTGTGTACCTTTATGGAGAACAGCGATGAGTGTCAGTTTTCCTTGAGCGAATTGGCAGAGACGTTTGAATCGTATCTTGGTGACGAAGTCGGTTACACAATTAAACATCTTAAAACCAAACTGCTTGAGCATTTCGGTAGTAGAATCTTTTCCTTGCAAATGCCAAGAACAAAACCCAACTGATCGATCTTCTAATGCAGGAGCTATCTGCTATCAATATTCAGTCCAAGCAGGCCGAGGCTGATGGTGATGTACTGATAGCCGAAACTGCACTTGACATCGCTCAAGATGACAACAATGTTGTCGTTGTGGGAACAGACACAGACTTGTTAGTCATTCTTACCTCTCGAGTTCAACCGGGATGTAATATTCACATGATGCATTCCATTACCCCAAACTTACTAGTTTCAGTTAGTGAAATAGCAACCAAAATGGGTGACCATAGAAGCAACCTCCTTGTAGCACATTCTATAAGTGGTTGTGACACTACTTCTGCACTCTTTCGAGTTGGTAAGAAGAAAGTATTCAGTACAATTGTCTCCGATGTTACTAGCGACTCACAACAGTATGTCAACACAATTTTGGCGGATGACAGTACACCAAGTGCAGTAGCCGCTGCCGGGGAACAACTTCTCCTGATCTTATACGGGAGTAAAACTGTTTCCTCTCTCGACCAATACAGATATGTCACTTACAAGCGTTATGAAGCAAAATCTAAACTGAATAAACCCATCGACCTAGCCTCACTCCCACCAAGCAGCGATGCTGCACAACAACATGTCTACAGATGTTATCTCCAGGTCCAACAATGGCTGGGCACTTCGCTTCCTCCGACGGATTGGGGGTGGTCGCTAGACAATGGACTTCTTGTACCGACTGCAGCCACAAAGCCATGTGCCCCCGATAACCTACTGAATCTGATCAGTTGTGGTTGCAAGAGTGCTTGTACAAAAAGGTGTGGGTGTAAGAAGGCAGGACTCTCTTGCTCAGGTTTGTGTAATTGCAGTTCGGATTCTTGTAACAACCACAGAAACACTGTCCTGTCGGAAATTTCTGAGTTCGATGAATAATATGTATATAGGTCATGTCATTTCTGTATATAGCGTTGATAATAGTCAATGTAACTTAATCCATGTTGATTGATTTGTACATTCTGTAAATATTATTTATTGATTTTTGTACATTCTGTAAATATTATTTATTGATCTAATGCTGCCAGACACAGACGTGTCTGTTCGGTCCCAAGCCCGAAAATAGTTGAGTTCTCATGCTGACGAATTTTATGCCAAAAGGGGAACTCGGCCAGAAGCAGAGGGGGTCTTCCATAATGTCTATTTTGTAAGCAATGATAAAAGTCTTCAAATGGTGGTGGATTGTTTATCGTCTGTCCAACTAACATCCCGTTCTGTACTACGACCCTTTGGGCAAATCCGTTAGGAAAATCGTCATTTTTTGCGTAAATCCGATACTTTTTTGTGAATTTTCAATAATTTTTCGCAGAAATTGTCACAGAATGCACATTTTCCTCTAGGTAAATGTATATTAGACATTATGTAGCTCGAAATACGCATAAACAAAAAATACAGTTGGATCAATTCGAGGTTACAAAGTTCGTGCGATTTTTTTTTATTTTTTTCAAACGCGTTTTCGAAAAAAGGCTGTAGAAAAAAAAGCTCAACTGGGATTTTAGGGGACTTTTGTCTAATCGTTCAGTGACATGTACTCGACATTCCCTGAAAAAATCAGCTTTCTCCGATTTTTTTCCCTAGTGAAACCTAATGTTCTTGGGCTATTTGTCACATCTTTGTTACAAGATATGCAATTTTCATTGAAGTTTAAGAAAAACAATCCTAACAGTTTGGTTACTCTGCTAACAGCCACATAAAATTGACCTGGTTGGTCAAGTGTTTGACCCTGCATCTTGTGAATGGTACATGCCCAAGACAGAGTAAGTGGAAAATATCGTCGGGAGACCTGTGCCACTTTGTATCGTCCAACTGAAAATCTTACTTCTTCCTTGTGTATAGGAACAGCTTTTGACCGTGGAGGAACTACTCTCTTGTAGGTTGCCCTGGCATTGGAACCAACAGTTCCATCTCAAGCAATACAAACACTGGGATATAATTTGTTCAATTTTCTGGAGGAGGTGGATAGAAACCTACAATAGTACCCTTGGGCTCCGTTTACCAGACCATCTGCTGTTTCTATATTTTTGGTGATCATGACTCGAGCATTTTGAGACAACTGAATAGTCTGACGTAAACCTACAGTACGGTTGGGATTTTTAGGCATCTGAACTTTAAACTGGCTCAACATCCATGTCTTGTGCTTCAATGGTGTACACAGGCTGACCAGTAGAGGCAAGGTGCATTTCATTGTGTTGGTCTACTTTGTTGTTAGTAGTGAAAACATGAAGTGAATTCGATGGATACTGTGGTTCATCTGGTTTAATTTCTCTAGTCTTCAATAATTGAATGTCTACTTCAGTGTGATTTTGAGTTCTGATGCGATTCAAGAGTTTGGCAAATTCTTGGTCATCTTTCTGTCTCATAGTCTTGGATAGCGTAGCTATTCGAAAGTGCTGCCATAAAGATCCATACAATCGCATTTTTGGTGACTTTGGCAATGCATACACCTGACTCTGTCCAACAGGTGGAAGTTGGTAAAGATCACCTAGCACAATAACCAGCACACCACCAAAAAGACTGTCTGACTTTGGCTTACCTATAATTTCTGTTAAGCGGTTATGTACAGTCACAAGATCTTCACTTCCTAGCATTGATATCTCATCAATTATAATGCATTTTAAGTTAGGGAACTTAACTCTCAGTGATGAAAGAGTTTTATGAGAACATGAGTCCAATCCTGGCATTATGTTGAAGGCTGAGTGAACCGTCTGACCATGGATGTTTCTTGCCGCTGTGCCAGTAGGTGCTGTCAAGAGACATACTATATTATCTGGGTTCTCAGCTTGGGACCTCAGTGCTTTGGTGAGCATTTGAAAGAGTGCTTTAATCAAGTGGCTTTTGCCAGATCCAGCACCTCCTGTGATGAATCAGTATCTGTTCTGGTTTTTCATCTGTTGAAGGACATGTCAAACTTTAGAAACACCACTCAAAGACCTTGCTGAAGATCAAACGTTGTTCTTCATTGAGTGATCGGATTAAAGCAAGATAATCATTGTCTGACATCACTGACTGTTGGCGTTCTGATGTTATAAGAACCTGTGATTTGAATGACTCAAGGTGTTGGGATTCTGGATGGTTAGCTGGATCAGTTACTGCATACTCTTCTGCCTCAGTTGATCATTCCTCTTGCTGTTGAAGTCTCTGTTGTTCACTTTCCCCAGCTATTTGAGCCCATGCATCTTCAGGCGGACCATTTTCTTGAAGGTGTTCATATGCCATATCAACAATTTCAGCATGTTTTTCATATTTTGATTTATTGCTGTATAGCATTTGGTATCTCCTTTTGAACATGGTGATAAATGAGCCATCATCATCTAAGAGTTGTTTCTCTTTCCTGTAGGGAACATATAGCATCAGTTGGGAATGATAGTACTTTTCTGGCTGATGTTCCTTTGAATATCGGGGTGTTCTGATCACAGCATGGAGATATATCCTTTATTGTCCTGTAACTTAAGAACAGTGGGAGGTTGATGATCATTGCCAAGAACATCGACTTCATCAGTTTCTAGTGTTTCCTTTGTTTTGTTTTTTTTGTAATGGAGCCTGTACAATGGAATAAAATCTGCCAAACAAATATTTTCAACCTCTTTTTGTCTGTATGGATATCTATCCACCATACCCTCCATGTAGATATCCTCATCTTCATCATCAAGATGTTGTAAAATATTCATTGGCTTAAGCATTCTGACCCTTTCCTCCTCTGGCAGTTATGTTGGGACATACAACACTTGTCTGGTAGATCTCTTCAGTGGAAGTGACAAAATACGATATGCTGCTTCTTGTGCAGACATTTCTCGAGAACTAAGGAACTTACTGCCGACTTTCTTGAGTTGTGAATGGAGATCTAAGTCAGCTGCTTGCTTTGATGCATTAGTCAGAAGTTCTCACAACTCGTGCTCAGATTTTGTAATGTATGATGCTATGTACATCACGCACGTGTATGGGTCACACACATACTGAAGGTCGATGTTGGCTTGCCAAGCTCTAAGAATGTTTGGGTTGTAGTTGTTAATGTACACATCTTTCGGATCTCTCTTGTGGACCAATCCATTACTTGACTTGAAATGTTGCAGAGCATATATGTAGTCATCATATGGAATCTTAGCTAATGTCAAAACTTCTTTCAATGAAAGATCAGAAACATCTTGCTCCATTATGGTATCAAACACAGTATGCAGTAATTCCTTTGACTTGATGTCCTGTCGAGGTTCTTCTTCTGTGTTTACTCTGCAAATGACAGTTCTATCTGATGGAGGTCTAGGGTATCTAAAACGACACTTTTTTCCTGATTTTCCTTTACCACATGTTTCTGAATGGACATGTCTCTTGAGACTATTAACCAAGGAATACAACTCCTCATCATCATCTTCATCAGGCAGATTGCATGAAATGTAGGAGTCAATGAAATTTGCAATAAGTTGTTCTTCTGCAGATTCGAAATTGAGCGCATCTGACGACCACAGGACCATGTGGATGTGAGGGGAACCCCTCTGCTGGAACTCGACTCTGTAGTGGTAATCAGAGATATTGCCGAGAACACCACCATTGATCAAAAGCTTGATAAATTGAACTCTTATATTCAAACTGACGAGCAGCTGTTATTGGATTTTTTCGTATCCAGGAACATCGTTCCTCCCAAGTCATGTTTTCAACATCTTTTGTTAACTTAACCTTGTGCTGTTCAGCTATGATACAGATGGTGTCAGGCCAGCGCAGATCTGCTGCTGATAATGTTAGGAGCCATGTGAAAGGTCCTAGCTGTTTAATCATTCCCAGCAAGTCATGTAAGATTTTTTTTTTGCAATAGGCTGGTGACCCTCGAACAGTCTACAGGAATTGATAAGCTTTGTCAGTTTGAATTAGCTGCTTTCTGTACTCCTCATCTTTGAGTTGACCAGCGGTGATTGCTGCCGATATCTGACTTGTGGCCTTCCTTAACACAATGTTTATGCTATCAGAAACTTGTTTAAAATCTGTAAGGAACTGGGCATAAAAAAGATATTCAATGTTTGTAGCAAATCTGTTATCTCTGTTGCATAATCTAGTCATGAAGTATTTTCGGAGCGTGAGATATGAGTCCCTCTTTGCATCAAATCCGTGTTCACCAGATGGAAAGAGATGTCGAAATGTCAGTACCTGAAATAGAAGATCTGTACATGTAGATATAATTTTATGTTTAAAGTGATATTCTTCTCACAGAGATGTTCGTATGGTATTTACTGCTTATGACATTATATGAAAATTTTTGATGTAGTGGTTTCCTATTCCATCAAGGTAGTAATTTTGCTGATGTTTAAATGTGGTATACCTGTAGTTTGTTGAGATTTTTTTACAGCGAAAGGTGTACATTGACACAGATACCACTGTGTAAGGTTTTTTTCTAATGATTGCATTGAAGCCATGTATGTTTTATGTTTCTGCTGGCAAAAACTAGAAAAACTGTGAGCACTGCTCACTAAATGATACCACCCACTCCCACCAAGAAACATTTTACAACAGTAAAAGAGTGTTTAATGTAGAGAGCACAAAGACTGACACCAATGTTCGAAGGTTTCATTGAAATCCATTCACTAGTTTAAAGGAGGTCGTGGATAGCAAATGTCAATAACCCTCCCATGCAAGCTTGAATTGACAAAGCCCATTTTTAAATATGAGAAACCCTAAAAATGAAAATATCTGAAAACAAAACAGGAGGTGCACATCTTCAATATATGTAAAAGAATGTCTGAAAGTTTCAATGAAATCTGTTCAATGGTTTAAGAGGAGTTGCAGTTAGCAGATCTGTACAGAATGTCAATTGAATTTGACAAGTTCACTTTTCAATATGGGAAACTGTAAAAAAGAAAATATCTGAAAACAAAATAGGAGGTGCACATCTTCAATGTATGTAAAAGAATGTCTGAGAGTTTCAATGAAATCCGTTCACTGGTTGAAGAGGAGTTGTGGATAGCAGATGTGTACCCCCCCCCCCCCCACCCCCACCCACAAAAAAAAAAAAAAAAAAAATACCTGAAAGCAGAATAGAAGGTGCACATCTATAATGTATATAAAAGAATGCCTGAGAGTTTCAATGAAATTCGCCCACTGGTATAAGAGGAGTAGCGGATAGCAGGAGTGTACCCCCCTAAAGCATCACAACAATTTGGCTAAGTTCATTTCGCCCTTTGGGAAAGAGTAAAAAATAAAAATACCTGAAAGCAAAATAGGAGGTGCACATCTATAATGTATAGAAAAGAATGCCTGTAAGTTTCAATGAAATCCACCCACTGGTTTAAGAGGAGTAGCGGATAGCAGATGTGTACCTCCAAAGCGTCACGGACGTACGGACGGAGTAGCAGATAGCAGGTGTGTACCCCCCACAAAGCATCACAACAATTTGGCTAAGTTCATTAAGACCTTTGGAACAGAGTAAAAAAAAAAATACCTGAAAGTAAAATAGGAGGTGCACATCTAGAATGTATATAAAAGAATGCCTGAAAGTTTCAATGAAATCTGCCCACTGGTTTAAGAGGAGTATCGGATAGCAGATGTGTACCCCTCAAAGCATAATGGATGTATGGATGTACGGACGTACTAAGTTCATTTTGCCACATGGGATAGAAAAAATAAAAATACCTGAAAGCAGAATAGAAGGTGCACATCTATAATGTATATAAAAGAATGTCTGAGAGTTTCAATGAAATTCGCCCACTGGTATAAGAGGAGTAGCGGATAGCAGGAGTGTACCCCCCTAAAGCATCACAACAATTTGGCTAAGTTCATTTCGCCCTTTGGGAAAGAGTAAAAAATAAAAATACCTGAAAGCAAAATAGGAGGTGCACATCTATAATGTATAGAAAAGAATGCCTGTAAGTTTCAATGAAATCCACCCACTGGTTTAAGAGGAGTAGCGGATAGCAGATGTGTACCCCCAAAGCGTCACGGACGTACGGACGTACGGAAGTACGGACGTACGTAAGTACGGAAGTACGGACACCATGAATGCTATATACCGCCCACTTTTCAAGTGGGTGGTATAATAAATGAGACATAAGGCCCCCATGTTGTGTATTAATTTGTTTGGCTTTCTATATCAGCATTTTTGACAATGCCATTAATGACGCAGTTAACTACGGATTTGAGCGTTTTGTCATGTTTAAAAAATGCAACATCAGTATCTTTATTTTCATAACTTTATACCTCATTGTCAGGGTCTTGAAGAATCTGAGTAGGAAGTGTGCCTTCACCAGGTGCTATACTGAAGATTTTGTTCCCTGAAGCTGCAGCTGCTATATTCTCGGGTTGTAAGCATGAATCATACTTTAGTCCTCTCATTTGATCTTCATTACTTCCTTCATCTAACTCATCGTCATCAGTCTGTTCAGTGGTTGTAGCATCAACTGAAGATGTTGTTGGTTGGTCTTCATCATGGGATGCAACAGGATCACTTGTTTGAAATGACGTATCCATAGTTCTTTTGCTTTGTATCTATAAAATATATTGCTGCATGTTAACATCTTCAGATATCTATTACATTATTCGTTCCTAAACATCATCTATAGTCTAAAAACAGTTTTGCTTTTAAGAACTTCCTGTGCAAACATATGTGAAAGAAGTATTAAATTACTATTCAGATTTTTGTTTTATGAACTTTGTGAAATAAACTTACATTGAAATATATACATTAGTATGAAGAAAAAAATGATAAACATTTATAGTACAACTTAATTATTGTTTTCCCATAAACACTAATTAAGTTGTACTTGTCAGGTGTTATGGTGTAATTCACGCTCAACCTTTAAGACTAATATCTATGTACTATGTGTTCAAGGACATTATTAAGATGGTATTATTCAGTACCTACCGCTTCATCATGTACTTGATGAACCACATTTGACTGGGCTACTGACTGTGTCTGTCGTACATCTGTGTTACTATCACGACTGATCTCTTCATCTCCTGAAGCTGCAACTGCTATATTCTCGGGCTGTAAGCATGAATCATACTTTAGTCCTCTCAGTTGATTTTCATTACTTCCTTTATCTAACTCATCGTCATCAGTCTGTTCAGTGGTTGTGTCATCAACTGATGATGTTGTTGGTTGGTCTTCATCATGGGATGCAACAGGATCACTTGTTTGAAATAATTTATCCATAGTTCTTTTGCCATAACTCTTCATTATCATTTTCAAATTTCTGTTGCCATAAAACATTAATATCAATGTCTTTATATAATTTGTGGTTTTGTTGAAGATAACAAAGTCCTTTCTCTACTGCAGAAGGTCTGATCATTTGATACTGCACATGACCACTAAATTGTTTTTTCTCTTCAGTTTAAGAGGAATAAATCCCATTTCTGATGTTGATGACCTTGGCAAAGAAGCATATGTTTGAGTAATATCAACAGGTACATTCACAACAGAGCCGACAACTGCTTTCTGTTTTCCACTTGGTAAATTCAGAAGTCTCATGAATGGTATTCGTTTTGCGATTAACCTAGCCTCCAGCTCTGATAGACATTCTAATTCGGGAGGAAGATGTGTGACTTTAAGTTTGTTACAAGATGCCATTGCTGGAATATTTCCTTGTTGTAAACTACGATGACAAGTCTTACATATCATATCTTCACCTGTCAAACACTGAAGTAATATTTCTTTGGTGCACTTGCCGTAGTTAGTGGCTATTACACATTGAACTGATTGTCTATATAGCATTCTGTGGCAACAAGTGCATGTATACGTAGGTCCATCTTGAATTGCCTTCCTGAAATCATTTAGTACATTTGTAAAAACTTGACAGTGATGTTGTATTTTCTGTCTTTTACGAGTTCTATCAATTATTCTATCATCTGCAACTTGTTCAGTGCTCCTTTGAGATCGTCTTCTTTTTTAGAAGCCATATCCAATGCTGTATCAGCTTTTTTCTGTCTGGCGTTAGTTGGGCTCTTATTTCTTGTTGAAGTTTTGTGTTTGCAACAGTGTCTGCGTTTACTTGATCTATAGTTCGTTTTGATCGTCTTCTTTTTTTAGAAGCTGTATCCAATGCTGTAGCAGCTTTTTTCTGTCTGGCGTTAGTTGGGCTCTTATTTCTTGTTGGAGTTTTGTGTTTGCAACAGTGTCTGCGTTTACTTGATCTACAGTTCGTTTTGATCATCTTCTTTTTTTAGAAGCTGTATCCAATGCTGTAGCAGCTTTTTTCATCTGGCGTTAGTTGGGCTCTTAGTTCTTGTTGGAGTTTTGTGTTGGCAACAATGTCTGCCTTTACTTGATCTATAGTTCATCTTGTTCGTCTTCTTTTTTTAGAAGCTGTATCCAATGCTGTAGCAGCTTTTTTTCTGTCTGGCGTTAGTTGGGCTCTTAGTTCTTGTTGGAGTTTTGTGTTTGCAACAGTATCTGCCTTTACTTGATCTATAGTTCATTTTGATCGTCTTCTTTTTTTAGAAGCTGTATCCAATGCTGTAGCAGCTTTTTTCCATCTGGTGTTAGTTGGGCTCTTAGTTCTTGTTGGAGTTTTGTGTTGGCAACAGTGTCTGCCTTTACTTGTTCTATAGTTCGTTTTGGTCGTCTTCTTTTTTTAGAAGCTGTATCCAATGCTGTAGCAGTTTTTTCTGTCTGGCGTTAGTTGTGCTCTTAGTTCTTGTTGAAGTTTTGTGTTTGCAACAGTGTCTGCCTTTACTTGATCTATAGTTCGTTTTGATCGTCTTCTTTTTTAGAAGCTGTATCCAGTGCTGAAGCAGCTTTTTTCCATCTGGTGTTAGTTGGGCTCTTAGATTTAAATTTCTTATCTTGTAGATTTCCAGTGGAAGCAACGCTTGACTGAATAGGTTTTTCTTGATCCTGTGAGTTTCTAGAACTGTCTTCACTGGTAGTAGTAGATTTATTGGACTGACCAGGTTCCTCAACTATCGATTTCTAGAAATAAGCTAAACAAAAAATATTTTATATGAGACAAATGAGATAAAATTTCTGTGCACTAATACATTTAATTTATCTGTAGACAAAACATGTTATCTCATTTTTCTTGATAAAATACGATGAAAGCAGAAGTTATGGAAACATACAAGATATACTAGTTTGAATCTATAAAAAAAATTTAAGATATGAAATTCTACGGTACTTTCAAATTTTCAAGAAATAAATAAACAGTAACATACACACAGACCTGCAGTCATGTCAAGTTTTGAAGATCGTCTTGTGTGAGATAATTGTCAAAATTTTTATAAAGATCAAAAGCAAAAATCAAGAGATCAAAGAAATTTTCTGAAAATTCAGAATAAACTTGCAAGAGTTTATTAGTGCATATAATTTGACTGGTCTGTACCTTATTCCTTTTCCTCTGCCTGTCTGAAGACAGTTGGTGACTTAATGACTTTCTCTTTAAGCGTGGCATAATTCAGCTAAAAAACACTTTATTACATAAAAGAAACAATATACAAATACAATACAGGAACATTTTACAATACAAAGAAAACAGAACAAAAGTATATGCACAACACTACACACAAATATTAATAAACCATATCTCAATGTACATAGACAGTAGCTTCCAGCCACCTAAAACTGAAATTAAAATAATCATATTAATAAACCATATTTCAATGTACATAGACAGTAGCTTCCAGCTTCCTAAATAGTAATAAACCATATCTCAATGTACATAGACAGTAGCTTCCAGCTACCTAAAAATGAAATTAGAATAATCATATTAATAAACCAAATCTCAACGTACATAGACAGTGGCTCCCAGCCACCTAAAACTGCAATTAAAATAATTATAATGGTGTAGATGTCAATGCAAAATCAATGAACTATAGGTCACACAGTGAATGTCAACTTATCAAGTTTCACTCTTTCTTTTTCTTAACTACTGGTTCCTCTCCCTGAGTGGACCATCTGCTTTATCCTCCTGAGTGGAAGGATCAGGAATCTTGGAGGTTGATGGTTTAGCAGGAGAAGTTGTCTCATTTTCAGGAGCAGATGGGACTTTTGCAGAAGACTCTCCTGCTTTATCCTCCTGGGTGGAAGGATCAGGAATCTTGGAGGTTGATGGTTTAGCAGAAATTGTCTCAGTAGCAGGAGCAGATGCGACTTTTGCAGAAGACTCTTCTGCAGTTTCCTGAGAGGACATAAATGAATCATTAAGATAATCACTCTCATATTCGTCCAATTTTCTTTTCAAGTTAAAGTTCTGAGATTTCAATTGAGAAAGTTCTTTCCTCGTGGTCATTTCCTCAATCAGGTTTTGCTTAAATATAATATCAATATTTGCAGCTTCAGCTTTTAGTTTACGTCCCATTGCTTGTATTTCGTCCACTGTTTTTCTAAAGAAAGCAGAATCTTCTGCTGGCACCCTTGACGCAAACTTGCTGAAAACCCCCTCTAACTGGTAACCTTTGTCTGTTAAGTCTGAGCCTAACTTGTGGATGTTACTCAATCCTGCATATTTATTTGGTTTGCTCATCTTGTTTATTGTGCAAATAGAATATCATTAAGGTAAAATTAATGTATAAGAGGCTATGACACTGAAACCAACAGCATTTTAATAATATAATGAAATTTTGATTTAAAAATGGTAAAAATAAAAAATAAATCATAGCATCAATTTGACTTTTATAATAAATGAACTTTAAATATTTAAATTTAGAAGGTATTTGTTCAAAATTTCATCATAATATTTCCCATCTTTGTCTCTGGATAAGATGAATGCTGTGTTAAGCTAGCCAACAGCATTTAAATATCAAATTGAAACATCATCACACTGCTCTATATTATTATGGAATAAAAATTATATATATAAATAATCTGCTGAAATTTTGAAGTTAAAAGATAAAGGATATGATAGCATGTGTTTGAATGTTTCATCTTGTATTTCACATCTGACCTCTGGGTTAGATGATGCTGTCTGTTGTTCATTCCTTACACATAATTAATATGTTACTAAATGAGACAAATACATGATCAGAATTTAAATTTAGAAAATCTCTTGAGTTAACTTCAAATTTATTACGGTTACTTATATATTTTTTTCATGACCACATTCAAAGGCTTCTTGAGATAAAATGCATGGATATCATTTTCAGAATTTGCTCATGGAAGCAATTATAACTGGAAATTCTTCCACTGAACAAAAAAATGATAACATGTATTTGTTTCACGTCGTGTCTAACATTACCTTCTGCCTCACAACAATACACCATTCTACAAATAACTATAAACATATTGAACATAAAAGGCACAACATTTTAGTGTTAAAGTTTTATAGGCATGTGTCTAATGTGTCTGCAAGTGTATAAGATATATTATATGGTGATAATGAAGCAAGGAATGGTATATTACTATGAGTTACTGGGACCCACCACGAGGAGGATCTATATATGGATGTACATGCTAAATTATTCAAACATCCATATATAGATTGGTAATGTTAGTGTCATTTCTGGTATTATAGGCATGTATCTAATAAGTGCGAGTGTATAAGATATACTAATGATGGTGATAATGAAGCAAGGAATGGTATATTACTATGAGTTACCGGGACCCACCACGAGGAGGATCTATATATGGATATACATGCTAAATTATTGAAACAGCCATATATAGATTGGTAATGTTAGTGTCATTCCTGTACATTATAGCATCTTTACATGAAATGTGAAAAAAGATAATATTTTATCTTTTCTATCCAAATGTAATTTGATTCACACAAAATATGTATACATTCTTTAAAGAACACGTCAAAGAATAACTGGGTCCCATAATGTAAAAGCAAGATTATATGTGAATAAAAGATCATGCATGCACCAAAAAGCAATTGCTACAAACACATATATTAAAAAAATGAACTAACCTTGAATGAAATAACCTTGAAGTCCATATTATAATTGAATTTCCAAGTCCATTTAGGAAAATGACCCAAAAATCTGTTACTTGTATTTTTCAGAGTCCAGGGCCCATAATTTTTGCAAAAATCAGCCGAGCAGAACGAAACGCGAACTTCATCTGTAAGTTATTATGGTAGATTCACATACTAAAATAGACGTAATTTAGATAATAACTGGAAGCGTGTAGAAAAAAAGTCTGGAAAACTTTTAGGAAAATGACCCGGAAATCTGTTACTTGTATTTTTCCGAGTCCAGGGCCCGTAATTTCCGCAAAAATCAGCCGAGCAGAACGAAACGCAAACTTGATCTGTAAGTCATTGTGGTAGACTCACATACTAAAATGGCCGTAATTTCGATAATATCTGAAAGCGTGTAGAAAAAAAAGTCCGGAAAACTGTAATTTTGATGAACTTTTCAAAGTCGAAGGGCCGTAATTTCGGTAAAAATCAGTGGAGCAGAACAAAATGCAAACTTGATCTGTAGGCCACCATGTTAGACAAACATACCAAAAATCAGCTCAATATCTGGAAGCATGTAGAGAAAAAGCCCGGAAAACTGTACTTTTGATGAACTTTTCAAAGTCTATGGGGCCGTAATTTTGGTAAAAATCAGTGGAGCGGAACAAAACCCAAACTTGTTCTGTAGGCCACCATGTTAGACTAACATACCAAAAATCAGCTCAATATCTGGAAGCGTGTAGGAAAAAAAGTCCACAAAACTGTAATTTTGATGAACTTTTCAAAGCTCAAGGGCCGAAATTTCGGTAAAAATCAGTGGAGCGGAACAAAATGCAAACTTGATCTGTAGGCCACCATGTTAGACTCACATACCAAAAATTAGCTGAATATCTGGAAGCGTGTAGAAAAAAAGTCCGGAAAACAAGTAGGACTGACTGACGGGGGGACCAGTCAAAAACATTATACCCCTGCAACTTCGTGGCGTGGGGTATAATAAAACAAAACCCCACGTGTTACAGTAAGGACATGGCTGGTACATGGCAATAGTTGGTTGAGGGTTGGGCATTTTCAATGTCTTGGCAAACTAATATTGATATATTTATGCAGAACGCCTTGTGCGCAAAGTATGTCTTGCACAGGGACAGGGTTTATATTTCATCTAAATTTGGGAGAATCCATTTCGATTCTTGCGAAAATGGTTGCAAGAATCCATACCAGCTATGAGTGTTCCAGGATCCCATGAGGCCACCATAGTTGGTCCTGTTGTATACTGATAACACATGTTAACAAATTACCCAACACAGCTTTTTAATTTTTAAAACATCAACTGAATTTGATAAATTTTTTTAAATAACAAACAACAAACAATATTTACGAATAACATCTAACAAATATGGATGTCATTAGAACCGGCTCACTGACAGCCATATTTGTACAATTTTATTGACAAAGTGTCAGCTTATTTCAGGTCATGTTAGCCCTGTACTGGTTAAATTGCTGCTGCAATGTTAGATAAAGAGTTAAATTGACTCACTTCTTTTCAGGTGAATCCTAGCAGAGGTGAAGCGAGATTCGCGCTGGTTTTGTTGCTCAAATCTCAAATCGTGAATCGATTCACGGATTCTTGTCGAAAAATAAGCCCTGAGGGAGGATGGTTAGTCAGTGGTTAGAGCATTGGACACCGAAATGTTGTTAATCTGATCCGGAGCAGCGGTAACTGTGTTGAGTTCTTGGGCAAGACACTTAATCCCGATTCCCCATGTCTGAACACAGTGACGTTGTGTACAAAGATATATCGGCATAGTACTGCACATCAATGGTTCAGTTGCCTTCACCCGCTGCTATTCTGCTTGTGCAGAGATAGTAAGTTGATTATCTACCAAGGTTAGTCCCATAGCATATGTGTATCTCCAGTAAAAAAAATAAGGGAGGGGGGGGGGGGGGGGTACATTTGGGGATGTATATTTAGAAGATTAAATTGTGCACTGCTCCTTCTATTCTTCTTGGTATCCAGCGTTCCATCCGTATTTGTATTTAAAGTATGATAGGACTTTACATTGTAGCAGCATCAATACCACAATTAATGTTTCCAGAGAATGTTCAGTTGTCTCGGAATCACTCCAGAATGGAGATCAAACCCGTGACCTCCGGCATGAGAGACCAGCACACGAATCCTCTCAGTCACCGCATCACTCTCAAGTCTGTTTTTATGGGTACAAAACGACTCAGTGCAAAGCGACTAAGTGCGAAATGGTAAAGGAACGAAACGACCCGGGGACAAACAAGTGATTTAAGGAACGAAAAGACATGCCAACCTATTACGGTATCCGCTTTTATGCCCGGCAACGGTCTTTGTAATACATCACTTTGTTAATACCGTTGATAATGGTCGATGGCACTGTCTGACTTTTAATTTTGAGTTTATTTTCGCGGATGGGAATGTATAGACTGCAGTGTTAACGTGCTACTATCGCCACAAAAATGCACAATTAGTCGTAGCAGACTGGATATTCTGAACTCTTTCCTAACCCTAACCGAAGATCATTATTCTTTGATAAGTAGGTCCGGGAAATTAACTGCACGTCGTGGACGTTATATGGTCTATACTACTAACCTAACAATTAAACATTGTCAATTACTCAATTAAATATGAATCGAGCCATCATGAATGAATTGTTTCATGCCAGTTTTATCCAATTTACGTTGGAAATGTAACAAATTGCACTAAGAACGCGAGATTTGAAAAAAATCGAATCTTAAGACCGATTCTGGCTTGATCTATGATATCGATATCAAATCGAATCTTGAATATTCGCAGGACCCCAGTACAAATATGTGCACAACAGGCCATTGTTTGTTAAGTAGCATCCTGGATCTGCAATCCCCCCCCCCCAAAAAAAAACAAAAAAACAAAACAAAACAAAAACAAAGAAGTTGTGATGCAAGTGATATAAACTTTCTAATAGTTCAATTATCAACAATGTTTTGGCTTTATGGTTGCAGAAAAATGTTTACACTCTGGTTCTATTGTCTTAATGAGACATGCAAGTAACTTGAAATACCTAAAAGAACAAAAGACGTCACTAGAATACCTTGGGTTTACTGAACATACCCGAGACCGTGCATTTTGTTGATTGAACAAAGGACAGGGAGTAAGTTAGCTACCAACCTCGCTGTTAGTATTTCAGGACTTCGTACACACTGCATATGTCCACCAAGCTAACACTAATTTCTATTTTATTCTCTAACCTAAAAAGCAAATATTTTTTCAAATATTATTACATTGATTTTTGTTACTAAGAATGTGCTCATTTTAAAACAATGGTAGCAGCGCTGACTGGCCAGAACACTTTCAATGCATGTTTTAACCTTCTATTTTCTATCGTTGACGTGTTCACTGTAGTATTTTTCTTATTAAAATATGAATGAAGCAATTCAGTAAGCTGGTGTCCTAACCTCTAAGAAATTGAATATTTGTGATGAAATGATGTTCTGGTGTTTACAATAAACCAAAGGAATGTTTTAAAAATAAATGCGCATTTTCAACTGGATAACATTTCTAACCTGTTTTCGTCCGTAGTACTTTCTCTAAAATGTTGAGGATATAAGGCTTGTCAGTGCACGATGTGACCAGTTGCCTTTTTCCCAATTAAATACTATTGGTTTATATTCTCGGTGTACTAGAGGGTTTGTCGACCTGCTGATGAGTGGGTCTTTCGTGATTGAAATTACAGGGCAGATGTTAATTACCATTCGTGGTTGGGGGGGGGGGGGGGGGTAATTTATTGATTTATTGCTGTTTAAGGTCACATATTTCTGTACAATGGATGACCATCCCTGATAAATTTTTCAGAAAATGCGCACGGGCATGGCAATTTCACTCTGAGCAGTGACCTAAGAAGTTAAGATTTCCACGAGGTGTGGAATTAAATGACATTATTTTTAGGAAGCTCTGAGATCATTTCATAAACAATTCATTTTACGAGCACTCCCTATGCAACGATACCACAGGGTTCCTGCAGACAAGGACTGATAAAGTTCAAAGTTATTCAAGGCCGTTTCTCGATATATTTCAGCATTTTCAAGGCCCAACAATAGCCAAAATCAAGGATTTTCAAGGACCCATCTTCACTAGTCCTAACTAGCACCCTCTGGTCATTACACTCTCCTTCCACTTCCATTGTAGGGAAGTGGGTGGGGAGGATAATAACTGGAGGGTCTGTGTAAGGACAATGCCTTCATGAAGTCGGGCATATAAAACTATATAGTTATGGTCACGTGTTTTGTTAGCATTTTTATTAGCTCAAGTTGACAACGTCAAGTATGAGCTATTGGGATGGCTTGTGATCCGCCATCTGTCCGTCCGTATGTACGTTCGTCTGTCCAGGCTTAGGAGAGGTACATCCATCAACAATTCCTTTAGCAGACCCTACAGGCCATAGTTCTCACCCGATCAGTTCCAAATTTCATATGTGGCTTTGGGGCAATGTCCAGATGCGAGCTATCGGTTTTTTTTTTAAATTTCGTTGAAAAACATAGCCGCCAGTGGCCATCTTGGATTTGGACATAAATTGTCGAACAATTCCTTTAGCACACCCTACATGTCGCTGCTCTCACCCGATCTGTCCCAAATTTCGTATGTAGCTTTGGGGCAATATCCAGATGGGAGCTATCAATTTTTTCCAAATTTCGTTAAAAAACATGGCCGCCAGCGTCCATCTTAGGTTTGGCAAATAAATTGTCAACAATTCCATTAGCACACCCTACAGGCCGCATCTCTAACCCAATCTTTTTCAAATTTCATATGTAGCTTTGGTGTAATGTCTAGATGGGAGCTATTGAATTTTTCTGAATTTTTTTGAAAAACATGGCCGGCAATGACCATCTTGGATTTGGAATATAATTTGTCAAACAATTCCATTAGCAGGCCCTACAAGCCGCACCTGCCACCCGATCTTTTTCAAATTTTATATGTAACTTTGGCATGATGTCCAGATGGGAGTTATCAATTTTTTCTGCATTCTGTTGAAGAAGATAGCCGCCATCGGCCATCTTGGATTTGACATATAAATTGCCAACAATTCCATTAGTACACCCAACAAGCCCCATCCCACACCCGATTTTTTTCAGATTTCATTTGTAGCTTTGGTGTGATGTTTTTTTTCTGTAGAAACTTGAGTGAGTGACATGGCATTACTGGATCTTTCTATTTAGTTCAGTCCCTTCTTGGACACGTTGAGCTGCAGTGTCATTGACACGTTTCTTTCATGAATATTCAAGGCTTTTCAAGGACTCCACAGACATTTTCCAGGATTTTAAGACCATGAATGATCCTCAATCAAATTCAAGGTTATTCCTTGAATCCAAGGCCTCGTGGGAACACTGCACCGGCAAATTGCAGTGTCAGGAGAAATGAAATCAAACTGGAGCTTGCATTAGCCTCATAGCTTGAACATGTTTATCAAGCCGGAAAATAAGCAGACTGTCATCTGCAAACTGAGGTCCCCAGAGGGGGAATTTAGTGATGCTACCCTGCATAGCAAGGTAGCATCACTAAATTTACCCTCTGTGAACCTCAATCCGAATTAGGGTCACAAAACTAAATAGAAAGAGGTACCCAGAGGATAAATTGGTCCACTGTAAGGGATAGCATCATCAAATTCACCCTCCGGGGACCTCATTCTGATACTTATGTTCAACGAATCATTTGTGTTCATGATTCAGTCTTCATTTTGCAATATTTTATAATTTTTCTTTTTATGAGAAAAATACCACATTTGTGATGAAAGTACTGTTGTATCTCCTTTGTAAATGGTACCACACCAAAAATTAATTGTAGTTTTAGCATCCAAGTTTGAACCAAAATTTAAACGTCATATGACTTTTCAGGCAGATGGCTCTTGAAACATTTCAATCCACTAAGGTTATGAGCATGCTTGGGAGAAAATCCCTCGTGCAATTCCCATGTAAGGTCTGCAATTCGTTGTTGGAATAGTTACTGTGCAATGAATGCGATATCATACCAGATGCACTGTAGATCATGTAGCTGGTCAAGTGGGAACATTACTTACATCCAAGATGTGAGAGTTTAGCTTTTTCAGTGAACTGTTGAAATTGTAGGTTCAATAAAGATTTTACTTTTTGGAAGACCATTTCCATGCAACTTCATAGACATAAAATATATATCAATCAATATTGCTTTTTGATATCCATTAGTTTTCTGTTGGAAATTTTTGTTGTAATTTATGCATAAAAATAAAGAAATTTCAGCTGAATTCAGTTTTCTTGTATGAATCATGCTTTCATGTCTGATTGCATTGGATGCATGAGACACATGATGTAATTGTAGACCAGTAGATAGATATAGATAGACAGGTATTTTATTTTATGATATAACAATAACGTTTTAGAATTTACAGATAATCTATAACAAAAAGCAAAAAATATTGATACACCGTAGGGAGATAAAATAGCCAGATTGGTTGTCTACCTGTCGTTTCCCAGGTAAAAAAAAAAAAAGCATCGAATGTTCACTGTTAATGAAAGTTTTCTTTTTTTCGGCAGGAGAAGGGTCAGGGCATGGAATTACACATTTAGCTGCATACGTGCACATATGAACACATACATACACATATACATACGTACATATACATACATTTACACATGCATACATATGAAGGTAGACCTACTTAATTTTCACAATACGGCACACCTATGCAGTAGGCAAACCTACTTACTTTTCGCAGGATACATATATACATATACATATATATATATATACCTTACAATGTCCAAAAATTACAGATAGAACCTGAAGCCCTGTCACAAATTGTCCGCAAATAGCAGGTCACTCTTCGCGTTAGTGAGGCCGTCAAATTTTGTTTATATGCCCTTTGCACAATAATTTTAATAATGGTTTTAACCATCAAACCACTGCAGAAATAAACAAATAAATTACCATGTACATTTGTATATATATTACTGTTTATTTACAATATATAAAACTACAAGAATCAGAAAAATGAGAGGGCTGCCAGGGGGCAGTTGAACCAACAACACCCCAAAACAACAATCTGATACAGTAACCACACTTGTGAATTACAACCATTAACACAATCAAGAACTAAAATGCAGGTGCAGAAGTCAACAGATAAAAAAACTATAATGAGGTATTCAAATAAACTGTAGTAAAAATTACTAAAAATTCAAGCTGAGTTTTTCAAAATAACAAGAATATCTATTTAATATTTGGCAGGGGAAAAACAAAATTTCTTTTGCTCTACATGTAGTATGGTAGCTGTGCAGTAGTCGACTTAGACTGGTCATAATCCACACGTGGGTAGTGATGTTCAATGCATGCATTCACCAGATAATAATGAAAGTGCCAATGACACTATAGCTTAACTTTACTGTGTGTTGTGTTTGATGAAAAGGATAATGTTCAATGTTTATGAAAGGATTATAAAATAAGACAAGAATTATGATAATTGAGAATATGTTAATTTCTGTTCCGTGTATGCTGTTTTCAATAAAAATAATTTGAGGTGTAGACTGGGATAATGTGGCCCTCACAGTTAATGTATGTCAACCAAAGTTACCAAGTTACAGTGAAATTATTCCAAAAACGAGTCCTATCAAGTTAAAATGAAATCCCTTCATAAATACAGCCTGTAGACTGTGCTAAAGGTTTTCGGGCTTCGGGCCTGTGTAGCCATCACAGTTGACCGATCGCAACTAAAAAGGGACATCCTCATCTACACATTAAACTGAGTCATCCTACCAAGCTACAATGAAATCCCTTCATAAATACGACATGTAGTCTGCTAAAGATTTTTGGGTTCTGCGCTCGGGCAGCCCTCACGGTTGAACGATTGCGACCAAAAGGGGACGTTCTCATCTATACATTATCTGGAGTCATCCTACCAAGTTACAATGAAATCCCTTCATCAATACGACCTGTAGGCTGTGCTAAAGGTTTTTAGGCCTTGGGCCCCTGTTGTCGCCACAGCTGACCAATCGCAACCAAATGGGGATGTTCTCATCTAGACATTATATGGAGTCATCCTACCAAGTTACAATGAAATCCCTTCATAAATACGACCTGTGGACTGTGCTAAAAGCTTTTGGATTTTGGGCTCGGGTAGCGGTCACGGTTGACAGATCGCGACCAAATATTTATTTATTTATTTATTTATTGATGTTTAAGGTCATATATTTATGCACAATGGCTAATCATGACCGTGACAGTTTTACGGGTGGAGGAAGCCGGAGTACCCGGAGAGAACCACCGAGCAGCTGCCAGCTCCCCAACATCGTAACTCCGCACTGCAGCACAGGCAGGGTTGGATTGGTTGAAGACATGCGTACCATCGACGTGCAGTACGCCTTAGTACACGGCGTCATCGTGCCCCCACGCGGGCAATGGGGATGAAGTGTCTTGCCCAAGGACACAACGCGGTTGCCGCAGCCGGGATTCGAACCGAGGACCTCTCGGCTTGCAGCCTGCACCTCTACCTACTGAGCCACCGCGCTCCCCCGCGACCAAATGGGGAAGTTCTCATCTAGACATCATACAGAGTCATCCTACCAAGTTACAATGAAATCCTTTCATAAATACGTCCTGTAGACTGTGCTAAAGGTTTTTGGGCTCGGGCAGCCATCATGGTTGACCGATCACGCCCAAAAGGGGACATTCTCATCTAGACACGACCCCAAACCTGCATATGAACTTTTGTGACAATTGGACAAAAACTACGGGGTGTAGCCTGTGCTAAAGAAAAATGCGAACAGACTCACAGACATCCGCATGCATGATGGCAATAGCTTATCTTGACTTTGTCAAGTTAAGCTAAAAATCATCAACAGCAAAAATTTTATTAATGAAGCACCAGGGCTTCATTAATTAAAATTTTGATGATTATTCCTATTATTAGTGTTTGGAATCTAATATTATTGCACATCTGTGGAAATAATACCCACCTGTGGAAAGTGACCAGTCCACGGTGGCCACACTGTACTCATACAATTTTTGGCATTTACACCTCTGAAAAATTCTGTGATTGGTTTTGAGACAGAACACAATGAAGGTGAAGTACAGGGTACTGGCATCAATGACCTGAGTTGGAGTTTTTCCTGTATTTCAAGTGCGTCGAAGACACGCATGAAATACAGGAAAGACAGGGGCATTGTTTCCTCAAGACTCTACCAGAGTTGGGTTCTGTATTTATACCATGATTACAACTTGAATTTAGTGGATGAAGTTGAAAATTCTAAAGAAAAATATCACCTTTGACGGTCTGATAACTTTTTTGCTTGACCCTGTCTTGTGTCGAGGCTTTTTTATTCACGTCATATTGTCACTCAGATGTGTAACGTCCAAGCAGATGCGTACTTATATAACATTCTTATTTGTAATCCAGATTCCATGTGAGGTGTGACTAGCATATTACCCAGTGTCTGTATTGTATTGCATAATGTTGAATATGCGCAGCAATCATGGCATAATAGTGCAAACCACTGAAAACCCCGCTCGTCTAAACCATATCTAACCCTCTAACTGACGTGACTTGCTGATGATACTTGCAAAAGAATTCTTGAATAACCCTGGAATAACTAAAAAAAATACATTTTTTGCCTCAAAACTGAAACATATGACACCTCATTTGAACGAGCTTGTTTCTGTAAGGAGCATAAAAGTTGTGGAAGGAAAAAAATAAAAAAAAAACAAATTTCAATGGCAATTTTTGAGAACAGTGCTGTCAGTTATGACCATATTTGTTATGGAATGGTCTAGGGACCTGCGAATTGCCGATTTTGATCGAATCGAATTAGTGAAAACGAATCGAATCACAATTGATGGATACGTCATCAAAAGAAAAAGTTTTTTTCCTAAAATAATAACCCCGGTTATTAAAAGACACACAGTTATGTAGAGTGCATTTTTCGCCTCACAACTTCCCATACTATAAATTGAGATATAAACCAATATACTAGCTACTGATTGAAACTATTTGAATTGTTGACTTTGTAGCTTCGAAACTGCAACAATAAACATTTTTAAACGAACCTGGCTGATAGGGCTGATACCTCACTTTTATCACGTTTTCTTGAAAAAAAAACCTCGTTTCAAATCGGTTCGACTCCATTCAGTCGTGAAGCCATTTGTTTTAAAATGTGGAATGAATAAAACAAATCGATAATTCAATGCCAAATGGTGTTGATCCACTTGTAAATTAAAGCCTGCTCTACTTCTGTTTATATAATAATCAGGGGTATTCTTTTAGAAAACCGTTGCTTTTGACGATGTATCCAGTAACTCTGATCGAACAGAACAATACTCAATATAAAATAATGTGATCATGTTTTGGAACAAATCATTTATTGAAGTTGAACAGCTGAATAACTTTTCAAAGTTCAAAACTTTTTTATAAATGGTCACTGGTCATAATGCACAATAAGTTGAAATGAACAGTTGCAGCGGTAATAGTGTTTGTAGCAATGTTGCTACAACAGTTGTACAGTTGTAGCTACATCGTTGCAAACACTGTTATCACTACAAGTCAGTTACGTTTCTACTCAAGAACCATAATCAATATAAAATAATGTGATCAATTACAATCTGTAAACATTCACGGTTATGGCCAAGCCAGAAAATAAGAAGACTGTCATCTGCAAAATGAGGTCCCCAGAGGGTGAATTTAGTGATGCTACCCTGCACAGCAGGGTAGAATCACTAGATTTACCCTCTGTGAACCTCAATTCGAATCAGGGTCTCAAAACTAAACAGAACGAGGTGCCTAGAGGATAAATTGGCCCACTGTATGGGATAGCATCATCAAATTCACCCTCTGGGGACCTCATTCTGCAATTGTCAGACTGCTTATTTTCAGGCCTGGTTATGGCCAAAGTATATTCGAAAATATTCAAATTTCCAATTCCGAATCCAATTCCAAATTGAACCAAATCGAATATTGACTTTCGAATCGAATTTCAAATCAAATTTCGAATTTTCGCAGGAGCCTGGAATGGTCTACAGATACATTTAGAAAGAGGAGTACAAATACCCGCCAGGTGGAATATATACCCAAGCAATAATTCAAATGCTTTGAAAAAGCAATGGATCAGAAAGCCAAGTTTAAGGTGGGATTATTCTGCCTTCTTTGGGAAAAGGTCTGAGGCAAAGGCCATTGGGAAAATTTGTGTCATGGAGTCTCCAATTGGGAATTTGTTTTTGAGGAGAAGAAACATACAAAGAAATTTTCCATTTGAGTTGAACAGAGAACATTAAGAAAGACATCAAAGCAACTGCATGAAATGCATGTATACTAGAAGAAAGTTTTATAACAAACAGTCACATGGAATCATGTTCACCCCAGTCTTTGCCATCTCTATTGAACTGTACTTATACTATTAAAGAAAAACTTGTCATTTGCCTATTGAAATCATACACTTTCTACTTTCTAAAAGCTTCATTAGATATGCAATTTAAATTTAATGCACAATTGGTACCCTGAACTGGATGATCATAAAGCCTCTGAAAACCAATGGTTTTCCGAGTCTTTATGACCACCCAGTACAAAGCATCAATTATGCATTAATTTTTGTTTGAGTGGTGACTGAGATTGGGAAATTTGAGGTAGAGCTGGTCGGTTTAACCGAACCGAAACTCGTTTTTTTTAGTGGAAACCGAAACCGAACCGAAAAAGAGATTAATGAAAGTGTCAATGACACTGTAGCTCAACTTGACAAACTTGAACTTGGTAAGTTATAAATGAAATGGCAAAATTGAAGATCATTGGTACCAATGTTATTTTTTTTTGCCAGTGGCGACATTTTTTGACAGAAACCGAAGAAAATCGACAGTTCCCATCTAGAGGCCTCCCCAAACAAGCATGCCAGGTTTCAAAGCAATCCGATCATAAATGTGCCCTGTAGGGTGTACAAAAGGGAAATATTGTGGTCTGACTAGACTAAATTCTAAGAACGTTGGCCGTGGCAACATTTTTTGACGGAAATGGAAGAAAATCGATAGCTCCCATCTAGAGGTCATCGTAAATAAGCATACCAGGTTTCAAAGCAATCCGATCATAAATGTACCCTGTAGGGTGTGCCAAAGGGAAATATTGAGTCTTCTGACTAAACTAAGTTCTAAGAACGTTGGCCGCGGCAACATTTTTTGACAGAAATTAAAGAAAATCGATAGCTCCCATCTAGAGGTCTCCCCAAACAAGCATACCAGGTTTCAAAGCAATCTGATCATAAATGTGCCTGTAGGGTGTGCCAAAGGGAAATATTGAGGTCTGACTAAACTAAGTTTTACGAACGTTGGCCGTGGCAACATTTTTTGCCGGAAATTGAAGAAAATCGATAGCTCCCATCTAGAGGTCACCCTAAATAAGCATACCAGGTTTCAAAGCAATCAAATCATAAATGTGCCCTGTAGGGTGTGCCAAAGGGAAATATTGTGGTTTGACTAAACTAAGTTCTAAGAACGTTGGCCGCGGCAACATTTTTTGACGGAAATTGAAGAAAATCGATAGCTCCCATCTAGAGGTCACCCCAAACAAGCATGCCAGGTTTCAAAGCAATCCGATCATAAATGTGCCCTGTAGGGGTGTGCCAAAGGGAAATATTGAGTCTTCTGACTAAACTAAGTTCTAAGAACGTTGGCGGCGGCAACATTTTTTGACGGAAATTGAAGAAAATTGATAGGTCCCATCTAGAGGTCTCCCCAAACAAGCATACCAGGTTTCAAAGCAATCAAATCATAAATGTGCCCTGTAGGGAGTGCCAAAGGGAAATATTGTGGTCTGACTAAACTAAGTTCTAAGAATGTTGGCTGCGGCAACATTTTTTGATGGAAATTGAAGAAAATCGAAAGCTCCCATCTAGAGGTCACCCCAAACAAGCATGCCAGGTTTCAAAGCAATCCGATCATAAATGTACCCTGTAGGGTGTGCCAAAGGAAAATATTGAGTCTTCTGACTAAACTAAGTTCTAAGAACGTTGGCCGCGGGCAACATTTTTTGACAGAAATTGAAGAAAATCGTTAGCTCCCATCTAGAGGTCTCCCCAAACAAGCATACCAGGATTCAAAGCAATCTGATCATAAATGGGCCCTGTAGGGTGTGCCAAAGGGGAATATTGAGGTCTGACTAAACTAAGTTCTGAGAACGTTGGCCGCGGCAACATTTTTTCGACGGAAATTGAAGAAAATCGATAGCTCCCATCTAGAGGTCACCCCAAACAAGCATGCCAGGTTTCAAAGCAATCCGATCATAAATGTACCCTGTAGGGTGTGCCAAAGGGAAATATTGAGTCTTCTGACTAAACTAAGTTCTAAGAACGTTGGCCGCGGCAACATTTTTTGACAGAAATTGAAGAAAATCGATAGCTCCCATCTAGAGGTCTCCCCAAACAAGCATACCAGTTTTCAAAGCAATCTGATCATAAATGTGCCTGTAGGGGTGTGCCAAAGGGAAATATTGAGGTCTGACTAAACTAAGTTTTACGAACGTTGGCTGTGGCAACATTTTTTGCCGGAAATTGAAGAAAATCGATAGCTCCCATCTAGAGGTCACCCTAAATAAGCATACCAGGTTTCAAAGCAATCAAATCATAAATGTGCCCTGTAGGGTGTGCCAAAGGGAAATATTGTGGTTTGACTAAACTAAGTTCTAAGAACGTTGGCCGCGGCAACATTTTTTGACGGAAATTGCAGAAAATCGATAGCTCCCATCTAGAGGTCACCTCAAACAAGCATACCAAGTTTCAAAGTAATCTGATCATGAATGCGACCTGTGAGGTGTGCCAAAGGAAATTGTGGACGTACGTACTAACGTACGTACGTACGTACGCCGACGGACGAGAAGTGATGGCAATAGCTCAGCTTGACTTTGTCAAGTTGAGCTAAAAACGGTATATTTTCGTTTTTGCTGAACTTTTGAATATCTTATTTAGCACGCCATAGATTTTGTATAATCAACAAAATGTCAGCTAAAACACATGGTAGCATATCAATAAGAAATGACTATAGAAATGCCAAATGTCAATTATGCAATAAGTCAGTCATCGCCCAGTACGTAAATACCTCCAACCTACGTCGCCTCATACAGAATCATCATGCCGAAAAGTACAACAATGCTATTGAAAAAGAATGGACTGTGACACCTGCAAAGTATCAATTCGCTCAAAGCTTAGTTGGTGTTGGGGAACCCCTTTTTGCAGGAAAGGGGTTAACTTAATCTTAATAAAACTTTAGCTGCACATACTTGTCATACAAAGTGTCAATCGGAAATTTGAATGGAATGAAAGTAAAAATCCAAAATACACTTATACGTGCAAAACGCACTTGGCTCGGTTGTTTTTCGAAGTAATGGGAATTCTCAGAATTCAGTGACTTTCTGACAATGATAATTCAATGCAAACTGAAAGGAAGAATGGACATGGAAATCAGGTCAGGTGATGAACTTGTCGGTAATTTGCATAACCTCTTCAGTGCTTTGCAAATGAATGATTCTGGGATTTATTGTTTGCTCCTTTCGGGTACAAATGTCAACTTGTCAAGTTAAATGTAGTAAGATTGTGAAATGGGTATCTGTTTTACTGAAAGTAAATGGCGTATTCTAAAGTTCGCAACTTCTCCTTGAAATTGGGCAGTTGCTTTCTGAAATTCTGACCCATTTCACTTCTTTTCATGTCAGGCAACACGTCAATGCTGTGAATAGAAATGAAAAACGAATCTAACAGGACGGCGGAATCATAAAGTTTTCCGTCTCGGCATCTTTGTGACTAAATATTTGAGCCTGCCCCCTCCTTTCCCCCTTGACACAACTCCCGACTCCAGTATCTATGCCCTTGGGCTTGAAAGACTTTTTATGAAGGCGTATGCAGATTGCAGATATAATTTTTTGTTCATTAAATTTACAGACAACAATCGCAATCCAGTTTTACTTCATTTCAAGTTCACTTGTTTGTTATTTGACATGTTTTAGTAGTTTCCTGTCCCAGTTTAATACATAAGATATCACAGGGTATAAACCGTATAAACCTTTAGCCGGAAGTGGAGATAAGCGAGGCGAGAGATTTCTATTTTTATCTCAAAGTTTCAGTCGCAGCGTATCCAAGATCACCGAAAACAAGATTTTTTGAATAAAAGGAATAACCGAAGAATGCAAAATCAGTAAGTATGTTATATAAAACAATATTTAACAATGAAACGACACAACTTAATGGAAAAATCGACTCTTGTAGTATGAAAAAACATCTGCTGATCATCTCGGAAAATGAATTTCTCGGGAAAATTTCTCCTTCAAATATCGTTTTTCACATGTTCGCACAAATGTAACATGTTAAAATCATAGGTCGACAGATTCGGCGTTCAATTTCACACCAGAAACTATCAACCATAACAACGAAGGAGGTTCGGTGCTACTAAAACTGTTCAAAATATAATGTCACCTTATCGATTTTTTTATACGCCCAGTTGTATACGCTCGTATCTTCAGTTGATGAGTCGTATACATTTTTTATGCTTGTCAGGTGACCCTTTCGATGTGAGAATCTGGTAAATTTGGAGCCTGTAAGTTCCGAAAGCAAGATAGGCATATACGCGCACAAGCCGGGTTGAATGCAACATTGCATTGCGTTGAAAAAGCGAACCACAGGTTACCTTTTTCAACGCAGAGAAATAGCCCATTTTACTGCATTACAGAATCTAACGATAGGCGGTGAACTATACTATATGAAGATGAGACTGGTTTTATGGCAAAGCGTAACAATGTCAGATCAAGTTGGACCGCATTATTTACTGTACGTTGACTCTTTCAGACACAATTTATTCCCAAACACGTTTTGGGGGTGAAATAATTTTTTGGGGGGCAGTCAGGATTTTTTCGGGCACTCAGGATTCTTTCGGATGAAGTGGACCTCAGCTCCACATCCTCCCCCACTCCACCCAGAAAATTTAAATTCCCGTACGCATATGGCAGTATTGATGACACGTAATTATAATTTTATGAATTTTTAGGCTCAAGCACCAATTTGTTAAGTTCTTAAATCATCGGGTCTGTAAATTTCAGTGAACAACAAAAGGTATAACATAAACTCACGGCTATATTTAAATAGCCTCTTGTGCTTTGCTTCTTTACATGATAACAATTTGTTGGGTTCTTAACTTTTGTGGGTCCCTAAATTTCAATGGACTGCAACAGGCAGACCAAATATCTAGCAGACTCCAAAGAAACATTCACGCTGAACTTATTTACTGTAGTTTAAGGGGTACCTTTCTGCAACTATAGCTAACTTACCCAATTTTTAGTTGTGTTCCCGCTAATGTTTAGTAAGTGAGTATAATTATAAGTAACTGATGAGGCCTAATTCAATTCTATTTTTCGTTCAACAAAAATGATGTGGCTCAGTTCCAGATTAACTTTGTTACCCAGCTTCAGCCCCCCCCCCCCCCCCCCCCACACACACACACTTCACATGAAGTTTATCAGCCTGGCTCATTCCATTCACTGAGATACCATTTTTCTGAATATTGTCACGTAAAATGCCCCCCCCCCCCCCACCAAAAAAAAAAAAAAAAAAAAACTGGCAAGAAATTGTCGCCGAAGGGCTAGAACTTTCTATGCCTCTGAACAACATAGAACATTCTAGCACCCAGGGGATGATTTAAACTTCAAGGCGTTATTCAAAACTATAGGTGAAGTGCCCGTCCACCTGCAGACGGGATGGTATAAAAACATGAATACAGAAAAAAAAAAAAACATTGGGACGGCACATTTTTCGACTCAGCCCACCTAGAAGGCGGGACACTCCGGACATTCGATCCTCATTTATTAGTATAGAGAAACAAAAACAAAAAAAAAACAAAAAAAACGAAAAAAAATGAATAAAAAAATGAAAAAAAACAACATTAAGAACGGCGCATTTCCGAGCCCACTAATAACCTTCCCACTGATCCAAGGAACACTGATGACGAATTTCATCTGAATTCATGCAACGGTTGCTTGCATATATAAACAGACAAACAGACAGACACACTCTTTTATATATAGTAATAATAATAACTCTTTGGCCAGCCACTGATTTGTCGCGGTTCTCGTAAGAGATGAATCTATAAAGCCGTGGTCCACAGGCCTGCAACCAGGGTCGATCTTCGGAGTGGGAGTGGGAAAGGCAGCGAAGAGCCGTGTGGGGGGGGGGGGGGGGGGGGGGGGGAGACAACCCGCACATAATCCCCCACGTAAAAGCAGACGTTACATTCCCAATACGGGCCATGTTATCTAACATGATATGACACATGGTGTGTGTGTGTGTGGGGGGGGGGGGGGGGGGGGGCATTACTGCTGGGCCGCAGCTGGATGGACCCTCCGCCCGACGGTTGTTTTTCGAGATGTCTGAAAGCAAAGCACAGATGGTGCGCCGGAGGTGCTGGCGGTTTATGGTGATTGAGCGCCTGGAATTTTCCGGTGGTCAAAGGATTGAGGGACTGTGCCCCTTGTATGCCCTAAAATAGGAAATTGTATATATCTGCCGGGTTGTAGGCTCTTCCACGTTGTGTCTCGGTGGCGGCCCGCCCTCCTCATGCTGTGCTTGCCTTTTGACTACTCAGATGTCCTGTGGATAATGAAGACTCCGAGTACAGTTTTTAAGAGCGATTCGACATGATCTAGTAAAAATCCTTTCTCAGTTTGTAACAATTGTATACTGAACCTGACAACGACCTGAAGTCCCATTTGGGATAGATACCTAATCGCGCTTAACTTGCGAACCAATCCGAACTTCCCCGTGTGTGATATGTATGCGAGGGTGTGTGTGTGTGTGGGCTCTTTTTGTGTGTGTGGGGGGGGGGGGGGGGATTCTTAAAGGCATCACGCTTCAGTAACATAGTAATCATTGTTGTTATGGACGCCATAATCTTAAATCTTATAATGTTATAGCTTAATTAAACTACGCCTAATCACGAAACACTCTAGAGAATCATCGATGTTTGATAGCCCCGTGAGTAGCTTATTACAGCCCTCCCCCCGGCCCGCACCCACATGTGCGCTCGCTCTCGCGCCTATTACTTCCACATTGACAACTGTCGTGCTGAAGACTTACGCTTCTAAAGTGTCGAACCCATTCTACCATTTAGGGTGTGATTTTAACCATCAAGGGTAATATGTCATGCGCTAAGAGATTACATTTGTTAGACATCTGAAATTTGGTTGGATGGCGGTCCCCGCGTGCCTAGCATTGACGGTTCCTCTGGGTCTTCCGTAGTCTGGTTTGCGCCGGGTAGGCATACAATGGAAGGGACGTAGCGCATGTGACGTGGATCGGGCTCGAAATATCGAGCCTGATTCGCGTAATCTGCGTTGAGTCCTTTTGATTGTAGCACATCGTACTTGTCCGGTGGTTTTGTTGTAGCACCTGCTAAGTTCTGGGATATCTATACTTGTATAGCTTTTGCCACCTTACCTGCTGTCGTGCACTGCTAGAACTTTTTTTTTGTTTTTTTTTTTTTTTGTTTTTCAACTCGTACCAACAGTGCAGCGTGCATCAAGACAAGATACCTTGGAGTAACCCTTCTGCAAAAAATGCATGTTCTTCAATTTGCATTGTTTTCTTCCTTGTCATTTAACGAAATGTTTCTCCGAGCTAGCATCTCACCCCATACACATTTAAAACACTTCTATTTGTTTGCAAAACCCACATAAAAAAAAAAACCCATGAGACTTTAACCAACTTGATTGAGTTTCTCAATCTTACCATGTGTATACTACTTATTGAACTTTTTTTAATAATTACTGCTTATTTCTTCGCAATATCTAGCAAACCAATCCCACATGACAGCCTATCCCTTCTAGATATTGCGAAACATGCCATCACCTTGTATATAGCATTCTTTATATTTCCAAAACAAATATCTGAATGTCCCTTTAACAAAATTGAAACACCTTCACTATCCCTGGAAAACTCTCCGTGTGAATCACAGTTACTTGTGTGCAGTCCAGTCGGGTTGGCCATTGGCGTCATCTTCGATGTGATACGCGGCCTGGTCCACTCTCATCCAAACAGATTATACCCTACCCTCACATCATGGATGACATAAATATATACCGGATGAGAGTGGGCCTCTTTGTCACGAAAGCACGCTCTGGGGTACATCATAAAAAGAAGCTTGACTATCTTAGTTCCATCCTGGTAATGCTCACCTCATCGTACGGTCTAGTTGGACTTACCGTAATGGTTGCGCTATTGCTTGTACTAAATAGAAAAGATAACGTAAATAAAAGAAGTGATAAATTAATCTCCCTCATGCCAAAACAAACAACTCCTACAAGTAGGTGTCATATTTCTTTCCTGTCCATGCCTGTCAAAGAGGTAGTCTTAGTTTGTTTCCTCACTAGCATATCCTGGATCATACTACTCCTATACATGGCGGGAGATGTTGAAGAAAATCCTGGCCCGAGCACCTCTTCCCCGAATTCGTCACATAGCTCCTTGTCATGTTCCCCATCTGTGGCTACGGATGGGTTTTCGGTTCTTCACCTGAACGTACAAAGTATACGGACTAAACTTGATACACTCAGTTGCGAAATGCTCCCCTATGACGTATGTACGTTCACGGAATCGTGGCTCGATCCAGATGTAAATAACGAAGACATCCTACTCCCCAATTTCCAAGCCCCATTACGAAAAGATCGTGGCTCCAGAGGTGGTGGAGTGATAATGTACATTAAGAACGGTGTCCCATTTAAGCCCCGCCCAGACTTGGACATTCCGTATCTTGAGTGTTTGTGGGCCCAAATATATACTACCAATGGATCGATTCTCATTGGTGTCCTGTATCGACCGCCTAATTCTAGCACAGACTTATGGGACTTGATTGAAACATCCATAGATAGAGCACTCGACACAGGAATTAATAACCTTCTTTTAACTGGAGACTTTAACGACAACCAGGAGAACGGCCCGTCTGGCCCGATGCACCGACTTACTGCTCAGTTCAATTTGAAACAGCTGATCGTTGAGCCAACCTATTATACCGAGAACTCGTCATCACTCATAGATCTGTTCCTCGTAAACAGTGACCTTCGAATTTAATCCACTGTTGTAGGTGACCCCTTCCTTGGAAATTTTGTCAGGTACCACTGCCCTGTTATTGCCACCATAGACTTCAGAAAGAAACATACAAAATCACATAAGCGCCGAGTCTGGTATTACGACAAAGCTAACTTCTCTGAACTGAACAGAGACTACGACAATATAATTTGGCAAGATCTGCTCGCGGGCCTCTGCATTACGTCCGTTGCACAGGAACTCTCTAGCATAATATTAAGTAAAGCCTCGAAATTTATACCCAACAAACTGATTACTGAAAGACCCCTAGAACCAAAATGGTTCCATAATAACCTCAGGCGTCTAATCCGCCAAAGAAAACGTCTCCACCGCAAAGCTAAAATAAAAAATTCTCCACAATCATGGGAAAAATATAGGAAAAAACGAAATGAAGTTATTAACGAAATAAGGAAATCGAAACAACACTATAACAACAAAATTGACCATGTTTTAAACTGTCCCTCAACGAGTCCATCTGAGTGGTGGAAAACATTGAAACTTATCCTTTTTAAAAATCGGTCGTCCATTCCCGACTTCATTGTAAATGATCAAGTAATTTCACCCGATAAAGAAAAAGCAGATATTCTAAACGATTATTTTTGCAATATTTCAACAGTTGACGATAAAGATCACCCTGTTCCCACAGCTTTGTTGAGACCTGACCGACCAACAATAAGTCAGATCACCCTTACCTCTGATGAGGTGAAAGTAGCACTTGACTCTCTTAACATTTCGAAAGCATGTGGTCCAGATAATATTAGCCCAAGAGTATTAAAGATGTGCTCTACTAGTTTAGCACCTCCTTTAACAATTGCCTTCAATATGATGCTCAATCAGTCGTTTTTTCCCAGTGAGTGGAAGAGAGGTAATGTTGCACCAGTCTACAAGGCCGGGAATCCTCAGTTAGTAACTAATTATCGTCCAATAACCCTGCTCAGTTGCTTGAGCAAAGTATTTGAACGGTGTATTTTCAAAAGGATTATTTCATTTTTACAAAGTAACTCCCTATTAACTCCTCTCCAATCAGGATTTCTCCCTTCTGACTCAACCGTCCTGCAGTTAACCGAAATTTATCACGCATTTAGTTCCGCTCTTGACGAAGGTAAAGAAATCCGCGTAGTCTTCTGTGATGTCAGCAAAGCATTTGACAAAGTCTGGCACAAAGGTCTTTTGTTTAAACTTGAACGCATAGGTATTACTGGTCCTCTACTAGATTGGTTCAAATGCTACTTGGAAAACAGACAGCAGCGGGTGTGTTTAAATTCAGCTGCGTCATCTTGGAAAGACGTCACTGCCGGCGTTCCTCAAGGCTCTCTTTTGGGCCCCCTTCTATTTTTAATCTACATCAATGACGTAGTTGATGATATTTATAGTAACATAAGACTTTTTGCCGATGATACAACCCTGTATCTCATTGTTGAAGACCCCTGTTTGGCAGCTGAAATTATCAACAGGGATATCAGAGTAATTGAGGACTGGTCTCGTCAATGGCTTGTCAATTTTAACCCCAACAAAACTGAATCAATGGTGATATCGCGTAAGGTTTTACAGCAAACCCACCCTCCTCTGACCATGTTCTCTCAAAATATAAACAATGTCGATAGACATAAACATCTGGGCCTGACTATTAACGAACGTGGTAGTTGGGCATCTCATATAAATGAAATAACTACCCAAGGATGGAAACGAATAGGTCTGATTAGGAATTTAAAGTTCAGACTCGACAGGAGAGTCTTAGAAAAAATATATTTCTCTTTTGTCCGACCAACATTAGAATATGCGGATGTGGTCTGGGACAACTGTTCTGCTGAAGAAGCAAGCGGGCTTGAAAAAATCCAAATCGAGGCGGCGCGAATTGTGACTGGAGGTACCAAAAGTGCGAGTAAACAGTCCTTGTATATTGAAACTGGCTGGGAAACTTTGGAGTTGAGAAGAAAAAAACACAAACTGATGCAATACTTTAAAATGTACCACAGACTAACACCTCACTACATATCACTGATGGTCCCCCCCAACTGTCGGTGAAACCCAAAACTACAACCTTCGAAATAGCTCAAACCTGAACAATGTTAGATGCCGCACTCACAGCCACCAAACCTCTTTCCTCCCCGCAACAACTAGCCTTTGGAACGAGACCCCAAGCGAAGTCAGAAACAACCCAAATCCTACAAATTTTAAATCATTCCTCAACAAGGACAAACGTATTATACCAACCTTTTACGCTTGCCACAAATCACGCTTAGCCCAGATCTTACACTGCAGACTTCGTCTAGGATGTAGCAATTTGAATGACCATTTGTATACAAATCACCTATCCGAGACATACCTTTGCAGATGTGGCGTACGTGAAACAACCGAACACTTTTTATTGTTTTGTCCGCATCACAGCAATGTACGAGGCGCAACCATCGGCTCTCTAAGTATCGAAATTAATGTTGACACCCTCTTATATGGAAGTGAATTTTTTCCCCCAACAGTTAACAAAAGAATCTTTGAGTCGGTCCATAGTTTTATCCTATTGACAAAAAGGTTTAAGTCTGATAATGGTTAATGGGAACCGTGCAAACGTATGCATTATATAAACATGTCCTATGTGGCTCGGGGGCAGTAATTATCCCGTGTACGTTCACTGCTGCTTCCTGTGCTATATATGACATTATTTTGGGGTTAGTTGAAACACTGAATTTGTCAGTGTTTCTAAATTCAGATGTAATTTATCCTGTACAGGGCACTCCATTAAGTCGCAATATAAACACGACCAGTTTTCTAAAAATGTCAACCGCCATTCCTCCCTTCCCCCACCAAGGAGTTAGCGAAGTTATGTGAGCTCCCTGATGCCCCAGAACTTTCTCCAGTCCAGACATCTTTATTTATCATGGAATATGAAAGCCAACTGGCCATCCCTGGCTGGCCTGCCCATTTCTGCACATTTCACTGATTCGCATGTAGGTGTCCTTATTAGGTTTACTGTCACTACCAACAATACAGTCCACCTATTCATACCCCCATGTTTCTCCCACCATTCAAATAGTGTTTTCATCCATAGTATCATACTTAATACTGTTCAGTTATAAAATAGGGACTCATGTGCTGGCGCAGGTTGTTTGCATGCATACGTGAATTGCGTGTGTATGTGAGGGCGCGTGTATGTACTTGTTTTGTTCTACGTCTGCCTTGGGTCCCTTGTGTCTAAACGCCAAAGCTGCCTAAATGTAAACTTAATGAATTGTTATCATGGAAACAGCCCCGCATAAGCTTGAAGCTTGTTGCTGAATCCATTTCCTCCTGTGTCTATTGTTAAGTAAGCTATACAAGTTTGTATTTTATTGTCTTTTGTACCTAGATACTACGGAAATAAATACTGTTTAAACTAAACACACACAAACACACACGTCAACAACATAAAATAAAATAAATAAAAAAAAATAATTAAGAAAGCCGCAAAACATAGACACTAAATGATCGTTATGAAGTAAAAACGACCCCGGTCAAAAACGGTAAACAAATTTTGTTTAAAAAGGTCATTAAAAAGAATGAAACAACCCCCAAATACCCCCAATTGGAAAAATAATTCCCGACAAAACTGTGTGAATGTATGCGTGATGAATAAACAGCTCACAAATAACAATGGGATTACCTTCATAGACAAGTGATTATGGATATGTTAATTAATTTACCCTAATGCATAGGTAAATTAAAAAAAATGAATGCCGATTGAAAAACATGGTCTGAAATCTGTCGGGTGGGGGGGCGAAACTTCTTCGGGGGGAGTGGTCCTCCCCCTCCCCCCCCCCCCCCCGTGGTTGCAGGTTCGGTGGTGGTTCAGTCAGTAGTGTTTCAGTTGAAAGGTGTGACGTCAACGTTGTGCATTCGGGTCTGTTCATATGGTTTGTTAACTGATTAGACCTTCGTACATGCACAAATATGGGCATTGGAACGATCATATGGGAAATCGAATAATCTCAACTGGACGTATAATTATCACCAACTCCCGATCAACGATTTTACCAACTGGGCGTATAAAAAAATCGATAAGGTGACATTATATTTTGAACAGTTTCAGTAGCACCGAACCTCCTTCGTCGTTATGGTTGATAGTTTCTGGTGTAGAATTGAACGCCGAATCTGTCGATCTATGATTTTAACATGTTACATTTGTGCGAACATGTGAAAAACGATATTTGAAGGAGAAATTTGCCCGAGAAATTCATTTTCTGAGATGATCAGCAGGTGTTTTTTCATACTACAAGAGTCGATTTTTCCATTAAGTTGTGTCGTTTCATTGTTAAATATTGTTTTATATAACATACTTACTGATTTTGCATTCTTCGGTCATTCCTTTTATTAAAAAAATCTTGTTTTCGGTGATCTTTGATACGCTGCGACTGAAACTTTGAGATAAAAATAGAAATCTCTCGCCTCGCTTATCTCCACTTCCGGCTAAAGGTTTATACCGTTTATACCCTGTGGATATGAAAAATACGAATTGTGTTACAAAAACCGAAACCGAAAACCAATTTTTTTCATCCAAAACCAAACTGAGGGAAAATTTCAAAACCGACCAGCTCTAATTTGAGGTTGGGAATTGGGAAAAATCATGCCAAAATGGAAAGGGTCCCATATTCGGCCCCTATAGACAACCAAAAGAATACTAGGGAGACGACTTGCATAAGCTTTAAGCTTTCTGTTGAATCCCTCTCTTACACAGTAAGCATTCTGCTTGCCTTCACTTGTTTCGTGAATACTACTGTATCTTGTGCTGTTCAGATCTTTTTTTGTTACTCATCTGTTCTTGTGAAGTGTATATACTTAACAATTATTCAATTAATATTGCTCAAACTAAAAGAATACTCAAGCCTAGAGACTTCCGAGTTCAAGCCAGAGTCCCACACGCTGACAGTTTACGTGTGCTTTCCAGACAATTTTGAACTCAACTGGTGCTAGAAATCACTAGCATGGCTCTATTGTTTGTTTGTTTATTGGAGTTTAGCATCTCTTTCTACAGCCAGGGTAACATTGTGTCCGACAGTTTTATGAGTGGGGGGAGCCAGAGTACCCGTAGAAAACCAGTGAGCAGAGGCAGGCAACTATCAGGCGCTCCAACTTACTGACCCAGCACAAGCAGAGTTAACAGTGGTTGAATGCAAGTGTTCCATTGCCACGCAGAACACTTTAGTACACAGTGGCACTGTGCTGCCACATGGATAATCAGAATTAAGTCTGGCCCACGGACATAACACAGTTACTGCTGGTCGGGATCAAACTCTTGACCTTTTGGTTTAAAGTCCAATGCTATAACCACTGGACAACTGCATACCCTCATGGCTCTGTTGAAAAGTGCTGAAAGCCACTTTGGTATCTTTACACTATACACATCAGGCTAAAGCAGATCTGTTTCTCAAGCCATCTTTTGTAACAATGCATGCAGTTGGGCATTTTTTATTTTATCTTTGTGATTATTATTTCTTTACTCTCAGAGGTTCATACACTTGGTAGGTTTTATGTTCTTTGGCCTCGTAATTTACAGATGAACATGGGAAAAAGGGGATGTATTTTATCCACTTAATTAATTTGAATAATTTATATCACAGAAACCAATTTTTATTTTTTCATGTTTGGATTGGTAATAAAAAGAGAGTATGTAACAGCCAAAATAAGCATATGGGGTGGAGGGGGGAGGGGATACTGTGAAACAAGATTTTTTACCTTTTTTAAGCCTTAGCATGTTCTTTGCCCAGCAGCAGAGAAAACTATGTTTGTATGAAACTGTTTTGTAACAGTTTGCTTGAGAATGACAACAAATACTCCAATGAATTGTAACAAAACAATTTTGCACAAAATCTTACTAAAACAAGGCTCTCCTTGCCAATAGCCAGGTGTATTCATGTTACAAATCACCTTTGAACAATAATTTAGAACTCTAAAGGTAATGTGTGTCTGGGTGAAAACTATACACTCTGTGTGTGTGTTTCAGTGGGAATTTCCTAACCACATACTTCACTTCAATGATCTGGTCTTAAAACTAGGTTGTGACTTTGCACAAAGAAGGTTATAAACTACAAAATTCATTGCACAAATTTAATATTACAACTTACCTTGCTTTTGCTCTGCCCACTAATTTCCTACCACTCTAGCAGCCCTTTGAACCTCAAAAGTATATAATTATAACCCATGATATCGTATCAGACAGTAGAGATGGGCAGTATTGGAATTTTGAGTTCGGTATCCGTTTTGGTATTTTTAGGGGAGGAGGAGGGGGGGGGGGGGGGGGGGGGGGTACAGGTTCAGTATCTGACTTGACTGAGATTTGCTGATAGTACCAAAGAGGAATTCACATAAGGAAACACAGAAAAGTTGTAATACCATTATACCACAGCGCTATAAATGACAATGACAATAAGCACAACAGTGGTATTCTTTTTCAACCACAAATCATATCTAAAGTATTCATTTATTAGGGTTTAACGACACAGCCAAGGTCATATCGTGTCGGTGAAAGTTTTACGGGTGGAGAAAGCCAGAGTACCTGGAGAGAACCACCGAGCAACAACTAGCAGCTGTCAGCTCCCCAACATCGTAACTCCGTACTGCAGCACAGTCAGGGTTAGACTGGTTGAAGACATGCGCACCACTGACGTGCAGTACGCTTTAGTACATGGCGTCATCGTGCCCCCATGTGGACAATCAGGATTAAGTGCCTTGCCCAGGGACACAACGCGGGAGTCCGAATCGATCGCTCAGATGGTCACCCATCCAAGGACAAACCAGGCTCGATGTTGCTTAACTTCCGTGATCTGACGAGACATATCTAAAGTAATTTTGTGACTTCTTCTAAACGCACCTCAGTTTTTAAAGACCTATTTCAGGCTTTTGCGATTTCAGAGTATGTGCCCTGACCATGCCATCTTTAGGAGGTTCTACTGACAAATTCATAAAACACCTGGGCAGTGATTTCTAATCAGGTCTTGGCTGCCTTAAGAAGCAGCCAAGACTTGACTAAAAATCACTGCTAAGTAATTGGACATGTACAGGTTGCAGTCTAGTGGGAATTCAGGACAGCTGACCAGTCCATTGAGGGTTAACAAAACTAAAGAGAAAATCATTCAATTCTTTCATGAAAATGAACCTTTGAACTATTATCAAGCCTCAACAGTGACTTATAAATAGTGAATGTAGGAATATTTTAAAATTCAGATGGTTTCAGTATTTAATGATTGATTCGGTTGGGTTTTTCGGTATCACCATGATATTGGTATCGGTTCGGTTTTTCGATATATTGCCCATCTCTATCACACAGACCCCTATAACATGGTTCAAAGGTTATACAGTGGAGCCCACTTAATTGGATATCCCTTAATTGTATATCCCTGTTTATTGAATATAATTTTCAAACACAAAACCATTTACCATACCTTCAGTACAAAGTTGATCTGTTAATTGCATATGGGTTGTAGAGTAAACTCCTGTTAATTGTTGTAATATGTCGAAAAAATTACTGTGACACGCACCAAATTCCCCTTATTTATCAACCTTTTTGGCCTCACAACATCCAATACAGGCATTTATTCTATTATATCTTGTTTGACAGAGCTCTATGAGCTCTGTCAAACAAGATATAATAGAATAAATGTTCAGTTTACCTCCAGAACACAGGAAACTGACCAAATCCCTGTTAATTGTATACTCCTGTTAACTGAATAATTTTCACTGGCAAAATGGATATTCAATTAAGAGGATTCTACTGTATTCCCATTTTCAAGAAAAGAGGTACAAGTACTGAAGAAAATGAAATGAATTTGCCACCAGTGAGGGAATGAAATAAGGGCCATAGCTGTATTGGCCTAATTACATACGAGGCCTATATGCAATGTGAGCATTGTACATGATGTGATAAAGTACCCGTAATACATGTAATCACCAATTTTTTTTTGTCTGAATTGGAATTTTGACATGATCGATGTCTCTGGCTAGAGCTTTATTGTCAAATAAAGGCAATAATTAAGCAGAGCCCCCAAATGTTCCAAATAAAGCATACAATCGCTGAATATAATTTTGACGTAATGAGTCATTGCATCAAAATTGTGATCAGTTATTTTATGTTTCTGTTTGCACATTGGTGCCAATGTAGGAAATATTTGTCCTCCTAAAGCCACAATAAACAAGAGGGCCAAAGGGGCCTTAATCACTCACCTGATAAAAATATTTAAAGAAGGATTAAAGGTCACATTCAGCATCTACATGTTAATATAGTTAGTCTAACTTAGCTACGGAAAGGGTGAAAGTGTCTACTGAGTGAATTTTTTGTGTGTGTGTGTAAAATCCCGCAAACCCCTACAAAACACATTTTGAAGCAGAGAGAAATACAAGAGGTGCACATCAGAGATGCAGGTGTTGAGTTGTGGCTACTTCCTTCATGCACTCTCTATTGAAAATCAGAACTGTCATCGTGTTGAGCTCAAAACGCGTAAAAACTGACAAGCTTAAACTTTGTAAAAATGGACTGACTAAGGCCCATAAACTCTGTAATGTGACAGTGGCCCGGGCCAGTTTTTGAACTCGCAAGAGATATTTGTGCAAAGGACTTGTATGGCAAAAATTAGTCAAAATGGAAAATGTTTATCCAAGTTATAGTGCTAATAAGCTAAAAATTCATAAAAATTGACCAATTAAGGCTCATAATTCTGAAACAATGAATCTGACCAGGCCAGTTTTCGAACTCGCTTGAGATATTATTGCATAAGACCTGCATAGCAAATATTAGTCACTTTGGAGAACATGTGTTCAAGTTATTGCACTAATGAGCTCAAAATTCATAAAAAATTGACGAATTAAAGACCATAACTCTGTAAAGAAAAATTGGGCCGAGCCAGTTTTCAAATTTGCTTGAGATATTATTGCAAAGGACCTGCATGGCAAATATTAGTCAAACTGAAGAATGTTTGTTCAAGTTATTGCGCTAGCGAGGTCAAAATTTGTAAAAATTGATGACTTAAGGGCCGTAACTCTTTTAACGAAAAATCGGGTTGGGCCAGTTATATTATTGCAAGAGACCTGTATGGCATATATTAGTCAAATCGAAGAATGTTTGTTCAAGTTACTGCACTAACGAGCTTAAAATTAATAAAAGTTGACTAATTAAGGGCCATAACTCTGTAACAAAAAATCGGGCCAGGCCAGAACTGTGAATGTCTGTTTAAGTTATTGCGCTAACAGTGTGAGGATGCCCACCCACCCGGACGCACACCGACCATCGCCAAACCATAGGTCTCGGTTGTTAACACAACTCAACCAAAAAGTCACCCAGTGGACCCCCCCACCCACAAGTTCATTTTTTTCATAAAATCACCCAAACCCTCCAAATCTTCTTCCCAAGCAGAAAAAAAATTACCAATGGACCCTCTTGATGCCCCCGCCCCAACCTCAAGTGGCCTGTTGGTCACCATTTGAGCAAACATTAATCTTATGCACTCACATTTACATCTTACTAAAATTTACCACAATCAGTTCTGTCACACATCGACACAATTCATTTAAAACAAATTGTAAATTATACTTTGGGTTCTGTGTTAAATTTCAAATCCCTCTTGTGCCCACCCCAATCAGTCAAGTATGACACTTTGAACAAACTTTAATCTAGGAGTCATAGTAATGCAATGTACCAAATACCAAAAGATTCTACCTGGTGGGTCTGAAGAAGAAGATCTTTGAAGAATATTCCTCATATTGCACTAAGTTACATTTTGGGCTTCCATAGGAAGCCCAAATATGAGCCCAGGGATTTGATTTAAGCGAAATTTCACCACACTAAGGATGTCAATACTATGTAACAAAAGAAGCTGACTTGTATATGGGAGGAAGACTTAAAAGGGTTTTTAAAGAAGAGTCATTATATTGCACTAAGTTAAAATTTGGGATCCCACAGGGAACCCAATCATGACCCAAGGGAACTGCTTTGAATAAACTGGAATCTGTATCTCCTAAGGTTGCTGCATATCAAATATCACAAGATTCTGACTGGTGCATCTGAAAAAGATGATTTTTAAAGGAATTTTCTCATACTGCGCTAAGATAAAATTTAGGTTACCACAGGGAGGCCAGTAGTTATTAGAAGTCGATAATGTAAAGTTCATGCCAGACAGCCGCGACAAACTGTGGACAGAAAGTGATCACAAAAGCTTCACTCAGGTGAGCTAAAAAAATCGTTAGATTTTCATTCCTGCCTACCTCGATTTTTCAGGCCCATCTTGAAAAATTCTATTTATACTACATGTACATGTAAATATACTACTCAAAGTTTTCTAAGCACCAAATATTTGACACATCATTGTGAAATTTGCTTGTGACATATTTGTGATATTTTTGGTGGATATGATTGAGGAATGTATTGAGATGGTCCACAGTGTTTTCATTAGCTCTCTTGACAGGCAGGCTTTTTGTGACAGTCATGGAAAGCATGTACCCCTTGATTTTCATGATGTTTTCATGTACCGTCTACATGTACATGACATGTGTAGGGTATTCAATCTTCATTTCAACACAAACCCTTGTGATTTAAGGATTGAATATGGCAAACGCAATTGTAAATGTAAGAAGACATTTGTCTGAAGCAGAAATGTGGCGGGCTGTAGGGATGGTGGAGCAGGGGGCTACCCATCGTCAGGTTGGTTAAGCCCTTGGTGTGCACCATACAGTGATCACCAGAGCAAGATTTCAGCAGTATGGCACACCAGTAAGACGGCATGGTGGTGGCAGAGACAGGGCAATATCTGCAGCTGAAAACCGGTTTTTGATCATTCAGGCCCGTAGGTACCGCTTTGCCACAGCAACCCAGCTTCGCAGTGACCTTCAGAATGCATCTGGGGTAAATGTTTCGACGCAGACTATCCGGGCAAGGTTGCGCAAATGTGGTCTCCGATCGAGAAGATCATGTATTCGCATTTCCGCTGTCCCAGAACCACTGCCAGCCACGATATGAAAGGGCCATGGACCACGTTGGATGAACCAGAGACGATTGGCAACCTGTCCTTTTTACAGATGTGTCAAGGTACTGCCTAGACCACACAGATAGGCGTTCTAGGGTATGGAGAAGACCTGGAGAGCGATTCCATGCTGCCAACATTGCTGAGCATGACCGCTATGGTGGAGGGTCAATCATAGTCTGGGGCGGCATCAGCAGGGATGAACATTCAGAGCTCTGTGTCCTTGAACGTGGTACATTTACTGTACAGCGGTATATTGATGAGATCCTGGATGTCCACGTCAGATTATATGAAGGTGCAGTGGGTGATAGATTCATTCTGATGGACGATAATGCCCATCGTCAAATAAAATCTTAATTTCTGTACTTAAATCATTAAAGATATAATTAAATAAAAAGTACAGTGGAGCCCACTTAATTGGATATCCCTTAATTGTATATCCCTGTTTATTGAATATAATTTTCAAACACAACACCATTTACCATACCTTCAGTACAAAGTTGATCTTTTAATTGCATATGGGTTGTAGAGTAAACTCCTGTTAATTGTATATAAATGTTTGTAATATGTCGAAAAAATTACTGTGACACGCACCAAATTCCCCTTATTTATCAACCTTTTTGGCCTCACTACATCCAATACAGGCATTTATTCTATTATATCTTGTTTGACAGAGCTCTATGAGCTCTGTCAAACAAGATATAATAGAATAAATGTTCAGTTTACCTCCAGAACATAGGAAACTGACCAAATCCCTGTTAATTGTATACTCCTGTTAATTGAATAATTTTCACTGGCAAAATGGATATTCAATTAAGAGGATTCTACTGTATATACACTTTTCATTTCAATATTTCAACTAAAACGTAAAACAGGTAGTTGGATATACTTGGTGCTTAGCAAACTTTGAGTAGAATATTACATCCTGTTAGCTAATTATACAGCATCAGTATTGTTGAGTTATTCTTTTATTTGGCAAGCTTTGGCCCTTCAAGTGGTAACAGAAGGTATTCCTTTCTTAACCACTCAAAGAGTGAAAAGCTTGACAAATAAAAATAAAAAGAAGGAGTCAAAAGGCACCTTGAATGATCAAAAGACCTATTGATTAAAAAGAATAAGTTAAACTTGTCATAACATAAATCCAACATAAAAAAACACCATGTTTTACTAAGACTTATATGGCACCATTCATGTCCCATATTAAGTTGAGCAGAGGTACAAATAATTGCCTTTTCATAATGGTGTCATCCTGTTATGACATAATACAGGCTTACAGATGAGTGGCATTGAATAATGATCTACCAATCAATCAGCTGACTCACAGTCCCTGATTTTTTTATGGGAAACATTTTTTGCTTGAAATTTTCATATTTTGACATCAGAGTGCAGAGGGTTAAGAAGATTATTTAATTTGTTCCGAGTTATTGCTTTTTGGCTCACATACAAGTATTTTTGTATTTCTATGAAGGATGATACTCTCATGGTGAAAGTAATTCCTCTATTTTTAAATTTTGGTTACTGAAACTTCAAAATATTGTATAACTGATTTCCCCTGAAATTCCAGTTTGTTCAATGTGTCATACTTGACAGACTGGAAGAGCCACAGATGGCTGTCTCCAAATGATATTGCTGAACATGTATGTACTCGACAAGATTCTTTAAATTGATTGAAGTTACCTCCCTTCATCAATATAGAAATATTTTGCAGTTCTATGGAGATACTCTTATGACAAATGATCAGGTAATTGCCCCAGCCAACCTGGGCCACTCCAATTTGAATTTTTTTTAGCATTTTACACTTTTGTCATGGGACATGTGGCCATTTAGTCTTTTCTTGTTGAGTTTACTTTACAGGTGAGCTCAAATCTGAGATATCACACCATGTCACAACAGACAACTAACAGACAAAATGGTACATTGTATTTATATCTTTATCGCATCACATGCATTGTTAGCACCATGTCTAGTAGGGGTGCGCATTTTTTGGTTTTCCCATTCAGATCCAGTTTTTCAGCAAACTGGAAAACCAAACTGCAAGACCCAGCAAAAATTGGCCGGTTTTACTGTGTTTGTACATAAACAGATCAAACTATTATACTGGGAAGGAACTGGACTAGTGACCACTATGGATTCTTGTGACTTGATCTATCTGGCAAAGTGGCGAATACGTCATGTTCTAATTGTCACATTTTCTCCCCTTAATGATTTGTACGGTGGAGAAAATGTGACAATAAGAACACAACATAGATAAGATGAACTTTATTCATTTATTACTCTGTTTTTTTTCTGACTGAATATTATAAATTCATAGTAATTTGTATATTTTTATATTTACCAATGGCCCAGACTAGCTGGTGCTAACTCAAAAATATCTAGGGCCAAACACAAATTTTGCCCCCCCCCCCTCCCCCCCCCCCCCCACAATCCCCAAAATTTGAATGCAAAACCGAAAATTAAAAGTCCTATTTGGCCCTCCATACCTTTACTCTCCGCGCATGCGCAGACGTCAGGAAGTGACTGGAATTGGCGCCAACATCATTCTTTGTAAAAGAGAGTACTACATAATAATTCAGCGGGGAGGTATGAGTGCCCACTCATGGGAGGGCCATCTCCATCTGAGCCATTGGTAAGTATAACAAGCCAAGACCAATACTGGGTCTGGACCTGCGTCGCTGCATGCAATTGAATCAGCAAACAGGAAGTGGCTGTACGGCAGATCTGAAAATTGCATACACAATACATCTTACCATTATCAGGCTCCAGATGAAATATAAAATCAATCCCTTGCATAGAAGCCAAAAAAAGTTTGACGAAAAATTTCAATGTTCAGTGGGTACAGTAAAATTTCGGCAAACAGGAAGTAGCTGCACGGCAGATCTGAAAATTGCTTACACGATACAACTCATCATTATGAAGCAGCAGACGAAATATAAAATCATTCCCTTTCATAGAAGCCAATAAATACTCGTCGAACAGGCACTAAGGTATTAATGACTAATAAATGGTGCTTAACACCACTTCAGAAGTTAAGGCTATAGTGACGATCCTGGTAATTAATATTGCCCGCTATATAATGTACACTGCAGACGGCAAACACAGATACGTCAAAAACCGGTGATATAAAATATAACATACACATGTCCAATAGAGCCACACTGAACGATCTCTGAAGAGAAAACACACTTTCGAGGTAACCCACAGGCGACTTCATTAGGTGTACAATAAATTCCAGTAACAACACTCTCCAACGTGTACTATCCGATATCTATGACCGTATACACATGTGAATATGCGAATTGAGTACTGACATAATAGGAACCTGGATCTAGAAATGGAAGTAGGTATGATTAACAGGCTCCGACACGGACTGCCCCCGAAATAGTTCATAATTTCAAGGTCCATAAAATTCAATAAAGCGTCGGCCTAATAATTATAATGCGCGAGAGCATTAAAATCCAGCATGTAATCATCTGAATATCAGTAAACTGGTTATGCAGCCTCCGAGGTATCCAAAAGAGTAGCAATTTAATTATGATGAAATATGCGCTCATATATAACAAATCAATAAATAATCACAGGAAATTTATCCAACTAAAAAGCGGATGTGCCCATGAGGTCGCCATAGAACACGACCCATATGCATAGTATGTATGTATTAAACTATACGAGGCTTGCAGGAAGAAAACTACATCTTACCCGCTAATTGTCTTTAAACGCATTGGCAGTGTGTGTGTGTGTGTGTGTGTGTGTGTGTGGGGGGGGGGGATTCGAAGTCATATCGAAATCTCCTCACCAGAATTACTTAATCGTTCCTGTGTTAGTCATCAAATAATATAGGAACCGCAATGGTTCCCTCACGTCTAACCGACTCCATTATGCCACTATGGGTGGAGAAGAACTTGAAGAACAAAAACTTCCCCTGATAAAGAAGGTCCTCTCGTGGAGGAAGCTTCCGGGGAACGTCCCATAACAGACACTTGAGAAGACTGATCCAAGGTTTCTGTGATGACAGAGGTGCTGCTAGTAGGATTCACAACGAGACTGTTTTATCTTAAACAAAATCTACTGAATCAACTGAATTGGAGGTTACGCATATCCAAATCATCCATCCCCATGAGATCGGCAGAGCGTCTACTGCATACGCTCAATGGTCTGGGCATGGTGACATGAACGACGGTAATTGATTCTGGTGCGTCACAAACAGATCTATCATGGGGCGATCCCTCTGGTAGCAAATCTGCCCAAATACTCGCTTGTTGAGTGTCAACTCCAATTGCAACAGGCGACTTCCCGAGAGAGCGAGTCTGCTAGTACATTCAGACGATCTGGTATATGATGGATAGAAAGATGGAAATGATGATTCATGACATATTTGGAACATCTTCGTTAACTGGCATAACGGAAATGAATGGGTGCCACCCTGGTTCCCTGTCGCCAGCTAGCTCGACTGGTGAAGCGGTTACTCCATCCGTGGGTACCGTGACGCCAGGTAAGTCCGTTGTGGTCTAAGAGGTGGATTGGGTAGAGTGAGCACTATAATATAAATGCTCGCCCAGCGACGATGGAAATAGGGAGGAAATAGGGATTACGTGTGTGGTTTATTGCCCTGCCTAATATTCATGAGCACTTTTGCCGCTAACTCTGTTTGAACATCTAAATGCGACGACGGAAGCACACTCTCTGAAGGCGTCACATAAACATCACCATGTTCTTGTTCCTCTGAAATAGAAGCTGAGAAACTAGAATGACTTTGTGGCGAGAACACTGGCATTGGTCTCTCGCCGCTAACAACGTACTGTGACACCCGTCTCCAACGTTTGTCATCCCATTCGACACATGTTGAGCAAGAATTAGTGCGAGTACACTGACTACAGGCAATACAATCGTCATGTAAATCAGAGGAAGACTTACTCGCATTGCAATTTGAGCAATAAGCTTTCATTTTGAATCAAATTAAAGTCGACTGTACTCGCACCAACTCCCAATAAATATATGAAAAAGATACATAAGAATAATATTCAAAACTATAATTCAAAAAATAATTCTCAAAATTTTTTTTTGAAAAACCAGGAGCCCAAGTCCCCAAAGGGAACGATGAGCCCAAAAGTATCCCGATAGAGCCTAAGTGTGGACAGAATTTTTTTTTATTATTCAAAAAATTAATTGCTACACTACTGGAATATTTAATGTATCTTACAACAGTCCTACCAAGATAATAAATAGGATACTACATATAATAAAAATAGAGTGTTGTCAATGTAAACAACGTCAGAATGAAAACTGGAAACAAGACCCCAGGCAACACGACACCAAGTCAGCAACAGATTTTGAACTATCCGATGTAAAGCAAGGAGATATTCATCAGAAGAAAAAACGATACATCGGATGTAGGATGTATGACCAAAAACACCAAAACCCCCCTAGGGTGAGGACGTAACAATGGGGATATACAGAATAAACATTCTGTGAAACACGTTATACTCCCAATAAATTTATATATAAAAAAATTTCAATGAAAAAAGCCAAAAAGCATGGGAGTTTAACTGGGGGGGCTTCAAGGAAGGATAGGGAAGGAACACTTAACAAACAGTGGAAAAATCATTAGCAAGAATGATGACGTCAGGCCCATGTCCCAAAAATGGGGAACATGAAATAATTTTTATAAAAATTATAAAGTTACAGCCCTGAACATTTCAAATCACCGTTTCTTCCTTTCTTCATCGAGTTGTGTCCTTGGATCCACCAAATTAACCATTGCTTTATGTCTGGCATCATTAAAACTGAGATTTAAAAGCACAGATGTCAGTTTGTTGTTATCTGACTGAGGGCCAAACAAAGAATGATGTTGGCGCCAATTCCGGTCACTTCCTGACGTCTGCGCATGCGCGGAGAGTAAAGGTATGGAGGGCCAGATAGAACTTTTAATTTTCGGTTTTGCATGCAAATTTTGGGGATGGGGGATGGAGGGGGGGGGGGGGGGGTTGGGGGCAAAATTTGTGTTTGGTCCTAGATATTTTTGAGTTTTTTATTTATTTGGTTTTAAGGTCATATATTTCTGCACAATGGCTAATCATGACCATGACAGTTTTACGGGTGGAGGAAGCCGGAGTACCAGGAGAGAACCACCGAGCAACGGCCAGCTCCCCAACATACTAACTCCACACAAGCAGGGTTAGCATTGGTTGAAGACAGGTGCACTATTGATGTGCAGTACGCTTTTAGTACACAGCGTCACCGTGCCCCCACATTTTGAGTTAGCACCAGCTAGTCTCGGCCATTGGGTTATAGTAGAAAAATATGCGTAGCAACTGAACCCCCTAGAATCTCTAAGAATGATCAAAGGAGAGTAAGGCTGAATCCAATGGAGATACAGACAGGGTTTTTGTGATGAGTGGTTTTGTACAAACTATTGCAGATTTTTTCCAAGTTAGGGAGTATGAAGTGTTATTTATTTTATTAGTGCTCAAAAGTCGCATATTTATGCACAATGGCTAATCATGACTACAACATAGATATAAAGTCAAGTTCAGCCCATCGTTTATACCCTGTTGCCCATTTTGACTCCAGGCATTGGTGACTGGGTCCTATTTTACCAGTAAACCAGAGCTTGTTTACCACAGTAAACAAGCATGCTTCACTTTCTGGGGTTCCCACGGGAATGAAGTGTTATTTACTATCTGTTCTTAACACACAGAAACATCAAACCAAAACCGAGTTTTTTCCTGAAATCGAACCAAAACAGAATGGGAAAAATCAAAACCTCCCTGCCCTAATGCCTTGTGTGTTATACAGCCTTATGTCATTTATCCCTTAAAATTATTGTAGTCAAAACTAGAACACCTGTCACTTTATTGTACACGATTTTGTAGTAATAGTGGGCTGAGTTAGTCCACATCATTTTTAGCCTCTTCAGGGTACATATAATGATATAAATAGATATTAAAATTTGTCTGCATATACAGAATGAAGAGAGTGGATTACTACTGAATCTCAGTGCCATATATTATTCTCCACTCGAAATGTATTTATAATCGTTCATAACAGCATAAGGAACACTTGCAAATTTTCATCACAAGAACCACCGGGTGCAACCCGGTAGTCCATGTATTGAATATTTGCACATGCTTCATGTGTTTTGTCCTCAGAAATTATAAATAATTACTAAGTGAAAAATATATCCCACAACGATTTAGTAGTAAACCACTCTCCACATACTTAGTCTCAATATTTCCTTTCTATTCGATCGATTCAGATCTTGCTATTAGCGCATTATATTCGCATTCCACAACACAAACCCTCCTCTGTTTTTCAGACTTCTTCATTCTTCTGCAGTGAAGAGCACATTAACTAACGAGCATTTTCTGTGCTAATTGCGACAAGACTTCTAGTTTCAATTTTATTACAGCCTTATGTCACCTATCTTGAAAAAGTCTTTTGTGAATGCCACTAGTAGAAAAAGAGTCACATTCAGAAGATGAAAACAAAGAACAACTCAAACAGCTTCCCCCTGAAAGAAGAGATGTTTTGCTACCCTCTTCATCATAATCTGCAAAACTGTTATCTGAAAACAAGCTGTTGGTTACATATAAAGAACTAGCATTTTTTGAGTTGGGTTCTGAAAAATGTTTCGAAGAAATCAATTTTGATTTTCTTCTTGCTGAAATATTTCTATTCTCAGTTTGTGAGTCTGGTGAAACTCTTTCTCCAATATTTGAAATGATGACGAAATTCTGAGATAAAATTTCTGGTGAATTAACATAAAAATTATAATCATTCTCTAATTTATAAGGTAGTTCATTTGGTTCTGATGATATAGGTGAAAAGAGATCTTGTGAAAATATATCATCATCTGGAATGAAATTCAGATTACCAGTATCCACCACTGGCAACAGATTGTTAGAGATGGATGAGCTTTTCAAACAAGATTTTCTTTTGTGTTTATATTCAGTGTGCTCATCCAATGGACTTGAGGCAAACTTCATTTGTATATCAATAAGTGGAATTGCCTTCATCACAGACATTCTTCTTGCAAAGTGAACACTTTTTCTTCTTTTACTTCTATTTGATACATTTGCACAAGTCAGTAATGCAGAAGATGAAGGACTCTGAGGACAAATCACTAGTGATTCACTCTTAGAAGAATTATGTACACTATTCAAAGTTTCTTGCAGCCCAGAGACATCACAATCTTTTCTTAGTATGTCACTTTTCTGTTCTGAATGTGACTTCCTAATTTGTTTGACTTCTTGAAAGCATGAATTTTCAATGTTGTTCTGATGCTTGTTCACATGTGCTGAATATTTATTTACATAACTGTCATTTTCAGTTATCTTATCAACTGTTGATGATATCCCATTAATCTGAACACATTCATCTAACATGTTAGTGTGACAATTTTTCAAGGTTATATAGCTTGGTAAGGAAATGTCATGTACATCATTCTGACTGGATACTGCATTCAGACAAAGCAACTTCATTTTAGAATCAAAGAACTGCATATTTGTGGGTTCCTTTACAAACAAATTGGTTGCATAAGAAGTAACTGTACATGTCTTCTTCAAACCACTATCCTTTTCAAAGTTGAGATTTTCATCTTCAGAATTAGATATTTGTTGAATACATATAAAGCTATTTGTGGAATTTGATGAGTCTAAATAAAGATGTCTACTGATAGTCTCCACATTTTCATCATCAATATTACTGTTTGTCAAAATGCTAGGACTTGAATTTAAAACACTTTCTTCAAAATTTGTTTCAGAGAATAAATCAACTGACATATTTAGAGAGCAAGTTGCTTGTGATGTACAGGAAGCAAAAGACGAGCTTGTACTACTCTTCTGTTTTCTGTTTGTCACAAGAGTTGAATATGTGTTAACATTTTTGATGCTCTGACTGAGTGTAGAATTTTTAATTCTGTTCAAATGTGTCACATCGAAATCAACTTTCCCATCACTAAAAGAATCATTGGATTCACTTTCAAGAAAAGCAAATAAATCTTCTGAATGTGGCATTTCAATTTCTATATTGTCTGCTGAAAAAGCAGGTTGGTTATTATACTTTGTTTGTTTATGACCTGAAGATTCACAGTTTTTTGAACTGCTAACAGTTCTACTATCACTAAAGGTACCACTGAATTCACTTTCTAAGAATGCATTTAAATCTTCTGAGTCTGGCATAATTATTCCACTTACAGTAATTTTATCTGCTTCTTTTGTTTGAATTGGATGAAAGCCACAGATGAAAGACATGCCTTTGTTTATAGCAATGTTTTCAGCAGACTCCACATGGTTATTTTCAGCAGACTCCACATGGTTATTTTCCTGAATCTTTTCATGTGTGATACTTTCAGATTTCCCAAAATTTGATTCATGTTCATTCATTTGTCCTGCATTCTCAAGCACGTGGAAACCAGTAATCTCTTTCATGCTTGTTTGATCATGTGGTACATTAATAGAAAAACCTTGATTTTTTTTCATTAACATTACACATGGTGAACTGGAAAATGACTTCTGTGGATCGTGGCTGCCATGACTGATTGAAGAACTATCTAACTTCCTGGGCTGCTGATGAGTGCATTCACATTCAGTGTTTTCTGTTACCACACCATTCACCTTATTTGAAGATTGCTTGGGAAATTCACTCAGGCATGCTAACATGAGTGAACTAGTCTCAAATGATGATGAGAAGTCACAAAAGCTTGTTGTACTAAAATGGTTCGTTACTTTGTTGGCTGTATTTGTAGTATTTAATGAAATGGAGTCAGAGTTTCTTAGCTTCTCTATAGCAGGTAATTTGTTACCATTAAAAATATCTGTAATTTTATTTGATAAGTGTACCCGATAAGAAAAATTTTGAGTTTCTTCTGTTTTTTCTAGAATGTTTTTACTAAAACTCATTTTCTTACTGTTCATCCCATTATGCTGAACAGTTATATTAGATGAATCAACAGAATATTCCGGTCTTTCTTTACTATACTGTTGATCCTGAGATGTATTTTCTTCTCCACAACTAAATTCAATGCCAGTTTGTCCAGTATCATACATAGATGAGCTATCAGATACCTGAATAGATACTTGAATAGAATTACCACATGTAATAATATTTTGACTGGAATATCCTGTCAGAGATTGATTATGACTGACTGATGACTGACAATAATTTTGATCCAATTTCTCTGTGAATGTGCTTTTTATTGAGCTTTCATTTTCTTGTAAACAATGTCTGTTAGAATTAAATGTATCAATATTAGGGTGACAATCAGATGCATTACTTGAAGATTTTTCAGTTAAGTTATTCAGAATTTTCTCTATTAATGTAGGTTTAACTTCTCGTACTGGAATCATTTGGTAAGCAATGATATCAGCTGGCCCAACATTCTTCTGTTTCTGCAGGGTCTGTGTATTAAATACTGGAGAGGGAGAAGAATATTCTTTTATGGTTCTTAGAACCGTAGATGATGGCAATTTATCTCCTTTTGGAACAACAAACTTAAATCCAAAATAGAAGCAATTTGCAAGAAGTACTTCTTGCAATGAATTTCCCAATAACATCTCAAATTCTTCCTGTTCATGATATCTTCTGGTCAAACTAAAAAAAAAAAATTAAATGGATGTTATGTCTGAAAACGATAAATTTAAAGTAATTTGTATATTTTTTATACTTACCAATGGCCCTGACTCAGCTGGTGCAAACTCATTAATTTCCAGGGCCAAACACAAATTTTGAACCTCCCCAATCTCCAAAATTTGCATTTAAAACCAAAAATTAGAAGTCCTATCTGGTCCTTTATACTTTTGCTTACTGCGCATGTGCAGTAACCAAGAAGTGAGCGAAATTGGCGCTAACATCATTCTTCCTAGTTATGCCTGCTAAATGTTATATATATATATCAGCGGGGAGGTATGAGTGCCCACTCATGGGAGGGCCATCCTGGTCTGGGCCATTGGTTAACTGGTAGAGTGCTGGAAGCCCTATTTTGGGCTTTACTAAAAGTGACAGGCAATAACTGTCTGTAGCTACATTCTGCTTGAGGAAGCTTTTATTGTCCCTGATATGAATCAGATTTTTTATACAATACCTTGCTCTATGACATTTAATTGGATAGTGCCAATAAGGCACTATCCAATTAAATGTAATAGAGCAGTATATGATGAGCTTTGATTTGTTGTCAGAAAAAACTCAGCACTTTACCAGTTAAGTATAAAAAATATACAAATTACTTTAAACTTATATTTTTATACTAAAACCAATGGCCCAGACTTAGCTGAATTGTAAAAAGGCTGGAGGGTCAAGGACTTAGATGAATGTAATATCTGTTACTCCACAATAAAGAATAGCTCCTACAGGAGAATAGGAGAAGACAGAGGAATTACATATGTCTTTCTCTTTTCCCTAATAAAAAAAGAGAATGACATAACATCAATCATATCTTGGAGTATTACACAATACTTTCTCCATTTAATGCCAGCATAACCCTTTATGCTAATTCAGTGAAGGAAACCAATTATAAGGTAAGTCCAGAGAATGAGGCGCCTTATACTCATTTAAAAGTGTCCGAGGATTGTATATTAACGCTCCTATGACACGTGACATATACAAATGCTTCACACTGAGCTACACTTTAAAAGCAATACATGAGACATAAGTGTTGCTTCACACCGAGCTACACATTAAAACCACCCAGCACCGATGCTGGACTACTGACACTGGAGGAGGTTTCCCTTGCTTTTCACTATAAAGCCAGACGATATTAAGGGAACCCCCCCCCCACCCCCCCCCCCCCCCCCCACTTCCCCTTGTTCTGAAGGAAGAATCCTCAGAATGAAGAGGGCTGCGAAATGGCATCAGTGCTCGAGCAGACTGCCTAAGACATCACTGAGATTAATTAATGGACGACATTCTGTGCAACAGAAAGAGGACCCAAGGATCTAAGGTCACCGGAGATAGACTCTAAATTTCTCAGATAGAACTTAGTAAATGAAGATGGTTGCATCCAGTAGGCTGCCTTCATTAAATAAGTAATAGCAATATTATTAGAAATATAGAACCTTAGTGAGCATGCTCACATACCCCACGTGTCCCGATATTTCAAGCTCTAATCATTTTTTAAAAATAAACCTAGATTCTAGGAATACTGCAGAAAACAGTGTTCTGTAGTTTCAACGGTATTGAAAGAATTCAAGCAGAGAAAAAGCCCGGAAAACTGTAGTTTTGATGAACTTTTCAAAGTTCAAGGGCCGTAATTTCGGTAAAAATCAGTGGAGCGGAACAAAATGCAAACTTGATCTGTAGGCTACCCTGTCAGACTAACATACCAAACATCAGCTCAATATCTGGAAGTGTGTAGAAAAAAGTCCGGAAAACTGTAATTTTAATGCATTTTTCAGAGTTCAAGGGTCGTAATTTCGGTAAAAATCAGTGGAGCGGAACAAAACGCAAACTTGTTCTGTAGGCCACCATGTTAGACTAACATACCAAAAATCAGCTCAATATCTGGAAGCGTGTAGGAAAAAAGTCTGCAAAACTGTAATTTTGATGAACTTTTCAAAGTTCAAGGGCCGTAATTTCGGTAAAAATCAGTGGAGCGAAACAAAATGCAAACTTGATCTGTAGGCCACCATGTTAGACTAACATACCAAAAATAAGCTCAATATCTTGAAGCATGTAGAAAAAAAGTTCGGAAAACTGTAATTTTGATGAATTTTTCAGAGTCCATGGGCCGTAATTTCGGTAAAAATCAGTGGAGCGGAAAAAAATGCAAACTTGATCTGTAGGCCACCATGTTAGACTCACATACCAAAAATCAGCTCAATATCTGGAAGCGTGAAGAAAAAAAGTCCGGAAAACAAGTAGGACTGACTGACGGACTGACGGACGGACCAGTCAAAAACATTATACCCCTGCAACTTCGTTGTGTGGGGTATAATAAGCCTAAGAAGACAGTGCCCTAACCTCATGCATTGAAATCTTATTGACAGAACGCTGATCCACCGATAGATTCTTGTGATTCTTACTGCCAGTTGAATCCATCTAACGACTGAATGAACAGAAAAATCCTTTCTGTTAGGTTAAGTGAAAGGAAAAAAACGTTTTCTTCCTTTTCTAATGAAGCTAGATCGACATTTATAAAGGCACATGCTCTCATTGGACACAACAGCGGTCTACGGTTGTCCGAGGACGGTAAGGGCTTGATGACAATAGGCTCCGGCCACTTACCCGGAATTTGATTCTTAGCCAAGAATCCCACTTCCGTAATAAGAGTATTAGTATTGCCCCCACTACAGTAATAGGAATCTTCAACACTAACTCTTCTGGCAGAAGCGTAGGCTAAGAGAAATGCCATTTTACAAGTCAGGAATTTAAATTCTACATCATCTATTAGCTCAAAAGGAGTTTCTTGAAGCTTCCAGAGAACCCAAGCAAAATTCCATTTAAGAATTAATCTGCGGGTTCTAGGTCTATTGATAGAGAAATTTCTGACTAGTTTGGATAAAGAAGGATCTGATCCAATACTCAAGTTATCATGATAAGAATATGTGTCTGATAACACAGACCTATAGCCCTTAATCGTGACGGGCTGCAGTTTGAGTACCTGAAACAGGTAGACCAGAAAAATTGGCAATTTGAGGAATAGATGGATTATAAATATCCACCGACTGATCTGTACACCAACGAAAGAAAACTCTCCATTTCGCTGCGCAATTCAGTGAAGAGGAGGTCCTCCTACAGTTAGAAATTGTGTCCACTGCTCGTCCTGTAAACTGCTTCCCATGCAAGAAGGACTGCACAACAGAAATACATGAAGGTTGAGACCTTCCGGGTTGTGATGCAGTGCGTGGGACTTCCCCTGATACAGAAGGTCCTTGAGAGGAGGAAGCTTCCAGGGAATATCCCATAACAGTCACCTGACCAGGTTGATCCAAGGTTTCTGAGCTGACAGAGGTGCTACCACCAAGATTTTGCAGTGAGACTGTTTGATTTTTAATAGAATCTGCTGAATCAGCGGAGTTGGAGGCTATGCATATCCTGTTATACCGTTCCATGAGATTGATAGAGCTTCTACTGCATACGCTCGGTGATTCGGACAAGACGATACAAACGTTGGAAGCTGATTGTTTAGGTTCATGGCAAAGAGATCTATCATGGGACGATCCCACTGGTAGCAAATCTGCCAGAATATTCGTTTGTTGAGAGTCCATTCCGATGGCAACAGGCAACCTTTCCTTGAGAGCGAGTCTGCTACTATGTTCAGATGACCAGGAATATGACGGACTGAGAAATGAGCGTAATGACTAAGAGCAAATAGGAGAATTTTCTCCATCAATTCTAAAGAGGAATTGAATGAGTGCCGCCTTGGTTCCCGAGATAAGCCACTACTGTCGAATTGTCCAACAGAATCTGTACATGGACGTTGGCTACGTGAGTAATCCAGTGTTTCAGTGCAAGCCAAATAGACATCATCTCTTTGATGTTTATGTGCTTTTCCAGGAACGAAGAGTCCCAAAGACCCTGGCACTTCAGGTCTGCAAGAATCAGGGACACACCCCAACCCGTCAGACTCGCATCCATTGGATACTTGAAGCGGAACTCCATGAGTTAATCACTCAAAATCCGCCCAAATCTGAACCTTTTGTTTTATAAGATCTGTTAAAACAATCTGGCCTTCGAGCGAATGCGTCTTGCACTCCAGTTCTGAGTAAAGAATATCTGGAGAGGACGCGTGCATAAGCAACCCAGCGGAATCAAGTCCGCCGCTGCCCTGCACAGTCACATCAGTTTCATAAACTCCCTCGCATAACAACTAATTTCGCTCGGATCATCGGAAGACAAACCAGATTGCTTTAAGTCTCGAAGCTCATCCCCAAGTGAATGAAGGACTTAGACGGAGCTAAATCCGACTTCTTTTCATTTACAATGAAACCAAGACGTCGGAACAAATAAAGTGGACTCTGCACATCATTCTGAAGTGCATCTTTGTCGCCATATCTCTGAAGAATGTCGTCCAGGTAAGCAGTTACCATGACCGAATGAGCTCGGAAGTATGACATTACCGAGTTCATTAGCCGAGAGAACGCGCAAGGTGGCAGGTTCAGACTGAAACACATCGCTCTGAACTGATAAACCTTTACTTGAACAGCAAAGCACAGGTACTTTCTGAAAGCCGGATGAACCAGGACATGAAAGTTCGCATTCTTTAGGTCTATGCTTGCCACAAAGTCGTTCACTCGAATACTCGATTTTACCGACCAAATTGTTTCCATATAGAACTTTGGAGCGATAATCAGTTTGTTTATCCAGCTGAAGTCTATGACCGGTCAAAACGACCCATCTGGTTTTGGCACAAGAAACAGGTGACTGTAAAATCTTGGTGAGTTGGGATTTTCTACCACCTCTATTTCTTCCTTTACTGGGAGAGATTGAATTTCTGCAAGAAGAGACTCCTTTTTTGAAGGATTTGCCGGAAGATCTGTCCAATGTGGACTTCTTTTAAGTGGGGGCTTTGAACGGAATGATAGCTGAAGACCTGTTCTGACTACATTTCTGACCCACTGATCTTCCGTTATGTCCGTCCAGTTTCTCCCGAAGTTTGATAATCTTCTGCCAACTGGAGAGCAATAGAGGTTTAGACCATCACCTGTATGACCTGCGAGGCCTTTGGGTAGAGAAACCATGTCCTCCCTGAGAACCACCCCGATTGTCTATCAATAAGGATGATGCTACGGCTCCATCACATCTTATCAATTCCATATTAGCCACTGTAAGGGCGGAATGATGTGTGGCATACATAACTGCTCTTGAAAGAACTGCCCTGCACAGTCACATCAGTTGCATAAACTCCCTCGCATAACAACTAATTTCGCTCGGATCATCGGAAGACAAACCAGATTGCTTTAAGTCTCGAAGCTCATCCCCAAGTGAATGAAGGACTTGGACGGAGCTAAATCTGACTTCTTTTCATTTACAATGAAACCGAGACGTCGGAACAAATAAAGTAGACTCTGCACATCATTCTGAAGTGCATCTTTGTCGCCGTATCTCTGAAGAATGTCGTCCAGGTAAGCCGACGTTACCACGACCGAATGAGCTCGGAAGTATGACATTACCGAGTTCATTATCCGAGAGAACGCGCAAGGTGCCAGGTTCAGACCGAAACACATCACTCTGAACTGATAAACCTTTACTTGAACAGCAAAGCACAGGTACTTTCTGAAAGCCGGATGAACCAGGACATGAAAGTTCGCATTCTTTAGGTCTATGCTTGCCACAAAGTCGTTCACTCGAATACTCGATTTTACCGACCAAATTGTTTCCATATAGAACTTTGGAGCGATAATCAGTTTGTTTATCCAGCTGAAGTCTATGACCGGTCAAAACGACCCATCTGCTTTTGGCACAAGAAACAGGTGACTGTAAAATCCTGGTGAGTTGGGATTTTCTACCACATCTATTTCTTCCTTTACTGGGAGAGATTGAATTTCTGCAAGAAGAGACTCCTTTTTTGAAGGATTTGCCAGAAGATCTGTCCAATGTGGACTTCTTTTAAGTGGGGGCTTTGAACGGAATGATAGCTGAAGACCTGTTCTGACTACATTTCTGACCCACTGATCTTCTGTTATGTCCGTCCAGTTTCTCCCGAAGTTTGATAATCTTCCGCCAACTGGAGAGCAATAGAGGTTTAGACCATCACCTGTATGACCTGCGAGGCCTTTGGGAAGAGAAACCATGTCCTCCCTGAGAACCACCCCGATTGTCTATCAATAAGGATGATGCTACGGCTCCATCACATCTTATCAATTCCATATTAGCCACTGTAAGGGCGGAATGATGTGTGGGATACATAACTGCTCTTGAAAGAACTCTGAGAGACGAAATAATATCGTCAAATTCTTTCCCAACAAGACAATGGTCCAAAGCCCTGGTGATATGATCTGCATAGGACATAGCATCCAAAACTGCCCGACTAGAATCAATAGTAGATTCTATCACATCTGAGCGGACAATGAATGATGCGGGTAGCAAGATATCCATATCAAAAGCCTGATCGTCCAGACACAGAGGAGCTCTCTGAACATCTTCTCCAACCGTTTTTAATTTTTGAGCTCCAGGAACGGTATTTGAATGGAAGATGTCGATAAAGGATTTTTCTTTCTTGAATTTGCTAGGCTAAATATATCAATGTGGCCGAAGGCCTTCGACACATGAACAGACTGACCCGGGAAGGAAAGAACATCGTCTTTTCTCTGCTGGGTATCCCTATCTAGGGATGATAGCGATTTCTGCCTGGCAGACGCAGCTTGCTAACCAGGAGGAACAAGGTCAGGAAAAAACTGATGAATAAAATTTATCGTTTCCATATGTTGTTCCAAAAGGGCGTAGAATCTTCCTCCAAATCCCTTTCATCATCCGCTTGGTCCAGCTGTGAATTTTGGTCAGCTCCATCCGAATGAATGGATGACAAAACCGACCTAGCACTGTCTGACAGCTCACTCCCGGAGTCTGTTGATGGTCGCACCTGCGTTGGCTGGGAAGCTGCGATAAGCTGTGCAATCTGCGACAGCAAGTCCGTTACTGAGTCTTATTAGCGGTCTTATTTTTCTTTGCCGCATGATGTTTGCAGGACAGAGATCTGTCCCCAGATCTTTTCGCCGAACATCCCGATTGCTCTGCATAATCATGCCTCGAACCACAAGCTACTGGATGACCTGACTTAGGAGGGGATGACTGGGAGCGTCTTCGTGGAACGGCTTGAATGTCTGAAGTCAGATAGCTAGTGAGCGGTCTATTGTGCTTTGTAATAGACGTAGAAGAAGCCGTAACTGCAGCCAGCTCCGGCTGTAGTGTGGACAGAGCACCTCAATCAGCCAATGAGGACATCAGCACTGACTCATTGAAGTTTCCCGCAACCGCAACAGTTGGCCCAGACTTTTGACAGGAAGGAGAAAGCTCTCCAGCTCGCAATCCGACTCCAGATCTTGCCCAGCGTCCCGCTCAGAAACTTGCTGGCTTCTTCCCCTTTGCCGCAGTCGCTGGGTGAGCTTTTGATTTTGAGGTGCTCGCTTTTCCCAAATCTACATTCTCCTTGACCGCTACAGACTTATCCGGTGTTATGGCTACCACTAACAGGGTAACCGCTTCACCGGCCGAGCTAGCTGCTTGTAAAGAAATAGGAGTCCTTATTCCTTGTTTGATATTCATGAGCACCTTTGCAGCTAGCTCTGTTTGCTCATCAGAGCACGACGACGACAGCACATTTTGGAAGGGTGTCGCTGTACTATCACCATGTTCTTGTTCCTCTGAACAAGAAACTGAAAAGCTAGAGTTAGCCTGCAGTGAAAGTTCTGGCATAGGAGTGCAGCGACTACAAGCCAGACAACAAGTGGGTATATCTGCGGCAGATTTTCTCGCCTTACACTCAAAGCAGAAAGATTTCATAATAATATTTAACCAAAGACAAAGTCCACTGCACTCCTAAACTACAAAATAATTTATACTTATTAAGGATACAAAATATGCGGCAATCAAAATCGTTTCAAAAGAAATCAAAATTGCAAAATTTGTTTTGGAAAAAGCCCAAGTTCCCAAAGGGAACCTCATGAGCCCAAGGGGATCCCGATAAAGCCTAAACGTGGACAAACACCAAAAAATTAAAGCTACACTACCGGCAAAATTTAATACATGTATCCTACTATAAGTATGATAACTATGCTATACTATAAGAATACTATAAATTAAAGCGTTGTCAAAGTGAAAACAATGTCAACAGGAAAAAACAGAAACTAAACAACAGGCATACAATAATCCCAAAGTCAGTAACCGATCAATCACTACCTGATGCAAAGCCAGATCTTCATGAGAAGAAAAAACAATGCATTTGGTAGAAGATGCAAGACTATATACGTCCTAATACCAACAGGATGAGGATGTAACCATGGAGATAACTGGAATAAACATTCCATATATCACGTTCAACTCCCAAGAAATTTAATAAAAATTTCAATAAAAAGCCAACAAAGCTTGGGAGTTTAACAGAAGAGTTCATGGGAAGATGGGGAAGGAACATTTAACAAACGGTAAGTTTAATCATCAGTAAGAATGATGACGTTCAGGCCCATTTCCAGAAAGTTAAAAAATTTATAGTAATTTATATATTTTTTATGCTTACCAATGACGCAGACTTAGCTGGTGCTAACTCTAAAATATTTAGGGCCAAACGCAAATTTTATCCCCCAATCCCAAAAATTTGCATCTAAAACTGAAAATTACAAGTCCTATGTGGTCCTCCATACTTTTACTCCACTGCGCATGCGCAGTGTCAAGGAGGTCTCGAAACTGCCGCCAAAAGTCATTCTTACAACCAGTGCCTGGTAAGCATTATGTATGCAGGGGGGAGGCAAGAGTTCCCAACTCCTGGGAGGGCCATCCCCATCTGGGTCATTGGTAAGTATAAAAAATATATAAATTACTATAAATTTTTTAACATTTTTATACTGTACCAATGACCCAGACTTAGCTGAATAGTAAAAAGGTTGGAGGGCCTAGGACATAAGGAAAATCCAATATTTTTAAAAGGAAAGCCAATAAATACGGGAGTCCAGCAAAATGAGACTCTATATACTCATTTCAAAGTGTTCGAAGAATGTATATTAACGCCCAATTAATCACGTGATATCTACAGATACTTCACACCAATCAACACTTAAAAAATATTACACAGATGAGTAAACATAGGCTTTACCCTTTAAAAACATCTCGGAACCGACTCGGAATTACTGACTCCAAGGGAGGTATTCCCTTGCTTTACACAATAAAGCAGGTGACCCAAGGGAGCACCCGCCACCCCCCCCCCCTCCCTCCCCTTGCCCTGGATCAAATACTCCAGAGCAAAGAGGGCACTGCCGGAACCGAAAGCCTATACACATATAGTTGCCACAGTTTAGTAGATGACATTCTGAGTAAAAAATAACGGACCTAAACAATGTAGATCTGCAGAAAGGACTCAATATTCTCAGATACAAAATCGTGAAACTGGAGAGCTAAGACCAATATGCAGCCCTCATTAGATCTGTAATATCAACATAATTAGCTTAAGCCTATGATGTAGAAGAACTCTTACTTCATGAGCTTAAAACTAACGCACAGACTGCTGAAGATATAATCATTAGCAGAACTGATAGTAGATTGAATCCATCTGACCATAGAATGGACCGAAATGTGAAGGAAGCTTCCACGGCATGTCCCACAACAGACGCCTGAGTAAATTAATCCTCAGTCTTTGTGGATCTAGAGAAGCTACCAACAGAATTGCATTGAAATAATTACATTGAGCAATATCTGTTAAATCAACGGCACTGGAAGATACGTATATCTTATTATCCGTTCACAAGATCGATAGAGCGTTTACTGCAAACGCTCGAAGATCCAAACATTGTGACACATACGTCTGCAACTAATTGTTGAGATGCGTCACGAAAAAGTCGATCATTGGCTGCTCTTCTTGGTAGCAATCTGATTGAATACTGGTTGTTGAAAGTCCATTCTGGTGGCAACAAACGGCCCCTCCGTGAAGGGAGTCCGCTAATACATTCAGACGACCCAGAATATGACGGACCAATAGAAGAACTTGATGTTCTAGTACCAACCGAAAGATTCCTTCCGTTAACATGAATAACAGGATGGAATGAGTGCCTCCATAATTTTGAAAATACGCTAATACTGTTGAGTTGTCTGACAGAATTAGCATATGAGCATTCTGAATAACGTTCATCAATAACGTAGTGCAAGCCAAAATGACATCATTCTTGATGTTTGTGTGTTTGATAAGGAACTACGGAAACAAAAGACCCTGGCACTTCAAATCCGCTGGGTTTAATGAAACTACCCAAAGTGTTTGACAGACATCCGTCAAAACTGTAAAACTCGGATCCGGCAATTTGCAGTGGAACTACTTGAGTTAAGCACTGAAAACCTGCCCAAGTCTGAATCTCTTATTCACTTGATTTGACAAGAAGATGTCCGTATCGAGCGAAATAATCTTCACCTTCCAATTCTGAATTAAAAGAAATTTGGAGATGACAAATGCGTAACCGCCCCATTGGAATAAAATCACGGCAGTTCCGCACAACGTATCAGTCACATGAGATCTCCCGCTGAGACCTTGCCTGAGCGAAGATAATAGCGAGTATAACAACTGATTAATTTCGCTCTGGTTAACGGCAGACAGACGAGAATGTTATGCGTCTCGAAGCTCATCCCCCGGTGGGTAAATGACTTGGACGAAACCAGATCCGACCTCTCCTCGCTTACTTATGAAACCGAGACGTCGGATCAATAGAAGCAGAATATGCACATCGTTCTGCACTCTGGTTAATGGCAGACAAACGAGAATGTTATGCATCTCGAAGCTCATCCCCCGGTGGGTAAGTGACTTGGACGAAACCAAATCCGACTTCTCCTTGTTTCCTTATGAAACCGTGACGTCAGATCAATAGAAGCAGAATCTGCACACCGTTCTGAAGTGTTAACTCGTTGTGAAGAATGTCGTCCAGGTAGGCCGACGTTACCGCAGACGAATGAGCTCGGAAATGAGTCATTACCGAGTTCGTTATTTGAGTGAAAGTCCAGGAACTAGATTCAGACCGAAACACATTGGTCGGTGCTGAAACACAATTCCTTTGATAAAGAAGCAAAGATACTTTCTGAACGCCTAGAAATCTATGCATGTAGCAAAGTCGTACACCCGAATACTCGCTCTGATCGATCTGATGGACTCCATCTAGAAACTTGGAGCCACGATCAGCTTGTTATCCAGCTCAGAATATGAGTGGACGGAACGAGCCGTCTGGTTTTGGAACCAGAAAAGGATGGTTGTAGAAGCCTGGAAATTCCTGGATTTCTACGATCTCTATCGCGATCATTCCAGAAGAGACTGGACTTCTGATGGAAACGAGCGTCTATCGTACTGACTGACGGAAGCTGAGTCCAACTTGGACTCCGAGTTAACAGAGGATTTTGTTTGAGGAACAATATAATCCTTCAGAAATCACCCCTTGAATCCAAGGTACGTCCGTAATCTAATCCCAAATCATTGAGAAACTTGACAGTCTTCCGCTCACTAGTACACGATAGAGGTTAAAACCATTACCTCCTGGTCCTGCGAGGCTTGCGGAAGGAGAAGCCATGTCCTCCACCGCCCGCACCTCGCCTCATCGACCTAGGGGTGTCTGACCGGATGTCTCAACCAGAATTACGGCCCCTATCTGAGTCGCTACCTTGACGGTCTCTAGAATAAGACCTAGAAGATGCATAGGAACCTCTATAGGAACTTCCTTTGGACGTATTCGTCCCAGAAGTGCCTGTCCTACTCTTCTTTGCTGAATCCGACTATATGGAAGCGAATTTTAATAGCAGAGAGTCTAAAGCTTTCTTAGTTAACTGATCATAAACTGCAGAAAGCTTGCCATCGAAGAAAACTCTCCGGAGACCGGAGCGACTCTGAGAGAGTTTTTCACCTTACTATCTACATGCGTGGATGTAGCCAGGGCCACGTCACGTCTGACCAACTCCATATTGCCACTAAAGGACGGAGTTTTACGTGAGGCCCTTGAAAGAACTCTTAAGGATATTATCATCCTAGAATTCTTTTCCCTTTGAAACGTAATGATAACGTTCTGGTAAGGTGATCTGTGTATGATGATACATCTAAGCTGTCCCTGCTAGATGATATTGTTATTTCCAACATCGTGATTGGAATTGACATAGACGACAGTAAAACAATACTAGTTCCTGACCCTAGTCGTCTAGACGCAGAGAACTCTCAGAATGCTCTGTCCTGCCATTTCAAAACATTCAATGAAATGATGAAAGGAAGATGTAGAGCATATTGCCAAAAAGAAACCTGACCTGCCCATTTAGGTAGCAAGTTATATAAATATAGTGTCATTCAACAGATGTCAAATGTCCATGAAACATATCTGGACTATGTCGGAAACTGAGGGATGATGTCCCTAAACTGATTAAGAATTCTATATCCAGTGGCGCTATCCGTTTCTTATCCGGCAACGCAGCATTTTGGTCCGGAGGAACAACGTTCGACGATAATGCCGGATGCACTCTACGGCAATCATGTTGTTCCGAAAAGGGAAAATACAACTCATCTGTATCCCTTTTACCATCCTGTCGGACCACTTGAAATTCTTGGTCGTCCGTGCCTGAACCTGCAGCGGAACGTACCAACCCAGCATCGCCGATAATTCCTGATCTGACAGAGTTACTGTCGATTGCTGGGATGCTGCGATAATTTGTGCTATCTGCGATAGCATATCCGCAACAGAGGCCTGTGGAGCTGCGGTCTTATAGGATATAGCCGCTGGAAGCTCCTTGGACGTTCACTCCTGCATACCTCTAATATGCGAACGTCCGGAGAATGAAGGCCTCGTATCCTTGGCTACCGGATGGCATGACCTGGTCACCGTAGAATCCCTGATCGGCGATGTTGATTGAATATCACAGGTCACATAGCCAAGGTGCGGTCGCGTGTGCTGCCATGAGGATGAGGAAGCTGAAAGAGCAGTCTCTCCGGACTGTCTAAAAAACGGAGCGTCCCGAGCAGTAGACGTATACTCCGACTGAGGAATTTTGTACCACAACATCTGAGCCCAGATGTTGTAATACGAGAGGGACCTCTCTCGCTCATAGCCCGGATGGACCTGGACGAGCTAGGAACAGGACTAATAGACTTCCTCCATACCATCCTCGTATCCGTCATCATTGGGTGTGCACACTGTATTTTATAGTGCTCGCATCACCCAAATCTCCTTCCTGGACCGCAACGGACGAACCCGGGTGCTAAGCCATTCGGTGAATGGTCGCGACCCCGGCGAGCTAGCGGACGCCAATGCCATCTGTCGTACTAGGGAACTCCAGGCAATTGACGTATCTACATGAGCACTTTTGCCGCTAACTCTTCATTTGACTGTGACAACGGAAGCACACTTACGAAGACATCACGGTAACCATATCTAGTTCATGTTACCCTATGAGACCTGTGGAGCCGCGGTCAGACGTGAAATATCTGCTGGAAGCTCCCGGGATGTTCATTCCAGCATTTATATAATATGCGAATGTCCCAACTGGAAAGGTCTTGTATCCTTGGCTAGCAGATGGAGTGAGCTGGTCGACGTGTATTCCTTGGTCGGCGAAGCAAGAGCACCAGAGATGTTCAATCCTGCATTTATATAATTTGCGAACGTCCCCTAGAAATCTGTGGTCATATAGCCAAGGTGCAGGCGTGTGTGTTGATGAGGATGAGGAAGCCAATATAACAGCTGCGTCAGACTGTCATGCAACGGAGCGTCCCGAACAGGAGAAGTGGACGTAAGCTCCGACTAAGCGAACAACATACAACAACATCGCAGCACAGATGTTGATGCGAGAGAGAGGGGGCCTCTCTCACTCGCGGTCCGGGGGACCTGGACGAGCTAGTTATCTGACTGACAGGCATCATCCGTACTATCCTCAGATCCATCATTGCTGGGTGTGCACATCTGAACTTTTATAGTGCTCGCATCACCCAATCTGCTTCCTTGGTCGCGACACCAGGCGGACTAGCGGGCGACAATGCCTTCGAAAGAACTAGCTAACTCCCAGCAATTGTTGTAATACCTTGAGCACTTCCCGCTAGCCCTAATATTGCAACGACGGAGACACAGTAATTGAAGACATCACAGAAACATCACTCTGAGTTCTGAAAAAGAAACTGATAATATATAGTGATCCTACGGAGAGAGGACCGTAATGGACCTCTCACCGCAACAAAATGCTGTGACACATGTCTCCAACGTTGTCATCAATCAACACACACAGAGCAAGAATTAATGCGACTACACTGACTATAAGAAACACAATGAACTTGTGAATTAGAGGAAGATATCCTCACATTACGACTGAAGAATATTTTTTCAACCAGAAAAAATATACACCGTCATATTACTCGAACTAACTCTTGAAATAAATATACATAATATATATTATAATTCATTACAACATTTCAAAAGAAAATAATTTTCAAAAAAAAAAATTTTTGAAAAAATTTTCAGAAGAGCCCAAGTTCCCAATGGGAACCCTGAGCCCACAAAAGCCTAAGGGTGGACAAAAATTTTAATCATTTGGAAAAAATTAATGTAACACTTACGGACAATATTAATGTATCTTGCTATGAACTAAATTAAGCAGAAGACAAGTAATCATTGGAAGTAACAGTTGTCAACATAAGCAAAAGTGTCAACAAACTGGAAACATGACTCCAGGTACTGAAACAAACATGGCCCGAAATCAGTTACCAATTTAAACACTATCTGATGCAAAACAGAGGCTTCCAGAGAAGAAACTGTAGAACATCAGATGGTAGATTCAGACCAAAATGCCTAAACACCCCTAGGGTGAGGACGTAAACATGGGGAAAAAACAGAAAATAATTCTGTTTCCAAGCCAAAACTCCAAAGAAATTTTAGTAATAAATAGTACAAAAAATAAGCCACAAGAATGGGAGAATAGCTAGGGGGGAATAAAGGAAAGGGAGAGAGGAAACACTGATTAAACAATGGAACATTCATAGCAAGAATGACCACAATAAGGTCATGCCACGAAAATAGGTAACATGTAACAATTTCAAAAAATAATTATAAGTTACAGCCCTGAACATTTGTTTCCAATGTTTTCTCCTCTCCACCTTCTATTTCCACCATATATCCACCATTTCTCTCATAAATATGCGTCTGGCATCTTAAAACTGAGATTTACAAGCACAAATAACAGTGAAGTGTAACTGTATTGAGGGCCAAACAAAGAATGACTTTTGGCGGCAGTTTCGAGACCTCCTTGACACTGCGCATGCGCAGTGGAGTAAAAGTATGGAGGACCATATAGGACATGTAATTTTCGGTTATAGATGCAAATTTTGGGGATTGGGGGGTAAAATTTGCGTTTGGCCCTAAATATTTTAGAGTTAGCACCAGCTAAGTCTAGGTCATTGGTACAGTATAAAAATATGGGAAACATGAATAATTTTACAAAATTATTTTAAAGTTACAGCCTTGAACATCTAAAACCACCATAGTTCACTTCCAGCATCCTTTCACATCCTTGAATCCACCATAATCATCAATGATTTGAGTCTGGCATCTTCAGAAAAGAGATTTTAAAGCACAGATGTCAGTTCAATTGTTTACTGACTTGGGCCAAACAGAAGAAAGATGTTTGCACCAATTTCGGTCACTTCCTAGTTACTGCGCATGTGCAGTATGCAAAAGTATGGAGGACCAGATAGGACTTCTAATTTTTGGTTTTGTATGCAAATTTTGGGGATTGGAGGGGTTCAAAATTTGTGTTTGACCCTGGAAATTAATGAGTTTGCATCAGCTAAGTCTGGGCCATTGGTTTTAGTATAAAAATATACTGTGGCAGTTTACTTCTTTTCTTTTAAAATGTAATCCAAATATGATTTTTTAATAACTAGATGAAGTGATTGTGCCTGCACAATACACAGGATTTTCCTTCTATTTTCAGTTCCTGGGCTTTATCGTCACAAAATTGATTTTTTAAAAAATTTTGTGTGTCCATTTCCTTTGTGACGTTCAGTACTCTAAGATCGAATCTGAGCAGTTGTAGCATGTGCAGCCCTATACTGTAGAGCATTTGTGGCGTCTCAAAGTTGTGTGAAGTTGCATTGGCCCAATGCTTTTCGAGGGGGGGGGGTGTAAACTTTTAGGGGGCTTGGCTCCCATCCCCCTCCCCCTTCCATTTCCATGGCTATGCTACTGAATCAAAACAGCAGCAATGTCGGCAGGACATCTATGCAGTACGCCACCTCCCAGAGGTCACATCTAATGAAACTCTGTACTGACTGCCAAAGCTCCATACATTGGGACAACCATAGCCATTCGAAACTACGCATTATTACTATGTCGACCTCATTAAATGTCAACGAGTGGACAACATTTGCCAGTAAATCCAGGTCAGTTGTAATTCCCATTCAGAAGTCCAAAACAACTGCTGTCATGAATGTTTCAATGAAAATTACTTTCGAAGATTTCCAAATGCTTTGACATCCGTTTCTTATGCGTGGAGGCGGAAACACTACATGATTGACAGCTAATGTCACGGTCATTGGCAGCCCCCATGATTGCCGAAGAAAACAAGTATTCAGAAGTTAAAAAATTTATAGTAATTTATATATTTTTTATACTTACCAATGACCCAGACTTAGCTGGTGCTAACTCTAACAAAACCAGGGCCAAACACAAATTTTGCCCCCCAATCCCCAAAATTTGCATCCAAAACAAAAAGAAATCATGTCCTAAAGGACCTCCATACTACGCCTCTACTGCGCATGCGCAGTGACGCAGTCGTCCCGAAATTGGCGCCAATTATCATTCTTACTGGCAGTGCCTGGTCAGCGCTATGTACTCAGCGGGGAGGCAAGAGTCCCCAACTCCAGGGAGGGCCATCCCCATCTGGGTCATTGGTAAGTATAAAAAATATATAAATTACTATAAATTTTTTAACATTTTTATACTGTACCAATGACCCAGACTTAGCTGAATAGTAAACAGGCTGGAGGGCCTAGGACATAGAGGAAAATCCAATAAGCTCAACTATATAGTAAAGAGGTAACCCCTTAAGGAGAAAAGGAGTATTAGGCTTTACATGTATCTTTCTTATTTAATATTAAATTAGAAAGATACACTACCCTTAATAATTGAGCACAATAACATTCATGTTCTCTATTATCATCCAGTATAACCCTTATACTAATTATTTTTAAAGCAAGCCAATAAATAAAGTAGTCCAGAGAATTGAGACTCTTTATAATCATTTAAAAGTGTCCGAGTATTGTATATTAAAGCCCGTTTGACACTTGACATATACAAATGCTTCACACCGAGCTACACTTTAAAAATAAGACATGAATGAATTTAAACATTAATATTACACTTTAAAACCATCCCGGAAGTGACTCAGAAATACTGACTTGGAGGAGGCATTCCCTTGCTTTTCACTATAAAGCAGGTGACCTAAGGGAACACCCGCCCCCCCCCCCCCCCCTTCCCCTTGCCCTGGGTCAAATAGCCCAGAGCGAAGAGGGCAGCCGGACGGAGTCACTGCCGGAACAGAAAGCCTGCATAACTATAGTTGCAACTGTTTAGTGGACGACATTCTGAGCAACAGATAACGGACCTAAACAATGCAGGTCTCCAGAAATGGACTCAATATTTCTGAGATAAAAATTCGTAAATGTGGATGGCTGAGACCAATAAGCAGCCTTCATTAAATCTGTAATAGCAACACTATTAGCATAAGCCCAGGAAGTAGAAAGAGCTCTTACTTCATGAGCAGAAATCTTAAGCACAGACTGCTGAGAAGAAGATAAATCTTCATAAGCAGTACGGATAGTTAACTGAATCCATCTAGCAATAGAATGGACTGAAATGTCCTTTCTATTAGGCATCAAAGACAGAAAGAAACGTTTCCGTCCCTTTCTGATAAACTGAGATCTCTGTTTATAGATACGTAGTGCTCTAACAGGACAGAGTAAAGACCTACGCCCGTCTGAAGATGGAAGAGCCTTAATAACAATAGGTTCCGGATATTTATTAGGAGCCTGATTCTTAGCTAAAAACCCCACATTAGTAGTGAAGGTGATAGTGTTCCCAACACTACGATAATGAGAATCATCCACCGATAGTGCATGAAGCTCACTGACTCTTCTGGCAGAAGAGAAAGCTAAGAGAAAAGCTGTCTTATAAGATAAGAATTTGAAATCTACTGTCCCAAGAGGTTCAAATGGCTTTTCCTTCAATTTAAGGAGAACCCAAGCTAAATTCCACTTAGGAATTAATCTAAGAGTTCTGGGTCTATTTATCGAAAAGTTTCTAACCAACTTCGATAAAGAGACATTAGATCTAATTTGTAAACTATCATGATGTGCATAGGTATCAGATAACATAGATCTATAACCCTTTATAGTAACAGGCTGCAGTTTGATTTCGTCAAACAAGTATACTAGAAAGTTTGCAATGTCTGGTATAGAGGGATCAAATATATCTACAGAATGATCCCTACACCAACGACGAAAAACCTTCCACTTAGCCGCATAGTTTAGCGAAGAGGAGGTCCTCCTACAGTTAGAAATCGCGTCCACTGCTCGTCCTGTAAAGTGCTTGCCATGCAAGAAGGACCGCACAACGGAAAAACGTGAAGGTTGAGACCTTGCGGGTTGTGATAGAGTTGGCGCGATTTCCCCTGCGAAAGAAGATCCTCTCGTGGAGGAAGCCTCCGCGGTAGGTCCCACAACAGACACCTGAGTAGATTTATCCACGGTCTCTGTGGCGACAGAGATGCTACCAACAGAATCTTGCATTGAGATTGTTTTATCTTTAGCAATACTTGTTGAATTAACGGCGCTGGAGGATACGCATATCCTATCATTCCGTCCCAAGGGATCGACAGAGCGTCTACTGCAAATGCTCTTGGATCCGGACACGGAGACACATACGTCAGCAACTGATTGTTGAGATATGTCGCAAATAAGTCTATCATTGGCCGTTCCCATTGGTAGCAAATCTGATTGAATACTTGTTTGTTGAGAGTCCACTCCGACGGCAACAAGCGACCCTTCCGTGAAAGGGAGTCTGCTAGCACATTCAGACGACCCGGTATGTGACGGACCGAAAGAAGAACGTGATGTTCTAACGCAAACAGAAGGATTCTTTCCGTTAGATTGAACAACGGAACTGAATGAGTGCCTCCCTGATTCCGTATATACGCCACTACTGTCGTATTGTCGGATAGGATTTGGACATGAGCATCGTGAATAATGTCCATCCAGTGACGTAACGCAAGCCAAATTGACATCATTTCCTTGATGTTTATGTGCTTGCACAGGAATTGCGGATCCCAAAGACCCTGGCATCTCGAATCCGTTGGGATTAATGATGCACCCCAACCTGTTTGACTGGCATCCGTCATAACGGTAAAACTCGGATCCGGCAACTGCAGCGGAACTCCTTGAGTTAACCACTGAATGTTTGCCCAAGTCTGAATCTCTTGTTTCACTTGATCTGACAAGAGAACGTCTACATTGAGCGAATGAATTTTCACACTCCAATTCTGAGTCAGGAAAATTTGAAGAGGACGTGTGCGTAGCCGCCCCATCGGAATGAGATCCGCGGCGGCTCCGCACAGACCTATCAGTCTCATAAATTCTCTCGCCGTGACTTTGTCTGCGTGCAGACAATAGCGAGCGTAACAACTGACTAATTTCGCTCTGGTTAACGGCAGACGAACGAGATTGTTGTGCGTCTCGAAGCTCATTCCCAGATGAGTGAATGACTTGGACGGCACCAGATCCGACTTCTCCTCGTTTACTATAAAACCGAGACGTCGGAGCAATAGAAGAAGATTCTGAACATCGTTCTGAAGCGTTAACTCGTTGCCGTACCTCTGAAGAATGTCGTCCAGGTAGGCCGACATTACCGCAGACGAATGAGCTCGGAAGTAGATCATTACCGAGTTCATTACCCGAGTGAAAGCCCAGGGTGCTAGATTCAATCCGAAGCACATCACCCGGAATTGATACACCACTCCCAGGACTGCAAAGCGTAGATACTTTCGGAATGTCGGATGTACCATGACGTGAAAGTACGCATCTTTGAGATCTATGCTCGTTGCATAATCGTTCACCCGAATACTCACTCTGACCGATCGAATCGTCTCCATATAAAACTTCGGAGCGACGATCAGCTTGTTTATCCAGCTCAAATCTATGACTGGACGGAACGAGCCGTCTGGTTTCGGAACCAGAAACAGATGGCTGTAGAATCCCAGAGATTCCTGGTTTTCTACGACCTCTACCGCGTTCTTCATTAAAAGAGACTGCACCTCTGATAACAGAGCGTCTCTTTTCTGTGGATTTGATGGAAGATGAGTCCACTTTGGACTTCGAGTTAATGGAGGCTTTCGTTTGAAGGATATCTTTAGACCTTCCGAAGTCACTCCTCTCACCCAAGGGTCGTCCGTAATCGACGCCCACTCTTGTGAAAAACTCGACAACCTTCCGCCAACCGGAACGCGATAGAGGTTTAAGCCATCACCTCCTGGACCTGCGAGGCCTGCGGTAGGAGAAACCACGTCTTCCACGACCCGCACCTCGCCTCGTCAGCCTCGGGGCGTCCGACCGATTGTCCCGGCCTGAAGGACGTCCCGAACGAGAGTCGCTATCCTGACGGTCTCTCGAATAAGACCAAGAGGGTGCACCGGAACCTCTATAGGAACCTCTCTTGGGCGCATTAGACCCAGAAGTGCCTGTCTTATTCGTGTCTGCTGTATCCGACTTCTTAGGAGCCGATCTGAACAACAGAGAATCATTAGCTTTCTTTTTAATTTTATCATAAATTTTATCATAAATAGCGGAAAGCTTGCCGTCAAAGAGAAGTTCTCCTGAGACCGAAGCGACTCTAAGAGAGTTCTTCACCTTAGAATCCACTAGTGTGGATGTAGCTAGGGCTGCATTACGTCTAACCAACTCCAGATTTGCCACTGAAAGGGCGGAGTTACACGTGGAATAAGCTACTGCCCTTGAAAGAAGTCTTAAAGAGGATTGTATATCCTGAAACTCTTACCCTTGAAGGCGCAGTGATAACGCCTTAGTAAGGTGATCTGCGTAAGATAAGGCATCTAAATTGGCTCTGTTAGACGCAATAGCTGTTTCCAACACCGCGGTTGGAATAGAAGCTGACGACGGTAATGATAGCTCTAAGTCTTCCGCCTCGTCGTCCATACGCAGAGGAACTCTCGGTATACCCTGTCCTGCCGTATCGAATTTATTCCTTGCATTAATGAAAGGCAGGTTGAGAGTATTAGCGGACAAGAAACCTGCTTTCCCCGTCCTGGAAGCAAGTTTAAATATAGCGTCGTTCAATAATTCAAATGTTCTAGCAACATTATTGGACTGCGACGGAAACTCGGGAGCGATGTCCCTGAACCGCTGAACCGTCCAATGACGCTATAATTCTCTTGTCCGGAAGCGCAGCAGTCTGGCCCGACGGAACAACTTGAGGGAGAAAGTGCCGGATGAAGTCCACGGCAGCTTTATGTTGTTCCGAAAGGGATAGCTCCAAGTCATCCGTATCCCTTTCACCATCCGGTCGGACCTCACGATGTTCCCGGTCGTCCGCCCCCGATGCTTCGGCGGAGCGTACAGACCCAGCGCCGTCGGATAATTCTCGATCCGACACCGTTTCTGTCGGCTGCTGGGATGCTGCGATAAGCTGTGCTATTTGCACAAGAATGTCCGGCGTCGAGACCTGCGGAGGCGCAGTCTTTCGCTGCTTCGCCGAGGGCAGCTCCGCATCAGATGGCTCCCGCATACTTTTCCTATGCGAACGTCCGGAGTCCATCGGTCTCGAATCCCTGGCTGCCGGATGGTGTGACCTGGTCGCCGAAGAATCCTTCATCGGCGAAGCTGGTAATATATCGGCGGTCACGCAGCCAAGGTGCGGTCGTGTGCGCTGACGAGAAGAGGAAGCCTTAACAGTCTCTGCGGACTAATTATACAACGGAGCGTCCCGAGCAACGGACGTATGCTCCGCTAAAGACACATTTTGTACCACAACATCTGGTCCCAGATGTTGTTGTACGAGAGAGGGACCTCTCTCGCTCGCGGCCCGGCTGGACCTGGACGAGCTAGGAACCGGACTAAAAGGCTTCCTCCGTTCTCGCTTACTATCCGCCGTCACTGGGTGTGCATCTATTATGTTTATAGTGCTCGCATCACCCAAAATTTCCTCTTGGACCGCATCGGAGGAACCCGGCTGCCGAACCATTCGGTGAATGGACGCTACACCGGGCGAGCTAGCGGACGACATTTGTCTAATCTCCATGAGCACTTTTGCCGCTAGCTGTGAATTCATTTGTGACGACGGACGCACACTTGAAGAAGATAACATGGAAACATCACCCTGTTCTGGTTCCTCTGAAATAGAAACTGAGAGAGTAGAGTGACCTTGCGGAGAAAGAGCCGGCATAGCTCTTTCTCCAGAAACAACATATCGTGACACACGTTTCCAATGTTTCTCATCCCAATGTTCACATATAGGACAGGGATTAATGCGAGAACACTGACTACAATTAATACAATGATCATGAAAGTCAGAGGAAGATTTCTTCCTATTACAATTTGAACAACGTCCCTTCATTGTGAAAGAACAACAATAAGTCCTAGTTACTCGCAAAAACCCCTGACACAAAGATACATAATAACATGATCCATTAATAAATGAAAAAACAATTGCAAAACAAAATAATTTTGAAAAAATATTTTTTCAGAGAAGCCCAAGTTGCTGAAAAGTAACGTTGAGCCCCGATGGATCCGATGGCAAAGTGTGGTCAAAAATTTTAAATTTATATAAAATAATTAATGAGACACTTTCGGATAATATAAATGTATCTTATAATGAGATAAACTACCACAAAGGCAAACAGCCCCCCTCAAAAAAGGCTGTTGCCAATGAAAACAAACAGTGTAAACACACTAGAAAACATGACTCCAGGCACTGAAAAAACTGGCCCGGAATCAGTCATCAATTACACTCTATCTGATGCAAAACAGAGACTCCCAGGGGAGAATCTGTAGAACATCAGATGGAAGATGCAGAACACAAACGTTATACACCCATGGGTGAAAACGTAACTATGGGGAAAATAACAGAAAACATTCTGTAACCAAGCAACTCTCCCAGGAAATTTTAGAAATGAAATTTCTCAAAAATATGCCAAAAGCATGGGAGAATTGCCAGGGGGGACTTTAGAAGGCTAGGGGAGACGAAACACTGAATAAGCAGTGCAACAATTAGCAAGAATGACAACAAGAGGCCCATGCCTCGAAAATAGGCAACTTAACATAATTTCATCAAAAAATTTTAAGTACAGCCCTGATTATTTTTTGCCACTTCTTTTTCCTCTCCTCCTTCTATCCTCCTTAGAATCACATTTTCTCCAAAAATTACGTGTCTGGCATCCTTTAAACTGAGATTTACAAGCACAAAGATCAGTGAGATGTTGACTGATGAAGGGCCAAACAGAGAATGATAATTGGCGCCAATTTCGGTACGACTGCGTCACTGCGCATGCGCAGTAGAGGCGTAGTATGGAGGTCCTTTAGGACATGATTTCTTTTTGTTTTGGATGCAAATTTTGGGGATTGGGGGGCAAAATTTGTGTTTGGCCCTGGTTTTGTTAGAGTTAGCACCAGCTAAGTCTGGGTCATTGGTACAGTATAAAAATATCAAAAACGAGCATGGAATTGGGGGGGGGGGGGCATTAGGGTGGGGTGGGGTTGGGCGTTATGGTGGGGCTGACAAATCAATATGAGCAGGAGTGTCAGTTTATGGCATTTTTTAATAAATTCTACTTCAACTTCAATAAACCTGATGGACAAAAAAACATTTGCTCATTGCTCACACCTTTTTTTTGTTTGCAAAAACCACGGACAACTGATTTTATTGAATGTCCAATATGCATCATCAAAAATAAATTCTGCTTCTATTTAAAAAAGATCTCTTAACTGGTAAAGTGCTAAATTATTTTTACATCAAAATTTGTATGATACAGTATTTGATGTCAACAACATAAATGTACTCACACCAATACCCATATTGAATTGTATTTTTGGTATACTGCTCAGCTGTAGTTCACCAAATTGTCAATATGTTGGAAGCAATGCTGGCAATCGCCATCTGTCATTTGATGTAACAAAAAAGCTGAGAGAAAATACCTGCTGCAGTATTTTCTCTCAGCCTCTTTGTTACATCAAATGACCGGTGGTGACTGCCTTTAGATCCACATAGTCCATGGTCTTTTCTTGTCATGAAGTTTGCGTAATGTTCTGTTGTTTGTCATTTTATTTTTTAACTGATATCAGCAATATTTTTCAATACCAAAAATGCAGTATTTTGAGATTCCCTCGGTGTGGTAAATCGGTAATGGCTCTATACTGAAACTGAACAGTATTTATGGTATACTGCCCATCTCTAATAACTGGCTCTGCAAATTCCTCACCTCTAGTTTAACCCACTGCATACTGATGTCAAAATATCAAAATTTCAAGCTGCAAATGTTTCCCATAATGTGACTAGATATATAATTAAATTAATTTAATCCTGTTTGACAGAGAAAAGTGAGCTCTGCCAAACAATATTAAATTGCTTAAATTCCTAGCTGTTTTGCATTATGGGAAAAATTTGATGTGGAGGTTAAGTTCACTTTTGAACTATTACCCCATATTTCTGTATTTTTCTTCCAAAATAGATTTGGTAATTACAGGAAAATTATAAAGTCATAGTAATTTGTATATTTTTTATACTTACCAATGGCCCAGACCAGCTGGTGCTAATAATGTCCCCCAATTCCCCAAATTTGCAAGCAAAACCGAAAATTTTATGTCCTATCTGTCCTCCATACTTTTGCGAACTGCGCATGCACAGTATCCAGGAAGACACTGAAATTGGCGCCAACCATCATTCTTTCTAAAAATTGCCTGCTAAATGTTGTAAACAGCGGGGAGGTATGAGTGCCCACTCATGGGAGGGCCATCCCCGTCTGGGCCATTGGTAAGTATAAAAAATATACAAATTACTATGAATTTATAATATTTTTATACAACAACCAATGGCCCACACTAGCTGAATAGTAAACAGGCTGGAGGGCCTAGGACATAGAGGAAAATCCAATCACTCAATCACTTCATAAAGGATATCTCCTACAGGAGAATAGGAGAGAAAGGAATTATATATGTCTTTCTCATTTGCGAGAAACGAGAAAGACATAACACCAACAATGAAATTGAGCATTACCTAATATATAATTCTCCATTTAATGCCAGCATAACCCGTTATGCTAATTCGGTGAAGGGAAGCCAAAATATAAAGATAGTCCAGAGAATGAGACTCTTTATACTCATTTAAAAGAGTTCAAGGATTGTATATTAACGCCCGTTTGACACACGACATATACAAATGCTTCACAGTGAGCTACACTTTAAAAATCATACATAAATGAGACATATTATTTGCTTCACACCAAGCTACACATTAAAACCATCCCAGCACCAACTCGGGACTACTGACACCGAAGGAGGTCTTCCCTTGCTTTTCACTATAAAGCCAGATGATCATAAGGGAAAAAAACGTCCCCCCCCCCCCTCTGCTTGTTCTGAGGTACATGACCACAGAACAAAGAGGGCAGCGGAACAGCGTCACTGCTGGAACGGGTTGCCTAAATAACTATAGATGTAATCATTTAGTGAACGACATTCTGAGCAACAGATAGAGGGCCTAAACATCTAAGGTCACCGGAGATGGACTCTAAATTTCTATGGTAAAACTTAGTAAATGTAGAAGGCTGTGTCCAGTACACAGCTTTCATGAGTAATGGCTATACTGTTAGAATAAGCCCAAGAAGTGGACAGCGCTCTAACTTCGATGCGCTGATATCTTATTTACCGCATGCTGATCCAATGAATGAACAGAAATATCTCCTCTGTTAGGAATTAGTGAAAGAAAGAAGCGTTTTCTTCCTTTTATAAAATCTGATCGGCGTTTATATGTGCGCATAGCCCTGACTGGACACAGCAGAAGCCTACGGTTGTCCGTAGATGGCAGAGCCTTTATGGTAATAGGCTCAGGCCATTTATCTGGAGCCTGGTTCTTAGCCCAAAATCCCACTTCTGTAGTTCAAGTAATGGTATTACCAACACTACGGTTATGAGATTCGTCAACAGATAAAGCATGGAGTTCACTAACTCTTATAGCAGATGCAAATGTGAAGAGAAATGCTGTTTTATAGGTCAAGAATTTGAGCTCTACAACGTCCAACGGCTCAAATGGATCTTCCTCAAGCTTCAACAGAACCCAAGCCATATTCCATTTAGGAATTAATCTGAGGGTTCTAGGTCTATTAATAGAGAAATTTCTAACCAGTTTGGATAATGAAGCATTAGATCCAATTGCCAAGTTATCATGATGAGCGTAAGTGTCTGATAACATAGACCTATAGCCTTTAATAGTGACAGGCTGCAGTTTGAGAACGTCAAACAGGTAGACCAGAAAGTTGGCAATATCCGGTATGGACGGATCAGAGACGTCTATCGACTGATCCTTACACCAACGGAAGAAAACCTTCCACTTTGCTGCATAATTCAACAAAGAGGAGGACCTCCTGCAGTTAGAAATTGCATCCACTGTTCGTTCTGTAAATTGCTTGCAGTGCAAGAAGGACTGCAAAATGGAAATACGTGAAGGTTGAGACCTTCAGAGTTGTGATGCAGTGCGCGTTACTTCCCCTGATAAAGAAGGTCCTCTTGCGGAGGAAGCTTCTGGGGAACATCTCATAACAGACACCTGAGAAGATTTATCCACAGTATCTGTGACAACAGAGATGCTACTAGCAGAATGTTGCAATGAGACTGTTTGATCTTTAACAGAATCTGCTGAATCAACGGAATTGGAGGATACGCATATCCGATCATTCCATCCCACGAGATTGACAGAGCGTCTACTGCGTAAGCTTGATGGTCTGGACATGGTGACATGTATGTCTGCAACTGATTGTTCAGGTGTGTCGTGAACAAATCTATCAAGAGTCGATCCCACTGGTCGCAAATCTGTCTGAATACCCGCTTGTTGCGAGTCCACTCCGATGGCAACAGGTGACCTTTCCGAGAGAGCGAGTCTGCTAGCATGTTCAAATGACCCGGTATATGATGGACCGATAGCCGAACATGATGATTTATGACATGCAGAAGAATTTTTTCCGTTAGTTCGCATAACGGAATCAAATGAGTGCCTCCCTGGTTCCTGATATATGCTACTACTGTCGAGTTGTCCGACAATATCTGAACATGAGCGTCTGCTATAATGTGAATCCAATGTTGTAGCGCAAGCCATATTGACATCATCTCTTTGATGTTTATGTGTTTCTGTAGGAACTGAGGGTCCCAAAGACCCTGACACTTTGAATCTGTCGGGCTCAGGGTCGCGCCCCAACCCGTTTGACTCACATCCTTCATGATCGTGAAAGCCGGATCCGGCAGCTGCACCGGAACTCCCTGAGTTAACCACTGAATATCTGCCCAAATCTGGACCCTTTGTTTTACCACGTCCGTTAAAACAATACTGGTCTCGAGCGAATGCATCTTCACACTCCAGTTCTGAGTAAAGAATATCTGGAGGGGACGTGTGCGCAAGCAACCCATCGGAATAAGATCTGCAGCCTCTTCGCACAACCCCATCAGTCGCATGAATTCCCTCGCTGTTAATGCATCTTAGCGTAGACAAAAGCGAGCAACTGACTAATTTCACTCTGGGTAACGGCAGATGAACCAGATTGTTGTGAGTCTCGAAGCTCATCCCCAAGTGAATGAACGACTTGGACAGAGCTAGATCCGACTTCTTCTCGTTTACGATGAAGCAGAGACGTCGGAGCAAAAGAAGCAGACTCTGAACATCGTTCTGAAGAAGTTTTGTTGCCGTATCTCTGAAGAATGTCGGCCAAGTAAGCCGACGTTACTGCAGATGAATGAGCTCGGAAGTGAGACATTACTGAGTTCATTATTCGAGTGAAAGCCCAGGGCACCAGGTTCAGACTGAAGCACATCACTTGGAACTGATACACTGTCCCTTGCACGGCAAACTGCAGGTACTTTCTGTATGCCGGATGTACCAGGACATGAAAGTACGCATCCTTTAGATCTATGCTTGCCGCATAGTCATTCACTCGAATGCTCGCCCTTACTGACCGAATGGTCTCCATATAGAACTTTGGAGCTACGATAAGCTTGTTTATCCAGCTCAAGTCTATTACCGGTCGGAACAAGCCGTCGGGCTTCGGTACGAGGAACAGGCGACTGTAAAATCCTAGAGAATTTTGATTCTCGACGATCTCTATTGCTTCCTTTGATAAGAGAGCCTGTACCTCCACTAGGAGAGACTTTTGACGGAAGATTTGTCCACCGTGGACACCTTGTTAGTGCTGGTTTTGCTCGGAATGTTAGCCATAGATGTCCGAGACTACACTTCTCACTCACTGGTTTCCGTAATTGTTATTCAGTTTGTTGCGAAACTTGATAACCTTCTGCCAACTGGCAAGCAATAGAGGTCCTGACCATCACCTATAGGACCTGCGAGGCTTACAGGAGGAGAAACCACGTGCCCCTAGCGAAGAGCTTCGACCCGTTGGCTTAGGGGCATCTGACCGGTAGTCTCAATCAGGCCTATGCCCCTTTCCCGAGTCGCTGTATTGACGATCTCTAGAGTAATTATAGTAGGGTTCCCTATATCCCCTTTAGACGATTTCTGTCTGGGACGTCCTCCTTTACTCTTTTCTGCTGTAGCGGGTTGATTAGACGCCGACTTTAGAAGCAGAGTATTAGATGCTTTCTTTGTAGCTTGGTCATAAACCAATGAAAGCTTGTCGTCAAATACTGTGTGTGGGGACCGGACGCGGAGTGAGTTTTTCATCTTGTCATCTATTAAAGATGATGACACAAGGGCACCATCATGTCTGATTAACTCCAAATTTGCCACAGTTAAGGCGGAGTTATACGTGGTAAACATAATTGCCCTGGAAAGAACTCTTAAAGAGGTACGAACGTCCTCAAATTTCTTACCGTTGAGACGTTGCGCCACAGCTTTTGAAAGGTGATCAGCGTAAGATATAACGTCCAAATTTGCTCTATTTGAAGAAATTGCCGTCTCAATTGTGTCTGAGCGAATTGTGAATGACCCAGGCAAGGATAGCTCTAGATCCTCTGCCTGTTCATCAAGATGCAGAGGAACTCTCTGTACATCTTCCCCGACCATTTTAAATGAACGTGGTCCAAGAAACGGTAAATTTATGGAAGATGATGTCAAGAAACCACCTTTGAATATGGCGTCATCTAAATGGCAAAAGGCCTGCGACACCTGTCTAGACTGAACCGGAAAAGACCGGACCTCCTCCTTTGTCTGGATAAAGCTCTTGAAAGGTGATCTGCGTAAGTCATAGCGTCCAAATTCGCTCTATTTAAAGAAATTGCTGTCTCAATTGTGTCTGAGCGAATTGTGAATGACCCAGGCAAGGATAGCTCTAGATCCTCGGCCTGTTAATTCAGATGCAGAGGAACTCTCTGTACATCTTCCCCGACCGTTTTAAATGAACGTGGTCCAAGAAACGGTAAATTTATGGAAGATGATGTCAAGAAATTGAGTTTGAATATGGCGTCATCTAAATGGCCGAAGGCCTGCGACACCTGTCTAGACTGAATCGGAAAAGACAGGACCTCCTCCTTTGTCCGGATAAAGTCTGCATCCAACGATGCCAGCGGTTTCTTTCTAGTAGTCGCAGCATTCTGATTTGGCAGAACAAATTCAGGGTAGTGTTGATGGATTAAATCCATCGCAACCATGTGGCTGCTCTGCCACTTGCTAGGATGCTGCGATGAGGTGCGCAATCTGCGACAGCAAGTCCATTATGGAGGCCTGAGGAGCAGTGGTCTTCTGTTTCTTGGCTGCCTGCTGCTCCTGGGACGGTGTATCCGAGATGGCTCTTTTTTCCGGACATCCTGATAAACGAGGCCTCGTCTCCTTAGCTACCGGATGGTCCGACTTTGCAGATGATGAGTGGTCCCTTCTCGGTGATCCAGGCTAGATATCCAAAGTTGTGTAGCTAAGGTGCGGTCGTGTGTGCTTTTTAGATGATGAGCCGAGACTGGCTGCGAACTATATGGAGCGTCCTGGACAGAAGGTGCGGACATATGCTCGAACTCACACAAGTTTCTAATCACAACATCTAGCCCCAGATGCTGCTGGGAAAGAGAGGGACCTCTCTCGTAGTCCTATCAGACCTCGCCAAGCTTCCCATGGTACTTGCCAGTTTCTTCCTCTGTTCCGTCGTCGATGGGTGAGCATGTTTATGTTTTAAGGTGCTTAACCGCAATGGACACACCACGGCATCACGGTATCCACAGACGGAGTAACCGCTTCACATGTCGAGCTAGCTGTGACAAGGGACTAAAACCACTGGCTAGTGGCTTTATCCCCTGCCTAATATTCATGAGCACCCTGGCAGCTAGCTCTGTTTGCTCATCTGAGCATGACGATGGTAGCACACTATCTCTAGGCGTCACGTAAACATGACCATGTTCTTGTTCCTCTGAAAAAGAAACTAAACTTGAATGACTTTGTGGCGAGAGGACCGGCATTGGCCTTTCGCCGCTAACAACGTACCATGACACCTGTCTCCAACGTTTGTCATCTCATCCGACACAGGTTGGACAAGAATTAGTGGGAGTACATCGACTACAAGCAAGGCAACAAACATGTAAATCCGAGGAAGACTTCCTCGCCTTGCATTTTGAGCAATAAGCTTTCATAATGAATCAAAACAAAGTCGACAGTACTCCCACCAACTCCACAATAAATATATGAAAAAGATGCATAATGAATACATTCAAAATATAAATCTAAAAATTAATTTAAAAAAAAAAAATTTTCGAACAATTTTGACAGGAGCCCAAGTTTCCAAAGGGAACAAGACAAACCCAAAGGTATTCCAATAGAGCCTAAGTGTGGACAAAATTCAAAAAAATAATTTGCTACACTACCAGAATATTATAAATGTATCTTACAACAATCCTACCATGAAATAAATAAGAAACTACATATATTTATACAATGTTGCCAATGTAAACAATGTCAGAAGAAAAACTGGAAACAAGTCCCCAGGCATTGAATAAAGAGGCCTGAAGTCAGTAACAGAATTTGAACTATCCGATGTAAGGCAAGATCTTCAGAAGAAAAAACGATACATCGGATGTATGATGCATGACCCAAAACGCCTAAACACCCCTAGGGTGAGAACATAACCATGGGGATATACAGAATAAACATTCTGTGTAACATGTCAAACTCCCAAGAAATTTATAAAAAAATTTCAATAAAATAAGCCAAAAAGCTTGGGAGTTTAGCAGGGGGGCTTCAAGGAAGGATAGGGAAGGAACACTTAACAAACAGTGGAAAAATCATTAGCAAGAATGATGACAGGCCCACGTCCCGAAATTGGGAAACATGAAATAATTTAGATAAAAATTATAAAGTTACAGTCCTGAACGTTTCCAACCACCATTGTTCCCTTCCATCATCCAATTATGTCCTTGGATCCACCGATTCTACCATTGATTTGTGTCTGGCATCATTAAAACTGAGATTTAAAAGCACAGATGTCAGTTTGTTGTTACTGACTGGCGGGCCAAACAAAGAATGGTGGTTTGCGCCAATTTCGGTGTCTTCCTGGATACGGAGCATGCACAGTTCGCATAAGTATGGAGGACCAGATAGGACATAAAATTTTTGGTTTTGCATGCAAATTTGGAGGATTGGGGGGCAAAATTTGTGTTTGGCCCTGGATTATTTTTGAGTTAGCACCAACTAGTCTGGGCCATTGGTTGTTGTATAAAAATATTTTCAATTCCATGCAATAACCTTTTATTGACAATTTTAAATCTAATTAAATTTTCACTCATCTTGTTTTTTATAAGTGAACAGTTTTTAAGTCAAGATTTTTGTTGAACTTTTTCAGAGACATTTAATTTTGTGTAGCCAGAATGCACCTTTGAAATTTTAGGAAATTTTTGTTTCCAGCCAATAACTTGTCAAATGCAATTGAGAATACTGGAAAGCCAAGTTTTACCTTGCTTTTATAACTATGCATCAAGCTTGATTTGGACTTATTTCTAACAACTTTAGGTTTGAATCTTAATTATTTGGGACTTTTGTTAGATGCTTAACCAAATGAAAGTCAGAGGGGAAATATTTTTGACATGGTCTTGGTATATATATTTACACGGAATATCAAAGAAAATTATTCCTACAGTTTTCTGAGTCATGTCTCTGAAGGTAGTGAGGTACAGACTTGCAGAAACCCCAAACTGCAAGGAAAAATAGGAAAAATGATAAATTTAAAGTAATTTGTATATTTTTTATACTTACCGATGGCCCAGACTCAGCTGGTGCAAACTCGATATAATTCAGGGCCAAACACAAATTTTTAACTCAATCCCCAAAATTTGTATACAAAACTGAAAAATTGAAGTCCTATCTGGTCCTTCATACTTTTGGTTACTGCACATACACGGTAACCAGGAAGGTACCGAAATTGGCGGCAAGCATCATTCTTTCTACAGTGCCTGCTAAATGTTATAATCAGCGGGGAGGTATGAGTGCCCGCTCATGGGAGGGCCATCCCTGTCTGGGCCATTGGTAAGTATAAAAAATTACTTCGATAAAGAATAGCTCCTACAGGAGAATAGAAGAAGACAGAGGAATTACATATGTCCTTCTCTTATAAAAAAGAAGAGAATGACATAACACCAACAATGTAATTGAGAATTACAGAATTTAACCATTTAATGCCAGCATAACCACTGCTAATTCGGTGAAGGAAACCAATTATAAAGCCAGTCCAGAGAATGAGACACTTCATACTCATTTAAAAGTGTCAGAGGATTGTATATAAACGCTCATTTGACACGTGACACAAATGCTTCACAGTGAGCTACACTTTAAAAACAGTACGTAAATGAGACATAGTTACTGCTGCACACCGAGCTACACATTAAAACCACCCAGCACCGATGCTGGACTACTGTCTCTGGAGGAGGTATTCCCTTGCTTTTCACTATAAAGCCTGATAACGTAAGGGAAAAACCGTCCCCCTCCCCTCCCTTCCCCTTGTTCTGAAGGAAAATTCCTCAGAATGAAGAGGGCAGCGGAACGGCGTCAGTGCTCGAGCAGACTGCCTAAGATATCTAGATGTAAGATTAATGAACGACATTCTGAGCAACAGAAAGAGGACCCAAAGATTTAAGGTTACCGGAGATAGACTCTAAATTTCTAAGGTAAAATTTGGTAAAAGAAGAGGGCTGTGTCCAGTAGGCAGCCTTCATAAGATCAGTGATGGCTTTCCTGTTAGAATAAGCCCAAGAAGCAGACAGTGCTCTAACCTCATGCGCTGAAATCTTGTTGACAGAATGTTGATCTGAAGATAGACTTTCATAGGCAATACGTAATTCTAGCGATAGAATAAACAGATATATCCTTTCTTTTAGGAATCAAGGAAAGAAAGAATCTTTTTCTTCCCTTTCTAATAAAACTTGATCGACGTTTATAAATGCGCATTGCTCTAACTGGACACAGCGAAGGTCTACGGTTGTCCGAGGATGGTAAAGCCTTAATGATAATAGGCTCCAGCCGCTTATCCAAAATCTGATTCTTAGCCAAGAATCCCACTTCCGTAGTGAGAGTAACAGAATTACCCACACTATGGTAATGGGAATCATCAACAGATAATGCATGAAGTTCACTCACTCTTCTGGTAGACGCAAAGGCTAAGAGAAAGGCCAATTTATAGGTCACGAATTTGAACTCTACATCGTCTAACGAATCAAACAGAGCTTCTTGAAGCTTCAACAGAACCCAAGCCAAATTCCATTTAGGAATTAATCTGAGGGTTCTAGGTCTATTAATAGAGACATTTCTAACTTGCTTGGATAAAGAAGAATCCAATCCAATAGCCTAGTTATCATGATGAGCAAAAATGTCTGATAACATAGACCTATAGCCCTTAATTGTGATGGGCTGCAAGTTTAATACGTCAAACAAGTTGACCTGGAAATGGGCAATCTGAGGAATGGACGGATCATAAATGTCTCCAGACTGGTCTGTACACCAACGGAAGAAAACCCTCCACTTCACTGCATAATTCAACGAAGAGGAGGTCCTCCTACAGTCAGAAATTGCATCCACTGCTCGTCCTGTAAAATGTTTTCCGAGCAAGAAGGACCGCACAACAGAAATACGTGAAGGTTGAGACCTTCCGGGTTGAGATGCAGTGCGTGGGACTTCCCCTGATATAGAAGGTCCTTTTGAGGAGGAAGCTTCCGGGGAATGTCACATAACAGACACCTGAGAAGATTGATCCAAGGTTTCTGTGACGACAGAGATGCTACCAGCAGTATTTTGCAGTCAGACTGTATGATTTTTAACAGAATCTGCTGAATCAACGGAGCAGGAGGATATGCATATCTTATCATTCCGTCCCATGAGATCGAAAGAGCATCTACTGCGTACGCTTGATGATCTGGGCATAGTGACACAAACGTCGGTAATTGATTGCTGAGGTGTGTTGCAAAAAGATCTATTATGAGACGATCCCACTGGTAGCAGATCTGACTGAATACTCGCTTGTTGAGAGTCCACTCCGATGGTAACAGGCGACCTTTTCGAGAAAGCGAGTCTGCTAGTACGTTCGGATAACCCGGTATATGACGACTGAGAGATGAACGTCATGACTCAAGGCGAATAGGAGAATCTTCTCCATTAATTCGCATAACCTGAGATAAGCCACTACCGACAGAATCTGAACGTGGACGTTTGCTATTTGAGCAATCCACTGATGTAGTGCTAGCTAGACAGACATAATCTCCTTGATGTTTATGTGCTTCTCTAGGAACCGAGGGTTCCAAAGACCCTGATACTTCAAGTCTGCAGGACTTAGGGACGCACCCCAGCCCGTCAGACTCGCATCCATCATAATCACGAAGATCGGATCCGGCAGCTGAAGCGGAACTTCCGGAGTCAACCACTGGAGATCTGCACTAATCTGAACCTTTTGTTTTCCTAGATCCGTTAAAACAATCTGGATTTTGAGTGAATGCGTCTTCACAATCCAGTTCTGAGTAAAGAACATCTGGAGGGGATGCGTGCGCAGGCAGCCCATTGGAATAAGATCCGCAGCTGATCCGCACAGCCCCATCAGTCACATAAACTCCCTCCAGACACTGCGGGAGAGTTTAGACAAAAGCGAGCAAAACAACTGACTAATTTTGCTCTGGGTAACGGCAGACGAACCAGACTGTTGTGAGTCTCGAAGCTCGTTCCCAAGTGAATGAAGGACTTGGACAGAGCTAGATCTGACTTTTTCTTGTTTACTATGAAACCAAGATGTCGGAACAACTGAAGCAGACTCTGAACATCATTCTGAAGAAGAATTCTATCGCAGTAGCTCTTAAGAATGTCGTCCAAGTAAGCCGACATTACCACTGCTGAATGAGCTCGGAAGTATCACATTACTGAGTTCATTATTCGAGTGAAAGCACAAGGAGCCACGTTCAGACCGAAGCACATCGCTCAGAACTGATAAACCTCTCCTTGCACAGCAAAATGCAGGTACTTCTGAATGCCAGATGTACCAGGACATGGAAGTAAGCATCCTTTAGATCTATGCTTGCCACATAGTCCTCCACTCCTCGCTCTTACCGACTGAATGGTTTCCATATAGAACTTTGGAGCTATGATCAATTTGTTTATCCAGCTCAAATCTATTACCGATTGGAACGAGCCATCTGGCTTCAGTACGAGAAACAGGTGACTGTAAAAACCTGGAGAATTTTGATTCTCGACGACCTCTATTGCTTTCTTTGATAGGAGAGCTTGTACCTCCGCAAGGAGAGATTCTCTTTTGGAGGAATTCGCCGGAAGATTTGTCCAACGCGGACTTCTTGTAAGTGGGGCTTTGCTCGGAATGAAAGCCGTATGCCTACCAAGACTACATTTCTCACCCACTGATCTTCCGTAATTTCCATCCATTTTTTCGCGAAGTTTGATAACCTTCCGCCAACTGGAAAGCAACAAAGGTCTAGACCATCACCTGTATGATTTGCGAAGCTTGTGGGAGGTAGGGCTGGGCGGTTTATTGGTTTTTCGGTTTGGTTCGTTTTTTTTTTTAAAACCGAAACCGAACCGCCGCCTTAACAAAAAAACGCGACTTTCGGTTTCAACAAATTTCCCAGAATTGGTTAAGTTTATGACCACTCATCCGTACGCCAAACGCTTTAATGTCGGGCAAAGGTAAATGCTGTGCCATTTATGCTTACTTCGAGAGGACTGATAAGAAATCCACCCTCCCCCCACAAATAGTGGTAGCAAATTTCTTGTATCTTAAACAATATCTACAGAACCACCAGCAGATGGAATATGAAAAATTAAAAAGTCTTACGTAAAAATCCACACATGCAATTCAAGAATCGTTAAGTAAATTTAATGAACCGGGCGCATTCGACCAAAGAGGTATTGCAAGTTACCTGACAATATATGGTGTAAAAGTATTATAAATTACCTTTGACCCCAAATCATCTGCGTTCGGCACGTTGTAAATTAGATTGGAGGTAAACATAAAATTTATTGAGTTTTAAAACCTCAAAGTTCACATGGGAAAAATGACGAGTAAATTATGTTAATTAACCGACCACTGGCACGTTCTCTGAAGTCACATGCTCATAGATAACGCTGCGCATTGGCAGTTATGTTTTTTGTCAACAATAAAATGGTTAAATTAAAATAGAACACATCCTATTAAATGGATGGCAGGTAACTATTGAAAGTTTTTTTTAAACTTATTGGGAATTGTTTGTATAATATTTGAACTTACTTTAAGGAATCGCGCAGTACTGCAGGTCTGTTAGGTACACACGCTGCATTCCCAATACAAAGATGTTATAACCAACACGTGTCATGACCATGTGTATTTTGTAAACACAACAAATCCCAAGATGCAATATTGCAAACTCTCTTTCAAATCCCATTATGCAGCAGTCTCCCTTCAAAAACATCAATCGCCTGTCTTGACTGAGATAAAATCAACGAAGGGATCAGCCAAGAGGGCAAAGTAAAGTTGGTAATAACTTCGCCTTGGCACCGCTCATTTCGCCCAATTTCTATGTTTGGGCAGAATCAAAGTAAAAAACGAACCTCTACAGTCGAAATTAGGAGAGATATTGTGAAAGCATTGGAGTGAGTTACCAATAAAAGTGATTCGTATATCACCACTTACTTCAACAATAGTTATCAAAATCAGAAGAAATATGATTTGTGTTCCTCTTATTCCACTGTCATTTGAAGCAGGAACCATCAAGAAACACGGAGCACGTCTATTTTCAAGCAATGTGATAATTACCGAAATAAGCACAACAATTGCACATTAGCCACCAAAACCAGAGTGAGAGCTTAGCAAATCCATAAAAAATAAGGAAATGTTGATTTTTGCTAAAATGTAGCTTTTCTTGTGAATTTCTGCATCTTGTCTTGACAAGGCCCCAAATCTTACTGACAGAACAAGGCAGCTCCCACCAGTGGTGGAGCCATGGTTTGAAATCCTGTGGACCATGCTGGTGAAGATTTTTTTTGGGGGTGGGGGGGGAAATCTCAGGACTGAGGGTACTGTACTTGTATTGAGGGCAGGGAATCAAAAAGAATCTTTTCAAATTTGGGGATGGGAGAAGCAAGTGGGATTTTGAGTGTGGGGGAGGGGTGGCTGGTCTCCCTAGATACCTCCTGGCTCCACCACTGTTGCCCACTACAGTAGCCCAACACAATATGTCCATTAGCTGAGAAGAGTGGTGAACACTGATTAACCTGAATGACTCAACACGCTGTATGAGCCTCATGACTTGTATGACAAATACAGACAGATTTTATGTGTACATACCCCTCTACAATATATTTTGAAAAACCGAAAACCGAACCGAAAACCGAGTTTTTGTACAAAACAGAAACCGAACCGAAATGCAAATTTCAAAACCGCCCAGCCCTAACGGGAAGAGAAACTACATCCTCCCCACGAAGAACCTCGTCCTGTCGGCCTAGGGGCATCTGACTTACAGTCTTGATCAGACTTGCGCCCCTTTCCCGAGTTGCTATATTGACGACCTCCGGAGTAACTGTAAGAAGGTTTCCTAGACCCTCGTGAGGAGCTCCCTTTCTATGATTGGGAACTGGAACGACCTCGCCTACTCTGGCCAGCCGATGCATGTTGTTGAGACGCTGATCTCTGTAGCAGTGCGCTGGAAGCTTTTTTGGTAGCTTGTTCATAGACTAAGGAAAGCTTGTCGTCAAACAGTGTGTGTCCGGAGACCGGAGTGACTCGGAAAGCTTTTCACCCTGTCATTGATAATTGATGAAGACGCAAGGCCTGCATCATGTCTAACCAACTCGAAATTTGCCACTGAAAGGGCGGAGTGGTACGTGGCATACCTGACTGCCCTGGAAAGAACTCTTAGCGGGGACCTTACATCCTCAAATTCCTTTCCATTTAGATGCTGCGCCAGAGCCCTGGTGATATGATCTGCATAGGACATAGCATTCAGAATCGCTCTATTAGATGAAATAGAAGATTCCATCACATCCGAGCGTAAATTGAATGATGAAGGCAAGGATATATCCAAATCCCCGGCCTGCTCATCCAGGCGCAGGGGAGCTCTCTAAACATCTTCTCCAACCGTTTTAAAATAATGTGATCCAGGAAATGGTATACTGATTGAAGATGCAGATAAGAAACCGCCTTTCTTTTTCAAACTTGCTAGGCTGAATATGGCGTTGTTAATGTGGCCGAAGGCCTCCGACACTTGCCAAGATAGTCCCGGAAAGGAAAGTACATTATCTTTCCTTCGCATGACATCTCTGTCTAGAGACGACAGCGGTTTCTGCCTAGCAGACACAGCTTGCTGATCAGGTGGAACAAGGTCAGGATAGTATTGATGAATGAAATTCATCGCTACCATATGTTGTTCCGAAAGGGAAGAGTAATCCTCCTCCTTCACCATCCGACTGATTCAGCTGAGAATTTCGGTCAACAGCATCTGAATGTACAGATGACTGGACTGACCCAGCACCATCCGACAGCTCTCCACCGTAGTCTGCGGAAGGCTGTGCTTGCACTTGCTGGGAGGCTGCAATTAGCCGCCCAATCTGCGACAGCAAGTCCATTACAGAGGCTTGAGGAGCACCGGTCTTCTATTTTTTTGCCGCTTGCTGCTCCTGGGACGGAGATCCGGATGTAGATCTCTTCTCCAAAATGTCCCAATGAATGAAGCCTCGGATCTCTAGCTACAAGATGGGCCAACTTCACGGGCGAAGACTGGGTAGCTAGTGTGCAGTCGTGTGTGCTTATCTGAACCTGAGGAAGAAGCCGTAACTGTAGCCGACCTTGGCTGCAGTTCAGACGGAGCATCCCGAGTGGCGAGTGTGGGCGTTAGCTCCGACTCAGGAAAGTTTCTCAAAACAACATCTGGCCCCAAATGTTGCTGGGTTAGAGAAGGCTCTCCCGCTCGCTGTCTATCAGACCTCACCGAGCTTCCCGAAGAGAAACTTGCAGGCTTCTTCCCTTCTGCCATCGTCACTGGGTGAGCTTTAGTTTTTGAGGTGCTCACTCTACCAAATTCTACACCTCCCTCGACCGCAACGGACTTACCCGGTATTCGGCTCCCACTGTCAGGTTGGCAGCTTCACCGGTCGAACTGGCTGCTGGAATAAGAGGCCTTATTCCTTGTTTAATATTCAGGAGCATGACGTCGGCAGCACACTTTGGATGGGTGTCGCAATACCATCACCATATTCTTGTTCCTCTGAAAAAGAAACTGAAAAACTCAAAATTACCCTGCGGTGACAGCTCCGCCATCGGAACTTCACCGCCAATGACGTACCGCGACACCCGTCTCCAATGTCTGGCATCCCAATGTACACAAGTAGGACAAGAATCTGTAGGAGTGCATCGACTACAGGCAGGACAACAAGCATGTAAATCTGAGGGAGACTTCCTCGCCTTGCATTTAGAGCAGTAAGCTTTCAGAATTAATTACAATCCAAAAACAGAGTCGATAGCACTCCTACAAGTTCAACAACAAAAATACATGATAAGGATACATGAAAATAGCAACAAAATTTATTTCGAAACAATTAAACAAAAAAAATTCGAAATCTTTTGGGGGAAAATGCCTAAGTTCCCAAAGGGAACATCATGAGCCCAAGGGCATCCCGATAGAGCCTAAGTGTGGACAAACGCCAAATTTTTTGAGCTACACTACCGGAATCTTAATCAATGTATCCTAGAATAATTCTAAAGTACTGTAATACTAAATACTACATGTTAAGGGTGTTGCCAAATGTAAACAACTTCAATAGAAAAAAAATGGAAAGAAGACAATAGGCACACAAAAAGGCCCAAAGTCAGTAACCGATTTAAATGCTACCAGATGGAAAACTAGACCTTCATACGCAGAAAAAATGTTACATTGGAGAGATAATGCAAGACCCTGGCCCTGAATTATATCGAGTTTGCACCAACTAAGTCTGGGACATTTGGTTGTAGTATAAAAATATGGTTCACTTTTACTTTATCAGAATGTTCACATCGTACAAAGTGAGCTTTAAAAGTGGCGCTGACATTTCAGGGAAGAAACTAAGAGCAAATATATAGCAGAAATTTGCCAAATTTCATTGCTGTTTGTCTGTTAGCACATTTTGATCCCATGCAAGTAACTTGTTTTCATATCACTTGCCTAATTCGATTTGAGATTTGAATCAAACTAAAAATTTTGGTTCACAGGGGTCCAACAGACATGCACAAATGACATACGAATGGTTCTTGTATTTGCACAAACAAATTAAAAAAATGTCAATGCTAAACCAATTAAAAATGAAACTTGAATGGTTTGTGAGTCCAAAGAACTTAGACAAGCAAAATATTATATATTTAAGCATTTACCAAACAAATCGGCCACATCCATCTACATCATTTACAAACTGAGCAGTTCAAAAAAAAAAAAATATTTTGCTATTCACAAAAACAACATTCAATGTTCATTATTTTTTCATTTTTTGTCTCAAAAAACATAGCTAATGACCCCTCAATGGAATGAGCTCGTTCAAATGAGGGGTCATAAGCCATGTTTTTAATGCAAAGAGTAAGAAATATTAGTTATTCAAGAATTTTGTTTACGCTATCTGCCTTTCGTGTCAGGTAAAGGGTTAAACAAATGAATACCTGTTGTATTGCTTTGCATCACAGCCAACAACTTCCTGAACTGTAGTACCAAATACAGCAATGTTACATATAGTTGACTCATCTGCAACAGTAAGTGTCAGTCTGTATCTCCAACTAACAGAATTCTCTGAGCAGGAATATTTACACTTGACACACCACCAACTGCAATGAAAACAGTTAGAGAATAGTGAGTACCTTGCAGTGGCTATAAATCACTAATGTGTCCCAAATGAAGATAATGTACATAAATCATATCATCAGTACATTGTATCTCATGTTACATCACAACTTCATGTGGTAATTGGTGGCAGTCCCGATACAATGTACAGTATTGGGATCACAAACTCGCAAACAATTTGAACTGAACTTGTATTTTAGTATGACAGAGACACAAACCAAGCTTGGTGTTGATCGACAAATCCAAACACAAGTTATCCTCCAAAAACCGAAATGGTAACAAAAATGTAAAATTTCTAAAGTTGAAAAGGGGCATAACTCTGGATAGTCTAACAACCATTATATTCACAGGTGCACAGGTTCCCATGGTGGTGAACATGCATACCCAGTTTTGAAAGAATCAGTCCAAAAACCTCTGAGAAACCCTCAGGACAAAATTCAGACTTATGTGCAGATTATACCAAGATGAAAGGGGACATAACTCTAGAAAAAAAATAGTCCAACCAGGACTATAATCGCAGATGCAAGGGTCACCATGGTGGTGATCATGCATACCAAGATTCGAAAGAATTAGTCTATAAACCTCCAAGGAAATATCCTGACAAAATTCAACCAATGTGGTAAATTATTCCAAGTTGAAAAGGGGCATAACACTGGAAAAAAAACTACGACCAAAACTATAATCGCAGGTGAACAGGTTCACGTGGTGGTGAATATGCATATTAAGTGTGATAAGAATTGCTCCATAAACCTCCAAGAATATCTCCAGACAAAATTCAGATTGATGAGGCAAATTATTCTAAGTCAAAAAGGGGTATAAATCTGGCATCTGGAAAAAATAGTCCCACCATAACTGTAACCACAGATGCACAGGTTCCCATTGTGGTGAACATGCATGCCAAGTTTCGAAAGAATCGGTCCATAAACCCCTGAGAAAATCTCCAGACAGAATTCAGACCAAAGTCGGAAAAGGCGCATAACTCTGAAAAAAATGGTCCGACCGGATCTATAATCGCAGATGCACAGATTCACTTGGTGGTGAACATGCATACCATGTGTCAACAGAATTGGTCCATAAACCTCCAAGAAAATCTCCGGACAAAATTCAGACTGATGAGGCAAATTATTCTAAGTCATAATGGAGTATAACTCTGGCAAAAATGGTCCCACCGGAACTGTAATCATAGATGGACAGGTTCCCATGGTGATGAACAAGCTTGCCACGTGTTGAAAGAATTGGTCCATAAACCTCCACGAAAATCGGAGAACAAAATTCAGACCGATGAGGCAAATTATTCTAAGTCATAAAGGGGTATAACTCTGGCAAAAATAGGCCCACTGGAACTGTAATCACTGATGGACAGGTTCCCATGGTGATGAACAAGCTTGCCAAGTTTTGAAAGAATTGGTCCATAAACCTCCGAGAAAATCTCTGGACAAAATTCAGACCGATGAGGCAAATTATTCTAAGTCAAAAAGGGACATAACTCTGGCAAAAATAGTTCCACTGGAACTATAATCCCACATGCACAGATTCCCATGGTGGTGAACATGCGCAGCAAGTTTCAAAAGAAATGGCCCTCAAACAGCCTAGATAATCTCCAGACAAAAAAAATGGACAGAAGGACGGACAACCCATTTACATAATACAACCATTTTTTTTCAAACAGGCGTATAAAAAAGAAATGAAATAACATTAAATCTTGGATGCTATTTCCGTTTGTTTTTCTTGATTTGGTCTTGATCTTGTTATTTTTTATTAAATTTTGCAGACTGCAATTTGAAATTGGCCACTTTTGTGATCACAGTTCTGAAATGTATCAAATCTGACAAATTCTGAACAAACAAATAAGTCATCCCTGTAAAGTGATTTTTACCCATTATCCACAGTGTTAAAATCTGGGGTTCCCATGACAACCCTGGGAATGCAGTGGCTCAATAAGTTAGCGCAAGAGATTTTAAACCGAAAGGTTGACTGTTCAATTCTGACACGTACCAACTGTACTGCGTCATTGGGAAAGACACTTAATGTTTGTACTAAAGGGTACCTGTAAGTTGATCATACACTTCATTGCCTTCAACCACTACTAACTCCGACTGTGCCAGGTTAGTAAGTTGGTATGACATTTGCTCGCTGGTGCCTGGAGAGACTCCAGCTTCTTGCATCCATAAAACTGTCTGACTGATTATGACTCTGGCTGTTAAAAGTGTCATTAAACACCAATAAAAACATGATATTCCAAAATTTGGTCACAAAGGCTTCATTTGGACAAACTTGAAAAATCATCCTTACAAAGATGTTATATATCAAACAATGAAACATCTGCTGCAGTCGCTTGAGAGAATACTTTTCAACATTTTCTCCTTTATCTTTTGTCTTAAAATATGAGGGCCCCCATAGCACCCCAAGAGGTTTGATTTGAACAAACATGCAAAACATCACTACATTGATGATGTATGTCAAACTTAGAAGCATTCAAGGATTAAAATTCATGTGAGAAACAGAAACGCTTCTCGCAAATGATTCTCATAAGGAAAACAATTTTAAGGCCTGGCATTCAGACCAGTGGTTTGTGAGATGAAGATTTTTTAATTGTTTGTCCCATTACTCACAGTGTGAAAATGAAGGACCCCTATACAGGGCCCCATAATAAAACTGATCAAGTTTTTTTTTACCTGTTTGTTTATTCTCACCATAAGGATGCTCCATACCAAATATCAATTACTTGGTCTGTGCAGTTCAGAAAAAAGTAACGTTTGAAACTTTAATCTATTTTTAGCCTGTTGGGTTCCCATGACAAATACAGATTGATTTTTTTTTTTGCAAAAAAAATCACAAACTCTAGATCTAAGAAAATGTCTTCCACTCATAATGTATGCCGAATTTCAATCAAATCGAGAGGCAACCAAATCAATCCAAGGGTTACCAAAAATTTAAAGTGTGGATGGGGCAAAAATGTTCCCTCTCCTATTGCAATGGATAATATTCCCCTCATACCCTCTCCCCATCAAACCTCCTTTGAAGAAACTTTATTCTACACATCAAAAGGAAGTTCACTAACATAAAAAATAAAGTCACTGAATCCATCAGTTCATGAAGATTTTTAAAAAAATTGAGAGGATTTGATCCCCTCCATGGGCAACACATAAATTTTTACAAAACTGAGTTGCCCCATCTCAGTCGCCACTCACATGAAATTTTATTGGAATTGGACTAGCAGTATGGAAGTAGACATTCAAACACTACCTTTAAGATGGACAAAGAGTGACCTCGATGGGAGTGGGTGCATTTTAAAGGAAGGTATTCAGTGTGCATAGTAAACTGTAACATGACAGAGATGCATACCAAATATTGAGGGGCTTTTTAAACATGTGATGATCCAGAAGGAATTGAAAAAACATTCAAACTATAATTCTGTCAAGTCCTACAAATTACATGATGAAGATGCACTTCAGGCCTGTACAAATTAGAAATAAAGAAGAATGGAAAAATGATGTCAGGGATGCACAAAATGGAAATTTAAGATAACCCCATAAAGGTTATGCAAACAAAATTTGCCTAACTCTTTTGACTTGACAAAATAACTCCAACTCCATTGCACTACTTTTTTAACTGGTGGAGTGCTGAATTATTTTTGGTTGTCAAATTTGGTCACTTGTCTTTGACTTGTTACAATTTATGGGAGAGTGCATTAGGGCACTCTCCCATAAATTGTGACAAGGCAAATACACACAGACTCAATAGTTTCATTTCAAAGATAACACATCCACGGAATATGAAGCCTGTAAGTTGTGGCACCTAAGCTTCATTCCAAACTCTATCAGATAAAATGCAAAAATAAAATGTCTGTTTTTAGCATTTGATTTTCCTTCGATGAGTACAATGTGATGTCTACACCACCGTCTCCTTCATCCTTCATTGGCCAAGTATATAACTGAGCAGATGAATAATTTGGGTCTTCAAAATACATCATCCATGAAGGAAGTGAAAGCATAATCACTTAAATTCTTAGTAATCCCCAACTACTGACAAGCAACATATATTAAACAACTCCCCACCCCACCCACACCCCCCACCCCCAAATAAGAAAAAAAAAAAACATAAAAAAATTAGAGAACAATTGTTAGTTGGTTTATGATAAATTTGTTTGAAACTCTAATTTGAATTTGTAATTTTAGAGGACTAAGAAAAGGTTATTTAAACAAGAGGCCCCAAGTGGCCTTAATTGCTCACCTGCCAAAGAGGTTCAAAGAAGTATTTGGGGTCACATTCAGTTAGACATGGTTCATCAGCACTACAAAGGAATGAAGTCACGAAAGGCAAATTGTATGGAAAAACACTAAGGAATGGATTTGAACAAACCTGAACCTAACATGCACCCTCTGCTACCCCCCCCCCCCCACCCCACCCATAGAAAGCCCAAATATTAAGCCAGGGACTCAAATTGAACAAACTTGAAGCTCTCCCCCCCCTCCCCCCCCCCCCCCCCCCCCCCCCCCCCCATGGATGCTGCATAAAAATATCAAAAGATTCTGATTGGTGGATCGGAAGAAGAAGATTTTTAAAGAATATTCCTCATATTGACAAACTTAAACTTGGTAAGTTATAAGTGAAATGGCAAAATTGAAGATCATTGGTAACAATGTTACTTGGTGAAATTTAAACATAACAGAATTGTGTGTGCACAAGCACAAAGTCAGAGTAATCCATGCATTTTTAAATATAAACTGTAAGGCTGGCTGAAGGAAGAATGTTGAAACACAAATGCAGTAAGTTCAGAGGTTATTGTAAACGACAACTTTTTTCACAGAAATGAATGCTAATCAATAGCTCTTATCTAGAGGTCCCACCTAATGAGCACACCAAGTTCAAAAACAATCATACGATAAATGTGCCCTGTAGGTCATGTCAAAGAAGAATGTTGATGCACAAATGCAATAAATTAAAAGATTGTTGCGCTAACAACAACAATTTTTGATGGAAATGAAAAGAAAACCAATAGCTCCTATCTTTGTCACCCTGCATAAGCATACAAAGTTCCAAAACAACCTGATAATGAATGCGCCCTCTGAGGCATGCCAAAGCAAGATGTTAATGCACAAATGCACTAAGTTTGAAGGTCATTGCCTGTGCAATGTTTTTTTTTCTTTTTTATGGAAATTCATAAATATATATATATATATATTCATAAATATACCCTGCAGAGATTGCAAAAGGGATAAGTTGCTGCATACATGCAGTAAGTTCAAAGGCTGGTGATAACAATAATTATTTATGAAAATGAAAAAAAATCAATACCTCACATCCAGAGGTCACCCCGAACTCACAAACCAAGTTTCAAAGTGATCCGATCATAAATGTGCCCTGAAGGGTGTGTCAAAGGGAAATATTGAGGTCTGACTAAACTAAGTTCAAAGGTCAGCAGCAACATTTTTCGACAGAAATGGAAGAAAATCGATAGCTTCCATATAGATGTCACCCCACACAAGCACACAAAGTTTCCAAGCAATCCAATCATAAATGGTCCCTGCAGGGTGTGTCAAAAGGAAATATTGATGCTTAACTGCACAAATTTTTACTAAGTTCATCAAAGGTCGTTGCAAATGACAACTATTTTTGATGGAAATGGAAGAAAATCGATGGCACCCATCTAGAGGTCACCCCAAACAAGCACACCAAGTTTCCAAGCGATCCAACCATAAATGTGCCCTGCAGGGTGTGTCAAAGGGAAATATTGATGCATAACTGCACTAAGTTCATCAAAGGTCATTGCCAACAGCAACATTTTTTGACGGACAAGGAAGAAAATCAGTAGTTCCTATCTATAGGCCACCCCAACCAAGCATACCAAGTTTCAAAGTGATCCTATCATAAATGTGCTCTGCAGGGAGTGCCAAAGGAAAATATTGATGCATAACTGCACTAAGTCCATCAACAGTCATACCAATGGGAACATTTTTGACGGACAAGGAAGAAAATAAATAGCTCCTATCTAGACATCACCCCACACAAGCATACAAGGTTTCAATGCAATCTGATCATAAATGTTCCCTGTAGGGTGTGCCAAAGGGAAATATTAAGGTCTAACTAAACTAAGTTCAAAGGTCGTTGTCAGCTGCAACATTTTTTGACTAAAATAGAAGAAAGAGGATAGCTTCCATCTAGGTCACCCCAAACAGGCACACCAGTTTTCAAAGAGATCCGATCATAAAGGTGCACAGCAGGGAATGCCAAAGGGAAATATTGATGCATGACTGCACTAGGTTCATCAAAGGCTATTGCCAGTGGCAACATTTTTAGATGGAAATCAAAAAAATCAATAGCACCGATCTAGAGGTAACCCCAAACAAGCATAGCAAGTTTCAAACCTATCTGATCATAAAGGTGCCCTGTAGAGCGTGCCAAAGGAATATATTGATGCCTGACTTAACTAAGTTCAAAGGTCATTGAAGAAAATCGATAGCTCCCCTCTGGAGGTCACCCCAAACAAGCATACCAGGTTTCAATGCAATCCGACCAAAACTGTTCCCTGTTGGGTGTGCCAAAGGGAAGTATTAAGGTCTAACTAAACTAAGTTCAAAGGTCGTTGCCAGCTGCAATACTTTTTGACAAGAATAGAAGAAAATCGATTGCTCCCATCTAGGGGTCACCCCAAACAAGCAACAAAAACCCCAATGGCAACATTTTTTGACGGCCAAGGAAGAAAATAAATAGCTCCCATCTAGAGGTCACCCAAACAAACATACATGTACAAGGTTACAATGCAATCTGATCATAAATGTTCCCTGTAGGGTGTGCCAAAGGGAAATATTATGGTCAAACTGAACTAAGTTCAAAGGTAGCTGCCAGCTGCAACATTTTCTGACGAAAATAGAAGAAAGAGGATAGCTCCCATCTAGGTCACTCCAAGTTTCAAAGCAATCCGGTCAAAAATGTGCGCTGCAGGGTGTGCCAAAGGAAAATAATGATACATAACTGCACTAAGTTCATCGAAGGTCATTGCCAGCAGCAACATTTTTAGACAGAAAGTAAAGAAAATTGATAGCTCCCATCTAGAGGTGACCGCAAATGAGCATACCAAGTTTCAAACCGATCTGATTATAAATGTGCCCTGAAGAGCATTTCAAAGAAATATATTGATGCCTGACTTAACTAAGTTCAAAGGTCATTGAAGAAAATTGATAGCTCCCCTCTGGAGGTCACCCCAGACAAGCATACCTGGTTTCAATGCAATCCAATCATAAATGTTCCCTGTAGGGTGTGCCAAAGGGAAATATTGATGCACAACTGCACTGAGTTCATCGAAGGTCATTGCCAGCAGCAACATTTTTCGACAGAAATTTAAGAAAATCAATAGCTCCCATCTAGAGGTGACCTCAAACAAGCATACCAAGTTTCAAACCGATCTGATCATAAATGTGCCCTGTAAGGCGTGCCAAAGGAATATATTGATGCGTGACTAAACTAAGTTGTAAGGTCATTGACAGCGACAAGATTTTTTGACGGAAATGGAAGAAAATCGATAGCTCCCATCTAGAGGTCACACCAAACAAGCATGACAGGTTACAAAGCAATCCAATCATAAATGAGCCCTGTAGGGTGTGCCAAAGTGAAATAATGAGGTCTGACTTAACTAAGTTCTAAGAACATTGCCAGCGGCAACATTTTTTTATGGAAATGGAAGAAAATTGATAGCTCCCACCTAGAGGTCACCCCAAACAAGCATGCTAGGCTTCAAAGCAATCCGATCATAAATGTGTCCTGAAGGGTGTGCCAAAGGAAAATATTGAGGTCTGACTTAACTAAGTTCTAAGAAACGTTGCCAGCGGAAAGATTTTTTGACGGAAATGGAAGAAAATTGACAGCTCCCATCTTCACTAAACTGAGTTCAAAGGTCACTGACAGCAGCAAGATTTTTTGACGGAAATGACGAAAGTTAAAAAATTTATAGTAATTTATATATTTTTTATGCTTACCAATGACCCAGACTTAGCTGGTGCTAACTCTTAAATTCTAGGGCCAAACACAAATTTTGCCCCCCTCAATCCCCAAAATTTGCATCAAAATCCAAAAAATAGATGTCCTATGTGGTCCTCCATACTTTTGTCCACTGCGCATGCACAGTGTCCAGGAAGTACTGAAATTGGAGCCAAATCCTCATTCTTACAACCAGTGCCTGGTAAGCATTATGTAATCAGCGGGGAGGTATGAGTTCCCAACTCATGGGAGGGCCATCCCTGTCTGGGTCATTGATAAGTATAAAAAATATATAAATTACTATAAATTTTTTAACATTTTTATACTGTACCAATGACTCAGACTTAGCTGAATAGAAAAAAGGCTGGAGGGCCTAGGACATAAAGGAAAAATCCAATAGACTCAATTACATGTAAACAGAATTATCCCCTCAGGGAGAAGAGGAGAACAGGCTTTACATGTATCTTTCTTGTTTATATCAAAAAAGAAAGACACAATACCATTCTGTAATTGAGCACAATGACATCAATGATCTCTATTAACATCCAGTATAACCCATTATACTTAATTTATTAAAGGAAAGCCGATAAATAAAGATAGTCCAGAGAATGAGACTCCTTATACTCATTTAAAAGTGTCCGAGGATTGTATATTAACGCTTGTATGACACGTGACATATACAAATGCTTCAGACCAAGCTACACTTTAAAAATATTATATAAATGAGATAGACATTAGCTTTACACTTTAAAACCATCCCGGCACTGACTCGGAATTACTGACTCCAGAGGAGGTATTCCCTTGCTTTTCACTATAAAGCAGGTGATATAAGGGAACACCATCCCCCCCTCCCCCCTGCTCTGGGTCAAATACCCCAGAACGAAGAGGGCAGCAGGACAGAGACACTGCCAGAACAGAAAGCCTGCATAACTATAGTTGCAACTGTTTAGTGGACGACATTCTGAGCAACAGATAACGGACCTAAACAACGCAGGTCGCCAGAAATGGACTCAATATTTCTAAGATAAAAATTTGTGAATGTGGAAGGCTGAGACCAACATGCAGCTTCATCACATCGGTAATAGCAACACTATTAGAATAAGCCCAAGATGTAGACAGTGCTATTACTTCATGCACCTAAATCTTAAGCACAGACTGCTGAGATGAAGATAATTTATCATAAGCAGTACAGATAGTTAATTGAATCCACCTTCCAATAGAATGGACCGTAACGTCCCTTCTATTAGGCAGCAAAGACAGAAAGAAACGCTTACGTTCCTTTCTGATGAACTCAGACCTACGTCTGTAAATACGTATTGCTCAACAATAGGTTCAGGGTACTTATTAGGAGCCTGATTGTTAGCCAAAAATCCAACATTAGTAGTCAATGTAATAGTATTACCAAAACTACAATAGTGAGGATCATCAACAGATAGTGCATGAAGCTCACTAACTCTTCTAGTAGAAGAGAAGGCAAAGAGAAAAGCTGTCTTATAAGATAAGTATTTGAAATCCACTGTATCAAGAGGTTCAAATGGCGCTTCTTTCAGCTTCAGAAGAACCCAAGCTAAATTCCACTTAGGAATCAACCTAAGGGTTCTAGGTCTATTTATCGAAAAGTTTTCCGCTAACTTAGATAAAGAGACATTAGATCCAATCTGTAAGCTATCACAATGAGGATAGGTATCCGATAGCATAGACTTATAACCCTTAATAGTATATGGCTGCAGTTTGACCTCGTCAAACAAGTAGACCAGAAAATTAGCAATGTCTGGAATGGAGGGATCATAAAATCAACATAATGATCCCTACACCATCGAGAGAAAACCTTCCACTTAGCAGCATAATTTAGCTAAGAGGAGGTCCTCCTACAGTTAGAAATTGCTTCCACTGCTTGTCCTGTAAAATGCTTGCCGTGCAAGAAGGACCGCACAACGGAAATACGTGAAGGTTGAGACCTTGTGGGTTGTGATGCATTGTGCGCGATTTCCCCTGCGAAAGAAGGTCCTCCCGTGGAGGAAGCTTCTGTGGAATGTCCCACAACAGACACCTGAGTAGATTTATCCATGGTCTCTGGGGTGACAGAGATGCTACCAATAGAATCTTGCAGTGAGATTGCTTGATTTTTAGCAATATCAGCTGAATCAACGGAGCTGGAGGATATGCGTATCCTATCATTCCGTCCCAAGAGATCGAAAGGGCATCTACTGCAAATGCTCGAGGATCTGGGTATGACGACACATACGTCTGCAACTGATTGTTGAGATGCGTCGCAAATAAGTCTATCATAGGACGATCCCATAGGTAGCAAATCTGATTGAAAACTCGTTTGTTGAGAGTCCATTCTGACGGCAACATACAACCTTTCTGAGAAAGGGAGTCCGCTAGAACGTTCATATGAATATGACGAACCGATAGAAGAACTTGATGCTCTAGGACAAACAGAAGGATTCTTTCCGTTAGATTGAACAACGGAATGGAATGAGTGCCTCCCTCATTCTGAATATACGCTACTACTGTCGAATTGTCGGACAGAAATTGAACATACGAATTCTGAATGATGTTCATCCACTGACATAGCGCAAGCCAATTGACATCATCTCTTTGATGTTTATGTGCTTGTTTAGAACTGTGGATCCCAAAGACTCTGGCACCTCGAATCTGATGGGCTCAAAGTTGCACCCCGACCTGTTTGACTCGCATCCATCAATATCGTAAAAATTGGATCCAGCAGTTGCAGTGGTACTCCCTGAGTTAACCATTGAATATCTGCCCAAGTCTGAATCTCATGTTTCACATGATTCGACAAGACGATGTTCGTTTCGAGCGAATGAGTCTTCACACTCCAATTCTGAGTAAAAAATATCTGGAGTGGACGAGTGCGTAGCCGCCCCATCGGAATAAGATCTGCAGTGGCTCCACACAAACCTGTCAGTCTCATGAATTCTCTCGCTGTTACTACATATGAGTGAAGACAAAAGCGAGCGTAACAACTGACTAATATCGCTCTGGTTAATGGCAGACGAACGAGATTGTTGTGCGTCACTAAGCTCATTTCCATGTGGGTGAATGACTTGGACAGCACAAGATCCAACTTCTTTTCGTTTACTATGAAACCGAGGCCTTGGAGCAATTGAAGCAGAATCTGAACACTGTTCTGAAGCGTTAACTTGCTGCCGTAACTCTGAAGAATGTCGTCCAAGTAGGCCGACGTTACCACAGACGAATGAGCTCGGCAATGAGTCATTACCAAGATCATTATTCGAGTGAAGGCCCAGGGTGCTAGATTCAGACCAGAGCATCACTGCTCGGAACTGAAAACAACTCCTGGGACAGCAAAGCGAAGGTACTTTCTAAACGCTGGATGTACCATGACGTGAAAGTACACATCCTTGAGATCTATGCTCACAACATAATCGTTCACTCGAATGCTCGCTCTGACCGATCAGATGGTCTCCATATAAAATTTTGGTGCCACGATCAGCTTGTTTATCCAGCTCAGATCTATAACTGGAGGAAACGAGCCGTCTGGTCTTGGAACCAGGAACAGGTGACTGTAGAAAACTGGAGATTCCTGGTTTTCTACGACGTCTATAGCATTCTTGTCCAGAAGAGACTGAACTTCTGACAGAAGCGAATCTCTCTTCTGAATGTTTAACGTAAGCGGAGTCCAGCGTGGACTTCGAGTTAAAGGAGGTTTTTCCTTGAAGGACAGTTTTAGACCTTCGGAAATAACCCCTTGCACCCATGGGTCGTCCGTAATTGACAACCAACTGGTTAAGAATTTCGACAGCCTTCCGTCCACTGGAACACAATAGAGGTTTAGACCATCACCTTCTGGCCCTGCGAGGGTTGCGGGAGGAGAAACCACGTCCTCCACGACCCGCACTTCGCCCAGTCGACCTAGGGGCATCTGACCGGTTATCTCAGCCAACATTACGACCCCTACCTGAGTCGCTACTCTGACGGTCTCCGGAGTAAGACGTAGAGGCTTTCTTAGATCCTCTACAGGAACTTCCCTTGGATGTATTCGCCCCCGAAGTGCCTGCCTTACTCCTCCCTGCTGAGTCCGACTTTTTCAATGTGGATTTAAAAGCAGAGAATCCGAAGCTTTCTTAGTAATCTGATTATAGATTGTAGAAAGCTTATCGTCGAAGAGAAGCTCTCCTGAGACCGGAGCGACTTGAAGAGAGTTTTTCACCTTACTATCCACTCTAGTGGATGCAACCAGGGCAGCATCACGTCTAACTAACTCCAGATTTGCCACTGAAAGGGCGGAGTTATACGTAGAATATGCTATGGCGGCAGTATGGCCCTCGAAAGAACTCTCAAGGAAGTTTTGAACATCCTGGAATTCTTTCCTTCGAGACGTAATGATAACGCTCTGGTAAGGTGATCTGAGTAAAATAATGCGTCTAAACTGTTTTTTCTGTTAGACAAGACAGTCGTCACCAGCGTACTGGATAAATCGACATAGACGCCGGCAATGACAACTCCAAGTCATCTGCCTGGTCGTCTAAGCGCAGAGGAACTCTCGGCACGCCCTGTCCTGCTGTTTCAAATCTATTTCTATGATTGATGAAAGGCAGCTGTAGAGATGCTAAGAAACCTGATTTGCCAGTCTTAGAGGCTAGCTTGAATATAGCGTCATTAAGAAGTACAAATGTCCGTGACATTTCTGGACTGGGTTGGAAAGTCAGGCACAATGTCTCCATTCCTGCCGAATAAATCTGTGTCCAGTGACGCTTTCAGTTTCTTATCAGGTAACGCAGCATTTTGGTCCGGAGAAACAACTTCTAAAAGGTGTTGCCGGATGAAATCTACGGCCACCTTAAGTTGTTTTGAAAGGGAAAATTTCAGCTGCGCTGATTCCCTTTTACCATCCAACTGGACCACATGAGAATCTTGGTCGTCCCTTACTGACTCTGCAGGGGAGCGAACCGACCCAGCTTCCTCAGACAGTTTCTTTTCTGAAAAAGTTTCTGATGGCTGCTGGGATGCTGCGATGAATTGAGCTATCTGTGAAAGCAAGTCCGTCACGGAGGCCCGTGGAGCCGCGGTCTTAAGTAATTTAGCCGCAGGAAGCTCCTGAGACGTCAATTCCTGCATACTTCTCATATGCGAACGTCCTTGGCTAGCTGATGGCGTGACCTGGTCGACGTGGACTGCCTGGTTGGCGAAGCAGGCTGGATATCTGCGGTCACATAGCCAAGGTGCAATCGTGTGTGCTGACGTGAGGATGAGGAAGCCAATAGACAAGCCGCGTCGGACTGTCTCTGCGATGGAGCGTCCCGAGCAGGAGGAGTGGACATATGCTCCGACTAACGAACGTTACATATAACAACATCTGGGCCCAGATGTTGTTGTAAGAGAGAGGGGTCCGGGTAGACCTGGACGAGCTAGCTACAAGACTGACTGGCTTCCTTCGTCACCGGGTGTGCGTGATCTGAGATTTTTGAGCTCGCAACACCCCTTCTCCTCTCCTGGACCACAACAGACGAACCCGGCGGCACAACCATTTCGTGAATGACTGCTTCACCGGGGGAGCTAGCAGGCAACAAGTGACCGTCAATCCTACGTGGGACCTCTTAGGCACTTGCCGCATTCCTTTGAGCACTTTGCCGCTAGCTCATTATTGCGACGACGGAAGCACACTTTTGAAGACATCACGGAAACATCACCCTGTTCTTGTTCCTCTGAAAAAGAGACTGAAAAAACTAGAGTGACCCTGTGGAGAGAGGACTGGCATGGACCTCTCACCACTAACAATATACTGTGACACACGTCTCCAACGTTTGTCATCTGAATTGGCACACACTGAGCAATTTATTTATTTATTGGTGTTTAAGGTCACATACTTATGCACAATGGCTAATCGTGACCGTGACAGTTTTACGGGTGGAGGAAGCCGGAGTACCCGGAGAGAACCACCGAGCAACGACGAGCAGCTGTCAGCCCTCCAACATCGTAACTCTGAACGCTGCACCGCAGCACAGGCAGGGTTAGATTGGTTGAAGACATGCGCACCATCGACGTGCAGTACGCCGCAGTACACAGCGTCATCGTGCCGCCATGTAGGCAATCGGGGTGAAGTGTCTTGCCCAAGGACACAACGCGGTTGCCGCAGGTGGGATTCGAACCGAGGACCTCTCGGCTTGCAGCCTGCACCTCTACCAACTGAGCCACCGCACCCCCACACACTGAGCAAGAATTAGTGCGAGTACACAGACTACAACAAATACAATGAACATGAGAATCAGAGGAAGACTTCCTCGATTTAAAATTGAACAATATTCTTTCATTTTGAAAAATATTAAACAGTCATCGTACTCGCACCAACCCTTGAAAATAAAGATACATAATAATAATAATCCATTACAAACATTTTGAAAATTAATTCAAAAGAAAAAAATTTTTTAAAAAAAATTTCAAGATGAGCCCAAGTTCCCAATGGGAACGATGAGCCCAAATGGATCCCAAAAAAGCCTAAGTATGGACAAAATTTTTTAAAACATGTCTAAAAATTAATGTTACACTTTCGGACATTATTAATGTATCTGGCTATGAGTAGAACTAATAGAAGACAAGGAATCACTGTCAGAAGTAACCGTTGTCAACATAAACAAAAGTGAATAAAAACTGGAAACAAGACTCCAGGCACTGAAAATATGGCCCGAAATCAGTAAACAATTTTAACACTATCCGATGTAAAACAGAGGCTTCCTGAGAAGAAACTGCAGTACATCGGATGGTAGATGCATGTCCGAAACGCCTAACCACCCTAGGGTGAGGACGTAACCATGGGGAAAAACAGAATAAATATTCTGTTACCAAGCCAAAACACCCAAGAAATTTCAGTAAAAAAATTACAAAAATTATGCCAAAAGCATGGGAGAATAGCAAGGGGGGTATAAAGGAAAGGGAGAGAGGAAACTCTGAACAAACTGTGGAAATTTCATGACAAGAATGTAAACATCAGGCCTATGCCCCGAAATTAGGGAACATGAAATAATTTTGCATAAAAATTATAAGTTACAGCCCTGAACACATCCTTCCACTGTTTCTTCCTCTCATCCTCTTATTTCATCCTTAGATCCACCATTTCTTTCATAATTTTGTGTCTGGCATCATTTTAACTGAGATTATAAGCACAGATATCAGTGAGATGTTACTGATTGAAGGGCCAAACAAAGAATGAGGATTTGGCTCCAATTTCGGTACTTCCTGGACACTGCGCATGCGCAGTGGACAAAAGTATGGAGAACCACATAGGACATTTATTTTTTGGATTTTGATGCAAATTTTGGGGATTGGGGGAGCAAAATTTGTGTTTGGCCCTAGAATTTAAGAGTTAGCACCAGCTAAGTCTGCGTCATTGGTACAGTATAAAAATACCGATAGCTCCCATCTAGAGGTCACCCCAAATACGCATACGAAGTTTCAAAGTGATCCAGTCAAAAATGAGCACTGCAGCTCATGCCAAAGCGAAATATTGATGCATAACTGCACTAAGTTCCTCGAAGGTCGTTGCCAGCGGCAACATTTTTTGACGGAAATTGCAGAAAATCGACAGCTCCCATCTAGAGGTAAGCCCAAACATGCATACAAAGTTTCAAACCGATCTGATCATAAATGTGACCTGTAGGGAGTGCCAAATGAATATATTAATGCCTGACTAAACCAAATTCAATGGTTGTTGCCAGCGGCAACTTTTTTGATGGAAATGGGAGAAAATCGATAGCTCACATCTAGAGGTCACCCCAAACAAGCATACCAAGTTTCAAAGTGATCTGATCATAAATGCGACCTGTGCGGTGTGCCAAAGGAAATTGTGGACGTAGGTATGTATGCCCACCCGTACGTACACATGTACGTATGTACATACGTAGACAGACAAGAAGTGATGGCAATACTTGAGCTTGACATTGTCAAGTTGAGCTGAAAATGATGACTCGGCATTTTTTGAAAGTCCTGGAAAAGTTACGGAAGCCGATTACGGTCATCAAGTCAACAGAGAAAATAATTTTTTTTGTGTTATAAACCAAAACTTTTGCGCAAAACGCAAAACGTTTGAGTTATTATGCAAAACTTTTGCATTATAACGCAATACTTTTGCATTATTATGCAAAATGTTTTGCGTTATTATGCAAAACTTTTTGCATTATAACGTAATACTTCACAGGTAGGCTGCTTGTAATGGGATGATGATTGAGATTGCTTTTGGGATCTGTAAGTCAAATAACAAGGTCACTGTTATTATAAATAGATTTTTGGTTTTTGAGCAATAACTTTAGTTTTCTTTTGTGTACGAAGCTATAACTTCATACTGTGATTGCATTTGAGGTGTCGATCGTTGGGATTGCATTTGGGGTCAATAGGTCAAAGGTCAAGATCACTGTTACTATAATTAGATTTTCGCTTTCTGTGCAATAACTGTAGTTTTCTTTTGTGTACGATGTTATAATGAGGAGTCATAAGCTTGTTTTGAGACAAAAAAATGAAAAACATAATAAAATTTGAAATTGAAAGGAGATTTTTGTATAATAATGCTGGCTGGCTTTGTCCTTTTCGTTGGGTAAAGGGTTAACTGAATCACCTTCGGATGGCTGAACTGGAAAAGGGGGGGGGGGGGGGGGGGGGTATTTCTTGTGAGCCCCTGCTCACTTTGCTTTTATTATACTGGATAATTATCGAGGCGGGGAATTATGTACACAACAACAAGATGGAGTGCTGGCACTTAAAATGGAAAAATATATTTATTAGGCGCGACAGGCTTCAACCAAATACAGGCACATTCTTAGTGGGAAATAACGGAAGCTGATTGGTCAAAGTCACATGCTGGCAAAATAAAAATGGCATGTTATCCCACTAGTCATCATACGTTACACTGAATGGTACTGGTATTTATCTTATCAGCATGTCGAATATTGCGTACATGTATGAGCTAGTGTACGTTAGAGGGAAAGGGTATTTTTAAAAACTATGACTTGTTTTTGTTTTATTCGTGCCATATCATTTAACATCGCGACCCTAGATACCGAGTAAACTGGAAAAGGCAAAAGCAATTGTCTTCGCAAGGTGATTACCCGATTACCCATAAAAAGTTTGGGTTTTGCCAGTGCATAAATTCGCTATTTTCCGGTAATCGAAATCAAGTTCACTGGTCGATTTATTTTTTTATTTACTTATTGGGGTTTAACGACACTTTCAACAGCCAGGGTCATATCGTGTCAGACAGTTTTATGAGTGGAGGATGAGTCGGAGAATCTGGAGAGAACCACCGAGTGGCCACGAGCAACTGCCAAGCTCTCAAACATACTAACTTGGCAGAACCACAGTTACAGCAGTAGAAGGCACGTGCCCCATCGACATGCAGTACACCTTAGTACACAACGCCACCGTGCCCCCACGTGGAAAACGGGGATGGAGTGTCTTGCCAAATGACACAACACGGTTGTTGCAGGTGGGGATTCGTACTATGGCAGCTCTGCAGCGCTAACTTCTCTTCAGTTACTAACCTGATATATCAGGTTATTTTCCTGATATATCAGGTTATTTTCCTGATATATCAGGTTATTATCCTGATATATCAGCTTACTTATCCTGATATATCAGCTTACTTATTCTGATATATCAGGTTCTTAACCTGATATGTGAGGTTATTTCTTGGTCAACAAATAACCTGACAGTAGTATGTTATGTGGCTTTGGGACCTTTTTTGGGGGTTCTCATTATGATCTGATCTTACGTCACCTGTCACGTGACTGGAAGGGGTGGGGTTTGGTTGTCATGGTAGCCCACATAAGCAACTATCTTATGAAGTTATTGTCATGGTGGAACGCGCTTCTACTGCACATACACAGTGGGTTCTGTGGTAACGTTGGGTTCTAACGTTCATTTTGTCTATGGGCGTTGTCAACGTCCATGACTGTTACTTTCACAAGAGCAAAGTTGGACTGTGGCAATGAGCTGCTGCGTCATCTTATATAACAAGGGTTTGCGTTATAATGCAAAAAGTTTTGCATTATAATGCAGAAGGTTTGCGTAATAATGCAAAATTATTGTGTTATAATGCAAAAGGTTTGCATTATATTGCAAAAGTTTGCATAATAATGCAAAAAGTATTGCGTTATAATGCAAAAAGTATTGCGTTATAATGCAAAAATGTACTGCATTATAATGCAAAAGTTTTGCGTAATAACGCAAAAGTACTGCATTATAATGCAAAAGTATTGCGTTATAATGCAAAAGGTTTCCGTTATAACGCAAAAAAAAAAATTTTCTCTGTTGACTTAATGACCATAATCGGCTTCCGTAAAAAGTACCCTATGATAAAACTGAAGGCAACTTTTTTTGGACCATTGCTTTCTGCTGTTCCTAATGAAGCTTCACACAAAATAAAAAATTCTCAGTGCAATGTAGTTTTGGAGACATGAGCATTTTAAATTTTTTCTATTTTTAGCTCCTACGATTCCCATGGGGCGACGGGAAAATTTTGGGGGGCATAAATTAGGTACTTATGACCCAATAAGCGCTCATATCAAATTTGGTTCAAATTGGCCTCTTGGCTCGTAAAATAGCAAAAGATTCTGACTGGTGGATGTGAAGAAGATTTTTGAAGAATATTCCTCATATAGAACTAAGTTATAATTCGGGCTCCCACAGGGAGCCCAAATATGAACCCAGGGACTTGGCTTGAACAAATTTGAATCTCACCCCCCCTAAGGATGCTGCACACCAAATATCAAAAGAGTCTGATTGGTGGATCTGAAGAAGATTTTTAAAGAATATTCCTCATATTGCACTAATTTGAACATTTGGTCTCCCATAGAGAGACCAAATATGGACCCATGGAATTGATTTCAACAAATATATGAATCAATCTTCCAAAGATGTTATATATGAAATATGAAAGCTTTTGGAGCAGTGGCTTGTGAGAAGAAGATTCTTTAATGTTTTCTCTATTACCCACAGTGTTAAAAAATGCCGACTCAGCACTTTTTCAAAGTCCTGAAAAAGTGCCCTATGATAAAACCAATAGCAATTTTTTTGGACCATTCCATTTTGTTGGTTCTAAGGAAGCTTCACACCAAATAAATATTCTCAGTGCCATGTAGTTTTGGAGATATGGGCATTTTAAATTTTTTCTATTTTTAGCTCCTGTGGTTCCCATGGGCCGACGGGAAAATTGTTTTTGGCATAAATTAACTACTTATGACCCAATAAGCCCTCATATCAAATTTGGTTCAAATCAGCCTCTCAGTTTGGAAAAATAGAAATTTTGGGAGGGGCAAAAAATTTTTGCCCCTCCCATAATGATGGCAAATATAGCTCCTCGAACTTCTCTTGAACAAATCTGAGTCTACACCTCAAAAGGAAGCTGCACACCAAATATACTGTCTCTGCTACTGCTGGTTCATGAGAAGAAGATTTTTTTAAGATTTAGGCACACTTTTTGGGCGTGGCCCTACCGAGGGGTAGGGCAATTTGATTTGAACCAACTTGAATTGACATAGGATAGGGAACATGCACACCAGATTTGGTTCAACTTGGTCGAGTAGTTTGTGAGAAGTCGATAATGTAAAGTTAACACCAGGCGACAGACAGAAAGTGATTAGTAAAGCTCCCCTTGAGCTTCACCTGGGTAAGCTAAAAAAAAATAAGGATAACCTTTGGAGGAACTTAATGCAAAGTTATCCAATTTGTGCATCCTTGGATCACCGTTACTTCTTGTAGCGAACCCTTTTATCTCAGGTAACCCCTTTCAGATTTTTTGTGAAGTGACAGGAAAATTTTGAGGGGCAAAAATTAAACTACTTATGACCCAATAAGCCCTCATATCAAATTTGGTTCAAATCTGCCCAAGATGGATGCTGGACAAAGAGTAATCAGAATAGCTCATCTAAATTTCATTACATAAGCTATGCTTCATTGGCTCCCAATTCAACAGATAATTTTCAAGATTCTTCTTCACACCTATAAGTCTTTGAATTACTCGGCATCCCCCTCTTTGCATAGTTTAATTTCATCCTATGAACCAATCAAACCCCTGCAGTCATCTTCATCCAATAATTTGATTCATATCCCTTGTGATCTGGTTACTGAAGGTGACAGAGCTTTGTCTGTTGCTGATCCATATTAATGGTATCTGCTGCCCAAGTATCTCAAAAGGCCACAGAGTCTGAATTCTTTTTTAAAAAAAGTCACTAAAATTTTATCTCTTTAAGGCTGCCTTCAGGTTGGCTACAGATGTGTAATAGTGAAGTGTATAATAAGGGTGGTAAATAGTGCTGGTCTACAGTGAGGAATTAACAAAAAGTTCTGCCCCAAGCACAGGGATGTAGGTAATTGTTGATCAAAAACCCTGAACCTCGATGATCTGACATGTTTCACTAAAAACGGTCAATTTTCACCAGAGAAAAACCCTGAAACTAATCATTTTCTCATCAAAAAACCCTGATTTCAGGGAAAATCCTGAAAAGTTTCATCTCTCCAGGGCCACACAACACATTTTAAATCCTCTTAACTGCTAGTGTGCTGGAAGCCCATATTTGGGTTTTACTCTGAGGTGAAGGTACTGCACTTTTAAGGCTTCATACTCAGTGGATATGCTTCGTATTATCTTTGAAATGATATTATTTAGTCTGTAAGGATCTGGCTTGTTACAATTTATGGGAGAGTGCCTGTAGGCACGCCCCCATAAATTGTAACAAGGCAAAGATATGTGAACAAATTTTGATGGCCAAAAATAATTTAGCACTCAACCAGTTAATCATCAAAATATTCATCAGAACCATATAACATTTTACACAAGTAAAAAAATACCGTTACATACAACCCCTACCTCCTGTACACTTTTATTAACTTATATTTTCCACCTTTTTTACTTGTGCTCCATGGTTCATTTATGTGAGATTTACTTAAGTAGCTCATTTTATGCTCATCGTGGAAACCGATGATTTGAATAGCTAATTTGCATGTGCAAAAGTGCAAAATTACTTTTTGTTGTAAAAGTTAAAAAATTTATAGTAATTTATATATTTTTTATACTTACCAATGACCCAGACTTAGCTGGTGCTAATCTCCTTAATTCATGGCCAAACACAAATTTTGCCCCCCCCAATCCCCAAAATTTGCATCAAAAACCGAAAAATACATGTCCTATATGGTCCTCCATACATTTACTCCTCTGCGCATGCGCAGTGTGAAGGAGGTCCCGAAATTGGCGCCAATTATCATTCTTACAACCAGTGCCTGGTAAGCGTTATGTACTCAGCGGGGAGGTATGAGTTCCCAACTCCTGGGCAGGCCATCCCTGTCTGGGTCATTGGTAAGTATAAAAAATATATAAATTACTATAAATTTTTTAACATTTTTATACTGTACCAATGACCCAGACTTAGCTGAATAGTAAATAGGCTGGAGGGCCTAGGACATAAAGGAAAATCCAATAAGCTCAATTATGTATAATAGAATATCCTCTCCAGGAGAAAAGAAGAGATAGGCTTTACATGTATCTTTCCTATTTATAATAAAGAAGAAAGACATAATACCGATCAGTAATTGAGCATAATAATCAATGATCTCTATTAACATCCAGTATAACCCTTTATACTAATATTTTTAAAGGTAAGCCAATAAATAAAGGAAGTCCAGAGAAATGAGACTCTTTATATTCATTAAAAGAGTCTGAGGATTGTATATTAACGCTTGTTTGACACATGACATATACAAATGCTTCACACCGAGCTACACTTTAAAAATATTACATGTATGATTAAACATTATCTTTACACTTTAAAACCATCCCGGTACCGACTCGGAATTACTGACTCTGGGGGAGGTATTCCCTTGCTTTTCACTATAAAGCAGGTGACCTAAGGGAACACCCCCCCCCCCCTTCCCCTGGGTCAAATACCCCAGAGCGAAGAGGGCAGAAGGACAGAGTCACTGCCGGAACAGAAAGCCTACATAACTATAGTTGCAACTGTTTAGTGGACAATATTCTGAGCAACTGATAACGGACCTAAACAATGGAGGTCTCCAGAAATGGACTCAATATTTCTGAGATAAAAATTAGTGAATGTGGAAGGTTGAGACCAATATGCAGCCTTCATTAGATCAGTAATAGCAAAACAATTAGCATAGGCCCAAGAAGTAGAAAGAGCTCTTACTTCATGAGCTGAGATTTTGAGTGCCGACTGCAGAGAAGAAGATAATTTTTCATAAGCAGTACAAATAGTTAATTGAATCCATCTAGCAATAGAATGAACCATAATATCCTTTCTATTAGGCATCAAAGACAGAAAGAAACGCTTACGTCCCTTTCTGATGAACTCAGATCTACGTTTGTAAATACGTATTGCTCTAACAGGACAGAGTAAAGGCCTACGCCCGTCTGAAGACAGAAGGGCCTTAATAACAATACGTTCAGGATACTTATTAGGAGCCTGATTCTTAGCCAAATATCAGGACAGGACACAGAAGAGGCCTACGCCCATCAGATGATGGAAGGGCCTAATTTCTAACTAACTTAGATAAAGAGACATTAGTTCCAATCATCAAGCTATCATGATGTGCATAGGTATCGGATAGCATAGACCTATAACCCTTAATGGTGATAGGCTGCAGATTAATCTCATCAAACAAGTATACTAGAAAGTTTGCTATGTCTGGAATGGAGGGATCATAAATATCTGCGGAATGATCCTCACACCACTGACAAAAAACCCTCCACTTAGCAGCATAGTTTAGCGAAGAGGAGGTCCTCCTACAGTTAGAAATCGCGTCCACTGCTCGTCCTGTAAAATGTTTTCCGTGCAAGAAGGACCGCACAACGGAAATACGTGAAGGTTTAGACCTTGCAGATTGTGATGGAGGATGCGCGATTTCCCTTGCGAAAGAAGATCTTCCCGTTGAGGAAGCTTCCTCGACATGTCCCACAGCAGACACCTGAGTAGATTTATCCACGGTCTCTGTGGAGACAGAGATGCTACCAACAGAATCTTGCATTGCAATTGTTTTATCTTGAGCAATATCTGCTGAATCAACGGCACTGGAGGATACGTATATTCTATCATTCCGTCCCAAGAGATCGAGAGAGCGTCTACTGCAAACGCTCGAGGATTCGGACAAGGTGACACATACGTCTGCAACTGATTGTTGAGATGTGTCGCAAATAAATCTATCATTGGCCGTTCCCATTGGTAGCAAATCTGATTGAATACTTGCTTGTTGCGAGTCCATTCTGATGGCAACAGGCGACCCCTTCGTGAAAGGGAGTCTGCTAAGACGTTCAGACGACCCGGAATATGACGGACGGAGAGAAGAATCTGATGTTCTAGTACAAACAGAAGAATTCTTTCCGTTAGATTGAGCAACGGAATGGAATGAGTGCCACCCTGGTTCCGAATATACGCAACTACTGTCGTATTGTCGGACATAATTTGCACGTGTGCCTTCTGAATAACGTCTATCCAATGACGTAGAGCAAGCCAAATCGACATCATCTCTTTGATGTTGATGTGCTTGCTTAGAAACTGCGGATCCCAAAGACCCTGGCACTTCAAATCCGATGGGCTCAGTGTCGCGCCCCAGCCTGTTTGACTGGCATCTGTCATAATCGTAAAACTCGGATCTGGCAACTACAGTGGAACTCCCTGAGTTAACCACTGTATGTCTGCCCAAGTCTGAATCTCTTGTTTCACTTGGCTTGACAAGAGTATGTCCGTTTCGAGCGAATGAATGTTCACTCTCCAATTCTGAGTCAGATAGACCTGGAGAGGACGAGTGCGTAGCCGCCCCATCGGAATGAGATCCGAGGCAGCTCCGCACAGACCTATTAGTCTCATGAATTCCCTCGCTGACACTTTGTCTGAGTGAAGACAATAGCGAGCATAACAACTGACTAATTTCGCTCTGGTTAACGGCAGACGAACGAGATTGTTGTGCATCTCGAAGCTCATTCCCAGGTGGGTGAATGACTTGGATGGCACCAGATCCGACTTCTCTTCGTTTACTATGAAACCAAGACATCGGAGCAATAGAAGCAGATTGTGCATGTCTTTCTGAAGTGTTAACTCGTTGCCGTATCTCTGAAGAATATCGTCCAGGTAAGCCGACGTTACCGCACACGAATGAGCTCAGAAATGAGTCATTACCAAGTTCATTACTTGAGTGAATGCCCAGGGCGCTAGTTTCAGACCAAAGCACATTGCTCGGAACTGATAAACAACACCTAGGACAGCGAAGCGAAGATACTTTCTGAACGCCGGATGTCCCATGACGTGAAAGTACGCATCCTTGAGGTCTATGCTCGCAGCATAGTCGTTCACTTGAATGCTCGCTCTGACCGATGGAATGGTCTCCATATAAAACTTTAGAGCCACGATCAGCTTGTTTATCCAGCTTAAGTCGATCACTGGACGGAACGAGCCGTCTGGCTTCGGAACCAGAAAAAGATGGCTGTAGAAACCTGGAGATTCCTGGTTTTCTACGACCTCTATCGTGTTCTTCGTTAAAAGAGACTGGACTTCTGATAGAAGTGCCGTTCTTTTCTGACAATTTGACGGAAGCTGAGTCCATCTTGGACTTCGAGTTAATGGAGGTTTGCCTTTGAAGGACAGTTTTAGTCCTTCCGAAATAACCCCTCGAACCCAAGGGTCCTCCGTAATTGATTCCCAATTGCTTGAGAAACTCGACAGTCTTCCGCCCACCGGAACGCGACAGAGGTCTAGACCATCACCTCCTGGATCCGCGAGGCTTACGGTAGGAGAAACCACGTCCTCCGCGACCCGTACCTTGCCCCGTCGGCCTAGGGGCGTCTGACTGGTTATTTCGGCCAGCATAACGGCCCCTAGTCGAGTCGCTACTCTGCCGGTCTCTAGAGTAAGACCTAGAGGACGCATAGGAACATCTATAGGAACTTCCTCTGGACCAACTCGTCCCGGAAGTGCCTGGCCTACTCCTGTCTGCTGGTTCCGATTTCTTGGAAGCAGACTTAAACAGCAGAGAGTCTGAAGCTTTCTTTGTTATATCAGAAACTCTCCAGAGACTGGAGCGACTCTAAGAGAGTTTTTCACCTTACTGTCCACGCGTGTGGAAATAGCCAGAGCCGCGTCACGTCTAGCTAACTCCAGATTTGCCACTGAAAGGGCGGAGTTATAAGAGGAAAAAGCTATGGCCCTGGACAGAACTCTTAAAGACGTTTATACGTCTTGAAATTTTGGTCCTTCAAAGCATAATGACAATGCTCTAGTAAGGTGATCTGCGTAGGAAAGAGCGTCTAAACTAGCTCTGTTAGACGATATCGTCATTTCCATCGTAGACGACGGAAGTGACATAGACGATGGCATGGATATATCAAGGTCTTCAGCCTGGTCGTCTAAACGCAGAGGAACTCTCTAGATGCCCTGACCTGCCATATCAAACTTGTTCCTTCGATTAATAAACGGCAGCTGTAGAGCAGATGCCGGTAGGAAGGCTGACCTGCCTGTCTTGTTGGCAAGTTTATCAATAGTGTCATTCAATAATTCAAAAATCCGAGACATTCTTGGATTGTGACGGAAATTCCGGGACAATGTCCCTAAACCGATTAAAAAAATCGGTGTCCAGTGGCGCTATCACCCTCCTATCCGGCTGCGCAGCATTTTGGTCCAGCGGAACGCAGATGCCGGTAGGAAGGCTGACCTGCCTGTCTTGTTGGCAAGTTTATCAATAGTGTCATTCAATAATTCAAAAATCCGAGAGACATTCTTGGATTGTGACAGAAATTCCGGGACAATGTCCCTAAACCGATTAAAAAAATCGGTGTCCAGTGGCGCTATCACCCTCCTATCCGGCTGCGCAGCATTTTGGTCCAGAGGAACAACTTCTGGAAGGTAATGCCGGATGAATTCTACGGCTATTTTATGTTGTTCCGAAAGGGAAATATCTAATTCATCAGAATCCCTTTCGCCATCCTGCCGGACCTCATGTAAATCATGTAAATCTCGGTCGTCCGCACCCGATCCAGCGGCGGAACCTACCGACCCAGCACCTTCTGACATTTCATGTTCCGACAGAGGCTCTGCCGGTTGCTGGGATGCTGCGATTAAGTTTGCTATCTGTGATAGCACATCCGTTACGGTGGCCTGGGGAGCGGCGGTCTTACTGGATTTAGCCACCGGAAGCTCCCTGGACGTTGCATCCTGCATACATCTTTTATGCGAACATCTGGATGAAGAAGGCCTCGTATCCCTGGCTACCGGATGGCGTGACCTGGTCGCCGTGAAATCTCTGGTCGGCGAAGCTGACTGTAATTCACTTGTCACGTAGCCAAGGTGCGGTCAAGTGTGCTGCTGAGAGGATACGGAAGCCCTATAGGTAGCCTCGCCAGACTGCCTATAAACCGGAGCGCCCTGAGCGGCGGACGTATGCTCCGACTGCGAAACACTACGGACTACAACATCTGGTCCCAGATGCTGCTGTAAGAGAGAGGGACCTCTCTCGCTTGCAGCCTGTGCCGAGCTGGATAAGCTAAACACCGGACTGTCAGGCTTCCTCCGATCCATCCTCCTTTCCGTCGTCACTGGGTGTGCTCGTGGATGTTTTATAGTGCTCGCAACACCCGACTCTCTCTGCTGGACCGCAACGGATGAACCCGGGTGCTGCCCCATTCGGTTAATGGATGCAACCCCGGTCGAGCTAGCAGATGTCAACACCTTCAGGTTCCTTTCAGGTAATTGACAAATCTCCATGAGCACTTTTGCTGCTAGCTCTTCGCTTGCATGTGACGATGGAGGCACACTTCTGGACGACATCACGGAAACATCACCCTGTTCTTGTTCCTCTGAAAAAGAGAGTGGAATACTAGAGTGACTCTGAGGAGAAAGAACCGGAATGGACCCTTCTCCGGAATGGACCCTTTTCCAACGTTTTTCTTCCCATTTGAAACACACAGAACAAAGATCAGTGCGAGTACATAGAGAACGATTAATACAGAGATCATGAGAATCATAGGAAGATTTCCTCCTATTACAATTTGAACAATAATCATTCATTGTGAAATGTAAACAATCAAAGTACTTGCACTAATCCTTGAAAATAAAGATACATAATACAACAATCCATTATATTCATTAATAAATAATGATTTGAATAGAAAAAAATTTTTCAAAAAAAAATAAAAAATTTTCAGAAGAGCCCAACTTCCCAAAGGGAACCCTGAGCCCAATGGATCCCAAAAAAGCCTAAGTGTGGACAAAAATTTAAATTTATTTTGAAAAAATTAATGAGACACTTACGGACAATAATAATGTATCTTACTATGAATAAGAGATGCAGAAGACAAATAATCACTATCAGCAGTAACTGTTGTCAACCTAAGCAAAAGTGTCAACAAACCGGAAATACGACTCCAGGCACTGAAACAAACATGGCCCAAAATCAGTCACCAATTAAAACACTATCTGATGCAAAACAGAGGCTTCCAGAGAAGAAACTGTAGAACATCAGGTGGTAGATGCAGACCAAAATGCCTAAACCCCCCTAGGGTAAGGACGTAAACATGGGGAAAAAACAGAAATAAAGCCAAAACTCCCAAGAAATTTTAGTAATAAACATTACAAATAAGCTAAAACATGGGAGAATAGCTAGGGGGAATAAGGAAGGTAGAGAGGAAACACTGATCAAACAATGGTACTTCATAGCAAGAATGACAACATCAGGGCTATGCCTTGAAAAAAGGCAACTAGAAATAATTTCATAAAATAATTATAAGTTACAGCCCTGAACATTTTCTGGCACGAAATTTTTTCCTTTCCTCCTTAAATATCCTCTTTATTTCCACCATTTCTCTCATGAAAATGTGTCTGGCATCATGAAAACTGAGATTTGGAAGCACAAATAACAGAGAAGTGTGACTGTTTTGAGGGCCAAACAAAGAATGATAATTGGCGCCAATTTCGGGACCTCCTTGACACTGTGCATGCGCAGAGGAGTAAATGTATGGAGGACCATATAGGACATGTATTTTTCGGTTTTTGATGCAAATTTTGGGGATTGGGGTGGCAAAATTTATGTTTGGCCCTGAATTAAGGAGATTAGCACCAGCTAAGTCTGGGTCATTGGAACAGTATAAAAATATTTGTTCACACATATTTGCCTAGTTTAAATTTATGGAAAAGTGCCTGAAAACACTCCCCCATAAATTGTAACATTTCCACAGACAAAATAATTTCATTTCAAAGATGATGTGAAGCACATCCAGAGAATATGAAGCCTTTAAGTTGTGGTACCTACATTCCAGAATAAAGCCCAAATATAGGCTTTCAGCACTCTTCCAGTTAACAGGAATCTGATTACTTTTCAATATTCTAATGTTAAAATAAACATTTTTTATCTATTAAATCTTGTTAAACAGAGCTCATTGAGCTCTGTCAAACAAGATATAACCAGAGGTGTGCCACCCTGCCCCCCTCCCCCCAGTGCATACCACCAAATAATGGCAAGTGAACAAATAAACCATGATACTGTGAAAGCCTTTCTCATAAACAATCTTCATTCCACATTTCATTGAGATCTTATAACCCAAACCTGAGATATGAGGTGAACAGACAAAAAATTGACTATTTTACGAGGCAAACAGCAAATTTCCAAAGTTAAAAAAGAGGATAAGTCTACAAAGTGAAATGTAAGAAATATTATTAGAGACTCATTTGAAAGCCCTTCCCATACATGTAAACAATCTTCATCCAAAATTTCTTGAAATCTGATAACCCAAACCTGAGATAAGAGGCGAATCGACAAAAAATTGGCTATTTTGTGTATTCAAAGGGCTGTAACTCACAGAAAAAATATTCAACAGCAAAACAGCTGAGACTTCTGAAAGATCTCATGATAGTGAACATATGTATGAAATTTCATTGAAATCTGAGCAGTAATTTTCAAGTTATAACTCGAACAGACATCAGTCAATGCCAATATTCTAACAGACAACAGACAGGCAGGCAGGTGCAATCAGGTATACCACACTTTTTAAAAGAAAAGGTGGGGGTATAATAAAATAAATTCTTACATGAGGTGTCCTGAGGCCAAACAGGCAAATAAACACAAGGCATTCAGTGGCTGAATTTGATATATTACAAGATTTTTTATTCAATTAACAAGAGTTTACTCTTTTACCTATGATAAAAGTAACATGTCAAATTTGCACCGAGGGTATGGAAAATGGTTGGTGTTTGGAAATTATATACAATTAACAAAGTTATTCAATTAAGAGAAATACAATTAAGTTGGCTTCACTGAATACTTTTGTGATTACAGTACTCAAAAAGGGTTAGCCAAAAATGTTCTACAAATTGTACTAAAATCTAAATTTTATCGTAAACTTCCTTTCTTATTATATCTACCACAACTGTTTACTACAGGTTTGCACTGCAGGGGAAGTCCCTACCTCGGAAAATATACTCTTTATTTTGATCTTTCTCAAGCAATTTGGGAAAGAAAAGTGGTGTAAAACACCAAGAAAAAATAAGTCAAAATTGGGTCGAGTGCTACCGGTGCACACCCAGTAGGGGACGCTCTTCTCCAAGTACAGATCCGCGGCTTCTGGTACCAGTGCGCAGTTATGAAACTAATGACTCATTTTTTTGAATCCGCCAACATTGGAGTTATGTGATCAGCGGGGAGGAAAGATTCTTTCTCGAATAAGAAGATGAGAGGGACTCCATGTAAACAATTGTGGTAGGTATAATAAGAAAGGAAATTTACTATAAAATTTAAATTCCTTCTCAACTTACCCTACAATTGTTTACTACAGGCTGAATAGACAATAGGAGGAGGGAATCACATAACCAACCCCCACATAACCCAACTGCACTGGAACCATGGACAGAAGAGTTCCCTAGGCCTATCAAATCATAGCATCACAAACATTAGTAAAGGAGAATGAGAGATGAGACGTATGGCTCTGCGTGATGCACAGACAGAAAGGACAGTAAAACAGCACAGGGCTGGAACTGACCTTGAAGAAGCCTAATGGCTAGGGTAGACAACAGCCTGAGCAGAAGAAAGAGGGGCCCAAAGATAAAAGGTCCCCAGACTGCTCCTGCAACTGACACAGATAGAAGGTGGAGAAAGCAGAAGCATTTCTCCAGTAGGCTACCTGCATAACATCCAACAACTTGACAGAGTTAGCATAAGCCCAAGAGGTAGACAAGGCACGCATCTCGTGGGCAGAAATAAGGTCAGTAATACAATCGTCAGTTTCTAGACAACCGTAGGCCACGCGAATAGCAAGACAAATCCAACGAGGAATGAATTGAGGAGAGATCTTCTGTAGACCAGGAATAAGAGACAAAGAATCGTTTTCTGCCTTTCCTAATGAACGGTTGAGATAAATGTGAAGTGCTTAACTGGACAGAGCAAAGGGCGATTACCTTCAGCAGAAGGAAGAGCACTGATACAGACAGGAGGTGGAGTTGTTTCTGATATTTGATTCTTGGCCAGAAAGGAGCAATCAGTAGTAAAAGTAACACTATTGGGGGAGCTCCTGAAAAAGGCCGGATTGACCGAGAGGGAGTGAAGCTCACTAACCCATCTGGCTGAGGCAAAACCCATTAGAAAAGCCATCTTGTATGTGAGAAAATGCATATCCACCTGGGATAAAGGTTCGAATGGCGCCAAAGGCACAAAGAAGTCGGGTCAATGTGAAACCTCCTTGGGTGACCTTGGCAAAGAAGGTTGCGATGTAGAGGGAGATGTGCCGGATTTGCCGCCAACAGAGAACCCGATGAGGCTACAGGGGAGCAATCAGAATGATTCGACAACTGCAGAGTCGTATCTTGGCTAGAACTTGAGGCAGAATCGGAACCGGTGGGAAAGCGTAGCCAACTAGACCGTTTCAAATGAGTGTCAGAGCGTCCACGGTGAAAGTCGAAGGAGCTGGACACAGGACACGAAAGTGGCCACCTGATGGTTCCAATGGATCGCAAAAAGATTGATGTGGGGATGACCCCAGAGATCGCAAAGCGACTGGAACACTGCCCTGTGAAGCATTCACTTGGTGGAAATGACCCTGCCCTGTCAGGACAGGGAGTCAGCTAGGACGTTCGACGACTGGGAATGTGACGAACCACCACTCCAGTGTTGACATCCTGAGCTAGCAGTAGAAGATCCTGAACCTAGTGTGTGTCGCCCTGGTTCGAACGTAAGCAACCACTGTCGAATTGTCGGACAATGATTCAAAAGGTGGGGGATCCACTGCCGGAAACTCAGAAGAAGAGCAAGAAGCTCCTTCTGGTTGATGTGAAGAGCTACATGATCCCATATGCTGTGGAGGGAAAGACCTAGAGGATCCAATGTTGCACCCCATCAGAGATCGCTAGCACTCGACCCAGTTTTGGCTTATTTTTTCTTGGTGCATTTGCACCACTTTTATTTCCCAAATCGCTTGGGAAAGATCAAAATAGAGAGTATATTTTCCAAGTTAGAGACTTCAACTGTACGGTAGTGCAAGTCTGTAGTAAACAAATGTGGGGTAGGCTGATAAGAAATAATGACTGCAAAAATATGAGGGTTTCTCTTTTATGGCACCTGCACTATTAGTATCCTACAATAAGAGCAGTTAATTTAAATGCCATTACATTCAGTATGTGAACATTTATATTTAAAATAATAGTATTTTATAAGTAGGACTCAAAGTTACATCCTGATTGGCAATGATTATTTTTAGGCAATAGCCCTGTCGGTGGTCACTGTGTGGAATAAGTCATCACAAACCCCTTTAACTGGAAATCATACAACATCTTAGTATAACACTGGTTACAACATGGATAAACAATATGGACATCTCTAACCCCTGTCACTGTGCATAGTACCAATGCACGTTCCTCTGGCATACTTCTCTACATGGGTAATTGTCATGTTCTTATTCACGGCAAAGCCATCTCTCAACTTATGATGGATTTCGCATAATTTATCTGGAAAAAAGTAAATCTGTTAAAAAATGTACAATTATTATTATTATTATTTAAAAAGAAAATTGGGATCATCAAATCAGAAACAAATTGGGTATTTGCTTTGTACTTACCACACGACCTAGTGTTTCATTACATGTATGTGACAGTTTTCTATTATGGACAGGTTAACATATGCACAGGGTGGTGTCCAATTTGGGGAGAGGTTTGTTGCAACCAACAAATCCAGTCTGTAATATTGCTTCTTATTTTAAAACTCTTGGAGCTTTCACAAATCATTGTCAGAAGCAGGTATTGACAATGAGTAGAAAGTAAGAGAAATATACTTTTTGTAACTGGTTAACCATTTAATTAAAGAGGATCTGTAACAAGTCCCCATGTTTTATCAAAGTTTACAAAAAAAGCTCAGTAAATTATGACTGGACCAGGATTTAGTTTGTAAATTTTTATATTAACTGTGGAGGAGTTGAAGATGTAGTGGATTGTAACTACATCACCTGTGGAGTGAAATAATCACCAAAGTATATCACTTTTGAATTTTGTATATGTGAACAAAAACACAATGTTTCAGCTAATGGACCTCTGTGTTTAACCCGGAGGTGCATTGGCTGGAACTTGCCTTGTGCTTGTTATGCTTTGCAACAAATTTGCAGTTATTGCTTGGGTGGAATCTCCACTCTGCAGGTGATTTAGTGATAATACACGCTCCACGTACTGTACACTAGGACTCTGCTCACTGAAGAGCAACTTTGCCAGTGAAACATATTCAATTAACAGGAGTTTTCAGTTAACCAGAATTTGGTCATTTTCTTGTATTCTAGTGATACACTGATCTTTTATTCTATTATATCTTATTTGACTTTCCTCATAGGACTCTGTCAAACAAGATATAAAAGAATGAATGCCTAACATGGAATCTATTGAGGTATATAATCAGGAAACTGATTGGTTGTTAGAATATATCTTCTAAAGATCACAAGATTTTTTTTTAATATTAAGAGATTCCTCTATAACAAATATGCAATTTGTACTGAAGGTACTGTGAATGGTTTTGTGTAAAATTGTGTTTGGAAGTTATGAATTAACAGGCCTATTCAATTATGAGATACAGTGCTGTTGATTTGAAAAAATAAGGAGAGCTGAAAACAAAACTCCTAAAAATCGCAAGAAGAGTGATTGCACACACTCTTCTTAATTTTTTAAGAAGAGAGAAAATATTTTTCGTAAGCTTTTTGATTTGATTTTACCATAATGTAGTGTCTAGAAGAAATTCATCAACATATTTATGACTTTATACTGAGCAAAGGCAAAAAATTTGATGACGAAAAGTTGACGTAGTTGTCAAAATATCTATGAGTATGAGTCTTTCAATACTGTTATGTTTTAGAGAATGTCATGACAGACGAAGGGTCAGTGACTTTGAAGTTATAATGTTGGGTTAAGGTCAAGCCAACAACTTGAGCCATGAACAAGCATTGTTTGTAGAATGAACAAGTTCGGTCCATTAAGACGCTTTTCAAGATCAGACAATTTAGAACAGATGCATGAAAATAGTGCAGATTTGTTTTTTATTATATGCTGCTTGACATTTTATGTGCCGTTTAGATTGGCATACCGATTTAGATCAACGTCATGGCACACCCTTAATTCATGAGCAAACACTGCGTAAAGAATGAACTATATCTGCCCACTGAATTATTTTTTATGAACTGCACAAAGACTGGATCAATGATCTGTAACCTTGATCTTGGGGGTATGATCTTTAGTCAGAGTCAAAACACTACCTTCAGTTATAAGCAATTATTGTATGAAGTATGAACAATATCAGCCCACTGAATCAGTTTTTTGGAACCAGACAAAGAAAGAACATGCGAATGGTCTGTGACCTTGACCTTAAAGTTATAACCTTGTGTCAACAACCTGAAACCTCGAGTCAAAAGCATTCATTGTGTGAAGAATGAACAAGATCAGTTCTTTGAATAAGTTTTATGCACCGGACAAAGTTAGATGGGACAAACAAAAACACAAATCATCTGTGACCTTGACCTAATTTATTTATTTATTGGGGTTTAATGACACTTTTGACACCAGGGTCACCTCGTGTCAGACAGTTTTACGGGTGGAGGAAGCAGGAGTACCCAGAGAGAACCACTGAGCAATGGCGAGTAACTGTCAGACTCCCCAACATACTAACTCCACACAAGCAGGGTTAGCATTGGTTGAAGACAAGTGCACCATCGACGTGCAGTATGCCTTAGAACACAATGCCACCGTGCCCCCCATGCAACCTTGACCTTGGAGCTATGACACTGGTTCAAGTTCAACATATACCCTTGAATGATAGGCAATCATTGCGTGAAGTAAAAACAAGATTGCTCCATTGAATATTTTTTTATAACCCACAAATGTTAAAAGGATGAACAAATGGTCTATGATGATGACCTTAGAGCTATATATGGATGTAGGTCATGACACACCTTCAGTCATAAGCAATCATTTTTTCAATTTGCATAAGGTATGAACAAGATCTATTAATTGAATAATTTTGTGTGAAATGGTCTGTGACCTTGACCTTGGGTCAAGGTCATGTCACACCTTTCAGATATGAGCAATCATTGTGTGAAGTATGAACAAGATAGGGCAACTGAATAATTCTTTATGGACCAGACAGTTAGAATGAAAAACAAACGATCTGTGACCTTGAAGCTACATTGCCCTTGGGTCAGTCATGACACACCCTACAGATTTAAGCAATGTTTTGTGATGTTTGAATGTAATCAGTCCATTGAATGTTTTTTTTCTGAGCAGGACAAAGTTAGAATGGATGAAGAAATAAACAAACAGTTTTGGGACCTTGAATCTATGGTCTTGCATCATGGTTATGACACACTCTTGGGCAATAAAGTAATCATTGTGCTAAGTTTCAACAAGATCAGTCCATCGAATAATTTTTTTTATAGACTGAACAGAGTTAGAATGGAGAAAGAAACAGTTTGTGGCATTGTCCTTGGAGTTATCGCCCTGTGCAGGGTTCCTACTGATATCAGAAAATCAAATTTAAGCACTATTTAAGCACTTTTCAAGGACACTGACCATGATTTTCAAGGACTGTTATAATTTTGATATGAACTTACAACACCACAGCAACACGAAGAATTTCTGTCTTGAGGACCTGATCCCTGGAAAACCAAACTAGCTAGATATATATATATTGTTCCTTAAGTTCAACAAGGAGCCATCTGCAAAGCTAAAGTATTGAAGATGATGCCTTGTTACACTCAAGGGACAGTATAGAGATCAAATAAATGTGATTCCTGACTGATTTTGTGACATTGCATTTATGTGGGGAGGGTTATCCTAAGACTTATTTTCTCTGTAGTTATAGGTAAACTGAATTTAAGTATATTTCATGGAAAGTGATGGAAAATGAAGTACTTTTCAAGGCTAGAAACAATTTCAAGCACTTTTCAGGGAAGGGGCCTAAATTCAAGGACTTTTCATTTGAGTGGGAACCCTGTTGTGTTAAGGTCATGATACACCTTTTGGTCAATAAGCAATCAAAGTGAGACATCTGAGCAAGTTCGGTCCATTGATTATTTTTTAAGGATCAAACCAAGTCAGAATGGATAAACAAATGAATACTTTGAGACCTTAATCTTGGAACTATGGCCTTGGGTCAAGGCCATGACACACCCTTGAATAATTAATAAGCAATCATTGTGTGAAGATTGAATGAGATTGGTCCACTGAATAATTTTTTAAGGACAAGACAAAGTTCGGAATGAAACAATGCTAAGACATGGGCAGACAGACAGAAAGACAGTACAACAAGTGAGCAAGGCAGGTACTACAGGTATATGCTCCCCCAAAACATTTTCAGCTCATTCCTCTTCTGATTTTTAAGGCCAAATAAAAAAAAATGAATTGATTCTCGGGCAATTTTTTTTTCAAATCAGTGAGGGAGGGAGGATTTTATTTTTATTTTTTTTTTTTTAATTTTTTTTTTTTTCATGTAAATGGTTGAGTATACACAGTAATTCTTTTTGCTGCCTTTCCACTTGAACAAGAGAAAAGGTTGTATTTTAGTGTAATTATAGTATACCTTTTATAACTAACTGCCATAACAACAGCTAAAAGGATTTGTATTTTATTGTTCTTTTTAATGGTATAGATCTGTCAAACATCATGATCCATTAGAATAAGCCCCAGTAACCAATTCTTGGGGGGTAGGAGTCCTTTAAAATGGGAAACATGGCTCTAAATGAATGGTTAAACTTGAGTTTATATCGGTGTTGCAGCCATTATTAGCCATTGTGCAGAAATATATGACCTTAAACACCAGCAAATAAATACATAATTAAATCATGATCCAGTATATCAGAATTTGTCTTGTTACAGTTTATGGGAGAGTGCCTCTGGGCACTCTCCCATAAAACTGCAACAAGAAAAAACAATTTACTGCAAACACAGCTAAATAATTATATGTCGAGAAATGTGAAAAAATGACCATTCCATGTCACACAAATTCTTAAAAAAACATGGCATAATAAAAATGTCTAATGAGGAGGTTCAAATCCAACGAGGGAAGGCCTGAGAATCGAAACATTTTTTTAGCCTAATATTTTTAATATCATAATTTTTGGAATGGTGATAGTAGGTTCTATTGTTTAAGATACAACTGGCCATCCACTAAGACCAATGTGCACATGTGCATTCCTCACTTCCTTAAATTTTTGAGACGTCACCAAATTACACTTTAATAGAAATTATAAGAGTGATGATCACTGTACATACACAAGATATAGTTAAAAATGGTTATTAAACCAAGCACTCACTTATTCCCATGTATTTTTTATAATGTTACCTTATTAATTTTCAATGAAAAATATTTCACACATTACAAACATAATTGGGAGTGGGAGTTAATCACAATTTTTATGAGAGTTACTCCCTCCCCCCCCCCCCCAACACACACACCACACACCCTCCCAATATGTACAGTCAAGAAAGATTTTGAAACACTAGTTTCAGACAGGAAATTGTGTTTCAGTCCTGATGTACATACAATACTTATGAAATTTCAATTGTGCTAGATCATTCATGAAATTCATGCAATTGTCCAGTTCTGTCAAGAGAAACTTAGTGATTTATTCAATTATCAATAACTCAATAACTGAATTCATCAAAATACAAAAATCAGAATATTAAAAAAGAAATTATTTTTAAAAAAAACCCCAACTCATTGAATAATCGTGACGGCTCTAGTTTTGGACACACTTGGGCCTAGTGTATACGCAGATCTCCAGGGGCAAACTGACAGGAAGGAGGTACAACATTTTATTTCGGAGGCCGAAGTACCGGTATGACATATAGATCAACTGGATTCGACAAATGTTTCCAAGCGTGAGCCAATGTGCTACACATCTCAAATCCAAAGCCAGTCTTTGATTTATATGCTGTGCCTTCAATGCTTAATAGGATATAAGGCACAACTACCTGCAAATTAGGCAATCATACACATGGTTTTGCAGATTTTACGTGATATTCAGTGTCAAGGATACATAAAGAAAGTTTGAAAGTTCAATACTTTGTGGGGTATTTTTTTTTTTTGGGGGGGGGGGGGGGGGGGGCAATAAGAATAGGCTATTCAGAATTGAATGACTTCATGCAGCAAGAAATAACGATAGCATTTTATTATTTATTTATTTGTTTTTACTCAACCTTTTTCATAGAAGAATGGTTTATTTGAAAACTGATCTATGATAAGGGTCGAAATTGTCTGCACAGTCTCCCCCACCTCAGTGGGTTTTCTTCTGTGAACAAAGAAACAGTTTAGACTCAGACAAAACACATGCAAATGGGGCCTTATTTTATATGTATACATTTCTATAGATAGCCGATTCAGGTTATATAATGCAAGGCCAAGAAAAGTAAGGGAAGGTGTCTGTACATGCTGGTGTGCATAGGCTGGAGTGTGTGTCATGGAAGGTGTCTAGGTGGGTGTGTGTTCACATATGGCACTACATGTGGTCAAAAAGTGGAACTGGGCTCACAGTTTTTTCTATTTTGACCATTAAAACACCTGTCAATTTCTTTTGAGAATACACCACTAAAATGGACTTTAATTGGTTAGGCTGTGTAATACAGATATATACTAGTACATCATTTGATATAAAGACATGTAGTAGTTGATGAAAAGAGGGGAATTGTAAAGTTATTTAATAACTGGAGCCCTTGGAAAGCTGGCAGACCAGACAATAAATTGGCGAGGTTACTAAAGAAATTGGCGAAGAACATTGCGCATTTTCTAACAATCATCTGCGACTCATGTTTCAGCCAGGCAACTGTACAATCAGACTGGTAGAAAACAATAGTGACAGCTTCGCATGTTACTGTTACAGTCATGAAGAAAGGACAGAGGGCCATTTTAGACCAGTGTCTTCGACGTGCATATGCTGTAAGATACTAAATTCCAGTAGCATTGAGAAGCAAATCAAAATGTCCATCATAATGGACCCTCTGGACATATACAATATATTCAGATTGCGAGCATAGTTTCAGGGCCAAAAGAAGCTACATGTACAATGTACAACTTATCACTTTTTGCTTTGTCTTAGCTAAGAACCTCAACTCATGCACCCAGACAGATATGATCATCCTGGACTTTTCAAACCTTTTGACCACATGCCACACCAGTGATTGATACGGAAAGTCAACTACTATGGGGTCAACGAAACTTTGGGTACAGGACTTCCTAGTCTAGCACTCAAAATAGGTCACAGTGGAAGGGCCAGTCTTTGACAATGCAGTGGAGTGCCACGTGGATCATACTTGGACCGCTTCTATTCCTCCCCTTCATAACCAACCTACCCTCCAATATCAAAGTCCAAAATATGACTATTTACAGAAGACTACATAGGAAACAGAGCCATTGCCAAGATGAATGACTACATCACACTTCAACAGGACCTCAAGGGACTTGAAATCTGGAAGCAAACTTGAGATACAGACTTCCCACCCAGTCAAGTGCAGTTAACTCAGAGTCAACAAATCAAGATTAGTTAGATGACCATATGTATATCCATAACTAACAGCTGAAAGATCAAATAACCCCAGCAAGTACATAAGCAAGGAACTGTCGAGTGACTTAACCTGGAAAAGCCATGTTCGCAAGGTCAGCAAGAAAGCCAACAACACCCTAGGAATTCTCTGACGTAAACCTTAAGATCTGCAGTGAAACAACTATTAAGGCCAGTGTGTACTTAATAATTGTGTAGCAAAACATGGAGTTGTACATCAGTTTTGAACCCACCCTAACTATTGATCAACAAGCTGGAGATGATCCAGATTAGGGCAGCATGTTTCACCACCAGCTGATACTGGGAGTGAGAGGCACTATGGATACAGCTCAATGTAATGTACAAGATAGTTCATGATCTAGTTGATATCAAATGAACAAAGGACTATCCTATCTTCTCCACATCACAGACAAGTAAGCATTCCATCTCTAAAGGATCTATTAGGAACAGCTTCTTCCCATGCACAGTACCTGTCTGAAATTCATTGCCGGCTTCATTAGCCGAGACCCCCAGCTTAGTATACTTTAAAGTGGGATTGTTATCCTTTTCTCTTTCAAGTATACACAAAGAAAAAAGTTATAAATGCATTGATTGACATCAGTAACATTCTCACAAAATAAGCTTAAAAAACTGAACGCTAGTATCTTTACAGAACATATTCAGACTATACGAACACACAAAAATTAAGTTTCAACATTATTTTAATGACAGTACTGACGTACCAAAAAAGTAACTGTTAGAGGTCAATACAATACCTGTTTTATGTAGGGAGTCTGAGAGTCAACAAGGCAACATCATTTGACTATGAATGGATAAAAAGGTCATTTGTAACCTCCAGAGAACATGAGCCAGTGCTACAGTTCAATATCTGCTGTATCCTCCATGTACTCGAATAGAAGTTTCTGCCCTGTGTCACATCCCCCGTCAAACATTGTATTTGTTCCCAAGGTAACTGTTGTCATTCCTGGCACAAAGCTACTGCCAATTCTCACAGAGTTTGTATTAGAGGTTCGCGAGCTTGTATTAAAAGACCCACAAGGTTCCAAATGTGCTCCCAATGGATTCAGATCAGGACTCATAGCAAGGAAGGGTAGTCATAGCATTGCTCTGAATGAAAGACATCACAGCAAGAGCACAGTGCAGTCTGGCGTTGTCACCCATAACCAAAGGCCTGGTAGCAAGAGGATATTATTAAATTGAGGGACAACAACTGGGTCAAGGACTTCCTGGATGTACTGATCACTATTCGTGCTTCCATTTATGGTTACCAAATCAAGCTTAGTCATACAAGACCCTCCCCCCCTCCCACACACAAACATGGTAACTGAACTTGCACCAAAAGTAACTGTAGGTTTGATGTTTCTAGGTGTATAGGATGTATTTTTGGGTCTCCTAATCCTCACATGTCAACCTGTAACATGAAGCAGAAACCTGTTTTCAACTGACCAGTGGACCTTTTGTCAAGTCCTCAGATTTCATTGGTGACTTGCTAAACTCCAAGACAAAACATACTCTTTGGTGATGATCTCTTAGTAAAGGATGTTTGATGTTCAATCCAAAGGTAATATTTCTTATTCTTTCAATTCTTCTCTTCCAAAACAAAGTCCTAATTGGAGTCTCCCAGTGAGAGCAACCCCCCTCCCCACACACCTCCACCATTGTACTATTTTTTGCTTTGATATGGGCATCACACACCCTTTTCCAAAGGAGGGCAAAAGAATTCCTGGTAAATCAACAGAGGACTTATTGCCATCAATAAAAAATACAAAGTGAGTGGGGGCTCACAAGAAATACACCCCGCTCCCTCTTTGCCGTTCAGCCATCTGCAGGTGATTAAATTAACCCTTTACCCAATGAAATGGACAAAGCCAGCCAGTATTATTATACAAAAATTTCCATTCAATTTCAAATTTTATTATGTTTTCAATTTTCGTCTCAAAAACAAGCTTAGGACTCCTCATTGGAATGAGCTCATTGAGCTCACTCCAATGAGGGGTCGTAAGCTATATTTTTTAAAAAAAAAAGTTTATTTACTCAAGAACTGATTTTCTAAGTGTCATCTGCTATCCACATTGGGTGAAGGGATAGCAGATTGTTGTCAGAGTGGTATGAAGAGTAGGAATATGTTGTCAACCCATATTTCTGTGTGCCAGTTTAGCGGGGATAAACCCACACTGACTGGGGAATCTTTGGTGATCTATCTGTGACCAGTGTAGCTTGGATAAACCTGTGCGGACTGATTTGGATAATCATCGTGGACATATTTTAGTTTAAACAATTATTTATTCAGTGAAAGTGCTATATGTACTAGGATTTAACACCAAGAGAACTACAAATCCCAAGAGCAATCCCAATCATCATCTTATTACAAGCAGCCTACCTGTGAAGTATGAGTACTGTGCGACCAATGGTACAAAAGTTATTGCCCGGAAACGAGTGTGACGGATGGACAGACAAATTGATCTTTGACATATTGACCCCAAATGCAATCCCAACGATGAACATCTCAAATGCAACCACATTATGAAGTTATAGCTTTGTACACTAAAGAAAGCTAAAGTTATTGCATGGAAACCAAAAATTCTGTTTATAGTAAAAGTGACCTTGACCTTTGATATATTGACCCCCAAATGCATTCCCAATGATCAACACCTCAAATGCAATCACAATATGAAGTTATAGCGAAAACTCAAGTTATTGCATGGAAACCAAAAATCTATTTGCAAAATGCAACCCCAACAATCAATATCTCAAATTCAACCACAATATAAAGTTATTGCTTTGTACACAAAAGAAAACTAAAGTTATTGCACGGAAACCAAAAATTCTATTAATAGGAACAGTGACCTTGAACTTTGACCTATTGACCCCAAATGCAATCCCAATGACCGACATCTCAAATGCAAGCACAAAATGAAATTATAGCTTCGTACACAAAAGAAAACTAAAGTCATTGCATGGAGCCAAAAATTCTATTTATAGTAACAGTGACCTTGACCTTTGACCTATTGACCCCAAATGCAATCCCAATGATCGACATCTCAAATGCAACGACAAAATGAAGTTTATATAGCTTCATACACAAAAGAAAACTAAAATTATTGCACGGAAACAAAAAATTATAACAGTTACTTTGACCTTCGACCTACAGATCCCAAGAACAATCCCAACCATCATCCCATTACAAGCAGCCTACCTGTGAAGTATGAGTACTGTGCGACCAATGGTACAAAAGTTATTGCCCGGAAACGAGTGTGACGGACGGATGGGCGAATGGACGTAAGGATGAACGGACAAAGTGATTACTATATACCCCACCTTTTATAACTAGAGTGATGTCACGCATGCAGCCCGACTGTCCCAGGAATGGCAACGCTTAGATGCAAAATAGTCGAAGCCATTTTTGTTAACAGTTTACCTAACGAATCTGCCATATCTGCATTCATGATATACAAAATTTGTTATTCAAATTTTATTTTTTCATTTCTCTACTTCAAAACATACATGTACCTAATTACCTATTAATGGAACAAACTTGATGAGCTTGTTCCAATAAGGAGTAATAAGCCATGGTTAGAAGTAAATAAAAAATGAAAAAATCTGATGTTTCAGAAAAAAAATAATTTGTACTGTTGGCTTCAACTTGTGTTAGGTAAAGGATTAAAGATGCAGTAGATAAAGCAATGTTGGGCTATATGAGTCAATTTTCTTTTTTGCATGTAATAACTCCCAATCCTTCAAAATGCATTTTGGGAATAATTGCCTAAGTGACACGTTTGTGTGTGTGTGTGTGTGTGTGTGTGTGTGGGGGGGGGGGGGGGGGGGGGGGGGGTGTGTGGAACCTATATTGAGACCTGGCCTGTATTACTAGCTGGAAAATACACATATCAACTTTGGTTGAAAACATATAATCCAAACTGGGGGGGGGGGGGGGGGGGGGGGGGAGTTGTGGAACCTATATTGAGACCTGGCCTGTATTACTAGCTGGAAAATACACATATCAACTTTGGTTGAAAACATATAATCCAAACTGGAGTAATCAGTTGGAAACCAATTCTTTGCAGACAGATGGACAGACGAAAGTCATGACTACAGCCCTGAATATAGTCAGGCTAAAAATGCATTTTGTACCAAGAAAAAATATTGCATGAATGGCCCTGGGTGAGGAGGAGGTGGGGGTGGGGGAGAGTGGGGGTGTGTTAGGGGAGTCCATTTTTTTCCATATGTGGTCAGTCAAAATCCTTCAGAATGCATTTTGAGCAGAGAAAAAAAAATACCTAACTGGCACCATGGGGGTGGGGGGTGGTGTTTGTCTGGGTTTTTGTTTGAATGGCAAATTAATCCACAGGTACCTAATATTTCTTTTGTTCTCTGTCATGAAAACAAGCCCTATAAAATCACACCAAGTACGGTTTTGATGAGAACAGCTCAGTAAAACAGTACCAATATCTGGATATTGGGACGGTTTTGAAACAGTCCCAATAACTAGATATTTGTACGATTGTCACGGTACTGTAATCATAACCATTCATTAGTAAAGATGCTGTAAAGGAGGTGGGAAAAACTTTCTAACACATGAATTATCGACAAGCTTTTCTCGACAGAGCTACTGAATTGAGTGTGCATCGTGTCCAAATTATAATGTACTTTTTAATTTTTTGTTGCTTTTAATAACCAACAGCCCTGGTAACCTAAAAAGGACTCCTGTGGAAACCTTGAAAGTGAAGCAGTGCTTGTTTGCTGTAGTAAACAAGTTCAGTTTTACTGGTAAAATAGGACCTGGTCACCAGTGACCGGGGTAGAAGTCCCCTAAAATGGGCAGCATGGGTGTAAACGATTGGCTAAACTTGACTTTACACCTTTTTTTGCGGTCACAATTAGCCATAGCTGCAGAAAAGTGACCTTAAACACCAGTAAATAAATAAATAACCTAAAAAAACCACCCTTTTTCAAATATTAAGACGGCAATCAGGCACCACCACCCGTCACCCCTGAGGGAAAGCGAACCTCTTCTTCAGATAAAAAAAGAGTTATTCTTCCAAATGCTTTAAAATTGAACAATTATTAAATTTATCTGCTGCACTTTCGATGAGGGATTGAATAAGTGTTCCACCCTTGAGCTGAGACATTATATTAGCGGGAGAACAAATTACGTCATGATGTGAGTTCACTTCGAAGCCACAGATCTGTTCACAATATCTGAACTCCTGATGCGTGTCATAACTTCAATAGACTTTCTAGCAAGCAAACAATGGGTTATGCCCATTTTGTTTTTCGGGGGTAGAGCAAGCAAAAAGTGTTTTAAAATGTGGTTTTACTTGTGTCAAACTTTCTAAAATATAATTTTTTTGACTTTTGTTAACATTGAGGGGCTGTGGATTAAATCACATATATCACTATTTTGTGTACTATATGGGTAAATAATTGTACAGTTGTCCTCCAATATTTGGACTCGGCTTCGCCTCGTCCAAATATTGGAGGACACCTACACAACTGTACAATTATTTACCCATATAGTACACAAAATAGTGATATATCTATTACGTATAATGGTAAAAAAAACCACCAAGATATATGTTCCTTCATTATAATGATTTTTGTTTATTTCCTAACTATACAAAATTAAAGGGAGGTGCGTGAGGGTGTCGTGTCTGGAATTTTGGATAACCATCGGGGCTCATCTCCAAGTACCAAGTGACCGGGTGGCAATTGCCCAGGCACCGTTGAAGGTGACCATTATCATTTATATAGAAGAACTTTTAGCAGAAGTGCTGCCTCTGTTCTTTCTCAAATTGCTCTGGTTAGAGTGCCAGCTAGAGCTAATGTGTTGGGCATGTCATACACCATGCTCTCCAAACAGAGCAGAAACCCCATAGAATGATAGATCAGATTAACACATTTACATGCACATTTTTCTACATTCCCATTTTATCTTTTTTACAGCAGTCTTGAGTTGAAGTGTTGCGCATACTGTAGAGTGGTCAAACTAATAGTATAGTGTACCATACCATGTAGATGCAGATGCATTGTCTTGCATTTATAAGTTGCAACTTTTAAGTTGTATACTAATACTACAGTAATATTCAGTTCTCCTAAATACCAGAACCCTCCCAGACCCCCCTCACCCCCAAACTGTACAGAACCACATCTAAATTACACTTGTGTGGTGTTATTAGAGAAAGTATTTCATTTCCAGTATGTGGTAAGCATTCACAAGCAATGTAGAAGTGAATTTAAACTCAGTCACCTTCGTCTGAGTGGTTCTGGTCTTTACTATTGTTTTCCTATATACGAGAACCCCCAGAACCTCTCAGATTTCCCCTAGAATCCAAAATACCGATCGTTGTTGCCCAATCATTACCAAAACAAGCACCAGTCCAGGCACATCATACATCTGATGTATAGGCATCAAACAGCCTCAACAGCCCTTTTCAGGGCCACAAAATTTTCAAAAGAGAAACTTTACACACACAAAGCACTTACAAGTCCTTGAAGGATCATGAGCCTAGAAACATTTCCTTTTGAAATCACACTCATCAGCACAATGCAGATATGAGGTGGCCATACTTGGCCATACCTGTGAGTATATGCACAACCCCCGTCATGGGTATATGAACCATCTATGGGCATCTGTTGATGCAGTCCCAACTGAGTGTTAGGGGTATGTTTATTAATCTTGCCACTTCCATCCTACATGGGGGTCATAAGTTAACCATTTACCCAATGCAGATGTTATCAAAATTTATTATTTTAAATATCATTTTTTTAAATTTTTCAAAAAATTTCCACAAAACCATATCATGTGACCCCTCATTGGAACAAGCTTGACAAGCTCATTAGGGTTAAACTATTCTACACTCATGATCCTCTGATACTGCACAAAGTTGTGTCTTTGCAAAACAGCTCATAATCACATTGAATAATATGCTGTTACTTACAAACAAACAATAGGAACTGATAAACAGTGCAAGCCTGTTCTCATTTGTGTTTGTGGTTGAACACATTTATGCACCAATTCGAGAGTCCTATAACACTCGATTAATCCTGTACTGAGCACACTTATTACAGACTTCTTCCAAAGACCCCTACCCTACTTATAGACAATAATCTATATACGATATTCACTACTGGGCTTCCCGCTAGACCTAAGACTTCCCCCAGAGCCCAAGGCATCTCACTACTTCTAATTCCAATCCCCCCTCTCAGCAATGCTTACTCTACCCATATAACACAACACATACCATGGGGGTTTTGTGCTGCTTTTCCTGCTCCCTCATTTTTGCTTTGTAATTTTATCTTGTTCTGGTATTTATATACGCCATACCCAGTAACTACTAGACTGAACTTATTAATCTTATTGGGCAGTATTGGGTAGTACTGGGTGTTATTGGGTAAATCGTCGCACACTTGAATGACCACCTCACTAAGCAAAATGCTGAACATACAAGAGCCTGATTATGATCAGCCAAGCAAATGCCAACATGGGAATGAATTTATTAATAAATTAAATGTCAGTTTTCTTTAGAATCGCAAAAGAAACTGGAAATGGAATATTTTCTCCGAAAACAGCATGCAAATGTCATTTAGAGGGCGGTTCTGGGAATTCTGTGAAGTTCTGGTGTTTAGGAAAGAAATAATAAATAACAGAACCCCCCCCCCCCCCAGACAAAAGTAACTATGAGAATGAGAATGAATTTACTTCTATTCTTGTTTCCTGTAAGGATCATTACAGGAAATGAAAATATTTCATCGCAAAACACTGCCCAAGGGTAATTTACAGATAGAGGGGGGGGGGGGGGGGGGGGAGGGGGGTCTGTGAGGTTCTTGTATTTAGGAGGGGTCCATTGTTTCACTCAATTACACCCAATTACAGCCATTTACCAATTATTGTTTGTAGAGCTGAAACAGTTAAAGGGTTTTCTTGATCGATTATGGATTAACCTTGGTTGACCAATTAATCACTTGTTTTAGTAGGTAACTGAATTATTGCCATACCGTTGATGATTTATAGCCTCAACCCTTTACCCAAAGTAACGGACAAAGCCGGGAAGCACCATACATAAAAATCTCCTTCAAATTTTATTAGGTTTTCAATTTTTTGTCTAAAAACATACCTTATGACACCTCATTGGGACGAGCTCGTTCAAATGAGGGGTCATAAGCTATGTGATGTTCCCCACAAGACGAGAACTTCGTGAATTGATGACTATTTATTGATGATCATTTCCCGTGACATTTGTCTACTGACACAAGGTGAAACATGGACACAATATACACATAATAAAATATAGATACAATACATCTCCCTGTTCCTCTCTTTCCCTTTTTAGAAAGTTTTCAATGCGAGGTATTGAAAAGTGCACATTGTTCATAAAGTCAACTAACAAAAAAAAACGGGATCAAGAGCCTTACTTAGGCGTTAATGAAGAAAATGTACATGAATTATGTGATAAAGGTTGAGAAACTGGGTGAAAGTTACCAGTGGTGCTAAATTTCCTCAATGAGGCATGTTGGGGGTTTATGTGGCTGTGAGCTCCTACGGGGTGATTGTTGCACTTGATGTGGTGGCAACTGGTTCTCAGCGGTGGGCGCTGGGTGAAATGGCAAGGCAATGGGGTATCGTTTCCAAAGGAAACGGCGGTTACGTCGCCAAACTCTACCACTATGTAGTTTAAGCATATAGTCTCTATTGGGCCCTAATTCTACAACGGTACAATATGTGTCCCACTTTTTGGTATCATGAGACTGAATAGCCACCCGAGTGCCAATGCCAAGAGGTGGGAGCATCCGAGAGGACGCATTATATCGACACTGAAGTTTTTGATGTTCGTTCTGTCGTGTTGCATCTGCCGTCTTGATGGCTAGTTGCCATTCTGGCACGAAAGCGCGTTTATGTACAGGTAAGGTGTCCCTTGCAGGGTGGCCGAACACAACTTGCACTGGTGTGCATCCATCAGAACGAGGTGTGTTACACCACTGTAAAAGACCTCTAGACCAAGTATCATTATCTATTGTCTTAGTACCAGCGATTCAATGTCAATGTCATTTTCAATTTTCGATTTCAATGTCATTCAGACCGTAGCTGTTCAGGATCGGTAAGAGGGGTCTATGATCAGTCACAATGTCGAAATGAGGTAATCCATCCACAAACATACAACATTTTTCTGTTGCCCAAACAATAGCTAGCATTTCAAGCTCGATCATTGCATAGCGAGTTTCAGGGTCAGAAAGAAAACGTGAGCCAGCTTGTACCACCCGCCATGTAGAGTCTTCCTGTTGCTGGAAAAGGATGAAGCCTAATCCGTTCAAACGACTAGCATCCACATGAAGTGAGGTATGTTTCTGGGGGTCATAATATGCGAGCACAGGCGTTGTAGATAGTGCGATTTTGGCTTTCTCAAAAGCCTGGTCATGAACACTGTCCCATAGGAAGGTGTTTTTAAGCTTTTACAAGGGTCGAAGCATTTCAAGTTGTGGGGATATACTATCAGTGAATCCGGTCAATTGATTTGCCAAGCCAAAAAATGATCGCAGGCTGTAATGTTTGTAGGTGTAGGAAACTCACGGATTGCTTTGGTAATTTCTGGATTAATAGAATACCCCATTTGTGACAATCGATATCCGCAAAAATCAACTTCTGGTTCTGCGAAAAGGAATTTGTCGGCATTGAGTGATATTCCCTTTTCTGAACAACGGGTAAGTATTTGCCGAGCATGCTGAACCTGAGCTGATAAGGAATCATCATATGCTACTACATCGTCCACAATTATCCGTTGATGGTGGAGTCCACTCAGTGTTTCATCCATGCGTCTATTGTAATGTTCTGATATTGAACAGATTCCAAATGGAGCATGTTGGAACATGAATCTGCCAAAAGGAGTAATGAACGTCGTGAGTGGCTGGCTGTCTTTGGCTAGAGGGCATTGCCAATATCCACTTAAAGCATCAAACTTGGTGAAATATTTAGCGTTTGTTGCCGCAATGTCAGCCACAGCTTCATGGGGGCTTGGAGATTGATAACGTTCCTGTTGAACAAATTGGTTAAGTTTAGTGAAGTCCACGCACAAGCGAATTTGAGTTTTTCTTTGGCGGGACAACGATAGGCGCGTACCAAGGTGTAGGCTCAGTTACAGGAATGATTATTCCATTACCAAGCATTGTATCCAGTTCTTCTTTCAGTTTATCGCGATAAGCATATGGTATGTTTCACGGCACTTTGCCACAGAATGGGGTGGCGTCAGCGGTCAACTGAATTCTGAATTCTTCGGAAGGCATTTGTTTTATTCTCCCATCGAACACATCTTGGAATTCTTTGATTAAATCTTCTCGGGACACTTTTTTGTTGGTTGAACTATCACCTTCGTGCGTAGTTACACTGATCTTGGGTGCCACTTTAGCCTCGTGGGCAACATGCTGTTGAGGGTAATTTTGAGGAATTAGTCCTAAATCCCACAACAGATACCAAGAAAGGTATAAGCCACTGGTTCCTTGCAGAACGTGAATAGTGTCTTTTGCTTCGCGGTCGCCATGTTGAATAATTGCATCAAACTCTCCCAACTGAGTGAGCGAGTGCTGATCAGCAGCTCTTAGTTGTAACGTAGGACGGCAAAGATTATTGGTGTCAATGCCAACCTGTTTCAAAATATCGAGTCCGCAAGCAGAACCCTCGGCACCAGTGTCGCAAACACTTTAGCACCATTCGCGATTTGTCCTCCCAAATGAAGATCGACTTGTGGTGCACGTCGCAAATTGACAGCTGCCAGGTTGGTGGCTAGAACGGATCCCAAATTAATGACGGATAGTTTTTTATTGACCTGTTTCATTGAGCAGAATTCAGACTTAGCCCAGTGGTCTTTTTGTCCACATGCTGCACACATACTTCCGATGGCAGGACACTTCGCGTTTTCTGAATGGATCCTGTTGCAGCGCATGCAATGGTGGTCACTGATATCAGCGCGTCGTGCTCGGGGTTGAGATCTCGGTTTATTTTTTCTATACGTGGAAATTGCATTCAGCTGGTGCTCTCCTGTAATTTCACTATGATGTTGTTTGGCCGATTCCTCTGCTCGACACAGTTCTATGGCTCTAGCCAACGTTAGATCTTTTCCTGCTAACAAGCGCTCTACTGTATCAGAGTCTCTCAGCCCGATAATGATTCTGTCGTGATTCTGTTGCGAAGCAGCGATTGTTCACAATTCTCGCAAAAACTACATATTTTGGCCAATTCGTGCAAGTCGGTGAGAAAATCGTTGAACGATTCGGCGTCTCGCTGTTGTCGTAAATTGAAATTTCGGCGTTCAATGACAATGTTCATTTGGCCGTGGACGTGCGTTTTCAAAGCTTGGATAACGGATTTGGGTAAATTGTGTTCATCCGCAGGTAAATTAAGATTCATGACCACTTTTAAAGTGTCATCCATCAAACAGGATCATAAAACGCCATCTGAACGTCCCGGTCAATCTCGTCTAATTTTGACAATTTTACGAAATCATCCCAACGTTGCATCCACAAATTGAAAGTTTCTCCTCGGTCCACCAGGACATCGAGCTTGTTGGGCATCAATTTGGATGAGGAAAAATTGAATTCCGCCATTACGGAAAAATAACGAGTCTGTTCACGCTCTTGTGCAAACGAATGCAACCTTACTATTGCACGTAAATAGGCTAGGTTACCGTTTTCTCTTAAAGATCAGTCAACTAGCATTCGTAACACAGGTGCGATTTTTATATTTGAAGCTTTCTTCCGATGTTGCAGTCGGCGATGCCATGTGATGTTCCCCACAAGACGGGAACTTCGTGAATTGATGACTATTTATTGATGATCATTTCCCTGACATTTATCTACGGGCACAAGGTGAAACATAGACACAATATAAACATAGTGAAATATAGACACAATACAAGCTATGTTTTTGAGACAACAATTTTAAATTTTTAGTAATTCAAGAATTTATTTTGCAAGTATCATCTGCTGTCTGCAACAGTGAAAGAGTTAAGAATTCCAGCTTCTGATACAGTACAAAGATCTTGAAGTGAACAAGTATGCCTGCACATAACTTGTAAGCTTTCTGACTCATAATAATTGATGCAGGTCAGATTGACAATGTTTGCCTGTTTTAGAGCAAGTTTGTTCCCCCACATCACGCTAAAACAACGTCTTGTCATTTGATTTTTGTGTGTCAAACAAATATCATTTCTCTTAGAGGGTACCCAACTGAAACAGCATGACTAAAACAACACGCCACTTCTGACTTTTTCTCCACATGCTACCAATTCAATATAGAACTATTATTAGTTTAATTCAGTCATTATGGGATGTGTTAATAGGATCAATGTGGATTGTGGATAATTTTCGATAAAAATGGATAATCCTCAATCAAAAAAGAGAGTAAACATTTTTTTATATAACAATATCTCTAAAAAAAATTTCTTCAAAAATCAGGAAAAATCGGGTCAACCCGCCCCCAAAAATGGGACAACCCTCCCCAAAAATAGGCCTGGGGCAGGTTGTCCCTGGAGTGGGTAGACCCTGATCTGTTTCCTTTGACCTGGGTTTTTTTTTTTTGTTGCTATTCTGGGAATGAAAGGAACAGCAAAGTGAAGACTGAAGTTGCATGTTTTGGAGAATTTCAGTCTTTTCACTTTTTTGGTTTGCATTTTTCTCTAGTGTCGTGAGGAATTTTTGAAATAACTCATCTTCTGAACTATTCAAAATATTTGCATTTCGATATTTGAGTGATAGGATAGCAGCAATTGGGTGTAACTTGGTAAATCGACAGACAGATTCAGGAGAACCCGTAATATTGGCAGTATTTCCTGTTGTATTTGCAATCTGTATAACGAGTAAATGCGTGATGACTAATGTGTATTGCCGTAAATTGATAACATCTTAACAGTATCCGGCTTATTTGGACCTTGGCTTTTTCGAACTTCCGACTCATTCGGACCTTGGCTTTTTCGGACCTCCGGCTTATTCGTCCCCTCAATTACATATTGATAATTATGACAAGAATTTTAGGAAATTACATTTTATCCCAAACAGTCATACACAGAATAAAATACAGGTTTTACAATATTCAGTTATGAAAAGATAATGTTCAGTAGCAAAAACATATAATAATTTTTGGACCTCCGGCTTTTTCGTCCCTCAATTGATCATTATGACAAGCCCCAATGTGTGTTTACTTCGAATAAAATCCTCGCTTATATACCATGAATGATAAATGAAAAGTTTCAGTGCGCCAAAGGCTACAAGAGTTCTGCTCCGTGTTTGCTTAGCGAAATGGGCATATTTATGGTAATACTGAAATCGCAGTTTGGTGGCTATTTTAATTAAATATGTTTTTATAACTACACGATGGGGGCTGCCTATCTTTTTTCTAGGTGAAATGACTATCTTTTTCTCTTGGTTAATTGCCAACTTATGATATTTCCCCTTTAGTGCATAGGGAAACATTGGAAAATAATTAGAAAATGAAAATTACCTAAATTTATGTGGCTTTCGTTTATGTGTTATTTTCACTCTAAATTTTAATGCAAAATGATAACAGTCAAAGCATGTGATACCTGCACTGCAGATAATACGACCTGACAACACTGTCTGCAGCTGTCAAAACATCAAGGTGATGTTCAATTTGTTCAGAATTTTAAACTGATCACTTGTTAAAACAGTTGACTTTATTGTTTAGCACCTGTCATCGCATTATGCAACTACTCAGGTTAACATTGAAAAATAATTAGAAAATGCAAATTACCTTGCAAATAAGTGGTCAGTATTTGGCCTCAGCATCCGTACAAACAATGACTGTGAAGGATGGCATAACTGCCTCAACTAATGCGCCAGAAAAAACACCCTTTTTATTTGTCAATCACCCTCCTATATCAAGAAGCCTATCCAGACACCTACACATGTAAAAATGATCTCATTGGGGAAATTGAAACGCAAACAGCATAAGAAAATAAGAGAGGCGACAGGAAGAGTAATGCAACTGGCAGCACTCACCGCAGCTGTATTTAGAGAGTGACATTTCAACCATCAGACTACTAAGGAGGCCGCGAAGCTATATGCTCCAGTGTAATATAAAATAGGTAATAATAATAATAACATATAAAGTAATAAAAATAGTTGAAATTTCCTAAATTATTGTCATAAGGATCAATATTTAATTGAGGGGGCGAAAAAGCCGGAGATCCGAAAATTATTTTATGTTTTTGTTGTTATCTTTTCATAACTGAATTTTATAAAACGTGAATTTGATTCTTTGTAAGACTGTTTGGGATAAAATGTCATAAAATAGTTGAAATTTCCTAATATTCTTGTCATAATTATCGATATGAAATTGAGAGGGCGAATAAGCCGGAGGTCAGAAAAAAGCCATGGTCCGAATGAGCCGGAGGTCCGAATGAGCCAGGGTCCGATTAAGCCAAGGCTCGAAAGGGCCAAGCCAAGGTCCGATTAAGCCGACATTCGTCTTAAGGGCCTAAAAAAGTAATGGAATTTTGTTTATTTTGAAATTCTCACCTCTCATATTCCTTAAATTCAGATTAAATATACACAAATTATACATCAAAATGAAGGTTGGGATGTATAGCACACGAAACACATATGTAATCAACTCATAGAGTTGACTGTAGGCACCACTGGTTCCTGGAAGTCTGCTACCGTATTCGCACCAGAACTGATAATAAAATAATATTTCATCAGAACAACTTGTGGCCAAATGTGCTTCATATATCCAAGAACAAAGCTAGGCATTCAAAACACTTTCGAATACACTGGCAGGACTGCATTTTGGAAAAGGACAACACTGTCTGCATTTTTTATTGAAGATGGTTTCCATGCTCGACAGACATGCGCAAATCACTCGTTACCACGAATTTCCATCCAAAAACAAAATCGTAATTCTAAGAAATTTCAACAGGTATCATGATACCTTCCACTGAATATGGCAACTATGCAATCTCTATCTAATAACAGTATACTGTATGAAGGCGATCTTTTTCATTATTTGATTTTAGACGGCGTTGTTTTTACATGCTTTTTCTGTCCGATGACGTCGACCGGAAATCGTAAGTAGACTCATACGTAAACAAAAGCAAGGGCTTTGGAATTTTCTCCAATGTAGCTCTGTCGCCGTGTTTTGAAGAATTTTTATCCCCTAGCTTTGTTCTTGGATATATTATAAAGCACATTTGGCCACAAGTTGTTTTCGTGAAATATTATTAAATTATCAGTTCTGGTGCGAATACGGCAGCAGACTTCCAGGAACCAGTGGTGCTACAATCGACTCAATGAGTCGATTACTTATGTGTTTCGTGTTCTATACACCCCAACCTTCATTTTGATGTACATTTTGTGTATATTTAATTTGAATTGAAGGAATATGCGAGGTGAGAATTTTCAAAATAAACAAAATTTCATTACTTATATAGGCCCTTAACGAGCTTGTTGGGCATAAGAACACATCAGTAAGAAATTTCAACAGCCTGGCAATAGGCGATTCAGCTTTGCATTGGTGACTTTAATGTCGAATTTTAAATTACTCAGTAGATTTCTTTACTTCTGTAACTTGTGTCGGGCAATTTACCTCTGTTGTTGTCACCTCACGTTCCCTGTTCACATTTTGAATCATCCGCCACAAGGGAGACAATTTCCATCGCCTTTCCGAACATACTCGAGATTTTCCGACGTTAAATCGTGGTCGGACGTATCAAATTCAAATAGGTTATTGGTAAATCCAATGACAGGACTATCACCACAAAAATTAAATGACCCCCCCCCCCCCCAAATAGTTCATTGGTAAATCCAATGACAGGACTATCACCACAAAAATTAAATGCCCCCCCCCCCCCCCCTTCCCCAACAATAATGTTGTGTGATGAAGTCGTTCTCAGTACCTCGTACTCCTGGTCGGAACTGGCCAACCAATTAGGTCATGTTCCGAACAGCTATAAAACCCAAGCTTTTTTTCAGCGGCGCCGAACGGTCGTTCGTTTCGAGTTCATTGAGATCAGTTGATAGTATTTTAATCAGACGAGGTCTTGAGAAAGTGATTTTCATGGTATCAGGACAACTCGTACCCACGGCAACTCGTACCAGTCAAGTCGTACCCAAAATTGGACGACTCGTACCCAATTTCGGCTGGACAGCTCGTACCCACAGTTAGACAACTCGTACCCAAGGTTGGACAACTCGTACCCACAGTTGGTCAACATTTACATGCTCTTTAATTGTATGAGCGAAGGCGAATATTGTTTGAAGGACTTGATAAGATTTGTGTCTGCTTTCAATGGGTGTGCAGAAAGGCAAAAACTTTCCATTTTTAGCATTTATCTCAGCAGAACAGTCTGAACAGACTTCGCCGAAAGTCAATTTCGCCGGTATGGACATTTCACCAAGAGAGCACATCGAAGGAAACAGGAAATATTTAAATTATATATTAATACAGGGGTGTAGATACGGGAGACGACCCCCCCTCCCACCTCCCCTCCCAAAAATCGTGTAATCTTTGGCTCTTCGTTAAATTTCTGAGGGCTTTTCTACGTAATATTTTGTTGTACTGGTAGTCATACCCAGCAGTTCACGTGTTTCAGGGTTAATGCAGTCCTTTCCTGGTCAAATTACATCTATATAGACCTGTGCCAATTTTTGTTTCGATCGGCCGAGGCACGAGAGTCAGGTACCTAGAGAGAGAGAGAGAGAGTGAGAGAGAGAGAGAGAGAGAGAGAGAGAGAGAGAGAGAGAGAGAGAGAGAGAGATTCACTTTTATTCACATTTATAGTCTAATTGCAAACCTTACAAAAATGCTAATTATCATTTAATTTTCATGATTGTCATGGAAGATAATTGTTAGAAAAACACACCTCCCAACTGGAAGATTAACTTAACTGGCGATAATAATATGCACAGATAATTGGAAGAAAATTAAACACCAATCGATTATAAGGTAATAGATGATAGAAAATAATTCTTCGTGATCTCACACCTGGCACTGCAGGGTAAGTCGGGATACGGACACCTGCCCCCGACTGTTTGCCCCCTGTCAAAATTGACAGAAGAGGACACCTGCCCCCCTTAGGATTTTCCAGGACTGGACACCTGCCCCCCTACTAAATTTTATTAACAGGACACCTGCCCCCCCAGTTAATTTTTATACCATGCCCCCCCCCCCCCCCTGATATTTATACACCTTGGACACATCTAATAATAAAAACTAAAAGTGTCAATTTGATTTATTACCAAAACAGCACATCAATACAATAGGAACCCATTTAATCTCATTTTAATAGCACTCAAGTATATTCCCCACCATTGCACATATATTTTTTTCTAGAAAGGGGGGGTTCCAAAATGACACAATTCAGAAACACATGGAGGAAAGAGCCCAAGATAGGGAGGATAGAATGAGGGAGAGGGAGGAATGGCGTCTGAGGTATGGTGTCATGGAGCGAAAACATGCTCAGCAGGAAAAAAACATAGAGAGTCTTACAAGAGAGATGGCACAAGAAAGAATAGCTGCTCATGAGAGGTTTGTCACTATGACAAACCAAATCGCTAACCTTTCAGCCCAGCTGGGCTTGCAGAGACAACAGACTCCGCAAATCTCACTGGACAGTAGTGTTGCATCAGCAGGTGTTCCAGCAGCCACTGTGGCTTCTGCTGGGTCACCTCCTTGCAGCCCAATCAAGGTCATTGCCATTGCAGAGGTCCACGCGGAAGCAGAGGCCTTGGACAATTTGGATAATCTGGACAACTTGGACAATTTCTTTATTAGAGAGATTCTTCCCACCGAACTCCAGGTGGTAGTTTCCGAGGGACATGTCCCTGAGAAGCCATCATCTGGTCGGGGGACACATGCCCCACTAAGGAAACTTTCAAAGACCCAGCAGATCCTTGCGCACTGGGTACCATCTGCCCGGACAAAAACCTAGAAACAATGCTTGCCACACCGCGGGACAGAGTACCTAGCATAACAGCGACCCGTCTCAAAATAACAGCAAAGGAAAGAAATCACTAGATCTTAAAAGTGAGATGGTGGAGGTGGTGGATGGTCAAGGCTTTCATCACACCGTTGACCGACAGGTCAAGAATGTGAGGAACTGCCCTCCCATCACCCCCTCACCCAAACCACTCTCTCATCCAGAAACTAACGATGAGCCTCAAACAAATCTGCCAGTGCCTCCTCCACTCATGGAGACATCCTGGTCAACTGTCGTCTCTAGGAAGAAGGGTAAAAACGTGACACCCAACAGCCAAAACCAGAAGGGGGGGGGGGGGAATCAAGCTAGCAGCCAAAACCAGAAAGGGGGCAAAATCCAGGCAGTCTCCCCAATAATAATAATAGTAAAAACAAAACCAACGGCATTAGGGAGGGCAGGGGAGACACCCCCCCCCCAACCTCACTGTGGTACTACCTAGGGTTCACCCCGATACACCCAGAGAAGCCATCAACCCAGGCCTAAACAACTGCAAATGGGAGAGATTCCACTCCACCGCCACGGACAAGGTCACGTGGAAAATCAAAGTCACCTGTCCCAATAAGGAAACCAAAATAAAAATAATCAAAAATGGGATCCACATCAATGGCAGGTGGCACGCTGGGGAGGAATACAATACCTCCCCAACGCCCATACAGTGCCACAAATGCCAAAAGTTCGGGCATATTGCCAACAAATGCAGAGGGAATCTAACCTGCATGAATTGCGGAGAATCACATCTCACCAAGTCATGCAGGCTAAAGTCCCCCTCTTGCCCCAACTGTAAAGGAAGTCACCCCAGCAGCTACCGGGGGTAATAATAATAATAACACTTTGGCCAGCCGCTGATTTGTCGCGGTTCTCGGACGAGAAGGCCATGGTTACCCCTGTACTCCCAACTGCCTCCCTATTCCCACGCTTCTCCTCTCCTCCCAACACTCAGAGACGAACTGCTTGATGATATCCCTTGTCCCATTCTTCCCAATCTCTCCGATTAGCATATTAACCCTCTCCTTTGAGTCTCCCCCTAACCACATGTCCTTCATTCTCCCATCCCACTTCCCCATTATACTCCCAGTGAATCTCATTCTTTTAGACTGATACTTTGGGCATTGTAGAAGAAAGTGTTCCAGGGTCTCCACCATGTTCAAGTTACACGTCTGGCACTCCCTTTCACCGTCTTTCCCAATTTTCCCCTCAGCTCCAGGGATCGCGACCTCAGCTTGAACAACAGTGACCCCCCCCCCCCCAAAGGTGCCATCAAGGTACTCTTCAAAACCTGGCTTCTCTTTATCACGCAGGCCACCCAAAGACCTCTTTGATTTGACCCCCTCTCGCCAATTACGGTTACAATCCTCCATGACCCTTTCTCTGACGATTTTCTTACCCTGGTTTGCCTCAACGTCCAGGTCCGAGATCTCCAATAAGTAGTTCTCTACTAGCTCCCTCACTTGAACCATCCACCCCGTTTTGATATTTGAGTTGAAAATTCTCAGGAACATTACTTTACACCATCGGCTGTCGGGGAGATTTACCAAATAATTAAGATAACCGAGCTTCAACAGGTCTATCCTGTCCTTGATCCTCATCCACCCAAGCTCACCCCTGATTGCTTCTAGCGCTGCGGCATTACTCGACCCCGTTATCCATCGGCCTGCATCGTTCTGCAGGATTTCCAAGCTCTTTACGGCCTTCTGGTTTAGGGGTACCACTTCCGTACCGTATGTTATACTTGGCAGCCCCACCATTTCCCAAATGGTTTTCCCCACGAAAACCTTATTGAAACTGTTTCTCCCTATAAGTTTCATTTGGTTAAGGATTCACTTCCCCTTCAGAATCAATTTATTTGTGTGGTTCCGGTAGATGCCTCTTCCTGTAATGTTTATATTTACCCCCAAATACTCGTAATCACCTGTCTCTCCCACACTGAGAAGTTTGCTGCTCCCTTCCGGAATGCAGAATTCACCCACTCTCCACCTTCGAGTGGGGTCCACTTTGCGGCCCACAGGTACAACTTTGCTCTTGCTTTCATTAAGTTCGAGTCTCCATTTGCTCCCATATTTCCCAACAATTCCCAGCATTTTCGTTAGCCCCTCTTCGCTTTCTGACACTAGAACCATACCGTCTGCAAAAAAATAGCCCTGGGATCTTCAAGTCCCCAACTGCTACCCCTCCTCGCTACGCAGGAGTTCATCTCCTAAACCTTTGATGTACAATGCAAACAGGATTGGCGAAAGGATACACCCCTGTTTTAGGCCTATCCCCATAGGCACACGTTTCGTTGTAATGTTTCCCAGGCTAAGTTCACTCTGTACATCTTTATATAATGCTTTCATAATTCCAACAAACTCGCCTCCTAAGCCCATAGCCTCCAGCTTGCGCCACATACCTTCCCTCCATACTCTATCGTATGCCTTTTTGGTGTCCTCATTTCAAAAAAGTAAAAACCGCCATCGAGCTGAAAAACCTAAATCTCATCAAGCCTGACAATGCGTCATCTCCACATACCGTTTGCTCCCTTGTAGCCGGATCCCTTTACTCAGTATTAAGCAAACACGCTAAAACCAATCTGTCCGACATCTGCCAAGATGTCAGCCGATCGGCGTCCCGACTTTTCAAGACGCATATTTCGGAATCACTAATCAAAGCCGCTATCAGCTCAGACTAAAGCACCTGTCTAACCAATATCTAAAGCACCGCTACTAATTCCCACCCCTGTCATGAATAAGCTACAAATAGCCGTGTGGAACGCTAGAAGCGTTAATAACAAAAAACTTCAAATGGGCCGATACTTCGACGATACAGACATTATCTGCATCTGAGAAAGTTGGCTTCAACCCAGCAAAAAATTTTCAGTTAGCGGGTTCAGCACTGTTAGAAGAGATCGACAAATCACTAAAGTTGGCAGCGTTGCTCTTCTAATAAAGCAGAACATCAAAACTAAAACCATTAAAACTAATCACCTCGATGCAGAGGTGATTGCTACTGAAATCACTGTCGACAATAAAAACATCGCGATTGTTTGTTATTATAACGACCCAAGCAAAATTGTTTCTGACACTGTCTTTGAATTCTTTACGAGGAAATACAAACACTGCATTTTCCTCGGCGACTTCAATGCCAAACACTTGTACTTTGTCTGTGACAAAACCACCCCCAACGGTGAAGCCCTCCTTGAAATCACAAAAAGCATAAACTTCATGTGGTTGTGAATGACAGTTCAGCAACTTATATCAGTAACAACCCATTATTCTCATCCGAGATTCTCGATCTAATTATCGCCAGTGACTTCCTGATAAATCACATCGATGACCATTGGGTCGGCGATGATGACTTAGGCAGCGATCACCTCCTGGTCCATGCCTCACTGCAGCTAGGAAATGGCCAACTCGGGTACCCCCCCCCCCCTCCCCCACACTCTCCGCGGAAATTTCAGAAAAATTAATTGGAACCTCTACCGCGACATCATCGATGTCAAACTCACAAACACCCCCTATCTAATGCAGCAGAACTAGAAACCCAATGCGAGGGCATAGAGAAAATCATCAACTCAACCATAAACGAAATATGTCAAAAGAAGAAGTGCTGCCCTGGAGAAATACTATCTCGGGCGACACACTGTCACTAATCAAAACCAAACGGAAAGCTCTTCGCGCTCTTAAAACCGAAACTGACCCCAGTAAGAAATCTGACCTTAAAAAACATACAACCGCCTTCATGGCGAAGTCAAGGAAGCCATCAAAGCTGAAAAACAAGCCAACTGGGAAAAGGTAACAGTCAATCTAAACGGGGTCCAAGATGCTAAAAAATTCTGGGACTCTTTCAAAATCCTAACTGGGCAAAAGAGTAAGGGCGAAAAGCAGCAGCCAAACCTCTTAAGAAGGAAGACGGTTCTTTCACACGCACCGACAAAGACAAGGCCGACGCCTTTGCCGACCTCCTAAGAAAAACGCATCGCCCGCATCAAGGCACGGGCAATGATGACGCCGTCATTAACGCGATTGATGACTTCATCAATAAGCACCCTGATATCTACCGTGACCCCAAATTCGATAACGAGCCAGAAGACGGGGATGACGATGACCTCGTCACACCCATCACCAATGACGAAATCAACAACGTCATAAAAAAAATGCAAAAATTCCTCCTCACCCCGCGAAGACGAAGTGAGCTACAAAATTCTAAAACAAAGCCCTTATTCCCTAATTGAAAAACTAAACAAACTGTTCAATGCATGCCCCACCCATGGCTACTTTCCCAAATGTTGGAAAAAGCGATCGGTGTCATGATACCAAAACCTGTCAAGGACCCCTCCGATCCAGCCAGCTACCGCCCAATCAGCGTCCTCAGCTGCATTGGTAAGACATTCAAACGAATCCTTACCAATCGGTTCAGGGGGCACCTTGAAGACACCGATTTTTTCAATAAATGGCAAAGAGCTTATAGAAACCGTAAAGAAGGCATCGAGCATGTCTACTGAGTAGTCACCCAGATGAAAACCACGATCGACAATCAGCAAATAGGCGCGGCAGTCCTGTTAGACGTCGAAAAAGCATTTGACTCTGTTTGGCACAATGGAATGCGCTACAAACTATCAAAAATGAGACTCCCCATGAAATTGCTCAGATTACTATCCTCTTTCCTAAATGATCGGGAAATTAAAGTCAGAGTGAACAATGAAATGTCTGACAGTGTCCCCCTTGAAGCAGACACCCCCAAGGATCCGTCCTAAGCCCCCTCCTTTACATCTTCTATGTAAATGACCTTAACTTCTCCGAGGATTGTGTTGAAGTCTCCCAATTCGCGGACGATAAGGGCCTCTGGGACTCTAACAATACGGCCAACCTGCTCCAAAAACCCCTGCAGCGCGCTCTCGACGAGCTAGAATAATGGTGTGCCAAACGGAGAATAAAGCTAAACGCCAATAAAACCCGACGAATCAACTTTACTCGCAAAATAAGCAAACGTGACTTTGACCTAAAACTAATGGATAACAACCCAGAGTGCAAAGCGGCGAAATTCCCCGGCATCACCGTTGATCAAAAACTTTCCTTTAATAAACACACCGACGATATGGCGAAAAAAGCAACCAAACGCATTAACTTATTGAAAATGCTAAAGGGAACTTACTGGGGAGCCAACCAGTCCACCCAACTCAAAATATACAAAGCCTTTGTGCGCCCAGTACTCGAATACGGGGCAATCATCCTAACTGACCTCAATCAAACTAATAAGGGAAAACTCCAGAGGGTCCAAAATCACGCGCTTAGGGTCGCCCTCCGCGCCCCATGGGACACCCCCATCAAAACACTCTATGACAGGGCCGATATCCCCACCATCAAAGACCGCCTAGCCACCCTGGCCGCGAAAAATCACGACCGGCTAGCCGACAGTGAACTAATTTCCGAACTTGGAGCCATTTGCGAAAGCCGACAAAAGCCCAAAAATTTCAAGCAAAACTAAAATTGCTCGAGAAAAACTAGGGAACGAGAAGGTGAGATAACGGACAGATTAACAGATTAACAGTGGCCTTCTACCAGAAAGGGCTGCCTTCACCGACTCAATTAAAATTACATCACGTCTAAATACGGTACAAAACTAAACAGGCTCGAGAATAAATAGGGAACGAGAAGGCGAGTTAACAGGCAGATTAACAGCTTAACTGTGGCCTTCTATCAGAAAGGGCTGCCTTCACCGACTCAACTAAAATTACATCACGTTTAAATACTATATAAAACTAAACATGCTTGAGAATGAAGAGGGAACGAGAAGGTGAGCTAACAGGCAGATTAACAGCTTAACTGTGGCCTTCTACCAGAAAGGGCTGCCTTCACTGACTCAACTAAAATTAGATCACGTCTAAACACTGTATAAAACTAAAACTGCTCGAGTAAAACTAGGGAACGAGAAGGTGAGCTAACAGGTAGATTAACAGCTTAACTGTGGCCTTCTATCAGAAAGGGCTGCCTTCACCGACTCAATCAAAATTACATCAGGTTTAAATACTGTATAAAACTAAACATGCTCGAGAATAAACAGGGAACGAGAAGGTGAGCTAACAGGCAGATTAACAGCTTAACTGTGGCCTTCAAACCAGAAAGGGCTGCCTTCACCGTCTCAGCTAAAACTATATCATAATCCTATCCAATGACTGCATCAAACTAAAGCTACTACTTTTATTTTTTATTTTACTTCATTTTACAAATTCTAATGAAAACTGATTCTGCCTTCTCCTTTTAAGCAGGTACACAGAAGATGCTTTTTGATCAGCACCCAATAACCGCTATGGAGACTATAACCGTTATGGAAATTGCAACCCCCATGGTTCCAGAATATCCTCCACTCCATCCCTAGAAGTGGTCGACCACTTCAAGAGAGGCGAGCGTTGGCCCTGCGTCCCGCCTCTGCCCCTTTTTGTAAAGCGTCCACATTGCGCATTTTCTGTCCCACCCAAATAGGATTATAATGCAGGCCTGCCCCCGAACCAGGAAAGTTCGGGTCGTCTTCTGGTGGTCCCCGAAAGGGGTCGTTGTTGCTTTCTTCCTAGACGTCCCACCACACAATCAGAGACAGTCTGAGGCAGACTATACTTGCCAGTGATGGCCACATTCGAAATCATCTCCTAAGTGGCAGACTATACTTGCCTGAAAATCTAAAACTACTGCACCATCGGGGAGAGGTAGTACCTTTGTGAGAGGACCCAACCTCCCACACTGGTCCTCACACGAGGGTTCATCCTACTCCAATCAACGAAGCTATCCACCCGCCACGCCGCAACCGGAGATACCTGCCGAGTACCTGAACCCTTCCCTCCTTCAACACGCCTCGACATGAGTAAAGGAATCATATACAGTCACTGGGGGTCGAAAGGGCTTGTTCCCCAAACCGTCCCTGAGACCGCGTGAAACCATTCCATCCCGCGGCGCCCATCCTGAAAACCCCATTACAGCGGTTGTACTAAATATAGCAAGTCCCTAATAAGTCCCTAAGTCCCCTCGGATACAAAATACAGCAAGTCCCTCAAAACACGCTAATAGCGTCAAAAATTCAAAATTAGAGACTTTATCATAGATACAGCAAGTTGACAATTTATTTTTGTTTTTATTTGTTTGTTTTTTTCAAATTTAAAAGCATTAAATGCGTAACAAACTTTTGTTGTTTTGAACAGAAGTTCCGGCGATCTCCGAGTCGCGTGTGTGTAAATTAAAAGTACAATTTTTAAAAGAGATGCTTTTGAAATGCTATCTGAAAATGTTTTTTTGATACTTACTTGTTTTATTTTATTTTTTTATTTAATTTTGACGTTTATATTCACCATTTCTGCTTGTTTTTTTCAAAAGTTCAATAAGTAGATAAAATGGCAAAGCCGGTTTCTGAGCAGAGTGGTTCAAGTGACGATGCCACCCTTCCAAAATCTGCTTCAGCACAGCTTTATAGTCCTTGGCCCTCCTCCCTGGCATAAGAACAAAAACCTGAGTCAACTGTTTTGTTATTTCATCTCATCGAACAAAAGCATGTATGGACATTAACTGGATGAAAGGCTCACGCACCACTTTAAATGTCTCATCTATATACAAGGTTTTTGCAGAACCAAGAATTTCCAGTTGCTTTTGGGTTACGAATATTAAATGCCGCCTTTCACCGACATGCACGTCTCCCTGCAGAACGTCTGCACCAATAAATTGTTCATTCAGTTCTAATTCTAAGTCAGTTGGTTCCTGTGGTCGAAGTGCTTGCCGTGTCTTATTGGCCATCCTTGCCAAATTTACTGGTTTAGGTACCACAGGACAAGGCGCTGCAGTATCAACATGTTGTAAAAGAACTCGCTCAATAATCGATCCCGAAGGTTGAAATATATTTGTCTTTGCTTCAGCCATAACAGCTGCTCTAATTTTTGATGCCTGGGAGAAACCAGGTTCTATCGGATGAATGTACGTGTTCATGAGCACCACGCTGAAAGTTATCACCTCTTTGTTTTACAGTAGCCGGATAGTTTATCACCTTAGAACGCTTTGAGCATCTCCACTCCACTTGATCATCGCGACGTCTTTTCATTGTGTATAAGTATCCTTTACGATCAGCCAGTTTTTGAGAGCAACTTTGCGTTCGTTGAACAATAACCTCATACACTGTTGTTTCCAAAGGATCGTTTTCTGCTGTGTCTGTTTCGAGTGAAGGCTCTGCTATTGAAGATTCATCCAGTGAGTTGGGAATGTCGTAATTCTCTCGCTCTATAAAAAAGAGAAGATATTTAGCACAGAACATAATAATAACATAAATCTTTGACCAGCCGCTGATTTGTCGCGGTTCTCATAAGAAAAGGCCATCATTCCCCCTGCACCCAACCCTCCCCTCCTCTCCTCCCAACATTCCGATATAAACTTTTTAATCGTCACTTCCTGGGTGGGTGGGGGGGGGGGGGTTGGCACCTACATTCTTTTCGCTATATCGGTTATGACATTAATCCCATAAATGTACATGTAACTTAACATCAAGATTATAATATTTGTTCCATCTGTTGTAATTGGGGGGGGGGGGGGGGGGGGGGGGTGTTGAATGAATGAAGTAATTAAAGAATAATGAATGAATTAAAGATGTCGAATGAACGAACGAACGAATGCACGAACAAATGAACAAACGAATAAATGAATGAAAAAATTACCTTCTAAAGATGACAAAGATGCAGCAATACTGCGTTCAGATGTATTGTCCATTGCATTTTCTATGTGAGTTAGCTCAATCAGTTCAGCTTCAAATATTGCTGCAGCACAAGAAGCACAAGTCCAATCTTTGGATCCATTATGGGCAGCTTGTCGATAATGTTGTCTGGATATATTTGTATTACAGACTCGATGTTGCCATATGTCACAACGTTCGCATAACAGACTCTCCTGGCTTGGTCGGACTTTATTAGAACAATCTATGCAAGGATGTTCCACTGTGAATGATAATTTTCCAGTGAAGAATTGGATATTTATGAAAAATGTGATGTTTATTTAAAGAATACAGTTATAATATTATTAAGAATAATGCACTTCAATCTTTATTGTCACTTCTAGAATCAATTGTTCGGACATGCGAAGACATAACAGATTACAGAGAATTTATTGGAACAAACAAAATGATTTCTTTTAACTCGTTGTTTACCCAACATTCATACCTGATGGACTGTTGATTGTCATTTCAACGGGCCGTAATTAGAGTTTTGATGTCGTTGTTTATATAACATTCATAAGTGATGGAGTGTTGATTAGTAATTACTCTATCGGTAACTTTAAAAGTTTTTTTTTTTTAAATCGCCGGTTGTGGGGTCGAACTTAAAGCCATGTATAATCGCCTCCACGATTGTTCCACAAAATGTTGGAAAGTAGCTACAGGAGTCATGATACCCAAACCCGACAAGGACTTGAGCAACCCAGCCAATTACCGCCCAATCAGCCTGCTCAGCTGTATTGGAAAAATTTTCGAACGGATTCTCACGACTAGACCCCACAGCTATCTCGAATCAATCGGCTTTTTCAATAAGTGGCAAAGGGCCTACAGAAGCCAAAGAGAGGGAATCGAGCATGTTTATAGACTGGTAGATTATATGAAAACGGCGTCTAGTCAAAATGAAATAGGAACCGCGCTATTACTCAACGTAGAAAAAAAGTGTTTGACTCTGTCTGGCACAATGGATGAGATACAAAGTAGCTAAAGTGGGGCTACCTACCAAAATTCTAAGGATCATACCATCATTTTATCTGATCGAAAAATCAAAGTGAGGGTCAACCGCGAGGTGTCAGACGAGGTAAAATTCGAAGCGGGCACTCCACAGGGTTCGGTCCTTAGCCCGCTTCTATTTATAATATATGTGAATGACATTGACAAAGTAGGGAAGAACCATGTTGAACTATCTCAATTCTCAGACGACAAAGGAATGTGGACGGCCAGTAAGTCTCGAAACATAATACAAAACCGCCTGCAGGATACCACCCGCGACCTGCAAGACTGGTGCGCTCTGTGGCGCATCAAGCTAAATGCCGCGAAAACACAAAGAGTCACATTCTATAAAAAGCAAAGGAAAAAAGCGGTCCCTAATATTGAGCTTGAGCTTTACGATCACAAACTTAAAGCTAGTAATGAGGCAAAGTTTCTGGGATTCACCCTGGATAGCAGTCTCAATCTAAACAATCACGTAAACTCAGTCACTGTCAAAGCCACTAAACGCACCATTTTCCTGAAAATGATTAGAGGTAAAAATTGGGGAGCCAATAAAGAAGTTCTCCTCAAGCTTTACAAATCATATATACGCCCAGTACTAGAGTATGGGGCCATAATAACGAGTGACCTGAATAAAACCAACATTGAAAAACTACAACGGGTCCAAAATCATGCCTTGCGCGTGGCTCTGTGCAAGCCCACGTGGACATCGATAAAACTACTTCACGATATAGCAAAAATAGACACTATAGCAATGCGCTTAAACGATCTTCAAAGCAAAACTTTAAATAGACTCCAAGACAGCGAATTAATAATTGAACTCAATGCGCATCGCGTCCTCGATAGGAAAACTAAATAATTTGGGGGAATCCAGCGAAAGGGTTAAAGATTACATCATTGCGATGGGGTGAGCCAGGCACTCGGTGACAAAAATTCAGAACTGGCTGTGGGTGACACGATACGCACGAAAGCTTGCCTCTGTTACCAGTGGGAGTTGCAAACAGCGAGGAAAATTTCCACCTGCTGCCGGGTCTCCCCTCCCCGAGATATAAATTTCGGGGAAAAATGCTGGCTTCCCCATCCCCATGTCACTTGTCGTCACGGACGGAACAGTTGTAAATTAAAAACGGAATTGCTCCAATTTTCAGCTCTCTATCTTTTCTACCTCCTCTATCTCATCAGACACACATTGGTGACTGGGTCCTATTTTACTAGTAAACCAGAGCCCGTTTACCGCAGTGAACAGGTACTGCTTCATTCCCGGAGTTGATAAACCATGACTAACTGAATGTGACCTCAAGTATTTATTTGAACCACTTTATCAGGTGAGCGATTAAGACCCCTTGGAGCCTCTTGTTTTGTTTGCACTTGCCCCAAAACTACATTCAGAAGTCCAAAAAGCGAGATTCAATTCTTATTTTGGCACCCTATGCGTTTCCACATGGCGCTGTGTGAAAATTACTATAAAAGTTCATGGCCCAACACGCAACGACCATTGTCATTCATTTCTTATAACACCTATAGTTTACAGTTAGTTGACGGGGGTGTCAGAGCCATGATATGGTGGAATAAGAAAACATTGTATACTTATTCGAAACACTTCGCTAGGTGTGTTCGTATTGGACAGGTAATTCCTTGTCTGCAAAACACCTAAAGTTCTTAGCACAGGGAGCTATATGGGTGTCCATTTCATATTTATGTTAAATACGATAATATGTGACAGAATATCCATTTATACCACTCAACCAATATACCGATGACTCGAACTGAAATACTTTATAAATTGGTCAAAGTTATATACTTTATAATACTTCTATAGGCATAGTATTGCTACGAAGAATTATTTCTTGTTCTCGACCGAACTGACTCACATGTGACATTGATCATTTTGTAAAAACTCTTCTGATAAGTCTCGGTGATTTGCTTTGCAACGAACCTGATCCCATCAGATCTGCCTTCCTACGAATCTGCGCCATTGATGGAACGAATCAGCGCCATGACATGTCTCAAAATTTCCCTATTGGCTTCAAAACTACGTAAGATAATATTACTATTTAACTTATCCTGAACTTGTGAGTTGTAGAACTGAAGATTTCGTGAGTAATTGTATTTCTCTGTTATGTTTTTATACAACAATCTTGTTTGGAAATCAGGTTGTACAGAAAAGCTTCTAGAACTGGACTGATCAATGCCAGTTTTCACACAAACTGAAACAAAATACGTTCTCATTTTGTAACTGGAGATGCTCGAGGACTCAGTGGGACCCAGAGCAATTGTAATAATTCCCCTGAGTTCTTTTCTGGTTAAATACCATATTAATCATATCAATATCATTTGTTGTCGATAAATCCGCATCTTCATGTTAAAATTGAAAGGAATCTGCGCAAAAATCGTGATCGAATCCGAGCGGAAGTAATGAACGAGCTGACTCTGTTAGCGCCGGTAACATCCAGTGAGTAAGGCGCGAGTCAGGAACCTGAAGTTCAGCATCTAACTCCAGGCTCCTGGCTCGTGTCGAAGGTCTCTGTTCTGTACTTTTGGAATTTTCTGCCTTATTTTTTTCGCAGCACCTCCAATTTTACCTAGAGTAAAGTTGATCATATATGAATTTCTAAATGTACATTGGTTGATGTATAAAAATGATTGGTTGAATGTTAATCGAAGAGTTTCATCTGTCGAGTCTTCATCAGGTGTGCTGATCTTATCTGATGAAGATTATATATATAGTCCCTGCTCCAGAATTCAACAGAGTAGAGTAAGTCTCAAGATAAAGAAGAAGTATCAGACAGGAATATTGTGACGTCTAGAGTTAGTTGAGTTAGTAAGGCAGGTTCAGTGCATCAAAGGTGATACAAGTCATCAGAAATAAGATTCCTCAGTTTCATCAATGCAGTTTGTCTTGTCTTTACTACAGGATCAGCAGAGCAGCAACTGAAGAAATGTTCAGTAGTTTCATTCTCTTCTTTGCATAACTGACAGGTTGATGGTGTGTTCTTGTAAAGGGGGCTGTTTTTTGTAGAAGGTGAGTTCCAGTAAGTAGACGGGCTTTGATGATACATTTTCGTATGTCATGCTGGTTGTTCTGCTGTGTTTCCAGAGAGGATGGGGATGATCAATCTTCATCATCTCAGAGTTCAAGTAAATTAGTGATGATTTGCAACTTATTTCATCTGCTAACTGTTTTCCCAAATAGCGGTGTACAGCCTCATCAACAAGTTTTTTCCAGGATTCTTTATTCATGGATTGGTCATTACATCAAAAATTGATGGAAGGTGGTACGGCTAACGAAGACTTCTTGCATTGATGAACCAGCTACCTGACTCGAGAGATTTTGTTGAGAGTTGTCTGACTGCAGTCTCATTTTCTATTGATGATTCTTGTCTGGTAAATTTTCCCAGGAGATTTAGCATTTGCTTGTGTAATAGTGCCTTTACCGGTGGTTGGACTGAGATGGCGTAAACAGCAGCATTAGAAGGTCTTACGGGTAAAGACTATAGTTGCTTCAGTGTTTTCTTCTGAAATATTTCCATTTGTTCAAGCTCATGTTTCGTGATGTGTGTGACTTCAAGCCCATGAAGTATTATTGGTACAACAAAAATTCTCCATAAATGGATGGATACATGAGGAGAAAGTCTATTTCTTCTATACAGTCCTGCTCCCAGGAATCCATAGAGTGTTTTTCTTCCTCTGTGAATTCTACATTCGACATCTAATTTGTTGTTATTGTTCCTATTAATGCCCACATGGGTTACGGTTTCTGGAGTTGGAACTACTTAATCTTCAAATGTAAATATGTTGTTACTAGAAGATTTATGAGGAGCTTCATAAGAGACGACGGCACGTTTGGATGCATTTATGCGACATCTTTCGGTGTTTGAGTAATCTTCTACTTCATTTAGCAGAGTCTGAAGTTCTACAGAGTTATGGCTCAATAACGCAACATCACCAGCACATAAGGAGTAGGGAATGGAGATGGAACCTATTTTCCCTCCTGTGAATTTTTCTTTCAATTTTATCAATAAATTATTATTATATCTTTTTATAGGGGGCACGGTGGCGTTGCGGTAACCGGTCCTCGTCAGATCACCGAAGTTAAGCAACGTCGGTTAGTCCTCGGATGGGTGACCATCTGAGCGATTTATTCGGACTCCCGCGTTGTGTCCTTGGGCAAGGCACTTAACCCTGATTGTCCACATGGGGTCATGATGACGCCGTGTACTAAGGCGTACTGCACGTCCATGGTGCGCATGTCTTCAACCAATCTAACCCTGCCTGTGCTGCAATGCGGAGTTACGATCTTGGGGAGCTGGCAGCTGCTCGGCGTTGCTCGGTGGTTCTCTACGGGTACTCCGGCTTCCTCCACCCGTAAAACTGTCACGGTCATGATTAGCTATTGTGCATAAGTATGTGACCTTAAACACCAATAAATAATTTTTTTTTTATAATGCTGTGCTGTGCTGACAGGACGCCACCTTGTCGAACACCTTGTAGGATTGCTAGTTCTGATGCCAATTTATCATTCCATCTGACCTGCGATTTCATTCCATTGTAGAACTGTTCCATAATGAGCCATTCATCTCCAGGGATGCCATCAAGGTATAATTTTCTCAGAAGAGGATTGCCAGGGACAACATCGAATGCCTTCTGTGCATCAAGAGTAGCCAAATGAAGTGTTTTTTTTTATTCTCACATGCTTCAGTAATTACTTCAGTGATGAGAAGTGCTGCATTCACAGAAGATGATCCAGTTGTGGACCCTTTCTGTAGTCTTGAATGTGCTTTGATCTGATCTTTGTATTAAAATCTTTTCCATTATTTTCATAATTATAGATGTCACTGTGATGCCACGATAATTTGTTGGTAAATTCTTTCGCGGCATTTTTCTTGTGAACAGGAGTTATGATTCCCAATTTTAAAATGTCCGGAATTTTTCTTGGCTGGAAGCAGATGTTGAGAATTTCTTTGATATAATTACTCACTTTTTGTCCACCAAATTTCAAATGTTCAGCTTGTAAGCCCATGATGTCTTGAGCTTTACCATTTTTCAGTTATCTTATAATGTCATCAATACATTCAGATGGTACCTCCTCTAGCGGTTGATTTTCAGACAAACAAATATCTCGTATCAGCTGGATGTCTTTATCCACTTCTTTTCTGTGTTTTTCATTATTTTTTTTGTCTTCAAGAGGGTAGGCAAGTTGCTGGAAGTAGTGTGCCCAGCCTTTCCTGGTGTTATCATGATTTGTTAAGCACTCCCAATCTACTATTTAATTTATAGGTTCTTCCGTGACAAGACAACTCGATTTACTTTGAGATCTAATTAGATGGCAGAATAGTTTTTTTATCACCCTTTTTGGCATTCATTATTCTTGAAAGCTGTTTCTCTTTCATTCTAGCTGTGTGTATTCTTTGGATCTTTTTCAAAGTTTTTGCTGTCATTTTCGTCGTTTTTAATAGATGGCTTGAAGAGTCTTCCAGTCGTCTTCCATTTGTAAAGAGTTATCTTTGCAGAACGTGAAGCATCGTGTATTTCAGCTGCCCAGGGAATGATGGTTTTCTTGGCAGAAAGTTTTCTTGATTTTGGAATACTCTTCCTTGCTGCTGTCAAAAAGACTTCACTTGAGTGTTTGAGTTTATCTTCGAGACTGTAAGTTGGAACATCATGTAGATGATTGTTAATTATTGTAGGAAGATTATCTGATTGCATTTTCCCAATTAAGACTAGAGGAATGTGGAGGCGATGACTGAAGTCTCTTGTGGTGCTTACTAATTGGTATCCTGGCAGATACAGGAACATGATCTGATGTATTGATGTGACTTCTTTCTGCATTCTCTATATGCAATAGTAAATCTTTTTCTTCCATGGCCAGTATATATAGGCAATTTCTGAACAGTCCCGCTCATTGCAGGGATGAAATGTTGGTTTGGACATTAAGGGTTTTGAGTCGGACAGAACTCATGAACTCATCAAATATGGTATCTCTTTTCATATGGTTTCTTATTTTTAGAGATGCATTCCAGTCACCGAAAAGCTTCGGGAACTGTCTCTCTGAGAGAGGGGCGATATCGAATAACGTTCGAATCCGGTTGTACTAAATACAGCAAGTCTCTAACAAGTCCCTCAAAACAGACCGCTAATAGCGTCAAAAATTAAAAATTATAGACTTTATCATAGAACTGCATTTGACTATTTATTTTTGTTTTTATTTCTTTGGGTTTTTTTTTTCAAATTTAAAAGCAGTAAAAAATGGATGCTTTACAATCTTTTGTTGTTTTGAACAGCAGTTCCGGCGATCTCCGAGTCACGTGTGTGTAAAATTAAAGTACAACTTTTAAAAGAGATTAAATGCTACCTGAAAATGTTTTTTTGATACTTACTTGTTTCATTTTAATTTTTTATTTCATTTTTTGTTTGTTTGTTTGGAGGGGGATCTCGACCCACTTTGGATATTATAATTACAGGCGAGCGTTACAAACGATTTTTATGTACAAAATATTATTTGTTAAAAAATCCAGTTATGATTTTGTTATTTTAAATATTATTTTGTTCTTACGTTTGTAGCGTGTTCCTGTGACTAGATATGGTAAAGTCGGGAGTGACTAGATATATATATGGTAATGTCGGGAGTTTGGACGAAATATCACCTGAATTATCTTTGAAGAAAATCAAGGCTTTATTCACGTTGATACATGCTATATTCATAAATATAGATGGTTACAAACGTGCCACTCTGCAAATATTTTAAAATTTTTTTACAGAAATATAGTTTGTAATGTCAATGTTTTACATTGTAGGTCCGTTTAAGTTGGAACAAACTTTTAACAACTGTTTTGTGTTCACCTCACCATGAATGTAACTGTTCCATACCTCGAAGAGCTTACTTTGTATTTGTCTATATTGCTTTCTTTGGAGCTTTTGCAGTTTCCTTTCCGATAACAATGTGGTGTTCAATGACACCAGAAGACTTTCTGCGTGAAGAGTATTCACAAGAGTATACAATGGTGCATTGCAACCTGATCGGCCATTCAGTCTATTGTGCACGCCACCCCTCAGTGTCATTGTTAGTTCTTACACTTTGGTTGAAAACACTCCACTTCTGTGGAGGCCAAACTCTGCTGTTGATCCAATTTCTTTCAACATATCCCACAAACTGCTGAAACTTAGGGGATGAGTTACACTTGCTTTCTAACTCTCTGAACATTGGTTCAATTTTTTCCTGTGCTAGGAAACACAGAGCCATGATTTTACGTAAGTACTTATTAATCGACCTACTGTCCTTATATTCACAGGACAAACCTATCTCCTGAATATTTCTCCACAGGGCCTGGGTGAAATGAAAAGCACATCCACGTATTTCTGCACCAGGATACACATTTCGGAACGCATTTCACATAGCTGCTTCAAAGTCAATGACGAGCTCTTTGACTACAAATTCACCACATAAAGTCTTTATACTGTCCAGAACTGCTACATAGTACCGCACTTCTGAACGAGAAAAATAGTGGGTCGAGATCACTAAAAGTGGGTCGAAGTCACTCTGGGTCGAGATCACCAAAAGTGGGTCGAAGTCACCAAATCGGGTCGAGGTCACTTTGGGACGAAATCGTCATGGGTCGAGGTCACTGGACGCCAGTGCTTAAGTTCTGTCCGGCTTTCATCCACAATTAAATCTCTCTGTTCCGACCCTGGCTGTTTAAAGCGCAGAGAAATAAATAAATAAATAAATAAATAAATAAAAGTGGAGATAAATAAATAAATAAATAAATAAATAGTTTCAGAAAGTCGTAACGGGTCAAACTGAACAAACGCAAACACCGAATAGCAAGCTTGCTTAAAATTCATCATGTTTTGTGAATTAAATCTAGAAAATAATTTACGAAAATCAACAGCTTGGCATCGTCGTCTGAACACACTTTGGACCAGATTGAGTTTTTACAAATTGGTACCGGCTCTACAGACAGAAGCAGAAAATGTCGAATTAAGAGTCCAGGCATCAGATTTTGAGACGGACGCACGCTATTGTATGTGTTAAATCATTATTGTTAACTATTGTTACATGTCTTTGTTGTGAAGAATATATATAATTAAATAATAAAGATAATAAAATATATGCCGCTAGCTACTTGTCACTTACAACCCCATGAGTCATGAGTATTAATAAAGATAATTTAATCCTATGCCGCGTATTACTTCTCAACTACCACTCCACGGCGACTTGTCCCGACGGCGACTCGTCCCACCTCGGGTACGGCGAGTTGTCCCGACGGCGAGTTGTCCCGTTCCCTTTGTTTATAATTATCGATGAAAATGCTCGATATATACTTAATAATTGCACATAATAAACAAATTTGACAGTCCTTTGCAAATTCATGTCTGAGGTTAAATTTTGTGGGTGCTTTACGTGATAAATGATGTGTTTTTTAAGGGACTCGCTGTTATTAGTACATGAGGGGACTTATAGGGACTTATCGACTTGTTAGGGACTTGCTGACGACCCTTCGAATCCGAACGAGAATAGGAACAAATTCTTATATCAGGGAGCAGCTGATAGAAAGGGGCCTAAATGTTTTATCGGCATAATGGCGGAAAATTTTAAAAGTTTTTATGAACAACATATTGACAGTACCCGTCGATACAAATCGAATATTGAATCCATAATTGAAAAGGTATATGATCACGTGCATAATGGATGGACTAGGGCGACTGATTGATAATGAGCATAGCTATAATGTGGAAGTGCGAAGCATTTCCGAAAAATAAACACCGCTGACGTTCTATTTACCGCAATGAGTAGTCCAAAGCCGAAGGATCTTGGACAGCTTGTACCCTGGACAATTCTTTCTACAGTTAGGGGGTACGAATTATCTCGGCAAACTGTACGAATTGTCTCGATAAAAGGTACGAATTGTCTCAACAAAAGGTATGAATTGTCTCAATAAAAGTTACGAATTGTCTCCTTTATAATTATGGGTTCTACAGTATGCTGCAAGCGACGATAAGCCAATTTCGAAACTGCCATCTTTGGATTTTAATCTATGCAAGGTCACAGGTCGCGAGGTGTAAACAGTGCGATTTCATTGCTAACAAAGCATTTTCTTGGAATGTTTATACCTCGCGACCTGTGACCTTGCATAGATTAAAAGCCAAGATGGCAGTTTCGAAATTGGCTTATTACATGAATCGCCCAGGTCCGAGTTAAGAGAAAAGATTTAAACCTGTCCGATATTACGCCGACTGAATTAGCAATAATTAAATCCAGTGAGGCATTTCAAGAGAAAAGGATTAGCTCATGTCATGTAATCTCGGAGATAATTGTGTGAAGGATTAGTACAATTACTAAATTAGCCTCTGTACATCAACTCCACCTCAAGAAAACAAAGCAATCTTATAGACACATTCACATTTTATTCTGACAATTTCTGTCGACAATGTCACCTTGAAAATAACATTAATGAGCAATAGATTACACTGACAATTCTTCTTGAATTTTTCAATCACCTCAAGCTGAATTAACATACAGTTTTAAAATGTTGAGAACAAAAAACATCATAATATTATACGTCAAGTTAAGGTCATAGCGAACTCAGTCTCAATTATTTCTATTCAAACTTCGTTGTGACGGTGTTGTTCATTTTAAATAGTTTAGGCTACATGTTGGCCTTCAGTTCTCATTTTTCTGTATGCGTGCATTGGAAAAGGGTCCTACTAATTACCGACCAAAACCATCCCAAACTGACCAAAAGTGCTAATTACCGACCAAAACCCAATCAGTACCGACCAAAAAAATTAAATGAATACCGATCAAAAAAATACAATTTTTTAGAATCTCAAAGGTTTTTAGGTAGTTATTTGTGGGGCGAACACAGGTGCTCGGCACAAGCCGTGAACTCTAAAAAATTACATTTGATAATGATTTTTTGGATCGATTGTCTTCATCTCCCTCAATAGATATAAAATACAAGCTTGTATTTTATATTTTATATCCATTAAGGAGGTGGAGAAATTGATCCAAAAAATCCTTATTAAATGTCATTTTTTAGAGTTCTCAGTTTGGTCGAGTACCTGTAGGGGCAGAGTAGTCCAGTCATTACGAAATGGCCACAGAGAAGTCGGCCAAAACAATTTATGAGAAGTCGTGAGAGAACAGAACCTGGCTCCAAGACAAAGTCTACCCCACCCCATAGCAATTTAGGAGAAGTCAGACCACAAGAGAAGTTGGACCCCAAAACTACAGGATCATGGGCGTACGGGTCAAAGTTTTTAGAGGGGAATCAGGGGACTGGAAGCTTTTCCCCGAAATTAGGCGGCACTCTCCCGGAAAAAGGTTAGTCTGGAATCTGCTAGAATAAACTATGTAAATGCCTGTGTATCCATTGGATATCTGACGCGTTATCACTCTGATGAGACAGTAGTTTAAACTTGGAGTCCGTAATATATTTTTAGTGGGGTATTTTATATTACGGACGTTGGGTCCAAGTTTGGACTGACAGGCCGGAATCCCTTGTTGAAGACAATAGGCAGAATTTTTGATACTGCAGATATAGGTCAGTCAAACTTGCCTGAAAAAAATATGGAAACTGCGCGATTTTTCCTGAGTCAAATTCAGTTGTTGTTTGTAGCAATAAAATACAGGTCAAGTTCGATATTGGTGTTTCTCAGTCCATCTGCTGCAGAGTTATGGCCCCTTGAAAACACAATTTTTGAAAAAAAATTGGTTTCCGTTCATTTAAAGCTGAACTCCTTGACAGAGTTTTTTCAGATGTTGTTTTTATACGCCCGTTTGAAAAACGGGACGTATTATGTGAATGGTCTCTCCACCCGTCTGTCTGTCTGTCCATCCATGGACACATTTCGTTTCCGGACGATAACTTTAGTTGTAATGGTTTGAGCTGAGTTAAATTTTACATGTGGATTTAGTATGACAAAATACAGGATGGGTTCAATTTCCATTTCTAGTGGCCCATTTGCAGTAGAGTTATGGCTCTTTATTTATGGGAATTTAGCCCAACTTCTCCTTTCCGGACGATAACTTTAGTTTGCCTTGACCGATTTATTTCAAATTTTCAGTTTTTTTGTTTTTGACCACAAAATACAGCTCAAGTTCTCTTTTGACCACAATTGCGTATACCTTTCCAGAGTTATTCCCCTTGAATGATTGCAGATTTGTGGATTTTGTGGTTTCCGGATGATAACTTTAGTTTGCATTGACCGATGTTTTTCAAATTCTCAGATTTTGTTTTTGACCACAAAGCACAGCTCAAGTTCACTCTTGGCCATAATCGCATGTACTGTTCCATAGTTATTTCCCTTGCAAATTTGTGAATTATGTGGTTTCCGGATGATCACTTCAGTTTGCCTTGACTAATTTGTTTCAAATTCTCAGATTTTGTTTATGACCACAAAGCACAGCTCAAGTTCACTTTCGGCCAAAATCGCATGTACCTTTCCAGAATTATTCCTCTTGAATTTGTGCATTTTGTGTTTTCCGGATTTTAACTTTAGTATGGCCTGAATGATTTTTTATACGTTGAAAAAACCGTCAAATTATGGAATCAGTCTGTCTGTCTGTCCATTTGTCCATCTGTCGGTCTGTCCGTTCGTCAACATTTGGTTTCCAGATGATAACTTTAGTATTTTTTTTTCGATTGACTGCCAGGGATTTTTCTAGGTGACGACATGGGCCGAATATGGGCCCCATTCCCAATGAGATTTAGGCATGATTTTTCCCAATTTCTAACATAAAATTCCCAATTGGTACCCAGTGTCAACTTCATCATAATGATTGTGATTATTTACTGTGAAAGTAGGCCTTATTATGATGATAAAAGAACTGTAAAACCATAATTTCAAACAATAAAACCAACTTCTTAATTTTTAATGTGCCTGTAGAGAAGAAATGTGCATTTTTCTCCACTCTGCAGTGTCACCAGAATTCCCAATTTGGTCCAATAAGATGGCATTTTTCCCAATTGTATGGGCCCCTGGCCCCATTCCCAATGCCCCTAGAAAAATCCCTGACTGCTAAACTTGGTATGTGGTTTAATCAAGACAAAAGACAGGTCAAGTTCGAATATGGGGTCAGTTCGAACTTTGAAGTTCCTCTGAATTATGGCCCTTGTATATTTATTTATTTATTGGTGTTTAAGGTCACATATTTCTGCACAATGGCTAACCATGACCGTGACAGTTTTACGGGTGGAGGAAGTTGGAGTACCCGGAGAGAACCACCGAATGACGGCGAGGAACTGTCAGCTCCCCAACATACCAACTCCACACAAGCTGGGTTAGCATTGGTTGAAGACAGGTGCACTATCGACGTGCAGTACGCCTTAGTACGCAATGTCACCGCGCCCCCACGTGGGCAATGGGGGATGAAGTGTCTTGCCCAAGGACACAACGCGGTTGCCGCAGGTGGGATTCGAACCGAGGACCTCACGGCTTGCAGCCTGCACCTCTACCAACTGAGCCACCGCGCCCCCGGCACTTGTTGTACATAGAATGCATCAAATATTTGGTTTCCGGATGATAACTTATAATATTTGTTTTCCGATTGGTTCCAAACTTGGTATGTTGTTTAATCACAACAAAATACAGGTCAAGTTCGAATATGGGGTTTGTCCGAACAATTTTCACCCTCACCCCCATCCTTACCCCAACCCTTCAAACATACAAAACGGGCATATAATGTCCTGCTAGGCAGTGCTCTTGTTCACTTTTGTGGACAGGTTTTGATATTTTTTGTACGTGGAGTTTTACCTCACTGGCATATTGCCATGGTGGTAACTGTAACATTTTCAGGGTATTTTTCTTACTTTTAACCCTTTGAAACAAATGTGATACTCTTTGGACTTTTATGTGCAGGTTTTGAGGTTTTTCTGTCTTTTCTTCCAATTGGATATTTTTCAGGTAGAGTTTCACCTAACTGACATATTGCGATGGTGGTTACTGTGACATTATCCAGGTATTTTTCTCAATTTTAACCCATTTATGTGCCTCTTTTGAGGTTTGTCTTTCTTTTCTTCAAAGTGGAGACTTATCTTGTAGCATATTGCCACGGTTCCTATTTTATGTTAGCATGCTTCTTGGGGCTATTATTATATTATTTAACCCTTTAGCTGCTTATTTACTTTAATTTTGGACTTTTGTGTGCAGGTTTTGGACTTTTTTTTACTCCAGCCACCCCTTTACATTGGCCACCTGCTGGTGAGCCACGGGGTACTGATACCCCCTCTAGTTTATACTTACCAATGACCCAGATGGGGATTGCCCTCCCATGAGTGGGCACTCATACCTCCCCGCTGAATTATTATTTAGTACGCTCATTTTCAAAGAATGATGTTGGCGCCAATTCCGGTCTTTTTCTGACTACTGCTCATGCACAGATTATAAAAGTATGGAGGGCTAGATAGGACTTTTAATTTTTGGTATTGTATGCACATTTTGGGGATTGGGGGGTTCAAAATTTGTGTTTGCCCCTTGATAATATCGAGTTTGCATCAGCTAGTCTGGGCCATTGGTAAGTATAAAAAATATACAAATTACTTTAAATTTATCATTTTCTACACTCCAAAAAGTGGGAGGAGGGGAACATTTTGACAGTGGGTCACACTCATATCTCAAGCTGTCCAGCATGGTATGACTTATGTGCCCAGGACCAACACCAAATGAATCAATTCATTGGCAGTTCAAAATATGGAACAAGATCACTGAGGCCACTCATGGACATGGGTCATTCAGTGCTTTTTTCATAATTGCTAGAAATCACATATTATGATCCCCCAGCACCCCTCCCCCACCCCCCACCCCACCCACCCCACCGCAATGCATTTATAAAGTTCAAACATATATTTTTACACTGAAAATGTCATCTGCTGGAACCCAGGGAAATGAAGCAGTACATATTTTATCAATATTTGTGGTAAACAAGCTCTGTTTTACTGGTAAAATTGGACCCAGTCACCAATGCTTGGGGTGGAAGTCCTCTAAAATGGGCAACATGGGTATAAACCATTAACTAAACTTGACTTTATCTCCATGTTGAGGTCATGATGCAGAGATTTTTTGCCTCAAATACCAATAAATAAATAACACTCAAAAAAGTGGACAAAACAATTCTAAAAGTAGGAGAAGCTCATATCTGAAGCATGGCATGACTTTGGACCTGGGCCCAATACCAAATGAGTTGAAACTCAGTGGAAGTTTAAAATATGTGTTGAGGTCACTGAGGTCGCCAATGTGTCATTAAGTGCATTTTCAGATTTGCTTACACAAATGATTTTTTTTTTTTTATGAAACTCAAATCGACTTACAGAACTGCTAACCAAGCTGAAAGTGTGGATAATTTCAAGGTATTTGCAGGGATTCTTTTGAGTGTCTACAGGGGCCGAATATGGGACCCCTTCCCGATGGTATTTTGCCATGATTTTTCCCAATTCTAATTAAAAATTTCCCAATCTCAGTCCTCATTCAAATAATAACAAATTTAATCCCTCTCTAACTCTTGAAGGTCCAATTTTAACTTTTATCACTTTTTACTGCAACAAAACATGTGCCTCAACGTGCAGTTTTTAGATTTATTTGCTAGTTACATCCCAAGAACCTTGTCACTTGTTTGTAGGCAAGTCAAGACTTAGTTTAAACATTAAAACTTGCCTAGACACAACAGCAAAGCCACAGAATGTAGACTTTCACATAAATATCTTCATCATTTAATAGTGTAACAATTTATTAAACAGAGACTGATCATTATTTCATGCAACTGTTTGTTATGAAATGTACTAAATGTACATGTAGTAGCTTCTGTATTAATGTTTTCAGTTCAATATGAAGGTAACATTTCTTATTCTTTTGTGTTTCTTCTCCCAAACAAATTCCCAATTGTAGTCTTCATGATGCAAATTTTCCAAATTGCATGGAACCCAGATCCTTTCCCAAAGAAGGGAGAAGAATCCCCGATCTGACTCTTTGTCTTGTATTCTTACAGTACTCAAAGGAAAATGATAACCCTGCTGATACAATCTGCCTGGAAACATTGAAAATCACAGAGAATAGAGGTACATTTAATTACAAGTGTAAATGACAATTTCAAGTGATGCCATCATGAACTATTACTATTATGGTCATTCCGAGTTGTATTCAATGGAGAACACTACATTCCAGGGTAGCCGTGGGTCCTTGTATTTTCGACAGATTATTTTATAGACCTTGAAACTACTTGAAAATGGGTATGAAACCCCAGAAGATTTGAAAGTGCTTGAAAAAGTTTGTGGTTAGCAGCCTGGTACTCTAAACACTTTTGAGGAATGACTTTAGTAAAACCAACAAAGAACAAATGTAAGAAAAATCATCTCTTAAGTGCAATAAAGCACCATCTGAAATGCTTTTAGCATTGCAGATGGCACCTTGTTTCACTCAAGGGACAAAATATTTTACTGGTTATCGTGCATCTTATTTCAGCTGGTACTATATATATACCTTGATGGTGTTATTCATATGTCAAAGGCCTTTCAAAGTCCTTGAATTCGGTGCATTGAATATCAGTGTATGTATCTCTTTGATGTGACCTGATACACAATTAATGTTGAAGAACACAAAACACAATGCCAGGTTTGACTGTCCTGACACCAATAAGCATTAACTCCTTGCATGCTGCTGGCAGATATTCCTGCCCAGGACAGGATTTCACCTGTCCCTGAAATGAGTGGAATTTATGCACATGTAATCAAATTTCTCCTGTAGATTCCATAGATTTTTTACTATTGATTTCTTGAGTTAAATTTGGATGAATTTTTCATAAAATCTAGTCATGGCTGCTTCATAGCAGCCATGACTAGATTTTATGAAAGATATATTGAAAATACTCTGTGCGTTAAGAGTCAAACTGGTAGTTACAGTGTAGATACAACACTGACAAAGGATAACATTGTTGAGTGACATTTGACAGCTGGACAGCATTAGAGTTGCACTGTATTACGGTATACCGGTTGGTACCGGTATTGAAATCGTCACCGGTTCAAAACCGTCCATCAAAAATGAATACCGGTATACCGTGAGTAACGGTATACAATTTTGGGGTCCGGTATTATGATTTGAAATTCGCGTTTTCTTGAAGTAAAAATATAAATAATGCGCAAAAATATGGCAAACACATATTAAATGCAAGGGATATCATGAATAAAAAAGGATATTTTTGGAGCAAAAGATAGAAGTATCACTTACTGCTGAGGGAAAATGAGTGATTTGAATGGAAGACGACAATAATCCATGTCTACAAAGTTATTGAACCTATTGTTTAATACGAAAATAAGCCATAAAATTATCAAGGGTTTACTGGCTTTCATCTTGTTTTCAATCTGAACTGTTTCACGGTATACCGGTATACCGCAGTATTGTTTTCAATACCGTCACCGGTACTAAAATCTGAATACCGTGCAGCCCTAGACAGCATCATGTTCCAAGTCCTCTGACTTTAGGTAAATAATGATAGCCCTGAGATCAAAATGTTTACGTGGCAACCTGTTTCCGACAGTCACAAATTGAGCACCGAAGGGCTAAGTAGAAAATACCAGCTGTATGCGACAGAACAGTTGGTAGTAAGTGAATGATTTGCTTCAGAAAGCAAAGCTTCAATATCACTGAAAAGTTCATTGCAATCATTCATTGGAAGCAATCAGAAACCTGGCGCCCTGATAAAAATTCAACTTGCACTTTCAGTCATATCAGGAGACCAAATAATAGCATGTGCAAATAAATTAATACATTTCTTTGCAATTGTCAGCAGAGAAAGCTGTATTTATTCTCATTATCACCCAGACTGGCTAGCTAGCTCTGTTTTAAGAATCATGCCAAACTCTTAATTTGTAACCCCCCTAACCCTTCCAAAATTAAGCCAAATAACAAAAAGGGGGAGTCTGGTAAGGTGTTCCATAGATGATGTCTGCACATGCACAGAAGTCCACTCAAACCCTTACTTGTAATGTGTATCAACCATGTTTTCTATTTTATATCCATGAATGAAATTTCGAAAATAGCGAAAGATCACACATCCGAATCAGTTTCCTTTGTTTCTGTCATTATGTTTGTGTCTGTGGGTGAGGTTAGTAAATACCAATGTTCGGGAACACATACAAGACTTGGAACCTTCTAACTGGGCTCGCTCTTGATAACTGAGATGAGCTCTCCCGTAATGGCCATACACTACACACAATGTCTTTGAAAAATGTCCAACTCTCTCAAAGTTCAGTTTTTTCCGATGTTAAATCGATTGAATAGACTGGTTCTGGTAGCCATTACGGATGGGTTCACCCTGTTTGTCACACACACACACACTTCAATCACTATATGCCACCCGACCTAGGTCAGAGGTAGGGGTTGTGAGCATAAAAAATAATGAAACTCCTATTTCTGGTTATTTGGAAAATAAAAATAAATGGAAAATCTCAACTGTAGTTTTAAGCTTCTAGTGCCTCCTCCCTGTGGTGCCCAAGTAGCTGCACCTTTTGCAACCTAATTTGGAAGTGGAACAGTGCTTGTTTTCTGAGGTAAACAAATTCTGCTTTACTGGTAAAATAGGACCCGGTAACCACTGCCTGGGATGGATGTCCTCCCCAAATGCACAGCCTTCGGAATAAATGGTTGGCTGAACATGATTTTATACTTCTGCTGCTGTTATGATACAGCCATATTAAAATGACCTAGAGCATTAATAAATAATAATAATACCCTCATTGCTACACCCTGCTGGCTTCATTGGGCCAGTCTTGACAGTAAACTGGCACAGTGCTGAATAATTTTTGATTGTCAAAATTTGTCAAGTAATTGCCTTTACAATTTATGGGAGTATGCCTATAGGCACTTATTTATTATTTATTTATTATACCACCCACTTGAAAAGTGGGAGGTATATAGAGTTCACTTGGTCCGGTCGTACGTCTGTCTGTCTGTCCGTCCGTGTTTACATTTGAATCCTCATGTGATAGAGTCTGTGTCCCAGGGCGGCTAAAGTGGTATTTTTGGCTTATGCGGTAAATTGCATTTTAGTTAGTGTCCTAAAATTTCTAATGTTGTATAATAAATCCTTTAACGAAAATTACCACATTAGTCTCTATGCCTTGGGGGGGCTAATGTGGTAAAAAAAAACACCTAAGGTCAGTTTCAGTAAAACAAATACGACTTAATATGGACTCACAAAATACCACTTAAACGAATTACCACATAACTCCCGAATGTTTGTTTGTCCGTCCATCCGTTATGCTTTAGGGGGGTACACATCTGCTGTCTGCAACTCCTCCTAAACCAGGGAATGGATTTCATTGAAACTCTCAGACATTCTTTTACATACATTGAAGATGTGCACATCCTATTTTCTTTTCAGATATTTTTATTTTTAGCTGAACTTTGGCGAAGCCAAATTTGAGCTTTTGTCATGGCCCGTCGTCCGTCTGTCCGTCTGTCCGTACGTCAACAATTGGATACGGCTCGGGCTAGAGGCCGTATTTATGAACCGATCTTTACGAAACTTCTTGGGTACCTTTGTTATGACCGTGGGACGAGAACGAGTGTTTTTGGGTGCGGTCCGAAATCCAAGATGGCCGCCAGTTGCCATTTTGTACCGACGATGCAGAATCTGTATTTTTATACTGTACCAATGACCCAGACTTAGCTGGTGCTAACTCTTAAAAATATAGGGCCAAACACAAATTTTGCCCCCCAATCCCCAAAATTTGCATCTAAAACCAAAGAAAACATGTCCTGAATGGCCCTCCACACTTCACCTCTACTGTGCATGCGCAGTGTCAAGGACGTCCCGAAATTGGCGCCATTAATTATTCTTTGTTTGGCCCTTCATCAGTTAACATCTGACTGATCTTTGTGCTTGTAAATCTCAGTTTAAATGATGCCAGACACATAAATATTACAGAAATGGTGATTCTAAGGAGGATATAGAAGGAGGAGAGGAAAAATGAGTGACAGAAAATAATCAGGGCTGTAACTTAAAATTTTTTAATGAAATTATGTTAAGTTACCTATATTTTTATACTGTACCAATGACCCAGACTTAGCTGGTGCTAACTCTAACAAAACCAGGGCCAAACACAAATTTTGCCCCCCAATCCCCAAAATTTGCATCCAAAACAAAAAGAAATCATGTCCTAAAGGACCTCCATACTACGCCTCTACTGCGCATGCGCAGTGACGCAGACGTCCCAAAATTGGCGCCAATTATCATTCTCTGTTTGGCCCTTCATCAGTCAACATCTCACTGATCTTTGTGCTTGTAAATCTCAGTTTAAAGGATGCCAGACACGTAATATTTTTATACTGTACCAATGACCCAGACTTAGCTGGTGCTAACTCCACAAAAACCAGGGCCAAACACAAATTTTGCCCCCCAATCCCCAAAATTTGCATCCAAAACAAAAAGAAATCATGTCCTAAAGGACCTCCATAGTACGACTCTACTGCGCATGCGCAGTGACGCAGTCGTCCCGAAATTGGCGCCAAATATCATTCTCTGTTTGGCCCTTCATCAGTCAACATCTCACTGATCTTTGTGCTTGTAAATCTCAGTTTAAAGGATGCCAGACACGTAATTCTTGGAGAAAATGTGATTCTAAGGAGGATAGAAGGAGGAGAGGAAAAAAGAAGTGGCAAAAAATAATCAGGGCTGTACTTAAAATTTTTTGTTAAAATTATGTTAAGTTGCCTATTTTCGAGGCAAACGCCTCTTGTTGTCATTCTTGCTAATTGTTGCACTGCTTATTCAGTGTTTCCTCTCCCCTAACCTTCTAAAGTCCCCCCTTGCAATTCTCCCATGCTTTTGGCATATTTTTGAGAAGTTTCATTTCTAAAATTTCCCTGGGAGAGTTGCTTGGTTACAGAATGTTTTCTGTTATTTTCCCCATAGTTACGTTTTCACCCATGGGTGTATAACGTTTGTGTTCTGCATCTTCCATCTGATGTTCTGCAGATTCTCCCCTGGGAGTCTCTGTTTTGCATCAGATAGAGTGTAATTGAGGACTGATTCCGGGCCAGTTTTTTCAGTGCCTGGAGTCATGTTTTCTTCTGTGTTTACACTGTTTGTTTTCATTGGCAACAGCCTTTTTTGAGGGGGGCTGTTTGCCTTTGAGGTAGTTTATCTCATTATAAGATACATTTATATTATCCGAAAGTGTCTCATTAATTATTTTATATAATTTTAAAATTTTTGACCACACTTTGCCATCGGATCCATCGGGGCTCAACGTTACTTTTCAGCAACTTGGGCTTCTCTAAAAAAATATTTTTTTCAAAATTATTTTGTTTTGCAATTGTTTTTTCATTTATTAATGGATCATGTTATTATGTATCTTTGTGTCAGGGGTTTTTGCGAGTAACTAGGACTTATTGTTGTTCCTTCACAATGAAAGGAACTTGTTCAAATTGTAATAGGAAGAAATCTTCCTCTGACTTTCATGATTATTGCATAAATTGTAGTCAGTGTTCTCGCATTAATCCCTGTCCTGTATGTGAACATTGGGATGAGAAACATTGGAAACGTGTGTCACGATATGTTGTTTCTGGAGAAAGAGCGATGCCGGCTCTTTCTCCACAAGGTCACTCTACTCTCTCAGTTTCTATTTCAGAGGAACCAGAACAGGGTGATGTTTCCATGTTATCTTCTTCAAGTGTGCGTCCGTCGTCACAATTAAATACAGAGCTAGCGGCAAAAGTGCTCATGGAGATTAGACAAATGTCGTCCGCTAGCTCGCCCGGTGTAGCGTCCATTCACCGAATGGTTCGGCAGCCGGGTTCGTCCGATGCGGTCCAAGAGGAAATTTTGGGTGATGCGAGCACTATAAAAATAATAGATGCACACCCAGTGACGGCGGATAGTGAACGAGAACGGAGGAAGCCTTTTAGTCCGGTTCCTAGCTCGTCCAGGTCCAGCCGGGCCGCGAGCGAGAGAGGCCCCTCTCTCGTACAACAACATCTGGGACCAGATGTTGTGGTACAAAATGTGTCTTTAGCGGAGCATACGTCCGTCGCTCGGGACGCTCCGTTGTATAAGCAGTCCGCAGAGACTGTTAAGGCTTCCTCTTCTCGCCGGCGCACACGACCGCACCTTGGCTGCGTGACCTCCGATATCTTGCCAGCTTCGCCGATGAAGGATTATTCGGCGACCAGGTCACACCATCCGGCAGCCAGGGACTCGAGACCGATGGACTCCGGACGTTCGCATAGGAAAAGTATGCGGGAGCCATCTGATGCGGAGCTGCCCTCGGCAAAGCAGCGAAAGACCGCTCCTCCGCAGGTCTCGACGTCGGACATTCTAGTGCAGATAGCACAGCTTATCGCAGCATCCCAGCAGCCGACAGAGACGGTGTCGGATCGAGAATTATCCGACGGCGCTGGGTCGGTACGCTCCGCCGAAGCATCGGGGGCGGACGACCGGGAACATCGGGAGGTCCGACCGGATGGTGAAAGGGATACGGATGAATTGGAGCTATCCCTTTCGGAACAACACAAAGCTGCCGTAGACTTCATCCGGCACTTTCTTCCTCAAGTTGTTCCGTCGGGCCAGACTGCTGCGCTTCCGGACAGGAGAATTATAGCGTCATTGGACTCTGATTTTTTCGAGCGGTTCAGGGACATCGCTCCCGAGTTTCCGTCGCAGTCCAATAATGTTGCAAGAACATTTGAATTATTGAACGACGCTATTTTTAAACTTGCTTCCAGGACAGGGAAAGCAGGCTTCTTGTCCGCAAATACTCTCAACCTGCCTTTCATTAATGCAAGGAATAAATTCGACACGGCAGGTCAGGGTATACCGAGAGTTCCTCTGCGTATGGACGACGAGGCGGAAGACTTAGAGCTATCATTACCGTCGTCAGCTTCTATTCCAACCGCAGTGTTGGAAACAGCTATTGCGTCTAACAGAGCCAATTTAGATGCCTTATCTTACGCAGATCACCTTACGAAGGCGTTATCACTGCGTCTTCAAGGGGAAGAGTTTCAGGATATACAATCCTCCTTAAGACTTCTTTCAAGGGCAGTAGCTTATTCCACGTGTAACTCCGCCCTTTCAGTGGCTAATCTGGAGTTGGTTAGACGTGACGCAGCCCTGTCTACATCCACACTAGTGGATTCTAAGGTGAAGAACTCTCTTAGAGTCGCTTCGGTCTCAGGAGATCTTCTCTTTGACGGCAAGCTTTCCGCTATTTATGATAATATTAAAAAGAAAGCTAGTGATTCTCTGTTGTTTAGATCCGCTCCTAAAAGGTCGGATTCAGCAGACACGAATAAGGCGGGCACTTCTGGGTCTTATCCGCCCAAGAGAGGTTCCTATAGAGGTTCCGGTGCGTCCTCTAGCTCTTATTCGAGAGACCGTCAGGATAGCGACTCTCGTTCGGGACGTCCTTCAGGCCGGGACAATCGGTCGGACGCCCCGAGGTCGACGAGGCGAGGTGCGGGTCGTGGAAGACGTGGTTTCTCCTACCGCAGGCCTCGCAGATCCAGGAGGTGATGGCTCAAACCTCTATCGCGTTCCGGTTGGCGGAAGGTTGTCGAGTTTTTCTCAAGAGTGGGCGTCGATTACGGACGACCCTTGGGTGAGAGGAGTGACTTCGGAAGGTCTAAAGATATCCTTCAAACGAAAGCCTCCATTAACTCGAAGTCCAAAGTGGACTCATCTTCCGTCAAACCCTCAGAAAAGAGACGCTCTGCTATCAGAGGTGCAGTCTCTTTTAATGAAGAACGCGGTAGAGGTCGTAGAAAACCAGGAATCGCTGGGATTCTACAGCCATCTGTTTCTGGTTCCGAAACCAGACGGCTCGTTCCGTCCAGTCATAGATTTGAGCTGGATAAACAAGCTGATCATCGCTCCGAAGTTTTATATGGAGACGATTCGATCGGTCAGAGCGAGTATTCGGGTGAACGATTATGCAACGAGCATAGATCTCAAAGATGCGTACTTTCACGTCATGGTACATCCGACATTCCGAAAGTATCTACGCTTCGCAGTCCTAGGAGTGGTGTATTAGTTCCGGGCCATGTGCTTCGGATTGAATCTAGCACCCTGGGCTTTCACTCGAGTAATGAACTCGGTAATGATTTACTTCCGAGCTCATTCGTCTGCGGTAACGTCGGCCTACCTGGACGACATTCTTCAGAGGTACGGCAACGAGTTAACGCTTCAGAACGATGTTCAGAATCTTCTTCTATTGCTCCGACGTCTCGGTTTCATAGTAAACGAGGAGAAGTCGGATCTGGTGCCGTCCAAGTCATTCACTCATCTGGGAATGAGCTTCGAGACGCACAACAATCTCGTTCGTCTGCCGTTAACCAGAGCGAAATTAGTCAGTTGTTACGCTCGCTATTGTCTAAATACAGACAAAGTCACAGCGAGAGAATTTATGAGACTGATAGGTCTGTGCGGAGCCGCTGCGGAACTCATTCCGATGGGACGGCTACGCACACGGCCTCTTCAAATTTTCTTGACTCAGAATTGGAGTGTGAAAATTCATTCGCTCGATGTAGACGTTCTCTTGTCAGATCAAGTGAAACAAGAGATTCAGACTTGGGCAAACATTCAGTGGTTAACTCAAGGAGTTCCGCTGCAGTTGCCGGATCCGAGTTTTACCATTATGACGGATGCCAGTCAAACAGGTTGGGGTGCATCATTAATCCCAACGGATTCGAGATGCCAGGGTCTTTGGGATCCGCAATTCCTGTGCAAGCACATAAACATCAAGGAAATGATGTCAATTTGGCTTGCGTTACGTCACTGGATGGACATTATTCACGATGCTCATGTCCAAATCCTATCCGACAATACGACAGTAGTGGCGTATATACGGAATCAGGGAGGCACTCATTCAGTTCCGTTGTTCAATCTAACGGAAAGAATCCTTCTGTTTGCGTTGGAACATCACGTTCTTCTTTCGGTCCGTCACATACCGGGTCGTCTGAATGTGCTAGCAGACTCCCTTTCTCGAAAGGGTCGCTTGTTGCCGTCGGAGTGGACTCTCAACAAACAAGTATTCAATCAGATTTGCTACCAATGGGAACGGCCAATGATAGACTTATTTGCGACACATCTCAACAATCAGTTGCAGACGTATGTGTCCCCGTGTCCGGATCCAAGAGCATTTGCTGTAGACGCTCTATCGATCCCTTGGGACGGAATGATAGGATATGCGTATCCTCCAGCGCCGTTAATTCAACAAGTATTGCTAAAGATAAAACAATCTCAATGCAAGATTCTGTTGGTAGCATCTCTGTCGCCACAGAGACCGTGGATAAATCTACTCAGGTGTCTGTTGTGGGACCTACCGCGGAAGCTCCCTCCACGAGAGGATCTTCTTTGGCAGGGGAAATCGCGCCAACTGCATCACAACCCGCAAGGTCTCAACCTTCACGTTTTTCCGTTGTGCGGTCCTTCTTGCATGGCAAGCACTTTACAGGACGAGCAGTGGACGCGATTTCTAACTGTAGGAGGACCTCCTCTTCGCTAAACTATGCGGCTAAGTGGAAGGTTTTCCGTCGTTGGTGTAGGGATCATTCTGTTGATATATTTGATCCCTCTATACCAGACATTGCTAACTTTCTAGTATACTTGTTTGACGAAATCAAACTGCAACCGGTTACTATAAAGGGTTATAGATCTATGTTATCTGATACCTATGCACATCATGATAGTTTACAAATTGGATCTAATGTCTCTTTATCGAAATTGGTTAGAAACTTTTCGATAAATAGACCCAGAACTCTTAGATTAATTCCTAAGTGGAATTTAGCTTGGGTTCTCCTTAAATTGAAGGAAAAGCCATTTGAACCTCTTGGGACAGTAGATTTCAAATTCTTATCTTATAAGACAGCTTTTCTCTTAGCTTTCTCTTCTGCCAGAAGAGTCAGTGAGCTTCATGCACTATCGGTGGATGATTCTCATTATCGTAGTGTTGGGAACACTATCACCTTCACTACTAACGTCGGTTTTTTAGCTAAGAATCAGGCTCCTAATAAATATCCGGAACCTATTGTTATTAAGGCTCTTCCGTCTTCAGACGGGCGTAGGCCTTTACTCTGTCCTGTTAGAGCACTACGTATCTATAAACAGAGATCTCAGTTCATCAGAAAGGGACGGAAACGTTTCTTTCTGTCTTTGATGCCTAATAGAAAGGACATTTCAGTCCATTCTATTGCTAGATGGATTCAGTTAACTATCCGTACTGCGTATGAAGATTTATCTTCTTCTCAGCAGTCTGTGCTTAAGATTTCTGCTCATGAAGTAAGAGCTCTTTCTACTTCCTGGGCTTATGCTAATAGTGTTGCTATTACAGATTTAATGAAGGCTGCTTATTGGTCTCAGCCATCCACATTTACTAATTTTTATCTCAGAAATATTGAGTCCATTTCTGGAGACCTGCTTTGTTTAGGTCCGTTATCTGTTGCTCAGAATGTCGTCCACTAAACAGTTGCAACTATAGTTATGCAGGCTTTCTGTTCCGGCAGTGACTCCGTCCGGCTGCCCTCTTCGCTCTGGGCTATTTGACCCAGGGCAAGGGGAAGGGGGGGGGGGGGGGGCGGGTGTTCCCTTAGGTCACCTGCTTTATAGTGAAAAGCAAGGGAATGCCTCCTCCAAGACAGTATTTCTGAGTCGCTTCCGGGATGGTTTTAAAGTGTAATATTAATGTTTAATTTCATTCATGTCTTATTTTTAAAGTGTAGCTCGGTGTGAAGCATTTGTATATGTCAAGTGTCAAACGGGCTTTAATATACAATACTCGGACACTTTTAAATGATTATAAAGAGTCTCAATTCTCTGGACTACTTTATTTATTGGCTTGTTTTAAAAATAATTAGTATAAAGGTTATACTGGATATTAATAGAGAACATGAATGTTATTGTGCTCAATTATTAAGGGTAGTGTATCTTTCTAATTTAAATATTAAATAAGAAAGATACATGTAAAGCCTAATACTCCTTTTCTCCTTAAGGGGTTACCTCTTTATTTTATAATTGAGCTTATTGGATTTTCCTCTATGTCCTAGGCCCTCCAGCCTGTTTACTATTCAGCTAAGTCTGGGTCATTGGTACAGTATAAAAATGTTAAAAAATTTATAGTAATTTATATATTTTTTATACTTACCAATGACCCAGACGGGGATGGCCCTCCCTGAGTTGGGAACTCTTGCCTCCCCGCTGAGTACATAGCGCTGACCAGGCACTGCCAGTAAGAATGATATTTGGCGCCAATTTCGGGACGACTGCGTCACTGCGCATGCGCAGTAGAGTCGTACTATGGAGGTCCTTTAGGACATGATTTCTTTTTGTTTTGGACGCAAATTTTGGGGATTGGGGGGCAAAATTTGTGTTTGGCCCTGGTTTTTGTGGAGTTAGCACCAGCTAAGTCTGGGTCATTGGTAAGTATAAAAAATATATAAATTACTATAAATTTTTTAACTTTTGGAGAAAATGTGATTCTAAGGAGGATAGAAGGAGGAGAGGAAAAAGAAGTGACAAAAAATAATCAGGGCTGTACTTAATTATTTTTGATGAAATTATGTTAAGTTGCCTATTTTCGAGGCATGGGCATCTTGTTGTCATTCTTGCTAATTGTTGCACTGCTCATTCAGTGTTTCCTCTCCCCTAGCCTTCTAAAGTCCCCCCTTGCAATTCTCCCATGCTTTTGGCATATTTTTGAGAAATTTCATTTCTAAAATTTCCTGGGAGAGTTGCTTGGTTACAGAATGTTTTCTGTTATTTTCCCCATAGTTACGTTTTCACCCATGGGTGTATAACGTTTGTGTTCTGCATCTTCCATCTGATGTTCTACAGATTCTCCCCTGGGAGTCTCTGTTTTGCATCAGATAGAGTGTAATTGATGACTGATTCCGGGCCAGTTTTTTCAGTGCCTGGAGTCATGTTTTCTAGTGTGTTTACACTGTTTGTTTTCATTGGCAACAGCCTTTTTTGAGGGGGGCTGTTTGCCTTTGTGGTAGTTTATCTCATTATAAGATACATTTATATTATCCGAAAGTGTCTCATTAATTATTTTATATAAATTTAAAATTTTTGACCACACTTTGCCATCGGATCCATCGGGGCTCAACGTTACTTTTCAGCAACTTGGGCTTCTCTGAAAAAATATTTTTTCAAAATTATTTTGTTTTGCAATTGTTTTTTCATTTATTAATGGATCATGTTATTATGTATCTTTGTGTCAGGGGTTTTTGCGAGTAACTAGGACTTATTGTTGTTCTTTCACAATGAAGGGACGTTGTTCAAATTGTAATAGGAAGAAATCTTCCTCTGACTTTCATGATCATTGTATTAATTGTAGTCAGTGTTCTCGCATTAATCCCTGTCCTATATGTGAACATTGGGATGAGAAACATTGGAAACGTGTGTCACGATATGTTGTTTCTGGAGAAAGAGCGATGCCGGCTCTTTCTCCGCAAGGTCACTCTACTCTCTCAGTTTCTATTTCAGAGGAACCAGAACAGGGTGATGTTTCCATGTTATCTTCTTCAAGTGTGCGTCCGTCGTCACAAATGAATTCAGAGCTAGCGGCAAAAGTGCTCATGGAGATTCGACAAATGTCGTCCGCTAGCTCGCCCGGTGTAGCGTCCATTCACCGAATGGTTTGGCAGCCGGGTTCGTCCGATGCGGTCCAAGAGGAAATTTTGGGTGATGCGAGCACTATAAACATAATAGATGCACACCCAGTGACGGCGGATAGTAAGCGAGAACGGAGGAAGCCTTTTAGTCCGGTTCCTAGCTCGTCCAGGTCCAGCCGGGCCGCGAGCGAGAGAGGTTGTGGTACAAAATGTGTCTTTAGCGGAGCATACGTCCGTCGCTCGGGACGCTCCGTTGTATAATTAGTCCGCAGAGACTGTTAAGGCTTCCTCTTCTCGTCAGCGCACACGACCGCACCTTGGCTGCGTGACCGCCGATATATTACCAGCTTCGCCGATGAAGGATTCTTCGGCGACCAGGTCACACCATCCGGCAGCCAGGGATTCGAGACCGATGGACTCCGGACGTTCGCATAGGAAAAGTATGCGGGAGCCATCTGATGCGGAGCAGCCCTCGGCGAAGCAGCGAAAGACTGCGCCTCCGCAGGTCTCGACGCCGGACATTCTTGTGCAGATAGCACAGCTTATCGCAGCATCCCAGCAGCCGACAGAAACGGTGTCGGATCGAGAATTATCCGACGGCGCTGGGTCGGTACGCTCCGCCGAAGCATCGGGGGCGGACGACCGGGAACATCGTGAGGTCCGACCGGATGGTGAAAGGGATACGGATGACTTGGAGCTATCCCTTTCGGAACAACATAAAGCTGCCGTGGACTTCATCCGGCACTTTCTCCCTCAAGTTGTTCCGTCGGGCCAGACTGCTGCGCTTCCGGACAAGAGAATTATAGCGTCATTGGACTCTGAATTTTTTGAGCGGTTCAAGGACATCGCTCCCGAGTTTCCGTCGCAGTCCAATAATGTTGCTAGAACATTTGAATTATTGAACGACGCTATATTTAAACTTGCTTCCAGGACGGGGAAAGCAGGTTTCTTGTCCGCTAATACTCTCAACCTGCCTTTCATTAATGCAAGGAATAAATTCGATACGGCAGGACAGGGTATACCGAGAGTTCCTCTGCGTATGGACGACGAGGCGGAAGACTTAGAGCTATCATTACCGTCGTCAGCTTCTATTCCAACCGCGGTGTTGGAAACAGTTATTGCGTCTAACAGAGCCAATTTAGATGCCTTATCTTACGCAGATCACCTTACTAAGGCGTTATCACTGCGCCTTCAAGGGGAAGAGTTTCAGGATATACAATCCTCTTTAAGACTTCTTTCAAGGGCAGTAGCTTATTCCACGTGTAACTCTGCCCTTTCAGTGGCAAATCTGGAGTTGGTTAGACGTGACGCAGCCCTAGCTACATCCACACTAGTGGATTCTAAGGTGAAGAACTCTCTTAGAGTCGCTTCGGTCTCAGGAGATCTTCTCTTTGACGGCAAGCTTTCCGCTATTTATGATAAAATTACAAAGAAAGCTAAGGATTCTCTGTTGTTCAAATCTGCTCCTAAGAAGTCGGATACAGCAGACACGAATAAGACAGGCACTTCTGGGTCTAATGCGCCCAAGAGAGGTTCCTATAGAGGTTCCGGTGCGTCCTCTTGGTCTTATTCGAGAGACCGTCAGGATAGCGACTCTCGTTCGGGACGTCCTTCAGGCCGGGACAATCGGTCGGATGCCCCGAGGTCGACGGGGCGAGGTGCGGGTCGTGGAAGACGTGGTTTCTCCTACCGCAGGCCTCGCAGGTCCAGGAGGTGATGGCTTAAACCTCTATCGCGTTCCGGTTGACGGAAGGTTGTCGAGCTTTTCACAAGAATGGGCGTCGATTACGGACGACCCTTGGGTGAGAGGAGTGACTTCGGAAGGTCTAAAGATATCCTTCAAACGAAAGCCTCCATTAACTCGAAGTCCAAAGTGGACTCATCTTCCGTCAAATCCGCAGAAAAGAGACGCTCTGTTATCAGAGGTGCAGTCTCTTTTAATGAAGAACGCGGTAGAGGTCGTAGAAAACCAGGAATCTCCGGGATTCTACAGCCATCTGTTTCTGGTTCCGAAACCAGACGGCTCGTTCCGTCCAGTCATAGATTTGAGCTGGATAAACAAGCTGATCGTCGCTCCGAAGTTTTATATGGAGACGATTCGATCGGTCAGAGCGAGTATTCGGGTGAACGATTATGCAACGAGCATAGATCTCAAAGATGCGTACTTTCACGTCATGGTACATCCGACATTCCGAAAGTATCTACGCTTCGCAGTCCTAGGAGTGGTGTATCAATTCCGGGCGATGTGCTTCGGATTGAATCTAGCACCCTGGGCTTTCACTCGGGTAATGAACTCGGTAATGATCTACTTCCGAGCTCATTCGTCTGCGGTAACGTCGGCCTACCTGGACGACATTCTTCAGAGGTACGGCAACGAGTTAACGCTTCAGAACGATGTTCAGAATCTTCTTCTATTGCTCCGACGTCTCGGTTTTATAGTAAACGAGGAGAAGTCGGATCTGGTGCCGTCCAAGTCATTCACTCATCTGGGAATGAGCTTCGAGACGCACAACAATCTCGTTCGTCTGCCGTTAACCAGAGCGAAATTAGTCAGTTGTTACGCTCGCTATTGTCTGCACGCAGACAAAGTCACGGCGAGAGAATTTATGAGACTGATAGGTCTGTGCGGAGCCGCCGCGGATCTCATTCCGATGGGGCGGTTACGCACACGTCCTCTTCAAATTTTCCTGACTCAGAATTGGAGTGTGAAAATTCATTCGCTCGATGTAGACGTTCTCTTGTCAGAGCAAGTGAAACAAGAGATTCAGACTTGGGCAAACATTCAGTGGTTAACTCAAGGAGTTCCGCTGCAGTTGCCGGATCTGAGTTTTACCGTTATGACGGATGCCAGTCAAACAGGTTGGGGTGCATCATTAATCCCAACGGATTCGAGATGCCAGGGTCTTTGGGATCCGCAATTCCTGTGCAAGCACATAAACATCAAGGAAATGATGTCAATTTGGCTTGCGTTACGTCACTGGATGGACATTATTCACGATGCTCATGTCCAAATCCTATCCGACAATACGACAGTAGTGGCGTATATACGGAATCAGGGAGGCACTCATTCAGTTCCGTTGTTCAATCTAATGGAAAGAATCCTTCTTTTTGCGTTAGAACATCACGTTCTTCTTTCGGTCCATCACATACCGGGTCGTCTGAATGTGCTAGCAGACTCCCTTTCACGAAAGGGTCGCTTGTTGCCGTCGGAGTGGACTCTCAACAAACAAGTATTCAATCAGATTTGCTACCAATGGGAACGGCCAATGATAGACTTATTTGCGACACATCTCAACAATCAGTTGCAGACGTATGTGTCTCCGTGTCCGGATCCAAGAGCATTTGCAGTAGACGCTCTGTCGATCCCTTGGGACGGAATGATAGGATATGCGTATCCTCCAGCGCCGTTAATTCAACAAGTATTGCTAAAGATAAAACAATCTCAATGCAAGATTCTGTTGGTAGCATCTCTGTCGCCACAGAGACCGTGGATAAATCTACTCAGGTGTCTGTTGTGGGACCTACCGCAGAAGCTTCCTCCACAGGAGGATCTTCTTTCGCAGGGGAAATCGCGCCAACTCCATCACAACCCGCAAGGTCTCAACCTTCACGTTTTTCCGTTGTGCGGTCCTTCTTGCATGGCAAGCACTTTACAGGACGAGCAGTGGACGCGATTTCTAACTGTAGGAGGACCTCCTCTTCGCTAAACTATGCGGCTAAGTGGAAGGTTTTTCGTCGTTGGTGTAGGGATCATTCTGTAGATATATTCGATCCCTCTATACCAGACATTGCAAACTTTCTAGTATACTTGTTTGACGAAATCAAACTGCAGCCTGTTACTATAAAGGGTTATAGATCTATGTTATCTGATACCTATGCACATCATGATAGTTTACAAATTGGATCTAATGTCTCTTTATCGAAGTTGGTTAGAAACTTTTCGATAAATAGACCCAGAACTCTTAGATTAATTCCTAAGTGGAATTTAGCTTGGGTTCTTCTTAAATTGAAGGAAAAGCCATTTGAACCTCTTGGGACAGTAGATTTCAAATTCTTATCTTATAAGACAGCTTTTCTCTTAGCTTTCTCTTCTGCTAGAAGAGTCAGTGAGCTTCATGCACTATCGGTGGATGATTCTCATTATCGTAGTGTTGGGAACACTATCACCTTCACTACTAATGTGGGTTTTTTAGCTAAGAATCAGGCTCCTAATAAATATCCGGAACCTATTGTTATTAAGGCTCTTCTGTCTTCAGACGGGCGTAGGCCTTTACTCTGTCCTGTTAGAGCATTACGTATCTATAAACAGAGATCTCAGTTTATCAGAAAGGGACGGAAACGTTTCTTTCTGTCTTTGATGCCTAATAGAAAGGACATTTCAGTCCATTCTATGGCTAGATGGATTCAGTTAACTATCCGTACTGCTTATGAAGATTTATCTTCTTCTCAGCAGTCTGTGCTTAAGATTTCTGCTCATGAAGTAAGAGCTCTTTCTACTTCCTGGGCTTATGCTAATAGTGTTGCTATTACAGATTTAATGAAGGCTGCTTATTGGTCTCAGCCATCCACATTTACGAATTTTTATCTCAGAAATATTGAGTCCATTTCTGGAGACCTGCATTGTTTAGGTCCGTTATCTGTTGCTCAGAATGTCGTCCACTAAACAGTTGCAACTATAGTTATGCAGGCTTTCTGTTCCGGCAGTGACCTCGTCCGGCTGCCCTCTTCGCTCTGGGCTATTTGACCCAGGGCAAGGGGAAGGGGTGGGGGGGGGGGGGGGGGCGGGTGTTCCCTTAGGTCACCTGCTTTATAGTGAAAAGCAAGGGAATGCCTCCTCCAAGTCAGTATTTCTGAGTCGCTTCCGGGATGGTTTTAAAGTGTAATATTAATGTTTAAATTCATTCATGTCTTATTTTTAAAGTGTAGCTCGGTGTGAAGCATTTGTATATGTCAAGTGTCAAACAGGCTTTAATATACAATACTCGGACACTTTTAAATGACTATAAAGAGTCTCAATTCTCTGGACTACTTTATTTATTGGCTTGCTTTAAAAATAATTAGTATAAGGGTTATACTGGATGTTAATAGAGAACATGAATGTTATTGTGCTCAATTATTAAGGGTAGTGTATCTTTCTAATTTAATATTAAATAAGAAAGATACATGTAAAGTCTAATACTCCTTTTCTCCTTAAGGGGTTACCTCTTTACTATATAGTTGAGCTTATTGGATTTTCCTCTATGTCCTAGGCCCTCCAGCCTGTTTACTATTCAGCTAAGTCTGGGTCATTGGTACAGTATAAAAATGTTAAAAAATTTATAGTAATTTATATATTTTTTATACTTACCAATGACCCAGACGGGGATGGCCCTCCCTGGAGTTGGGAACTCTTGCCTCCCCGCTGAGTACATAGCGCTGACCAGGCACTGCCAGTAAGAATGATAATTGGCGCCAATTTCGGGACGTCTGCGTCACTGCGCATGCGCAGTAGAGGCGTAGTATGGAGGTCCTTTAGGACATGATTTCTTTTTGTTTTGGATGCAAATTTTGGGGATTGGGGGGCAAAATTTGTGTTTGGCCCTGGTTTTGTTAGAGTTAGCACCAGCTAAGTCTGGGTCATTGGTAAGTATAAAAAATATATAAATTACTATAAATTTTTTAACATTTCCTGTAATTTTATTACTAAAATTTCTTGGGAGTTTTAGCTGGATAACAGAATGAATTCTGTTCTTTTCCCCATGTTTACGTCTTCACCTATGGGTGGTTAGGCGTAGTGTTCTGCATCTACCATCTGATGTTCTGCAGTTTCTTCCCTGGAAGTCTCTGCTTTGCATCAGATAGTGTATTATTGGTAACTGATTTCGGGCCAGGGTGCCTGGAGTCTTGTTCTAGTGTTTTTACACTTATTGTTTACATTTACTACAGCCCTCTGAGTGAGGGGGGATTTCTTGAAAATAATATCTGGATGTTAATTTAATCATATAGCCCAAGAACATTAGGTTTCACTAGGGAAAAAAATCGGAGAAAGCTGATTTTTTCAGGGAATGTCGAGTACATGTCACTGAACGATTAGACAAAAGTCCCCTAAAATCCCAGTTGAGCTTTTTTTTCTACAGCCTTTTTTCGAAAACGTGTTTGAAAAATTTTTAAAAAAATCGCACGAACTTTGTAACCTCGAATTGATCCAACTGTATTTTTTGTTTACGCGTATTTCGAGCTACATAATGTCTAATATACATTTACCTAGAGGAAAATGTGCATTCTGTGACAATTTCTGCGAAAAATTATTGAAAATTCACAAAAAAGTATCGAATTTACGCAAAAAATGACGATTTTCCTAACGGATTTGTCCAAAGGGTCGTAATACAGAACGGGATGTTAGTTGGACAGACGATAAAAAATCCACCACCATTTGAAGACTTTTATCATTGCTTACAAAATAGACATTATGGAAGACCCCCTCTGCTTCTGGCCGAGTTCCCCTTTTGGCATAAAATTCGTCAGCATGAGAACTCAACTATTTTCGGGCTTGGGACCGAACAGACACGTCTGTGTCTGGCACCATTAGATCAATAAATAATATTTACAGAATGTACAAAAATCAATAAATAATATTTACAGAATGTACAAATCAGTCAACTAGTGTTGAAACGATTAGTGATTTTCAGGAATCGACTAGTCGCCAGCAGTAATCGATTACTAATCGACTAGTCGAAGCCCCCATGTTATTGTTATCAAACACGTGTACCACCGTTCTTCCCTGGTTAAAACTAACAGTAATACTTGCAATGAAACAATGACAAGTGAAGCTTTCAAAGTCCTCAAAACCTCTTTCAGTTTAGAGAGAGAATTAATGTTGGTAGCTTCTGTTTAAAATCATTTTTTCTCAATATAGTCACTGATATTTTAATAAAATAAATCATTATTCAGGTTTTTTTTATATTATTCGTTCCATCCCATTGAATGTTAACAAAAGGAAGTGCTCTTTACACATGCGTGATGTACATCCCCTGTCGAAAATTAAGCACAGTTAACGCCCACAGCAGTCATCAGCCTGTCAACAATTGTACACCGAACACTCCCACACAACTTCTCGTATTATGACTTAACCTCTTATCTGTCCATAATTATGCATACATCGAACACGCCTACTAATTTCCATATTGTCTGCTTTGAAAATCATCACCTGACCTGATTGGGTTTCCTCTTAACTCAGTTGCAGTTCGAGGAAAAGCTAGTTTCACTTTCAATTTCCCAGAAACTCGCAGATTTCCAGGAATTTGTCTGCATGTATTTACAAAATGAAAATAAAAAGCACATGGATTTTGTAATTGGTTCTTTAGTGATAACACATACCAAATACGAACTGGTATGTGTTCTTCCATAATTTCTCTTTGATGTTTCTGTAAGACATTTCGAACTTACCAGTACCTGGTGAACAAATTGATGTCCGTAGGTGGCCTAATTTCATGTCACCTTTGGGTCCTAATTTTCCTGCAGGCTGCTCCCTCGAGAATAAGCTCACCCATATATTTTTCCCTGTTTACTTCACGCACCCCTGGTCTTATTCAATCTCTGGTCAGTTGGCCAACTAGGGTTGTTATTCATGCAGTCGGAAACATCAAACGCGTTATTTCCGTGGGTTGTTTTTTGATTTCGGGAGTTTACTTGTGACGTTCGCAACAATGTTGAGTGAATTTAAGGGGATGGTGTATGGTTGGGGCAGATGTTCCGACTAATCGACTAGCAGATTTAGGGATCGACTAATTTAATAATCGCGTCGACATCGATTAGTCGGCTAATCGTTTCAACACTACAGTCAACATGGATTAAGTTACATTGACTATTATCAACGCTATATACAGAAATGACATGACCTATATACATATTATTCATCGAACTCAGAAATTTCCGACAGGACAGTGTTTCTGTGGTTGTTACAATAATCCGAACTGCAATTACACAAACCTGAGCAAGAGAGTCCTGCCTTCTTACACCCACACCTTTTTGTACAAGCACTCTTGCAACCACAACTGATCAGATTCAGTAGGTTATCGGGGGCACATGGCTTTGTGGCTGCAGTCGGTACAAGAAGTCCATTGTCTAGTGACCACCCCCAATCCGTCGGAGGAAGCGAAGTGCCCAGCCATTATTGGACCTGGAGATAACATCTGTAGACATGTTGTTGTGCAGCATCGCTGCTTGGTGGGAGTGAGGCTAGGTCGATGGGTTTATTCAGTTTAGATTTTGCTACATAACGCTTGTAAGTGACATGTGACATATCTATATTGGTCGAGAGAGGAAACAGTTTTACTCCCGTATAAGATCAGGAGAAGTTGTTCCCCGGCAGCGGCTACTGCACTTGGTGTACTGTCATCCGCCAAAATTGTGTTGACATACTGTTGTGAGTCGCTAGTAACATCGGAGACAATTGTACTGAATACTTTCTTCTTACCAACTCGAAAGAGTGCAGAAGTAGTGTCACAACCACTTATAGAATGTGCTACAAGGAGGTTGCTTCTATGGTCACCCATTTTGGTTGCTATTTCACTAACTGAAACTAGTAAGTTTGGGGTAATGGAATACATCATGTGAATATTACATCCCGGTTGAACTCGAGAGGTAAGAATGACTAACAAGTCTGTGTCTGTTCCCACAACGACAACATTGTTGTCATCTTGAGCGATGTCAAGTGCAGTTTCGGCTATCAGTACATCAGCATCAGCCTCGGCCTGCTTGGACTGAATATTGATAGCAGATAGCTCCTGCATTAGAAGGTCGATCAGTTGGGTTTTGTTCTTGGCATTTGCAAGGAAATCGGATTGGGGTGTGGTGGCTGGTAACTCGGGTGAGATATTGATATCAATGGAATACCTGTCTTTAGATCTACGGGCTTGTTCCATGCCCTTTGTCGACATTGTACAAGCATAACCATCAAAAACAACCACGACGTTCGCCCCAAAATGTCTCACTAGATAATTGGAATATGATGTACATATGTCCTTATATGACGACTGTTTAGGCCATACAACTGCCCTCAATAAAAATCCACCATCTACAACAAACAGAGAATGTTCTGGGATTTTAGTTTGCTCGGAACCGTATGTTTTGAGGATCTTACCAAGCGTGCTTTTCTGTGTCTTCCTCATTCCAGCAGAATCAAACAATGCTGGTGGTTTCGGGGCGAGTTCATATTTGAGATACTCTTCCATCTCTGCTTGTGACTGAATAACACATGTGATGTGGTTGAACAGAATTGTGGGGTCAATCACTACCTTACTTCCACAGACTTTGATGCTATTTGCCATCGATGCGAAAGACTTCACAGTGTCAACACTCGTAGTTTGATGCTGTTGAACGTTTTGCTTACAACATTCGATACGCAACATTCACCAATTTTGCGAACTTGGTCACAGTTCACAGTTTCGTCGGCCACAAGCCCGGTCGCTATAGAGACTAATTGTAGTGGATCTCTATTCTGAAAGGGGGAATGCACTCTGAGCCAGTTCAATAATTTGGTGATATCATTGGCATCAGTCAATTGTGAACTTTGACGGAGATCCCGATGTTGTTCGCCATGACCAGTGTGAACATGAACAAAATTTTCGAGAACATTACATATCGGAAGGCAAAGAGGTAGTCCATGTACCCATTTCACAACAGTGCTATCGGTTATTCCCCTGCCATGTGTGAGACCACCAGGGAGCTTGAACATTCTCATTAAACACTGCTCTATGGTCTGATCAGAATATATCCCGTCCCAGAATTTATCTGAGCGCCTTATGGTAAAGTAACCTTTCTCAGTGAACAACTTCAAATCATCCTGTTGCATTATTTCAGTTAGCTCATTCATCTGCTGCAAATAGAGATGAGAACTTTTTGCGTATGCAAAATGACCACCTGCGTGAAATACTGGAATCATATTGCGAACACAATATGTGTGGAGTTCCCAGTCGCCTGTGCGCTCTGCTCTCAAGAACAACTGGAGAAGACCTATTTGCTCGTAGTATTGTACCCAAAGCTTTCCTGTGCGTCCTACGGACGCATTCTGGAGCAGTTCGTGTAATTTTGCACACATTACATGCCAATGCATCTTGAGTGTAGGCGAACACCACATTATGTGATTTAATCGAACATGGAAATTGAAACAATGATGCTATAATACGGTATTTGAATGAGAAAAGTCGATGCCGTTTGAATTTGAGTTTAGGGGGTATGGTTAATATTTCACACGTTTCACCAGTTCATTATGGAATAAATGACTATTGTTATATATCATTATAAAGCCACTGCTTTTCTGCAATTTTTGATATATAATTTAACTCCCAAAGTAGTCGTAGATTTGATTTAATGGACGTTGTGTACCGTTGTGTGTATGAAAACAATAAATTTTTTTTCGTAATTTTGTACATTTTCGTGAATATTTCACCATTGAGTGTGAGGATTGGTACAAAGTTGGCATTTTCTGTTGGGGATATGTATTCTCAATATAATTCAGCACGATATTTATGATTCTCACCCTACTAAGGCGAATAAGAATGAGAAATATGGAGCTGGGTCGAATTTTAAAAAAATTTTTTTTTTTCATCAAAAAAATGCTATAACTAAAAAAGCTCAACTCGGATTCGCGGGGACTTTTCACACTTTATCCGCAATGTGTGTCCCGGAAACATATAAAAAAATCAGCTTTCTTCGATTTTTTTCCTTACTTTCTCATTTTTATGTCTAATGTGCCTGGACTAATAACTAGATACATTATTATTGTTCGTAAGTGTTGCATAAATTGTTTAAAATATTTTTAGAATTTTTGTCCACACTTAGGCTTGGGATCCATTGGGGCTCAACATTACTTTTCAGAAACTTGGGCTGTTCTGAAAAAATATTTTTTCAAAATTTTTTGATTGCAATTATTTTTTCTATATTAATGGATCATATTATTATGTATTTTGATTGTCAGGGGTTGGTGCGAGTACTAGGACTTTGTTTTCTTTTCACAATGAAAGAATATTGTTCAATTGTAATAAGAGGAAATCTTCCTCTGACTTTCATAATCATTGTATATGTAGTCAGTGTACTCGCACTAACTCCTGTTCTGTATGTGTTAATTTCGATGACAAAATGGGAAGCGTATGTCACGTTATGTTAGTGGGGAAATGGCCATTCCGGTCCTTTCCCCGCAGGGTCACTCTACTTTATCAATCTCTATTTCAGACGATCAAGAATAGGGTGATGTATCCGTGATGTCTTCCAAAAGTGTGCCTCCGTCGTCACAATTAATGAAGAGCTAGCGGAAAAGTGCTCATGTAAATACGTCAATTGCCTAAGAGGACCCTAGTAGGTTCGACGGCCGTTGACGTCTGCTAGCTCGCCCGGTGTAGCGTCCATTCATCGAATGGTTCGGCAGCCGGGTTCGTCCGTTGCGGTCTAGAAGGAGTTTTGGGGTGATGCGAGCACTATAAATCAACCAAATGCACACCCAGTGACGGCGGATTAGAGGGAGAATGGAGGAAGCCTTTCAGTCCGGTTCCTAGCTCGTCCAGGTCCATCCGGACTGCGAGCGAGAGAGGCCCCTCTCTTGTACAGCAACATCTGGCCCCAGATGTTGTGGTACAAAATGTTTCGCATTCGGAGCATACGTCCACCGATCGGGACGCTCCGATATATAATCAGTCCGGAGAGACTGTCAATAAGGCTTCCTCATTCTCATGGTAGCGCACACGACCGCTCTTGGCTACGTGACCTCGGATATCCAGTCAGCTTCGCCAATCAGAGAATCATCGGCGACCAGGTCACACAATCCGGTAGCCAGGGACACGAGGCCTGGACGTTCGCATAAGAAAGTGTGCGGGAGTCAACGTACACGGAGCTTCCGGCGGCAATGCATCGTAAGACCGCTACTGCACAGGCCTCGATGACGGGCGTGCTATCCCAAGTAGCACAGCTTATCGCAGCATCCCAGCAATGACAGAATCTGTCGCATCATGTATTATCCGACGACGCTGGGTCGGGCCGCTCCGCAGAAGCAGGTACGGACGTCCGAAAATTTGATCCGGTCCGACGGGATGCCGAAAGGGATTCGGAGGATTTCGAGCTTTCCCTTTCGGAACAACATAAGCTGTTGTTTATGTCATCTGACTTTATCTTCTAGAGGTTCTTTCGTCGGACCAGAATGCTGCGATGCCGGATAAGAAACTGATAGCGTCGGTGGACACAGAAATTTTTTGTTCGGTTCAGGGACATCGTCCCTCAGTTCCGACATAGTCCAATAATGTCACACAACTTTCGAATTATTGAACGACGCTATATATATTATTATTTGCTTGCTATTAACAAGCATGTCTGGTTTCTTGTTCACAAAGTTACGGAGATGTCTTTCAAAAGTGTGCCTCTGTCGTCATAGTTAATGAAGAGCTAGCGGCAATAAGTGCTCATGGAATATGTCAATCGCCTAAGAGGTCCCTAGGGGGATCGACGGAGTTGACATTCGCTAGCTCACCCGGTGTAGCGTCCATTCATCGAATGGTTCGGCAGCCGGGTTCATCCGTTGCGGTCTAGAAAGGAGATTTGGGTGATGCGAGCACTATAATAAACTTTAGTACACACCCAGTGATGACGGATTAGAGGACAGATCGGAGGAAGCCTGTTAGTCTGGTTCCTAGCTCGTCCAGGTCCGTCCGGGCTGCGAGCGAGAGAGGTCCCTCTCTCGTACAACAACGTATGGGACCGGATGTTGTGGTACAGATATTTCGCATTCGGAGCATATGTCCGCCGCTTGGGACGCCCCGTTATATTGACAGTCCGAGAGACTGTCGATAATGCTTCCTCATCCTCACAGCAGCGCACACGACCGCACATTGGCTACGTGACCTCGAGTATCCGGCCAGCTTCGTCATTCAGTGATTCCACGGCGAACAGGTCACGCCATCCGGTAGCCAAGGGACACGAGGCCTATACACTCCGTTCGTTCGCATAATAGATGTATGCACGGGGTAATGAGCATGGAGCTTCCAGCAGCAATGCATCATAAGACCGCTTCTACACAGGCCTCAGTGACGGACGTGCTATCCAAGTTAGCACAGTTTATCGCAGCATCCCAGCAATCGATAGATTCTCGGTCGGATCAGGAATTATTCGCCGGCGCTGGGTCGGTGCGCTCCGCTGTTGTATCAGGTTCGGACGACCGAACACTTTATAGGGTCCAACAGGATGGCGAAAGGGATTCGGACGATTTCGAGCTTTCCCTTTTGGAACAACGGAAGCTGCCATACATATCTTCCGGCATTATCTTCCACAGGTTGTTCCGTCGGACTACATTGCTGCGATGCTGGATAAGAGACTAATAGCGTCATTGGACACGGAGTTTTGGATCGGTTCAGGGACATTGTCCCTGACTTACAGACACAGTCCAATAATGTCATTAGAACATTCGAATTATTTAAAGACGCTATATATAAGCTTGCTACCAAGCATGATAGTCTAGTTTCTTGTCCGCAATGCTCTTCTGCCTTTTATCAATTCTAGGAAATAATTTATTTTGGCAGAACAGGGCATACCGAGAGTTCATATGCATCTAGACGGCGGGGTTGAAGACTGGGAATTATCTTTTTCGCCGTCTATGTCAATTCCAACCACGATGTTGGAAACGACAATGATGTCTTATAGACTTAACTTAGATGCTTTATCATACGTAGACCACCTTACTGAGGCGTTATCATTACGTCTTCAAGAGAAAGAATTCCAGGATATGATCCTCAATGTGATTTCTTTCAAGGGCAGTAGTTTTTCCACGTATAACTCCGCCCTTCAGTGGCAGCCTGGAGTTGGTTAGACGTGACGCAGCCCTAGCTACATCCACGCGCATGGATAGTAAGGTGAAGAACTCTCTCAGAGTCGCTTCGGTCTCGGAGAAGCTTCTCTTCGACGGCAACTCTTCAGCAATCTATGAATTGCTCGATTTACACGTTCTCTTGTCTATCAAGTGTAGCAAGAGATTCAGACTGGGGCAACATTCGGTGGTTGACTCAGAGAGTGCCACGGCAGTTGCCGGATCCGAGTTTTATGATTATGACGGATGCCAGTCAAACAGGTTGGGGTACAATATTGATCCCAACGGATTCGAAGTGCCAGGGTCTTTGGGTTCCGCAGTTTCTAGGCAAGCACTTATCTTCCAGGGAATAATGTTCTTTAGGCTTGCACTATGTCATTGGATGAACATTATTCAGAAACGCATGTCCAAATCCTGTCCGATAATACGACAGTAGTTGCGTTTCTCCGGAACCAGGGAGGCACTCATTCGATTCTGTTATTCAATTTAACGGAAAGAATCCTTCTGTTTGTTATAGTACACCAAGTTCTGCTTCGGTCCGTCATATTCCGGGTCGTCTGATTGTATTAGCTGACTCCCTTTCACGTAAGGGTCGCTTGTTGCCATCAGAATGGACTCTCAACAAACAAGTATTCGATCAGATTTGCTATCAGTGGGAACGCCCAATGATAATTTATTTGCGACACAACTCACTATTCATTTGCAGACGTATGTGTTTGCATGTCCAGATCCCTGAGCTTATGTTGTTAACGCTCTATTGATCTAATAGGACGGAATGATAGGATATGCGTATCCTCCAGCGCTGTTGATTCAGCAAGTATTGCTAAGATAAACATCCATAATACAATTCTGTTGATAGCATCTCTGTCTTCACAGAGACCGTGGGTAAATTTACTCAGGTGTCTACTGTGGGACTTACCGCGAAAACTTCCTCCACGAGAGGATCTTCTTTCGCTGGGGAAATCGTGTCAACTTCATCACAACCCGCAAGGTCTCAACCTTCACGTATTCTGTTGTGTGGTCCTTCTTGCATGGCAAGCAATGTACCAGACGAGCTTTGGACGCGATTTCTTACTGTAGGAGAACCTCTTCTTCGCAATACTATGCGGCTAAAGTGGAGGCTCTTCTGTCGTTGGTGTTGGGATCATTATGTTGATATTTTTGATCCCTCCATACTAGACATTGCAACTTTCTAGTATACTTGTTTGACAAGATCAACTGCAGCCTGTTACTATTAAGGTTATAGGTCTATGTTATCTCATACCGATGCACTCTATGATAGTTTACAATTGAGTCTTATGTCTCTTTATCTAAGTCAGTTAGAAACTTTTCGATAAATAGACCTAGAATCATTAGATTAAATTCCTACACGGAATTTAGCTTCGGTTCTTATTTAGCTAAGTAATCATTTGAGCCTCTGGAAACAGTAGTTTTCAAATTCTGACCTTTTAAGACAGTAATTCTGTTAGTCTTCTCTTTTACTGAGGAGTCAGTGAGCTTCATGCACTATCGGTGGACGATTCTCACTTTTGTAGTGACAGAAACACTACTTCCTTTACTACTTAGGTTGGATTTTTGGTTAAGAGTCAGGCTCCTAATAATATCCGGAACCTATTGTTATTAAGGTCCTTCCGTCTTCGTACGGGCATAGGCCTTTACTCTGTCCGGTTAGAGTTTACGTATTTATAAACATATCAGTTTATTAGTACGGACGTAAGCTTCTTCTGTCTTTGATGCCTAATAGAAGGACATTACGCTCCATTCTATTGCTAATGGATTCAATTAACTATCGGTACTGCTTATGGTATATCATTGACTCCGCAGTTTGTGCTTGAGATTTCGGCTCATGAAGTAAGAGCTCTTTCTACATCTTGGGCTTACACTAATAGTGTCGCTATTATAGATTTTTGAAGGCTGCTCATTGCGCTCAGCCATCCACATTCATGAATTTTTATCTCAGAATATTGAGTCCATTTTTGGAGGCCTCCATTGTTAGGTCTATTATCTACTGCTCAGAATGTCATTCACTTAACAGTTGCTACTATAGCTAGGTAGGCTTTCTGTTCCAGCAGTGACTCCGTCCTGCTGCCCTCTTCGCTCTGGGCTATTTGACCCAGGGCAAGAAAAAGGGGGGGGGGGGAGGGTGTTCCCTTGGGTCACCTGTTTTATTATGAAAACAAGGGGATACCTCCTCCGGAGTTAGTAATTCTGAGCTGTTACTGGGATGGCTTTTAAGTGAGAAGTTTATGTTTTAAAAATTCATTCAGGTCATAGTTTTTAAAGTATAGCTTTTGAATATATCACGTGTCAAACGGGTGTTATTATACAATCCTCAGACACTTTTAAGGAGTATAAAGAGTCTCTATTCTCTAGACTTTATTTGTTGGCTTACTTTAAAAATTATTAGTATAAGGATTATACTGGATATTAATAGAGTACATGGATGTTATGATGCTCAATTTTGGAAGGTGTTGTGTCTTTCTAATTTATCATAAATAAGAAAGATACATGTAAGGCCTAATACTCCTTTTCCCCTAGAGGGGATGACTCTATTTTATATAATTGAGCGTATTTCAACTTGCTCTATGTCCTAGGCCCTCCAGCCTTTTTACTATTCAGCTAAGTCTGGGTCATTGGTACAGTATAAAAATGTTGAAAAATTTATAGTAATTTATATATTTTTTATACTTACCAATGACCCAGACGGGGATGGCCCTCCCAGGAGTTGGGAACTCATACCTCCCCGCTGAGTACATAGCGCTTACCAGGCACTGGTTACAAGAATGATTAAAGGCGCCAATTTCGGGACGTCCTTGACACTGCGCATGCGCAGTAGAGGTGAAGTGTGGAGGGCCATTCAGGACATGTTTTCTTTGGTTTTAGATGCAAATTTTGGGGATTGGGGGGCAAAATTTGTGTTTGGCCCTATATTTTTAAGAGTTAGCACCAGCTAAGTCTGGGTCATTGGTAAGTATAAAAAATATATAAATTACTATAAATTTTTTAACTTTTTGTACAGAACTTCCATATTAAAGCTCTGATTTGAATAATTTTTTGTATGAATGTTTAGTACCATGGGATACATCGCATATAATACAGGTTTTTTTCTCGTGCGTAAATTGTGCAAATTAGACTAATTTTGATGTTTTTTGGTGTTACTTTCAGCACTGTAAGTGCAAATGCCAATACGGCTCGGGCTAGAGGCCGTATTTATGAACCGATCTTTACGAAACTTCTTGGGTACCTTTGGTATCACCGTGGGACTAGAACAAGTGTTTTTGGGTCCGGTCCGAAATTCAAGATGGCGGATGGCAGCCATTTTGTACAAAATTAGGTGCAATCAGATTTTTGCACAGAACTTCCATATGAAAGCGCTGATTTGAATAATCTTTTGTGTGAATGTTTAGTACCATAGGATACATCACATATAATACAGGTTTTTTTCTCGTGCAGAAATTATGCAAATTAGATGAACTTTGATTTTTTCATTGCGACTTACACACAGTAAGTACACATGTCAATACGGCTCGGGCTAGAGTCTGTATTTATGAACTGATCTTCATGAAATGTCTTGGGTACCTTTGGTATCACCTTGGGACGAGAACGAGTGTTTCTGGGTGCAGTCTAAAATTCAAGATGGCTGCCAGTGGCCATTTTGTACCGAAATTGGGTCTAATCAGTTTTTTGTACACAACTTCAATACGGCTCAGACTAGAGGCCATATTTATGAACCAATCTTTATGAAACTTCTTGGGTACCTTTGTTATCACCGTGGGATGAGAGCGAGTGTTTTTGGGTGTGGTCCGAAATTCAAGATGGCCACCAGCAGCCATTTTGTACCAAAATTAGTGCAATCAGTCTTTTGTACAGAACTTCTGTATGAAAGTTTTGATTTGAATAAATTTTTGTATGAATGTTTAGTAACATGGAATACATCACATATTATAAGGGTTTTTTTTTCGTGCAGAAATTATGCAAATTAGATGAACTTTAATTTATTCAGTGCTACTTACACAATGTAAGCACACATGTCAATACGGCTCAGGGTAGAGGTTGTATTTATGAACCGATCTTCACAAAACTTCTTGTGTACCTTTGTTATCACCTTGGGATGAGAATGAGTGTTTCTGGGTGCGGTCCAAAATTCAAGATGGCTGCCAGTGGCCATTTTGTACCAAAATTAGTCCAATCAGTTTTTTTGTCACAACTTCTATACAGCTCATATTTATGAACTGATCTTCACGAAACTTCTTGGGTACCTTTGTTTTCACCTTGGGACAGGAACGAGTGTGTTTTGGGGTGCCTTTGTTATCACTGTGCTATGAGAACAAATATTTTGTGGTTGAGTCAGACCCACTCTGGGACTCAAAGATTTCTTTTCAGTTTAGCATCTGACTGTAGCCCACCTTTACAATACTTTACGTATACATTTGTTACAGGCAACGGTCAGTATTTATGTACAGACCGTTACAATACTTTATATGTACCTTTGTTATCAGGTCATTACCTAGATGTTTGTCATTGCTGTGTCGCATACTATACATGTACATGTCTTTGTCTTGACAAGTTGAGCTACAGTGTCATTGACACTTTCATTACAGTTTCCCATATTGAAAAATGAACTTGGTCAAATTCAGTTGACATTCTGTACAGATCTGCTATCTGCAACTCCTCTTAAACCATTGAACAGATTTTATTGAAACTTTCAGACATTCTTTTACATACATTGCAGATGTGCACCTCCTATTTTCTTTTCAAATATTTTCATATTTACAGTTCCCCATATTCAAAAATGGTCTTTGTCAATTCAGGTTTTAGGAGAGAGGGGTATAGATCTGCTATCCGCTACTCTTCTTAAACCATTGAAAAAACTCGCAGACCTTCTTTTACATACATTGATGATGTGCACTTTCTATTTTTCTTTCAGATATTTTCATATTTTGATGTCCGTCCGTCTGTCCATCTGTTACGCTTTAGGGATGTACACATCTTGCAACTGCTCTTAAACCAGTGAATGGATTCCATTGAAACTGTTAAACATTCTTTTACATACATTGAAGATGTGCACCTCCTATTTTGTTTTCAGATATTTTCTTTTTTACAGTTTCCCATATTGAAAAATGAACTTTGTCAAATTCAATTGACATTCTGTTCAGATCTGCTATCCACAACTCCTCTTAAACCATTGAACAGATTTCATTGAAACTTTCAGACATTCTTTTACATATATTGAAGATGTGCACCTCCTGTTTTGATTTCAGATATTTTCATTTTTAGGGTTTCCCATATTTAAAAATGGGCTTTGTCAATTCAAGCTTGCGTGGGGTGTTGTTGACATTTGCTATCCACGACCTCTTTTCAAACTAGTAAATGGATTTCAATGAAACCTTCAAACATTGGTGTCAATGTTTGTGCTCTCTACATTAAACACACTTTTACTGTTGAAAAATGTTTCTTGGTGGGAGTGGGTGGTATCATTTAGTTTCTAGTTTATTTATTGGTGTTTAAGGTCACATACTTATGCACAGTGGCTAATCGTGACTATGACAGCTTTATGGGTTGAGGAAGCCGGAGTACCCAGAGAGAACCACCGAGCACCGACGAGCAACTGTCAGCTCCTCAACATTCTAACTCTGTTCAAGAGCCGCTCAAGCATGGTTACAGCGGTTGAAGACGTGCACCATTGACATGCAGTACACCTTAGTACACGGTGTCATCTTGCCCCCATGTACGCAACTAGGATAAAGTGCCTTGCCCAAGGACACAACACGGCTCATCCCTAATGGGGATCGAACTCGGAACCTATAGCATAGAAGTCCAAGAGTCTACCACTGAGTCAGTCACCGTGCTCCCGTCTATAGGCACTCTCCCATAAATTGTAACAAAGCAGTTCCATACAGACTAGATAATTTCACTTCAAAGATAATATGAAACACATCCACTGAACCTGAAGCACATCCACACAACACGAAACCTTCAAGTTGCAGAATAAAGCCCCAAATGGGTTTCCAGCACTCAACCGGTTAACCCTTTACCTAACATGAAAAGCAGACGACACTTGCAAAAAAAATTTTTGAATAACTAATATTTTTATACTGTACCAATGACCCAGACTTAGCTGGTGCTAATCTCCATAATTCAGGGCCAAACACAAATTTTGCCCCCCCAATCCCAAAAATTTGCATCAGAAACCGAAAAATACATGTCCTATATGGCCCTCCATACATCGACTCCTCTGCGCATGCGCAGTGTCGAGGAGGTCCCAAAATTGGCGCCAATTATTATTCTTAGTTTGGCCCTCAAAACAGTCACACTTCTCTGTTATTTGTGCTTTCAAATCTCAGTTTTCATGATGCCAGACACATATTCATGAGTGAAATGGTGGAAATAAAGAGGATACATTAGGAGGAGAGGAAAATATTTAGTGCAAGAAAATGTTCAGGGCTGTAACTTAAAATTATTTTATGAAATTATTTCTAGTTGCCTTTTTTCAAGGCATAGCCCTGATGTTGTCATTCTTGCTATGAAGTACCATTGTTTGATCAGTGTTTCCTCTCTACCTTCCTTATTCCCCCCTAGCTATTCTCCCATGTTTTGGCTTAATTTTGTGTAATGTTTATTACTAAAATTTCTTGGGAGATTTGGCTTCGTAACAGATTTATTTCTGTTTTTTCCCCATGTTTACGTCCTCACCCTACGGGTGTTTAGGCATTTTGGTCTGCATCCACCATCTGATGTTCTACAGTTTCTTCTCTGGAAGCCTCTGTTTTGCATCAGATAGTGTTTTAATTGGTGACTGATTTCGGGCCATGTTTCAGTGCCTGGAGTCATGTTTCCGGTTTGTTGACACTTTTGCTTAGGTTGACAACAGTTACTGCTGATAGTGATTTTTTGTCTTCTGCATCTCTTATTCATAGTAAGATACATTATTATTGTCCGTAAGTGTCTCATTAATTTTTTCAAAATGAATTTAAATTTTTGTCCACACTTAGGCTTTTTTGGGATCCATTGGGCTCAGGGTTTGGGAACTTGGGCTCTTCTGAAAATTTTTTTTTTTTTTTTTAAATTTTTTCTTTTCAAATCATTATTTATTAATGAATATAATGGATTGTTGTATTATGTATCTTTATTTTCAAGGATTAGTGCGAGTACTTTACTTGAATGATTATTGTTCAAATTGTAATAGGAGGAAGTCTTCCTATGATTCTCATGATCTCTGTATTAATTGTTCTCTCTGTACTCGCACTGATCTTTGTTCTGTGTGTTTCAAATGGGATGAAAAACGTTGGAAACGTGTGTCACGGTATGTTGTTCCTGGAGAAAGATCCATTCCGGTTCTTTCTCCTCAGAGTCACTCTAGTGTTTCACTCTCTTTTTCAGAGGAACAAGAACAGGGTGATGTTTCCGTGATGTTGTCCAGAAGTGTGCCTTCGTCGTCACATACAAGTGAAGAGCTAGCGGCAAAAGTGCTCATGGAGATTCGTCAATTCCCTCAAAGGAACCCGAAGGGGTTGACGTCCGCTACCCAGTGACGACGGAAAGGAGGATTGATCGGAGGAAGCCTGACGGTCCGGTGTTTAGCTTGTCCAGTTCGACACAGGCTGCAAGCGAGAGAGGTCCCTCTCTCAGACAACAGCATCTGGGACCAGATGTTGTAGTCCGTAGTGTTACGCAGTCGGAGCATACGTCCGCCGCTTGGGATGCTCCGGTATATAGGCAGTCCGCCGAGGCTACCTATAAGGCTTCCATATCCTCTCAGCAGCACACTCGACCGCACCTTGTCTATGTGACCAGTGAATTACAGTCAGCTTCGCCGACCAGGGATTCCTCGGCGATCAGGTCACGCCATCCGGTAGCCAGGGATTCGAGGCCTTCTTCATCCGGACGTTCGCATAAAAGATGTATGCAGGATGCAACGTCCAGGGAGCTTCCGGCGGCTAAATCCAGTAAGACCGCCGCTCCCCAGGCCTCTGTAACGGATGTGCTATCACAGATAGCAAAGTTAATCGCAGCATCCCAGCAACCGTCAGAGCCTCTGTCGGAACATGAAATGTCAGAAGATGCTGGGTCGGTAGGTTCTGCCGCTGGATCCGGTGCGGACGACCGAGATTTACATGATTTACATGAGGTCCAGCAGGATGGCGAAAGGGATTCTGATGAATTAGATATTTCCCTTTCGGAACAACATAAAATAGCCATAGAATTCATCCGGTATTTCCTTCCAGAAGTTGTTCCGCCAGACCAAAATGCTGCGCAGCCGGATAGGAGGGTGATAGCGCCGCTGGACACCGAGTTTTTTAATCGGTTTAGGGACATTGTCCCGGAATTTCTGTCACAATCCAAGAATGTCTCTCGGATTTTTGAGTTATTGAATGACGCTATTGATAAACTTGCCAACAAGACGGGCAGGTCAGCCTTCCTACCGGCATCTGCTCTACAACTGCCGTTTATTAATCAAAGGAACAAGTTTGATATGGCAGGTCAGGGCATCCAGAGAGTTCCTCTGCGTTTAGACGACCAGGCTGAAGACCTTGATATATCCATGCCGTCGTCTATGTCACTTCCGTCGTCTACGATGGAAACGACGATATCGTCTAACAGAGCTAGTTTAGACGCTCTTTCCTACGCAGATCACCTTACTAGAGCGTTGTCATTATGCTTTGAAGGACCTGAATTTCAAGACGTACAAACGTCTTAAAGAGTTCTGTCCAGGGCCATAGCGTTTTCCACTTATAACTCCGCCCTTTCAGTGGCAAATCTGGAGTTAGCTCGACGTGACGCGGCCTTGGCTACCACACGCATGGACAGTAAGGTGAAAAACTCTCTTAGAGTCGCTCTGGTCTCTGGAGAGTTTCTCTTCAGTGGCAAGCTTTCTGATATATATGATAAATTAACAAAGAAAGCTTCGGACTCTCTGTTGTTTAAGTCTGCTTCCAAGAAATCGGAACCAGCAGACAGGAGTAGGCCAGGCACTTCCGGGACGAGTTCGTCCAGGGGAAGTTCCTATAGAGGTTCCTATGCGTCCTCTAGGTCTTACTCTAGAGACCGGCAGAGTAGCGACTCGACTAGGGGCCGTTATGCTGGCCGAAATAACCGGTCAGATGCCCCTAGGCTGATGGGGCGAGGTGCGGGTCGCGGAGGACGTGGTTTCTCCTACCGCAAGCCTCGCGGATCCAGGAAGTGATGGTCTAGACCTCTGTCGCGTTCCGGTGGGTGGAAGACAGTCGAGTTTCTCAAGCAATTGGGAATCAATTACGGAGGACCCTTGGGTTCTAGGGGTTATTTCAGAAGGACTAAAACTGTCCTTCAAAGGCATGCCTCCATTAACTCGAAGTCCAAGATGGACTCAGCTTCCTTCAAATTGTCAGAAAAGAACGGCACTTCTATCAGAAGTCCAGTCTCTTTTAACGAAGAACGCGATAGAGGTCGTAGAAAACCAGGAATCTCCAGGTTTCTACAGCCATCTTTTTCTGGTTCCGAAGCCAGACGGCTCGTTCCGTCCAGTGATCGACTTAAGCTGGATAAACAAGCTGATCGTGGCTCCAAAGTTTTATATGGAGACCATTCGATCGGTCAGAGCGAGCATTCGAGTGAACGACTATGCTGCGAGCATAGACCTCAAGGATGCATACTTTCACGTCATGGTACATCCGGCGTTCAGAAAGTATCTTCGCTTCGCTGCCCTAGGTGTTGTTTATCAGTTCCGAGCGATGTGCTTTGGTCTGAATCTAGCGCCCTGGGCATTCACTCGAGTAATGAACTCGGTAATGACTCATTTCCGAGCTCATTCGTCTGCGGTAACGTCGGCTTACCTGGACGATATTCTTCAGAGATACGGCAACGAGTTAACGCTTCAGAACGACATGCACAATCTGCTTCTATTGCTCCGACGTCTCGGTTTCATAGTAAACGAAGAGAAGTCGGATCTGGTGCCGTCCAAGTCATTTACCCACCTGGGAATGAGCTTCGAGACGCACAACAATCTCGTTCGTCTGCCGTTAACCAGAGCGAAATTAGTCAGTTGTTATGCTCGCTATTGTCTTCACTCAGACAAAGTGTCAGCGAGGGAATTCATGAGACTAATAGGTCTGTGCGGAGCTGCCTCGGATCTCATTCCGATGGGGCGGCTACGCACTCGTCCTCTCCAGGTCTATCTGATTCAGAATTGGAGAGTGAAGATTCATTCGCTCGAAACGGACATACTCTTGTCAAGCCAAGTGAAACAAGAGATTCAGACTTGGGCAGACATACAGTGGTTAACTCAGGGAGTTCCACTGCAGTTGCCAGATCCGAGCTTTACGATTATGACAGATGCCAGTCAAACAGGCTGGGGCGCGACACTGAGCCCATCGGATTTGAAGTGCCAGGGTCTTTGGGATCCGCAGTTTCTAAGCAAGCACATCAACATCAAAGAGATGATGTCGATTTGGCTTGCTCTACGTCATTGGATAGACGTTATTCAGAATGCACATGTGCAAATTATGTCCGACAATACGACAGTAGTTGCGTATATTCGGAACCAAGGTGGCACTCATTCCATTCCGTTGCTCAATCTAACGGAAAGAATTCTTCTGTTTGTACTAGAACATCAGATTCTTCTCTCCGTCCGTCATATTCCGGGTCATCTGAACGTCTTAGCAGACTCCCTTTCACGGAGGGGTCGCCTGTTGCCGTCAGAATGGACTCTCAACAAGCAAGTATTCAATCAGATTTGCTACCAATGGGAACGGCCAATGATAGATTTATTTGCGACACATCTCAACAATCAGTTGCAGACGTATGTGTCACCTTGTCCGGATCCTCGAGCGTTTGCAGTAGACGCTCTCTCGATCTCTTGGGACGGAATGATAGGATATGCGTATCCTCCAGTGCCGTTGATTCAGCAGATATTGCTCCAGATAAAACAATCGCAATGCAAGATTCTGTTGGTAGCATCTCTGTCTCCACAGAGACCATGGATAAATCTACTCAGGTGTCTGTTGTGGGACATGCCGAGGAAGCTTCCTCAACGGGAAGATCTTCTTTCGCAAGGGAAATCGCGCATCCTCCATCACAATCCGCAAGGTCTAAACCTTCACGTATTACCATTGTGCGGTCCTTCTTGCACGGAAAACATTTTACAGGACGAGCAGTGGACGCGATTTCTAACTGCAGGAGGACCTCCTCTTCGCTAAACTATGCTGCTAAGTGGAGGGTCTTTTGTCAGTGGTGTGAGGATCATTCAGTAGATATTTATGATCCCTCCATTCCAGACATAGCAAACTTTCTAGTATACTTGTTTGATGAGATTAATCTGCAGCCTATCACCATTAAGGGTTATAGGTCTATGCTATCTGATACCTATGCACATCATGATAGCTTGAGGATTGGAACTAATGTCTCTTTATCTAAGTTAGTTAGAAATTTTTCGATAAATAGACCTAGAACCCTTAGATTAATTCCGAAGTGGAATTTGGCCTGGGTTCTTCTTAAGCTAAAAGAAGCGCCTTTTGAGCCTCTTGACACAGTTGACTTCAAATTCTTAACATATAAGACAGCTTTTCTCTTAGCTTTCTCTTCTGCTAGAAGAGTTAGTGAGCTTCATGCACTATCTGTGGAGGATTCTCACTACCGTAGTGTCGGTAATACTATTACCTTTACCACTAATGTTGGATTTTTGGCTAAGAATCAGGCTCCTAATAAGTATCCTGAACCTATTATTATTAAGGCCCTTCCATCATCTGATGGGCGTAGGCCTCTACTGTGTCCTGTTAGAGCAATACGTATTTACAGACGTAGGTCTGAGTTCATCAGAAAGGGACGTAAGCGTTTCTTTCTGTCTTTGATGCCTAATAGAAAGGATATTATGGTCCATTCTATTGCTAGATGGATTCAATTAACTATTCGAACTGCTTATGAAAAATTATCTTCTTCTCAGCAGTCGGCACTCAAGATCTCAGCTCATGAAGTAAGAGCTCTTTCTACTTCTTGGGCCTATGCTAATTGTATTGCTATTACTGATCTAATGAAGGCTGCATATTGGTCTCAACCTTCCACATTCACTAATTTTTATCTCAGAAATATTGAGTCCATTTCTGGAGACCTCCATTGTTTAGGTCCGTTATCAGTTGCTCAGAATATCGTCCACTAAACAGTTGCAACTATAGTTATGTAGGCTTTCTGTTCCGGCAGTGACTCTGTCCTGCTGCCCTCTTCGCTCTGGGGTATTTGACCCAGGGCAAGGTGAAGGGGGGGGGGGGGGGTGTTCCCTTAGGTCACCTGCTTTATAGTGAAAAGCAAGGGAATACCTCCCCCAGAGTCAGTGATTCCGAGTCGGTACCGGGATGGTTTTAAAGTGTAAAGATAATGTTTAATCATCCATGTAATATTTTTAAAGTGTAGCTCGGTGTGAAGCATTTGTATATGTCATGTGTCAAACGAGCGTTAATATACAATCCTCGGACACTTTTAATGAATATAAAGAGTCTCATTTCTCTGGACTTCCTTTATTTATTGGCTTACCTTTAAAAATATTAGTATAAAGGGTTATACTGCATGTTAATAGAGATCATTGATTATTATGCTCAATTACTGATCGGTGTTGTGTCTTTCTTCTTTATTATAAATAGGAAAGATACATGTAAAGCCTATCTCTTCTTTTCTCCTGGAGAGGATATTCTATTATACATAATTGAGCTTATTGGATTTTCCTTTATGTCCTAGGCCCTCCAGCCTATTTACTATTCAGCTAAGTCTGGGTCATTGGTACAGTATAAAAATGTTAAAAAATTTATAGTAATTTATATATTTTTTATACTTACCAATGACCCAGACGGGGATGGCCCTCCCAGGAGTTGGGAACTCATACCTCCCCGCTGAGTACATAACGCTTACCAGGCACTGGTTGTAAGAATGATAATTGGCGCCAATTTCGGGACCTCCTCGACACTACGCATGCGCAGAGGAGTCGATGTATGGAGGGCCATATAGGACATGTATTTTTTGGTTTCTGATGCAAATTTTGGGGATTGGGGGGGCAAAATTTGTGTTTGGCCCTGAATTATGGAGATTAGCACCAGCTAAGTCTGGGTCATTGGTAAGTATAAAAAATATATAAATTACTATAAATTTTTTAACTTTTTTCATTTTTTGTCTCAAAAACATAGGTTATGACCCCTCATTGAAACGAGCTCGACGAGCTCGTTCCATGAGGGGTCATAACCTATGTTTTTGAGACAAAAAATGAAAAAAATAATGAAAATTAATTGGCGATTTTTGAGAATAGCGCTGGCCGGTTTTGGCCGTTTCGTTGGGTAAAGGGTTAAAGAGTCAAGGATGTTGATAAATTTCTTTCTGTTTATTGAAAAGTTTTGAATACTTCATGGCTTGCTAAAAAGAAATAACTGAAATTTATATGTTATAATTAATATCATCACCCATTTGAGATGCTTTTTTCTTTCTTCTGTAATTGCAGGTCATATTAAAAATTTCACTCCTGTTAATTTTGGAAGATCAAAGTTGTTATATAAAGGAAGAAGAGGTACTTGTTTGTTCATAGCTTAATATACTTATGCATATCATCATAGCGTAGTGCAGCCCACTTAGTTGGATATTCCTCAATTGAATGACTCTGTTAATTAGAGCTGGGTAGTTTTTCAGTTTTCCCGTTCGGTTCTGGTTTTTGTGGCAAACTGGAAAACCAAACTGTAAGACCCAACAAAAACTGCTGAAACGGTTTTACTGTGTGCATAAACTGTTCAAACTACCTTACTGTGAAGGTACTTGTCCACTGGCCTCTATGGACTTGTGTAACTTAGTCTATCAGGTAAAGGGGTGAATATGTCATTCTCTATGAAACATTTTTCCCTTATTAACTAGTCCACTGGACAAGGTAGTAAGGGAGAAAATGTGACACTGAGAATGCAACATATATTAGATGAACTTTATTCATTTGTTTTTTTTCTGACTCCATAGGCTTAGCAACTGGATCCCCCTAAAACCCCCAAGAATAATCAAAGGACGTTAGACTGAACTCAGTGGAAATACTTAAAGATGGGGCTTTTTGTGGTGAGTGGGTTTTTTTCCAAGTTAAGGAGTCTGAAGCAGGGACCAGCCAACAAGGCGAAGTAGGCGATATCTTCGCCCTTAACACCAGGTCTTCGCCCAATTTCTTTCTCTGGGCGAAGTTGAAGTCGCCTTGCAGTTTTGAAAAGTCGCTGAGAAAAGTTATTTCCGGCGATTCTGTTGCTAACTTCGCTTCGAAAAAATAGAAAAAAAATAAGTGCAGTGAAAGCAAATAATTGGGCAGGTTAAAGAATTACTAAATATATTGATTTTACTTCCCATAAAACCCCAAAATAATACCAACCACGGCACGATTTCGACATGACAATTCAAGTTTTCACTAGAGTGAAGTTAGATGACAAGACGAAAATTGCTCAAGTTCTTTTTTAATGTTTCATTTCAAAAGTGATTTCCAACGTCAAACTTCGCTATACAGGGTATTTATTTTTAAAAAAAACATTTTTGGTAATGATAAAAATGTTTATATTTTTATACTGTACCAATGACCCAGACATAGTTGCTGGTGCTAACTCTTAAAATATAGGGCCAAACACAAATTTTGCCCCCCAATCCCCAGAATTTGCATCTAAAACCAAAGAAAACATGTCCTGAATGGCCCTCCACACTTCACCTCTACTGCGCATGCGCAGTGTCAAGGACGTTCCGAAATTGGCGCCATTAATCATTCTAAGTTTGGCCCTTCATCAGTTAACATCTGACTGATCTTTGTGCTTGTAAATCTCAGTTTAAATGATGCCAGACACATAAATATTAGTGAAATGGTGATTCTAAGGAGGATAGAGAAGGAGGAGAGGAAAAATGTGTGACAGAATATTATCAGGGCTGTAACTTAAAATTTTTTAATGAAATTATGTTAAGTTACCTATTTTCGAGGCAGCAGCCATTTTGTTGTCATTCTGATTATTTAGTTACACTGATATTTTTATACTGTACCAATGACCCAGACATAGCTGGTGCTAACTCTTAAAATATAGGGCCAAACACAAATTTTGCCCCCCAATCCCCAAAATTTGCATCTAAAACTAAAGAAAACATGTCCTGAAAGGCCCTCCACACCTCGCCCCCACTGCGCATGCGCAGTGTCAAGGACGTTCCGAAATTGGCGCCATTTATCATTCTAAGTTTGGCCCTTCATCAGTTAACATCTGACTGATCTTTGTGCTTTTAAATCTCAGTTTAAATGATGCCAGACACATAAATATTAGTGAAATGGTGATTCTAAGGAGGATAGAAAAGGAGGAGAGGAAAAGAATGTGTGACAGAATATTATCAGGGCTGTAACTTAAAATTTTTTAATGAAATTATGTTAAGTTACCTATTTTCAAGGCAGCAGCCATTTTGTTGTCATTCTGATTATTTAGTTACACTGTTTTTTCAAGTGTTTTTCCTCTCTCCCTGTCCTTTAAGTTCCCCCTTGCTATTCTCCCATGCTTTTGGCATAGTTTCTGTAATTATTATTACTAAAATTTCTTGGGAGTTTTAGCTTAATAACAGAATGAATTCTGTTCTTTCCCCATGTTTACGTCTTCACCTACGGGTGGTTAGGCGTTGTGTTCTGCATCTTCCATCTGATGTTCTGCAGTTTCTTCCCTGGAAGTCTCTGTTTTGCATCAGATGGTGTATTTTTGGTAACTGATTTCGGGCCTGGGTGCCTGGAGTCTTATTTTAGTGTTTTTACACTCATTGTTTACATTTACAACAGCCCTCTGTGTGAGGGGGGGATTTCTAAAAAATAATATCTTTATGTTATTTTAATCATAACTAGATACATTATTATTGTTCGTAAGTGTTGAATAAATTGTTTAAAATATTTTTAAAATTTTTGTCCACACTTAGGCTTGGGATCCATTGGGGCTCAACGTTACTTTTCAGCAACTTGGGCTGTTCTGAAAAAATATTTTTTCAAAATATTTTGATTTCAATTATTTTTTCTATATTAATGGATCATATTATTATTATGTATTTTGATTGCCAGGGGTTAGTGCGAGTACCAGGACTTGTTTTCTTTTCACATTGAAAGGATATTGATCAATTGTTTTAGGAGGAAGTCTTCCTCTGACCTTATTATCATTCTATATGTGGTCAGTGTACTCGCATTAACTCCTGTTCTGTATCGTATGATTTCGATGACAATATGGGAAGCGTATGTCACGGTATGTTGTTGGTGATTTGGACACTCTGGTCCTTTCCCCGCAGGGTCACTCTACTTTATCAATTTCTATTTCAGACGATCAAGATTAGGGTGATGTATCTGTGATGTCTTCCAACAGTGTGCCTCCGTCGTCACAATTAATGAAGGGCTAGCGGAAAAGTGCTCATGTAATACGCCAATTGCCTAAGAGGACCCTAGTAGGTTCGACGGCCTTTGACGTCCGCTAGCTCGCCCGGTGTAGCGTCCATTCACCGAATGGTTCGGCAGCCGGGTTCGTCCGTTGCGGTCTAGAAGGAATTTTGGGGTGATGCGAGCACTATAAAATTAACTTAATGCACACCCAGTGACGGCGGATCGGAGGGAGAACGGAGGAAGCCTTTTAGTCCGGTTCATAGCTCGTTCCGGTCCATCCGGACGGCAAGCGAGAGAGGCCCCTCTCTCGTTCAACAACATCTGGCCCCAGATGTTGTGGTACAAATGTGTCGTTAGCGGAGCATACGTCCGTCGCTCGGGACGCTCCGTTGTATAGGCAGTCCGCTGAGACTGCTAAGGCTTCCTCTTCTCGTCAGCGCACACGACCGCACCTTGGCTGCGTGACCGCCGATATATTACCAGCTTCGCCGATCAAGGATTCTTCGGCGACCAGGTCACACCATCCGGCAGCCAGGGATTCGAGACCGATGGACTCCGGACGTTCGCATAGGAAGTATGCGGGAGCCATCTGATGCGGAGCTGCCCTCGGCGAAGCACCGATAGACTGCGCCTCCGCAGGTCTCGACGCCGGACATTCTTGTGCACATAGCACAGCTTATCGCAGCATCCCAGCAGCCGACAGAAACGGTGTCGGATCGAGAATTATCCGACAGCGCTGGGTCGGTAGCCGGGGACTCGAGGCCTGCAGACTCCGGACGTTCGCATAGGAAGTGTGCGGGAGTCAACGTACACGGAGCTTCCAGCGGCAATGCATCGTAAGTCCGCTACTGCACAGGCCTCGGGAACGGACGTGCTTTCCTTAATAGCACAGTTTATCGCAGCATCCCAGCATCAACTGAATCTGTCACATATATTTTATCCGACGATGCTGGGTCGGGACGCTCCGCGGAAGCGGGTACGGACGTCCGAAAGTTTCATCCGGTCCGACGGGATACCGAAAGGGATTCGGTGGATTTCAAGCTTTCCCTTTCGGAGCAACATATGCTGCAATGCCGGATAAGAAACTGATAGCGTCGGTGGACTTAGAAATTTTTGGTTCGGTTCAGGGACATCGTCCCTCAGTTCCGACATAGTCCAATAATGTCACACAAACTTTCGAATTATTGAACGACGCTACATATATTATTATTTTATGCTTGCTATCCAAGCATTTCTGGTTTCTTGTTCGAAGAGTTATGGAGATGTCTTTCAAAAGTGTGCCTCTGTCGTCATAGTTAATGAAGAGTTAGCGGCAATAAGTGCTCATGGAATATGTCTATCGCTTACGGAATGACATTCGCTAGCTCACCCGGTGTAGCGTACATTCATCGAATGGTTCGGCTGCCGGGTTCGTCCGTTGCGGTCTAGGAAGGAGATTTCGGTGATGCGAGCACTTTAATTACTTTAGTACTCACCCAGTGACGGCAGATTGAGGACAGATCGGAGGAAGCCAACAACATAGGGGACCGCATGATTGTGGTTCAGATATTTTACATTCGGAGCATATGTCCGTTGCTCGGGACGCTCCGTTATATTGACAGTCCGAGAGACTGTCTTTAATGCTTCCTCATCCTCACAGCAGGGCACACGACCGCACATTGGCTACGTGACCTCGAGTATCCGATCAGTTTCGGCATTCAGTGATTCCACAGCGAATAGGTCGCGCCATCCGGTAGCCAAGGGACACGAGGCCTATACACTCCGTTCGCTCGCATATTGGAAGTATGCACGGGGTAACGATCTCGGAGCTTCCTGCGGCAATGCATCGTAAGACCGCTGCTCCTCAGGCCTCAGTGACGGACGTGCTATCCGAGTTAGCACAGTTGTTTCGCAGCATCCCAGCAATTGACGGTTTCTCGGTCGAATCAGGAATTATCCGACGGCGCTGGGTCGGTGCGGTCCGCGGTTGCATCAAGCTACGGACGACCGAACGCTTTATAGGGTCCGACAGGATGGCGAAAGGGATTCGAAAGATTTCGAGTTTTCCCTTTAGTAGTATCGGAAGATGCCTTTCATATCTTCTGGCATTTCTTCCAGTGATTATTTTTCGGACTTCATTGCTGCGATCTGGGATAAGAGACTTATAGCGTCATTGGACTCGGATTTTTCGATCGGTTCAGGGACTTTGTCCCTGACTTACCGACGCAGTCCAATATTGTCATTACAACATGTGTTTTATTTTTCGACGCTATATATTATATATATATATACAAGCCTGCTACTAAGCATGATAGTTTAGTTTCTTGTCCGCGTGGCTCATTTCTGCCATTTTATCTTTTTTTACATATAGTTTATTTTGGCAGAGCAGGGCATACCGAGAGTTCATATGCGTCTAGACGGTGTGATTAAAGACTGCATATATTCTTTTTCGCCGTTTATGTCTTTTCCAATTTCAATGTTGGGAACGACATTATGTATAGTAGACTTAACTTAGACGCTTTATTATACGTAATCCGCTTTACTGAGGCGTTATCATTACGTCTTCAAGAAAAGATTTACGGGATATTATTCTCAATGTAATTTCTTTTGAGGGCAGTAGTTTGTTCACGTATAACTCCGCCCTTCAGTGGCTGATTGGAGTTGGTTAGACGTGATGCAGCCCTAGCTACATCCACGCGTGGATAGTAGGTTAAGAACTCTCTCAGAGTCGCTTCGTTCTCGGAGGAGCTTCTCTTCGACGGCAACTTTCCGGCAATCCATGAATTGCTTGATTTATACATTCTCTTGTCTATCTAGTGTTACAAGAGATTCAGACTGGGGCAACATTCGGTGGTTGACTCAGAGAGTGCCGCCGCAGTTGCCAGACCCTAGTGTGGCCGTTATGACGGTTGCCAGTCAAACAGATTGGGATATATACTGATCCCTACGGATTCGAAGTGCCAGGGTCTTTGGGTTCCGCAGTCTTTTAGCTATCAGTTTAACTTCCGCGGAATAATGTTTTTTAGGCTTGCTTTATGTCATTGCATGAACATTATTCAGAAACGCATGCCCAAATTCCTGTCCTTTAATTCGACAGTAGTGGCGTATCTCCGGAACCAGGGAGGCACTCTTTCGTTTCCGTTATTCAATTTAATGGAAAGAATCCGTCTGTTGGTTATAGTACACCAAGTTCAGTTTTGGTCCGTCATATTGTGGGTCGTCTGATTGTTTTATCGCACTCCCGTTCTCTTACGGGTCGCTTGTTGCTGTCAGAATGGACTCTCAACAAACAAGTATTTAATCAGATTTGCTATCTATGGGAGCGCCCAATGATGTTTTATTATGACACAGCTTGCTAATCAATTGCAGACGTATGTGTTGGCTTGTCCAGATCTCTGAGCTAATACTGTTAACGCTCTATTGATCTATAGGACGCAATGATAGGATACGCGTATCCTCCGGCGCTGTTGTTTTAGCAGGTATTGCTTAGATAAACAACCACAATACATTTCTGTTGATAGCATCTCTATCTTCACAGAGATCATGAGTAATTTACTCTCTTGTCTACTGTGGATCTTAACGTGAAATCTTCCTCTATCTGAGGATCTTTTTTCACTGGGTAAATCGTGTCATCTTTATCACAACCAGCAAGGTCGCAATCTTCATGTATTCCGTTGTGTGGTCCGTTTTGCATTGTAAGCACTGTACTGGACGAGCTTTGGACGCGATTTCTTACTATAGGAGATCCTCTTCTTCGCTATTCTATGCGGCTAAAGTGGAGGCTCTTCCGTCGTGGTGTAGGGATCATTATGTTCATATTGTTGATCCCTCCATACTACGCATTGCTAGTTTTTAGTATACTTGTTTCACAAGATCTACTGCAGCCTGTTGTTATTTAGGTTATAGGTTTATGTTACCTCATACCTATGCACTCTACGATAGTTTACAATTGAGTCTTTTGTCTCTTTATCTAAGTCAGTTAGTAACTTTTTGATAAATAGACTTAGAATCTTTAGATTAAATTCCTATACGGATTTTAACTTCGGTTCTTATTTAGCTAAGTAATCATTTGAGCCTCTGGAAACAGTAGTTTTCAAATTCTGACCTTTTAGACAGTAATTCTGTTGGTTTCTCTTTTACTGTAGAGTCAGTGAGTTTCATGCACTATCGATGGATGATTTTCACTTTCATAGTTTCGGAATCTATACTTCCGTTACTATTTAGGTTGGATTGTTGCATAAGAGTTAGGCTCCTATTATCCGGAACCTATTATTTTAAGGTCCTTCCGTCTTCGTATGGGCATAGGCCTTTACTCTTTCCGGGTACAGTTTATGTATTTATAAACAGATATCTGTTTATTACAAGGGCGTAAGCTTCTTCTGTCTTTGATGTCTAGTAGAAGGACGTTACGCTCCATTTTATTGTTAATCGATTCTATTAACTAGCGTACTGCTTATGGTATATCATTGGCTTAGCAGTTGTGCTTAAGTTTTCGGCTCATGAAGTAAGAGTTCTTCTACTTCTTGGGCTTACATTAATAGTGTTACTATTATAGATTTTTGAAGGCTGCTCATTGCGCTCAGCCATCCATTCATGAATTTTATCTCAGAAATATCGAGTCCATTTCTGGAGGCCTCTATTGTTAGGTCTATTATCTACTGCTCAGAATGTCATTCACTAAAACAGTTGCTACTATAGCTAGGTAGGCTGTCTGTTTCGGCAGTGTCTCCGTTCGGCTGCCCTCTTCGCTCTGGGCTATTTGACCCAGGGCAAGAAAAAGGGGGGGGGGGGAGGGTGTTCCCTTGGGTCACCTGTTTTTACTATGAAAACAAGGGGATACCTCCTCCGGAGTTAGTAATTCTGAGCTGTTATTGGGATGGTTGTTTAGTGAGAAGTTTAAGTTTATAAAATTCATTCAAGTCTTAGTTTTTAAAGTATAGCTTTTGAATATTGCATATGTCAACGGACATGATTATGCAATTCTCACACACTTTTAGGAGTATAAGAGTCTCTATTCTCTAGACTTACTTTATTATTGGCTTACTTTAAAAATTATTAGTATAAGGATTATTGGATATTAATAGAGTACATGGATGTATGAAGCTCAATTTTTGGAAGGTGTTGTATCTTTCTAATTTATCATAAATAAGAAAGATACATGTAAGGCCTATTACTTCTTTTCCCTACAGGGGATGACTCTATTTTATTTTATTGAGCGTATTCCATCTTGCTCTATGTCCTTGGCCCTCCAGCCTTTTTACTATTCAGCTATGTCTGGGTCATTGGTACAGTATAAAAATGTTAAAAAATTTATAGTAATTTATATATTTTTTATACTTACCAATGACCCAGACGGGGATGGCCCTCCCAGGAGTTGGGAACTCTTGCCTCCCCGCTGAGTACATAGCGCTTACCAGGCACTGGTTATTAGAATGATAAATGGCGCCAATTTCGGAACGTCCTTGACACTGCGCATGCGCAGTGGGGGCGAGGTGTGGAGGGCCTTTCAGGACATGTTTTCTTTAGTTTTAGATGCAAATTTTGGGGATTGGGGGGCAAAATTTGTGTTTGGCCCTATATTTTAAGAGTTAGCACCAGCTATGTCTGGGTCATTGGTAAGTATAAAAAATATATAAATTACTATAAATTTTTTAACTTTTCAGTGTTTTCCTCTCTCCCTTTCCTTTAAGTCCCCCCTTGCTATTCTCTCATGCTTTTGGCATAGTTTCTGTAATTATTATTACTAAATTTTCTTGGGAGTTTTAGCTGAATAACAGAATGAATTCTGTTCTTTTCCCCATGTTTACGTCTTCACCTACGGGTGGTTAGGCGTTGTGTTCTGCATCTACCATCTGATGTTCTGCAGTTTCTTCCCTGGAAGTCTCTGTTTTGCATCAGATAGTGTTTTTTTGGTAACTGATTCCGGGCCTGGGTGCCTGGAGTCTTATTTTAGTGTTTTTACATTCATTGTTTACATTTACAACAGCCCTCTGTGTGAGGGGGGGATTTCTTGAAAATAATATCTTGATGTTATTTTAATCATAACTAGATACATTATTATTGTTCGTAAGTGTTGAATAAATTGTTTAAAATATTTTTAAAATTTTTGTCCACACTTAGGCTTGGGATCCATTGGGGCTCAACGTTACTTTTCAGAAACTTGGGCTGTTCTGAAAAAAATATTTTTTCAAAATATTTTGATTTCAATTATTTTTTCTATATTAATGGATCATATTATTATTATGTATTTTGATTGCCAGGGGTTGGTGCGAGTACCAGGACTTGTTTTCTTTTCACATTGAAAGGATTTTGATCAATTGTAATAAGAGGAAGTCTTCCTTTGACTTTTATAATCATTCTATATGTGGTCAGTGTACTCGCATTAACTCCTGTTCTGTATCGTATGATTTCGATGACAACATGGGAAGCGTATGTCACGGTATGTTAGTGGGGAATTGGACACTCCGGTCCTTTCCCCGCAGGGTCACTCTACTTTATCAATTTCTATTTCAGACGATCAAGATTGGGGTGATGTATCTGTGATGTCTTCCAACAGTGTGCCTCCGTCGTCAATTAATGAAGGGCTAGCGGAAAAGTGCTCATGTAAATACGCCAATTGCCTAAGAGGACCCTAGTAGGTTCGACGGCCTTTGACGTCTGCTACCTCGCCCGGTGTAGCGTCCATTCATCGAATGGTTCGGCAGCCGGGTTCGTCCGTTGCGGTCTAGAAGGAGTTTTGGGGTGATGCGAGCACTATAAATCAACCAAATGCACACCCAGTGACGGCGGATTAGAGGGAGAACGGAGGAAGCCTTTTAGTCCGGTTCATAGCTCGTTCTGGTCCATCCGGACGGCGAGCGAGAGAGGCCCCTCTCTCGTACAACAACATCTGGCCCCAGATGTTGTGGTACAAAATGTTTCGCATTCGGAGCATACGTCCGTCGCTCGGGACGCTCCGACATATAGTCAGTCCGGAGTAGACTGTCAATAAGGCTTCCTCATTCTCATGGTAGCGCACACGACCGCTCTTGGCTACGTGACCTCGGATATCCAGTCAGCTTCGCCAGTCAGAGAATCATCGGCGACCAGGTCACACCATCCGGTAGCCAGGGACACGAGGCCTGCAGACTCCGGACGTTCGCATAGGAAAGTGTGCGGGAGTCAACGTACACGGAGCTTCCGGCAGCAATGCATCGTAAGACCGCTACTGCACAGGCCTTGGGAACGGACGTGCTTTCCTAAATAGCACAGCTTATCGCAGCATCCCAGCAGCAACTGAATCTGTCGCATATTTTTTATCCGACGATGCTGGGTCGGGACGCTCTGCGGAAGCGGGTACGGACGTCCGAAAATTTCATCCGGTCCGACGGGATACCGAAAGGGATTTGGAGGATATTCGAGCTTTCCCTTTCGGAACAACATATGCTGTTGTGTATGTCATCTGACTTGATCTTCTACAGCTTCTTTCGTCGGACCAGAATGCTGCGATGCCGGATAAGAAACTGATAGCGTCGGTGGACACAGAAATTTTTTGTTCAGTTCAGGGACATCGTCCCTCAGTTCCGACATAGTCCAATAATGTCACACAACTTTCGAATTATTGAACGACGCTATATATATTATTATTTGCTTGCTATTAACAAGCATGTCTGGTTTCTTGTTCACAAAGTTACGGAGATGTCTTTCAAAAGTGTGCCTCTGTCGTCATAGTTAATGAAGAGCTAGCGGCAATAAGTGCTCATGGAATATGTCAATCGCCTAAGAGGTCCCTAGGGGGATTGACGGAGTTGACATTCGCTAGCTCACCCGGTGTAGCGTACATTCATCGAATGGTTCGGCTGCCGGGTTCGTCCGTTGCGGTCTAGGAAGGAGATTTGGGTGATGCGAGCACTATAATTACTTTAGTACTCACCCAGTGACGGCGGATTGAGGACAGATCGGAGGAAGCCTGTTAGTCCGGCTCCTGGCTTGTCTAGGTCCGTCCGGGCTGTGAGCGAGAGAGGTCCCTCTCTCGTCCAACAACATAGGGGACCGCATGTTGTGGTTCAGATATTTTACATTCGGAGCATATGTCTGTCGGTCGGGACGCTCCGTTATATTGACAGTCCGAGAGACTGTCGATAATGCTTCCTCATCCTCACAGCAGGGCACACGACCGCACATTGGCTACGTGACCTCGAGTATCCGATCAGTTTCGGCATTCAGTGATTCCACGGCGAATAGGTCACGCCATCCGGTAGCCAAGGGACATGAGGCATATACACTCCGGTCGCTCGCATATTGGTAGTATGCACGGGGTAACGATCACGGAGCTTCCAGCGGCAATGCATTGTAGGACCGCTTCTCCCCAGGCCTCAGTGATGGACGTGCTATCCGAGTTAGCACAGTTGTTTCGCAGCATCCCAGAAATCGACAGTTTCTTACTCGAATCAGGAATTATCTGACGGCGCTGGGTCGGTGCGGTCCGCGGTTGCATCAGGTACGGACGACCGAACGTTTTATAGGGTCCGACAGGATGGCGAAAGGGATTCGAAAGATTTCGAGTTTTCCCTTTCGTAGCATCGGAAGCTGCCATTCATATCTTCTGGCATTATCTTCCAGTGATTGTTATTTCGGACTACATTGCTGCGATGTTGGATAAGAGACTTATAGCGTCATTGGACACGGAATTTTGGTTCGGTTCAGGGACATTGTCCCTGACTTAACGACACAGTCCAATAATGTCATTACAACATGTGTTTTATTTTCGACGCTATATATGCATATAAGCCTACTACCAAGCATGATAGTTTAGTTTCTTGTCCGCAATGCTCATTTCTGCCGTTTTATCATTTATACGAATAATTTATTTTGGCAGAGCAGGGCATAACGAGAGTTCATATGCGTCTAGACGGCGTGGTTAAAGACTGGAAATATTCTTTTTCGCCGTCTATGTCTTTTCCAACCACAATGTTGGAAACGACAATGATGTCTAGTAGACTTAACTTAGACGCTTATCATACATAATCCACCTTACTGAGGCGTTATCATTACGTCTTCAAGAAAAGATTTACGGGATATTATTCTCAATGTGATTTCTCTTGAGGGCAGTAGTTTGTTCACGTATAACTCCGCCCTTCAGTGGCTGATTGGAGTTGGTTAGACGTGACGCAGCCCTAGCTACATCCATGCGCGTGGATAGTAAGGTGAAAAACTCTCTCAGGGTTGCTTCGTTCTCGGAGAAGCCTCTCTTCGACGGCAACTTTTCAGCAATCCATGAATTGCTCGATTTACACGTTCTCTTGTATATCTAGTGTTACAAGAGATTCAGACTGGGGCAAACATTCGGTGGTTGACTCAGAGAGTGCCACTGCAGTTGCCGGATCCGAGTATTATAGTTATGACGGTTGCCAGTCAAACAGATTGGGATATAATATTGATCCCAACAGATTCGAAGTGCCAGGGTCTTTGGGTTCCGCAGTCTCTAAGCAAGCAATTATCTTCTGCGGAATAATGTTTTTTAGGCTTGCTTTATGTCATTGCATGAACATTATTCAGAAACGCATGTCCAAATCCTGTCTGTTAATTCGACAGTAGTGGCGTATCTCCGGAACCAGGGAGGCACTCATTCATTTCCGTTATTCAATTTAATGGAAAGAATCCGTCTGTTGGTTATAGTACACCAAGTTCTGTTTCGGTCCGTCATATTCCGGGTCGTCTGATTGTTTTACCGGACTCCCGTTCACTTAGGGGTCGCTTGTTGCTGTCAGAATGGACTCTCAACAAACAAGTATTCAATCAGATTTGCTATCTATGGGAGCTCCCAATGATAATTTATTTACGACACAGCTTGCTAATCAATTGCAGACGTATGTGTTGGCTTGTCCGGATCTCTGAGCTAATGTTGTTAACGCTCTATTGATCTAATAGGACGGAATGATAGGATACGCGTATCCTCCGGCGCTGTTGTTTCAGCAGGTATTGCTAAGATAAACAACCACTATACATTTCTGTTGATAGCATCTCTGTCTTTACAGAGACCGTGGGTAATTTACTCTGATGTCTACTGTGGGACTTAACGCGAAATCTTCCTCAATGAGAGGATCTTTTTTCGCTGGGTAAATCGTGTCATCTTTATCACAACCCGCAAGGTCGCAACCTTCACGTATTCCGTTGTGTGGTCCGTATTGCATTGTAAGCATTGTACTGGACGAGCTTTGGACGCGATTTCTTACTATAGGAGATCCTCTTCTTCGCTATTCTATGCGGCTAAAGTGGAGGCTCTTCCGTCGTTGGTGTAGGGATCACTATGTTCATATTGTTGATCCCTCCATACTACTCATTGCAACTTTTTAGTATACTTGTTTGACAAGATCTACTGCAGCCTGTTATTATTAAGGTTATAGGTTTATGTTACCTCATACCTATGCACTTTATGATAGTTTACAATTGAGTCTTATGTCTCTTTATCTAAGTCAGTTAGTAACTTTTTGATAAATAGACTTAGAATCTTTAGATTAAATTCCTATATGGAATTTAACTTCGGTTCTTATTTAGCTAAGTAATCATTTGAGCCTCTGGAAACAGTAGTTTTCAAATTCTGACCTTTTAGACAGTAATTCTGTTGGCTTCTCTTTTACTGAAGAGTCAGTGAGTTTCATGCACTATCGATGGATGATTTTCACTTTCGTAGTTTCGGAATCACTACTTCCTTTACTATTTAGGTTGGATTTTTGCATAAGAGTTAGGCTCCTAATATCCGCAACCTATTGTTATTAAGGTCCTTCCGTCTTCGTTCGGGCATAGGCCTTTACTCTGTCCGGTTAGAGTTTATGTATTTATAAACAGATATCTGTTTATTACTACGGGCGTAAGCTTTTTCTGTCTTTGATGCCTAATAGAAGGACGTTACGCTCCATTCTATTGCTAATGGATTCAATTAACTATCGGTACTGCTTATGGTATATCATTGACTTAGCAGTTGTGCTTAAGATTTCGGCTCATGAAGTAAGAGTTCTTCTACATCTTGGGCTTACATTAATAGTGTTGCTATTATAGATTTTTGAAGGCTGCTCATTGCGCTCAGCCATCCACATTCATGAATTTTTATCTCAGAAATATCGAGTCCATTTCTGGAGGCCTCTATTGTTAGGTCTATTATCTACTGCTCAGAATGTCATTCACTTAACAGTTGCTACTATAGCTAGGTAGGCTGTCTGTTTCGGCAGTGACTCCGTTCTGCTGCCCTCTTCGCTCTGGGCTATGTGACCCAGGGCAAGAAAAAGGGGGGGGGAGGGTGTTCCCTTGGGTCACCTGTTTTACTATGAAAACAAGGGGATACCTCCTCCTGAGTTAGTAATTCTGAGCTGTTATTGGGATGGTTGTTTAGTGAGAAGTTTATGTTTTAAAAATTCATTCAAGTCTTAGTTTTTAAAGTATAGCTTTTAAATATAGCACGTGTCAACGGACATGATTATGCAATCCTCAGACACTTTTAAGGCGTATAAGAGTCTCTATTCTCTAGACTTACTTTATTTATTGGCTTACTTTAAAAATGATTAGTATAAGGATTATATTGGATATTAATAGAGTACATGGATGTATGATGCTCAATTTTGGAAGGTGTTGTATCTTTCTAATTTATCATAAATAAGAAAGATACATGTAAGGCCTATTACTTCTTTTTCCCTACAGGGGATGACTCTATTTTATATTATTGAGCGTATTCCATCTTGCTCTATGTCCTTGGCCCTCCAGCCTTTTTACTATTCAGCTATGTCTGGGTCATTGGTACAGTATAAAAATGTTAAAAAATTTATAGTAATTTCTATATTTTTTATACTTACCAATGACCCAGACGGGGATGGCCCTCCCAGGAGTTGGGAACTCTTGCCTCCCCGCTGAGTACATAGCGCTTACCAGGCACTGGTTATTAGAATGATTAATGGCGCCAATTTCAGAACGTCCTTGACACTGCGCATGCGCAGTAGAGGTGAAGTGTGGAGGGCCATTCAGGACATGTTTTCTTTGGTTTTAGATGCAAATTTTGGGGATTGGGGGGCAAAATTTGTGTTTGGCCCTATATTTTAAGAGTTAGCACCAGCAACTATGTCTGGGTCATTGGTAAGTATAAAAAATATAGAAATTACTATAAATTTGTTAACTTTTCAGTTTGCACTTGTGAGTTTGAAGCATGTGATTTTTAAAAATTATTGTTGGGTGTGTTCCATTTGTGGCAGTCACAATAAGAGTCCTACTAAATTACCAAAAAGTAGTAAGTTACAGAAATAAATGGTGTTGAAAGCAAACTGACAAATTCAATTATCTTCCTTGATAACAGAACATTTGCCTTGAAGAAATGATTCTCTGAACTGAATTGAAATGATATTTGGTTGGCAAAAAAAAATCACTAAACTGAATTTAACCCCCCCCCCCCCCACGCCCACCCCCACCCCCCATTAATAGCTTTTAAACTGAATTGAACCCTTACCTAAACAGCTTTTTGTGAAATAATATTTGGTTAGCAAAAACAATTTGCTAAACTGAATGTAACCCTTTAACACAGCTTTTTGAGAAAAATTTGGTTGGCAAATATAATTTGCTAGATTGAATTTAACCCTTTACCTAACACAGCTTTTTGAGAAAAATTTGGTTGGTAAATATAATTTGCTAAATTGAATTTAACCCTTCACCTAACACAGTTTTTTCTGAATAATATTTGGTTGACAAAAAAGATAATTTGCTAAACAGAAGTTAACCCTCTTACCTAAAGCAGCTTTCTGAGAAATAGCATTTGGTTGGCAAAAGTAAATTTGATAAACTGAATTTAACCCTTTACCTAACACAGGTTCTTGAGAATATTTGGTTGTCAAAAGTAATTTGATAAACTGAATTTAACCCTTTACTTGACATAGCTTTTTGAGAAATAATATTTTTTGCTCACTTCTCCCTATTTTCACCTCACTTCTCCTTAAAACCTTGGGAGGGAGAAGTGACTTCTCCCTAAATTTAGCCTCTAGGCTGGTCTCTGGCCTGAAGTGTTGTTTATTTATCATTTGCATTATTTTTATCTCACTAGAAATTTTCAACTGGCACCCTGGAACATGGAATGTAATATTTCTCTGAATGAGCAGAACAAGCTCATTCTTGTGAGAGCTCACTTACTATGCTGTGGGGCCAGAAATGGAAATTTTTTTTATAAAATTTGATTGATAATCTTTGTGTATAGTGCTGGATAGAAATTTGCCACTTTGTCTGGTAAAAGACTAAGTATACAGGACTAGTGCAGACTTGTGATCTTTTAGAAATTACATAGACCTCCCATACATGGTTTGTAGAAGTACCGGTACTCTATATTGGGCGCTCTTCATGCGGTTAGAGCTGATACGGTTAACCAATTAATCGATTAACCAATGATCAATGTCTTGATCGATCAAAAAAGTAATTGATCGGTTAACCATTACTTTTGAACAACAGTATTATATGGGTTAACAAAGGAACAAACTTGCTCCAAAACAGGCAAACATTGTCACACTGGCTCATATCAGTTATGTGAGACAGAGTAAAGCATGCCACTTACATGCTGACATACTTGTCCACTTGCATTATCATTATACTGTATCAGTAACTGGAAATGGTCGTTCTTAACCCTTTACCCATTGTGGGTAGCAGACGATACTTGCGAAATAAATTCATGAATTATCAAACATTTTCAATTTTTGTCTCAAAAACATAGCTTATGACCCCTCATTGGAGCAAGCTCAACGAGACATAATCTATGTTTTTGAGACAAAAATCGAAAACATAATAAATTTGAATTGAAATTTTTGTGTGTAGGCCTAGTCAGTTTTGTTTGTTACGTTGGGTAAAAGGTTCATGTTGTAAATCATCAATGGTATGGCAGCTAATAAGATATCTATTTGGACAAGTGATTAATCAGTTAACCAAGGTTAATTCACATGATTAATCGATCAAGAAAATCCCTTAACCGTTTCAGCTATACATGCAGTCTGTTGATACAGGTGGTCTATTAATTTTGTGTATCTTGTATCAGTGAATGGAATAAAGTTTGAGATACAGTTGGATTTAAAAATTCTGATATATCATCAACACGATATATACCATTGCCAAACAATGTATAGTATGCACAGGGGGATTTTGTACCCTGCCTCTTATTAGGAGCACTGTCGCAGATTTCGTCACCCATTATGCTGGAATACAAACAGGCTGTTGTTGCCAGTGGACTTCAGTAATATGTTCCACAGGCTGTCTGCTGCAAGCCCCAGTAGACTGTATTAATAAAAACTTGGTATTGTTTCCACCTGGTAATTGAAATTTAATTAACAGAACTCTCTTCCCCCAACTGAGCTGGCAGCATGCCCCAAGTGATCCAGTGAGATGCCCTACAAGTCAGAAGTAATTGTAGGAACAACTACAGTTATCATGTTAACACATGGAACAGGCACTCGGTTCTCAGCAATAGGCAATGTGTGCCATTCCTCCATTTCTTAATTTGGAAAGCATCACTGACTGTCAAATATGCTACTCCATATGATATGTAAGAACATTTTACCAGGAACTAGATATGGGCTTCCAGCACTGAACTAATTAACTGATAGAGGAAAAGTGCCCCTGGGCTTGCATTTTGATGAGGCTGATAGGCCCTGTGATCATCTCCGTAAATTTATTTCCGAGACCCATCAGTTGGCCTTGTAAGAATAACAGATTATCATTAAGTTAAAAGATAATAGGCCCTGAAATTGCTCCCTTTAATTATTTCTGTGAGGCTCTTTTATAGGCTTGGCATTATTTCAAAATACATGGCCAGGTACTCCTTAACTCATAAATTCATTATATTACACCCAGGAAAGTGTACAGAAATGTTGATTACAAAAGCGAACAGAAAATTTCAATTCTCTGTTTACTGTCCTCCACTCAGTATTATACAGTACAGTCGTGGTGGACTTATCATAATTTGCACATGGGCAGTGATGTCCAATCATGCATTTACCAGGTAATAAATAATGAAGTACTGGGTTGTACCCGGAGCTTCATTAATTAAATTTTTGATGATTATTCCTATAATTAGTGTTTGCAAGCAAATATTATTGCATCCGTGGAAATACCGCCCACTCCATAGAAAGTGACCAGTCCATGGCAGCCTTACCGTAGATTGGGCATGATGGGAGGAAGAACCCTATTCACATTGGAGTGATGCCAAAGATGAAGGTCACAGTTACATGAGTGACCTTTGACTTGAAACATCTTTCCACAATTAAAGATTTTAATGGGATTTCACTCCTTAACTAAATGTAACTTTTTCCAATTTGGTGTACAATCAGTATAAAGATTGGGCTTTTCATTTGAACATACCTGTTGCAGTACGTCGAAGGATATTAATCTAATGTATAAAAATAGCAATACACTTTTACAACTGTTGCAGCTTAACTGTTTACTTAACATGACTAGTGCAACACTTCCAAAAAACTTTCCTGAATAACAAAAAATTTATTCATTTTTTGCCTCCAAAACATAGCATATGAGCCCTGATTGGAACAATCTTGACAAGATCATTCCATGGAATGCTCATCATTCCATTGATGAAGAAATTGGGTAATTTCTTTTTTTGTTACTAGTGCTTGCTGGAGGTGGCTGTTACATCAGTACATTAGGTAAAAGGTTAAATTACAGTTCTGGAGTTTGTTTTATCTTTTTCAGATCATCATCGATCATTTCTCAGTGAATCTGGATATAACAGAAGTCCTGTCTCGGAAACGTTTGAAAAGGTAACTGTTGTTTTGTTATACCCCCACTTTCGAAGAAAATGGGGGTATTCTGGATTACATGCGTCCATGCATCCATCCGCCTGTCCATCAGTCTCTGTCCGTCCGTCCGTCTGTGCGTCCGTGTGTGAGTCCGTCCGAAAATATTCATAACTTAAGTAAATTATTATTTTTTTATAATATTTGTTGGTCATAGGTATGCCCACACTAGTTATTTTTTTTTTTTATTATTTTTTTTTTTTATTACTTGTTCACTTAGAAATTGTGTCCGTCCGAGCCAAATTTTGTCTGTTCAGCCTGTATCTCGGGTATTGAATGTTCTATTGCCATGAAATTTGCCATGAACACTGCTTATGGTATAGGCTTTAAAAAAAGGATTCAACGATATTTCTCACATTCTCCTTTTTAGAGTTATCTCCCTTTTTTGACTTAGAAATTCTAGGAAATAGATATTATTTGTCTGTTCAGCCTGTATCTCAGATATGGGTTATCGGATTTTGATGAAATATGGCATGCAGTTTGCCTATGACAAAGGCTTCTTCCTCATTGCATAAAACTTCCAAACACCAAACAATTTACCATACCTTTTGACTTAGAAATTGTTGAAAACTTTCGAAGAAAATGGAAGGGCGGGGGGGGGGGGGGGGGGGTTATACTGGATTGCGTCCGTCCATCTGTGCATCCGTCCGTCAGTCCGTACGAGAATATTCATCAATAATATCTGTTGGTCATAGGTATGCCCACACTAGGCAGTACACCATGTGGGGGTATGCACCGGACGAAAGTCCAGCTCTTGTTTATTTTAAATCTCCTTTCATTGAAAATGGGATAATATTGTGCTATAAAACAAGTATTTGTGATTCCCTTTGAAGAGACTTAACCTGTCTTTACAGTACAGTGGATCCCACTTAATTGGATATCTATTAATAACCCTGTTAATAGAATACAATTTCCAAACACAAAACCATCTTCCATATCTTCAGTCAAAATTTGACTATAGCACATACTTCTGTTAATTGAATAAAAACCTTGTAATATGTTGAGAAATCACTAAGTTCCCATTGTTTATAGACCTATTTGGCCTATGAGCTCTGTCAAACAAGATATGATAGAAAAATTTTTAAATTTATCTCCAGAATAAGGAAATCCTTGTTAAATGAATACTCATGTTTATTGAATAATTTTCATTGGCGAAAAGGCTATTCAATTAGAGTTCCAATGTACTGTCATTACAAAAAGCAGACAGACAATTTCGACCAGATAGCGATACCTCCCCACAACACATGGGAAAAAGAAAAGAAAAAGAAACCCAACAACATTGAATATCAGATTCAATTTTGTTTGACTTTCTTGATTTTGTTTTGATTTTGCAGAATTTTATTTTATAAAATCTGAAGACTTTAGGTCAGTGGAGTAGCCAGGTAAAATAAAGTGAGGGGTACAAAATATTTTTCTGCTGTGAAAAAATATATTTTTATACTGTACCAATGACCAGACATAGCTGGTGCTAACTCTTAAAATATAGGGCCAAACACAAATTTTGCCCCCCAATCCCCAAAATTTGCATCTAAAACTAAAGAAAACATGTCCTGAAAGGCCCTCCACACTTCGCCCCTACTGCGCATGCGCAGTGTCAAGGACGTTCCGAAATTGGCGCCATTAATCATTCTAAGTTTGGCCCTTCATCAGTTAACATCTGACTGATCTTTGTGCTTATAAATCTCAGTTTAAATGATGCCAGACACATAAATATTAGTGAAATGGTGATTCTAAGGAGGATAGAGAAGGAGGAGAGGAAAAGAATGTGTGACAGAATATTATCAGGGCTGTAACTTAAAATTTTTTAATGAAATTATGTTAAGTTACCTATTTTCAAGGCAGCAGCCATTTTGTTGTCATTCTGATTATTTAGTTACACTGTTTTTTTTTAAGTGTTTTCCTCTCTCCCTGTCCTTTAAGTTCCCCCTTGCTATTCTCCCATGCTTTTGGCATAGTTTCTGTAATTATTATTACTAAAATTTCTTGGGAGTTTTAGCTGATTAACAGAATGAATTCTGTTCTTTCCCCATGTTTACGTCTTCACCTACGGGTGGTTAGGCGTTGTGTTCTGCATCTACCATCTGATGTTCTGCAGTTTCTTCCCTGGAAGTCTCTGTTTTGCATCAGATAGTGTATTTTTGGTAACTGATTTCGGGCCTGGGTGCCTGGAGTCTTATTTTAGTGTTTTTACACTCATTGTTTACATTTACAACACCCCTCTGTATGAGGGGGGATTTCTAAAGAATAATATCTTTATGTTATTTTAATCATAACTAGATACATTATTATTGTTCGTAAGTGTTGAATAAATTGTTTAAAATATTTTTAAAATTTTTTGTCCACACTTAGGCTTGGGATCCATTGGGGCTCAACGTTACTTTTCAGAAACTTGGGCTGTTCTGAAAAAATATTTTTTCAAAATATTTTGATTTCAATTATTTTTTCTATATTAATGGATCATATTATTATTATGTATTTTGATTGCCAGGGGTTAGTGCGAGTACCAGGACTTGTTTTCTTTTCACATTGAAAGGATATTGATCAATTGTTTTAAGAGGAAGTCTTCCTCTGACTTTATTATCATTCTGTATGTGGTCAGTGTACTCGCATTAACTCCTGTTCTGTATCGTATGATTTCGATGACAATATGGGAAGCGTATGTCACGGTATGTTGTTGGGGATTTGGACACTCCGGTCCTTTCCCCGCAGGGTCACTCTACTTTATCAATTTCTATTTCAGACGATCAAGATTAGGGTGATGTATCTGTGATGTCTTCCAACAGTGTGCCTCCGTCGTCACAATTAATGAAGGGCTAGCGGAAAAGTGCTCATGTATATACGCCAATTGCCTAAGAGGACCCTAGTAGGTTCGACGGCCTTAGCTCGCCCGGTGTAGCGTCCATTCACCGAATGGTTTGGCAGCCGGGTTCGTCCGTTGCGGTCTAGAAGGAATTTTGGGGTGATGCGAGCACTATAAATTAACTTAATGCACACCCAGTGACTGCGGATCGGAGGGAGAACGCAGGAAGCCTTTTAGTCCGGTTCATAGCTCGTTCCGGTCCATCCGGACGGCAAGCGAGAGAGGCCCCTCTCTCGTTCAACAACATCTGGCCCCAGATGTTGTGGTACAAAATGTGTCGCAAGCGGAGCATACGTCCGTCGCTCGGGACGCTCCGTTGTATTGGCAGTCCGCTGAGACTGCTAAGGCTTCCTCTTCTCGTCAGCGCACACGACCGCACCTTGGCTGCGTGACCGCCGATATATTACCAGCTTCGCCGATCAAGGATTCTTGGCGACCAGGTCACACCATCCGGTAGCCAGGGACACGAGGCCTGCAGACTCTGGACGTTCGCATAGGAAGTGTGCGGGAGTCAACGTACACGGAGCTTCCGGCGGCAATGCATCGTAAGACCGCTACTGCACAGGCCTCGGGAACGGACGTGCTTTCCTTAATAGCACAGTTTATCGCAGCATCCCAGCATCAACTGAATCTGTCGCATATATTTTATCCGACGATGCTGGGTCGGGACGCTCCGCGGAAGCGGGTACGGACGTCCGAAAGTTTCATCCGGTCCGACGGGATACCTTTCGGAACAACATATGCTGTTGTGTATGTCATCTGACTTGGTCTTCTACAGCTTCTTTCGTCGGACCAGAATGCTGCGATGCCGGATAAGAAACTGATAGCGTCGGTGGACTTAGAAATTTTTGGTTCGGTTCAGGGACATCGTCCCTCAGTTCCGACATAGTCCAATAATGTCACACAAACTTTCGAATTATTGAACGACGCTATATATATTATTATTTTATGCTTGCTTTCCAAGCATTTCTGGTTTCTTGTTCGAAGAGTTATGGAGATGTCTTTCAAAAGTGTGCCTCTGTCGTCATAGTTAATGAAGAGTTAGCGGCAATAAGTGCTCATGGAATATGTCTATCGCCTACAGAGTGACATTCGCTAGCTCACCCGGTGTAGCGTACATTCATCGAATGGTTCGGCTGCCGGGTTCGTCCGTTGCGGTCTAGGAAGGAGATTTGGGTGATGCGAGCACTTTAATTACTTTAGTACTCACCCAGTGACGGCAGATTGAGGACAGATCGGAGGAAGCCTGTTAGTCCGGTTCCTGGCTTGTCCAGGTCCGTCCGGGCTGTGAGCGAGAGAGGTCCCTCTCTCGCCCAACAACATAGGGGACCGCATGTTGTGGTTCAGATATTTTACATTCGGAGCATATATCCGTTGGTCGGGACGCTCCGTTATATTGACAGTCCGAGAGACTGTCTTTAATGCTTCCTCATCCTCACAGCAGGGCACACGACCACACATTGGCTACGTGACCTCGAGTATCCGATCAGTTTCGGCATTCAGTGATTCCACGGCGAATAGGTCGCGCCATCCGGTAGCCAAGGGACACGAGGCCTATACACTCCGTTCGCTCGCATATTGGTAGTATGCACGGGGTAACGATCACGGAGCTTCCAGCGGCAATGCATCGTAAGACCGCTTCTCCTTAGGCCTCAGTGACGGACGTGCTATCCGAGTTAGCACAGTTGTTTCGCAGCATCCCAGCAATTGACAGTTTCTCGGTCGAATCAGGAATTATCCGACGGCGCTGGGTCGGTGCGGTCCGCGGTTGCATCAGCTACGGACGACCGAACGCTTTATAGGGTCCGACAGGATGGCGAAAGGGATTCGAAAGATTTCGAGTTTTCCCTTTAGTAGTATCGGAAGATGCCTTTCATATCTTCTGGCATTATCTTCCAGTGATTATTATTTCGGACTTCATTGCTGCGATCTTGGATAAGAGACTTATAGCGTCATTGGACTCGGATTTTTCGATCGGTTCAGGGACATTGTCCCTGACTTACCGACGCAGTCCAATATTGTCATTACAACATGTGTTTTATTTTTCGACGCTATATATATATATATATATACAAGCCTGCTACTAAGCATGATAGTTTAGTTTCTTGTCCGCGTTGCTCATTTCTGCCATTTTATCATTTATACAAATAGTTTATTTTGGCAGAGCAGGGCATACCGAGAGTTCATATGCGTCTAGACGGTGTGATTAAAGACTGCATATATTCTTTTTCGCCGTTTATGTCTTTTCCAATTTCAATGTTGGGAACGACATTATGTATAGTAGACTTAACTTAGACGCTTTATTATACGTAATCCGCCTTACTGAGGCGTTATCATTACGTCTTCAAGAAAAGATTTACGGGATATTATTCTCAATGTAATTTCTTTTGAGGGCAGTAGTTTGTTCACGTATAACTCCGCCCTTCAGTGGCTGATTGGAGTTAGTTAGACGTGACGCAGCCCTAGCTACATCCACGCGCGTGGATAGTAAGGTTAAGAACTCTCTCAGAGTCGCTTCGTTCTCGGAGGAGCTTCTCTTCGACGGCAACTTTTCGGCAATCCATGAATTGCTCGATTTATACGTTCTCTTGTCTATCTAGTGTTACAAGAGATTCAGACTGGGGCAAACATTCGGTGGTTGACTCAGAGAGTGCCGCCGCAGTTGCCGGACCCGAGTGTGGCTGTTATGACGGTTACCAGTCAAACAGATTGGGATATAATACTGATCCCTACGGATTCGAAGTGCCAGGGTCTTTGGGTTCCGCAGTCTATTAGCAATCAGTTTAACTTCCGCGGAATAATGTTTTTTAGGCTTGCTTTATGTCATTGCATGAACATTATTCAGAAACGCATGCCCAAATTCCTGTCCTTTAATTCGACAGTAGTGGCGTATCTCCGGAACCAGGGAGGCACTCTTTCGTTTCCGTTATTCAATTTAATGGAAAGAATCCGTCTGTTGGTTATAGTACACCAAGTTCAGTTTTGGTCTGTCATATTCCGGGTCGTCTGATTGTTTTATCGGACTCCCGTTCTCTTACGGGTCGCTTGTTGCTGTCAGAATGGACTCTCAACAAACAAGTATTCAATCAGATTTGCTATCTATGGGAGCGCCCAATGATGATTTATTTATGACACAGCTTGCTAATCAATTGCAGACGTATGTGTTGGCTTGTCCAGATCTCTGAGCTAATATTGTTAACGCTCTATTGATCTATAGGACGGAATGATAGGATACGCGTATCCTCCGGCGCTGTTGTTTTAGCAGGTATTGCTAAGATAAACAACCACAATACATTTCTGTTGATAGCATCTCTATCTTCACAGAGATCATGAGTAATTTACTCTCTTGTCTACTGTGGGTCTTAATGTGAAATCTTCCTCTATGTGAGGATCTTTTTCACTGGGTAAATCGTGTCATCTTTATCACAACCAGCAAGGTCGCAACCTTCATGTATTCCGTTGTGTGGTCCGTATTGCATTGTAAGCACTGTACTGGACGAGCTTTGGACGCGATTTCTTACTATAGGAGATCCTCTTCTTCGCTATTCTATGCGGCTAAAGTGGAGGCTCTTCCGTCGTGGTGTAGGGATCATTATGTTCATATTGTTGATCCCTCCATACTACTCATTGCTATTTTTTAGTATACTTGTTTCACAAGATCTACTGCAGCCTGTTATTATTTAGGTTATAGGTTTATGTTACCTCATACCTATGCACTCTACGATAGTTTACAATTGAGTCTTTTGTCTCTTTATCTAAGTCAGTTAGTAACTTTTTGATAAATAGACTTAGAATCTTTAGATTAAATTCCTATACGGATTTTAACTTCGGTTCTTATTTAGCTAAGTAATCATTTGAGCCTCTGGAAACAGTAGTTTTCAAATTCTGACCTTTTAGACAGTAATTCTGTTGGTTTCTCTTTTACTGTAGAGTCAGTGAGTTTCATGCACTATCGATGGATGATTTTCACTTTCATAGTTTCGGAATCAATACTTCCGTTACTATTTAGGTTGGATTGTTGCATAAGAGTTAGGCTCCTATTATCCGGAACCTATTATTTTAAGGTCCTTCCGTCTTCGTATGGGCATAGGCCTTTACTCTTTCCGGGTACAGTTTATGTATTTATAAACAGATATCTGTTTATTACAAAGGGCGTAAGCTTCTTCTGTCTTTGATGTCTAGTAGAAGGACGTTACGCTCCATTTTATTGTTAATGGATTCTATTAACTATCGGTACTGCTTATGGTATATCATTGACTTAGCAGTTGTGCTTAAGATTTCGGCTCATGATGTAAGAGTTCTTCTACTTCTTGGGCTTACATTAATAGTGTCGCTATTATAGATTTTTGAAGGCCGCTCATTGCGCTCAGCCATCCACATTCATGAATTTTATCTTAGAAATATCGAGTCCATTTCTGGAGGCCTCTATTGTTAGGTCTATTATCTACTGCTCAGAATGTCATTCACTTAACAGTTGCTACTATAGCTAGGTAGGCTGTCTGTTTCGGCAGTGTCTCCGTTCGGCTGCCCTCTTCGCTCTGGGCTATTTGACCCAGGGCAAGAAAAAGGGGGGGGGGGGGAGGGTGTTCCCTTGGGTCACCTGTTTTACTATGAAAACAAGGGGATACCTCCTCCGGAGTTAGTAATTCTGAGCTGTTATTGGGATGGTTGTTTAGTGAGAAGTTTAGGTTTTTAAAATTCATTCAAGTCTTAGTTTTTGAAGTATAGCTTTTGAATATTGCATATGTCAACGGACATGATTATGCAATCCTCAGACACTTTTAGGAGTATAAGAGTCTCTATTCTCTAGACTTACTTTATTTATTGGCTTACTTTAAAAATTATTAGTATAAGGATTATATTGGATATTAATAGAGTACATGGATGTATGAAGCTCAATTTTGGAAGGTGTTGTATCTTTCTAATTTATCATAAATAAGAAAGATACATGTAAGGCCTATTACTTCTTTTTCCCTACAGGGGATGACTCTATTTTATTTTATTGAGCGTATTCCATTTTGCTCTATGTCCTTGGCCCTCCAGCCTTTTTACTATTCAGCTATGTCTGGGTCATTGGTACAGTATAAAAATGTTAAAAAATTTATAGTAATTTATATATTTTTTATACTTACCAATGACCCAGACGGGGATGGCCCTCCCAGGAGTTGGGAACTCTTGCCTCCCCGCTGAGTACATAGCGCTTACCAGGCACTGGTTATTAGAATGATTAATGGCGCCAATTTCGGAACGTCCTTGACACTGCGCATGCGCAGTAGGGGCGAAGTGTGGAGGGCCTTTCAGGACATGTTTTCTTTAGTTTTAGATGCAAATTTTGGGGATTGGGGGGCAAAATTTGTGTTTGGCCATATATTTTAAGAGTTAGCAACAGCTATGTCTGGGTCATTGGTAAGTATAAAAAATATATAAATTACTATAAATTTTTTAACTTTCCCTCCCATTTCATTCTACCTTGTGAAGGGTTAAGAGTGCAGGGCTTATATTTCGTCTAAATTTGGGAGAATCCATTTGGATTCTTTCGAAAATGGTTGTGAGAATCCATACATGCTTTGAGTGTCCCAGGATCCCATGAGGCCACCTTGGTTGAACTCCTGTTATATACTGATAACACATGTTAACCTTTTACCCAACACAGCTTTTTAATTTTTAAAACAAACTGAATATGATAATTTAAAAAAAAATAAAAAATATTTACCAATAAAACCTTACAAATGTGGATGTCATTGGAACTGGCTCATTGACCGCCATACTTGTACAATTTTATTGACAAGGTAAGCCTTGTATTGGTTAATTTGCTGCCGCGATGTTAGGTAAAAGGTTAAAATGACTTGGTTCTTTTCACACGAATGCTAGCAGAAGTGCAGCAAGAACTTACATGGATTCTTTCCAGTTTTGTTTCACAAATCTTTGCGTGAATTGATTCTCGAACTTTCGTCGAAATATAAGCCCTGAGAGTGTGTATCCCCATTGGTGATGGTACAGGGACTTTCAGGGGAAAACAAATAAACTTTTTATGCCAACTGGAGCACTCCCAAGTGTCCTTTTAACCCTTTACCCAATGAATCGCCTGCATCCGCCCACGTAATATGCAAATTCAGCAGCTGAAAAAATATTATTTTTCAAAAAATTTCAACAAAACCATATCATGTGACCCCTCTTTGGAACGAGGTCATCAAGCTCGTTCCAGAGAGGGGTCACATGATATGGTTTTGTTGAAATTTTTTGAAAAAATTTAAAAAATGATATTTAAAATAATAAATTTTGAAATTGTCTACGTTGGGTAAAGGGTTAAGGCTTAAGTAACAGGAAAGTGAAGGCATAGCTATAATAAAATGACCCAAGAATCAAAGCTAAAATATATGAATTAGTGGCAGGGATTTCTGGAATGAATGGAATGTAAGGTTGACATTTTTCAGAAAAAGTGGGATGTTGGGGTTGATGGCGGGGGTTGGTGGTGGAGGGGGTGGCAGGGAGGAAGTCCTGGTGACTAAGCTGCTTTAGGTTGTCTAAACACTGCCAAATACCCAAATCAAGTTGGAGTCAGGTAACTGTATATCACACTGTGCCATCTGTTCATGTTGACAAAAATGATGTGTAAGGCATACCTGTTGTCCTCTGATGAGGACCCTCAGGTTGCAACTTTGAAAACCATGTGACCTCAGCTTAGGTTTGAACATGTAGCCATAAGAAAGTCCTGCAGACAAAAATGGTTTATTGTGATTGGGCGAATCCATTTTGTATTTGTTAGCCCTGTGGATCTGTTGCATTAACTTAGTACTGACTCTGCTAAACCCTATCACCTGTCTTTCTTTCTGCAACAACTTATGTGTGCTAGTGTGAAAGAGTTAAGGATTAACTGAAAGTATAACACAGCAGGGCTTAAAATTAATGTGAGAATGAGAATCAATTCTTGCAAATAATTCTCTCAAGGAAAACAATAAGAAATAAATTTGGATTCTAACAAAATGTTCATTTGATTCTTTACATAGACTCTAAAAATGTCTTTAAAAGCCTTGAGAATTCTTAATATTTGCTTCTTCATAATAACTTTATAAGGTAACATACATTGACTTAGCAGTGCTGTCTAGTGAAATCTTGGCTGTACAAGCAGCCAAAACATCACTAGAAACACACTGCCAATGTCTTGTAACACCAATCAGAAAGACCAATGAAAGCGTGATGTTTTTTATGTGCAAGACAAGAAAACTTTCTAAATTCAGAAACAGGTACTTAATTGGTAGAGTGCTAAATTATTTTTGGCCATCAAATCTTGTACACATGTCTTTGCCTTGTTACATGTGGCACTCTCCCATAAATATGTAATAAGGCAAACCCTTATTGACTAAATATCACTTCAAATATAATACAAAGCATATGCACTGAATATGAGCATTCAGGCTGTGGTACCTGCAGTGCAGTTCTTAATAAAGCCCAAATATGAGTTTCCAGACCTCTACCAGTTAATTAGGAACTGACAGGTTCTTCACACATTTTGAGTTGATGAATCGACTAGTTATTGTTAATCCACTGGGCTTCGTGAGGGGCAGGGGTCTTTACAAAAGGCAGGATTTAATTAGATAAACACTTGATACCATCACAGGTGACTTGCAACAGTATATATCTGATTAAATGCTATCACTGTTCTGTATTTCGAACCATTTGCTTGTTTGTGTTATTAAAATAACACACCCAATGTTAGAATCAGCTACATGCCCCATGAAAGGACTTGGCGAGTGGTGCTCAAAGGATTTCCTTAATTATCTAATTTTCCTCAACCTATACTGAGTTCGCCTATGATGCTCAATAAATTTAATTTAAATATGAGTTAAAAATTGGTACCTGCCTCCTGGAAAACACTATCATACACTTCCATTCCCTTGTCTATTCAAAATCGAACAGTTTATTCCTATTTGCCTCCCCGTGGGAACCCCGGGAAGTAAGCAGCACTTGTTTACTGCGGTAAACCAGTTCCACTTTACTAGTAAAATAGGACCCAGTCACCAATGCTTGGGGTGAAAGTCCTCTAAAATGGGCAACATGTTGATCAACGATTGACTATCCTTGACTTCATCGCCATGTTGTGTCACGATTAGCCATTGTGCATAAATATGTGACGTTAACCACCAACAAACAAACAAACCAACATTCCTATTTGCCCTTATTTCCACTGCCAAAATTGGCCTGAGGTTCCTCTCGATTTTACCCTCCTATCCCCTCTCCCCTCCAAGCGTTCCCCTTGTTCCACAAACCATGCAGATTTGCACCACTCGGTGTATTTTCATCGTAGTACTTGAAAATTCCGTAATCTTTGCTTCGTTCACCAATTTGTTTGCAGTCAGTAGTCTGTGCTACTCTAGTCGTCCCAAAATAGCACGCTTTAAAGATCAATAACTTTACTTTAGTTCGCTAAGATAACCAAGTCTTGGTTGTCTCTTGTTGAGGGGGCCCTCAGGCTTCCATCATTTTTCAGAAGAGCCCCTCTGTCGTCCCCAAAATAGTACAATTTGAGGATAGGTAGCTTTATCACAGTTGCGCTATGCCTATAAAATTGTTTTGTTATCATTTATTGGAGGGAGCCCTTTGGGTCTCTCCAATGAATGATAGCGGAACAAATTTAAACAGACAAAAGTAATCAATTAAAAATTCTGAGAATGTTGCAGTAGAAAGACTAAAGCCACTATGGTGGCCTCCGGCACTTTCCATAAGAACCCTGATGGTCACCTGCATGTTTCTACCAGTTATCCTCAAAGCGAATTGATAAAGTTATGTACGATTAGACGCCACATATTATGGTCCCAATTTTTTCGCATCTGCTCATTGTTCTCCAATGGTAACCCAGTAACCTAATCCTTCAAACTTTAGTTAATTAAACGTTGTGGCAGATTTGCTGCACAATAGTCAGTTGTGACATCGAAATTAAAAAGTAGATTGTTTGCCAACCTACTGACAACAATTACTGCCCTGTAACTTCAACCCAACTTTTTCAATTTTTTTCTCTATTTTCCAAGTGTCATATAACAATTTTATATGGTCGAAACTGTTTACCGAGTTCAAATAATTATATTCTGCTGCAACTCTGTCGTAGACGGCACTACCTGCTATGCATCTATTTGATAAAAATAGATCGGTCAGTGCACAAAGAATGCTCAGTCAGACAAATTGATTTTACTGGTGACCCTCATCCGAAGCGTGTGACACCGTGTCACTGTTTTGAAATACCAAACAATAGAGTATGTATGTACACCCACTCCAAAACTGGTTCAACCTTTTGAACACATATGCTGATTGGTGTTATTTGACCCTCCGGCATCTGCAAATTCTGGACAGATGCATTAACCTTGGTTTCTCCCTGTAAGATAAATATATTTTTACCTTTCCTCCCATTACATTTACACACTTTTTTTAGTGTTTCGTTTTTCCCAATTGTGTTTCTTATGCTTTAATTATTAATCAATATTTTTAGCTCAAATTTGAGGTATTGCCATGGCCCTTTGTCCGTCTGTTCGTCTGTCTGTCCGTCGCAAATGCCAATATGGCTCGGGCTAGAGGCCATATTTATGAACTGATCTTTACGAAACTTCTTGGGTACCTTTGTTATCACCGTGAGAGGAGAACGAGTGTTTTGGGGTCCGGTCCGAAATTCAAGACGGCCGCCTGGCAGCCATTTTGTACAAAATTAGGTGCAATCAGATTTTGTGCAGAACTTTCATATGAAAGCTCTGATTTGAATAATTTTTTGTATGAATGTTGAGTACCGTGGGATACATCACATATAATACAGGTTTTTTTCTCGTGCGTAAATTATGCAAATTAGACTAACTTTGATTTATTTAGTGTTACTTTCAGCACTGTAAGTGCAAATGCCAATAGGGCTCGGACTAGAGGCTGTATTTATGAACCGATCTTTACAAAACTTCTTGGGTACCTATGTTATCACCGTGGGATGAGAACAAGTGTTTTTGGGTCTGGTCTGAAATTCAAAATGGCGCTGGCAGCCATTTTGTACAAAATTAGGTGCAATCAGATTTTTGCACAGAACTTCCATATGAAAGCTCAGATTTGATTAATATTTTTATACTGTACCAATGACCCAGACTTAGCTGGTGCTAAACTCTTTAATTCAGGGCCAAACACAACTTTTGTCCCCCCACTGCCCCAAATTTGCATCAAAAACCAAAAATTACATGTCCTATATGGTCCTCCATACATTTACTCCTCTGCGCATGCGCAGTGTCAAGGAGGTCTCGAAATTGGCGCCAATTATCATTCTTTGTTTGGCCCTCAAAAGAGTTACACTTCACTGTTATTTGTGCTTCCAAATCTCAGTTTTCATGATGCCAGACACATTTTGATGAGAGAACTGGTGGAAATAAAGAGGAAATATAAGGAGGAGAGGAAAAAATAGTGCAAGAAAATGTTCAGGGCTGTAAATTATAATTATTTTACGAAATTATTTCATGTTGCCTTTTTTCAAGGCATGGCCCTGTTGTTGTCATTCTTGCTATGAATGTACCATTGTTTGATCAGTGTTTCCTCTCTACCTTCCTTATTCCCCCTAGCTATTCTCCCATGTTTTGGCTTATATTTTGTAATGTTTATTACTAAAATTTCTTGGGAGTTTTGGCTTGGTAACAGAATTTTTTCCCCATGTTTACGTCCTCACGCTAGGGGTGTTTAGGCGTTTTGGTCTGCATCTACCATCTGATGTTCTACAGTTTCTTCTCTGGAAGCCTCTGTTTTGCATCAGATAGTGTTTTAAATTGGTAACTGATTTCGAGCCAGGTTTTTCAGTGCCTGGAGTCATGTTTCCGGTTTGTTGACACTTTTGCTTAGATTGACAACAGTTACTGCTGATAGTGATTACTTGTCTTCTTCATCACTTATTTCATAGCAAGATACATTAATATTGTCTGTAAGTGTTACATTAATTTTTTCAAAATGAATTTAAATTTTTGTCCACACTTAGGCTTTTTTGGGATCCATTGGGCTCAGGGTTCCCATTGGGAACTTGGGCTCTTCTGATAAAAATTTTTTGAAAATTTTTTTCTTTTCCAATCATTATTTCGTAATGATTATACTGGATTGTTTTATTATGTATCTTTATTTTCAAGGATTAGTGCGAGTACTATGATTGTTTACCTTTTTTTCACAATGAATGATTATTGTTCAGATTGTAATAGTAGGAAATCTTCTTCTGATTCTCATGATCTCTGTATTAATTGTACTCAATGTACTCGCACTGATCTTTGTTCTGTGTGTTTCAAATGGGATGACAAACGTTGGAAACGTGTGTCAGGGTATGTTGTTACTGGAGAGAGGGCGGACCAAAATGCTGCGCAGCCGGATAGAAGGGTGATAGCGCCACTGGACACCGACTTTTCTAATCGGTTTAGGGACATTGTCCCAGAATTTCCGTCACAGTCCAGGAATGTCTCTCGGATATTTGAATTATTAGATGACGCTATTGACAAACTTGCCAATAAGATGGGCAGGTCAGCCTTCCTTCCGGCATCTGCTCTACAACTGCCTTTCATTAATCAAAGGAATAATTTGATACGGCAGATCAGGGCATCCAGAGAGTTCCTCTGCGTTTGGACGACCAGGCTGAAGACCTTGATATATCCATGCCGTCGTCTATGTCACTTCCTTCGTCAACGATGGAAACGACGATATCGTCTAACAGAGCTACTTTAGACGCTCTTTCATACGCAGGTCACCTTACTAGAGTGTTGTCATTACACTTTGAAGGACCAGAATTCCAAGATGTACGGACGTCCTTAAGAGTTCTGTCCAAGGCCATAGCTTTTTCCACGTATAACTTTGACCTTTCAGTGGCGAATCTGGAGTTAGCAAGATGTGACGCGGCCCTAGCTACTTCCACACGCATGGACAGTAAGGTGAAAAACTCTCTTAGAGTTACTCTGGTCTCCGGAGAGTTTCTCTTCAGTGGCAAGCTTTCTGCAATATATGATAAATTAACTAAGAAAGCTTCTGACTCTCTGCTATTTAAGTCTTCTTCCACGAAGTCGGAACCAGCAGAGAGGAGTAGGCCAGGCACTTCTGGAACGAGTTCATCCAAGGGAAGTTCCTATAGAGGTTCCTATGCATCCTCTAGGTCTTACTCTAGAGACCGTCAGAGTAGCAACTCGAATAGGGGCCGTTATGCTGGCCGAAATAACCGGCCAGATGCCCCTAGGCCGACGGGGCGAGTGCGGGTCGCGGAGGACAAAGTTTCTCCTCCCGAAAGCCTTGCAGATCCAGGAGGATATGGTTTAGACCTCTGTCGCATTCTGGTGGGAGGAAGACTGTCGAGTTTCTCAAACAACTGGGAATCAATTACGGAGGACCCTTGGGTTCGAGGGGTTATTTCGGAAGGACTAAAACTGTCCTTCAAAGGCAAATCTCCATTAACTCGAAGTGCAAGATGGACTCAGCTTCCGTCAAATTTTCAGAAAAGAACGGCACTTCTATCAGAAGTCCAGTCTCTTTTAAAGAAAAATGCGATAGAGGTCGTAGAAAACCAGGAATCTCCAGGTTTCTACAGCCATCTCTTTCTGGTTCCAAAACCAGATGGCTCGTTCCGTCCATTGATCGATTTAAGCTGGATAAACAAGCTGATCGTGGCTGCAAAGTTTTATATGGAGACCATTCGATCGGTCAGAGCGAGCATTCGAGTGAACGACTATGCTGCGAGCATAGACCTCAAGGATGCAGTACTAACGTCATGGTACATCCGGTGTTCAGAAAGTATCTTCGCTTCGCTGTCCTAGGTGTCGTTTATCAGTTCCGAGCGATGTGCTTTGGTCTGAATCTAGCACCCTGGGCTTTCACTCGAGTAATGAACTCGGTAATGACTTATTTCTGAGCTCATTCGTCTGCGGTAACGTCGGCTTACCTGGACGATATTCTTCAGAGATACGGCAACGAGTTAATGCTTCAGAACGATATGCAGAACCTGCTCCTATTGCTCCAACGTTTCGGTTTCATAGTAAACGAAGAGAAGTCGGATCTGGTGCCGTCCAAGTCATTCACCCACCTGGTGATGAGCTTCGAGACGCACAACAATCTCGTTCATCTGCCGTTAACCAGAGCGAAATTAGTCAGTTGTTACGCTCGCTATTGTCTTCACTCAGACAAAGTTACAGCGAGAGAATTCATGAGACTAATAGGTCTGTGCAGAGCTGCCACGGATCTCATTCCAATGGGGCGGCTACGCACTCGTCCTCTCCAGGTCTATCTGACTCAGAATTGGAGAGAGAAGATTCATTCGCTCGAGACGGACATCCTCTTGTCAAGCCAAGTGAAACAAGAGATTCAGACTTGGGCAGACATACAGCGGTTAACTCAGGAAGTTCCACTGCAATTGCCAGATCCGAGTTTTACGATTATGACGGATGCCAGTCAAACAGGTTGGGGTGCGACACTGAGCCCATCGGATTTGAAGTGCCAGGGTCTTTGGGATCCGCAGTTTTTGAGCAAGCACATCAACATCAAAGAGATGATGTCGATTTGGCTTGCTCTACGTCATTGGATAGATATTATTCAGAATGCACACGTGCAAATTCTGTCCCAACAATACAACAGTAGTTGCGTATATTCGGAACCAAGGTGGTACTCATTCCATTCCGTTGCTCAATCTAACGGAAAGAATTCTTCTGTTACTACTAGAACATCAGATTCTTCTCTTGGTCCATCATATTCCAGTTCGTCTGAACGTCTTAGCAGACTCCCTTTCACGGAGGGGTCGCCTGTTGCCGTCAGAATGGACTCTCAACAAGCAAGTGTTCAATCAGATTTGCTACCAATGGGAAACGGCCAATGATAGATTTATTTGCGACACATCTCAACAATCAGTTGCAGACGTATGTGTCACCTTGTCCAGATCCTCGAGCGTTTGCAGTAGGCGCTCTCTCGATCTCTTGGGACGGAATGATAGGATATGCGTATCCTCCAGCGCCGTTGATTCAGCAGATATTGCTCACGATAAAACAATCGCAATGCAAGATTCTGTTGGTAGCATCACTGTCTCCACAGAGACCATGGATAAATCTACTCAGGTGTCTGTTGTGGGACATACCGAGGAATCTTTCTCAACGGGAAGATCTTCTTTCGCAGGGGAAATCGCGCATCCTCCATCACAATCCGCAAGGTATAAACCTTCATGTATTTCCGTTGTGCGGTCCTTCTTGCACGGAAAACATTTTACAGGACGAGCAGTGGACGCGATTTCTAACTGATGGGCGACCTCTTCGCTAAACTATGCTGCTAAGTGGAAGGACTTTCATCAGTGGTGTGGGGATCATTCTGTAGATATTTATGATTCTTCCATTCCAGACATTGCAAACTTTCTAGTATACTTGTTTGATGAGATTAAACTGCAGCCTATCACCATTAAGAGTTATAGGTCTATGCTATCCGATACCTATGCACGTCATGATAGCTTAATGATTGGAACTAATGTCGCTTTATCTAAATTAGTTAGAAATTTTTCGATAAATAGACCTAGAACCCTTAGATTAATTCCCAAGTGGAATTTGGCTTGGGCTCTTCTTAAGCTAAAAGAAGTGCCTTTTGAGCCTCTTGACACAGTGGACTTCAAATTCTTAACATATAAGACAGCTTTTCTCTTTGCCTTCTCTTCTGCTAGAAGAGTTAGTGAGCTTCATGCACTATCTGTGGATGATTCTCACTGCCGTAGTGTTGGTAATACTATTACCTTTACCACCAATGTTGGATTTTTGGCTAAGAATAATAAGTATCCTGAACCTATTGTTATTAAGGCCCTTCCATCATGTGATGGCGTAGACCTTTACTTTGTCCTGTTAGAGCAATACGTATTTACAAACGTAGATCTGAGTTCATCAGAAAGGGACGTAAGCGTTTCTTTCTGTCTTTGATGCCTAATAGAAAGGATATTATGGTTCATTCTATTGCTAGATGGATTCAATTAACTATTCATACTGCTTATGAAAAATTATCTTCTTCTCAGCAGTTGGCACGCAAGATCTCAGCTCATGAAGTAAGAGCTCTTTCTACTTCTTGGGCCTATGCTAATTGTATTGCTATTACAGATTTAGTGAAGGCTGCATATTGGTCTCAACCTTCCACATTCACTAATTTCTCAGAAATATTGAGTCCATTTCTGGAGACCTCCATTGTTTAGGTCCGTTATCAGTTGCTCAGAATAACAGTTGCAACTATAGTTATGTAGGCTTTCTGTTCCAGCAGTGACTCTGTTCTGCTGACCTCTTCGCTCTGGGGCATTTGACCCAGGGCAAGGGGAGGGGGGGGGGGATGTTCCCTTAGGTCACCTGCTTCATAGTGAAAAGCAAGGGAATACCTCCCCTAGAGTCAGTAATTCCGAGTCGGTACCGGGATGGTTTTAAAGTGTAAAACTAATGTTTACTCATCCATGTAATATTTTTAAAGAGTAGCTCGGTGTGAAGCATTTGTATATGTCATGTGTCAAACAAGCGTTAATATACAATCCTCGGACACTTTTAATGAATATGAAGAGTCTCATTTCTTGGGACTTCCTTTATTTATTGGCTTACCTTTAAAAATATTAGTATAAAGGGATATACTGGATGTTAATAGAGATCATTGATTATTATTGTGCTCAATTACTGATCGGTATTGTTTCTTTCTTCTTTAATATAAATTTGAAAGATACATGTAAAGCCTATCTCTCCTATTCTCCTGCAGGGGATATTCTGTTATAGATAATTGAGCTTATTGGATTTTCCTTTATGTCCTAGGCCCTCCAGCCTATTTACTATTCAGCTAAGTCTGGGTCATTGCTACAGTATAAAAATGTTGAAAAATTTGTAGTAATTTATATATATTTTTTATACTTACCAATGACCCAGACGGGGATGGCCCTCCCAGGAGTTGGGAACTCATATCTCCCCGCTGAGTACATAATGCTTACCAGGCACTGGTTGTAAGAATGATAATTGGCGCCAATTTCGAGACCTCCTCGACACTGCACATGCGCAGAGGAGTAAATGTATGGAGGACCATATAGGACATGTTATTTTCGGTTTTTGATGCAAATTTGGGGGATTGGGGGGGGGGGGGGGGGGACAAAATTTGTGTTTGGCCCTGAATTAAAGAGTTTAGCACCAGCTAAGTCTGGGTCATTGGTAAGTATAAAAAATATATAAATTACTATAAATTTTTTAACTTTTTGTGTGAATGTTTAGTATGGCATACATCACATATAATACAGTTTTTTTTCTTGTGCATAAATTATGCCACTTAGACTAACTTTGATCTATGTAATGTTACTTTCAGCACTGTAACTGCAAATGCCAATACGGCTCGGGCTAGAGGCCGTATTTATGAACCGATCTTTATGAAACTTCTTGGGTACCTTTGTTATCACCGTGGGATGAGAACGAGTGGTTTTGGGTGTGGTCTGAAATTCAAGAAGGCCACCAGCAGCTATTTTGAACTTTAGTTAGTGCTATCAGTTTTTTGTACAGAACTTCTGTATGAAAGTTCTGATTTGAATAAATTTTTGTAGGAATGTTTAGTAACATGGAATACATCACATAATACAGGTTTTTTTCTCGTGCAGAAATTATGCAATTAGGTGAACTTTGATTTGTTCAGTGCTACTTATACACACAGTAAGGGCACATGTCAATACGGCTCGTGCTGGAGTCTGTATTTATGAACTGATCTTCATAAAACTTCTTGGGGTACCTTTGTTATCACCTTGTGACAAGAAAAAGTGTTTTTTGGGTGCCTTTGTTATCACTGTGCTATTAGAACAAATATTTTTGGGTTCAGTCAGACCCACTCTGGGACTCAAAGATTTCTTTTCTAGTTTAGCAACTAACTGTCACCCCACTTTTACCATACTTCACCTATATATTTGTTACAGGCTACGGTCAGCATTTATGTACAGACTGTTACAATACAGTACATGTACCTTTGTTATCAGGGCATTATCAAGATGTTTGTCATTGTTGTGTCACATACTGTACATGTTCATGTCTTGAACAAGTTGAGCTACAGTGTCATTGACACTTTCATTTGAAAAAAATTTACTCTGAGGTTGGTCTGGGTACCTATTTTATTGTTTCCAAGGTAAGTCTGGTTACACAGAGAAGTGCACTCGCAAGAGACCGGCGGCAGGCTACAAGGGTCCCATTTCATGAATTTTGTGGCTTTCTAGGTAAAAGCCTGCAAATTGGCAAAATACAGATTGAAACCTTGCTGTCTTCCGATCTCGGGGTGATCAACTACCATCAATCTAGTTGATTCGAGTTTGTGTGGGTTAAACCATGGGGGTATGGTGGAGTGGGTGAGTGGGTGAGGGTATGTTCGGGAGTGGGTTGTGCGCGTGTGTGTGAGGGTATGTGCATGTTGAGGATGCTGCGCAGAAGTTTATACACGACTAGGTTTTTTTGTGGGTGTGCAGTCGCCTCGTAGGCAGGGTTTCCGCTAGACCGGCAGTGGGACCGTCGGCCGGACCCATTCCCCCCGGCGATCATACTCAGAAAAGCTGGTGGTTAAAATGTCGAGTACAATGCTGTATCGTAACGACACTCGGGATCCTTTGTTTCCACGTAATATAGGCATAATTATGTTTTATACCATGCCTACTATTACTAGCGACAACCCGATACCTTATAACCCCCAGACGAGAGGGGGAAACAAAGTTCAAATCCTAAACGTCGCCTATAAAATTTCAGACTCAAATTGGCGTGTTTGATCCAGCAGGCAGAATCTTTTGATATTGGGTATGCAGCATGCTTAGGGGGGTGAGATTCAAGTTTGTTCAAGCCAAGTCCCTGGGTTCATATTTGGGCTCACTGTGGTAGCCCGAATTATAACTTAGTTCAAAATGAGGAATTTTCTTTAAAAATCTTCTTCAGATCCAGCAGTCAGAATGTTTTGATATTTGGTATATAGCATCTTTAGGGGGGTGACATCCAAGTTTGTTCAAACCACATCCCTAGGTCCATATTTGGGCTCACTGTGGGAGCCCGAATGATAACTTAGTTCAAAATGAGGAATTTTCTTTAAAAATTTTCTTCTTCAGATCCAGCAGTCGGAATGTTTTGATATTTGGTATGCAGCATCCTTAAGGGGGTGAGATTCAAGTTTGTTCAAGCCATATCCCTAGGTCCATATTTGGGCTCACTGTGGGAGCTTGAATTGTAACTTAGTTTGAAATGAGGAATTTTCCTTAAAAATTTTCTTCTTCAGATCCAGCAGTCAGAATGTTTTGATATGTGGTGTGTAGCCTACTTAGGGGGATGAGATTCAAGTCCCTGGGTTCATATTTGGGCTCACTGTGGGAACCCGAATGATAACTTAGTTCAAAATGAGGAATTTTCTTTAAAAATTCTTCAGATCCAGCAGATGAATGTTTTTGATATTTGGTATGCCGCATCCTTAGTGGGGTAAGATTCAAGTTTGTTCAAGCCATGTCCCTAGTTCCATAAAATTTCATTCCTTTGTAGTGTTGATGAACCATGTCTAACTGAATGTGACCCCAAATACTTCTTTGAACTACTTTGTTTGAATCACTTTGCCCGGTGAGCGATTAAGGCCCCTTGGGGCCTCTTGTTTCCTGTTTTGGTCACGCATAACTCAGATTTTGTAAAATTTTTGAAAGCTCATTTGTTTCAGATGCCAATGTACCCTAATATGTACCTCCTCTTATCTTACAATGTGGTATTTTTATTCCCCTCCACGATAATTCAAGGCTCCAAAGTGTCAGGATATTGCTACTATAATGAACACCAAACAAATCCATCCAAAATAATCTTCCATTGATGCAAATTCACATGCATCGTCAGTATACACAACACAATATTTTTATACTGTACCAATGACCCAGACTTAGCTGGTGCTAACCCCAACAAAACCAGGGCCAAACACAAATTTTGCCCCCCAATCCCCAAAATTTGCATCCAAAACAAAAAGAAATCATGTCCTAAAGGACCTCCATAGTACGCCTCTACTGTGCATACGCAGTGACGCAGTCGTCCCGAAATTGGCGCCAATTATCATTCTCTGTTTGGCCCTTCATCAGTCAACATCTCATTGATCTTTGTGCTTGTAAATCTCAGTTTAAAGGATGCCAGACACGTAATTTTTGGAGAAAATGTGATTCTAAGGAGGATAGAAGGAGGAGAGGAAAAAGAAGTGGCAAAAAATAATCAGGGCTGTACTTAAAATTTTTTGATGAAATTATGTTAAGTTGCCTATTTTCGAGGCATGGGCCTCTTGTTGTCATTCTTGCTAATTGTTGCACTGCTTATTCAGTGTTTCCTCTCCCCTAGCCTTCTAAAGTCCCCCCTGGCAATTCTCCCATGCTTTTGGCATATTTTTGAGAAGTTTCATTTCTAAAATTTCCTGGGAGAGGTGCTTGGTTACAGAATGTTTTCTGTTATTTTCCCCATAGTTACGTTTTCACCCATGGGTGTATAACGTTTGTGTTCTGCATCTTCCATCTGATGTTCTACAGATTCTCCCCTGGGAGTCTCTGTTTTGCATCAGATAGAGTGTAATTGATGACTGATTCCGGGCCAGTTTTTTCAGTGCCTGGAGTCATGTTTTCTAGTGTGTTTACACTGTTTGTTTTCATTGGCAACAGCCTTTTTTGAGGGGGGCTGTTTGCCTTTGTGGTAGTTTATCTCATTATAAGATACATTTATATTATCCGAAAGTGTCTCATTAATTATTTTATATAAATTTAAAATTTTTGACCACACTTTGCCATCGGATCCATCGGGGCTCAACGTTACTTTTCAGCAACTTGGGCTTTTCTGAAAAAATATTTTTTCAAAATTATTTTGTTTTGCAATTGTTTTTTCATTTATTAATGGATCATGTTATTATGTATCTTTGTGTCAGGGGTTTTTGCGAGTAACTAGGACTTATTGCTGTTCTTTCACAATGAAGGGACATTGTTCAAATTGTAATAGGAAGAAATCTTCCTCTGACTTTCATGATCATTGTATTAATTGTAGTCAGTGTTCTCGCATTAATCCCTGTCCTATATGTGAACATTGGGATGAGAAACATTGGAAACGTGTGTCACGATATGTTGTTTCTGGAGAAAGAGCGATGCCGGCTCTTTCTCCACAAGGTCACTCTACTCTCTCAGTTTCTATTTCAGAGGAACCAGAACAGGGTGATGTTTCCATGTTATCTTCTTCAAGTGTGCGTCCGTCGTCACAAATGAATTCAGAGCTAGCGGCAAAAGTGCTCATGGAGATTAGACAAATGTCGTCCGCTAGCTCGCCCGGTGTAGCGTCCATTCACCGAATGGTTCGGCAGCCGGGTTCGTCCGATGCGGTCCAAGAGGAAATTTTGGGTGATGCGAGCACTATAAACATAATAGATGCACACCCAGTGACGGCGGATAGTAAACGAGAACGGAGGAAGCCTTTTAGTCCGGTTCCTAGCTCGTCCAGGTCCAGCCGGGCCGCGAGCGAGAGAGGTCCCTCTCTCGTACAACAACATCTGGGACCAGATGTTGTGGTACAAAATGTGTCTTTAGCGGAGCATACGTCCGTCGCTCGGGACGCTCCGTTGTATAAGCAGTCCGCAGAGACTGTTAAGGCTTCCTCTTCTCGTCAGCGCACACGACCGCACCTTGGCTGCGTGACCGCCGATATTTTACCAGCTTCGCCGATGAAGGATTCTTCGGCGACCAGGTCACACCATCCAGCAGCCAGGGATTCGAGACCGATGGACTCCGGACGTTCGCATAGGAAAAGTATGCGGGAGCCATCTGATGCGGAGCTGCCCTCAGCGAAGCAGCGAAAGACTGCGCCTCCGCAGGTCTCGACGTCGGACATTCTTGTGCAGATAGCACAGCTTATCGCAGCATCCCAGCAGCCGACAGAAACGGTGTCGGATCGAGAATTATCTGACGGCGCTGGGTTGGTACGCTCCGCCGAAGCATCGGGGGCGGACGACCGGGAACATCGGGAGGTCCGACCGGATGGTGAAAGGGATACGGATGAATTGGAGCTATCCCTTTCGGAACAACATAAAGCTGCCGTGGACTTCATCCGGCACTTTCTCCCTCAAGTTGTTCCGTCGGGCCAGACTGCTGCGCTTCCGGACAAGAGAATTATAACGTCATTGGACTCTGAATTTTTTGAGCGGTTCAGGGACATCGCTCCCGAGTTTCCGTCGCAGTCCAATAATGTTGCAAGAACATTTGAATTATTGAACGACGCTATATTTAAACTTGCTTCCAGGACAGGGAAAGCAGGTTTCTTGTCCGCTAATACTCTTAACCTGCCTTTCATTAATGCAAGGAATAAATTCGATACGGCAGGACAGGGTATACCGAGAGTTCCTCTGCGTATGGACGACGAGGCGGAAGACTTAGAGCTATCATTACCGTCGTCAGCTTCTATTCCAACCACGGTGTTGGAAACAGCTATTGCGTCTAACAGAGCCAATTTAGATGCCTTATCTTACGCAGATCACCTTACTAAGGCGTTATCACTGCGCCTTCAAGGGGAAGAGTTTCAGGATATACAATCCTCTTTAAGACTTCTTTCAAGGGCAGTAGCTTATTCCACGTGTAACTCCGCCCTTTCAGTGGCAAATCTGGAGTTGGTTAGACGTGACGCAGCCCTAGCTACATCCACACTAGTGGATTCTAAGGTGAAGAACTCTCTTAGAGTCGCTTCGGTCTCAGGAGAACTTCTCTTTGACGGCAAGCTTTCCGCTATTTATGATAAAATTAAAAAGAAAGCTAATGATTCTCTGTTGTTCAGATCGGCTCCTAAAAAGTCGGATACAGCAGACACGAATAAGACAGGCACTTCTGGGTCTAATGCGCCCAAGAGAGGTTCCTATAGAGGTTCCGGTGCGTCCTCTTGGTCTTATTCGAGAGACCGTCAGGATAGCGACTCTCGTTCGGGACGTCCTTCAGGCCGGGACAATGGGTCGGACGCCCCGAGGTCGACGAGGCGAGGTGCGGGTCGTGGAAGACGTGGTTTCTCCTACCGCAGGCCTCGCAGGTCCAGGAGGTGATGGCTTAAACCTCTATCGCGTTCCGGTTGGCGGAAGGTTGTCGAGTTTTTCACAAGAGTGGGCGTCGATTACGGACGACCCTTGGGTGAGAGGAGTGACTTCGGAAGGTCTAAAGATATCCTTCAAACGAAAGCCTCCATTAACTCGAAGTCCAAAGTGGACTCATCTTCCGTCAAATCCACAGAAAAGAGACGCTCTGTTATCAGAGGTGCAGTCTCTTTTAATGAAGAATGCGGTAGAGGTCGTAGAAAACCAGGAATCTCTGGGATTCTACAGCCATCTGTTTCTGGTTCCGAAACCAGACGGCTCGTTCCGTCCAGTCATAGATTTGAGCTGGATAAACAAGCTGATCGTCGCTCCGAAGTTTTATATGGAGACGATTCGATCGGTCAGAGCGAGTATTCGGGTGAACGATTATGCAATGAGCATAAATCTCAAAGGTGCGTACTTTCACGTCATGGTACATCCGACATTCCGGAAGTATCTACGCTTCGCAGTCCTAGGAGTGGTGTATCAATTCCGGGCGATGTGCTTCGGATTGAATCTAGCACCCTGGGCTTTCACTCGGGTAATGAACTCGGTAATGATCTACTTCCGAGCTCATTCGTCTGCGGTAACGTCGGCCTACCTGGACGACATTCTTCAGAGGTACGGCAACGAGTTAACGCTTCAGAACGATGTTCAGAATCTTCTTCTATTGCTCCGACGTCTCGGTTTTATAGTAAACGAGGAGAAGTCGGATCTGGTGCCGTCCAAGTCATTCACTCATCTGGGAATGAGCTTCGAGACGCACAACAATCTCGTTCGTCTGCCGTTAACCAGAGCGAAATTAGTCAGTTGTTACGCTCGCTATTGTCTGCACGCAGACAAAGTCACGGCGAGAGAATTTATGAGACTGATAGGTCTGTGCGGAGCCGCCGCGGATCTCATTCCGATGAGGCGGCTACGCACACATCCTCTTCAAATTTTCCTGACTCAGAATTGGAGTGTGAAAATTCATTCGCTCGATGTAGACGTTCTCTTGTCAGATCAAGTGAAACAAGAGATTCAGACTTGGGCAAACATTCAGTGGTTAACTCAAGGAGTTCCGCTGCAGTTGCCGGATCCGAGTTTTACCGTTATGACGGATGCCAGTCAAACAGGTTGGGGTGCATCATTAATCCCAACGGATTCGAGATGCCAGGGTCTTTGGGATCCGCAATTCCTGTGCAAGCACATAAACATCAAGGAAATGATGTCAATTTGGCTTGCGTTACGTCACTGGATGGACATTATTCACGATGCTCATGTCCAAATCCTATCCGACAATACGACAGTAGTGGCGTTTCTACGGAATCAGGGAGGCACTCATTCAGTTCCGTTGTTCAATCAAAGAATCCTTCTGTTTGCGTTAGAACATCACGTTCTTCTTTCGGTCCGTCACATACCAGGTCGTCTGAATGTGCTAGCAGACTCCCTTTCACGAAAGGGTCGCTTGTTGCCGTCGGAGTGGACTCTCAACAAACAAGTATTCAATCAGATTTGCTACCAATGGGAACGGCCAATGATAGATTTATTTGCGACACATCTCAACAATCAGTTGCAGACGTATGTGTCTCCGTGTCCGGATCCAAGAGCATTTGCAGTAGACGCTCTGTCGATCCCTTGGGACGGAATGATAGGATATGCGTATCCTCCAGCGCCGTTAATTCAACAAGTATTGCTAAAGATAAAACAATCTCAATGCAAGATTCTGTTGGTAGCATCTCTGTCGCCACAGAGACCGTGGATAAATCTACTCAGGTGTCTGTTGTGGGACCTACCGCGGAATCTACTCAGGTGTCTGTTTTGGGACCTACCGCGGAAACTCCATCACAACCCGCAAGGTCTCAACCTTCACGTTTTTCCGTTGTGCGGTCCTTCTTGCATGGCAAGCACTTTACAGGACGAGCAGTGGACGCGATTTCTAACTGTAGGAGGACCTCCTCTTCGCTAAACTATGCGGCTAAGTGGAAGGTTTTTCGTCGTTGGTGTAGGGATCATTCTGTAGATATATTTGATCCCTCTATACCAGACATTGCAAACTTTCTAGTATACTTGTTTGACGAAATCAAACTGCAGCCTGTTACTATAAAGGGTTATAGATCTATGTTATCTGATACCTATGCACATCATGATAGTTTACAAATTGGATCTAATGTCTCTTTGTCGAAATTGGTTAGAAACTTTTCGATAAATAGACCCAGAACTCTTAGATTAATTCCTAAGTGGAATTTAGCTTGGGTTCTCCTTAAATTGAAGGAAAAGCCATTTGAACCTCTTGGGACAGTAGATTTCAAATTCTTATCTTATAAGACAGCTTTTCTCTTAGCTTTCTCTTCTGCCAGAAGAGTCAGTGAGCTTCATGCACTATCGGTGGATGATTCTCATTATCGTAGTGTTGGGAACACTATCACCTTCACTACTAATGTGGGTTTTTTAGCTAAGAATCAGGCTCCTAATAAATATCCGGAACCTATTGTTATTAAGGCTCTTCCGTCTTCAGACGGGCGTAGGCCTTTACTCTGTCTTGTTAGAGCACTACGTATCTATAAACAGAGATCTCAGTTTATCAGAAAGTGACGGAAACGTTTCTTTCTGTCTTTGATGCCTAATAGAAAGGACATTTCAGTCCATTCTATTGCTAGATGGATTCAGTTAACTATCCGTACTGCTTATGAAGATTTATCTTCTTCTCAGCAGTCTGTGCTTAAGATTTCTGCTAATGAAGTAAGAGCTCTTTCTACTTCCTGGGCTTATGCTAATAGTGTTGCTATTACAGATTTAATGAAGGCTGCTTATTGGTCTCAGCCATCCACATTTACGAATTTTTATCTCAGAAATATTGAGTCCATTTCTGGAGACCTGCATTGTTTAGGTCCGTTATCTGTTGCTCAGAATGTCGTCCACTAAACAGTTGCAACTATAGTTATGCAGGCTTTCTGTTCCGGCAGTGACTCCGTCCGGCTGCCCTCTTCGCTCTGGGCTATTTGACCCAGGGCAAGGGGAAGGGGGGGGGGGGGGGGCGGGTGTTCCCTTAGGTCACCTGCTTTATAGTGAAAAGCAAGGGAATGCCTCCTCCAAGTCAGTATTTCTGAGTCGCTTCCGGGATGGTTTTAAAGTGTAATATTAATGTTTAAATTCATTCATGTCTTATTTTTAAAGTGTAGCTCGGTGTGAAGCATTTGTATATGTCAAGTGTCAAACGGGCTTTAATATACAATACTCGGACACTTTTAAATGATTATAAAGAGTCTCAATTCTCTGGACTACTTTATTTATTGGCTTGCTTTAAAAATAATTAGTATAAGGGTTATACTGGATGTTAATAGAGAACATGAATGTTATTGTGCTCAATTATTAAGGGTAGTGTATCTTTCTAATTTAATTTTAAATAAGAAAGATACATGTAAAGCCTAATACTCCTTTTCTCCTTAAGGGGTTACCTCTTTACTATATAATTGAGCTTATTGGATTTTCCTCTATGTCCTAGGCCCTCCAGCCTGTTTACTATTCAGCTAAGTCTGGGTCATTGGTACAGTATAAAAATGTTAAAAAATTTATAGTAATTTATATATTTTTTATACTTACCAATGACCCAGACGGGGATGGCCCTCCCTGGAGTTGGGAACTCTTGCCTCCCCGCTGAGTACATAGCGCTGACCAGGCACTGCCAGTAAGAATGATAATTGGCGCCAATTTCGGGACGACTGCGTCACTGCGCATGCGCAGTAGAGGCGTACTATGGAGGTCCTTTAGGACATGATTTCTTTTTGTTTTGGATGCAAATTTTGGGGATTGGGGGGCAAAATTTGTGTTTGGCCCTGGTTTTGTTGGAGTTAGCACCAGCTAAGTCTGGGTCATTGGTAAGTATAAAAAATATATAAATTACTATAAATTTTTTAACTTTTCTTATTTATACCCCCCGCAAGCAAAGTTTGGGGGTTATATAGGAATCACCCTGTCCGTCCGCCCGCCCGTCTGTCCGTCTGTCCATTCTTATAAGTGCAACTCCTCCTAAACCATTAGAAGAATTTTCATGAAACTTTACACAATGGAAGAACTCCATATGAAGTTGTGCATGAAACAATATAATGCCGTTCTGACATTTCCAAGGGGAGATAATCTAACTTATACATTTTAATGTACCAAAAAGGCTACAACTGAGGCACGGGGGGTATCACTTTGTGAGCTTGCTCACAGTACCTCTAGTTGTATTTTCCATTTTCTTTTTGAAATTGTCATCTTACTCTTCTTAAACTCCCCTTGTTGTTTTCTCTTCCCGTCTTCTCTCCACTTTTATTCTCCTTTTTTCATTGGTCAGTTTATTGTCAAGTTATGGAACAATCAATCAGAACTTTTTGTTAGCTTTTTTTCTCTAGATTCCAAGAATTAGCCACCAGACGTAGCCTTGTAACCCCTGCACAAACATGTCCGCTGAAAGCTCCTATCCGATCACAGCACTTATCGGTTTAATATTTACTTTTTCTCAATGGCTATATGATAGTTCAGTACTGTGCGATGATAGGAGCTTTCAGTGGAACTATGGCTGACCACCTTCACCCAAGTAATCACTTATGACTAGCCCATTAAAACCTTTCTGTGAGAATTCAGACTCTATCAATATTTTTGATCCTGCTGATGTAATGATGTAGAAATAAATCCTGGGCCTGTGGGCCAGCAGAAAACAGTACCAATGGATTTGATAAATCTCTTTCAATTGTTCATTATAACATTAGGAGTATACGATCAAAACTTTGTAGGGGAATTCGACGTGGTTTGCTTTTCGGAGACCCATTTGCAGGCATCTTTTGACTCTGAAAATATATTGTTACCTGACTTTTCTAGCCCAATCCACAAAGATAGAGACCACTCCGGTGGTGGAATTGCTGTTTATATCTCCAACCAGCTCTACTTTCAGCACAAGTACGAATTGGAATTCGATGACTCAATCATTTGGATTGAAACTGTATCTAATGCTAAACGATATCTCATTGCCTTTACCTACAGATCCCAGCAGTTTGTAAGCCCCGAATACTGGATGTTACTAGATCATTCTATTGAACAGGCCCTCGATTTGAATGAGAATATCGTTATTGTAGGAGACTTGAATTCCTATCTCCTAAATAACAGTTGCAAAATCCATGAAATCATAGATCATTATAACTTGCGTAATGTTGTCAATAATCCCACAAGGATTACCCAATGCACTTCTACCTTACTGGATCCCATACTTATGAGTGACACTGTCACTACTCTCTAATCTGATACAATCGGTCTCGAATTATCTGACCACTTAGCTGTATATGCTCAACTAGCTTTTGACTCACCCCACGTTTCTGCATATCACAGAACTATTCGCAATTACAGAAATGCCATCTTTGTTAAAGCCAACGATCTTATTGCTGCCACCGATTGGCAGAGTTTAATCTCTGGTACAGGCAGTACTGGTGACATCAATGAAGCACAATTGCGATTTACAAATTGATACTTGCACATAATAAAAGAATCTATCCCACAGTCAAAAGTACTCGTCCGCCCTCAAGACAAACATTGGTTTAATTCTGATTTCCGTCTACACATTAGGCAACGGGATCGATTACAGAAAAAAGCTTTAACAACAAAGAAAATTATTGACTGAAATGCATACAGGGCTACATGTAATAAAGTAAACAATATGAAAAAACATGCCAAGCAGCAATATTTAGCTAATCTGGAACAGACCCTCTCTAACTCCCCATCACCAAAATACTTCTGGCATGTCATCAAAGACCTCTTAAATAAAACCAAGATGAAATCAATTCCCCCACTGTACAATGGCGATACCAACGACCCAAATAACTTAATTACTGATAGCCTTGAGAAGTCAGTAATCCTAAATGCAACATTCCTAAAAAACAGTACAATTGGTGATAGCAACCATAGTCTCCCACAATTCAACTGTCGGTGTAACGTGAAATTAACAACTATTAACGTCGAAGGAAGTAATATTGTCTGGGCAATCAAATCACTTATGTCTAACAAGGCCCATGGTCATGACAACATCAGTGTAAGAATGTTAAACGGTACCTCGGAAACTGTTGCAGTCCCATTAAAAATATTATTCCAACAAAGCATAGACAAAGGCGTCTTTCCCGATGATTGGAAAAAAGCAAACGTCATTCCACTTTTCAAACTTAAAGATCCATCATCATGTAAAAACTATAGACAAATATCCTTATTTCCAATATTAGGTAAAGTTTTTGAGAAAGTGGTCCTAAAACATGTATTTTTATTCAGGGCCAAACACAAATTTTGCCCCCCCCCCCCAATCCCCAAAATTTGCATCAAAAACCGAAAATTAGATGTCCTATATGGTCCTCCATACTTTTACTCCACTGCGCACAGTGTCAAGGAGGTCTCGAAATTGGCACCAAATGTCATTCTTTGTTTGGCCTTCAATTCAGTAACACTTCACTGATATTTGTGCTTGTAAATCTCAGTTTAAATGATGCCAGACACATAATTATGAGAGAAATGGTGGATATAAGGAGGAAATAGAAGGAGGAGAGGAAAAAACAGTGGAAGGAAATGTTCAGGGCTGTAACTTATAATTATTTTACGAAATTATTTCATGTTGCCTATTTTCGAGGCATGGCCCTGTTGTTGTCATTCTTGCTATGAATGTTCCATTGTTTGATCAGTGTTTCCTCTCTCCTTTCCTTTATTCCTCCCTAGCTATTCTCCCATGCTTTTGGCTTATTTTTTGTAATGTTTATTACTAAAATTTCTTGAGAGTTTTGGCTTGGAAACAGAATTATTTTCTGTTTTTTCCCCATGTTTACGTCCTCACCCTTGGGTGTTTAGACGTTTTGGTCTGCATCTACCATCTGACCACAGCTCCACAGGCCTCCATAACGGACATGCTATCACAGATAGCGCAGATCATCGCAGCATCCCAGTAGCCGGCAGAAACAGGGCTCGCCTTGAGTAAAATGGTCTGGGCCTAAAAAAAGTGCCCCACATATTGAGGTTGGGGCCTTTTCGGGGCTGATTTTCCATTTTGTCCATTATTGTTAGTGCTTTTTTGTGGAAAATGTCGGGGCTTGAAAAAAAGCCCCCAGCAAGTGCTCCTCGGGGCTGATCTTAGGGCCTGGGCTGATCAGCCCTGCCTCAAGGCAAGCCCTGCAGAAACTGTGTCGGAACAGGAATTATCAGATGATGCTGGGTCGGTACGTTCTGCCGCTGGATCAGCTACGGACGACCAAGATTTACAAGTGGTCCGACAGGATGGCAAAAGGGATTTGGAGGAATTGGATTTTTCCCTTTCGGAACAACATAAAATTGCCGTAGAGTTCATCTGGCATTACCTTCCTGACCAAAATGCTGCACAGCCGGATAGGAGGTTTATAGGGCCACTGGACACAGAATTCTTCAATCGGTTTAGGGACACCATCCCTGAGTTTCCGTCACAGTCCAGAAATGTCTCACGGACATTTGAACTATTGAATGGCGCTATTAGTAAACTTGCTACCAAAACGGGCAAGTCGGCCTTCCTACCGGCAAGTGCGCTTCATCTGCCTTTCATCAATCCAAGGAATAAATTTGAAACGGCAGGACAGGGCATTCAGAGAGTTCCTCTGCGTCTAGACGACCAGGCCAAAGACCTTGAATTATCCATGCCGTCGTCTATGTCAATTCCTAACACGACGTTGGAAACGACAATATCGTCTATTAGAGCTAATTTAGACGCACTTTCGTACGCAGATCACCTTACCAGAGCGTTGTCATTACGTCTTGAGGGACAAGAATTCCAGGATGTACAAACCTCCTTAAGAGTTCTGTCGAGGGCATGTCGATAGCATTCTCCACGTATAAATCTGCTCTTTCAGTGGCAAATCTGGAGTTATTTAGTCGTGACGGGGCCCTAGCAAATATGGAGTTAGTTAGACGTGACGGGGCCCTAGCTACATCCACACGCGTGGATAGTAAGGTGAAAAACTCTCTCAGAGTCGCTCTGGTCTCCGGAGAGCTTCTCTTCGACGGCAAGCTTTCAGCAATTTATGATCAGTTAACTAAGAAAGCTTCAGACTCTCTGCTATTTAAATCTGCTTCCAAAAAGTTGGTGCCAGCGGAGAAGAGTAGGCCAGGAACTTCTGGGATGAGTACGAAGTCCAGGGGAAGTTCCTATAGAGGTTCGTACGCGTCCTCTAGGTCTTACTCTAGAGACCGTCAAGGTAGCAACTCAGATAGGGGCCATAACACTGGCTGAAACAACCGGTCAGATGCCCCTAGGTCGACGGGGCAAGGTGCGGGCCATGGAGGGCGTGGTTTCTCCTTCCGCAAGCCTCGCAGATCCAAGAGGTGATGGTTTAAACCTCTGTCGCGTTCCAGTGGGTGGAAGACTGTCGAGTTTCTCAAACAATTGGGAATTAATTACGGAGGACTCTTGGGTTCGAGGGGTTATATCGGAAGGACTGAAACTGTCCTTCAAAGGAAAACCTCAGTTAACTCGAAGTCCAAGATGGACTCAGCTTCCGTCAAATCAACAGAAAACAGCCTCGCTTCTATTAGAAGTCCAGTCTCTTTTAGTGAAGAACGTGATAGAGGTTGTAGAAAACCAGGAATCTCCTGGTTTCTACAGCCATCTTTTTCTGGTTCTGAAACCAGACAGCTCGTTCCGTCCAGTCATAGATCTGAGCTGGATAAACAAGCTGATCGTGGCTCCAAAATTCTATATGGAGACCATTCGATCGGTCAGAGCGAGCATTCGAGTGAACGACTGTGCTGCGAGCATAGATCTCAGAATTGGAGGGCGAACACTCATTCGCTCGATACGGACATCCCCTTGTCAAATCAAGTGAAACAAGAGATTCAGACTTGGGCAGACATTCAGTGGTTAACTCAGGGAATTCCACTGCAATTGCCGGATCTGAGTTTTACAATTATGACGGATGGCAGTCAAACAGGTTGAGGCACGACACAGCCCATCGGATTCGAAGTGCCAGGGTCTTTGGGATCCACAGTTTTTAAGCAAGCACATAAACATCAAAGAAATGATGTCAGTTTGGCTTGCGCTACTTCATTGGATGAACGTTGTTCAGAATGCACACATGCAAATTCTATCTGACAATACGACGGTGGTAGCGTATATTTGGAATCAGGGAGGCACTCATTCCATTCCGTTGTTCAAGCTAACGGAAAGAATCCTTCTGTTGGTACTAGAACATCAGGTTCTTCTATCAGTCTGTCATATTCCGGGTCGTCTGAATGTGTTAGCAGACTCCCTTTCACGGAGGGGTCGCCTGTTGCCGTCAGAATGGACTCACAACAAATGAGTATTCAATCAGATTTGCTACCAATGGGAGCGGCCAATGATAGACTTGTTTGCACCGCATCTCAACAATCAGTTGCAGACGTATGTGTCGCCATGTCCGGATCCTCTAGCGTTTGCAGTAGATGCTCTATCGATCTCGTGGGACGGAATAATAGGATATGCGTATCCTCTAGCGCCGTTGATTCAGCAGATATTGCTCAAGATAAAACAATCACAATGCAAGATTCTGTTGGTAGCATCTCTGTCTCCATAGAGACCGTGGATAAATCTACTCAGGTGTCTGTTGTGGGACATGCCGCGGATGCTTCCTCCACGGGGGATCTTCTTTCGCAGGGGAAATCGCGCACTCTCCATCACAACCCGCAAGGTCTTAACCTTCATGTATTTCCATTGTGCGGTCCTTCTTGCATGGCAAGCATTTTACAGGACGAGCAGCGGATGCGATTTCTAACTGTAGGAGGACCTCCTCTTCACTAAATTATGCTGCTAAGTGGAAGGTCTTTCGTTAGTGATGTAGGGATCATTCTGTAGATATTTATGATCCCTCCATTCCAGACATTGCAAATATTTTTATACTGTACCAATGACCCAGACATAGCTGGTGCTAACTCTTAAAATATAGGGCCAAACACAAATTTTGCCCCCCAATCCCCAAAATTTGCATCTAAAACCAAAGAAAACATGTCCTGAATGGCCCTCCACACTTCACCTCTACTGCGCATGCGCAGTGTCAAGGACGTTCCGAAATTGGCGCCATTAATCATTCTAAGTTTAGCCCTTCATCAGTTAACATCTGACTGATCTTTGTGCTTGTAAATCTCAGTTTAAATGATGCCAGACACATAAATATTAGTGAAATGGTGATTCTAAGGAGGATAGAGAAGGAGGAGAGGAAAAATGTGTGACAGAATATTATCAGGGCTGTAACTTAAAATTTTTTAATGAAATTATGTTAAGTTACCTATATTTTTATACTGTACCAATGACCCAGACATAGCTGGTGCTAACTCTTAAAATATAGGGCCAAACACAAATTTTGCCCCCCAATCCCCAAAATTTGCATCTAAAACTAAAGAAAACATGTCCTGAAAGGCCCTCCACACCTCGCCCCCACTGCGCATGCGCAGTGTCAAGGACGTTCCGAAATTGGCGCCATTTATCATTCTAAGTTTGGCCCTTCATCAGTTAACATCTGACTGATCTTTGTGCTTTTAAATCTCAGTTTAAATGATGCCAGACACATAAATATTAGTGAAATGGTGATTCTAAGGAGGATAGAAAAGGAGGAGAGGAAAAGAATGTGTGACAGAATATTATCAGGGCTGTAACTTAAAATTTTTTAATGAAATTATGTTAAGTTACCTATTTTCAAGGCAGCAGCCATTTTGTTGTCATTCTGATTATTTAGTTACACTGTTTTTTCAAGTGTTTTTTTCCTCTCTCCCTGTCCTTTAATTCCCCCTTGCTATTCTCCCATGCTTTTGGCATAGTTTCTGTAATTATTATTACTAAAATTTCTTGGGAGTTTTAGCTTAATAACAGAATGAATTCTGTTCTTTCCCCATGTTTACGTCTTCACCTACGGGTGGTTAGGCGTTGTGTTCTGCATCTACCATCTGATGTTCTGCAGTTTCTTCCCTGGAAGTCTCTGTTTTGCATCAGATGGGGTATTTTTGGTAACTGATTTCGGGCCTGGGTGCCTGGAGTCTTATTTTAGTGTTTTTACACTCATTGTTTACATTTACAACAGCCCTCTGTGTGAGGGGGGGATTTCTAAATAATAATATCTTTATGTTATTTTAATCATAACTAGATACATTATTATTGTTCGTAAGTGTTGAATAAATTGTTTAAAATATTTTTAAAATTTTTGTCCACACTTAGGCTTGGGATCCATTGGGGCTCAACGTTACTTTTCAGAAACTTGGGCTGTTCTGAAAAAATATTTTTTCAAAATATTTTGATTTCAATTATTTTTTCTATATTAATGGATCATATTATTATTATGTATTTTGATTGCCAGGGGTTAGTGCGAGTACCAGGACTTGTTTTCTTTTCACATTGAAAGGATATTGATCAATTGTTTTAAGAGGAAGTCTTCCTCTGACTTTATTATCATTCTATATGTGGTCAGTGTACTCGCATTAACTCCTGTTCTGTATCGTATGATTTCGATGACAATATGGGAAGCGTATGTCACGGTATGTTGTTGGGGATTTGGACACTCCGGTCCTTTCCCCGCAGGGTCACTCTACTTTATCAATTTCTATTTCAGACGATCAAGATTAGGGTGATGTATCTGTGATGTCTTCCAACAGTGTGCCTCCGTCGTCACAATTAATGAAGGGCTAGCGGAAAAGTGCTCATGTAATACGCCAATTGCCTAAGAGGACCCTAGTAGGTTCGACGGCCTTTGACGTCCGCTAGCTCGCCCGGTGTAGCGTCCATTCACCGAATGGTTCGGCAGCCGGGTTCGTCCGTTGCGGTCTAGAAGGAATTTTGGGGTGATGCGAGCACTATAAAATTAACTTAATGCACACCCAGTGACGGCGGATCGGAGGGAGAACGGAGGAAGCCTTTTAGTCCGGTTCATAGCTCGTTCCGGTCCATCCGGACGGCAAGCGAGAGAGGCCCCTCTCTCGTTCAACAACATCTGGCCCCAGATGTTGTGGTACAAATGTGTCGTTAGCGGAGCATACGTCCGTCGCTCGGGACGCTCCGTTGTATAGGCAGTCCGCTGAGACTGCTAAGGCTTCCTCTTCTCGTCAGCGCACACGACCGCACCTTGGCTGCGTGACCGCCGATATATTACCAGCTTCGCCGATCAAGGATTCTTCGGCGACCAGGTCACACCATCCGGCAGCCAGGGATTCGAGACCGATGGACTCCGGACGTTCGCATAGGAAGTATGCGGGAGCCATCTGATGCGGAGCTGCCCTCGGCGAAGCACCGATAGACTGCGCCTCCGCAGGTCTCGACGCCGGACATTCTTGTGCACAGCTTATCGCAGCATCCCAGCAGCCGACAGAAACGGTGTCGGATCGAGAATTATCCGACAGCGCTGGGTCGGTAGCCGGGGACTCGAGGCCTGCAGACTCCGGACGTTCGCATAGGAAGTGTGCGGGAGTCAACGTACACGGAGCTTCCAGCGGCAATGCATCGTAAGTCCGCTACTGCACAGGCCTCGGGAACGGACGTGCTTTCCTTAATAGCACAGTTTATCGCAGCATCCCAGCATCAACTGAATCTGTCGCATATATTTTATCCGACGATGCTGGGTCGGGACGCTCCGCGGAAGCGGGTACGGACGTCCGAAAGTTTCATCCGGTCCGACGGGATACCGAAAGGGATTCGGTGGATTTCAAGCTTTCCCTTTCGGAACAACATATGCTGCGATGCCGGATAAGAAACTGATAGCGTCGGTGGACTTAGAAATTTTTGGTTCGGTTCAGGGACATCGTCCCTCAGTTCCGACATAGTCCAATAATGTCACACAAACTTTCGAATTATTGAACGACGCTATATATATTATTATTTTATGCTTGCTATCCAAGCATTTCTGGTTTCTTGTTCGAAGAGTTATGGAGATGTCTTCAAAAGTGTGCCTCTGTCGTCATAGTTAATGAAGAGTTAGCGGCAATAAGTGCTCATGGAATATGTCTATCGCTTACGGAGTGACATTCGCTAGCTCACCCGGTGTAGCGTACATTCATCGAATGGTTCGGCTGCCGGGTTCGTCCGTTGCGGTCTAGGAAGGAGATTTGGGTGATGCGAGCACTTTAATTACTTTAGTACTCACCCAGTGACGGCAGATTGAGGATGGATCGGAGGAAGCCAACAACATAGGGGACCGCATGTTGTGGTTCAGATATTTTACATTCGGAGCATATGTCCGTTGCTCGGGACGCTCCGTTATATTGACAGTCCGAGAGACTGTCTTTAATGCTTCCTCATCCTCACAGCAGGGCACACGACCGCACATTGGCTACGTGACCTCGAGTATCCGATCAGTTTCGGCATTTAGTGATTCCACAGCGAATAGGTCGCGCCATCCGGTAGCCAAAGGACACGAGGCCGATACACTCCGTTCGCTCGCATATTGGAAGTATGCACGGGGTAACGATCTCGGAGCTTCCTGCGGCAATGCATCGTAAGACCGCTGCTCCTCAGGCCTCAGTGACGGACGTGCTATCCGAGTTAGCACAGTTCTTTCGCAGCATCCCAGCAATTGACGGTTTCTCGGTCGAATCAGGAATTATCCGACGGCGCTGGGTCGGTGCGGTCCGCGGTTGCATCAAGCTACGGACGACCGAACGCTTTATAGGGTCCGACAGGATGGCGAAAGGGATTCGAAAGATTTCGAGTTTTCCCTTTAGTAGTATCGGAAGATGCCTTTCATATCTTCTGGCATTTCTTCCAGTGATTATTGTTCGGACTTCATTGCTGCGATCTTGGATAAGAGACTTATAGCGTCATTGGACTCGGATTTTTCGATCGGTACAGGGACTTTGTCCCTGACTTACCGACGCAGTCCAATATTGTCATTACAACATGTGTTTTATTTTTCGACGCTATATATATATTATATATATACAAGCCTGCTACTAAGCATGATAGTTTAGTTTCTTGTCCGCGTGGCTCATTTCTGCCATTTTATCTTTTTTATATATAGTTTATTTTGGCAGAGCAGGGCATACCGAGAGTTCATATGCGTCTAGACGGTGTGATTAAAGACTGCATATATTCTTTTTCGCCGTTTATGTCTTTTCCAATTTCAATGTTGGGAACGACATTATGTATAGTACACTTAACTTAGACGCTTTATTATACGTAATCCGCCTTACTGAGGCGTTATCATTACGTCTTCAAGAAAAGATTTACGGGATATTATTCTCAATGTAATTTCTTTTGAGGGCAGTAGTTTGTTCACGTATAACTCCGCCCTTCAGTGGCTGATTGGAGTTGGTTAGACGTGATGCAGCCCTAGCTACATCCACGCGTGGATAGTAGGTTAAGAACTCTCTCAGAGTCGCTTCGTTCTCGGAGGAGCTTCTCTTCGACGGCAACTTTCCGGCAATCCATGAATTGCTTGATTTATACATTCTCTTGTCTATCTAGTGTTACAAGAGATTCAGACTGGGGCAAACATTCGGTGGTTGACTCAGAGAGTGCCGCCGCAGTTGCCGGACCCTAGTGTGGCTGTTATGACGGTTGCCAGTCAAACAGATTGGGATATTCTGATCCCTACGGATTCGAAGTGCCAGGCTCTTTGGGTTCCGCAGTCTTTTAGCTATCAGTTTAACTTCCGCGGAATAATGTTTTTTAGGCTTGCTTTATGTCATTGCATGAACATTATTCAGAAACGCATGCCCAAATTCCTGTCCTTTAATTCGACAGTAGTGGCGTATCTCCGGAACCAGGGAGGCACTCTTTCGTTTCCGTTATTCAATTTAATGGAAAGAATCCGTCTGTTGGTTATAGTACACCAAGTTCAGTTTTGGTCCGTCATATTCTGGGTCGTCTGATTGTTTTATCGCACTCCCGTTCTCTTACGGGTCGCTTGTTGCTGTCAGAATGGACTCTCAACAAACAAGTATTTAATCAGATTTGCTATCTATGGGAGCGCCCAATGATGTTTTATTTATGACACAGCTTGCTTATCAATTGCAGACGTATGTGTTGGCTTGTCCAGATCTCTGAGCTAATACTGTTAACGCTCTATTGATCTATAGGACGGAATGATAGGATACGCGTATCCTCCGGCGCTGTTGTTTTAGCAGGTATTGCTAAGATAAACAACCACAATACATTTCTGTTGATAGCATTTCTATCTTCACAGAGATCATGAGTAATTTACTCTCTTGTCTACTGTGGATCTTAACGTGAAATCTTCCTCTATGTGAGGATCTTTTTTCACTGGGTAAATCGTGTCATCTTTATCACAACCAGCAAGGTCGCAACCTTCATGTATTCCGTTGTGTGGTCCGTATTGCATTGTAAGCACTGTACTGGACGAGCTTTGGACGCGATTTCTTACTATAGGAGATCCTCTTCTTCGCTATTCTATGCGACTAAAGTGGAGGCTCTTCCGTCGTGGTGTAGGGATCATTATGTTCATATGGTTGATCCCTCCATACTACGCATTGCTAGTTTTTAGTATACTTGTTTCACAAGATCTACTGCAGCCCGTTGTTATTTAGGTTATAGGTTTATGTTACCTCATACCTATGCACTCTACGATAGTTTACAATTGAGTCTTTTGTCTCTTTATCTAAGTCAGTTAGTAACTTTTTGATAAATAGACTTAGAATCTTTAGATTAAATTCCTATACGGATTTTAACTTCGGTTCTTATTTAGCTATGTAATCATTTGAGCCTCTGGAAACAGTAGTTTTCAAATTCTGACCTTTTAGACAGTAATTCTGTTGGTTTCTCTTTTACTGTAGAGTCAGTGAGTTTCATGCACTATCGATGGATGATTTTCACTTTCATAGTTTCGGAATCAATACTTCCGTTACTATTTAGGTTGGATTGTTGCATAAGAGTTAGGCTCCTATTTCCGGAACCTATTATTTTAAGGTCCTTCCGTCTTCGTATGGGCATAGGCCTTTACTCTTTCCGGGTACAGTTTATGTATTTATAAACAGATATCTGTTTATTACAAGGGCGTAAGCTTCTTCTGTCTTTGATGTCTAGTAGAAGGACGTTACGCTCCATTTTATTTTTAATGGATTCTATTAACTAGCGTACTGCTTATGGTATATCATTGGCTTAGCAGTTGTGCTTAAGATTTCGGCTCATGAAGTAAGAGTTCTTCTACTTCTTGGGCTTACATTAATAGTGTTGCTATTATAGATTTTTGAAGGCTGCTCATTGCGCTCAGCCATCCATTCATGAATTTTATCTCAGAAATATCGAGTCCATTTCTGGAGGCCTCTATTGTTAGGTCTATTATCTACTGCTCAGAATATCATTCTCTTAACAGTTGCTACTATAGCTAGGTAGGCTGTCTGTTTCGGCAGTGTCTCCGTTCGGCTGCCCTCTTCGCTCTGGGCTATTTGACCCAGGGCAAGAAAAAGGGGGGGGGGGGGGGGGAGGGTGTTCCCTTGGGTCACCTGTTTTTATTATGAAAACAAGGGGATACCTCCTCCGGAGTTAGTAATTCTGAGCTGTTATTGGGATGGTTGTTTAGTGAGAAGTTTAAGTTTATAAAATTCATTCAAGTCTTAGTTTTTAAAGTATAGCTTTTGAATATTGCATATGTCAACGGACATGATTATGCAATTCTCACCCACTTTTAGGAGTATAAGAGTCTCTATTCTCTAGACTTACTTTATTATTGGCTTACTTTAAAAATTATTAGTATAAGGATTATTGGATATTAATAGAGTACATGGATGTATGAAGCTCAATTTTTGGAAGGTGTTGTATCTTTCTAATTTATCATAAATAAGAAAGATACATGTAAGGCCTATTACTTCTTTTCCCTACAGGGGATGACTCTATTTTATTTTATTGAGCGTATTCCATTTTGCTCTATGTCCTTGGCCCTCCAGCCTTTTTACTATTCAGCTATGTCTGGGTCATTGGTACAGTATAAAAATGTTAAAAAATTTATAGTAATTTATATATTTTTTATACTTACCAATGACCCAGACGGGGATGGCCCTCCCAGGAGTTGGGAACTCTTGCCTCCCCGCTGAGTACATAGCGCTTACCAGGCACTGGTTATTAGAATGATAAATGGCGCCAATTTCGGAACGTCCTTGACACTGCGCATGCGCAGTGGGGGCGAGGTGTGGAGGGCCTTTCAGGACATGTTTTCTTTAGTTTTAGATGCAAATTTTGGGGATTGGGGGGCAAAATTTGTGTTTGGCCCTATATTTTAAGAGTTAGCACCAGCTAAGTCTGGGTCATTGGTAAGTATAAAAAATATATAAATTACTATAAATTTTTTAACTTTCGAGGCAGCAGCCATTTTGTTGTCATTCTGATTATTTAGTTACACTGATTTTTCAGTGTTTTCCTCTCTCCCTGTCCTTTAAGTGCCCCATTGCTATTCTCCCATGCTTTTGGCATAGTTTTTGTAATTATTATTACTAAATTTTCTTGGGAGTTTTAGCTGAATAACAGAATGAATTCTGTTCTTTTCCCCATGTTTACGTCTTCACCTACGGGTGGTTAGGCGTTGTGTTCTGCATCTACCATCTGATGTTCTGCAGTTTCTTCCCTGGAAGTCTCTGTTTTGCATCAGATAGTGTATTTTTGGTAACTGATTCTGGGCCTGGGTGCCTGGAGTCTTATTTTAGTGTTTTTACATTCATTGTTTACATTTACAACAGCCCTCTGTGTGAGGGGGGGATTTCTAAAAAATAATATCTTGATGTTATTTTAATCATAACTAGATACATTATTATTGTTCGTAAGTGTTGAATAAATTGTTTAAAATATTTTTAAAATTTTTGTCCACACTTAGGCTTGGGATCCATTGGGGCTCAACGTTACTTTTCAGAAACTTGGGCTGTTCTGAAAAAATATTTTTTCAAAATATTTTGATTTCAATTATTTTTTCTATATTAATGGATCATATTGTTATTATGTATTTTGATTGCCAGGGGTTAGTGCGAGTACCAGGACTTGTTTTCTTTTCACATTGAAAGGATATTGATCAATTGTAATAAGAGGAAGTCTTCCTCTGACTTTTATGATCATTCTATATGTGGTCAGTGTACTCGCATTAACTCCTGTTCTGTATCGTATGATTTCGATGACAATATGGGAAGCGTATGTCACGGTATGTTAGTGGGGAATTGGACACTCCGGTCCTTTCCCCGCAGGGTCACTCTACTTTATCAATTTCTATTTCAGACGATCAAGATTAGGGTGATGTATCTGTGATGTCTTCCAACAGTGTGCCTCCGTCGTCACAATTAATGAAGGGCTAGCAGAAAAGTGCTCATGTAAATACGCCAATTGCCTAAGAGGACCCTAGTAGGTTCGACGGCCTTTGACGTCCGCTAGCTCGCCCGGTGTAGCGTCCATTCACCGAATGGTTCGGCAGCCGGGTTTGTCTGTTGCGGTCTAGAAGGAATTTTGGGGTGATGCGAGCACTATAAATCAACCAAATGCACACCCAGTGACGGCGGATCAGAGGGAGAACGGAGGAAGCCTTTTAGTCCGGTTCATAGCTCATTCTGGTCCATCCGGACGGCGAGCGAGAGAGGCCCCTCTCTCGTACAACAACATCTGGCCCCAGATGTTGTGGTACAAAATGTTTCGCATTCGGAGCATACGTCCGTCGCTCGGGACGCTCCGACATATAGTCAGTCCGGAGTAGACTGTCAATAAGGCTTCCTCATTCTCATGGTAGCGCACACAACCGCTCTTGGCTACGTGACCTCAGATATCCAGTCAGCTTCGCCAGTCAGAGAATCATCGGCGACCAGGTCACACCATCCGGTAGCCAGGGACACGAGGCCTGCAGACTCCGGACGTTCGCATAGGAAGTGTGCGGGAGTCAACGTACACGGAGCTTCCGGCGGCAATGCATCGTAAGACCGCTACTGCACAGGCCTCGGGAACGGACGTGCTTTCCTAAATAGCACAGTTTATCGCAGCATCCCAGCATCAACTGAATCTGTCGCATATTTTTTATCTGACGATGCTGGGTCGGGACGCTCCGCGGAAGCGGGTACGGACATCCGAAAACTTCATCCGGTCCGACGGGATACCAAAAGGGATTTGGAGGATTTCGAGCTTTCCCTTTCGGAACAACATATGCTGTTGTGTATGTCATCTGACTTGGTCTTCTACAGCTTCTTTCGTCGGACCAGAATGCTGCGATGACTTAGAAATATTTTTATACTGTACCAATGACCCAGACTTAGCTGGTGCTAACTCCAACAAAACCAGGGCCAAACACAAATTTTGCCCCCCAATCCCCAAAATTTGCATCCAAAACAAAAAGAAATCATGTCCTAAAGGACCTCCATACTACGCCTCTACTGCGCATGCGCAGTGACGCAGTCGTCCCGAAATTGGCGCCAATTATCATTCTCTGTTTGGCCCTTCATCAGTCAACATCTCACTGATCTTTGTGCTTGTAAATCTCAGTTTAAAGGATGCCAGACACGTAATTTTTGGAGAAAATGTGATTCTAAGGAGGATAGAAGGAGGAGAGGAAAAAGAAGTGGCAAAAAATAATCAGGGCTGTACTTAAAATTTTTTGATGAAATTATGTTAAGTTGCCTATTTTCGAGGCATGGGCCTCTTGTTGTCATTCTTGCTAATTGTTGCACTGCTTATTCAGTGTTTCCTCTCCCCAAGCCTTCTAAAGTCCCCCCTGGCAATTCTCCCATGCTTTTGGCATATTTTTGAGAAATTTCATTTCTAAAATTTCCTGGGAGAGTTGCTTGGTTACAGAATGTTTTCTGTTATTTTCCCCATAGTTACGTTTTCACCCATGGGTGTATAACGTTTGTGTTCTGCATCTTCCATCTGATGTTCTTCAGATTCTCCCCTGGGAGTCTCTGTTTTGCATCAGATAGAGTGTAATTGATGACTGATTCCGGGCCAGTTTTTTCAGTGCCTGGAGTCATGTTTTCTAGTGTGTTTACACTGTTTGTTTTCATTGGCAACAGCCTTTTTTGAGGGGGGGCTGTTTGCCTTTGTGATAGTTTATCTCATTATAAGATACATTTATATTATCCGAAAGTGTCTCATTAATTATTTTATATAAATTTAAAATTTTTGACCACACTTTGCCATCGGATCCATCGGGGCTCAACGTTACTTTTCAGCAACTTGGGCTTTTCTGAAAAAATATTTTTTCAAAATTATTTTGTTTTGCAATTGTTTTTTCATTTATTAATGGATCATGTTATTATGTATCTTTGTGTCAGGGGTTTTTGCGAGTAACTAGGACTTATTGTTGTTCTTTCACAATGAAGGGACGTTGTTCAAATTGTAATAGGAAGAAATCTTCCTCTGACTTTCATGATCATTGTATTAATTGTAGTCAGTGTTCTCGCATTAATCCCTGTCCTATATGTGAACATTGGGATGAGAAACATTGGAAACGTGTGTCACGATATGTTGTTTCTGGAGAAAGAGCGATGCCGGCTCTTTCTCCACAAGGTCACTCTACTCTCTCAGTTTCTATTTCAGAGGAACCAGAACAGGGTGATGTTTCCATGTTATCTTCTTCAAGTGTGCGTCCGTCGTCACAAATGAATTCAGAGCTAGCGGCAAAAGTGCTCATGGAGATTAGACAAATGTCGTCCGCTAGCTCGCCCGGTGTAGCGTCCATTCACCGAATGGTTCGGCAGCCGGGTTCGTCCGATGCGGTCCAAGAGGAAATTTTGGGTGATGCGAGCACTATAAACATAATAGATGCACACCCAGTGACGGCGGATAGTAAGCGAGAACGGAGGAAGCCTTTTAGTCCGGTTCCTAGCTCGTCCAGGTCCAGCCGGGCCGCGAGCGAGAGAGGTCCCTCTCTCGTACAACAACATCTGGGACCAGATGTTGTGGTACAAAATGTGTCTTTAGCGGAGCATACGTCGGGACGCTCCGTTGTATAAGCAGTCCGCAGAGACTGTTAAGGCTTCCTCTTCTCGTCAGTGCACACGACCGCACCTTGGCTGCGTGACCGCCGATATTTTACCAGCTTCGCCGATGAAGGATTCTTCGGCGACCAGGTCACACCATCCGGCAGCCAGGGATTCGAGACCGATGGACTCCGGACGTTCGCATAGGAAAAGTATGCGGGAGCCATCTGATGCGGAGCTGCCCTCGATGAAGCAGCGAAAGACTGCGCCTCCGCAGGTCTCGACGTCGGACATTCTTGTGCAGATAGCACAGCTTATCGCAGCATCCCAGCAGCCGACAGAAACGGTGTCGGATCGAGAATTACGCTCCGCCGAAGCATCGGGGGCGGACGACCGGGAACATCGTGAGGTCCGACCGGATGGTGAAAGGGATACGGATGACTTGGAGCTATCCCTTTCGGAACAACATAAAGCTGCCGTGGACTTTATCCGGCACTTTCTCCCTCAAGTTGTTCCGTCGGGCCAGACTGCTGCGCTTCCGGACAAGAGAATTATAGCGTCATTGGACTCTGAATTTTTTGAGCGGTTCAGGGACATCGCTCCCGAGTTTCCGTCGCAGTCCAATAATGTTGCAAGAACATTTGAATTATTGAACGACGCTATATTTAAACTTGCTTCCAGGACGGGGAAAGCAGGTTTCTTGTCCGCTAATACTCTCAACCTGCCTTTCATTAATGCAAGGAATAAATTCGATACGGCAGGACAGGGTATACCGAGAGTTCCTCTGCGTATGGACGACGAGGCGGAAGACTTAGAGCTATCATTACCGTCGTCAGCTTCTATTCCAACCGCGGTGTTGGAAACAGCTATTGCGTCTAACAGAGCCAATTTAGATGCCTTATCTTACGCAGATCACCTTACTAAGGCGTTATCACTGCGCCTTCAAGGGGAAGAGTTTCAGGATATACAATCCTCTTTAAGACTTCTTTCAAGGGCAGTAGCTTATTCCACGTGTAACTCCGCCCTTTCAGTGGCAAATCTGGAGTTGGTTAGACGTGACGCAGCCCTAGCTACATCCACACTAGTGGATTCTAAGGTGAAGAACTCTCTTAGAGTCGCTTCGGTCTCAGGAGAACTTCTCTTTGACGGCAAGCTTTCCGCTATTTATGATAAAATTAAAAAGAAAGCTAATGATTCTCTGTTGTTCAGATCGGCTCCTAAAAAGTCGGATACAGCAGACACGAATAAGACAGGCACTTCTGGGTCTAAGGCGCCCAAGAGAGGTTCCTATAGAGGTTCCGGTGCGTCCTCTTGGTCTTATTCGAGAGACCGTCAGGATAGCGACTCTCGTTCGGGACGTCCTTCAGGCCGGGACAATGGGTCGGACGCCCCGAGGTCGACGAGGCGAGGTGCGGGTCGTGGAAGACGTGGTTTCTCCTACCGCAGGCCTCGCAGGTCCAGGAGGTGATGGCTTAAACCTCTATCGCGTTCCGGTTGGCGGAAGGTTGTCGAGTTTTTCACAAGAGTGGGCGTCGATTACGGACGACCCTTGGGTGAGAGGAGTGACTTCGGAAGGTCTAAAGATATCCTTCAAACGAAAGCCTCCATTAACTCGAAGTCCAAAGTGGACTCATCTTCCGTCAAATCCACAGAAAAGAGACGCTCTGTTATCAGAGGTGCAGTCTCTTTTAATGAAGAACGCGGTAGAGGTCGTAGAAAACCAGGAATCTCTGGGATTCTACAGCCATCTGTTTCTGGTTCCGAAACCAGACGGCTCGTTCCGTCCAGTCATAGATTTGAGCTGGATAAACAAGCTGATCGTCGCTCCGAAGTTTTATATGGAGACGATTCGATCGGTCAGAGCGAGTATTCGGGTGAACGATTATGCAACGAGCATAGATCTCAAAGATGCGTACTTTCACGTCATGGTACATTCGACATTCCGAAAGTATCTACGCTTCGCAGTCCTAGGAGTGGTGTATCAATTCCGGGCGATGTGCTTCGGATTGAATCTAGCACCCTGGGCTTTCACTCGGGTAATGAACTCGGTAATGATCTACTTCCGAGCTCATTCGTCTGCGGTAACGTCGGCCTACCTGGACGACATTCTTCAGAGGTACGGCAACGAGTTAACGCTTCAGAACGATGTTCAGAATCTTCTTCTATTGCTCCGACGTCTCGGTTTTATAGTAAACGAGAAGTCGGATCTGGTGCCGTCCAAGTCATTCACTCATCTGGGAATGAGCTTCGAGACGCACAACAATCTCGTTCGTCTGCCGTTAACCAGAGCGAAATTAGTCAGTTGTTACGCTCGCTATTGTCTGCACGCAGACAAAGTCACGGCGAGAGAATTTATGAGACTGATAGGTCTGTGCGGAGCCGCCACGGATCTCATTCCGATGGGGCGACTACGCACACGTCCTCTTCAAATTTTCCTGACTCAGAATTGGAGTGTGAAAATTCATTCGCTCGATGTAGACGTTCTCTTGTCAGATCAAGTGAAACAAGAGATTCAGACTTGGGCAAACATTCAGTGGTTAACTCAAGGAGTTCCGCTGCAGTTGCCGGATCCGAGTTTTACCTTTATGACGGATGCCAGTCAAACAGGTTGGGGTGCATCATTAATCCCAACGGATTCGAGATGCCAGGGTCTTTGGGATCCGCAATTCCTGTGCAAGCACATAAACATCAAGGGAATGATGTCAATTTGGCTTGCGTTACGTCACTGGATGGACATTATTCACGATGCTCATGTCCAAATCCTATCCGACAATACGACAGTAGTGGCGTATATACGGAATCAGGGAGGCACTCATTCAGTTCCGTTGTTCAATCTAACGGAAAGAATCCTTCTGTTTGCGTTAGAACATCACGTTCTTCTTTCGGTCCGTCACATACCGGGTCGTCTGAATGTGCTAGCAGACTCTCTTTCACGAAAGGGTCGCTTGTTGCCGTCGGAGTGGACTCTCAACAAACAAGTATCCAATCAGATTTGCTACCAATGGGAACGGCCAATGATAGACTTATTTGCGACACATCTCAACAATCAGTTGCAGACGTATGTGTCTCCGTGTCCGGATCCAAGAGCATTTGCAGTAGACGCTCTGTCGATCCCTTGGGACGGAATGATAGGATATGCGTATCCTCCAGCGCCGTTAATTCAACAAGTATTGCTAAAGATAAAACAATCTCAATGCAAGATTCTGTTGGTAGCATCTCTGTCGCCACAGAGACCGTGGATAAATCTACTCAGGTGTCTGTTGTGGGACCTACCGCGGAAGCTTCCTCCACGAGAGGATCTTCTTTCGCAGGGGAAATCGCGCCAACTCCATCACAACCCGCAAGGTCTCAACCTTCACGTTTTTCCGTTGTGCGGTCCTTCTTGCATGGCAAGCACTTTACAGGACGAGCAGTGGACGCGATTTCTAACTGTAGGAGGACCTCCTCTTCGCTAAACTATGCGGCTAAGTGGAAGGTTTTTCGTCGTTGGTGTAGGGATCATTCTGTAGATATATTTGATCCCTCTATACCAGACATTGCTAACTTTCTAGTATACTTGTTTGACGAAATCAAACTGCAGCCTGTTACTATAAAGGGTTATAGATCTATGTTATCTGATACCTATGCACATCATGATAGTTTACAAACTGGATCTAATGTCTCTTTATCGAAGTTGGTTAGAAACTTTTCGATAAATAGACCCAGAACTCTTAGATTAATTCCTAAGTGGAATTTAGCTTGGGTTCTCCTTAAATTGAAGGAAAAGCCATTTGAACCTCTTGGGACAGTAGATTTCAAATTCTTATCTTATAAGACAGCTTTTCTCTTAGCTTTCTCTTCTGCCAGAAGAGTCAGTGAGCTTCATGCACTATCGGTGGATGATTCTCATTATCGTAGTGTTGGGAACACTATCACCTTCACTACTAATGTGGGTTTTTTAGCTAAAAATCAGGCTCCTAATAAATATCCGGAACCTATTGTTATTAAGGCTCTTCCGTCTTCAGACGGGCGTAGGCCTTTACTCTGTCCTGTTAGAGCTCTACGTATCTATAAACAGAGATCTCAGTTTATCAGAAACGGACGGAAACGTTTCTTTCTGTCTTTGATGCCTAATAGAAAGGACATTTCAGTCCATTCTATTGCTAGATGGATTCAGTTAACTATCCGTACTGCTTATGAAGATTTATGTTCTTCTCAGCAGTCTGTGCTTAAGATTTCTGCTCATGAAGTAAGAGCTCTTTCTACTTCCTGGGCTTATGCTAATAGTGTTGCTATTACAGATTTAATGAAGGCTGCTTATTGGTCTCAGCCATCCACATTTACGAATTTTTATCTCAGAAATATTGAGTCCATTTCTGGAGACCTGCATTGTTTAGGTCCGTTATCTGTTGCTCACAATGTCGTCCACTAAACAGTTGCAACTATAGTTATGCAGGTTTTTCTGTTCCGGCAGTGACTCCGTCCGGCTGCCCTCTTCGCTCTGGGCTATTTGACCCAGGGCAAGGGGAAGGGGGGGGGGGGGGCGGGTGTTCCCTTAGGTCACCTGCTTTATAGTGAAAAGCAAGGGAATGCCTCCTCCAAGTCAGTATTTCTGAGTCGCTTCCGGGATGGTTTTAAAGTGTAATATTAATGTTTAAATTCATTCATGTCTTATTTTTAAAGTGTAGCTCGGTGTGAAGCATTTGTATATGTCAAGTGTCAAACGGGCTTTAATATACAATACTCGGACACTTTTAAATGATTATAAAGAGTCTCAATTCTCTGGACTACTTTATTTATTGGCTTGCTTTAAAAATAATTAGTATAAGGGTTATACTGGATGTTAATAGAGAACATGAATGTTATTGTGCTCAATTATTAAGGGTAGTGTATCTTTCTAATTTAATATTAAATAAGAAAGATACATGTAAAGCCTAATACTCCTTTTCTCCTTAAGGGGTTACCTCTTTACTATATAGTTGAGCTTATTGGATTTTCCTCTATGTCCTAGGCCCTCCAGCCTGTTTACTATTCAGCTAAGTCTGGGTCATTGGTACAGTATAAAAATGTTAAAAAATTTATAGTAATTTATATATTTTTTATACTTACCAATGACCCAGACGGGGATGGCCCTCCCTGGAGTTGGGAACTCTTGCCTCCCCGCTAAGTACATAGCGCTGACCAGGCACTGCCAGTAAGAATGATAATTGGCGCCAATTTCGGGACGACTGCGTCACTGCGCATGCGCAGTAGAGGCGTAGTATGGAGGTCCTTTAGGACATGATTTCTTTTTGTTTTGGATGCAAATTTTGGGGATTGGGGGGGCAAAATTTGTGTTTGGCCCTGGTTTTGTTGGAGTTAGCACCAGCTAAGTCTGGGTCATTGGTAAGTATAAAAAATATATAAATTACTATAAATTTTTTAACTTTTGGTTCGGTTCAGGGACATCGTCCCTCAGTTCCGACATAGTCCAATAATGTCACACAAACTTTCGAATTATTGAACGACGCTATATATATTATTATTATATGCTTGCTATAACCAAGCATTTCTGGTTTCTTGTTCGCAAAGTTACGGAGATGTCAAAAGTGTGCCTCTGTCGTCATGGTTAATGAAGAGCTAGTGGCAATAAGTGCTCATGGAATATGTCTATCGCCTAAGAGATCCCTTGTAGGATCGACGGAGTGACATTCGCTAGCTCACCCGGTGTAGCGTGCATTCATCGAATGGTTCGGCTGCCAGGTTCGTCCGTTGCGGTCTAGGAAGGAGATTTGGGTGATGCGAGCACTTTAATTACTTTAGTACTCAATCAGTGACGGCAGATTGAGGACAGATCGGAGGAAGCCTGTTAGTCCGGTTCCTGGTTTGTCCAGGTCCGTCCGGGCTGTGAGCGAGAGAGGTCCCTCTCTCATCCAACAACATAGGGGACCGCATGTTGTGGTTCAGATATTTTACATTCGGAGCATATGTCTGTCGGTCGGGACGCTCTGTTATATTGACAGTCCGAGAGACTGTCCATAATGCTTCCTCATCCTCACAGCAGGGCACACGACCGCACATTGGCTACGTGACCTCGAGTATCCGATCAGTTTCGTCATTCAGTGATTCCAAGGCGAATAGGTCACGCCATCCGGTAGCCAAGGAACACGAGGCCTATACACTCCGTTTGCTCGCATATTGGTAGTATGCACGGGGTAACGATCACGGAGCTTCCAGCGGCAATGCATTGTAGGACCGCTTCTCCTCAGGCCTCAGTGACGGACGTGCTATCCGAGTTAGCACAGTTGTTTCGCAGCATCCCAGCAATCGACAGTTTCTTGGTCGAATCAGGAATTATCCGACGGCGCTGGGTCGGTGCGGTCCGCGGTTGCATCAGGTATGGACGACCGAACGCTTTATAGGGTCCGACAGGATGGCGAAAGGGATTCGAAAGATTTCGAGTTTTCCCTTTCGTAGTATCGGAAGCTGCCATTCATATCTTCTGGCATTATCTTCCAGTGATTGTTATTTCGGACTACATTGCTGCGATGTTGGATAAGAGACTTATAGCGTCATTGGACTCGGAATTTTGGATCGGTTCAGGGACATTGTCCCTGACTTACCGACGCAGTCCAATAATTTCATTACATCATGTGTTTTATTTTTCAACGCTATATATGCATACAAGCCTGTTACCAAGCATGATAGTTTAGTTTCTTGTCCGTGTTGCTCATTTCTGCCGTTTTATCATTTATACGAATAGTTTATTTTGGCAGAGCAGGGCATACCGAGAGTTCATATGCGTCTAGACGGTGTGGTTAAAGACTGGAAATATTCTTTTTCACCGTCTATGTCTTTTCCAACCTCAATGTTGGAAACGACAATGATGTCTAGTAGACTTTACTTAGACGCTTTATCATACGTAATCCGCCTTTCTGAGGCATTATCATTACGTCTTCAAGAAAAGATTTACGGGATATTATTCTCAATGTGATTTCTTTTGAGGGCAGTAGTTTGTTCACGTATAACTCCGCCCTTCAGTAGCTGATTGGAGTTGGTTAGACAGGACACAGCCCTAGCTACATCCACGCGCGTGGATAGTAAGGTTAAGAACTCTCTCAGAGTCGCTTCGTTCTCGGAGAAGCTTCTCTTTGACGGCAACTTTTCAGCAATCCATGAATTGCTCGATTTACATGTTCTCTTGTCTATCTAGTGTTACAAGAGATTCAGACTGGGGCAAACATTCGGTGGTTGACTCAGAGAGTGCCACTGCAGTTGCCGGACCCGAGTGTTGCAGTTATGACGGTTGCCAGTCAAACAGATTGGGATATAATATTGATCCCAACGGATTCGAAATGCCAGGGTCTTTGGGTTCTGCAGTCTCTTAGCAACCAATTATCTTGCGCGGAATAATGTTTTTTAGGCTTGCTTTATGTCATTGCATGAACATTATTCAGAAACGCATGCCCAAATCCTGTCCGTTAATTCGACAGTAGTGGCGTATCTCCGGAACCAGGGAGGCACTCATTCGTTTCCGTTATTCAATTTAATGGAAAGAATCCGTCTGTTGGTTATAGTACACCAAGTTCTGTTTCGGTCCGTCATATTCCGGGTCGTCTGATTGTTTTACCGGACTCCCGTTCACTTAGGGGTCGCTTGTTGCTGTCAGAATGGACTCTCAACAAACAAGTATTCAATCAGATTTGCTATCTATGGGAGCGCCCAATGATGATTTATTTACGACACAGCTTGCTAATCAATTGCAGACGTATGTGTTGGCTTGTCCGGATCTCTGAGCTAATGTTGTTAACGCTCTATTGATCTATAGGACGGAATGATAGGATACGCGTATCCTCCGGCGCTGTTGTTTCAGCAGGTATTGCTAAGATAAACAACCACAATACATTTCTGTTGATAGCATCTCTATCTTCACAGAGACCATGGGTAATTTACTCTGTTGTCTACTGTGGGACTTAACGTGAAATCTTCCTCAATGAGAGGATCTTTTTTCGCTGGGTAAATCGTGTCATCTTTATCACAACCCGCAAGGTCGCAACCTTCATGTATTCCGTTGTGTGGTCCGTATTGCATTGTAAGCATTGTACTGGACGAGCTTTGGACGCGATTTCTTACTATAGGAGATCCTCTTCTTCGCTATTCTATGCGGCTAAAGTGGAGGCTCTTCCGTCGTTGGTGTAGGGATTATTATGTTCATATTGTTGATCCCTCCATACTACTCATTGCAACTTTTTAGTATACTTGTTTGACAAGATCTACTGCAGTCTGTTATTATTAAGGTTATAGGTTTATGTTACCTCATACCTATGCACTCTAGGATAGTTTACAATTGAGTCTTATGTCTCTTTATCTAAGTCAGTTAGTAACTTTTTGATAAATAGACTTAGAATCTTTAGATTAAATTCCTATATGGAATTTAACTTCGGTTCTTATTTAGCTAAGTAATCATTTGAGCCTCTGGAAACAGTAGTTTTCAAATTCTGACCTTTTAGACAGTAATTCTGTTGGTTTCTCTTTTACTGAAGAGTCAGTGAGTTTCATGCACTATCGATGGATGATTTTCACTTTCGTAGTTTCGGAATCACTACTTCCTTTACTATTTAGGTTGGATTTTTGCATAAGAGTTAGGCTCCTAATATCCGGAACCTATTGTTATTAAGGTCCTTCCATCTTCGTACGGGCATAGGCCTTTACTCTCTCCGGTTAGAGTTTATGTATTTATAAACAGATATCTGTTTATTACTACGGGCGTAAGCTTCTTCTGTCTTTGATGCCTAATAGAAGACGTTACGCTCCATTCTATTGCTAATGGATTCTATTAACTATCGGTACTGCTTATGGTATATCATTGACTCAGCAGTTGTGCTTAAGATTTCGGCTCATGAAGTAAGAGTTCTTCTACATCTTGGGCTTACATTAATAGTGTCGCTATTATAGATTTTTGAAGGCTGCTCATTGCGCTCAGCCATCCACATTCATGAATTTTTATCTCAGAAATATCGAGTCCATTTCTGGAGGCCTCTGTTGTTAGGTCTATTATCTACTGCTCAGAATGTCATTCACTTAACAGTTGCTACTATAGCTAGGTAGGCTGTCTGTTTCGGCAGTGACTCCGTTCTGCTGCCCTCTTCGCTCTGGGCTATTTGACCCAGGGCAAGAAAAAGGGGGGGGGGGGGGAGGGTGTTCCCTTGGGTCACCTGTTTTACTATGAAAACAAGGGGATACCTCCTCCGGAGTTAGTAATTCTGAGCTGTTATTGGGATGGTTGTTTAGTGAGAAGTTTATGTTTTAAAAATTCATTCAAGTCTTAGTTTTTAAAGTATAGCTTTTGAATATTGCATGTGTCAACGGACATGATTATGCAATCCTCAGACACTTTTAAGGAGTATAAGAGTCTCTATTCTCTAGACTTACTTTATTTATTGGCTTACTTTAAAAATTATTAGTATAAGGATTATATTGGATATTAATAGAGTTCATGGATGTATGATGCTCAATTTTGGAAGGTGTAGTATCTTTCTAATTTATCATAAATAAGAAAGATACATGTAAGGCCTATTACTTCTTTTTCCCTAGAGGGGATGACTCTATTTTATATTATTGAGCGTATTCCATCTTGCTCTATGTCCTTGGCCCTCCAGCCTTTTTACTATTCAGCTATGTCTGGGTCATTGGTACAGTATAAAAATGTTAAAAAATTTATAGTAATTTCTATATTTTTTATACTTACCAATGACCCAGACGGGGATGGCCCTCCCAGGAGTTGGGAACTCTTGCCTCCCCGCTGAGTACATAGCGCGTACCAGGCACTGGTTATTAAAATGATTAATGGCGCCAATTTCGGAACGTCCTTGACACTGCGCATGCGCAGTAGAGGTGAAGTGTGGAGGGCCATTCAGGACATGTTTTCTTTGGTTTTAGATGCAAATTTTGGGGATTGGGGGGCAAAATTTGTGTTTGGCCCTATATTTTAAGAGTTAGCACCAGCTATGTCTGGGTCATTGGTAAGTATAAAAAATATAGAAATTACTATAAATTTTTTAACTTTCTGGTCTACTTGTTTGATGAGATCAAACTGCAGCCTGTTACCATTAAGGGTTATAGGTCTATGCTATCCGATACCTATTCACACCATGATAGCTTAACAATTGGATCTAATGTCTCTTTATCTAAATTAGTAAGAAACTCTTTGATAAATAGACCTAGAACCCTTAGATTAATTCCTAAGTGGAATTTAGCTTGGGTTCTTCTTAAGCTAAAAGAAGCGCCAGTTGAGCCTCTTGACACAGTGGACTTCAAATTCTTATCTTATAAGACAGCCTTCTCTTAGCCTTCTCTTCTGCTAGAAGATTTAGCGAGCTTCATGCACTATCTGTGGATGATTCTCTCTATCGTATCTTTGGTAATACTATTACCTTTACTTCCAATGTTGGATATTTGTCTAAGAATCAGGCTCCTAATAAGTATCCTGAACGTATTGTTATTAAGGCCCTTCTGTCTTCAGACGGGCGTAGGCCTTTACTCTGTCCTGTTAGAGCAATACGTATTTACAGACGTAGGTATGAGTTCATCAGAAAGGGACGTAAGCATTTCGTTCTGTCTCTGATACCTAATAGAAAGGACATTGTGGTCCATTCTATTGCTAGATGGATTCAATTAACTCTCCCTACTGCTTATGAAAAATTATCTTCAACTCAGCAGTCTGCGCTTAAGATTTCAGCTCATGAAGTAAGAGCTCTATCAACATCTTGGGCTTATGCTAATAGTGTTGCTATTACAGATTTAATGAAGGCTGCATATTGGTCTCAGCCTTCCACTTTCACGAATTTTTATCTTAGAAATATTGAGTCCATTTCTGGAGATCTGCATTGTTTAGGTCCGTTATCAGTTGCTCTGAATATCGTCCACTAAACAGTTACAACTGTAGTTATGTAGGCTTTCTGTTCCGGCAGTGACTCTGTCTTGCTGCCCTCTTCGCTCTGGGGTATTTGACCCAGGGCAAGGGGAAGGGGGGGGGGGGGTGTCCCCTTAGGTCACCTGCTTTATAGTGAAAAGCAAGGGAATACCTCCCCTGGAGTCAGTAATTCTGAGTTGGTACCGGGATGGTTTTAAAGTGTAAAGCTAATGTTTACTCATACATGTAATATTCTTAAAGTGTAGCTCGGTGTGAAGCATTTGTATGTGTCACGTGTCAAACGAGCGTTAATATACAATCCTCGGACACTTTTAATGAGTATACAGAGTCTCATTTCTCTGGACTTCCTTTATTTATTGGCTTACCTTTAAAAATAATTAGTATAAAGGGTTATACTGGATGTTAATAGAGATCATTGATGTTAATATGCTCAATTACAGAATGGTGTTGTGTCTTTCTTCTTTGATAGGAATAAGAAAGATACATGTAAAGCCTATCACTCCTTTTCTCCTTGAGGGGATAATTCTGTCATATGTAATTGAGCCTATTGGATTTTCCATTATGTCCTAGGCCCTCCAACCTTTTTACTATTCAGCTAAGTCTGGGTTATTGGTACAGTATAAAAATGTTAAAAAATTTATAGTAATTTATATATTCTTTATACTTACCAATGACCCAGACGGGGATGGCCCTCCCATGAGTTGGGAACTCATACCTCCCCGCTGAGTACATAATGATTACCAGGCACTGGTTGTAAGAATGACATTTGGCGCCAATTTCGAGACCTTGACACTGTGCATGCGCAGTGGAGTAAAAGTATGGAGGACCATATAGGACATCTAATTTTTGGTTTTTGATGCAAATTTGGGGGATTGGGGGACAAAATTTGTGTTTGGCCCTGAATAATTTAGAGTTAGCACCAGCTAAGTTTGGGTCATTGGTAAGTATAAAAAATATATAAATTACTATAAATTTTTTAACTTTCGTACACTTCTGCGATAATTATCTGATGTACAAATACTAGTCAGGATTTCTCTCTGGCCACAGCACAACATATCAACTCATAGAACTATACCACTCATTGTGTCAATCTTTAGACAAGCTTCTTGTTACCTGTGCAATATTCTGTGATATATCCAAAACCTTCGAGAGGGTGTGGCATAGGGGACTTATTTTTAAACTTCAACAATATGGGATTACTGGCAATTTATTAGAATGGTTTCAAAATGATTTAACACACAGGAAACAGAGAGTCCTAGTAAACAACACTTACTCCCCATACTCCACGATAACTGCTGGTGTTCCTCAAGGATCTGTTTTAGGACCTTTTTTATTTCTAATTTATATTAACGACATTGCCGAATCACTTGACTTACTTGCGAGGCTTTTTGCAGATGATACATGCCTTAACAACAACAATACAAGTCAACATGAGGTTGCGTCTGCTCTAAATAAAGATCTCGACACTATTCTTGTTTGGTCACAGAAATGGCCTGTAACATTTAACCCCAACAAAACTGAAGCTTTTGCCCTGTTCCCCTTACTCATTGTCACAAACATCTTGGACTACACTTACAAACCTAGCTGGGACAAACATATAGCGGATATATGTAAAAAAGTAAACGCAAAACTCCTAAAATTAAAATTCATGCTCCCAAGGAAAACATTGGAGCAAATTTATTCAGCGTTTATACTTCCACTTTTGGATTATGGAGATATTGTATGGGATTGCGCCCCTGTCTATCTATTAAAAAGAATCGCCAGACTCCAATTTGATGCTGCCAGAATAATATCAGGGTTAACCCGTTCAACTTCTTCCGATTCAGTTTTGAGCTTGGTTGGAAAACATTGGGTGAACGAAGAAGGTTCCACGGTCTCTGTTCTGTGTATAAGATTATTAATCACGAATCCCTCGTGTTGGCATGTTCCTATTTGAACTTCTTCCAATGCGTATTGGTGACAGTGTGTCCTATAATCTTTGAAATACTTCTGATTATAATTCATTCTTGTGTAGGACGGAACACTTCAAAAAGTCATTTTTTCCTTCAACATTAGAATTGTGGAACCGTCTTCCCAGAACCGTCCAAGATGCATCTACCCTAAGTGAATTTAAGCAGCACTTTTCATCTAGCGACCCTGTACCTAAACCTCCAGTTTATTTCCTGGCTGGAAATAGAAAAGCAAATATTCTGCATTGTAGATTGCACAATGGTTGCAGCGATTTAAACCAGGACAAATTCCTTAACTATATCTGTGCAGACCCCCATTGTGAATGTGGTTACGAATCCGAAAATGCCAGCCATTTCTTTTTTAATTGTCCTAAGTATCATACCCAGCGGCTCGTAATGATAAATGCCATAACTTTCTGCAATATAACTTGTGTGTATGATTTGCTGTATGGAAAAACAAATTTGCCGGCATCGTAGGAATGTTTTATTATTTCAAAAAGTACAATCTTTCATAATCACTAGCGGGCGTTTTACTTGACCAGCACCATACTACAAAACAGGGAATCACATTCAATAGTCTTTTCGAGACAACAATGCACCCTCTCAGCCATCAAGGTATGCTACTTGATGATAGCCTGTTCACCTTTTACCCTTCACCTTTTACCTCTCATCTTCTTTTCAGTTCCACTTTTCTCTAAATTATCAGTTCATATTTCGTTTGTAGTTTGTATTTTGTGTAATCAGTTTGTTCTATGTTCTTGCCCCATTATAATAAGTTATTCTTTGTACGGGAAAGGAGTTTAAGTTGTATAACTTGTTCTCTGATCCTTTTGCATTTATGACAAATAAAATATGTTTAAACTAATCAGCTACATTAAATAACCAAACTGATGAGTGCTTTGTTCTATTCTTTTTGATTCAGACAACCGAAACTGATAGTGGTGTATGTGAGAGACAAACAGATGGAACATACAGTATTTCTGATCAGGAGAAGAGTTTTGCTGCTTTGCATGGTAATAGGATTAAGTTATGCAGGCCTGTAGTTGTGCAACAAGCCTGCAAATAAGCAGCCTGTCAGAGTGATCAGTACAATTTCTTGGAACCCATAACTCAAAAACATGTCCTTATTTAAGTTAGCTTTATTGATACAGTGTAAGTGTGTTAATTGATAGCCACTTTGCCAGTGAAGGTTATTCAGTGGGAATACACAATGAAAAGGGATTTGGTCACTTTCCCATACTTCATCTGGCAGAGTTAATTGAGCAATTATTCTAATTTATCTTACAACAAGAATGTTTTTTCCCCATTACAAGTAAAAACATCTGGACAAAATACAAATCTGTATTGAGGGTAGCAACCGCATGTGCGATCATTCGATTCAGAAAGAGATTGCTTTTTATCTTCACTCATCAAAAACTGATGAGGAAACCCACATGGTGGTAATCAAGCCCGGAAATAAGTAGACTGTCATAACCCAAAGGGTGAATTGGATGATGCTTCCCTGCACAGCAGGGTAGCATAACTAAATTTATCTCCGTGAACCTCAATCTGAATCAAGGCCTCAAGTCTAAACAGAAAGAGGTACACAGAGGATAAATTAGAGAATTTTGGCCCACTGTATAGGATAGCACTGGCACATTCACCCTCGGGGATCCTTATTCTGCAAATGACAGATTGCTTATTTACAGGCTTGGTGATAATAACCTACAAAAATCTTGTTTGACAGAACTTAATTAAACAAGATAAAAGAGATTAAATGCCTGTATTTGAAGTCTATAACCAAGTGGTATTTCGTGACTCTGGAGGTAATTTCTTTACATATTCCAGGATATTTTATTCAGTGAACAAGATTTTACTCTATAATCTGTATAAGCTGATGACGATAAAAATATGTCAGTGTTTGATATTTCCATGGTATAAATGGCAAAGACTTCAACTACCTCAGGGTGCATTATATTACAAGCAGCCACTCTACATTAAATTATAAGAACTGAACTGAAATAATTGTCGCTTTATCAGGGCCTGAATGTAGGATGGGCATGTTCTGTTTTGTATGAAGTGCTATGCAATGCACTTCATAAAAATTAACCTGTCCATCCCACATTCATACACCGATAATGTTATAAATACTTCTTTTCAATGCACTATGATGGAGAAACTCTGCAGCATAGGCCTTCTTTAATATCATTCCTTGGGAGCTGTTAACCTTCAAAGAACAATATCTGAGTGTTGACAAACTTTGTGATCTTAAAACATTTTAAAACAGGCATTTGTCCAATAAAACTTGCAGACAACAGTCAGTATACTTTGGTTGTGGTTTCCAACCAAGTCTTGGCAGCCCCTAAGGGCTGCCAAGACACGGAAGGAAACCACTTCTTAGCCACTAGATTCATTATCCCCAGTCAAAATGGGGTCAGTCTATTCAACCATATGTCCGTCCATCCATCCATTTGCCTGTCCATCCATCTGTAACATATTTAGACCTCTGTTTCTTATCAACCTTCCTTACAATTGTTTACAACAGGCTTGCATTACAGTGGAAGTCCCTAACTCGGAAGTATACTCTCTATTTTGTTCTTTCCCAAACGATTTGGGAAAGAGAAGTGGTGCAAAAGCACCAAGAAAAATAAGCCCAAACTGGGTCGAGTGCGACCGGTACACACATAGTAGGGGACACTCTTCTCCTAGTACTGATCCACGGCTTCCGGTACCAGTGCACAGACGTAAAACCAATGTGTCATTCTTTTTTCTTCCGCTATCTTGAGATGATGCATATTTTTATACTGTACCAATGACCCAGACTTAGCTGGTGCTAACTCTAAAAAATCTAGGGCCAAACACAAATTTTGCCCCCCAATCCCCAAAATTTGCATCTAAAACCAAAAGAAATCATGTCCTAAAGGACCTCCATACTCTGCCCCCACTGCGCATGCACAGTGTCAAGGATGTTCCGAAATTGGCGCCAATCACTATTCTTTGTTTGGCCCTTCATCAGTTAACATCTCACTGATCTTTGTGCTTGTAAATCTCAGTTTAAATGATGCCAGACACATAAATATTGGAGAAATGGTGATTCTAAGGAGGATAGAGAAGGAGGAGAGGAAAAAGGAGTGACAAAATAATCAGGGCTGTAACTTAAAATTTTGTTATAAAATTATGTTAAGTTGTCGTTTCGAGGCATGGGCCTGTTGTTGTCATTCTTACTTTGAAGTTGCACTGCTTTTTCAGTGTTTCCTCTCTCCTTATCCTGTAAGTCCCCCCTTGCTATTCTCCCATACTTTTGGCATATTTTTGAGTAAGATTACTCCTAAAATTTCTTGGGAGAATTAGCTTGGTTACAGAATGAATTCTGTTATTTTCCCCATGTTTACGTTTTCACCCATGGGTGTTTAGACGTTGTGTTCTGCATCTACCATCTGATGTTCTGCAGATTCTTCTCTGGAAGTCTCTGTTTTGCATCAGATAGTGTGTAATTTTGATAACTGATTTCGGGCCAGTATTGTCAGTGCCTGGAGTCATGTTTTCTGGTGTTTATACACTTCTTCTTTACATTGGCAACAGTCTCTTTTGAGGGGGACTTTTTGCCTTTGGAGTAGTTTATCTCACTACTAGATACATTATTATTATCCGTAAGTGTTGCAATAATTATTTAAAATAATTTTAAAATTTTTGACCACACTTACCCTTGGGATCCATTGGGGCTCAACGTTACTTTTCAGAAACTTGGGCTTCGCTGAAAAAATATATTTTTATACTGTACCAATGACCCAGACATAGCTGGTGCTAACTCTTAAAATATAGGGCCAAACACAAATTTTGCCCCCCAATCCCCAAAATTTGCATCTAAAACTAAAGAAAACATGTCCAGAGAGGCCCTCCACACCTCGCCCCCACTGCGCATGCGCAGTGTCAAGGACGTTCCGAAATTGGCGCCATTTATCATTCTAAGTTTGGCCCTTCATCAGTTAACATCTGACTGATCTTTGTGCTTTTAAATCTCAGTTTAAATGATGCCAGACAAATAAATATTAGTGAAATGGTGATTCTAAGGAGGATAGAAAAGGAGGAGAGGAAAAGAATGTGTGACAGAATATTATCAGGGCTGTAACTTAAAATTTTTTAATGAAATTATGTTAAGTTACCTATTTTCAAGGCAGCAGCCATTTTGTTGTCATTCTGATTATTTAGTTACACTGTTTTTACAAGTGTTTTTCCTCTCTCCCTGTCCTTTAAGTTCCCCCTTGCTATTCTCCCATGCTTTTGGCATAATTTCTGTAATTATTATTACTAAAATTTCTTGGGAGTTTAGCTGAATAACAGAATGAATTCTGTTCTTTCCCCATGTTTACGTCTTCACCTACGGGTGGTTAGGCGTTGTGTTCTGCATCTACCATCTGATGTTCTGCAGTTTCTTCCCTGGAAGTCTCTGTTTTGCATCAGATGGTGTATTTTTGGTAACTGATTTCGGGCCTGGGTGCCTGGAGTCTTATTTTAGTGTTTTTACACTCATTGTTTACATTTACAACAGCCCTCTGTGTGAGGGGGGGATTTCTAAATAATAATATCTTTATGTTATTTCAATCATAACTAGATACATTATTATTGTTCGTAAGTGTTGAATAAATTGTTTAAAATATTTTTAAAATTTTTGTCCACACTTAGGCTTGGGATCCATTGGGGCTCAACGTTACTTTTCAGAAACTTGGGCTGTTCTGAAAAAATATTTTTTCAAAATATTTTGATTTCAATTATTTTTTCTATATTAATGGATCATATTATTATTATGTATTTTGATTGCCAGGGGTTAGTGCGAGTACCAGGACTTGTTTTCTTTTCACATTGAAAGGATATTGATCTATTGTTTTAAGAGGAAGTCTTCCTCTGACCTTATTATCATTCTATATGTGGTCAGTGTACTCGCATTAACTCCGGTTCTGTATCGTATGATTTCGATGACAATATGGGAAGCGTATGTCACGGTATGTTGTTGGGGATTTGGACACTCCGGTCCTTTCCCCGCAGGGTCACTCTACTTTATCAATTTCTATTTCAGACGATCAAGATTAGGGTGATGTATCTGTGATGTCTTCCAACAGTGTGCCTCCGTCGTCACAATTAATGAAGGGCTAGCGGAAAAGTGCTCATGTAATACGCCAATTGCCTAAGAGGACCCTAGTAGGTTCGACGGCCTTTGACGTCCGCTAGCTCGCCCGGTGTAGCGTCCATTCACCGAATGGTTCGGCAGCCGGGTTCGTCCGTTGCGGTCTAGAAGGAATTTTGGGGTGATGCGAGCACTATAAAATTAACTTAATGCACACCCAGTGACGGCGGATCGGAGGGAGAACGGAGGAAGCCTTTTAGTTCGGTTCATAGCTCGTTCCGGTCCTTCCGGACGGCAAGCGAGAGAGGCCCCTCTCTCGTTCAACAACATCTGGCCCCAGATGTTGTGGTACAAATGTGTCGTTAGCGGAGCATACGTCCGTCGCTCGGGACGCTCCGTTGTATAGGCAGTCCGCTGAGACTGCTAAGGCTTCCTCTTCTCGTCAGCGCACACGACCGCACCTTGGCTGCGTGACCGCCGATATATTACCAGCTTCGCCGATCAAGGATTCTTCGGCGACCAGGTCACACCATCCGGCAGCCAGGGATTCGAGACCGATGGACTCCGGACGTTCGCATAGGAAAAGTATGCGGGAGCCATCTGATGCGGAGCTGCCCTCGGCGAAGCAGCGATAGACTGCGCCTCCGCAGGTCTCGACGCCGGACATTCTTGTGCACATAGCACAGCTTATCGCAGCATCCCAGCAGCCGACAGAAACGGTGTCGGATCGAGAATTATCCGACAGCGCTGGGTCGGTAGCCGGGGACTCGAGGTCTGCAGACTCCGGACGTTCGCATAGGAAGTATGCGGGAGTCAACGTACACGGAGCTTCCAGCGGCAATGCATCGTAAGTCCGCTACTGCACAGGCCTCGGGAACGAACGTGCTTTCCTTAATAGCACAGTTTATCGCAGCATCCCAGCATCAACTGAATCTGTCGCATATATTTTATCCGACGATGCTGGGTCGGGACGCTCCGCGGAAGCGGGTACGGACGTCCGAAAGTTTCATCCGGTCCGACGGGATACCGAAAGGGATTCGGTGGATTTCAAGCTTTCCCTTTCGGAACAACATATGCTGCGATGCCGGATAAGAAACTGATAGCGTCGGTGGACTTAGAAATTTTTGGTTCGGTTCAGGGACATCGTCCCTCAGTTCCGACATAGTCCAATAATGTCACACAAACTTTCGAATTATTGAACGACGCTATATATATTATTATTTTATGCTTGCTATCCAAGCATTTCTGGTTTCTTGTTCGAAGAGTTATGGAGATGTCTTTCAAAAGTGTGCCTCTGTCGTCATAGTTAATGAAGAGTTAGCGGCAATAAGTGCTCATGGAATATGTCTATCGCTTACGGAGTGACATTCGCTAGCTCACCCGGTGTAGCGTACATTCATCGAATGGTTCGGCTGCCGGGTTCGTCCGTTGCGGTCTAGGAAGGAGATTTGGGTGATGCGAGCACTTTAATTACTTTAGTACTCACCCAGTGACGGCAGATTGAGGACAGATCGGAGGAAGCCAACAACATAGGGGACCGCATGTTGTGGTTCAGATATTTTACATTCGGAGCATATGTCCGTTGCTCGGGACGCTCCGTTATATTGACAGTCCGAGAGACTGTCTTTAATGCTTCCTCATCCTCACAGCAGGGCACACGACCGCACATTGGCTACGTGACCTCGAGTATCCGATCAGTTTCGGCATTCAGTGATTCCACAGCGAACAGGTCGCGCCATCCGGTAGCCAAGGGACACGAGGCCTATACACTCCGTTCGCTCGCATATTGGAAGTATGCACGGGGTAACGATCTCGGAGCTTCCTGCGGCAATGCATCGTAAGACCGCTGCTCCTCAGGCCTCAGTGACGGACGTGCTATCCGAGTTAGCACAGTTGTTTCGCAGCATCCCAGCAATTGACGGTTTCTCGGTCGAATCAGGAATTATCCGACGGCGCTGGGTCGGTGCGGTCCGCGGTTGCATCAAGCTACGGACGACCGAACGCTTTATAGGGTCCGACAGGATGGCGAAAGGGATTCGAAAGATTTCGAGTTTTCCCTTTAGTAGTATCGGAAGATGCCTTTCATATCTTCTGGCATTTCTTCCAGTGATTATTTTTCGGACTTCATTGCTGCGATCTTGGATAAGAGACTTATAGCGTCATTGGACTCGGATTTTTCGATCGGTACAGGGACTTTGTCCCTGACTTACCGACGCAGTCCAATATTGTCATTACAACATGTGTTTTATTTTTCGACGCTATATATTTATATATATACAAGACGGCTACTAAGCATGATAGTTTAGTTTCTTGTCCGCGTGGCTCATTTCTGCCATTTTATCTTTTTTACATATAGTTTATTTTGGCAGAGCAGGGCATACCGAGAGTTCATATGCGTCTAGACGGTGTGATTAAAGACTGCATATATTCTTTTTCACCGTTTATGTCTTTTCCAATTTCAATGTTGGGAACGACATTATGTATATTAGACTTAACTTAGACGCTTTATTATACGTAATCCGCCTTACTGAGGCGTTATCATTACGTCTTCAAGAAAAGATTTACGGGATATTATTCTCAATGTAATTTCTTTTGAGGGCAGTAGTTTGTTCACGTATAACTCCGCCCTTCAGTGGCTGATTGGAGTTGGTTAGACGTGAGGCAGCCCTAGCTACATCCACGCGTGGATAGTAGGTTAAGAACTCTCTCAGAGTCGCTTCGTTCTCGGAGGAGCTTCTCTTCGACGGCAACTTTCCGGCAATCCATGAATTGCTTGATTTATACATTCTCTTGTCTATCTAGTGTTACAAGAGATTCAGACTGGGGCAAACATTCGGTGGTTGACTCAGAGAGTGCCGCCGCAGTTGCCGGACCCGAGTGTGGCTGTTATGACGGTTGCCAGTCAAACAGATTGGGATATATACTGATCCCTACGGATTCGAAGTGCCAGGGTCTTTGGGTTCCGCAGTCTTTTAGCTATCAGTTAACTTCCGCGGAATAATGTTTTTTAGGCTTGCTTTATGTCATTGCATGAACATTATTCAGAAACGCATGCCCAAATTCCTGTCCTTTAATTCGACAGTAGTGGCGTATCTCCGGAACCAGGGAGGCACTCTTTCGTTTCCGTTATTCAATTTAATGGAAAGAATCCGTCTGTTGGTTATAGTACACCAAGTTCAGTTTTGGTCCGTCATATTCTGGGTCGTCTGATTGTTTTATCGCACTCCCGTTCTCTTACGGGTCGCTTGTTGCTGTCAGAATGGACTCTCAACAAACAAGTATTCAATCAGATTTGCTATCTATGGGAGCGCCCAATGATGTTTTATTTATGACACAGTTGGCTAATCAATTGCAGACGTATGTGTTGGCTTGTCCAGATCTCTGAGCTAATACTGTTAACGCTCTATTGATCTATAGGACAGAATGATAGGATACGCGTATCCTCCGGCGCTGTTGTTTTTAGCAGGTATTGCTAAGATAAACAACCACAATATATTTCTGTTGATAGCATCTCTATCTTCACAGAGATCATGAGTAATTTACTCTCTTGTCTACTGTGGATCTTAACGTGAAATCTTCCTCTATGTGAGGATCTTTTTTCACTGGGTAAATCGTGTCATTTTTATCACAACCAGCAAGGTCGCAACCTTCATGTTTTCCGTTGTGTGGTCCATATTGCATTGTAAGCACTGTACTGGACGAGCTTTGGACGCGATTTCTTACTATAGGAGATCCTCTTCTTCGCTATTCTATGCGACTAAAGTGGAGGCTCTTCCGTCGTGGTGTAGGGATCATTATGTTCATATGGTTGATCCCTCCATACTACTCATTGCTATTTTTTAGTATACTTGTTTCACAAGATCTACTGCAGCCTGTTGTTATTTAGGTTATAGGTTTATGTTACCTCATACCTATGCACTCTACGATAGTTTACAATTGAGTCTTTTGTCTCTTTATCTAAGTCAGTTAGTAACTTTTTGATAAATAGACTTAGAATCTTTAGATTAAATTCCTATACGGATTTTAACTTCAGGTTCTTATTTAGCTAAGTAATCATTTGAGCCTCTGGAAACAGTAGTTTTCAAATTCTGACCTTTTAGACAGTAATTCTGTTGGTTTCTCTTTTACTGTAGAGTCAGTGAGTTTCATGCACTATCGATGGATGATTTTCACTTTCATAGTTTCGGAATCAATACTTCCGTTACTATTTAGGTTGGATTGTTGCATAAGAGTTAGGCTCCTATTATCCGGAACCTATTATTTTAAGGTCCTTCCGTCTTCGTATGGGCATAGGCCTTTACTCTTTCCGGGTACAGTTTATGTATTTATAAACAGATATCTGTTTATTACAAGGGCGTAAGCTTCTTCTGTCTTTGATGTCTAGTAGAAGGACGTTACGCTCCATTTTATTGTTAATGGATTCTATTAACTAGCGTACTGCTTATGGTATATCATTGGCTTAGCAGTTGTGCTTAAGATTTCGGCTCATGAAGTAAGAGTTCTTCTACTTCTTGGGCTTACATTAATAGTGTTCTATTATAGATTTTTGAAGGCTGCTCATTGCGCTCAGCCATCCATTCATGAATTTTATCTCAGAAATATCGAGTCCATTTCTGGAGGCCTCTATTGTTAGGTCTATTATCTACTGCTCAGAATGTCATTCACTTAACAGTTGCTACTATAGCTAGGTAGGCTGTCTGTTTCGGCAGTGTCTCCGTTCGGCTGCCCTCCTCGCTCTGGGCTATTTGACCCAGGGCAAGAAAAAGGGGGGGGGGAGGGTGTTCCCTTGGGTCACCTGTTTTTACTATGAAAACAAGGGGATACCTCCTCCGGAGTTAGTAATTCTGAGCTGTTTTTAGGATGGTTGTTTAGTGAGAAGTTTAAGTTTATAAAATTCATTCAAGTCTTAGTTTTTAAAGTATAGCTTTTGAATATTGCATATGTCAACGGACATGATTATGCAATTCTCACACACTTTTAGGAGTATAAGAGTCTCTATTCTCTAGACTTACTTTATTATTGGCTTACTTTAAAAATTATTAGTATAAGGATTATTGGATATTAATAGAGTACATGGATGTATGTAGCTCAATTTTTGGAAGGTGTTGTATCTTTCTAATTTATCATAAATAAGAAAGATACATGTAAGGCCTATTACTTCTTTTCCCTACAGGGGATGACTCTATTTTATTTTATTGAGCGTATTCCATTTTGCTCTATGTCCTTGGCCCTCCAGCCTTTTTACTATTCAGCTATGTCTGGGTCATTGGTACAGTATAAAAATGTTAAAAAATTTATAGTAATTTATATATTTTTTATACTTACCAATGACCCAGACGGGGATGGCCCTCCCAGGAGTTGGGAACTCTTGCCTCCCCGCTGAGTACATAGCGCTTACCAGGCACTGGTTATTAGAATGATAAATGGCGCCAATTTCGGAACGTCCTTGACACTGCGCATGCGCAGTGGGGGCGAGGTGTGGAGGGCCTCTCTGGACATGTTTTCTTTAGTTTTAGATGCAAATTTTGGGGATTGGGGGGCAAAATTTGTGTTTGGCCCTATATTTTAAGAGTTAGCACCAGCTATGTCTGGGTCATTGGTAAGTATAAAAAATATATAAATTACTATAAATTTTTTAACTTTTCAAAAATTATTTTGAATTTCATTTGCTTTTTTCAATATTAATGGATCATGTTATTATGTATCTTTGTGTTTAGGGGTTTGTGCGAGTACTAGGACTTGTTGTTGTTTTTTTCACAATGAAAGGACATTGTTCAAATTGTAATAGGAAGAAATCTTCCTCTGACTTTCATGATCATTGTATTAATTGTAGTCAGTGTACTCGCACTAACTCCTGTTCAATATGTCAATATTGGGATGACAAACATTGGAAACGTGTGTCACGGTATGTTGTTAGTGGAGAAAGGGCTATGCCGGTCCTTTCTCCACAGGGTCACTCTAGTCTATCAGTTTCTATTTCAGAGGAACAAGAACAGGGTGATGTTTCCATGTTATCTTCCAAGAGTGTGCTTCTGTCGTCACAATTGAATGAAGAGTTAGCTGCAAAAGTGCTCATGGAGATACGACAGTTGCCTAAGAGGTCCCTAGTAGGATCGACGGCGCTGTCGTCCGCTAACTCGCCCGGTGTAGCGTCCATTCACCGAATGGTTTGGCAGCCGGGTTCGTCCATTGCGGTCCAGGAGGAAATGTTGGGTGATGCGAGCACTATAAATATACTAGGTGCACACCCAGTGACGGCGGATGTTAGGAGAGATCGGAGGAAGCCTTCTAGTCCGGTTCCTAGCTCGTCCAGGTCCAGCCGGGCCGCGAGCGAGAGAGGCCCCTCTCTCGTACAACAACATCAGGGACCTGATGTTGTGGTACAAAATGTGTCGCAAGCGGAGCACACGTCCGTCGCTCGGGACGCTCCGTTGTTTAGGCAGTCCACGGAGACTGCGCAGGCTTCCTCATCCTCTCACCAGCGCACACGACCGCACCTTGGCTACGTGACCACGGAGATTCTACCAGCTTTGCCGATAAGGGATTCTTCGCGACCAGGTCACGCCATCCGGTAGCTAGGGACACGAGGCCGGTAGACTCCGGACGTTCGCATAGGAAGAGTATGCGGGAGTCAGTTGATGCGGAGCTTCCCGCGGCGAAGCAGCGAAAGACCGCCACTCCGCAGGCCTCGATGACGGACGTGCTTGCTCAGATAGCACAAATTATCGCAGCATCCCAGCAACCGACAGAATCGGTGTCGGATCGGGAATTATCCGACGGTGCTGGGTCGGTACGCTCCGCCGAAGCATTGGGTGCGGATGACCAGGAGCATCGTGAGGTCCGACCGGATGGTGAAAGGGATACGGATGACTTGGAGCTATCCCTTTCGGAACAACATAAAGCTGCCGTGGATTTTATCCGGCACTTCCTTCCTCACGTTGTTCCGTCGGGCCAGACTGCTGCGGTTCCGGACAAGAGAATAATAGCGTCATTGGACACTGAATTCTTTGAGCGGTTCAGAGACATTGTCCCTGAGTTTCCGTCTCAGTCCAATAATGTCACAAGAACATTTGAATTATTGAACGACGCTATATTCAAGCTTGCTTCCAAAACAGGCAAAGCTGGTTTCTTGTCCTCCAATGCTCTTAACCTGCCTTTCATTAATGCAAGGAATAAATTCGATACGGCAGGACAGGGTATTCCGAGAGTTCCTCTGCGTCTTGACGACGAGGCGGAAGACTTAGAATTGTCGTTACCGTCGTCTATGTCCGTTCCAACCGCGGTGTTGGATACGACAATCACGTCTAACAGGGCCAGTTTAGACGCTTTATCTTATGCAGACCACCTTACAAAGGCGTTATCACTGCGTCTTCAAGGGAAAGAATTCCAGGATATACAATCCTCATTAAGACTTCTTTCAAGGGCAGTGGCTTATTCCACATATAACTCCACCCTTTCAGTGGCAAACCTGGAGTTGGTTAGACGTGACGCAGCCTTAGCTACATCCACACGCGTGGATAGTAAAGTGAAGAACTCTCTCAGAGTCGCTTCGGTCTCTGGAGAACTTCTATTCGACGGCAAGCTTTCTGCAATCTACGATAAAATTACGAAGAAAGCTTCAGATTCTCTGTTGTTTAAATCCGCTTCCAAAAAGTCGGATATGACAGAGAAGAATAAGACAGGCACTTCTGGGTCTAATGCGCCCAAGAAAGGTTCCTATAGAGGTTCCGGTGCTTCCTCTTGGTCTTATTCAAGAGACCGTCAAGGCAGCGACTCTCCTGCGGGACGTCCTTCGGGCCGGGACAATCGGTCGGACGCCCCGAGGTCGACGGGTTGAGGTGCGGGTCGTGGAGGACGTGGTTTCTCCTCCCGCAGGCCTCGCAGGTCCAGGAGGTGATGGCTTCAACCTCTATCGCATTCCGGTTGGCGGAAGGTTGTCGAGTTTTTCAGAAGAGTGGGCGTCGATTACGGACGACCCTTGGGTGAGAGGGGTGATTTCGGAAGGTCTAAGAATATCCTTCAAACGAAAGCCTCCGTTAACTCGAAGTCCAAAATGGACTCAACTTCCGTCAAATCCGCAGAAAAGAGAAGCTCTCTTATCGGAGGTGCAGTCTCTTTTAATGAAGAACGCGGTAGAGGTCGTAGAAGACCAGGAAACACCGGGATTCTACAGCCATCTGTTTCTGGTTCTGAAACCAGATGGCTCGTTCCGTCCAGTCATAGATTTGAGCTGGATAAACAAGCTGATCGTCGCTCCGAAATTTTATATGGAGACGATTCGGTCAGTCAGAGCGAGTATTCGGGTGATCCGACATTCAGAAAGTATCTACGCTTCGCAGTCCTAGGAGTTGTGTATCAATTCCAGGTGATGTGCTTCGGATTGAACCTAGCACCCTGGGCTTTCACTCGGGTAATGAACTCGGTAATGATGTATTTCCGAGCTCATTTGTCTGCGGTAACGCCAGCCTACCTGGACGACATTCTTCAGAGGTACGGCAACGAGTTAACACTTCAGAACGATGTGCAGAATCTGCTTCTATTGCTCCAACATCTCGGTTTTGTTATAAACGAGGAGAAGTCGGATCTGGTGCCGTCCAAGTCATTCACTCATCTGGGAATGAGCTTCGAGACGCACAACAATCTCGTTCGTCTGCCGTTAACCAGAGCGAAATTAGTCAGTTGTTACGCTCGCTATTGTCTTCATGCATACAAAGTCACAGCGAGGGAGTTTATGAGACTGATAGGTTTGTGCGGAGCCGCCGCGGATCTCATTCCGATGGGGCGGTTGCGCACTCGTCCTCTCCAAATTTTCTTAACTTAGAATTGGATTGTGAAGATTCATTCGCTCGACATAGATGTTCTCTTGTCAGATCAAGTGAAACAAGAGATTCAGACAACACAGGGCAAACATTCAGTGGTTAACTCAGGGAGTTCCGCTGCAGTTGCCGGATCCGAGTTTTACCATTATGACGGATGCCAGTCAAACAGGTTGGGGTGCAACATTGATCTCAACGGATTCAAGATGCCAGGGTCTTTGGGATCCACAGTTCCTAACCAAGCACATAAACATCAAGGAAATGATGTCAATTTGGCTTGCGTTTCGTCATTGGATGGACATTATTCACAAAGCTCATGTCCAAATTCTGTCCGACAATACGACAGTAGTGGCGTATATACGGAAACAGGGAGGCACTCATTCCGTTCCGTTATTCAATCTAACGGAGAGAATCCTTCTGTTTGCTCTAGAACATCAGGTTCTACTTTCGGTCCATCATATACCGGGTCGTCTGAATGTACTAGCAGACTCCCTTTCACGGAAGGGTCGCTTGTTGCCGTCGGAGTGGACTCTCAACAAACAAGTATTCAATCAGATTTGCTACCAGTGGGAACGGCCAATGATAGACTTATTTGCGACACATCTCAACAATCAGTTGCAGATGTATGTGTCACCGTGCCCGGATCCAAGAGCATTTGCAGTAGATGCTCTATCGATCTCATGGGACGGAATGATAGGATATGCATATCCTCCAGCGCCGTTGATTCAGCAAATATTGCTAAAGATAAAACAATCTCAGTGCAAGATTCTGTTGGTAGTATCTCTGTCTCCACAGAGACCGTGGATAAATCTACTCAGGTGTCTGTTGTGGGACCTACCGCGAAATCTTCCTCCACGGGAGGGATCTTCTTTCACAGGGGAAACCGCGTCGACTTCATCACAACCCGCAAGGTCTCAACCTTCACGTTTTTCCGTTGTGCGGTCCTTCTTTCATGGCAAGCACTTTACAGGACGAGCAGTGGACGCGATTTCTAACTGTAGGAGGACCTCCTCTTCGCTAAATTATGCGGCTAAGTGGAAGGTTTTTCGTCGTTGGTGTAGGGATCATTCTGTTGATATTTTTGATCCCTCCATACCAGACATTGCAAACTTTCTAGTATACTTGTTTGACGAAATCAAACTGCAGCCTGTTACTATTAAGGGTTATAGATCTATGTTATCTGATACCTATGCACATCACGATAGTTTACAAATTGGATCTAATGTCTCTTTATCTAAGTTAGTTAGAAACTTCTCGATAAATAGACCCAGAACTCTTAGGTTAATTCCTAAGTGGAATTTAGGTTGGGTTCTTCTTAAACTTAAGGAAAAGCCATTTGAGCCTCTTGGGACAGTAGATTTCAAATTCTTGTCGTATAAGACAGCTTTTCTCTTAGCTTTCTCTTCTGCTAGAAGAGTCAGTGAGCTTCATGCACTATCGGTGGACGATTCTCACTATCGTAGTGTCGGGAACATTATCACTTTCACTACTAATGTTGGATTTTTACCTAAGAATCAGGCTCCTAATAAATATCCGGAACCTATTGTTATTAAGGCTCTTCCGTCTTCAGACGGGCGTAGGCCTTTACTCTGTCCTGTTAGAGCTTTACGCATTTATAAACAGAGATCTCAGTTTATCAGAAAGGGATGAAAACGTTTCTTTCTGTCTCTGATGCCTAATAGAAAGGACATTTCGGTCCATTCTATTGCTAGATGGATTCAATTAACTATCCGTTCTGCTTATGAAAGTTTATCTTCTTCCCAGCAGTCTGTGCTTAAATTTCGGCTCATGAAGTAAGTGCTCTTTCTACATCTTGGGCTTATGCTAATAGTGTGGCTATTACAGATTTAATGAAGGCTGCTTATTGGTCTCAGCCATCCACATTCACGAATTTTTATCTCAGAAATATTGAGTCCATTTCTGGAGACCTGCATTGTTTAGGTCCGTTATCTGTTGCTCAGAATGTCGTCCACTAAACAGTTGCAACTATAGTTATGCAGGCTTTCTGTTCCGGCAGTGACTCCGTCCTGCTGCCCTCTTCGCTCTGGGCTATTTGACCCAGGGCAAGGGGAAGGGGGGGGGGAGGGTGTTCCCTTAGGTCACCTGCTTTATAGTGAAAAGCAAGGGAATTCCTCCTCCGGAGTCAGTAATTCTGAGTCGTTTCCGGGATGCTTTTAAAGTGTAATATTAATGTTAAAAATTCATTCATGTCATATTTTTAAAGTGTAGCTCGGTGTGTAGCATTTGTATATGTCAAGTGTCAAACGGGCGTTAATATACAATCCTCGGACACTTTTAATGAATATAAAGAGTCTCAATTCTCTGGACTAACTTTATTTATTGGCTTACTTTAAAAATAATTAGTATAATGGGTTATACTGGATGTTAATAGAGAACATGAATGTTGTGCTCAATTATGAAGGGTATTGTATCTTTCTAATTTAACATAAAATAAGAAAGATACATGTAAAGCCTAATACTCCTTTTCTCCTTGAGGGGTTCACTCTATATTATATAGTTGAGCTTATTGGATTTTCCTCTATGTCCTAGGCCCTCCAGCCTTTTTACTATTCAGCTAAGTCTGGGTCATTGGTACAGTATAAAAATGTTAAAAAATTTATAGTAATTTATATATTTTTTATACTTACCAATGACCCAGACGGGGATGGCCCTCCCAGGAGTTGGGAACTCTTACCTCCCCGCTGAGTACATAGCGCTGACCAGGCACTGCCAGTAAGAATGGTGATTGGCGCCAATTTCGGAACGTCCTTGACACTGCGCATGCGCAGTGGGGGCAGAGTATGGAGGTCCTTTAGGACATGATTTCTTTTGGTTTTAGATGCAAATTTTGGGGATTGGGGGGCAAAATCTGTGTTTGGCCCTAGATTTTTTAGAGTTAGCACCAGCTAAGTCTGGGTCATTGGTACAGTATAAAAAATATATAAATTACTATAAATTTTTTATTTTTCCTTTGCTAAGATACAGTGATAATTCAACTAGTTTTAACTATGTTCCTGTGCTGAATTACAGATCTGCTGACCATTGAATAAACAGGGCTGTGTGTTTTGTATATTCTCTTTGCATTCAATCACATTTTTTTTTAAATTAACTTCTCCGTGTTTGTGCAACTTTCATGTACTGTGAGGTTTGTTCTTTGTTGAGTTAACATATTTATGCTATCCTTTTGGATATTATATTTTTATACTGTACCAATGACCCAGACTTAGCTGGTGCTAACTCCACAAAAACCAGGGCCAAACACAAATTTTGCCCCCCAATCCCCAAAATTTGCATCCAAAACAAAAAGAAATCATGTCCTAAAGGACCTCCATAGTACGACTCTACTGCGCATGCGCAGTGACGCAGTCGTCCCGAAATTGGCGCCAAATATCATTCTCTGTTTGGCCCTTCATCAGTCAACATCTCACTGATCTTTGTGCTTGTAAATCTCAGTTTAAAGGATGCCAGACACGTAATTCTTGGAGAAAATGTGATTCTAAGGAGGATAGAAGGAGGAGAGGAAAAAAGAAGTGGCAAAAAATAATCAGGGCTGTACTTAAAATTTTTTGTTGAAATTATGTTAAGTTGCCTATTTTCGAGGCAAACGCCTCTTGTTGTCATTCTTGCTAATTGTTGCACTGCTTATTCAGTGTTTCCTCTCCCCTAACCTTCTAAAGTCCCCCCTTGCAATTCTCCCATGCTTTTGGCATATTTTTGAGAAGTTTCATTTCTAAAAATTCCCTGGGAGAGTTGCTTGGTTACAGAATGTTTTCTGTTATTTTCCCCATAGTTACGTTTTCACCCATGGGTGTATAACGTTTGTGTTCTGCATCTTCCATCTGATGTTCTGCAGATTCTCCCCTGGGAGTCTCTGTTTTGCATCAGATAGAGTGTAATTGATGACTGATTCCGGGCCAGTTTTTTCAGTGCCTGGAGTCATGTTTTCTACTGTGTTTACACTGTTTGTTTTCATTGGCAACAGCCTTTTTTGAGGGGGGCTGTTTGCCTTTGTGGTAGTTTATCTCATTATAAGATACATTTATATTATCCGAAAGTGTCTCATTAATTATTTTATATAATTTTAAAATTTTTGACCACACTTTGCCATCGGATCCATCGGGGCTCAACGTTACTTTTCAGCAACTTGGGCTTCTCTGAAAAAATATTTTTTCAAAATTATTTTGTTTTGCAATTGTTTTTTCATTTATTAATGGATCATGTTATTATGTATCTTTGTGTCAGGGGTTTTTGCGAGTAACTAGGACTTATTGTTGTTCTTTCACAATGAAGGGACTTTGTTCAAATTGTAATAGGAAGAAATCTTCCTCTGACTTTCATGATTATTGCATTAATTGTAGTCAGTGTTCTCGCATTAATCCCTGTCCTGTATGTGAACATTGGGATGAGAAACATTGGAAACGTGTGTCACGATATGTTGTTTCTGGAGAAATAAATACAGAGCTAGCGGCAAAAGTGCTCATGGAGATTAGACAAATGTCGTCCGCTAGCTCGCCCGGTGTAGCGTCCATTCACCGAATGGTTCGGCAGCCGGGTTCGTCCGATGCGGTCCAAGAGGAAATTTTGGGTGATGCGAGCACTATAAAAATAATAGATGCACACCCAGTGACGGCGGATAGTGAACGAGAACGGAGGAAGCCTTTTAGTCCGGTTCCTAGCTCGTTCAGGTCCAGCCGGGCCGCGAGCGAGAGAGGCCCCTCTCTCGTACAACAACATCTGGGACCAGATGTTGTGGTACAAAATGTGTCTTTAGCGGAGCATACGTCCGTCGCTCGGGACGCTCCGTTGTATAAGCAGTCTGCAGAGACTGTTAAGGCTTCCTCTTCTCGTCGGCGCACACGACCGCACCTTGGCTGCGTGACCTCCGATATTTTGCCAGCTTCGCCGATGAAGGATTCTTCGGCGACCAGGTCACACCATCCGGCAGCCAGGGATTCGAGACCGATGGACTCCGGACGTTCGCATAGGAAAAGTATGCGGGAGCCATCTGATGCAGAGCTGCCCTCGGCGAAGCAGCGAAAGACCGCTCCTCCGCAGGTCTCGACGTCGGACATTCTAGTGCAGATAGCACAGCTTATCGCAGCATCCCAGCAGCCGACAGAAACGGTGTCGGATCGAGAATTATCCGACGGCGCTGGGTCGGTACGCTCCGCCGAAGCATCGGGGGCGGACGACCGGGAACATCGGGAGGTCCGACCGGATGGTGAAAGGGATACGGATGAATTGGAGCTATCCCTTTCGGAACAACACAAAGCTGCCGTGGACTTCATCCGGCACTTTCTTCCTCAAGTTGTTCCGTCGGGCCAGACTGCTGCGCTTCCGGACAGGAGAATTATAGCGTCATTGGACTCTGATTTTTTCGAGCGGTTCAGGGACATCGCTCCCGAGTTTCCGTCGCAGTCCAATAATGTTGCAAGAACATTTGAATTATTGAACGACGCTATTTTTAAACTTGCTTCCAGGACGGGGAAAGCAGGCTTCTTGTCCGCAAATACTCTCAACCTGCCTTTCATTAATGCAAGGAATAAATTCGACACGGCAGGTCAGGGTATACCGAGAGTTCCTCTGCGTATGGACGACGAGGCGGAAGACTTAGAGCTATCATTACCGTCGTCAGCTTCTATTCCAACCGCAGTGTTGGAAACAGCTATTGCGTCTAACAGAGCCAATTTAGATGCCTTATCTTACGCAGATCACCTTACTAAGGCGTTATCACTGCGTCTTCAAGGGGAAGAGTTTCAGGATTTACCATCCTCCTTAAGACTTCTTTCAAGGGCAGTAGCTTATTCCACGTGTAACTCCGCCCTTTCAGTGGCAAATCTGGAGTTGGTTAGACGTGACGCAGCCCTGTCTACATCCACACTAGTGGATTCTAAGGTGAAGAACTCTCTTAGAGTCGCTTCGGTCTCAGGAGATCTTCTCTTTGACGGCAAGCTTTCCGCTATTTATGATAATATTAAAAAGAAAGCTAGTGATTCTCTGTTGTTTAGATCCGCTCCTAAAAGGTCGGATACAACAGACACGAATAAGGCGGGCACTTCTGGGTCTTATCCGCCCAAGAGAGGTTCCTATAGAGGTTCCGGTGCGTCCTCTAGCTCTTATTCGAGAGACCGTCAGGATAGTGACTCTCGTTCGGGACGTCCTTCAGGCCGGGACAATCGGTCGGACGCCCCGAGGTCGACGAGGCGAGGTGCGGGTCGTGGAAGACGTGGTTTCTCCTACCGCAGGCCTCGCAGATCCAGGAGGTGATGGCTTAAACCTCTATCGCGTTCCGGTTGGCGGAAGGTTGTCGAGTTTTTCTCAAGAGTGGGCGTCGATTACGGACGACCCGTGGGTGAGAGGAGTGACTTCGGAAGGTCTAAAGATATCCTTCAAACGAAAGCCTCCATTAACTCGAAGTCCAAAGTGGACTCATCTTCCGTCAAACCCTCAGAAAAGAGACGCTCTGCTGTCAGAGGTGCAGTCTCTTTTAATGAAGAACGCGGTAGAGGTCGTAGAAAACCAGGAATCGCTGGGATTCTACAGCCATCTGTTTCTGGTTCCGAAACCAGACGGCTCGTTCCGTCCAGTCATAGATTTGAGCTGGATAAACAAGCTGATCGTCGCTCCGAAGTTTTATATGGAGACGATTCGATCGGTCAGAGCGAGTATTCGGGTGAACGATTATGCAACGAGCATAGATCTCAAAGATGCGTACTTTCACGTCATGGTACATCCGACATTCCGAAAGTATCTACGCTTCGCAGTCCTAGGAGTGGTGTATCAGTTCCGGGCCATGTGCTTCGGATTGAATCTAGCACCCTGGGCTTTCACTCGGGTAATGAACTCGGTAATGATCTACTTCCGAGCTCATTCGTCTGCGGTAACGTCGGCCTACCTGGACGACATTCTTCAGAGGTACGGCAACGAGTTAATGCTTCAGAACGATGTTCAGAATCTTCTTCTATTGCTCCGACGTCTCGGTTTCATAGTAAACGAGGAGAAGTCGGATCTGGTGCCGTCCAAGTCATTCACTCATCTGGGAATGAGCTTCGAGACGCACAACAATCTCGTTCGTCTGCCGTTAACCAGAGCGAAATTAGTCAGTTGTTACGCTCGCTATTGTCTGAATACAGACAAAGTCACGGCGAGAGAATTTATGAGACTGATAGGTCTGTGCGGAGCCGCCGCGGATCTCATTCCGATGGGACGGCTACGCACACGGCCTCTTCAAATTTTCCTGACTCAGAATTGGAGTGTGAAAATTCATTCGCTCGATGTAGACGTTCTCTTGTCAGATCAAGTGAAACAAGAGATTCAGATTTGGGCAAACATTCAGTGGTTAACTCAAGGAGTTCCGCTGCAGTTGCAGGATCCGAGTTTTACCATTATGACGGATGCCAGTCAAACAGGTTGGGGTGCATCATTAATCCCAACGGATTCGAGATGCCAGGGTCTTTGGGATCCGCAATTCCTGTGCAAGCACATAAACATCAAGGAAATGATGTCAATTTGGCTTGCGTTACGTCACTGGATGGACATTATTCACGATGCTCATGTCCAAATCCTATCCGACAATACGACAGTAGTGGCGTATATACGGAATCAGGGAGGCACTCATTCAGTTCCGTTGTTCAATCTAACGGAAAGAATCCTTCTGTTTGCGTTAGAACATCACGTTCTTCTTTCCGTCCGTCACATACCGGGTCGTCTGAATGTGCTAGCAGACTCCCTTTCACGAAAGGATCGCTTGTTGCCGTCGGAGTGGACTCTCAACAAACAAGTATTCAATCAGATTTGCTACCAATGGGAACGGCCAATGATAGACTTATTTGCGACACATCTCAACAATCAGTTGCAAACGTATGTGTCCCCGTGTCTGGATCCAAGAGCATTTGCAGTAGACGCTCTGTCGATCCCTTGGGACGGAATGATAGGATATGCGTATCCTCCAGCGCCGTTAATTCAACAAGTATTGCTAAAGATAAAACAATCTCAATGCAAGATTCTGTTGGTAGCATCTCTGTCGCCACAGAGACCGTGGATAAATCTACTCAGGTGTCTGTTGTGGGACCTACCGCGGAAGCTCCCTCCACGAGAGGATCTTCTTTGGCAGGGGAAATCGCGCCAACTACATCACAACCCGCAAGGTCTCAACCTTCACGTTTTTCCGTTGTGCGGTCCTTCTTGCATGGCAAGCACTTTACAGGACGAGCAGTGGACGCGATTTCTAACTGTAGGAGGACCTCCTCTTCGCTAAACTATGCGGCTAAGTGGAAGGTTTTCCGTCGTTGGTGTAGGGATCATTCTGTTGATATATTTGATCCCTCTATACCAGACATTGCTAACTTTCTAGTATACTTGTTTGACGAAATCAAACTGCAACCTGTTACTATAAAGGGTTATAGATCTATGTTATCTGATACCTATGCACATCATGATAGTTTACAAATTGGATCTAATGTCTCTTTATCGAAATTGGTTAGAAACTTTTCGATAAATAGACCCAGAACTCTTAGATTAATTCCTAAGTGGAATTTAGCTTGGGTTCTCCTTAAATTGAAGGAAAAGCCATTTGAACCTCTTGGGACAGTAGATTTCAAATTCTTATCTTATAAGACAGCTTTTCTCTTAGCTTTCTCTTCTGCCAGAAGAGTCAGTGAGCTTCATGCACTATCGGTGGATGATTCTCATTATCGTAGTGTTGGGAACACTATCACCTTCACTACTAATGTCGGTTTTTTAGCTAAGAATCAGGCTCCTAATAAATATCAGGAACCTATTGTTATTAAGGCTCTTCCGTCTTCAGACGGGCGTAGGCCTTTACTCTGTCCTGTTAGAGCACTACGTATCTATAAACAGAGATCTCAGTTCATCAGAAAGGGACGGAAACGTTTCTTTCTGTCTTTGATGCCTAATAGAAAGGACATTTCAGTCCATTCTATTGCTAGATGGATTCAGTTAACTATCCGTACTGCGTATGAAGATTTATGTTCTTCTCAGCAGTCTGTGCTTAAGATTTCTGCTCATGAAGTAAGAGCTCTTTCTACTTCCTGGGCTTATGCTAATAGTGTTGCTATTACAGATTTAATGAAGGCTGCTTATTGGTCTCAGCCATCCACATTTACTAATTTTTATCTCAGAAATATTGAGTCCATTTCTGGAGACCTGCATTGTTTAGGTCCGTTATCTGTTGCTCAGAATGTCGTCCACTAAACAGTTGCAACTATAGTTATGCAGGCTTTCTGTTCCGGCAGTGACTCCGTCCGACTGCCCTCTTCTCTCTGGGCTATTTGACCCAGGGCAAGGGGAAGGGGGGGGGGGGCGGGTGTTCCCTTAGGTCACCTGCTTTATAGTGAAAAGCAAGGGAATGCCTCCTCCAAGACAGTATTTCTGAGTCGCTTCCGGGATGGTTTTAAAGTGTAATATTAATGTTTAATTTCATTCATGTCTTATTTTTAAAGTGTAGCTCGGTGTGAAGCATTTGTATATGTCAAGTGTCAAACGGGCTTTAATATACAATACTCGGACACTTTTAAATGATTATAAAGAGTCTCAATTCTCTGGACTACTTTATTTATTGGCTTGCTTTAAAAATAATTAGTATAAGGGTTATACTGGATGTTAATAGAGAACATGAATGTTATTGTGCTCAATTATTAAGGGTAGTGTATCTTTCTAATTTAAATATTAAATAAGAAAGATACATGTAAAGCCTAATACTCCTTTTCTCCTTAAGGGGTTACCTCTTTATTTTATAATTGAGCTTATTGGATTTTCCTCTATGTCCTAGGCCCTCCAGCCTGTTTACTATTCAGCTAAGTCTGGGTCATTGGTACAGTATAAAAATGTTAAAAAATTTATAGTAATTTATATATTTTTTATACTTACCAATGACCCAGACGGGGATGGCCCTCCCTGAGTTGGGAACTCTTGCCTCCCCGCTGAGTACATAGCGCTGACCAGGCACTGCCAGTAAGAATGATATTTGGCGCCAATTTCGGGACGACTGCGTCACTGCGCATGCGCAGTAGAGTCGTACTATGGAGGTCCTTTAGGACATGATTTCTTTTTGTTTTGGATGCAAATTTTGGGGATTGGGGGGCAAAATTTGTGTTTGGCCCTGGTTTTTGTGGAGTTAGCACCAGCTAAGTCTGGGTCATTGGTAAGTATAAAAAATATATAAATTACTATAAATTTTTTAACTTTTGGAGTTAGATATCAGTGGGGGGCTGTTCTGGCTGCATTTCTCCTCTCCATTGAGGGTAGATTTTCTGCCTTTTGGGTCACTTTTGGCTGTTTGGGTTCTGTTGTGTTCCCACTGGGCCTTTATTTCCTGCCACCTTCCTCTAGTAGTTGGGGGTGTTCTGTTTTTCCTGTCAGGTTCACCATCCCTTCTACTTCTGTCACCTCTGTTATGCCCAGGACGGTTCCTTATGGGCAATGCCTTTTCCCTAAGCACATGGAGGATTCTCATGCTTCATGTTCCACATGTAATGGGGGTTCTTCTGATCGCTCCTTGGGGCTCTGTGAGTCTTGGTCTTCCACCTTTTAGGCTTCCGTGAATCGTGTGGTTCATTCTCGTGGCCGATCCTCTTGTGCTCATGGGAGAGGGGAACACTGTTGTTAGGGCCTCTTGACACGACCACGTCTGTTGAGAGTTCTACCCCTCAATGGGGGATTTGCAGTCTATTCTTGCAGTTGATACTATGGGTGCTGTAGAAATATCTGGTGAAGAAATGCCTGGTTCTGGGATGGTTGTCCCTCTCCAGTCGACATCTGAGGCTGTCACTAGGGTTGTGACTCCTCCTTTGGAGCCGAGCTCGGTTGCTCTCTCTGCTTTTCCATCGGTTTCAACAGCTTCCGATGTATCGTCTGCTGTTCCATCTTCTTTGTCTACGGTCACCGTTTCAGCTGGCTTCGGCTTATCCCTGCAGGGGTCTGCAGGGATGTCTGCTAATTTGGATGTGGGATATCAGCCTCAGCCATCTCTGGCTTCAACTCGGCAAAGTCAAAATGCACTTCCGGCTGAATCCTTTGCTGTGGTCTCTTGGCCGTCAAGCCCAGCAGGTTTTTCCTTGGATTCAGATGTCCATGGTGGGGTCTGTTGTGCTTCCATCCATGCACGCTGGTCCTTCGGCCAGTTTTGTGGGACCAGCGTCTTTTGTGCAGCCTGGACCTTCTGTCCCTCAGAGGTTCGCGGCAATTCTCCTGAAATCCTGCACTTCAGATCATCGGGGTATTTCATACCCCTGTCAGCATCTGTATTCAGATGTTTCGGCTGCCACCCATCCCCCCACGTCGGGTGCCCTAAAGGATCGTGACCCTTCGCTGGTTAAGCGGGTCAGAGGTGAAGCCACTTTGTCGGGTTGTTCCCACGTCAAGCTGGCATATACGGGTGGTAAGCTTAGGGAAGCCCTCTCCTTGCTCACGCAGGTTCTTTCCAAGAGCCTTCCCATTGCCTCCAGCGAGGTTACTAGTGGCTTCTGGGCACCCCATCCTCCCCTCCCCCTGGTGCCTCCTCCCGGGATTGGAAGCAGGCCACTTTCTGATCCCCCTGGTGTTCCTACACCATGGGAGGCATCGTCTGGTATGCCCGAGATGGGCTATGTGTTTTCTGACTCCGGTGGTGGGTCAGACACACCTGACGTCGAGAGCCATCAGTCTTCTGGCTTGGGGGCAGCTCTTGACTTTGTGTTTGAGTTCCTTCTGGAACTCAACCGTCAGACCAGCTGGAGGTTTCAGCCAGGCTGTGATCATCGGTCATGCGCCTACAGCCTGTGGAGCCACCTGCTTCTGGGCACCTTCAACCATACCAGTTGGTACAAGTGGTCGAAGCTTTTGCAGCATTGGACTCTAAGGTGAGTTCCAAGGCTATGAAGACTTTGTTCTTCACCAGGCCTGATCCCTTTTTGGCCCTGTGCGTAATCGTTCCTACGATTCTGCCAATCTGTCAGTCTGCCAGACTTTGACGGTCTTGGATCAGGAGTCCTCCTCGCTCGGTCTTTCCAAGCCCAACTCAGCCGTTATTCCTATGGCAACTTTGGAGTCCCTGTTGGGCTTATCCAGAGAGATGCTAGGTATGCTTTCTTTCTCAGATCACATCGTCTCTGCCTTGGCTGCTTATCTGCCTCCAGATAAGTTGAATGACCTACAGGCTCCTTTATGTGTGATCTCTAAGACAATCATGCATGTTACTCACACGCATGCCTGTAACACGTCTAATTTGGAATTCGTTCGCCGGGATGCTGTGTTGGACACAAGCTGTTCCCTTCGTGAAGGGCAGTGTGCTGCTCTTCGATCCACTTCTTTGGTGGGTTCGCGACTATTCCATGGTTTCATGACGATGGTCCGGGATGATGTCCTGCATCATTCCAAAGATCAGCTGCTGATTTGCCAGCTTGATCTGCCTTCTTTTGGCGACCGGGGCTGTTCTAAGCCTAACAAACGTCCTTTTGCTTCCTCTGTGAAGCCAAGGGCTTATCCTTCTGCCTCTGCTTCTTCCTCTTACTCACGTGGTAAGGGTAAATGTTGGCAGTCTAAAAGGGAGATCTCAGTATACTTCATCTGGCAGAGGAGGTGGTTTCTTCTCTCACGGCCCTTGCTGGGGCTTGAAATGAAGGTTCTCACCTCGATTCATCTCAGGTTGGGGGAAGGATATCAGAGCTTGAGAACCATTGGGCCACGATCACATCCGATCCTTGGGTGTTAGATGTTTGCAGATATCCTTTCGGAGGCACCCCACTCTGTCAAGGGTGCCTCTTCCAACGCAAGTTCCCTCAGATTGTTCATGCCGGGAACTTTTGATTACGAAGATAGACAATCTCCTGTCAAAGGGGTGATCGAGTTCATCAAGGCATTTATTCTGTGGGATTTTATTCCCGCCTGTTCTTGGTGACGAAGAAGGATGGCAGACTCCGACTGGGCATCGATCTGAGTATCCTGAACCAGTCTATTATTGCTCCCAAGTTCAGCATGGAAACTTTCAGGTCGGTTTGCCTCTCCATTCACCAGGGAGATTTCGCTTCCAGCATCGACCTGCAAGACGTTTACTTTCACGTTCTGATTCATCGGACATCATGAAAGTATCTCAGGTTCGCTTTTCTGGGGCGAGTTTATCAGTTCAAGGCCATGCCTTTCGGCCTCAACCTGGCTCCTTAGGCCTTCACCCGACTGATGTCGAATGTGATAGCCTTCCATCACACACAGTCCAGGGTGACTACTCCGGCATATCTGGACGAGGCACTCCATTGCTGCTCTTCTGGAGTCTGATGTTGACACACTGTTGAGCCTGCTCAAATCGCTAGAGTTCAGAGTAAACAAGGAGAAGTCGGACCTGGTCCCTTCTCGGTCGTTTTATCATCTAGGGATGGACTTCTGTACTCAGCTGAATACGGTGGTGGTCCCCTGGGCAAGAGAGATGATTCTCTTGGCTTTCGCCTTGACTCTGACCCAGTCCACATCCGTGACAGCTCAGAATATTCTCCTGCTGCATCGGTCTCTGCAGTTCGGTGATGGATCTCATTCCTCTAGGTCGGCTGCATGTCAGACCTCTCCAACACTTTCTACCATCATCTCTCAATCATCACCTTCTTTCCTGGGCAGATGTTCAGTGGATTATGCAGTGAGTTCCATTAGACTTGCCCAAGTTCGATTGTGTTCTGACGGCAGATGCCAGCGATCTCAGATGGGGCGCGACATTGGATCCTCTTGGTCTTTCCCTTCACAGTGTTTGGGACCAGTATCAGGCAGCTCTTCACATTAACCAGAAGGAGCTTCTTGCTCTTCTGAGTTTCCGGCAGTGGATCCCCCATCTTTCAAATCGTCATGTCCTTCTGTTGTCTGACAATTCAAGAGTGATCGCTTACATTCGGAACCAGGGCGGCACGCACACGGTTCCCATGTACGAATTGGCCTGCTCGCTCAAATTATCAACGCTGGGATGGTGCTTCGTCACATTCCCAGTTGTCTGAACGTCCCAGCTGACTCCCTGTCCCGATGGGGCAGGGTCATTTCCACCGAGTGGATGCTTCACAGGGCAGTGTTCCAGTCACTTTGCGATCTCTGGGGTTGTTCCCACATCGATCTTTTTGCAACCTGTTGGAATCATCAGGTGGACACATTTGTGTCCCCATGTGCAGATCTTCTGGCTTTCACCATGGATGCTCTGTCATTCGATTGGAATGGTCTAGTTCGCTAAGCCTTCCCGCCGGTTCCGTTTCTGCCTCTGGTTCTAGCCAAGATACGACTCTGCAGTTGTCAAATCATTCTGATCGCTCCCTTGTTGCCTCAGCAGGTGTGGATCAATCAACTCCGCTCTCTGTTGGCGGCGGTTCCGACACGTCTCCCTCTACGTCGTGACCTTCTTTGCCAAGGTCACCCGAGGAGGTTTCTCGTTGACTCAACAGCATTGTGCGTTCACGCATATATTTTGTCAGGTCCTGTCTCCTCTGTAGAGGTTTTTCAAGACAAGCAGTGGAGAGCATTTCTTCTTCAAGACGGCACTCCACTGGTTTAGCCTATGCGGCTAAGTGGAAGGTCTTCTGTCGATGGTGTGCTGATCATGCTGTTGATTATGCCGATCCTTCGATAACACACATTGCAGAGTTTCTGGTATATCTTTTTGATTCTCGGGGTCTCCAACCTGTTAACATCAAGGGGTACAGGTCCATGCTTCTCGGAGACCTTTTTTGTATATGGGAAAGTGTCTTATTGGCACTAATCCGTACCTCTCCAAGCTTTTTCGGCACTTTTCTTTGAAAGGGATTTTGCAGCTTACCCCAAGATGGTATCTTTGCAGTTTACCCCAAAATGGTATCTTTATTGGGTGCTGCTTTGCTGGGGGGGGGGGGGGGGGGGGGGTTCGAACCTTTATCCCAGGTGGGGGTAATCACCCTTTGCTCTGTCTGGTTTGTGCAATTTGCATTTATCTTAACCTGACACATTCATTAGGAAAGGCAGGAAAACGATTCTTTCTGTCTCGCATCCCTGGTCGACAGAAGATCTCTCCTCAATCCAATTTCTCGATGGATTTGTCTTGCTATTCTCGCGTCATACACTCGTCTAGCAACTAACGATTGTACTACCAATCGTATTTCTGCCCACGAGGTACATGCATTGTCTACCTCCTGGGCTTATGCTAACTCCATCAAGTTGTGGGATGTTGTGGGATGTTATGCAGGCAGCCTACTGGAGAAATGCTTCTACTTTCTCCATCTTCTATCTGCGTCAGTTGCAGGAGCGGTCAGAGGACCTTTTTTCTTTGGGCCCTCTTTCTTCTGCTCAGGCTGTTGTCTACCCTAGCCATTAGGCATCTTGCAAGGTCAGTTCCAGCCCTGTGCTTGGTTGCTGTCCTTTCTGTCTGTGTGTCACACGGAGCCATATGCCTCATCGCCATTTACTAATGTTTGTGATGCTATGGTTTTATAGGCCTAGGGAACTCTTCTTCTGTCCACGGTTCCAGTGCAGTCGGGTTATGTGGGGATTGGTTATGTGATTCCCTCCTCCTCTTGTCTATTCAGTCTGTTGTAAATAATTGTAAGGCAGGTTGATAAGAAATTTAAATTTTATAGTAAATTTCCTATCTTTAATATTATACCTACCACAGTTGTTTTCGTGGAGGCCCTCCCATCTTATTCAGGTTAGAATCCTTCCTCCCTGCTGATCACATAACTCCAATGTTGGCCGATTCAAATAAGATCGACAACCTGGTTATACGTCTGCGTACTGGTACTGGAAGCCATGGATTAGTACTAGGAGAAGAGTGTCGACCACTGGGTGTGCACCTGTCGCACTTGACCCAGTTTTGGCTTATTTTTTCTTGGTGCATTTGCACCACTTTTCTTTCCCAAATCGCTTGGGAAAGAACAAAATAGAGAGTATACTTCCGAAGTAGGGACTTCCACTGTAATGCAAGCCTGTTGTAAACAATTGTGGTAGGTATAATAAGAAAGGAAATTTACTATAAAATTTAAATATCTTGGTCAGTGCATGTCGGATTTGAATGATCTTTGGTATGCTGATCATGGGAGAAAGGATATTCACAAGTAACAGGTTTTGTCCAATCATTTTTTCTAGAGTTATTAGCTTTTTTCAACCTAGAAAATTTAATTTTTATGGTATCTGGTTAGTAAACCCACTAGTTGGCAAGGGATACCGGTGGCATTGCACCTTGTTGGTTCTAGTGTAGTAAAAGTAAACTGATACCGCAGAAAACCATAAATATTCTTATTTGAATCATCCTTCCATTGACATCAGGTAAGTTATATATTTGTGTCCCTTGTATGTACCTGTGAGATAAATTATACTCACTACGTTCAGATTGCGAAACAATCATATAAATGTGTGAATGTTGATGAAAATTAAATTCTGTCATTCTGCTGAAAAGTCTGTTGTGTTGGCAAGCATTACCATTCTTCAGTTTTGCAAAACACAAAGTAATGTCAGTAATTTCACATTACAGTACTGCATTACCAGTCTTTTCGACCCCTGCAGAAATCTGCAAGAGGCTTGTGGAGTTAGCTGTTAAATTGTACTGTGGAATCCTGTTTATGAAACATCCAATTTACCAGTGGAAAGTGTTCATTTAATAAGGATTCTGTCGCTTTCCTACATTCAATAGATAAGGCCTAAAAAGGTTAAAAATCTGTTTCTCAGGCTCTCCTGCACATTCCTTTTGGCTGCCGCATGCTCTCTTTTTATAACCATTGCATCCTTAAAAAAATTAAAATTAAATGTTTCATGTCTGATATTTTATCCAAGTTAATAAAATTGATAAATTTGACCCTTGAGTACAGCTAGGATCGCAAAGCCTTCTTGCACTCAATGGACGAAATACAGCACCACCCATGCTATTCTGTACATTATGAGGCCTGACACATAGAACAAACCAAGAACATGAACTTTCAGTGGCAAAGATATAATTACAAAAATAAAAAATAAAATAAAAATCTCCTTTGTGGGGCCTAAATGGGCCAAATATTCTATTAATATCTTGTTTGACAGGACTCGTGGAGCTCTGTCAGACAAGATATAATAGAGTTAATGCCTGGATGACTTGAGGCCAAATATGTCTATAAACAAGAGGAGTTTGGTGATTGCCAGGGTAATTTTTTGATGTATTGCAAAATTTTTAATATTTTATTCAGTTAACAAGTATTTTCTCTATAATCAGTATGCAATTAACAGGTCAAATTGTACTGAAAGTATGATAAATAGTTTTGTGTTTGGATGTTATTTTCAACTAATAGTGTTATTCATGTAAGAAATATCCAATTAAGTGGTTATCACTGTAGTAATTTATTCTTTCAGAGACATTTATGCAAGTTATTAAATCTGACAGTAAAATACATGAACCAGATGATGTAGAAAGCCTATCGTCGAGCAGTTCAGCAGATTTAGACTATGATTATGAAGATGCTATTTTGGGAGGTGAAGATGAAACCAGTGAAGCAGAGGAAGAGTTTGTATCGGAGAGTGCCCTACAATCAGAAACAATTGACAGTGTGTCAACAACTAGCACAGCAAGTGACAAAACTCCAGACAAGGCTGAACCTTGTGCATCCCAGAACAATTTCTCAGTAGAAAAGGTCAAGAACTGGTTGGAAAAATTACCCACTGTCACATATTCACTTCGGGCTTCAGATGCTGATACAGATCAGTCTCTTCATAAGAAAGAAACGAATGTTCTTAGCAACAAATTGAATTATTGGAAATCCAACCTGCAAGCTGATGGAGAAAGAAACAATGCAGGTGTACATGAAAAAGATTTAAGTAAAGAAGTGAACTTGTTCACATTTAATTCAAAACAGAGCACAGATAAAAGTGCAAAAAATAAAGAATTATCAGATAATTCAGGTATCATATTGAGTTCAAATCCAATAATTTCTGTGAAGTCTTTGAAAAAATTCAGACAGAAACTAAGTAATGCTGCAGATTCAAGTGAATATTGCAAGTCAGAGTACAGTCCCAAGTGCAGATACAAAACTCCTAATAAACTTGGTGAGACATTTGTAATTGAAAACTCATCAAAAAGAAGTCCTCAAATTTGGGAACCTCCGAGTAAGCAGACAAGTTTTGAATCAAAAATATCTGAAGATTCCATGAACCTAAGTAGTAATAAAAGGCAGCTGAAGGAACAGACTTCACAGAGGGAGTTGCTTTGTATCAGGTCTCCTGTCACTAAATATGTTGGCTTTAATAATCACGAAAAATATACTGAGAAAAAGCAAACTGTAACTTCTTGGTCGGTACCACCGAAGTCCATTTTCTATAATGAAACCTTCAGACTCAGAACATTCACTGAAAGTGAAAAGCAAAAGGAAGACAGAGAACCAGAAACTCACTGTAAATGTTTCAGGCAGTCAAAATGTAAGGACGAGGATGAAATTTACTCAGTATCAGATAATTTAATAGACAAAAAATGGCATCCCACAAAATGTCAAACCTCACTTGATAATCAATTCAGGAATGCCATTGTCTTGTTGAAAACACCACATAATAATAGTTCTCTGCTTCATAACTCCAAAAGCCAAGAAAATGCTGAAAATATGAATAACTTGAGAAATGATTCATTTTATAATTCTGACTGCAATTCAAATATCGCATGTTCTCAGGAAACAAAACAAAAACAAGTTCAGAAAATAGACCCTGTCGATGACGATGTTTTGCAACAATGGCGGGTTTCTTCTAATAGTACCAATTATGCACAACCCAGTGTGAAATTGAAGACAAACATTTTACCATTCGGTTCAAATAAAAGGTCATCAGAACAGACCTGTCAATTCAGTTGTATCAGCCCTAAAAAACATACAGAGTTGTCCTCTAAACATGAAGAGATTTTACGTTTGAAACGAAAAGTTCAGTGCATGGATGTGGATAACTCACAGACAGCAGATGTGAAATCTCCATCCTCTAGTTTTAGGCAGCTGTCATTAAATAGTCCATCACATGTACCAAGTCCAAGTAAAAGGCAAAGGACATATTCTGGATGTACATTCCAATCATCTAAACATAGGAAAAGATCTGGACAAAGTCAAGGGCCATGTACAGCTGATAGATTTACAGAAAGATCAGCTCATATAAGAGGGTTTTATCGCACTGGTAATAATGTTATCAAAAGTAATATAGATTCAGATTTGCAAGAAATTTGTAATTATAGTGATAAATCTTATGATAGGATGGAAGATATAACTCAGGTGACTCATCATGCTACTGATTGCCGAGATTTGATGATGGGGAAGAATGAAGGAAAAAATGACATGTTCAACCCAGATGTTGATAAAATTAACCTAGATGTCCCTTGCATAGATAGTCAGTACACTTTTAAAGCGAGAGAACATCCTCCGAAACACATTTGTTTCAGAAGTGATAAACACAATAGAACACATAGACATACTAGAAGTGCAACTTCTGAAAAGGTAAATCCTATTTTCAAAATTAGACACAATTACTCGGCACAAAGTTTATCTCACTCACACTTTTGTGAGAAAGAAAGTAAAATGGAAAAACAGAACAATGCATTATTAAATATGAACTCAACTCAATCTAATCACTTGTCAAGTCGTCATGTAATCGGTAATAAAAACAATAAACTTGAAAAGGAATATGAAAAATTACATTTTAACTTACCACATTCTTTTCCAGATGTTACATCTCTTAATTCAGAACATTCTAGGAATATTCATAAGAATAGAGTACCTGTTTTTACTTTACCACACCCTATTAAATTATTAAGTTGTAATAAAGTTGATTTGAAGCTATCAGCTCGGTCTCGACAACATAAGGAGAAATATTTGAACTTGCATTCTGTGGAAGACCACCAACCAGATACTGTAAAGTTGAGATGTGAAGTCAAAATAGGCCCAGAAGAAGTAAAACAAAAGACTCCTGAAAGAAAGAGTGTAACAAAAACTCGGCACAAACTTCATTTTGATGTAACTTTACCTTCCAATTGTCAGACAGATGTCAAAACTCGACAAAAACAAACAAAAACTAGTACTCCAGAAAAGAAAAATCATTCTGTCAAACTGAGTGAAACACTTTCAACAATTTGTACTGAGAAGACTCTTATTGAATCAGGTTCATCTGATGAGGATGCAGTTATTTTTATTCAGTGAGATTATTTGACCTGATCTTACTGTAGAATGGTTAACCCTCTTTTCTTCTCTCCCTCTTCAGGGTTCCTTTGGATTCAAGAAATGGCCTTGAATTTGGCTGAGGCCATTCAAGTCCATGAAATGCTGGAAAATTGGCCTGAATGTATTGAAAAGACTTGAATGTCCACAAAATAAAAATATGTGTAATCACAATCACATAGCTTTACATGCCATAGACCATGAAATAATAGTTCTAACATGGACTCTCTGGTTGTTACCTCTTCCTCCCAACTCCCTTGAAGGGCTGTGGAAGGATGAGATAATGACCAGAGGGTCCCAGTTAGACATAGTGAAGGCAAGGGGTGGGGGGGGGGGGGTGGGGGCTGGGCTTGACAATCCTTGAATTTGGCTATTTTGAGGCCATGAAAAATATAGGAAAATTTTGAGAAATGGCCTTGAATAGGCCTTCAAGGGAAGTGGGCGGAGGTGGAATGGCCAGAGGGTCCTTGTTAGAACAAGTGAATGCAGGGGCCTTGAAAATCTTTGAATTTGGCTATTATGGGGGCCTTGAAAATGCAGGAAAATATTGAGAAATGGCCCTGAATTGCTTTGAATTATATTTGTGCTTCCATGCAGGAACCCTGTTCTTACTTTTATAAACTAGAAAGGGGAACTGTATTTCTGTACTATAATAATCAAATCTCCTGAATTGTGCAAGCTATTGTACAGCTGCTGTGGGCGTGCCGCTTTCCATGCTTTGACGTGTCACTTTCCACGTGTGGGCAATATTTCTGCGGACACAATAATATTAGATTCCAAACACTAATTATAGGAATAATCATAAAAAATTTAATTAATGAAGCACTGGGTACAACCCGGTGCTTCATTAATTAAAATTTTGCTGCTGATGATTTTGATTACGGTAAATGCATGTGTGGATTACAACAAGTCCACAGTGACTACTGTTTGACTAGTGAAATGGGGGCCTTGAAAATCCTTCAATTTGACTATTATAGGGCCTTGAAAAATGCTGGAAAAAATCAAGAAACAGCCTTGCATAGAAAAAATGAAAGATAATCAAATCCTGTGAAGTTGGCAGCACACAGCACAGTGATCACAAAAGCATTCTCTTTTTTGGATCGAATCGTAATCAGATCATGATTTGATTGTGTCACAATTACACCAGTTGGCCTAGATTTCACAAAATGTTATGAAATTAAAGACTGAATTCAGAAAAACGAAACAAAAATGGCATCTGAAATTCAATGTTCTCTCATTTCTTTTTCGACAGGCAAGATTCTATTTTGTTGTGGGGAACATTGAGAACAGAGAATTTTGACTGGTCATGATCCAGTCAAAATGCTCTGCCAGCTTTTGTAATTACCAAACAGTAAATGTAAAGATGGAATTCCAAATAAGATTTGGGTACCAGTGCTTTTTACCCCAAGACTTTTTGCAATTTGTATTTTAAACATTGGAAACTTGTGCAAAATATATAAAAAACAATTCAAAGGGTACTATGCTGATATCATAAAAGCAGTATCTTTCTCAGTCAGATCGCTATTAAATATTGCAATATCAAGACAATATCAAGAAATTCAAAATAAAATAGCATCTGAGATTCAATGGTCTCACATGTTTTTAGTATTCTTGCACGTCTTTTACGATGAGTGAAATTCTACAGTGTTCGACAGAGGAAAATAGACAGAAAATACTGGCCCTATTGTAACCCATTTGTGATCCTATAACCCATTTGACATTCTCTGCTTTTGTAATCATAGTGAAGTGGAGCCCTGTTAACTGGTAGAGTGTTGGAAGCCCATATTTGGGCTTATTATGCCCCCAACTTGAAAAGTCGAAGGGGTATCTAGTGGAGACTTCTGTATCTCAGCCACTGCTACTCTGATTTGAATGATATTTGGTGATGTGATAGAGCATCATGGGGGAACGATACCTGTATAGCGTGAGTTTCTTCCACACATTTTTATACTGTACCAATGACCCAGACTTAGCTGGTGCTAACTCCACAAAAACCAGGGCCAAACACAAATTTTGCCCCCCAATCCCCAAAATTTGCATCCAAAACAAAAAGAAATCATGTCCTAAAGGACCTCCATAGTACGACTCTACTGCGCATGCGCAGTGACGCAGTCGTCCCGAAATTGGCGCCAAATATCATTCTCTGTTTGGCCCTTCATCAGTCAACATCTCACTGATCTTTGTGCTTGTAAATCTCAGTTTAAAGGATGCCAGACACGTAATTCTTGGAGAAAATGTGATTCTAAGGAGGATAGAAGGAGGAGAGGAAAAAAGAAGTGGCAAAAAATAATCAGGGCTGTACTTAAAATTTTTTGTTAAAATTATGTTAAGTTGCCTATTTTCGAGGCAAACGCCTCTTGTTGTCATTCTTGCTAATTGTTGCACTGCTTATTCAGTGTTTCCTCTCCCCTAACCTTCTAAAGTCCCCCCTTGCAATTCTCCCATGCTTTTGGCATATTTTTGAGAAGTTTCATTTCTAAAATTTCCCTGGGAGAGTTGCTTGGTTACAGAATGTTTTCTGTTATTTTCCCCATAGTTACGTTTTCACCCATGGGTGTATAACGTTTGTGTTCTGCATCTTCCATCTGATGTTCTGCAGATTCTCCCCTGGGAGTCTCTGTTTTGCATCAGATAGAGTGTAATTGAGGACTGATTCCGGGCCAGTTTTTTCAGTGCCTGGAGTCATGTTTTCTTCTGTGTTTACACTGTTTGTTTTCATTGGCAACAGCCTTTTTTGAGGGGGGCTGTTTGCCTTTGAGGTAGTTTATCTCATTATAAGATACATTTATATTATCCGAAAGTGTCTCATTAATTATTTTATATAATTTTAAAATTTTTGACCACACTTTGCCATCGGATCCATCGGGGCTCAACGTTACTTTTCAGCAACTTGGGCTTCTCTGAAAAAATATTTTTTCAAAATTATTTTGTTTTGCAATTGTTTTTTCATTTATTAATGGATCATGTTATTATGTATCTTTGTGTCAGGGGTTTTTGCGAGTAACTAGGACTTATTGTTGTTCCTTCACAATGAAAGGAACTTGTTCAAATTGTAATAGGAAGAAATCTTCCTCTGACTTTCATGATTATTGCATAAATTGTAGTCAGTGTTCTCGCATTAATCCCTGTCCTGTATGTGAACATTGGGATGAGAAACATTGGAAACGTGTGTCACGATATGTTGTTTCTGGAGAAAGAGCGATGCCGGCTCTTTCTCCACAAGGTCACTCTACTCTCTCAGTTTCTATTTCAGAGGAACCAGAACAGGGTGATGTTTCCATGTTATCTTCTTCAAGTGTGCATCCGTCGTCACAATTAAATACAGAGCTAGCGGCAAAAGTGCTCATGGAGATTAGACAAATGTCGTCCGCTAGCTCGCCCGGTGTAGCGTCCATTCACCGAATGGTTCGGCAGCCGGGTTCGTCCGATGCGGTCCAAGAGGAAATTTTGGGTGATGCGAGCACTATAAAAATAATAGATGCACACCCAGTGACGGCGGATAGTGAACGAGAACGGAGGAAGCCTTTTAGTCCGGTTCCTAGCTCGTCCAGGTCCAGCCGGGCCGCGAGCGAGAGAGGCCCCTCTCTCGTACAACAACATCTGGGACCAGATGTTGTGGTACAAAATGTGTCTTTAGCGGAGCATACGTCCGTCGCTCGGGACGCTCCGTTGTATAAGCAGTCCGCAGAGACTGTTAAGGCTTCCTCTTCTCGCCGGCGCACACGACCGCACCTTGGCTGCGTGACCTCCGATATCTTGCCAGCTTCGCCGAGGAAGGATTATTCGGCGACCAGGTCACACCATCCGGCAGCCAGGGACTCGAGACCGATGGACTCCGGACGTTCGCATAAGAAAAGTATGCGGGAGCCATCCGATGCGGAGCTGCCCTCGGCAAAGCAGCGAAAGACCGCTCCTCCGCAGGTCTCGACGTCGGACATTCTAGTGCAGATAGCACAGCTTATCGCAGCATCCCAGCAGCCGACAGAGACGGTGTCGGATCGAGAATTATCCGACGGCGCTGGGTCGGTACGCTCCGCCGAAGCATCGGGGGCGGACGACCGGGAACATCGGGAGGTCCGACCGGATGGTGAAAGGGATACGGATGAATTGGAGCTATCCCTTTCGGAACAACACAAAGCTGCCGTAGACTTCATCCGGCACTTTCTTCCTCAAGTTGTTCCGTCGGGCCAGACTGCTGCGCTTCCGGACAGGAGAATTATAGCGTCATTGGACTCTGATTTTTTCGAGCGGTTCAGGGACATCGCTCCCGAGTTTCCGTCGCAGTCCAATAATGTTGCAAGAACATTTGAATTATTGAACGACGCTATTTTTAAACTTGCTTCCAGGACAGGGAAAGCAGGCTTCTTGTCCGCAAATACTCTCAACCTGCCTTTCATTAATGCAAGGAATAAATTCGACACGGCAGGTCAGGGTATACCGAGAGTTCCTCTGCGTATGGACGACGAGGCGGAAGACTTAGAGCTATCATTACCGTCGTCAGCTTCTATTCCAACCGCAGTGTTGGAAACAGCTATTGCGTCTAACAGAGCCAATTTAGATGCCTTATCTTACGCAGATCACCTTACGAAGGCGTTATCACTGCGTCTTCAAGGGGAAGAGTTTCAGGATATACAATCCTCCTTAAGACTTCTTTCAAGGGCAGTAGCTTATTCCACGTGTAACTCCGCCCTTTCAGTGGCTAATCTGGAGTTGGTTAGACGTGACGCAGCCCTGTCTACATCCACACTAGTGGATTCTAAGGTGAAGAACTCTCTTAGAGTCGCTTCGGTCTCAGGAGATCTTCTCTTTGACGGCAAGCTTTCCGCTATTTATGATAATATTAAAAAGAAAGCTAGTGATTCTCTGTTGTTTAGATCCGCTCCTAAAAGGTCGGATTCAGCAGACACGAATAAGGCGGGCACTTCTGGGTCTTATCCGCCCAAGAGAGGTTCCTATAGAGGTTCCGGTGCGTCCTCTAGCTCTTATTCGAGAGACCGTCAGGATAGCGACTCTCGTTCGGGACGTCCTTCAGGCCGGGACAATCGGTCGGACGCCCCGAGGTCGACGAGGCGAGGTGCGGGTCGTGGAAGACGTGGTTTCTCCTACCGCAGGCCTCGCAGATCCAGGAGGTGATGGCTCAAACCTCTATCGCGTTCCGGTTGGCGGAAGGTTGTCGAGTTTTTCTCAAGAGTGGGCGTCGATTACGGACGACCCTTGGGTGAGAGGAGTGACTTCGGAAGGTCTAAAGATATCCTTCAAACGAAAGCCTCCATTAACTCGAAGTCCAAAGTGGACTCATCTTCCGTCAAACCCTCAGAAAAGAGACGCTCTGCTATCAGAGGTGCAGTCTCTTTTAATGAAGAACGCGGTAGAGGTCGTAGAAAACCAGGAATCGCTGGGATTCTACAGCCATCTGTTTCTGGTTCCGAAACCAGACGGCTCGTTCCGTCCAGTCATAGATTTGAGCTGGATAAACAAGCTGATCATCGCTCCGAAGTTTTATATGGAGACGATTCGATCGGTCAGAGCGAGTATTCGGGGTGAACGATTATGTAACGAGCATAGATCTCAAAGATGCGTACTTTCACGTCATGGTACATCCGACATTCCGAAAGTATCTACGCTTCGCAGTCCTAGGAGTGGTGTATCAGTTCCGGGCCATGTGCTTCGGATTGAATCTAGCACCCTGGGCTTTCACTCGAGTAATGAACTCGGTAATGATTTACTTCCGAGCTCATTCGTCTGCGGTAACGTCGGCCTACCTGGACGACATTCTTCAGAGGTACGGCAACGAGTTAACGCTTCAGAACGATGTTCAGAATCTTCTTCTATTGCTCCGACGTCTCGGTTTCATAGTAAACGAGGAGAAGTCGGATCTGGTGCCGTCCAAGTCATTCATTCATCTGGGAATGAGCTTCGAGACGCACAACAATCTCGTTCGTCTGCCGTTAACCAGAGCGAAATTAGTCAGTTGTTACGCTCGCTATTGTCTAAATACAGACAAAGTCACAGCGAGAGAATTTATGAGACTGATAGGTCTGTGCGGAGCCGCTGCGGATCTCATTCCGATGGGACGGCTACGCACACGGCCTCTTCAAATTTTCTTGACTCAGAATTGGAGTGTGAAAATTCATTCGCTCGATGTAGACGTTCTCTTGTCAGATCAAGTGAAACAAGAGATTCAGACTTGGGCAAACATTCAGTGGTTAACTCAAGGAGTTCCGCTGCAGTTGCCGGATCCGAGTTTTACCATTATGACGGATGCCAGTCAAACAGGTTGGGGTGCATCATTAATCCCAACGGATTCGAGATGCCAGGGTCTTTGGGATCCGCAATTCCTGTGCAAGCACATAAACATCAAGGAAATGATGTCAATTTGGCTTGCGTTACGTCACTGGATGGACATTATTCACGATGCTCATGTCCAAATCCTATCCGACAATACGACAGTAGTGGCGTATATACGGAATCAGGGAGGCACTCATTCAGTTCCGTTGTTCAATCTAACGGAAAGAATCCTTCTGTTTGCGTTGGAACATCACGTTCTTCTTTCGGTCCGTCACATACCGGGTCGTCTGAATGTGCTAGCAGACTCCCTTTCTCGAAAGGGTCGCTTGTTGCCGTCGGAGTGGACTCTCAACAAACAAGTATTCAATCAGATTTGCTACCAATGGGAACGGCCAATGATAGACTTATTTGCGACACATCTCAACAATCAGTTGCAGACGTATGTGTCCCCGTGTCCGGATCCAAGAGCATTTGCTGTAGACGCTCTATCGATCCCTTGGGACGGAATGATAGGATATGCGTATCCTCCAGCGCCGTTAATTCAACAAGTATTGCTAAAGATAAAACAATCTCAATGCAAGATTCTGTTGGTAGCATCTCTGTCGCCACAGAGACCGTGGATAAATCTACTCAGGTGTCTGTTGTGGGACCTACCGCGGAAGCTCCCTCCACGAGAGGATCTTCTTTGGCAGGGGAAATCGCGCCAACTGCATCACAACCCGCAAGGTCTCAACCTTCACGTTTTTCCGTTGTGCGGTCCTTCTTGCATGGCAAGCACTTTACAGGACGAGCAGTGGACGCGATTTCTAACTGTAGGAGGACCTCCTCTTCGCTAAACTATGCGGCTAAGTGGAAGGTTTTCCGTCGTTGGTGTAGGGATCATTCTGTTGATATATTTGATCCCTCTATACCAGACATTGCTAACTTTCTAGTATACTTGTTTGACGAAATCAAACTGCAACCGGTTACTATAAAGGGTTATAGATCTATGTTATCTGATACCTATGCACATCATGATAGTTTACAAATTGGATCTAATGTCTCTTTATCGAAATTGGTTAGAAACTTTTCGATAAATAGACCAAGAACTCTTAGATTAATTCCTAAGTGGAATTTAGCTTGGGTTCTCCTTAAATTGAAGGAAAAGCCATTTGAACCTCTTGGGACAGTAGATTTCAAATTCTTATCTTATAAGACAGCTTTTCTCTTAGCTTTCTCTTCTGCCAGAAGAGTCAGTGAGCTTCATGCACTATCGGTGGATGATTCTCATTATCGTAGTGTTGGGAACACTATCACCTTCACTACTAACGTCGGTTTTTTAGCTAAGAATCAGGCTCCTAATAAATATCCGGAACCTATTGTTATTAAGGCTCTTCCGTCTTCAGACGGGCGTAGGCCTTTACTCTGTCCTGTTAGAGCACTACGTATCTATAAACAGAGATCTCAGTTCATCAGAAAGGGACGGAAACGTTTCTTTCTGTCTTTGATGCCTAATAGAAAGGACATTTCAGTCCATTCTATTGCTAGATGGATTCAGTTAACTATCCGTACTGCGTATGAAGATTTATCTTCTTCTCAGCAGTCTGTGCTTAAGATTTCTGCTCATGAAGTAAGAGCTCTTTCTACTTCCTGGGCTTATGCTAATAGTGTTGCTATTACAGATTTAATGAAGGCTGCTTATTGGTCTCAGCCATCCACATTTACTAATTTTTATCTCAGAAATATTGAGTCCATTTCTGGAGACCTGCATTGTTTAGGTCCGTTATCTGTTGCTCAGAATGTCGTCCACTAAACAGTTGCAACTATAGTTATGCAGGCTTTCTGTTCCGGCAGTGACTCCGTCCGGCTGCCCTCTTCGCTCTGGGCTATTTGACCCAGGGCAAGGGGAAGGGGGGGGGGGGCGGGTGTTCCCTTAGGTCACCTGCTTTATAGTGAAAAGCAAGGGAATGCCTCCTCCAAGACAGTATTTCTGAGTCGCTTCCGGGATGGTTTTAAAGTGTAATATTAATGTTTAATTTCATTCATGTCTTATTTTTAAAGTGTAGCTCGGTGTGAAGCATTTGTATATGTCAAGTGTCAAACGGGCTTTAATATACAATACTCGGACACTTTTAAATGATTATAAAGAGTCTCAATTCTCTGGACTACTTTATTTATTGGCTTGTTTTAATAATAATTAGTATAAAGGTTATACTGGATATTAATAGAGAACATGAATGTTATTGTGCTCAATTATTAAGGGTAGTGTATCTTTCTAATTTAAATATTAAATAAGAAAGATACATGTAAAGCCTAATACTCCTTTTCTCCTTAAGGGGTTATCTCTTTATTTTATAATTGAGCTTATTGGATTTTCCTCTATGTCCTAGGCCCTCCAGCCTGTTTACTATTCAGCTAAGTCTGGGTCATTGGTACAGTATAAAAATGTTAAAAAATTTATAGTAATTTATATATTTTTTATACTTACCAATGACCCAGACGGGGATGGCCCTCCCTGAGTTGGGAACTCTTGCCTCCCCGCTGAGTACATAGCGCTGACCAGGCACTGCCAGTAAGAATGATATTTGGCGCCAATTTCGGGACGACTGCGTCACTGCGCATGCGCAGTAGAGTCGTACTATGGAGGTCCTTTAGGACATGATTTCTTTTTGTTTTGGATGCAAATTTTGGGGATTGGGGGGCAAAATTTGTGTTTGGCCCTGGTTTTTGTGGAGTTAGCACCAGCTAAGTCTGGGTCATTGGTAAGTATAAAAAATATATAAATTACTATAAATTTTTTAACTTTCGTAGAAAATTCAAAATTCCTTTTGTTCGAACATTTTCCCATATAGCTCAGCCACAGCAGCACCATTTTGGATTACATATGGGTACAGTGATAGAGTAACATGGGGGTAAAGATACTTGCCGAGTGTGAGTTTCTTCCACACATTTTTTGCAGAGTTATGGCCCTTTTCGACTTGAAAATTTCAAAATTCCCTTCTGTACAAACATTTTCCCTTGTATCTCAGCCACTGCTACTCTGATTTGAAAGATATTTGGTGTGACTCTAGAGCATCATGTGGTTACAATACCTGTATAGCTTAAGTTTCTTCCACATTTTCTCCAGAGTTATGGCTCTTTTTCGACTTGAAAAATTCAAAATTCTCTTCCGTCTGAACGTTTTCCATTGTAGCTTAGCTATAACTGCTCCGTTTTGAATGATATTTGGTACAGTAATAGAGCAGCATGGGGGGGGGGGGGGGGGGGGGGGGGGGGGGGGGACGATACCTGCCTAGCGTGAGTTTCTCCCACACATTTTCTCCAGTGTTATGGCCCCTTATCGACTTAGGGAATTTTGAATTTCCTTCCATCCAAACAGTTTACCTTGCAGCACAGCTACTGCTACTCTGATTAGAATGATAATTGGCATGGTGATAGAGCAGCATGGAGAAAATGATGAAGGCTTCGTCCACACATTTTCTTCAAAGTTATGGCCCTTTTTTTACTTGAAAAATTTGAAATGCGCAGCTTATTGTTATTTTTTTATGCCCCGACTTGAAAAGTTGAAGGGGTATCTAGTGGAGACCTCCGTTCGTCCGTCTGTCCATCAGTACCAGCATTTTCCCTTTTATCTCAACCACTCCTATTCCATTTTGAATGATATTTGGTGTTGTGATAGAGCATCATGTGGGAACGATACTCCTGTAGCATGCATTTCTTCCACAAATTTTTTCCAGCGTTATGGCAGGCTTGGAAATTTTAGGAGAGCGATTTTTTAGCTCTCCTTACTGCCCTCCTGAAAGAATTAAGGAGAGCGAAAAATTGCCCTCATAAATATTTTGGTCTGGGATGATTGAGATTACATGCATTATGCTCACATTAAATTTTTGTTGTAAAGCAAAAATGTAATTTAACTTCGAAGTCACATAACATCACGTAATTTCATTTTGAAAGTGGTTTAAATGTAAAAGGTAATGGCTGCAACCATACCCAAACACAGTTGCAATCATTTGAAGCAAAATGGATCACAGCAATATTTTTTTTTCTGTCAGTTTCAAGTTCAACAACTGACATCACAGTTTGAGGGGTAATTATTCAAGGAATATTGACACTATAATATACTACCATTACTACTATCCTGTCACTTGGAGCACTTGCACCAGGATGTGACTGTAGATTCAAGCAGACCTGTTGTCCAAGAAAGTCATACGCCTACCACTACCACCTTCAACCCCCCTTGGGGGTTGAAGGTGGTAGTGGTAGGCGTATGACTTTCTTGGACAACAGGTCTGGGTACACACACAGGTCTTGTCAAGTGTGTGTTCGGTTGTTGAGTGAGACATCTAGATGTCTAAGAGATTTCGCTTTACCTCAGTAAAGTTAATAAAATCACTGATGTAGTCTGTTGGTTTCAGTTTCAATGAGTTCGTTCAACTGGATACTTAAAATGTTGTGTAAAGCTAATTGCTCTCCTAAGCTGATTGAGGAGAGCGATTTTTTGCCCTCCTGCATTTTTCAGAATGCCAGGCCTGGTTATGGCACTTTTTCATTTTTTCAACTTTGAAAATTTTTTTTGCATTCGGGGGCATCAGCAGCGCTTTTTCGATGCAGTTCTCTTGTTCTGAACAGCATGTACCAAAAGTTAAAGGCTTCCAATTCTGTGGATGTCCTTCATATTATCTTTAAAGTTAAATTACTTCATCTCCATCGATTTTCCATGTTACAATTTATGGGAGAGTGCCTTTAACAAGGCAAAAACATGAGAACAAATTTTGATGCTGCGAAAAAAAATTAGCACTCTACCAGTTAATTGAACAACCGCTGTGTGAGTGAACTATAACATAAAAAGAAGTCCTGTGTTGTGCTCTATAGACTGACATCTGTGCATGCACAGAAGCCCAAGAAGTGCTTTCAAACCCACCAAAACCATTCATTTGTTTGACTGTGTGTTGACAGTTTTCTGTTACACCTGCTCTTAAAATTTATGAAGGTTCAGAAAGTGGATCAACAGGGATGTTTGTTGGAGAAGGTCAACAATGATCATAGGAAGGATGGCAGAGAGAAAAAGAATGTATCAGTGACAGTGCTTTCTATCAAAAATAACTTGGAAAAATTTTGTAGAATCATGTCTCACCCTCATTTGGGACTTTCCTTAATGTATAACTTTTTATTTATGAATATTTATAATCTGTCTGCTCGACATTTCCTTCCTTTCCTGTTTCCCCCATTGTTTCTACCATTTTTGGATTCATATTATTTTACAAAAATAATCTTTTTTATGCCCCGACTTAGGTCGGGTGGCATATAGTGATTGAAGTGTGCGTGTGCCCGTCTGTGTGTCCGTGTGTGTGTGTGTGTGTGTGTAGCCAATAACTCGAAAACGGTTAGGGCCTGTCATCAAACTTCACACAATTTTAAAGGACCATGGGAGGATGTGTCACACACCATAGCCGGGTTCATACCTTCAAGGTCAAGGTCACATATCAAGGTCACACTAAATATTGGTCAATATTCGTGTCTCAGCCATAACTCAGAAACGAGTCATAGTACAATTGTCAAATTTTTACAAATGTTAAGGGACAGTCAGAAGGTGTGTCGCGTATAATAGTTTTCGCCGCATCTGCAAGGTGGAGATCACAATTGACCTTCATATGTTCAGGGTCACAAATCGTGTCTCAAGCATAACTCCAAAACTATTAGGGCTACAATCATCTAACATCAGTCAATTATAAAGGACAACGGGTGGATGTGTCACACACCACAGCCAGGTCCGTAAGGTCAAGGTCACACTTCAAGGTCACACTGAACACAGTTAGGGCCACAGTCATCAAACTTCATACAATTATAAAGGACCATGGAAGGATGTGTCACACACCATAGCCAGGTTCGTACTTTCAAGGTCAAGGTCACATTTCAAGGTCAGATTAAAAATCGGTCAATATTCGTGTCTCAGCCATAACTCAGAAACGAATCATAGTGCAATTGTTAAACTTTTTACAAATGTTAAGGACAGTCAGAAGGTGTGTCGTGTATAATAGGTGAAGGTTACAGGGGGGGGGGGGGGGGGCAGGGGCATGTGTTACTTTAGTAACATTCTTCTTGTTTCTATTTACATTAGAAATGGCTTTCGAGGGACACCAATTCTTACCCCCAAAATTAAGCCCCATGCCAACTTATTCGGCTATTTTTGCCTTCCTTTATTATTAGTCCCAGTACATTCTGTTTCTCTTGGGACAGTCAGTAATTAGTAAAATTACACACATTTTCAAAAATTGTATTGGGAATATGTGTTGTGAATTCATTTTACAACCAACTGAAATATTCTAAATGAGTGAACTAAACACAGGCAGTGGACCATTTAAGGGCTATACTTGTTCCAGAACACAGCAGCCTCAAATTCCTCCGACATGTGGCTTGAGAGCTTGATGCTACTTATTGGAAAAATATGGCACTTGGCAGTATCTTTGCAAGGAACTCAGAAGTAAAAAAATTCACACCAAAGGACAGGGGTTGGTGACTAGCTAGCTGTAAGGTGATGGTGCACATGGGGAAAATTTTTTAAGCGGATTCTCTGCCAAACACCGCATTATATTTTTATACTAAAACCAATGGTCTAGACTCAGCTGGTGCAAACTCATTTATTTCCACGGTCAAACACAAATTTTGAACCCCCCAAATTTGCATACAATCCCAAAAATTCAAAATCCTGTCTGGTCCTCCATACTTTTGTTTACTACACATGCGCGGTAACCAGGAAGGTACTGAATTTGGCACCAACATCATTCTTTTGTTTGGCCTAAGTCAGTAAACTTCTGAACTGACATCTGTGCTTTAAAATCTGTTTTTTGAAGATGCCAGACACAAATCATTGATGATTATGGTTGATTCAAGGATGTGAAAGAATGTTGGAAGTGAACTATGGTGGTTTTAGATGTTCGGGGCTGTTACTTTAAAATAATTATGTAAAATTATTCATGTTTCTCATTTTCGGAACATGGGCCTGAACGTCATCATTCTTGCTAATGATTAAATCTACTGTTTGTTAAATGTTCCTTCCCTCTCTTCCCATGAACCCTCCTGTTAAACTCCCAAGCTTTGTTGGCTTTTTAGCTCACCTGAGCGAAGCTCAAGGGGAGCTTTACTAATCACTTTGGGTCCGTCGTCCGACGTCCGTCGTCCATCGTCATCCGTCCGGCGTTAACTTTACATTATCGACTTCTCCTCCTAAACCACTAGCCCAATTTTATTCAAATGTTGGCTAAATGTTTATTACCTAATGCCAATTCAGATTTGTTCAAATGAAGTTGCCCCTCCTCCTGGGTGGTGCCATGCCCCCAAGGGGCACCAAAATCTTTGTAAATCTTCTTCTCATGAACCAGCAGTAGCAGAGACTTGACATTTGGTGTGCAGCTTCCTTTTGAGGTGTAGACTCAGATTTGTTCAAGAGAAGTTTGTGGGGCTATACTTGGCGTCGTTATGAGAGGGGCAAAATTTTTTGCCCCGCCCAAAATTTCTATATTTTTATACTGTACCAATGACCCAGACTTAGCTGGTGCTAACTCCAACAAAACCAGGGCCAAACACAAATTTTGCCCCCCAATCCCCAAAATTTGCATCCAAAACAAAAAGAAATCATGTCCTAAAGGACCTCCATACTACGCCTCTACTGCGCATGCGCAGTGACGCAGTCGTCCCGAAATTGGCGCCAATTATCATTCTTTCTCTGTTTGGCCCTTCATCAGTCAACATCTCACTGATCTTTGTGCTTGTAAATCTCAGTTTAAAGGATGCCAGACACGTAATTTTTGGAGAAAATGTGATTCTAAGGAGGATAGAAGGAGGAGAGGAAAAAGAAGTGGCAAAAAATAATCAGGGCTGTACTTAAAATTTTTTGATGAAATTATGTTAAGTTGCCTATTTTCGAGGCATGGGCCTCTTGTTGTCATTCTTGCTAATTGTTGCACTGCTTATTCAGTGTTTCCTCTCCCCTAGCCTTCTAAAGTCCCCCCTGGCAATTCTCCCATGCTTTTGGCATATTTTTGAGAAGTTTCATTTCTAAAATTTCCTGGGAGAGTTGCTTGGTTACAGAATGTTTTCTGTTATTTTCCCCATAGTTACGTTTTCACCCATGGGTGTATAACGTTTGTGTTCTGCATCTTCCATCTGATGTTCTACAGATTCTCCCCTGGGAGTCTCTGTTTTGCATCAGATAGAGTGTAATTGATGACTGATTCCGGGCCAGTTTTTTCAGTGCCTGGAGTCATGTTTTCTAGTGTGTTTACACTGTTTGTTTTCATTGGCAACAGCCTTTTTTGAGGGGGGCTGTTTGCCTTTGTGGTAGTTTATCTCATTATAAGATACATTTATATTATCCGAAAGTGTCTCATTAATTATTTTATATAAATTTAAAATTTTTGACCACACTTTGCCATCGGATCCATCAGGGCTCAACGTTACCTTTCAGAAACTTGGGCTTCTCTGAAAAAATATTTTTTCAAAATTATTTTGTTTTGCAATTGTTTTTTCATTTATTAATGGATCATGTTATTATGTATCTTTGTGTCAGGGGTTTTTGCGAGTAACTAGGACTTATTGTTGTTCTTTCACAATGAAGGGACATTGTTCAAATTGTAATAGGAAGAAATCTTCCTCTGACTTTCATGATCATTGTATTAATTGTAGTCAGTGTTCTCGCATTAATCCCTGTCCTATATGTGAACATTGGGATGAGAAACATTGGAAACGTGTGTCATGATATGTTGTTTCTGGAGAAAGAGCGATGCCGGCTCTTTCTCCACAAGGTCACTCTACTCTCTCAGTTTCTATTTCAGAGGAACCAGAACAGGGTGATGTTTCCATGTTGTCTTCTTCAAGTGTGCGTCCGTCGTCACAAATGAATTCAGAGCTAGCGGCAAAAGTGCTCATGGAGATTAGACAAATGTCGTCCGCTCGCTCGCCCGGTGTAGCGTCCATTCACCGAATGGTTCGGCAGCCGGGTTCGTCCGATGCGGTCCAAGAGGAAATTTTGGGTGATGCGAGCACTATAAACATAATAGATGCACACCCAGTGACGGCGGATAGTAAACGAGAACGGAGGAAGCCTTTTAGTCCGGTTCCTAGCTCGTCCAGGTCCAGCCGGGCCGCGAGCGAGAGAGGTCCCTCTCTCGTACAACAACATCTGGGACCAGATGTTGTGGTACAAAATGTGTCTTTAGCGGAGCATACGTCCGTCGCTCGGGACGCTCTGTTGTATAAGCAGTCCGCAGAGACTGTTAAGGCTTCCTCTTCTCGTCGGCGCACATGACCGCACCTTGGCTGCGTGACCTCCGATATTTTGCCAGCTTCGCCGATGAAGGATTCTTCGGCGACCAGGTCACACCATCCGGCAGCCAGGGATTCGAGACCGATGGACTCCGGACGTTCGCATAGGAAAAGTATGCGGGAGCCATCTGATGCGGAGCTGCCCTCGGCGAAGCAGCGAAAGACTACGCCTCCGCAGGTCTCGACGTCGGACATTCTTGTGCAGATAGCACAGCTTATCGCAGCATCCCAGCAGCCGACAGAAACGGTGTCGGATCGAGAATTATCCGACGGCGCTGGGTCGGTACGCTCCGCCGAAGCATCGGGGGCGGACGACCGGGAACATCGGGAGGTCCGACCGGATGGTGAAAGGGATACGGATGAATTGGAACTATCCCTTTCGGAACAACATAAAGCTGCCGTGGACTTCATCCGGCACTTTCTCCCTCAAGTTGTTCCGTCGGGCCAGACTGCTGCGCTTCCGGACAAGAGAATTATAGCGTCATTGGACTCTGAATTTTTTGAGCGGTTCAGGGACATCGCTCCCGAGTTTCCGTCGCAGTCCAATAATGTTGCAAGAACATTTGAATTATTGAACGACGCTATATTTAAACTTGCTTCCAGGACGGGAAAAGCAGATTTCTTGTCTGCTAATACTCTTAACCTGCCTTTCATTAATGCAAGGAATAAATTCGACACGGCAGGACAGGGTATACCGAGAGTTCCTCTGCGTATGGACGACGAGGCGGAAGACTTAGAGCTATCATTACCGTCGTCAGCTTCTATTCCAACCGCGGTGTTGGAAACAGCTATTGCGTCTAACAGAGCCAATTTAGATGCCTTATCTTACGCAGATCACCTTATTAAGGCGTTATCACTGCGCCTTCAAGGGGAAGAGTTTCAGGATATACAATCCTCTTTAAGACTTCTTTCAAGGGCAGTAGCTTATTCCACGTGTAACTCCGCCCTTTCAGTGGCAAATCTGGAGTTGGTTAGACGTGACGCAGCCCTAGCTACATCCACACTAGTGGATTCTAAGGTGAAGAACTCTCTTAAGTCGCTTCGGTCTCAGGAGAACTTCTCTTTGACGGCAAGCTTTCCTCTATTTATGATAAAATTAAAAAGAAAGCTAATGATTCTCTGTTGTTCAGATCCGCTCCTAAAAGGTCGGATACAGCAGACACGAATAAGACAGGCACTTCTGGGTCTAATGCGCCCAAGAGAGGTTCCTATAGAGGTTCCGGTGCGTCCTCTTGGTCTTATTCGAGAGACCGTCAGGATAGCGACTCTCGTTCGGGACGTCCTTCAGGCCGGGACAATCGGTCGGACGCCCCGAGGTCGACGAGGCGAGGTGCGGGTCGTGGAAGACGTGGTTTCTCCTACCGCAGGCCTCGCAGGTCCAGGAGGTGATGGCTTAGACCTCTATCGCGTTCCGGTTGGCAGAAGGTTGTCGAGTTTTTCACAAGAGTGGGCGTCGATTACGGACGACCCGTGGGTGAGAGGAGTGACTTCGGAAGGTCTAAAGATATCCTTCAAACGAAAGCCTCCATTAACTCGAAGTCCAAAGTGGACTCATCTTCCGTCAAATCCACAGAAAAGAGACGCTCTGTTATCAGAGGTGCAGTCTCTTTTAATGAAGAACGCGGTAGAGGTCGTAGAAAACCAGGAATCTCTGGGATTCTACAGCCATCTGTTTCTGGTTCCGAAACCAGACGGCTCGTTCCGTCCAGTCATAGATTTGAGCTGGATAAACAAGCTGATCGTCACTCCGAAGTTTTATATGGAGACGATTCGATCGGTCAGAGCGAGTATTCGGGTGAACGATTATGCAACGAGCATAGATCTCAAAGATGCGTACTTTCACGTCATGGTACATCCGACATTCCGAAAGTATCTACGCTTCGCAGTCCTAGGAGTGGTGTATCAGTTCCGGGCCATGTGCTTCGGATTGAATCTAGCACCCTGGGCTTTCACTCGGGTAATGAACTCGGTAATGATCTACTTCCGAGCTCATTCGTCTACGGTAACGTCGGCCTACCTGGACGACATTCTTCAGAGGTACGGCAACGAGTTAACGCTTCAGAACGATGTTCAGAATCTTCTTCTATTGCTCCGACGTCTCGGTTTCATAGTAAACGAGGAGAAGTCGGATCTGGTGCCGTCCAAGTCATTCACTCATCTGGGAATGAGCTTCGAGACGCACAACAATCTCGTTCGTCTGCCGTTAACCAGAGCGAAATTAGTCAGTTGTTACGCTCGCTATTGTCTGCACGCAGACAAAGTCACGGCGAGAGAATTTATGAGACTGATAGGTCTGTGCGGAGCCGCCGCGGATCTCATTCCGATGGGGCGGCTACGCACACGTCCTCTTCAAATTTTCCTGACTCAGAATTGGAGTGTGAAAATTCATTCGCTCGATGTAGACGTTCTCTTGTCAGATCAAGTGAAACAAGAGATTCAGACTTGGGCAAACATTCAGTGGTTAACTCAAGGAGTTCCGCTGCAGTTGCAGGATCCGAGTTTTACCATCATGACGGATGCCAGTCAAACAGGTTGGGGTGCATCATTAATCCCAACGGATTCGAGATGCCAGGGTCTTTGGGATCCGCAATTCCTGTGCAAGCACATAAACATCAAGGAAATGATGTCAATTTGGCTTGCGTTACGTCACTGGATGGACATTATTCACGATGCTCATGTCCAAATCCTATCCGACAATACGACAGTAGTGGCGTATATACGGAATCAGGGAGGCACTCATTCAGTTCCGTTGTTCAATCTAACGGAAAGAATCCTTCTGTTTGCGTTAGAACATCACGTTCTTCTTTCGGTCCGTCACATACCGGGTCGTCTGAATGTGCTAGCAGACTCCCTTTCACGAAAGGGTCGCTTGTTGCCGTCGGAGTGGACTCTCAACAAACAAGTATTCAATCAGATTTGCTACCAATGGGAACGGCCAATGATAGACTTATTTGCGACACATCTCAACAATCAGTTGCAGACGTATGTGTCCCCGTGTCCGGATCCAAGAGCATTTGCAGTAGACGCTCTGTCGATCCCTTGGGACGGAATGATAGGATATGCGTATCCTCCAGCGCCGTTAATTCAACAAGTATTGCTAAAGATAAAACAATCTCAATGCAAGATTCTGTTGGTAGCATCTCTGTCGCCACAGAGACCGTGGATAAATCTACTCAGGTGTCTGTTGTGGGACCTACCGCGGAAGCTTCCTCCACGAGAGGATCTTCTTTCGCAGGGGAAATCGCGTCAACTCCATCACAACCCGCAAGGTCTCAACCTTCACGTTTTTCCGTTGTGCGGTCCTTCTTGCATGGCAAGCACTTTACAGGACGAGCAGTGGACGCGATTTCTAACTGTAGGAGGACCTCCTCTTCGCTAAACTATGCGGCTAAGTGGAAGGTTTTTCGTCGTTGGTGTAGGGATCATTCTGTAGATATATTTGATCCCTCTATTCCAGACATTGCAAACTTTCTAGTATACTTGTTTGACGAAATCAAACTGCAGCCTGTTACTATAAAGGGTTATAGATCTATGTTATCTGATACCTATGCACATCATGATAGTTTACAAATTGGATCTAATGTCTCTTTATCGAAATTGGTTAGAAACTTTTCGATAAATAGACCCAGAACTCTTAGATTAATTCCTAAGTGGAATTTAGCTTGGGTTCTCCTTAAATTGAAGGAAAAGCCATTTGAACCTCTTGGGACAGTAGATTTCAAATTCTTATCTTATAAGACAGCTTTTCTCTTAGCTTTCTCTTCTGCCAGAAGAGTCAGTGAGCTTCATGCACTATCGGTGGATGATTCTCATTATCGTAGTGTTGGGAACACTATCACCTTCACTACTAATGTGGGTTTTTTAGCTAAGAACCAGGCTCCTAATAAATATCCGGAACCTATTGTTATTAAGGCTCTTCCGTCTTCAGACGGGCGTAGGCCTTTACTCTGTCCTGTTAGAGCACTACGTATCTATAAACAGAGATCTCAGTTCATCAGAAAGGGACGGAAACGTTTCTTTCTGCCTTTGATGCCTAATAGAAAGGACATTTCAGTCCATTCTATTGCTAGATGGATTCAGTTAACTATCCGTACTGCTTATGAAGATTTATCTTCTTCTCAGCAGTCTGTGCTTAAGATTTCTGCTCATGAAGTAAGAGCTCTTTCTACTTCCTGGGCTTATGCTAATAGTGTTGCTATTACAGATTTAATGAAGGCTGCTTATTGGTCTCAGCCATCCACATTTACGAATTTTTATCTCAGAAATATTGAGTCCATTTCTGGAGACCTGCATTGTTTAGGTCCGTTATCTGTTGCTCAGAATGTCGTCCACTAAACAGTTGCAACTATAGTTATGCAGGCTTTCTGTTCCGGCAGTGACTCCGTCCGGCTGCCCTCTTCGCTCTGGGCTATTTGACCCAGGGCAAGGGGAAGGGGGGGGGGGCGGGTGTTCCCTTAGGTCACCTGCTTTATAGTGAAAAGCAAGGGAATGCCTCCTCCAAGTCAGTATTTCTGAGTCGCTTCCGGGATGGTTTTAAAGTGTAATATTAATGTTTAATTTCATTCATGTCTTATTTTTAAAGTGTAGCTCGGTGTGAAGCATTTGTATATGTCAAGTGTCAAACGGGCTTTAATATACAATACTCGGACACTTTTAAATGATTATAAAGAGTCTCAATTCTCTGGACTACTTTATTTATTGGCTTGTTTTAAAAATAATTAGTATAAGGGTTATACTGGATGTTAATAGAGAACATGAATGTTATTGTGCTCAATTATTAAGGGTAGTGTATCTTTCTAATTTAATATTAAATAAGAAAGATACATGTAAAGCCTAATACTCCTTTTCTCCTTAAGGGGTTACCTCTTTACTATATAGTTGAGCTTATTGGATTTTCCTCTATGTCCTAGGCCCTCCATCCTGTTTACTATTCAGCTAAGTCTGGGTCATTGGTACAGTATAAAAATGTTAAAAAATTTATAGTAATTTATATATTTTTTATACTTACCAATGACCCAGACGGGGATGGCCCTCTCTGGAGTTGGGAACTCTTGCCTCCCCGCTGAGTACATAGCGCTGACCAGGCACTGCCAGTAAGAATGATAATTGGCGCCAATTTCTGGACGACTGCGTCACTGCGCATGCGCAGTAGAGGCGTACTATGGAGGTCCTTTAGGACATGATTTCTTTTTGTTTTGGATGCAAATTTTGGGGATTGGGGGGCAAAATTTGTGTTTGGCCCTGGTTTTGTTGGAGTTAGCACCAGCTAAGTCTGGGTCATTGGTAAGTATAAAAAATATATAAATTACTATAAATTTTTTAACTTTCCAAACCGAGAGGCTGATTTGAACCAAATTTTATGTGAGGGCTTATTGGGTCATGAGTACTTGATTTATGCAAAAAAAAATTTTCCCACAGCCCCGTGGGAACCGCAGGAGCTAAAAATGGAAAAAATTTAAAACGCCCATATCTCCAAAACTGCACGGCACTGAGAATTTTTATTTGGTGTGCAGCTTCCTTAGGACCAACAGAAAGGATTGGTAAAAAAAAATTGCCATCGGTTTTATCATAGGGTACAGTTTCGGGACTTTGAAAAAGTGCTGAGTCAGCACTTTTTAACACTGTAGGCAATGGGAAAAACATTAAAAAATCTTCTTCTCCAGATCCAGCAGGCAGAATCTTTTGATATTTGGTATGCAACATTGTAGGGTGGATCTGATTCAAGTTTGTTCAAATCGGCCCCCTGGGTTCATATTTGGGCTCAGTATAGGAGCCCGATTTCGAACTTAGTGCATTTCAGGCAAATTTCTTAAAAAATCTTCTTCTCCAGATCCAGCAGGCAGAATCTTTTGATATTTGGTATGCAACATTGTGGGGTAGATCTGATTCAAGTTTGTTCAAATCGGCCCTCTGGGTTTATATTTGGGCTCAGTATAGGAGCCCAAATTTGAACTTACTGCATTTCAGGCAAATTTCTTTGAAAATCTTCTTCTCCAGATCCAGCAGGCAGAATCTTTTGATATTTGGCATGCAACATTGTAGGGTGGATCTGATTCAAGTTTGTTCAAATCGGCTCCCTAGATTCATATTTGGGCTCACTATAGGAGCTTGAATTCGAACTTAGTGCATTTCAGGCACATTTCTTCAAAAATCTTCTTCTCCAGATCCAGCAGGCAGAATCTTTTGATATTTGGTATGCAACGTTGCGGGGTAGATCTGATTCAAGTTTGTTCAAATTGGCCCCCTGGATTCATATTTGGGCTTACTATAGAAGCCCGAATACGAACTTAGTGCATTTCAGGCAAATTTCTTAAAAAATCTTCTTCTCCAGATCCAGCAGGCAGAATCTTTTCATATTTGGTAAGCAACATTGTGGGGTGGATCTGATTCAAGTTTGTTCAAATCGGATCCCTGGGTTAATATTTGGGCTCAGTATAGGAGCCCAATTTCGAACTTAGTGCATTTCAGGCAAATTTCGTAAAAAATCTTCTTCTCCAGATCCAGCAGGCAGAATCTTTTGATATTTGGTATGCAACATTGTAGGGTGGATCTGATTCAAGTTTGTTCAAATCGGCCCCCTGGGTTTATATTTGGGCTCAGTATAGAAGCCCGATTTCGAACTTAGTGCATTTAGGAAAATTTCTTAAAAAATCTTCTTGTCCAGATCCAGCAGGCAGAATCTTTTGATATTTGGTATGCAACATTGTGGAGTGGATCTGATTCAAGTTTGTTCAAATCGGCTTCCTAGATTCAAATTTGGGCTCACTATAGAAGCTCGAATTTGAACTTAGTGCATTTCATGCAAATTTCTTAAAAAATCTTCTTCTCCAGATCCAGCAGGCAGAATCTTTTCATATTTGGTAAGCAACATTGCGGGGTGGATCTGATTCAAGTTTGTTCAAATCGGCCCCCTGGGTTTATATTTGGGCTCAGTATAGGAGCCCAAATTTGAACTTAGTGCATTTCAAGCAAATTTATTAAAAAATCTTCTTCTCCAGATCCAGCAGGCAGAATCTTTTGATATTTGGTATGCAACATTGTGGGATGGATCTGATTCAAGTTTGTTCAAATTGGCTTCCTAGATTCATATTTGGGCTCACTATAGAAGCTCGAATTCGAACTTAGTGCATTTCAGGCAAATTTCTTAAAAAATTTTCTTCTCCAGATCCAGCAGGCAGAATCTTTTGATATTTGGTATGCAACATTGTGGGATGGATCTGATGCAAATTTGTTCAAATCGGCACCTTAGATTCATATTTGGGCTTACTATAGAATCTCGAATTCGAACTTAGTGCATTTCAGGCAAATTTCTTAAAAAATCATCTTCTCCAGATCCAGCAGGCAGAATCTTTTGATATTTGGTATGCAACATTGCGGGGTGGATCTGATTCAAGTTTGTTCAAATCGGCCCCCTGGATTCATATTTGGGCTCACTATAGAAGCTCGAATTCAAACTTAGTGCATTTCGGGCAAATTTCTTCAAAAATCTTCTTCTCCAGATCCAGCAGGCAGAATCTTTTGATATTTGGTATGCAACATTGCGGGGTGGATCTGATTCAAGTTTGTTCAAATCGGCCCCCTGGATTCATATTTGGGCTTAATATAGAAGCCTGAATTCGCACTTAGTGCATTTCGGGCAAATTTATTAAAAAATCTTCTTCTCCAGATCCAGCAGGCAGAATCTTTTGATATTTGGTATGCAACATTGTGGGGTGGATCTGATTCAAGTTTGTTCAAATCGGCTTCCTAGTTTCATATTTGGGCTCACTATAGAAGCTCGAATTCGAACTTAGTGCATTTCAGGCAAATTTCTTAAAAAATTTTCTTCTCCAGATCCAGCTTCAGAATCTTTTCATATTTGGTAAGCAACATTGTGGGGTGGCTCTGATTCAAGTTTGTTCAAATCGGCCCCCTGGGTTTATATTTGGGCTCCGTATAGGAGCCCAAATTTTAACTTAGTGCATTTCAGGCATATTTCTTAAAAAATCTTCTTCTCCAGATCCAGCAGGCAGAATCTTTTGATATTTGGTATGCAACATTGTGGGGTGGATCTGATTGTGATTCATGAACGTATTTATTTGTAAAGTTGATAGAATCTTAGACAAAATTTGCAGAAAAGATCTACTATAGAAGGGGTGGTATCCAGGGTGAACCGTTTACCCAAATCTAGCAGTACTGATGCATTATTCACACAAATCTCCGTTCAAATTTTATGACCCCTCATTGGAACACACGCATTCAGCTCATTCCAACAAAGGTCATATGCCATGTTTTCGAGACAAAAGAATAAAAATTTTAGTTATTCATGAAATTTTTAGGCAACTGTTGTCTGTTATTCACATTGCTTCATGAAATTTCAGTACTTTTAGAAGTTACCTCAGTAATCAAGGGTTAATTCCCCTTAATTAAATGTCGCCTCTAAAAAACAACCACTTTGCATATCTTACCTTTTTACCAGCATAACTGCCGAAACTTGTCAGCATTCTTCGCAAAAATCGCTATTCAAATTTTAATTTTTGTCTCTTAAACATACATGTACTTATCGCTTGTAAATACCCCATTGGAATGAGCTTTTTGAGCTCATTCCAATGAGAGGTCGCACACCATGCTTTTTGAGTCAAAAAACCAATTTTTTAGTTATTCCAGAATTTCGTACGTAAAACACAGCTTTATGACTTCACATTAAAATGAGCTCTCTAAGCTTGTTCCAATCAACATTCACGCACTATGTCTTTCACACAAAAAATAAAATTTTCCATTTATTCAGGAATTTTGTTTGCAAGAACACTCTTACCCCCCCCCACCCCCCCCCCCCCCCCCCCCCCCCCCCACACACACACACACACACACACAAACACAGACACACACATCTAAAAGTTCGGCAGCAAAAAAACAGTTACTTCAATTTTTAAATGCATTATAGGAACAACTTGCCTAATCAAATTTAAATACTTTTGCATCATTCTGTATCTAGAACAAACCATTTACCATACCTTTACGCAAAATTCCTCCAGCATCATTCACAAAAAAACACCATTATTTATATATTCACATTTCTGTCTCAAAAATATACCTGATCTTCCCATACCCCTATTGGAATAAGCTGTTTGAGCTTGTTCCAATGATGATAAAAAAAACTAATATTTTGGAAAATTTGTGAAAATTTTTGTTTTCTTGCATGCAAATATGTACATGTAGCACATGGAAGATATCCACAGTTGGGGAGGAGATGTCCAAGGCTATCTCTTCACATTCCTTGTTTGTGCTTCATGCTAAACCAGTTTGTCTGCAGAGATAAATTTGCTTTATTAAAAAATCATTGGAGATTGGGCCACACACCAATGATTTTAAATAAAACTAATTTTAGGTAACAAATGTTGAACTTCAAACAAAATCTATCACTCAACCAGTTAATGTTGATGAGGCATGACATGGTGAAGGTGACCTAAAATACTTCTTAGAGTCACTTTGTCAGGTGAGCGATTAAGGCCACGTGGGGGCCTCTTGTTTATTGAAAGTTTTTATTAAATTTCTCGGGAGTTTAACGTGATCTATGGAATGTTTATTCCGGTTATCCCCATGGTTACCTCCTCATCCTGTGGTGTTAGGATGTATGTAGTCTTGCATCTTCTACCAGATGCATTGTTTTTTCTTCTTATGAAGATCTGGCTTTGCATCAGGTAGTGATTGATCGGTTACTGACTTTGGGCTTATTGTATACCTGTTGTTTAGTTTCCGATTTTTCCTGTTGACTTTGATTTCTGTTTGACAACGCTTTAATTTATAGTATTCTTATAGTATAGCACAGTTATTATACATATAGTAGGATACATGTATTAAATAATTCCGGTAGTGTAGCTTTAATTATTTAGTGTTTGACCACACTTAGGCTCTATCCGGACGCCCTTGGGCTTATGAGGTTCTCCTTTGGGAACTAGGCATTTTCAAAAATTTTTTTTCAATTTTGATTTCTTTCAAAACAATTTTGATTGCTGTATTTTTTGTATCCTTATTATGTATAAATTATTTTGTAGTTTAGGAGTGTAGTGGACTTTTGGCTTAAATATTATTATGAAATCTTTTTGCTCTAAGTCTAAGGCGTGGATGTCTGCCTCGGATTTACATGCTTGTTGTCTTGCTTGTAGTCGCTGCACTCCTTCAGATATATGTGCTACTTGTGAAGTTTTGGGATGCCAAACATTGGAGGCGGGTGTCGTGTTATGTGCGCGGTGAAGTTTCGATGCCGGAACTTTCACCGCAGGGCTTATTCTAGCTTTTCAGTTTCTTTTTCAGAGGAACAAGAACTTGGTGATGGTACAGAGGCACCCATCCAAAATGAGCTGCCGCCGTTGCGCTCTGATGAGCAAACAGAGCTTGCTGCAAAGGTGCTCTTGAATATCAAACAAGGAATAAGGCCTCTTATTTCTTTATAAGCAGCTAGCTCGGCTGGTGAAGCAGTTACCCTGTTAGTGGGAGCCATAACACCAGACAAGTCTGTAGCGGTCGAGGAGAGTGTAGATTTGGGTAGAGCGAGCACCTCAAAATCAAAAGCTCACCCAGCGATGATGGCAACGGGGAAGAAGCCAGCAAGTTTCTCAGCGGGATGCTTAGTGAGATGTGGGGTCAGATTGCAAGCGGAAGATCTTTCTCCGTCCCGCCAACAGTCGGGGCTGACTGTTGCTGTTGTGAGAAACTTAATGAGTCGGAGCAAATGTCCTCATTGGCCGATTGAGGCACTCGTTCCACACTGCAGCCAGGGCCGGCGGCAGTTATGGCTTCTTCAACGTCTCTTACTGAGCACATTAGACCACTCACTAGCTATCCAACTTTAGACATTCAAACCGTTCCGCGAAGATGCTTCCAGTCTTTGCCTCCAAAGTCGGGTCATCCGATAGCTAGTGGTTCAAGGCATGATTATGTGGAGCATTCAGGACATTTGGCGAAAAGATCTGGGGACAGATCTCTGATCCACGAACATCATGCAGCAAAGAAACATAAGCCTGCTGCTCCGCAAGCCTCAGTAACGGACTTGCTGTCGCAGATTGCGTAGCTTATTGCAGCTTCCCAGCCAACGCAGGTGCGACCGTCAACAGACTCCGGGAGTGAGCTGTCGGATGGTGCTGGGTCGGTACAATCATCCGTTCATTCGGATGGAGCTGACCGAAATTCACAGCTAGACCAAGCGGATGATGAAAGGGAATTGGTAGAAGATTCTCCAACCCATTTGGAACAATATATGGAAGCGATGAATTTTATTCATCAATTTTTTCCTGATCTTGTTCCTCATGGTCAGCAAGCTGTGTCTGCTAGGCAGAAATCACTATCGTCCCTAGATAGGGATACCCAGCAGAGAAAAGACAGCACTCTTTCCTTCCCGGGTCAGTCGATTCATATGTCGGAGGCGTTCGGCCCACATTGACAATGCAATATTCTGCCTAGCAAATTCAAGAAAGAAAAATCCTTTCTTATCAACATCTTCTATTCACATACCGTTTCCTGGACCATGTACTTAAAAACGGTTGGAGAAGATATTCAGAGAGCTCCTCTGCATCTGGATGATTGGGCTTTAGATCTGGATATCTTGTTACCAGCCGCTTAGATGTGATCGAATCTACAATTGATTCTAGTCGGGCAGTTTTGGACGCTATGTCCTAAGCAGATCATATCACCAGGGATTTGGACCATCGTCTTGTTGGGACAGAATTTGACGATATTAATTAGTCTCTTCGAGTTCTTTCAAGGGCAGTTATGTATGCCACACATCATTCCACCCTTACAGTGGCTAATATGGAATTGGTAAGACGTGATGGAGCCTTGGCATCATCTTCATTGATAGACGATTGGGTGAAAAGCTCTAAGAGTCGCTGCGATTTCTGGGCATACCTTGTTTGACAAGTTATTGTTAGTGCACAAAGAAGCTACCAAAAAAGCTACAAGCACTCTTTTGCTGAGGTCAGTTTCCCAGCAGCAGTCGTCTGCTGGATGTGGTAGGTGAGGGGGCTCCAGTTCGCAGTCAGTGAAGAAGGGCTCATTGCGGGGTTCTAACCCTCTTACAGCTACTCAGGGAACCATCAGTTCACCTACTCTGGAAAGGGGCATAAGTCTTACAAAGACTATAAGCCAGATGCCCCTAAGCCGATGGCGCGAGGTGATTCTCGGGGAGACGTAGTTTCTCCTCCCAAAAGCCTTGCAGGTCATACAGGTGATGGTCTAAACCTCTATTGCTCTCCAATTTGCGGAAAATTATCAAACTTTGCGAGAAACTGGACGGACAGAACGGAAGATCAGTAGGTCAGGAATGTAGCCAGAACGGGTCTTCGGCTATCATTCTGTTCAAAATCCCCACTTACAAGAAGTCCATGTTGGACAGATCTTCCGGCAAATCCTTCAAAAAGGGAGTCTCTTCTTGCAGAAATTCAATCTCTCCTAGTAAAGGAAGCAATAGAGGTCGTAGAAAATCTCGACTCACCAGGATTTTACAGTCACCTGTTTCTTGTACCGAAACCAGGCGGCTTGTTTCGACTGGTGATAGACTTGAGATGGATAAACAAATTGATTATCGCTCCAAAGTTCTATATGGAAACCATTTGGTCGGTAAAAGCGAGCATTCAAGTGAACGACTTTGCCTCAAGCATAGGCCTAATGGACACATACTTTCATGTCGTGGTCCATTCGGCTTTCAGATAATACCTGCACTTTGCTGTTCAAGGGAAGGTGTATCAGTTCAGAGTGATGTGTTTCGGTCTGAACCTGGCACCTTGGGCGTTCACTCGGTAATATCATACTTTCGAGCTCATTTGGTTGTGGTAATGTAGGATTATCTTGATGACATTCTTCAGAGATACAGCGACAAAGATGCACTTCAGAATGCTGTGCAGAGTCTACTTCATTTATTCCGACGTCTCGGTTTCATTGTAAACGAAAAGAAGTTGGATTTAGCTCGTCCAAGTCCTTTATTCACTTGGGGATGAGCTTCGAGACTCGAAGCAATCTGGTTCTCCTTCCGATAACCCGAACGAAATTAGTCAGTTGCTAAGCTCGCTTTTGTCTAAATTCTCTCACAGTATCACCGAGGGAGTTTATGCAACTGATGGGACTGTTCGGGGCAGTGGCGGTCTTGATTCCACTGGGTTGCTTATGCATGCATCCTCTCCAGATTTACTTGACTGAGAACTGGAGTGTGAAGATGCATTCTCTCGAAGGCCAGATTGTTTTAACAGATCTGATAAAACAAAAGGTTTAGATTTGGGTGGATCTCGAGTGGTTGACTCAAGGAGTTCCACTTCAAGTACCGGATCCAGTCTTTACTATTATGATGGATGCGAGTCTGACGGGTTTGGATGTGTCCACTTCTCCCATAGACCTGAAGAGCCAGGGTCTTTGGGACTCGTCATTCCTGGAAAAGCACATAAACATTAAAGAGATGATGTCTATTTGGCTTGCACTGAAAAACTGGTTTGTGAACGTAACGAACGTCCATGTGCAGATTCTGTCGGACAATTCCACAGTAGTGGCTTATCTCAGGAACCAGGGCGGCACTCATTCAATTCCTCTTTATGAATTGACGGAGAAAATTTTCCTTTTTTCTCTTGAGTCATCACGTTCATCTCTCAGTCCATCATATTCCGAGTCGTCTGAATGTAGTAGCACGCTCGCACTCAAGGAAAGGTCGTCTGTTGCCATCGGAGTGGACTCTCAACAAACGAATATTCTGGCAGATCTGCTACCAGTGGGATGGTCTCATGATAGATTTCTTTGCCACGAACCCAAACAATCAGCTTCCGACGTTTGTGTCACATTGTCCAGATCACCGAGCGTTCGCATTAGATGCTCTATCGATCTCATGGAACAGGATAATAGGATATGCATATCCTCCAACTCTGCTGATTCAGCAGATTCTGTTAAAAATCAAACCGTCTCACTGAAAAATCTTGCTGGTAGCACCTCTGTCAGCTCAGAAACCTTGGAGCAACCTGGTCAGGTGTCTGTTATGGGACATTCCCGGAAGCTTCCTCCTCTCAAGGATCTTCTGTATCAGGGGAAGTCTTGTGCACTGCATCACAACCTGGAAGGTCTCAACCTTCACATATTTCCATTGTGCGGTCCTTCCTGCATGGGAAGCAGTTTTCAGGACAAGCAGTGGACGCAATTTCTAGCTGTAGGAGGACCTCCTCTTCGCTGAATTACACAGCGAAATGGAGTTTTCTTTCGTTGGTGTACAGATCAGTCGGTGGATATTCATAATCCATCTATTCCTCAAATTTCAAATTTTTGGGTCGACCTGTTTTGACGTACTCAAACTGCAGCCTGTCACGATTAAGGGCTATAGGTCTATGTTATTCTCATCATGATAACTTGAATATTGGATCAGATCCTTCTTTATCCAAACTAGTTAGAAATTTCTCTAACAATAGACCTATAACCCTCACGATTAATTCCTAAATGGAATTTGGCTTGGGTTCTCTTAAAGCTTCAAGAAGCTCATTTTGAGCCGTTAGATGATGTGTAGAATTTAAATTCCTGACTTATAAAACAGCATTTCTCTTAGCCTTCGCTTCTCCCAGGAGAGTTAGTGAACTCCATGCATTATCTGTTGAAGATTCCCATTACTGTAGTGTGGGTAATACTATTACTCTTACTACGGAAGTGGGATTCTTGGCTAAAAATCAGATTCCAGATAAATGGCCAGAGCCAATTGTCATTAAGGCCTTCCCGTCCTCAGACAACAGTAGATGGCTGTTGTGTCCAGTGAGAGCGATGCGCATTTATAAACGTCAATCTAGCTTTATTAGAAAAGAAAGAAAAAGGTTTTTCCTTTCGCTTATACATAACAGAAAGGATATTTCTGTTCATTCAGTTGCTAGATGGATTCAATTGGCAGTAAGAATCACTTACGAGAATCTCTCTGTGGATAAGATTTCAGCGTATGAGGTTAGGGCACGGTCTTCTTGACGTTTGCGACAATTTCGGTACCTTCCTGGTTATCGCTGATGCACAGTAAACAAAAGTATGGAGGACCAGACACGACTTTAAATTTTTGGTATTGTATGCAAATTTGGTGGATTGGTGGGGGGGGGGGGGGGGGGGGTTCAAAATTTGTGTTTGGAAAATTAATGAGTTTGCACCAGCTGAGTCTGGGCCATTGGTAAGTATAAAAAATATACAAATTACTTAAAATTTATCATTTTTAACAATGTAATTTGAGGCTTGTCCCCTATTTAAGGTGGAATTAATGAAACCCGTCCAGTACATTACATCTGGACCTCAAGAAAGGCTTATCCAGATCTAATTCACTGAATTCGTTTCACAACTTGCTCTATAAACTGGAGTCTTGTTGGGAATCCTCTAAAAAAAGAGTTATGTGGAGTATGAATTCTTTACATAAATAGTCTAAACTGAACTTTTTGTGCACAGATCATAAAAATGCAGTAAATATCTGCAGATCATCTATTCTATAGATGATGACCCCAGGAGGAACAAAATGTGTCAGACTTGTTACTCTGATGGTTCATGAACAATATTTTGAAAGAAAAAATTAAATTTTAAATACCAAATACTGGTAATTTTTCTGTTTAGAAAGTAATTTCTAGTCAAGGGTTAATGATTAATAGGCAATTAACAGCCAATTACCAAGGCAGTAAGGCCATGGTGGTAATAATTCATGCTTAACCCTTTACCCAGTGTAACAGCCAAAACCGGCCAGCGCTTTTCTAAAATAACGTCAGTTAATTTTCATTATTTTTTTCATTTTTTGTCTCAAACACATAGGTTATTACTCCTCATTGGAATGAGCTCATCGAGCTTGTTCCAATGAGGGGTCATAACCTATGTTTTTGAGACAAAAAATGAAAAAAATTAGTTGTTCAAGACTTTTTTTTGCAAGTGTCGTCTTATATGTATTATCGCTCACCACCACTTTTCTGCTGGTAAAATAGAACCTGGTAACCAATGCATAGGATGAAAATACTCAAATGTACATGCAGGCAGCATGGGTATAAATGATTGACTAAACTCAACTTTATACTTGTGTTATGGTCCCAATATTATAAATACTGAAAGCAGGTGCAGGGGATCCTTTTTAGGGACCCTTTTCCCTTGGTCATTTTTCCTCCAGACTCAATTTTATTTGTTGAAAATTAACTAAAGTCACAAAGAATGCAAACGCCTTCATTACAGTGAAGTAACAAACTTCAGATACAGCTAAATGTGGTATTCTCATGATTGTGCCAGCATTGAACTGGACAAATAAAATGAGAATTGAAGGTACGATTCTTAGATTGGGTGCTATTAATAGACATCTTGTGGCTATGTCAACAGCAATTAAGCAGAAAACTGAAAGTAGGATCGTTACTCGTGGTTGTTTTCTTAGAATGTATTCAACATACAGTCGATACATGCACAGTAGCAAAACATGTATGAAAGTGGCATGTCATATAAAGCAAAACAACTGTAGAACGATAGTCATATATTAGTCTATATAATATATTTTTATACTAATAACCAATGTCCCAGACTTAGCTGGTGCAAACTCAATGTCATCAAGGGCCAAACACCAATTTTGACCCCCCCTCCCCCAATCCCCAAAATTTGCATACAATACCAAAAATTAAAAGTCCTATCTGGCCCTCCATACTTTTACTATCTGCGCATGCGCAGTACTCAGGAAGAGACCAGAATTGGCGCAAAGATCATTCTGTGTTTGGCCCAGAGTCTGCAAACATCTCAACTGACATCTGTGCTTTAAATCTCTCTTTTGTTGGATGCCAGACACAAATCAATGAAGTATATGGTGGATTCAAGGCAGTAAATGGATGATGGAAGTGAACAATGGTGGTTTCAGACGTTCAGGGCTGTAACTTTTAAATAATATGAAAATTATTTCAGGTTACCCAATTTCGGGATATACGGTGATTATGTGTTCCTTCCCTGTCCTTCCATGAACCCTCTGGTTAAACTCCTAAGCTTTCTGGCTGTTTTTTTATTGAAACTTTTTATTAAATTTCTTGGGAGTTTAACATGTTGTACAGAATGTTTTTTCCGTTTATCCCCACTGTTACTTCTTTACCCTAAGGGTGTTGTGTCATTTTTGTCTTGCATCTCCTGGATGCATTGTTTTGTCTTCACATGAAGATCAAGCTTTGCATCAGGTATCAGTTAATTATTTACTGACTTGGGCCTTTGGTTTGCCTTGTGTCTAATTTCCGGTGTTTCTGTCTTGACATTTACTTTTAACAACTTCCTTAACAGGTAATATTCAGGGTTTTATTTCATCACAATTATATTGGGATACATTTGTTAGCTTAACTTGACTAAGTCAAGATAAGCTATTGCCATCATGCGTGCAGAAGTCTGTTAGTGTGAGTCTGTTAGTCTGTGAGTCTGTTCACATTTTCCCTTAGCACGGGCTACACCCTGCAGTTCTTGTCTGATCATCACAAAATTTCATATGCAGGTTTGGGGTCATGTCTAGATGAGAACGTCCCCTTTTGGTCGCGATCGGTCAACAGGTATGGCTGCCCGAGCCCAGAACCCAAAAACCATTAGCACAGTCTACGGGTTTTATTTATGAAGGGATGCCTTTGTAACTTGGTAGGATGCCTCTGTGTAATGCCTAGATGAGAACGTCCCTTTTTGGGCATGATCTGTCAACCGTAATGGCTGCCCAAGTCCAAAACCCAAAAACTTTTAGCACAGTCTGCTGGTCATGTTTAATATGGAGGGATTTCATTGTAACTTGGTAGGATGACTCCTTATGATGTCTAGATGAGAATTTCCCCATTTGGGCGTGATCTGCCAACCGTGATGACTGCCCGATCCCAAAACCCGAAAAACTTTAGTGCAGTCTACAGGTCATATTTATTCAGGAATTTCATTGTAACTTGGTGGGTTAACTTCATATAATGTCTAGATGAGAGAGTCCCCTTTTGGACGTGATTGGGCGACTGTGACGGCTACAGGGGCCCGAAGCCCAAAAACCTTTAGCACAGTCTACAGGTCATATTTATGAAGGGATTTCATTGTAACTTGGTAGGATGACTCTAAATAATGTTTGGTTGAGAACGTCCCATTTTGATCGCGATCATTCAGCCTTGACGGTTGCCCAAGCCCAAAAACCTTTAGCATAGGCAAAAGGTCATATTTATGGAAGGATTTCATTGTAACCTGTTAGGTTGACTCCATATAATGACTAGATGATGACATCCCCTTTTGGTCGTGATTGGTCAACTGTGATGGCTGCAGGTGCCTGAAGCCTGAAAACCTTGAGCACAGTCTACAGGTCATATTTATGAAGGGATTTCATTGTAACTTCATAGGATCACTACAGATGATGCCCTGATGAGATTGTCCTCTTTAGTTCCGATCATTCAACCATGATGGCTGCCCGAGCCGAAAACCTTTAGCACAGTCTACAGGTCATATTTATGAATGGTGTCTAGATGAGAACAGCCCCTTTTGGACACCATTAGGCAACTTGATGGCTACAGGGGCCTGAAGCCCGAAAACCTTTAGCACAGTCTACAGGTCATATTTATGAAGGGATTTCATTGTAACTTGGTAGGTTGACTCCAGATAATTCCTAGATGAGAATGTCCCCTTTTGGTCATGATCATTCAACCATGATTGCTGCCCGAGCCCAAAACCCGAAAAACTTAAGCACAGACTACAGGTTGTATTTATGAAGGAATTTCTTTGTATCTTGGTAGGATGACTCAGTATAATGTCTACATGAGAACGTCCCCTTTGGACGCAATTGGGAAACTGATGGCTACAGGGGCCTGTTACAACCGATAATGTTACAACGCCGCATAATGTTACACCAACGCATAATGTTACAAAAAATGTAGTAAACAACCGATAATGTTATAAACTCCGCATAATGTTATAACTTTTTTCAACCCGTTATGTTATAAAAATCGACGCATAATGTTATAACTTTTTTCAACCCGTTATGTTACAACAAATTAACCGATAATGTTATACCTTCTGTATACTAATTCCATTTACAGCTATTGTAGATGGACTTTACCACTTACCTTTTATTGCCGCATAAAGGTATGTAATATTTATACTAAAGGTTTCTGCTCCGGTTAAGGCGAGGAGACACCACCCCCCCCCCCCCCCCCCCCCCCCGGCTCCCGGGGATTTATCATAGAATGACCTAGTCACGTTACATAGACGCGGATTATCCTGGTAACTCAATCGTGTGACGTCATTACCATGATTATCCAGTGCCCAACATGGTGAAGGCGGGTGTGGTGGAGGAGGGGTGCTATTTTATCCGATTGGTACGTTTACCAACATGCGTGGTCTCCGCTTCCAGAAATGTAGTGTACCATAGTCCCCTGACGCCTTTGGGGATGGGCAAATGCCTCTGTTTCTGCTTGTTTTGGGCATCTAATGTCGCATATTTCTTAGTCATAAGAATATCTTATTGTTCATTAATTTGACATTTTAACAACTAACAGTGAACAAAAATGAGGTGGAGTTAAAAGAGGCCAAAAAGTTGGATGGTGCGAGGTACATATGGTGGATGTGGCAGGTTGGTAGTGTCGCACGGAAGCCGAAGAATAAGATGCGAGACTGGGTAGAAAGAGGAATGGGGTTTAGGAGAATTGAAAGGGGTGGGCAAGGATTAGGCCGAGAAAGAGAGGAGGTCATGGATTAGTACATCAGGGTGATTGTGCAAAGAAAGCTATCTGAGAATACTATAAGAGAGTAGTGCTAGACGGTATGATAATATAGATGGTGGAGATGTTGGAAGAAGTGGAAGTAATGAATTTGGGATTACAGGTTCTGGAAAAGGCGGAATCACTAGAACAGGCAGTATAGGGAGAAGGAGGAGATTGTGGAGGAGGAGTTGCGTTGATGTTGGTGTTGTGGCGGTGTTGGTGATGGTGTTGAGTAGTTATGCATATTGAAAATGAGCCATTTTGTAGGACCCCGGGGCAGGACCCCGGAAGTGACGTCATGTCACGTGACTGGGCGGTCATGTTGGGTTGTCATGATAGTGCACGTGGGTGGCCATGTTGTGATGTCATTATCATGAAAAAGGTGGTAGGAGTGCGAATGCGCAGCGCGTGTTGTTATGGGGACACGTGTTCCGTCTCTCCCCTAACAACCCGACAATAGATATCGAATTAATCCAAACAACCCGACAATCTTCAGAAAACTGACCCAAACACTCCCGAAAACACTCCCAAATAAAGGTAGGATAGTATCCTTAATGAGGGTATGAGACGTATGAAGAGGTACTCATTGCGCTCATTTTCATAGTTTCATTTTGAGACGTATGATTTTGCGCGCATCGTGCTCATTTTCATAGCTTTCATTGCTTCATACGACGAAAAGGGGGATTCCGTGGGTTTAGTATCCTTAAAATATAGGATAGTATCAATGGGTTTATTACAATAATGGTTGGTTTATTACAATAGTATTTTTTTAACTGAGAGATAAACTGGAAGGGGGGAGGGGGCGCCGTCCCTGTCCCCGGAGCCCTACTGCCCCTTGCCCCTGCACCTCCTGAAGTCCCGGTCCCTCGAGTTTCTGGCGAGTTACTAAATCGGTACTGGCAGGATTCGGAAGTGTTTTCGGGAATGTTTTGCACAGTTTCCTGAAGATTGTCGGGTTGTTTGGATTAATTCGATATCTATTGTCGGGTTGTTAGGGATGAGACGGAGCACGTGTCCCTATAACAACACGCGCTGCGCATTCGCACTCCTACCACCTTTTTCATGATAATGACATCACAACATGGCCACCCACGTGCACTATCATGACAACCCAACATGACCGCCCAGTCACGTGACATGACGTCACTTCCGGGGTCCTGCCCCGGGGTCCTACAAAATGGCTCATTTTCAATATGCATAACTACTCAACACCATCACCAACACCGCCACAACACCAACATCAACGCAACTCCTCCTCCACAATCTCCTCCTTCTCCCTATACTGCCTGTTCTAGTGATTCCGCCTTTTCCAGAACCTGTAATCCCAAATTCATTACTTCCACTTCTTCCAACATCTCCACCATCTATATTATCATACCGTCTAGCACTACTCTCTTATAGTATTCTCAGATAGCTTTCTCTGCACAATCACCCTGATGTACTAATCCATGACCTCCTCTCTTTCTCAGCCTAATCCCTGCCCACCTCTTTCAATCCTCCTAAACCTCATCCCTCTTCCTACCCAGTCTCGCATCTTATTCTTCGGCTTCCGTGCGACACTACCAACCCGCCACATCCACCATATGTGCCTCGCTCCATGCAACTTTTTGACCTCTTTTAACTCCACCTCATTTTTGTTCACTGTTAGTTGTTAAAATGTCAAATTAATGAACAATAAGATATTCTTATGACTAAAAAATATGCGACAAATGAGTTTTAGATGCCCAAAACAAGCAGAAACAGAGGCATTTGCCCATCCCCAAAGGCGTCAGAGGACTATGGTACACTACATTTCTGGAAGTGGAGATTACGCATGTTGGTAAACGTACCAATCGGATAAAATAGCACCCTGTCAGGGCAAAGCCAGCCTAAATATAGGGGCAAGGGGCCTCATATTTAATACTATTGTAAGTTCAAAATATATTCCGCATCAAGGCGAAAACCCTACGTGAATTTCACTTCTCTGTGAAGCTGGACATGGAAAAAACACACGTGGTGTATATCCAGCTTCAGCGCAGGGACCCAGGGGAGAAACGGTATGTTAGATAAGGTCTAATCTCATTTAATTTATACAGTAGTCGCGAGTCTTACGAGACGTAATCGGTTGGTGGCAGGATATCGTCACGGCCGATTGAGAAACGAGATTCTAAGAGATAGAAATGTCTGTCATGACAATGACTGACAGAAACGAATCGGTTCTCTCGACAAGTGAAATCACCGTTAAGTAACGCGCGAGATGACTTGTATTGACTCTGCCTCGATATACGTCATCTCCCACCGTTTTGACAGATGGACAGATGAGCGTCCGTCCACCTGACAATTTAGGGTAAAAAGTATATATACCTTGAAGAGCAGAGCATTAGACACACACTTGGGGTCACACACACGTTGGTGAAGTCCAGGACAGGCGGACACTGTTTCCTGGCATAGGGGGGACCTTCGATCATAGGACCCTGAAACTGCTGAAATCGCCAGAGAGGGCATTCCAAGATTGATTTAGCTTAAGGTTGATAGGCGGCTACAGAGCCAAATTCGTTGAGAAGGAAAAACCCAAGGTGGAACGTTAAAGTTTAGATTGTCGAGTAGCAGGTATCAGCCTGCAATAGTCAGAAGTGTAGGTTAATTGTATTGTGCGTATTAACCCTTTGAAGCGTCAGACTGATTGCGTTCTGGGTAGTTTGTTTTGCTGTCGAAGCATCGTAATACCGACTGGAGATCGGTGTGGGTGACAATTTCGCCCTAGCACAAACAGGGGCATTTGTGAATCGTGAATTCAACCAGGAACAGTGAATATTTCAATAGGACTTTCACGGATGACTTTCAAAAGGCACATAAGGTATGAGTAGACAATATCTGACCCAAATCAGGAGTACGGTCGCTTTATGGATGACGAACATTGCTGGTCGGAACCCTCCGACAGCCAGAGGTACAGTTACGCGCAGACATTGACATTTGAGCCTAAACGGGTGAAGCTCTTATGGCGAGCTCACAGTGATAACATTTCAGATTTGTGAAGCTCTTACGGCGAGCTCACGGTAGTAACATTTCCAGTGTGTAGACTATAGTGCCAGTACATGGCTATAGAATGACTATATGATTGTTGAGAATTATTTAATCCTAGCAACCAAATTTCTGTGAAAAGGATCGAATTGTTGATTGTTGAAATATTGAAACGGCTTTATTTTGATGTGTAAATAAAAGAATCGTTGCTACTTTAAGTCATTCTTTCCATTACACAGCCTGAATTGATTAGGAATCACACCTAACGGAAATCGAACCTATTTAAGGCCAATTTGGCAGAGAAGGAATCACGGCGTCGGTCTAACTCAGCTCCCTGCGCCGAGTTCGCGACACTTGGATTCCGACCCTCCACGTTGGTCTAATTTTCCCGCAACTTCATCAGTGGGCCTAAATAACCCCACATCAGCCCAGGCCTTACGGGGCCTCAGGTGTTCTGACACACCCCTCCTCCACCACCCCCGCCTTCACCATGTTGGGCACTGGATGATCATGGTACTGACGTCACACGATTGAGTTACCAGGATAATCCGCGTCTATGTAATGTGACTAGGTCATTCTATGATAAATCCCCGGGAGTTGGGGGTGGGGGTGGGTGTCGCCTCTCCTCAACCAGAGCAGAAACCTTTAGTATAAATATTACTTACCTTTATGTGGCAATAAATGATAAGTGGTAAAGTCCATCTACAAAAGCTGTAACTGGAATTAGTATACATTAGTTATAACATTATCGGTTAATTTGTTGTAACATAACGGGTTGAAAAAAGTTATAACATTATGCGTCGATTTTTATAACATAACGGGTTGAAAAAAGTTATAACATTATGCGGAATTTATAACATTATCGGTTGTTTACAACATTTTTTGTAACATTATGCGTTGGTGTATCATTATGCGGCGTTGTAACATTATCGGTTGTAACAGGGCCCAAAGCCCGAAAACCTTTAGCACAGTCTATGGGCCATATTTATGAAGGGATTTCAATGCAACTTGATAGGATGACTTATTTTGGAATAATTTAACTGCAACTTGGTAACTTTCGTTGATATACGTTAACTGTGAGGGCCACATACATTAACTGTGAGGTCATATTAATCCACCCTCAGCTCTTTAGTACAGTGTACACCTCATATTATTTTTAGCTCAACTTTGACAAAGTCAAATTTGAGCTATTGTCATGGCCCATCGTCCGTCTGTCAACAATTGGCTATGGCTCGGGCTAGAGGTCGTATTTATGAACCGATCTTTACGAAACTTCTTGTGTACCTTTGTTATGACCCTGGGACGGGAACGAGTGTTTTTAGGTGTGGTCCGAAATTCAAGATGGCTGCCAGCGGCCATTTTATACCGATGATGCAAAAATCAGTATTTTTATACTGTACCAATGACCCAGACATAGCTGGTGCTAACTCTTAAAATATAGGGCCAAACACAAATTTTGCCCCCCAATCCCCAAAATTTGCATCTAAAATCGAAGAAAACATGTCCTGAAAGGCCCTCCACACTTCGCCCCCACTGCGCATGCGCAGTGTCAAGGACGTTCCGAAATTGGCGCCATTAATCATTCTAAGTTTGGCCCTTCATCAGTTAACATCTGACTGATCTTTGTGCTTATAAATCTCAGTTTAAATGATGCCAGACACATAAATATTAGTGAAATGGTGATTCTAAGGAGGATAGAGAAGGAGGAGAGGAAAAAAATGTGTGACAGAATATTATCAGGGCTGTAACTTAAAATTTTTTAATGAAATTATGTTAAGTTACCTATTTTCGAGGCAGCAGCCATTTTGTTGTCATTCTGATTATTTAGTTACACTGTTTTTTAAGTGTTTTCCTCTCTCCCTGTCCTTTAAGTCCCCCCTTGCTATTCTCCCATGCTTTTGGCATAGTTTTTGTAATTATTATTACTAAATTTTCTTGGGAGTTTTAGCTGAATAACAGAATGAATTCTGTTCTTTTCCCATGTTTACGTCTTCACCTACGGGTGGTTAGGCGTTGTGTTCTGCATCTACCATCTGATGTTCTGCAGTTTCTTCCCTGGAAGTCTCTGTTTTGCATCAGATAGTGTATTTTTGGTAACTGATTTTGGGCCTGGGTGCCTGGAGTCTTATTTTAGTGTTTTTACACTCATTGTTTACATTTTCAACAGCCCTCTGTGTGAGGGGGGATTTCTAAAAAATATTATCTTGATGTTATTTTAATCATAACTAGATACATTATTATTGTTCGTAAGTGTTGAATAAATTGTTTAAAATATTTTTAAAATTTTTGTCCACACTTAGGCTTGGGATCCATTGGGGCTCAACGTTACTTTTCAGAAACTTGGGCTGATTGATTTCAATTATTTTTTCTATATTAATGGATCATATTATTATTATGTATTTTGATTGCCAGGGGTTAGTGCGAGTACCAGGACTTGTTTTCTTTTCACATTGAAAGGATATTGATCAATTGTTTTAAGAGGAAGTCTTCCTCTGACTTTATTATCATTCTATATGTGGTCAGTGGACTCGCATTAACTCCTGTTCTGTATCGTATGATTTCGATGACAATATGGGAAGCGTATGTCACGGTATGTTATTGGGGATTTGGACACTCCGGTCCTTTCCCCGCAGGGTCACTCTACTTTATCAATTTCTATTTCAGACGATCAAGATTAGGGTGATGTATCCGTGATGTCTTCCAACAGTGTGCCTCCGTCGTCACAATTAATGAAGGGCTAGCGGAAAAGTGCTCATGTAAATACGCCAATTGCCTAAGAGGACCCTAGTAGGTTCGACGGCCTTTGACGTCCGCTAGCTCGCCCGGTGTAGCGTCCATTCACCGAATGGTTCGGCAGCCGGGTTCGTCCGTTGCGGTCTAGAAGGAATTTTGGGGTGATGCGAGCACTATAAATTAACTTAATGCACACCCAGTGACGGCGGATCGGAGGGAGAACGGAGGAAGCCTTTTAGTCCGGTTCATAGCTCGTTCCGGTCCATCCGGACGGCAAGCGAGAGAGGCCCCTCTCTCGTTCAACAACATCTGGCCCCAGATGTTGTGGTACAAAATGTGTCGCAAGCGGAGCATACGTCCGTCGCTCGGGACGCTCCGTTGTATAGGCAGTCCGCGGAGACTGCTAAGGCTTCCTCTTCTCGTCAGCGCACACGACCGCACCTTGGCTGCGTGACCGCCGATATATTACCAGCTTCGCCGATCAAGGATTCTTCGGCGACCAGGTCACACCATCCGGTAGCCAGGGACACGAGGCCTGCAGACTCTGGACGTTCGCATAGGAAGTGTGCGGGAGTCAACGTACACGGAGCTTCCGGCGGCAATGCATCGTAAGACCGCTACTGCACAGGCCTCGGGAACGGACGTGCTTTCCTTAATAGCACAGTTTATCGCAGCATCCCAGCATCAACTGAATCTGTCGCATATATTTTATCCGACGATGCTGGGTCGGGACGCTCCGCGGAAGCGGGTACGGACGTCCGAAAGTTTCATCCGGTCCGACGGGATACCGAAAGGGATTCGGAGGATTTCGAGCTTTCCCTTTCGGAACAACATATGCTGTTGTGTATGTCATCTGACTTGGTCTTCTACAGCTTCTTTCGTCGGACCAGAATGCTGCGATGCCGGATAAGAAACTGATAGCGTCGGTGGACTTAGAAATTTTTGGTTCGGTTCAGGGACATCGTCCCTCAGTTCCGACATAGTCCAATAATGTCACACAAACTTTCGAATTATTGAACGACGCTATATATATTATTATTTTATGCTTGCTAACCAAGCATTTCTGGTTTCTTGTTCGAAGAGTTATGGAGATGTCTTTCAAAAGTGTGCCTCTGTCGTCATAGTTAATGAAGAGCTAGCGGCAATAAGTGCTCATGGAATATGTCTATTGCCTACGGAGTGACATTCGCTAGCTCACCCGGTGTAGCGTACATTCATTGAATGTTTCGGCTGCCGGGTTCGTCCGTTGCGGTCTAGGAAGGAGATTTGGGTGATGCGAGCACTTTAATTACTTTAGTACTCACCCAGTGACGGCAGATTGAGGACAGATCGGAGGAAGCCTGTTAGTCCGGTTCCTGGCTTGTCCAGGTCCGTCCGGGCTGTGAGCAAGAGAGGTCCCTCTCTCGTCCAACAACATAGGGGACCGCATGTTGTGGTTCAGATATTTTACATTCGGAGCATATGTCCGTCGGTCGGGACGCTCCGTTATATTGACAGTCCGAGAGACTGTCCTTGATGCTTCCTCATCCTCACAGCAGGGCACACGACCGCACATTGGCTACGCGACCTCGAGTATCCGATCAGTTTCGGCATTCAGTGATTCCACGGCGAATAGGTCGCGCCATCCGGTAGCCAAGGGACACGAGGCCTATACACTCCGTTCGCTCGCATATTGGTAGTATGCACGGGGTAACGATCACGGAGCTTCCAGCGGCAATGCATCGTAAGACCGCTTCTCCTCAGGCCTCAGTGACGGACGTGCTATCTAAGTTAGCACAGTTGTTTCGCAGCATCCCAGCAATTGACTGTTTCTCGGTCGAATCAGGAATTATCCGACGGCGCTGGGTCGGTGCGGTCCGCGGTTGCACCAGGTACGGACGACCGAACGCTTTATAGGGTCCGACAGGATGGCGAAAGGGATTCGAAAGATTTCGAGTTTTCCCTTTAGTAGTATCGGAAGATGCCTTTCATGTCTTCTGGCATTATCTTCCAGTGATTGTTATTTCGGACTTCATTGCTGCGATCTTGGATAAGAGACTTATATCGTCATTGGACTCGGATTTTTCGATCGGTTCAGGGACATTGTCCCTGACTTACCGACGCAGTCCAATATTGTCATTATAACATGTGTTTTATTTTTCGACGCTATATATATATATATACAAGCCTGCTACCAAGCATGATAGGTTAGTTTCTTGTCCGCGTTGCTCATTTCTGCCATTTTATCATTTATACGAATAGTTTATTTTGGCAGAGCAGGGCATACCGAGAGTTCATATGCGTCTAGACGGTGTGATTAAAGACTGCATATATTCTTTTTCTCCGTTTATGTCTTTTCCAATTTCAATGTTGGGAACGACATGATGTATAGTAGACTTAACTTAGATGCTTTATCATACGTAATCCGCCTTACTGAGGCGTTATCATTACGTCTTCAAGAAAAGATTTACGGGATATTATTCTCAATGTAATTTCTTTTGAGGGCAGTGGTTTGTTCACGTATAACTCCGCCCTTCAGTGGCTGATTGGAGTTGGTTAGACGTGACGCAGCCCTAGCTACATCCACACGCGTGGATAGTAAGGTTAAGAACTCTCTCAGAGTCGCTTCGTTCTCGGAGGAGCTTCTCTTCGACGGCAACTTTTTCGGCAATCCATGAATTGCTCGATTTACACGTTCTCTTGTCTATCTAGTGTTACAAGAGATTCAGACTGGGGCAAACATTCGGTGGTTGACTCAGAGAGTGCCACCGCAGTTGCCGGACCCGAGTGTGGCTGTTATGACGGTTGCCAGTCAAACAGATTGGGATATAATACTGATCCCTACGGATTCGAAGTGCCAGGGTCTTTGGGTTCCGCAGTCTCTTAGCAATCAGTTTTCTTCCGCGGAATAATGTTTTTTAGGCTTGCTTTATGTCATTGCATGAACATTATTCAGAAACGCATGCCCAAATTCCTGTCCTTTAATTCGACAGTAGTGGCGTATCTCCGGAACCAGAGAGGCACTCTTTCGTTTCCGTTATTCAATTTAATGGAAAGAATCCGTCTGTTGGTTATAGTACACCAAGTTCAGTTTTGGTCCGTCATATTCCGGGTCGTCTGATTGTTTTATCGGACTCCCATTCTCTTACGGGTCGCTTGTTGCTGTCAGAATGGACTCTCAACAAACAAGTATTCAATCAGATTTGCTATCTATGGGAGCGCCCAATGATGATTTATTTATGACACAGCTTGCTAATCAATTGCAGACATATGTGTTGGCTTGTCCAGATCTCTGAGCTAATGTTGTTAACGCTCTATTGATCTATAGGACGGAATGATAGGATACGCGTATCCTCCGGCGCTGTTGTTTCAGCAGGTATTGCTAAGATAAACAACCACAATACATTTCTGTTGATAGCATTTCTATCTTCACAGAGATCATGGGTAATTTACTCTCTTGTCTACTGTGGGTCTTAACGTGAAATCTTCCTCTATGTGAGGATCTTTTTTCACTGGGTAAATCGTGTCATCTTTATCACAACCCGCAAGGTCGCAACCTTCATGTATTCCATTGTGTGGTCCGTATTGCATTGTAAGCACTGTACTGGATGAGCTTTGGACGCGATTTCTTACTATAGGAGATCCTGTTCTTCGCTATTCTATGCGGCTAAAGTAGAGGCTCTTCCGTCGTGGTGTAGGGATCATTATGTTCATATTGTGGATCCCTCCATACTACTCATTGCTATTTTTTAGTATACTTGTTTCACAAGATCTACTGCAGCCTGTTATTATTTAGGTTATAGGTTTATGTTACCTCATACCTATGCACTCTACGATAGTTTACAATTGAGTCTTTTGTCTCTTTATCTAAGTCAGTTAGTAACTTTTTGATAAATAGACTTAGAATCTTTAGATTAAATTCCTATATGGATTTTAACTTCGGTTCTTATTTAGCTAAGTAATCATTTGAGCCTCTGGAAACAGTAGTTTTCAAATTCTGACCTTTTAGACAGTAATTCTGTTGGTTTCTCTTTTACTGTAGAGTCAGTGAGTTTCATGCACTATCGATGGATGATTTTCACTTTCGTAGTTTCGGAATCACTACTTCCGTTACTATTTAGGTTGGATTGTTGCATTAGAGTTAGGCTCCTATTATCCGGAACCTATTATTTTAAGGTCCTTCCGTCTTCGTATGGGCATAGGCCTTTACTCTTTCCGGGTACAGTTTATGTATTTATAAACAGATATCTGTTTATTACTATGGGCGTAAACTTCTTCTGTCTTTGATGTCTAGTAGAAGGACGTTACGCTCCATTTTATTGTTAATAGATTCTATTAACTATCGGTACTGCTTATGGTATATCATTGACTTAGCAGTTGTGCTTAAGATTTCGGCTCATGAAGTAAGAGTTCTTCTACTTCTTGGGCTTACATTAATAGTGTCGCTATTATAGATTTTTGAAGGCTGCTCATTGCGCTCAGCCATCCACATTCATGAATTTTATCTCAGAAATATCGAGTCGATTTCTGGAGGCCTCTATTGTTAGGTCTATTATCTACTGCTCAGAATGTCATTCACTTAACAGTTGCTACTATAGCTAGGTAGGCTGTCTGTTTCGGCAGTGTCTCCGTTCGGCTGCCCTCTTCACTCTGGGCTATTTGACCCAGGGCAAGAAAAAGGGGGGGGGGGGGGTGTTCCCTTGGGTCACCTGTTTTACTATGAAAACAAGGGGATACCTCCTCCGGAGTTAGTAATTCTGAGCTGTTATTGGGATGGTTGTTTAGTGAGAAGTTTAGGTTTTTAAAATTCATTCAAGTCTTAGTTTTTAAAGTATAGCTTTTGAATATTGCATATGTCAACGGACATGATTATGCAATCCTCAGACACTTTTAGGAGTATAAGAGTCTCTATTCTCTAGACTTACTTTATTTATTGGCTTACTTTAAAAATTATTAGTATAAGGATTATATTGGATATTAATAGAGTACATGGATGTATGAAGCTCAATTTTGGAAGGTGTTGTATCTTTCTAATTTATCATAAATAAGAAAGATACATGTAAGGCCTATTACTTCTTTTTCCCTACAGGGGATGACTCTATTTTATTTTATTGAGCGTATTCCATTTTGCTTTATGTCCTTGGCCCTCCAGCCTTTTTACTATTCAGCTATGTCTGGGTCATTGGTACAGTATAAAAATGTTAAAAAATTTATAGTAATTTATATATTTTTTATACTTACCAATGACCCAGATGGGGATGGCCCTCCCAGGAGTTGGGAACTCTTGCCTCCCCGCTGAGTACATAGCGCTTACCAGGCACTGGTTATTAGAATGATTAATGGCGCCAATTTCGGAACGTCCTTGACACTGCGCATGCGCAGTGGGGGCGAAGTGTGGAGGGCCTTTCAGGACATGTTTTCTTTGATTTTAGATGCAAATTTTGGGGATTGGGGGGCAAAATTTGTGTTTGGCCCTATATTTTAAGAGTTAGCACCAGCTATGTCCGGGTCATTGGTAAGTATAAAAAATATATAAATTACTATAAATTTTTTAACTTTTTGTACAGAACTTCTGTATGAAAGTTCTGATTTGAATAAAGTTTTGTATAAATGTTTAGTACCATGGGATACATCACATATAATACGGGTTTTTTTCTCGTGCGTAAATTATGCAAATTAGAGTGACTTTGATTTATTTAGTGTTACTTTCAGAGCTGTAAGTACCAAGCTGCTATGGCTCGGGCTAGAGGCCGTATTTATGAACCAATCTTTACAAAACTTCTTGGGTACCTTTGTTATGACCGTGGGACGAGAACGAGTGTTTTGGGGTGCAGTCCCAAATTCCAGATGGCTGCCAGCAACCATTTTGTACCGACGATGCCGAAATCTGTTTTTTGTACAGAACTTCCATATGAAAGCTCTGATTTGAATAATTTTTTGTATGAATGTTTAGTACCATGGGATACATTACATATATTACAGGTTTTTTTCTTGTGCATAAATTATGCAAATTAGGCTAACTTTGATTTATTTAGTGTTACTTTCAGCACTGTGAGTGCAAATCCCAATACGGCTCGGGCTAGAGGCCGTATTTATGAACCGATCTTCACGAAACTTCTTGGGTACATTTGTTATCACTGTGGGACGAGAAGGAGTGTTTTTGGGTCCAGTCTGAAATTCAAGATGGCCGCTAGCAGCCATTTTGTTCAAAATTAAGTGCAATCAGATTTTTGCGCAGAACTTCCAAATGAAAGAAATGATTTGAATAAATTTTTGTATGAATGTTTAGTACCATGGGATACATTACATATAATACAGAGTTTTTCTCGTGAATAAATTATGCAAATTAGGGGTCCGGGTGGGACTTAGAAAATTTTGGACCAAAATCCGGAAATTAGTTTTTTGGTTTTTTATGCGTTTTGGTCAATTTTAAGACAAAAAAAAAAAAAAATTTTTTACACTGAAAATTTGGGGTCCGGGTGGGACTTGGAAAATTTTGGACCAAAATCCGGAAATTAGTTTTTTGTGTTTTGATGCATTTTGGTCAATTTTAAGAAGAAGAAGAAAAAATTTTAGTCTGAAAATATTTTGTTTGGAACTGAAAATTTCCACACAAAAATAATAATCTACAATGATTGGTCTTAATCTGTAGTCCATTACAGTCACCTTGTAATTCTTTTATTATTGTTGACTGGGCCAAAACAAATACTAATTCCTGTCATATTCATTATTCAGTTGTCTTGGTCACAGCAAGTACTAATTCCTGTCATATCCAAGTTGAGCTACAGAGTCATTGACTCTTTCATTTATCAGAAACATAGCATACAGGGAACAGAAATGAACATATTCCCAATTATCACAATTCTTGTCTTATTTCATAATCCTTTCATAAACATTGAACATTATCCTTTTCATCAAACACACCACACAAGTTAAGCTACAGTGTCATTGACACTTTCATTAATATTCTGATAGTGTAGCTTTAATATTTTGGTGTTTCCACACTTAGGCTCTATGGGGATTCCTTTGGGCTCATGTGGTTCCCTTGAATGTGTTCCCTGCCAGCAGGTGTTGTCAGTGGAACACATTCTTTTACATTGTACTGATTTAATCTTAGTAGACGACAGTATTTTAATGTAGTGTCTCTTCGAGACCTATTTTTCAGAACAAATCCTCATAATGTTCTGTCGTTCTTGAAGGAAATCAACCTTTTTCATAAATTTTAAAATTGTTTTTAATCTTTTAATCAAGACTCTTCAAGTCTCAATTCATCAGGTTGATTTTGAAGTTATTCACTTCTCTTCTTTCATTACCCTCTGTTGTTTTAATTACTTTGGTCTTTGACAGATCTCTTGTAGTTATTTTCTATTTTTATTTCGTCTTTTTACTTCATAACTGAAAATGAGTTTTTATTTCCCACTGTTTTCTCGCCACGATATAGCCTTAACTGCTGATGTGGCGCTAAGCACCAATAAATAAATAATATAAATAAATATTAATGTGGTTCCCTTAGGGAACTTAGGCATTTTCAAAAAAAAATCTGGAAAAAATTTGTTTTCATTTATTTCGAAATTTTTTTTTATTGTCTTTGTCATGTATCCTTATATTGTCTGATTATATGTTAGATGTTAGGAGTGCAGTGAACTTGTTGGATTATAATTATTTATGAATTACTGCTTTCAGTGTAGGGCATAATGGTCTACATCTGATTTACATGCTTATTGCCTTGCCTGTAGTCAATGCACTCCTACTGATTCTGGCTCTAATTGTGTGGTCAGGGTCGACTCATTAGGACACTAACGTTGGAAGCGGGTGTCGCGCTATGTATTCGCGGTGAAGTTCCAATGTCGGGGACTGTCACCGCAAGATAATTCGATTTCTCAGTTTCTTTTCCAGAGGAACAGGAACATGGTGATGGTATTGTGACACCCGTCCAGAATGTGCTGCCGTCGTCGCGCTCTGAGGAGTAAACAGAGCTAGCTGCTAAGGTGCTCTTGAATATAAGGATCAAGGCCTCTTATTCCAGCAGCTAGCTCGACCGGTCAGGCAGTTACCTGATAGTGGGAATCGTAATACCGGGTATGTCCGACGTAGTCAAGGAGAGTGTAGATTTGGGTAGAGCGAGCACCTTTTAATCAAAAGCTCACCCAGCGATGACGGCAAAATAAGGGGGGAAGAAGTCTGCAAATTTCTCTTTAGGAAGCTCGGCGAGGTCTGCATCAGACCGAGAGCAGGAGAGTCTTCTCTAACCCGGTAATAGTCGGGGTCGACTATTGCTTTGAGAAACTTGCACTGAGTTGCAGCCAGCATCCTCCCTGGCTGCTCAGGACACTCCTTCTTCCTCCGCTTTAGCAAAGCACATGTGACCTCACACTAGGTACCTGACTATGGATGTTCATGCAGCCGAGCGAAGATGCTCCAGTCTTTATTCTTGAAGAAAGAAGGAAAAGAAAGTCGGTCCATCCAGTAGCTAGTGATTAGAGGCTTGATTCAATGGGACATTCAATAAAGAGATCGGCGGCCAGATCTCCGCCTGGGAGCAACAAGGATGGAGTTGACCATATTTTCTAAGCCACTGCTTCACAAGCCTCCGTAACGGACTTGCTGTCGCAATTTGCGCAGCTTATCGCTGGTTAAAAACCCAGCAAGGGGCACCCATCAGCAGACTAAGGTAGTGAGCAGTCAGACGGTGCTGGGTCAGTAGGGTCATTTGTGCATGTAGAAGCCAGAAGTTTCTCTATGGGGTGCTCAGCTAGATCTGGGGTCAGATCACCGATTGGAGAACCCTCTCCGTCCTCTTAACAGTCGGGGTCGACTGTGTCCGTTGTGAGAAGTCATATTGAGTCGAGAACACACATCGGAATACCGGTGGCAGTTATGGCTTCTGCTTACATGGAAGCACACGAAAGAGGAATTAGCCTAGAAGTTTCTAAGTGGGATACTCTGCCAGATCTGGGGACAGATCGCGAATGCAGAGCATTTTTCTTCCCGTTAACAGTCGGGGATGACTGTTTTGTGTTGTAAGAAACTTCAATGAGGAGGAGCATCCATCCAGAGTGTGACAAGTTTGGATGCTTCTTCTGCAATTCAGCCAGGGTCGGCTGATATTACAGCTTCCTCTTTATTCCATGGATATGCACACTAAGGAATAGATGCCTACAAGTTTCTAACGGAATGCTCGGTGAGATCTGGAGCAGACTGTGAGCTGGGGAACCCTCTCCTTTCCGTCAACAGTCGGGGTTGACTGTTTTTGATGTGAGAAACTTTAGTGGGTTAGGATGCTCGTTCACACTTGCGGTTTGGGATGCTCCTTCCACACTGGTTGCAGCTATTGCATCTTCCCCTGCTTCATTAATGAAGCATGTTGACCACAGACTAGCTATCCAACTTTGCATGTTTGGGTCGATAGCTAGTCGTTCGAGGCATTTTTATATGGGACATGTGTTGAGGATCTGGGGCCAAGATCTCCGTCCTGTGAGCAGCTTATGGTAACAAGTGGATTATCATTGCTCTGCTAGCCTTGGTCACGTACTGGCTGCCGCAGATTGCTCTGCGTATCGCAGCATTCCAGCAGTCGCTGGTACTACCGTTTAACAGGCTCTGATGGTGACCTGTTGGACTGTGCTGCATTGGTCCAGTTATCCGTTCAGTTGGATGGAGTTGACTGTATTTTCAGATGGAACATTTGGATGATGAGAGGGCCGTGGAGTGTGAATCTCCATCCCTCGCAGAAGAGCACTTTTAGACTATGAAATTTTATTCATAAGCTCTTAGAATCTTGTTCCTTCTGATTTTTAGTCTGCATATTTTTATACTGTACCAATGACCCAGACATAGCTGGTGCTAACTCTTAAAATATAGGGCCAAACACAAATTTTGCCCCCCAATCCCCAAAATTTGCATCTAAAACTAAAGAAAACATGTCCTGAAAGGCCCTCCACACTTCGCCCCTACTGCGCATGCGCAGTGTCAAGGACGTTCCGAAATTGGCGCCATTAATCATTCTAAGTTTGGCCCTTCATCAGTTAACATCTGACTGATCTTTGTGCTTATAAATCTCAGTTTAAATGATGCCAGACACATAAATATTAGTGAAATGGTGATTCTAAGGAGGATAGAGAAGGAGGAGAGGAAAAGATTGTGTGACAGAATATTATCAGGGCTGTAACTTAAAATTTTTTAATGAAATTATGTTAAGTTACCTATTTTCAAGGCAGCAGCCATTTTGTTGTCATTCTGATTATTTAGTTACACTGTTTTTTTTTAAGTGTTTTCCTCTCTCCCTGTCCTTTAAGTTCCCCCTTGCTATTCTCCCATGCTTTTGGCATAGTTTTTGTAATAATTATTACTAAATTTTCTTGGGAGTTTTAGCTGAATAACAGAATGAATTCTGTTCTTTCCCCATGTTTACGTCTTCACCTAGGGGTGGTTAGGCGTTGTGTTCTGCATCTACCATCTGATGTTCTGCAGTTTCTTCCCTGGAAGTCTCTGTTTTGCATCAGATAGTGTATTTTTGGTAACTGATTTCGGGCCTGGGTGCCTGGAGTCTTATTTTAGTGTTTTTACACTCATTGTTTACATTTTCAACAGCCCTCTGTGTGAGGGGGGGATTTCTAAAAAATAATATCTTGATGTTATTTTAATCATAACTAGATACATTATTATTGTTCGTAAGTGTTGAATAAATTGTTTAAAATATTTTTAAAATTTTTGTCCACACTTAGGCTTGGGATCCATTGGGGCTCAACGTTACTTTTCAGAAACTTGGGCTGTTCTGAAAAAATATTTTTTCAAAATATTTTGATTTCAATTATTTTTTCTATATCAATGGATCATATTATTATTATGTATTTTGATTGCCAGGGGTTAGTGCGAGTACCAGGACTTGTTTTCTTTTCACATTGAAAGGATATTGATCAATTGTTTTAAGAGGAAGTCTTCCTCTGACTTTATTATCATTCTATATGTGGTCAGTGTACTCGCATTAACTCCTGTTCTGTATCGTATGATTTCGATGACAATATGGGAAGCGTATTTCACGGTATGTTGTTGGGGATTTGGACACTCCGGTCCTTTCCCCGCAGGGTCACTCTACTTTATCAATTTCTATTTCAGACAATCAAGATTAGGGTGATGTATCTGTGATGTCTTCCAACAGTGTGCCTCCGTCGTCACAATTAATGAAGGGCTAGCGGAAAAGTGCTCATGTAAATACGCCAATTGCCTAAGAGGACCCTAGTAGGTTCGACGGCCTTTGACGTCCGCTAGCTCGCCCGGTGTAGCGTCCATTCACCGAATGGTTCGGCAGCCGGGTTCGTCCGTTGCGGTCTAGAAGGAATTTTGGGGTGATGCGAGCACTATAAACTAACCTAATGCACACCCAGTGACGGCGGATCGGAGGGAGAACGCAGGAAGCCTTTTAGTCCGATTCATAGCTCGTTCCGGTCCATCCGGACGGCAAGCGAGAGAGGCCCCTCTCTCGTTCAAAAACATCTGGCCCCAGATGTTGTGGTACAAAATGTGTCGTAAGCGGAGCATACGTCCGTCGCTCGGGACGCTCCGTTGTATAGGCAGTCCGCTGAGACTGCTAAGGCTTCCTCTTCTCGTCAGCGCACACGACCGCACCTTGGCTGCGTGACCGTCGATATATTACCAGCTTCGCCGATCAAGGATTCTTCGGCGACCAGGTCACACCATCCGGTAGCCAGGGACACGAGGCCTGCAGACTCCGGACGTTCGCATAGGAAGTGTGCGGGAGTCAACGTACACGGAGCTTCCGGCGGCAATGCATCGTAAGACCGCTACTGCACAGGCCTCGGGAACGGACGTGCTTTCCTTAATAGCACAGTTTATCGCAGCATCCCAGCATCAACTGAATCTGTCGCATATATTTTATCCGACGATGCTGGGTCGGGACGCTCCGCGGAAGCGGGTACGGACGTCCGAAAGTTTCATCCGGTCCGACGGGATACCGAAAGGGATTCGGAGGATTTCGAGCTTTCCCTTTCGGAACAACATATGCTGTTGTGTATGTCATCTGACTTGGTCTTCTCCAGCTTCTTTCGTCGGACCAGAATGCTGCGATGCCGGATAAGAAACTGATAGCGTCGGTGGACTTAGAAATTTTTGGTTCGGTTCAGGGACATCGTCCCTCAGTTCCGACATAGTCCAATAATGTCACACAAACTTTTGAATTATTGAACGACGCTATATATATTATTATTTTATGCTTGCTAACCAAGCATTTCTGGTTTCTTGTTCGAAGAGTTATGGAGATGTCTTTCAAAAGTGTGCCTCTGTCGTCATAGTTAATGAAGAGTTAGCGGCAATAAGTGCTCATCGAATATGTCTATCGCCTACGGAGTGCCATTCGCTAGCTCACCCGGTGTAGCGTACATTCATCGAATGGTTCGGCTGCCGGGTTCGTCCGTTGCGGTCTAGGAAGGAGATTTGGGTGATGCGAGCACTTTAATTACTTTAGTACTCACCCAGTGACGGCAGATTGAGGTCAGATCGGAGGAAGCCTGTTAGTCCGGTTCCTGGCTGGTCCAGGTCCGTCCGGGCTGTGAGCGAGAGAGGTCCCTCTCTCGCCCAACAACATAGGGGACCGCATGTTGTGGTTCAGATATTTTACATTCGGAGCATATGTCCGTTGGTCGGGACGCTCCGTTATATTGACAGTCCGAGAGACTGTCTTTAATGCTTCCTCATCCTCACACCAGGGCACACGACCGCACATTGGCTACGTGACCTCGAGTATCCGATCAGTTTCGGCATTCAGTGATTCCACGGCGAATAGGTCGCGCCATCCGGTAGCCAAGGGACACGAGGCCTATACACTCCGTTCGCTCGCATATTGGTAGTATGCACGGGGTAGCGATCACGGAGCTTCCAGCGGCAATGCATCGTAAGACCGCTTCTCCTCAGGCCTCAGTGACGGACGTGCTATCCGAGTTAGCACAGTTGTTTCGCAGCATCCCAGCAATTGACAGTTTCTCGGTCGAATCAGGAATTATCCGACGGCGCTGGGTCGGTGCGGTCCGCGGTTGCATCAGGTACGGACGACCGAACGCTTTATAGGGTCCGACAGGATGGCGAAAGGGATTCGAAAGATTTCGAGTTTTCCCTTTAGTAGTATCGGAAGATGCCTTTCATATCTTTTGGCATTATCTTCCAGTGATTATTATTTCGGACTTCATTGCTGCGATCTTGGATAAGAGACTTATAGCGTCATTGGACTCGGATTTTTCGATCGGTTCGGGGACATTGTCCCTGACTTACCGACGTAGTCCAATATTGTCATTACAACATGTGTTTTATTTTTCGACGCTATATATATATTTACAAGCCTGCTACTAAGCATGATAGTTTAGTTTCTTGTCCGCGTTGCTCATTTCTGCCATTTTATCATTTATACAAATAGTTTATTTTGGCAGAGCAGGGCATACCGAGAGTTCATATGCGTCTAGACGGTGTGATTAAAAACTGCATATATTCTTTTTCGCCGTTTATGTCTTTTCCAATTTCAATGTTGGGAACGACATTATGTATAGTAGACTTAACTTAGACGCTTTATTATACGTAATCCGCCTTACTGAGGCGTTATCATTACGTTTTCAAGAAAAGATTTACGGGATATTATTCTCAATGTAATTTCTTTTGAGGGCAGTAGTTTGTTCACGTATAACTCCGCCCTTCAGTGGCTGATTGGAGTTAGTTAGACGTGACGCAGCCCTAGCTACATCCACTCGCGTGGATAGTAAGGTTAAGAACTCTCTCAGAGTCGCTTCGTTCTCGGAGGAGCTTCTCTTCGACGGCAACTTTTCGGCAATCCATGAATTGCTCGATTTACACGTTCTCTTGTCTATCTAGTGTTACAAGAGATTCAGACTGGGGCAAACATTCGGTGCTTGACTCAGAGAGTGCCGCCGCAGTTGCCGGACCCGAGTGTGGCTGTTATGACGGTTACCAGTCATATAATACTGATCCCTACGGATTCGAAGTGCCAGGGTCTTTGGGTTCCGCAGTCTTTTAGCAATCAGTTTTCTTCCGCGGAATAATGTTTTTTAGGCTTGCTTTATGTCATTGCATGAACATTATTCAGAAACGCATGCCCAAATTCCTGTCCTTTAATTCGACAGTAGTGGCGTATCTCCGGAACTAGGGAGGCACTCTTTCGTTTCCGTTATTCAATTTAATGGAAAGAATCTGTCTGTTGGTTATAGTACACCAAGTTCAGTTTTGGTCCGTCATATTCCGGGTCGTCTGATTGTTTTATCGGACTCCCGTTCTCTTACGAGTCGCTTGTTGCTGTCAGAATGGACTCTCAACAAACAAGTATTCAATCAGATTTGCTATCTATGGGAGCGCCCAATGATGATTTATTTATGACACAGCTTGCTAATCAATTGCAGACGTATGTGTTGGCTTGGTCAGATCTCTGAGCTAATATTCTTAACGCTCTATTGATCTATAGGACGGAATGATAGGATACGCGTATCCTCCGGCGCTGTTGTTTTAGCAGGTATTGCTAAGATAAACAACCACTATACATTTCTGTTGATAGCATCTCTATCTTCACAGAGATCATGAGTAATTTTCTCTCTTGTCTACTGTGGGTTTTAACGTGAAATCTTCCTCTATGTGAGGATCTTTTTCACTGGGTAAATCGTGTCATCTTTATCACAACCTGCAAGGTCGCAACCTTCATGTATTCCGTTGTGTGGTCCATTTTGCATTGTAAGCACTGTACTGGACGAGCTTTGGACGCGATTTCTTACTATAGGAGATCCTCTTCTTCGCTATTCTATGCGGCTAAAGTGGAGGCTCTTCCGTCGTGGTGTAGGGATCATTATGTTCATATTGTTGATCCCTCCATACTACTCATTGCTATTTTTTAGTATACTTGTTTCACAAGATCTACTGCAGCCTGTTATTATTTAGGTTATAGGTTTATGTTACCTCATACCTATGCACTCTACGATAGTTTACAATTGAGTCTTTTGTCTCTTTATCTAAGTCAGTTAGTAACTTTTTGATAAATAGACTTAGAATCTTTAGATTAAATTCCTATACGGATTTTAACTTCGGTTCTTATTTAGCTAAGTAATCATTTGAGCCTCTGGAAACAGTAGTTTTCAAATTCTGACCTTTTAGACAGTAATTCTGTTGGTTTCTCTTTTACTGTAGAGTCAGTGAGTTTCATGCACTATCGATGGATGATTTTCACTTTCATAGTTTCGGAATCAATACTTCCGTTACTATTTAGGTTGGATTGTTGCATAAGAGTTAGGCTCCTATTATCCGGAACCTATTATTTTAAGGTCCTTCCGTCTTCGTATGGGCATAGGCCTTTACTCTTTCCGGGTACAGTTTATGTATTTATAAACAGATTTCTGTTTATTACTATGGGCGTAAGCTTCTTCTGTCTTTGATGTCTAGTAGAAGGACGTTACGCTCCATTTTATTGTTAATGGATTCTATTAACTATCGGTACTGCTTATAGTATATCATTGACTTAGCAGTTGTGCTTAAGATTTCGGCTCATGAAGTAAGAGTTCTTCTACTTCTTGGGCTTACATTAATAGTGTCGCTATTATAGATTTTTGAAGGCCGCTCATTGCGCTCAGCCATCCACATTCATGAATTTTATCTCAGAAATATCGAGTCCATTTCTGGAGGCCTCTATTGTTAGGTCTATTATCTACTGCTCAGAATGTCATTCACTTAACAGTTGCTACTATAGCTAGGTAGGCTGTCTGTTTCGGCAGTGTTTCCGTTCGGCTGCCCTCTTCGCTCTGGGCTATTTGACCCAGGGCAAGAAAAAGGGGGGGGGGGGGGGGAGGGTGTTCCCTTGGGTCACCTGTTTTACTATGAAAACAAGGGGATACCTCCTCCGGAGTTAGTAATTCTGAGCTGTTATTGGGATGGTTGTTTAGTGAGAAGTTTAGGTTTTTAAAATTCATTCAAGTCTTAGTTTTTAAAGTATAGCTTTTGAATATTGCATATGTCAACGGACATGATTATGCAATCCTCAGACACTTTTAGGAGTATAAGAATCTCTATTTTCTAGACTTACTTTATTTATTGGCTTACTTTAAAAATTATTAGTATAAGGATTATATTGGATATTAATAGAGTACATGGATGTATGAAGCTCAATTTTGGAAGGTGTTGTATCTTTCTAATTTATCATAAATAAGAAAGATACATGTAAGGCCTATTACTTCTTTTCCCTACTGGGGATGACTCTATTTTATTTTATTTAGCGTATTCCATTTTGCTCTATGTCCTTGGCCCTCCAGCCTTTTTACTATTCAGCTATGTCTGGGTCATTGGTACAGTATAAAAATGTTAAAAAATTTATAGTAATTTATATATTTTTTATACTTACCAATGACCCAGACGGGGATGGCCCTCCCAGGAGTTGGGAACTCTTGCCTCCCCGCTGAGTACATAGCGCTTACCAGGCACTGGTTATTAGAATGATTAATGGCGCCAATTTCGGAACGTCCTTGACACTGCGCATGCGCAGTAGGGGCGAAGTGTGGAGGGCCTTTCAGGACATGTTTTCTTTAGTTTTAGATGCAAATTTTGGGGATTGGGGGGCAAAATTTGTGTTTGGCCCTATATTTTAAGAGTTAGCACCAGCTATGTCTGGGTCATTGGTAAGTATAAAAAATATATAAATTACTATAAATTTTTTAACTTTCCGGGCGATAGAAAGGCGAAGATCTTTCATCCCCGAATCTTTTGGCTCAGGTGTCGAGGACTTTTATCCCGATTAACGATGCCTTCCTTGCCTTAGCAATAGTATAAGAAATGCAATGCTCTATTCTTTACGAGTTAGGTGGAGACAGCTGTCTCATTTGGAATAGAGCTGTTAGATGGAATAAGTATGTCTTTTCCTTCTCGGTGTTGAATTCCTTGGCATCCAGACATTTAATGCCATTGTGGATGCCATAGTAGCCTTATGTACTGTTACAGCAGTCTTTTCTTATACATTTGTGGATAGTGTTGTAAGTCTCCATTTAGTGAGCTTTCAAAGGCCGCAACTGACACAGATATGTCTTCACACAGACGAAGACTCATAACTGCGTAGCTACCTTGAGACTACTGTCTCTGGGAATTATGGCTGTTAGAATAGCGGCTTGTCTTTCCCAACCTTGCGTGACGATGGTTGTAAGTCGCTGTTTATTGAGCTTTCAAGGTCGCAAGTTACACTGAGATATCTGTCTTCGCGGAGATGAAGACTTCCAAGCTGCTTTAGCTAGGCTCTGACCTCTGTCTTTTGGGAATAAAACCAATAAAAGGAATAATGCTTTTTGGTTTGTTTCCCTAGGTGTCATAGACTTGAGTCTTATTGTTTACACTATAGTAGACTAGCTAGAATCATGAGTGATGTTTTTCAGTAATTATGCAATGACATAACTGAAATAATTATCTCTTGAGACTACTGTCTCTTTGGGAATTTAGGGCTGTGAAAATAGCGGCTCTTCATTCCCTACCTTGCGCAACGATAATTGTAAGTCTCCGTTCAGTGAGCTTTCATGGTCGCAATTTACACCGATACATCTGTCTTCACGGAGATGAAGACTTATAAGCTACAGCTGTTGTTGTCAGTCTCCTTAGTGAGCTTCTAAGGCTGCAGTTTTCAGCCTTTTTATTGTCTTCACGAATAGGAAGACCTTTAGCTGCTTCAGCTAGGCTGAGATAACTGCCCTATCGGACATGATACAGTTACGTTAGAGGAGGTTATTCTTTTCCTACCGGTATGGTTTGGTGTTAGTTATATGAGGCGATAAGCCGTATTGATGACGCCATATTTACCTAGTGTGATTAATGAGCATTTCTCCAAATGCCTATACTATATTTCCTGATATTATTATTATTATTAGCCGTATTGATGACGCCATATTTACCTAGTGTGATTAATGAGCATTTCTCCAAATGCCTATACTATATTTCCTGATATTATTATTATCCCCCCCCCCGCCAATGTGTTGTCTTGAGGGGCGATCATGGGGCAGGACATAGTTTTCTTCCTGTAAGTCTCGAATGCATTTAAGTACATGCATGCGTTTCATGGCTCCTCGATTGGTGGCTGTGTCGTGTTCTAACGGTGACCTCATGGGCACATCCACTATTTAGTTGGTTTGTTTCCTGTGGTTGTTCGTTTATGTCATATACGAGCATATGATTCCTTATCAATAAATTACTAGCCTTTGTGTACCTGTGTGGCTGACATGTCGGTTATCTTGTCTGTAATCTTTCTCTCTTAATAGGTAAGGTTTTGATATTTGACATGTGGGTATATTATCTCAAGATGATGTGTCGTGTACCAAGGTTGCCATGATTTGACCTTGAATTTTAACCTCAAGGTCAAATTATTCCGTTTTCAGGGTTCTTTTCTGACAAGTTTGTGTCCGGGCTGTAACTTTTTTCCCTTAATAGATAGGGTTTTGATATTTGGTATGTGGGTAGATTATCTCAAGACGATGTGTCGCGTACCACGGTTGCCATGCTTTGACCTTCAACTTTGACCTCAAGGTCAGATTATTCCGAATTCGGGGTTCTTTTCTGACAAGTTCATGTCCGGGCTGTAACTTTTTTCCCTTAATAGATAGGGTTTTGATATTTGGTATGTGGATAGATTATCTCAAGACGACGTGTCACATACCAAGGTTGCCATGCTTTGACCTTGAAGTTTGACCTCAAGGTCAAATTATTCAGATTTTTTTTTTTTCTGACAAGTTCGTGTCCAGGCTGTAACTTTTTTCCCTTAATAGATAGGGTTTTGATATTTGGTATGTGGATAGATTATCTCAAGACGACGTGTCACATACCAAGGTTGCCATGCTTTGACCTTGAAGTTTGACCTCAAGGTCAAATTATTCAGATTTTTTTTTTCTGACATGTTCGTGTCCGGGCTGTAACTTTTTTCCCTTAATAGATAGGGTTTTGATATTTGGTATGTGGGTAGATTATCTCAAGACGACGTGTCGCATACCAAGGTTGCCATGCTTTGACCTTGAAGTTTGACCTCAAGGTCAAATTATTCAGAATTTTTCAGTTTGTTTTCTGACAAGTTCGTGTCCGGGAAGGGATTTTAATCAGATTTTACCTATTGCTTGAAATATTTTAGTACTACAGTTCACATCAGTTTATACCTAACATCGGTTAGTTGCTGCGGGGCCCGCAGAGATGGATTCCATCTCCGTGATATCTAGTTCTTATGACGAATGAGTTATAACTCAGTTAAATGCATAACACACTGTCGATAAAGGCTGTATATAGATGAGCACATGCAGGATTTCATTGCCTGCGTGCATAATGTGTGTATTTATTTATTAAGCAGATGCATTATTGAACAGAGTTTATAAATTCTCTCACTCTGCTTTATAGAGCTCCTGAGAATTTTGAGGCTATTTGTATCAGTTATGGAACTTCCAATAGGCCGTCTGTGCATATGTTGTCCATTTTTGGCATCATTATTCGGAGTAGTATATTCTTTCTCCAAATAGTCATTGGTTGTTACAGGCAATTGTTACTAGGAAACAATGAATTATCGTACGTGATGAGGCTGTTAATCATAACTCGTTCCATGTTCTAAATCCAGGTTTCTACCAGAGACGGTACACAGGAGAATTGACATTCTCTTATATTCGCACGGTTCAATTGGAGTTTTATTATTGGAATTAATTGTACACCTGAATGGGGTCGCCTGTTGGTTACCTTAGAAGCGTGTTTGCTCTAACAGATACTTTCCATTGGGATTCAATTGGACAAGTGTATGGTTGTACATCTTATATCACCGGTTTTCGACCTATCTACGTATTCCAACTCCGGTATATATTAGAAGCATGCGCTGTTAAGAACCGGGATTGCCACGATAGCATAAGCTTCTGAAGTGGTATTAAGCTATCTATTGATTGTTTGGTACCGCTTTTCACTAATTCCAGAGCTCTTCCCTCTTTGTTTTGAAGAATATTCCTTCAAAAAAAAGAGGGGTGATTTTTCTCCATCTCTTCTAGCTTGATAAGTTTGTAACTATGAGTGAAGCTGTTTTGTCTGTAGATTATTACTGATCCTAGATACAGCTTGTTTATTATTTATATATGGCGTGTGTTTGTGAGGGTTAGTCTCTCACTCTCGAATACGCTATCCTAATTTAAGGGGCTTAGTTCGGACTAGCCTTAAAATTGGGGGCTCGTTACACCCAGTTAGCATAATCATTCATGCTAAGACAGAATTACTTGGGTTTGGCTCCTTATTTATGATATGTCTTCTCTGTTATTGTATAGAGAGACATACAGGTAATTCCTTTTAAATTTAATCTCCTTTTCACCTTGGAATGCAGGTTTTAGAGCTGTATTTGGTCTGATAATTCTTAAGTCCTAGGCCTTTTTACCATTCAGCTAAGTCTGGGCCATTGGTTATTAGTATAAAAATATGATAAATTTAAAGTAATTTGTATATTTTTTATACTTACCAATGGCCCAGATGGGGATGGCCCTCCCATGAGTGGGCACTCATACCTCCCTGCTGAGTTATTATTTTAGTAGGCTCGTCTACAAAGAATGATGTTGACGCCAATTCCGGTCTTTTACTGAGTACTGCGCATGCGCAGATAGTAAAAGTATGGAGGGCCAGATAGGACTTTTAATTTTCGGTATTGTATGCAAATTTTGGGGATTGGGGGGTTCAAAATTTGTGTTTGGCCTTTGATAATATTGAGTTTGCACCAGCTAAGTTTGGACCATTGGTAAGTATAAAAAATATACAAATTACTTTAAATTTATCATGTTCCACCATTGTGACCTTGATTAATTACTGCAGTAACATTTGTATTCGGGGGAATAAATGGGCTTTTTATACTATAGATATTATACAATATTAACATTGCGGTTATCCTGCTGACAGCTTTTTTGGCTGGATACATTGGTAACCGGTTTGTAACCAGATATCCGGTCCGTAGTTTCAGCACTAGACTTTTCCCCCCAAAGCTCCATAAAAAGGGACCCAACATTTTATCCCTAGTGGAAACACCGCTGAAAGTGACCTTAACCCTTCAGATGGCTTGACTGTGTTTCTACATTAATGTTGGCTGCCTGTACAGGCAGCCAACAATGATGTAAAAATGCTGTTTAGATAAATGCAGCCTACCAGTAGAGTTCTCAAGGAAGAATACACTTGGGACAACGTTTTTCAGAGCAATTTAAAAGGGTCTGTTTGTGACAGTTGAGAGACTCAAGGGTTAAAGACCAATAAATAAATAAATAGCTTGTGTCTAATGTATTCTAATGTATTCAAAGTTGTTTATCCAGAGACATTAAAATAAATGTTGAATCAAAATTGACTAACTGGTCATAAATTTCATTACAACAGAAATTTTCTGCTTATATTTGTCAGCCCTCCTGCAAAATAGATTACGACATGTATGTTTTAACCATTAAGAACACCTTCATCTGTTGCACAACCTATGCTTTCTTCACATGAAGTGAATATTTCTTTGTTTCTAATAAGAATCAGCTTGACATTATGCCCAGGTTGATTGGTTACTAAGCTAGTAGAAACTTGCTTGCTTGTTTTACTATGGAAAACATGGGCCCTGTAAATTACACATTTCAATTTGAATCGAATCTCGAATTTAGTGACGTCTATTATTCAAAATCGAATCAGACCTCAAATTGAATCAGCAGCATCTTGAAGATGACCAACAGGGGTTGGGGTACTATAAACCTGATTTGTTCCCACCGAGATGGCATGTCGAAGGCGTGCCTTGATGAGGTAGTTGGAATATTACCCTGTAAGGATTATAGTTCATCATCGACATTGCTTGGAAACATTAAATTTGCATTTAACAGTGGTAGGGACTAGTGATATTGGAATTAGCATTGCTGGTGGCACGAGTGCAGATATTATTTATGTTAATCAAGCAGAAGTTCCACTCAGTCTTTTATTTCTACATTATTTATGTATGACTTCCATCTGAGCTATATGTTGTGTGAGACGAAGATGACTGATGCCAAGCTATATTTCTATGAAAAAGATTCAAGATGAAAAGAATTGGATAGCCAATTTCTAAATTTGACTTTGTACTTTTGTTGTGGTCACGATACAGCCATAGATGCTGAAAGTAACCTTCAATACAAATAAATAAATAAATAAATAAATAGTAGAAACTTGAGGAATCGACAATCAAAATTGGACATCATGGCCCAGAGTGAATTTTAGCAGGCTATACATGCACTTCAAATTTCTGGGGTCTTCTGCTGGTCACCAAAGTAGGTGTTTCTAGATGTTCACTCATTGGGTGGAGAGTTCCAAATCATCACGTAAGTACTATGTGAGCTGCTTCTCAGGGGACCAGGTTCTCAGAGCGCCTTGAATTTTGAAACCTTTGCCAATGTCCTGGATAGTGCTTGAATTAGGCCACCAAAAAAAGAAAACTGCAAGATTTCCATCCAAGTTTTTCTCAAAAGTGGGGTTGAGAGGCAAATTTTATTTTATTTTTATTTTATAACAGTATGCATATTGTAAGCAAAGTCAGGAACTATGAGTCATCTGATAGATTGGTTGACCAGTATTCAGTGCCATTTATAGTCTGTAAGCCTGTATATTTTTATACTGTACCAATGACCCAGACATAGCTGGTGCTAACTCTTAAAATATAGGGCCAAACACAAATTTTGCCCCCCAATCCCCAAAATTTGCATCTAAAACTAAAGAAAACATGTCCTGAAAGGCCCTCCACACTTCGCCCCTACTGCGCATGCGCAGTGTCAAGGACGTTCCGAAATTGGCGCCATTTATCATTCTAAGTTTGGCCCTTCATCAGTTAACATCTGACTGATCTTTGTGCTTTTAAATCTCAGTTTAAATGATGCCAGACACATAAATATTAGTGAAATGGTGATTCTAAGGAGGATAGAGAAGGAGGAGAGGAAAAGAATGTGTGACAGAATATTATCAGGGCTGTAACTTAAAATTTTTTAATGAAATTATGTTAAGTTACCTATTTTCAAGGCAGCAGCCATTTTGTTGTCATTCTGATTATTTAGTTACTGTTTTTTCAAGTGTTTTCCTCTCTCCCTGTCCTTTAAGTTCCCCCTTGCTATTCTCCCATGCTTTTGGCATAGTTTCTGTAATTATTATTACTAAAATTTCTTGGGAGTTTTAGCTGAATAACAGAATGAATTCTGTTCTTTCCCCATGTTTACGTCTTCACCTACGGGTGGTTAGGCGTTGTGTTCTGCATCTACCATCTGATGTTCTGCAGTTTCTTCCCTGGAAGTCTCTGTTTTGCATCAGATAGTGTATTTTTGGTAACTGATTTCGGGCCTGGGTGCCTGGAGTCTTATTTTAGTGTTTTTACACTCATTGTTTACATTTACAACAGCCCTCTGTGTGAGGGGGGGATTTCTAAATAATAATATCTTTATGTTATTTGAATCATAACTAGATACATTATTATTGTTCGTAAGTGTTGAATAAATTGTTTAAAATATTTTTAAAATTTTTGTCCACACTTAGGCTTGGGATCCATTGGGGCTCAACGTTACTTTTCAGAAACTTGGGCTGTTCTGAAAAAATATTTTTTCAAAATATTTTGATTTCAATTATTTTTTCTATATTAATGGATCATATTATTATTATGTATTTTGATTGCCAGGGGTTAGTGCGAGTACCAGGACTTGTTTTCTTTTCACATTGAAAGGATATTGATCAATTGTTTTAAGAGGAAGTCTTCCTCTGACTTTATTATCATTCTATATGTGGTCAGTGTACTCGCATTAACTCCTGTTCTGTATCGTATGATTTCGATGACAATATGGGAAGCGTATGTCACGGTATGTTGTTGGGGATTTGGACACTCCGGTCCTTTCCCCGCAGGGTCACTCTACTTTATCAATTTCTATTTCAGACGATCAAGATTAGGGTGATGTATCTGTGATGTCTTCCAACAGTGTGCCTCCGTTGTCACAATTAATGAAGGGCTAGCGGAAAAGTGCTCATGTAATACGCCAATTGCCTAAGAGGACCCTAGTAGGTTCGACGGCCTTTGACGTCCGCTAGCTCGCCCGGTGTAGCGTCCATTCACCGAATGGTTCGGCAGCCGGGTTCGTCCGTTGCGGTCTAGAAGGAATTTTGGGGTGATGCGAGCACTATAAAATTAACTTAATGCACACCCAGTGACGGCGGATCGGAGGGAGAACGGAGGAAGCCTTTTAGTCCGGTTCATAGCTCGTTCCGGTCCATCCGGACGGCAAGCGAGAGAGGCCCCTCTCTCGTTCAACAACATCTGGCCCCAGATGTTGTGGTACAAAATGTGTCGCTAGCGGAGCATACGTCCGTCGCTCGGGACGCTCCGTTGTATAGGCAGTCCGCTGAGACTGCTAAGGCTTCCTCTTCTCGTCAGCGCACACGACCGCACCTTGGCTGCGTGACCGCCGATATATTACCAGCTTCGCCGATCAAGGATTCTTCGGCGACCAGGTCACACCATCCGGCAGCCAGGGATTCGAGACCGATGGACTCCGGACGTTCGCATAGGAAAAGTATGCGGGAGCCATCTGATGCGGAGCTGCCCTCGGCGAAGCAGCGATAGACTGCGCCTCCGCAGGTCTCGACGCCGGACCTTCTTGTGCACATAGCACAGCTTATCGCAGCATCCCAGCAGCCGACAGAAACGGTGTCGGATCGAGAATTATCCGACGGCGCTGGGTCGGTAGCCGGGGACACGAGGCCTGCAGACTCCGGACGTTCGCATAGGAAGTGTGCGGGAGTCAACGTACACGGAGCTTCCGGCGGCAATGCATCGTAAGTCCGCTACTGCACAGGCCTCGGGAACGGACGTGCTTTCCTTAATAGCACAGTTTATCGCAGCATCCCAGCATCAACTGAATCTGTCGCATATATTTTATCCGACGATGCTGGGTCGGGACGCTCCGCGGAAGCGGGTACGGACGTCCGAAAGTTTCATCCGGTCCGACGGGATACCGAAAGGGATTCGGAGGATTTCAAGCTTTCCCTTTCGGAACAACATATGCTGCGATGCCGGATAAGAAACTGATAGCGTCGGTGGACTTAGAAATTTTTGGTTCGGTTCAGGGACATCGTCCCTCAGTTCCGACATAGTCCAATAATGTCACACAAACTTTCGAATTATTGAACGACGCTATATATATTATTATTTTATGCTTGCTATCCAAGCATTTCTGGTTTCTTGTTCGAAGAGTTATGGAGATGTCTTTCAAAAGTGTGCCTCTGTCGTCATAGTTAATGAAGAGTTAGCGGCAATAAGTGCTCATGGAATATGTCTATCGCTTACGGAGTGACATTCGCTAGCTCACCCGGTGTAGCGTACATTCATCGAATGGTTCGGCTGCCGGGTTCGTCCGTTGCGGTCTAGGAAGGAGATTTGGGTGATGCGAGCACTTTAATTACTTTAGTACTCACCCAGTGACGGCAGATTGAGGACAGATCGGAGGAAGCCTGTTAGTCCGGTTCCTGGCTTGTCCAGGTCCGTCCGGGCTGTGAGCGAGAGAGGTTCCTCTCTCGCCCAACAACATAGGGGACCGCATGTTGTGGTTCAGATATTTTACATTCGGAGCATATGTCCGTTGCTCGGGACGCTCCGTTATATTGACAGTCCGAGAGACTGTCTTTAATGCTTCCTCATCCTCACAGCAGGGCACACGACCGCACATTGGCTACGTGACCTCGAGTATCCGATCAGTTTCGGCATTCAGTGATTCCACGGCGAATAGGTCGCACCATCCGGTAGCCAAGGGACACGAGGCCTATACACTCCGTTCGCTCGCATATTGGAAGTATGCACGGGGTAACGATCACGGAGCTTCCAGCGGCAATGCATCGTAAGACCGCTTCTCCTCAGGCCTCAGTGACGGACGTGCTATCCGAGTTAGCACAGTTATTTCGCAGCATCCCAGCAATTGACAGTTTCTCGGTCGAATCAGGAATTATCCGACGGCGCTGGGTCGGTGCGGTCAGCGGTTGCATCAGCTACGGACGACCGAACGCTTTATAGGGTCCGACAGGATGGCGAAAGGGATTCGAAAAATTTCGAGTTTTCCCTTTAGTAGTATCGGAAGATGCCTTTCATATCTTCTGGCATTATCTTCCTGTGATTATTATTTCGGACTTCATTGCTGCGATCTTGGATAAGAGACTTATAGCGTCATTGGACTCGGTTTTTTCGATCGGTACAGGGACATTGTCCCTGACTTACCGACGCAGTCCAATATTGTCATTACAACATGTGTTTTATTTTTCGACGCTATATATATATATATATATACAAGCCTGCTACTAAGCATGATAGTTTAGTTTCTTGTCCGCGTTGCTCATTTCTGCCATTTTATCATTTTTACAAATAGTTTATTTTGGCAGAGCAGGGCATACCGAGAGTTCATATGCGTCTAGACGGTGTGATTAAAGACTGCATATATTCTTTTTCGCCGTTTATGTCTTTTCCAATTTCAATGTTGAGAACGACATTATGTATAGTAGACTTAACTTAGACGCTTTATTATACGTAATCCGCCTTACTGAGGCGTTATCATTACGTCTTCAAGAAAAGATTTACGGGATATTATTCTCAATGTAATTTCTTTTGAGGGCAGTAGTTTGTTCACGTATAACTCCGCCCTTCAGTGGCTGATTGGAGTTGGTTAGACGTGACGCAGCCCTAGCTACATCCACACGCGTGGATAGTAAGGTTAAGAACTCTCTCAGAGTCGCTTCGTTCTCGGAGGAGCTTCTCTTCGATGGCAACTTTCCGGCAATCCATGAATTGCTCGATTTATACGTTCTCTTGTCTATCTAGTGTTACAAGAGATTCAGACTGGGGCAAACATTCGGTGGTTGACTCAGAGAGTGCCGCCGCAGTTGCCGGACCCGAGTGTGGCTGTTATGACGGTTGCCAGTCAAACAGATTGGGATATATACTGATCCCTACGGATTCGAAGTGCCAGGGTCTTTGGGTTCCGCAGTCTTTTAGCAATCAGTTTAACTTCCGCGGAATAATGTTTTTTAGGCTTGCTTTATGTCATTGCATGAACATTATTCAGAAACGCATGCCCAAATTCCTGTCCTTTAATTCGACAGTAGTGGCGTATCTCCGGAACCAGGGAGGCACTCTTTCGTTTCCGTTATTCAATTTAATGGAAAGAATCCGTCTGTTGGTTATAGTACACCAAGTTCAGTTTTGGTCCGTCATATTCCGGGTCGTCTGATTGTTTTATCGGACTCCCGTTCTCTTACGGGTCGCTTGTTGCTGTCAGAATGGTCTCTCAACAAACAAGTATTCAATCAGATTTGCTATCTATGGGAGCGCCCAATGATGATTTATTTATGACACAGCTTGCTAATCAATTGCAGACGTATGTGTTGGCTTGTCCAGATCTCTGAGCTAATAGTGTTAACGCTCTATTGATCTATAGGACGGAATGATAGGATACGCGTATCCTCCGGCGCTGTTGTTTTAGCAGGTATTGCTAAGATAAACAACCACAATACATTTCTGTTGATAGCATCTCTATCTTCACAGAGATCATGAGTAATTTACTCTCTTGTCTACTGTGGGTCTTAACGTGAAATCTTCCTCTATGTGAGGATCTTTTTTCACTGGGTAAATCGTGTCATCTTTATCACAACCAGCAAGGTCGCAACCTTCATGTATTCCGTTGTGTGGTCCGTATTGCATTGTAAGCACTGTACTGGACGAGCTTTGGATGCGATTTCTTACTATAGGAGATCTTCTTCTTCGCTATTCTATGCGACTAAAGTGGAGGCTCTTCCGTCGTGGTGTGGGGATCATTATGTTCATATTCTTGATCCCTCCATACTACTCATTGCTATTTTTTAGTATACTTGTTTCACAAGATCTACTGCAGCCTGTTATTATTTAGGTTATAGGTTTATGTTACCTCATACCTATGCACTCTACGATAGTTTACAATTGAGTCTTTTGTCTCTTTATCTAAGTCAGTTAGTAACTTTTTGATAAATAGACTTAGAATCTTTAGATTAAATTCCTATACGGATTTTAACTTCGGTTCTTATTTAGCTAAGTAATCATTTGAGCCTCTGGAAACAGTAGTTTTCAAATTCTGACCTTTTAGACAGTAATTCTGTTGGTTTCTCTTTTACTGTAGAGTCAGTGAGTTTCATGCACTATCGATGGATGATTTTCACTTTCATAGTTTCGGAATCAATACTTCCGTTACTATTTAGGTTGGATTGTTGCATAAGAGTTAGGCTCCTATTATCCGGAACCTATTATTTTAAGGTCCTTCCGTCTTCGTATGGGCATAGGCCTTTACTCTTTCCGGGTACAGTTTATGTATTTATAAACAGATATCTGTTTATTACAAGGGCGTAAGCTTCTTCTGTCTTTGATGTCTAGTAGAAGGACGTTACGCTCCATTTTATTGTTAATGGATTCTATTAACTATCGGTACTGCTTATGGTATATCATTGACTTAGCAGTTGTGCTTAAGATTTCGGCTCATGAAGTAAGAGTTCTTCTACTTCTTGGGCTTACATTAATAGTGTCGCTATTATAGATTTTTGAAGGCCGCTCATTGCGCTCAGCCATCCACATTCATGAATTTTATCTTAGAAATATCGAGTCAATTTCTGGAGGCCTCTTTTGTTAGGTCTATTATCTACTGCTCAGAATGTCATTCACTTAACAGTTGCTACTATAGCTAGGTAGGCTGTCTGTTTCGGCAGTGTTTCCGTTCGGCTGCCCTCTTCGCTCTGGGCTATTTGACCCAGGGCAAGAAAAAGGGGGGGGGGGGGAGGGTGTTCCCTTGGGTCACCTGTTTTACTATGAAAACAAGGGGATACCTCCTCCGGAGTTAGTAATTCTGAGCTGTTATTGGGATGGTTGTTTAGTGAGAAGTTTAAGTTTTTAAAATTCATTCAAGTCTTAGTTTTTAAAGTATAGCTTTTGAATATTGCATATGTCAACGGACATGATTATGCAATTCTCAGACACTTTTAGGAGTATAAGAGTCTCTATTCTCTAGACTTACTTTATTATTGGCTTACTTTAAAAATTATTAGTATAAGGATTATATTGGATATTAATAGAGTACATGGATGTATGAAGCTCAATTTTGGAAGGTGTTGTATCTTTCTAATTTATCATAAATAAGAAAAATACATGTAAGGCCTATTACTTCTTTTCCCTACAGGGGATGACTCTATTTTATTTTATTGAGCGTATTCCATTTTGCTCTATGTCCTTGGCCCTCCAGCCTTTTTACTATTCAGCTATGTCTGGGTCATTGGTACAGTATAAAAATGTTAAAAAATTTATAGTAATTTATATATTTTTTATACTTACCAATGACCCAGACGGGGATGGCCCTCCCAGGAGTTGGGAACTCTTGCCTCCCCGCTGAGTACATAGCGCTTACCAGGCACTGGTTATTAGAATGATAAATGGCGCCAATTTCGGAATGTCCTTGACACTGCGCATGCGCAGTAGGGGCGAAGTGTGGAGGGCCTTTCAAGACATGTTTTCTTTAGTTTTAGATGCAAATTTTGGGGATTGGGGGGCAAAATTTGTGTTTGGCCCTATATTTTAAGAGTTAGCACCAGCTATGTCTGGGTCATTGGTAAGTATAAAAAATATATAAATTACTATAAATTTTTTAACTTTTGTCACAACATAATGACAACATTAGGAATGGGCAATTATTTGTGCCGCTTCTCATTTTAACATGGGACATGAATGATGCCATGTAATTCTTTGTGAAACATAGTGGTTTATAATGTAGGAATTTTGTAAAGACAACTTTAACTTATTCTTTTTATTCAACGAGTCGTCGACCATTCAAGATACCTGTTGACTTAATATCTTTATTTGGCAAGCTTTTGGCATCTTGTAACCAACAAGTTTGAAACTCAATAACTTGCAAAATTCTTTCTGTAATGAATTCATCTTTATTATGCAAGTGTATCTTATTGAAGTTGAGTTTCATTTTCAAGGAAGGTGTTATTTGGGTTTTTTTTTGTTAGAGTACTGTTCTTTATGGACTTGGAATTTGTTTAATTTTTCTCATCAAACTCAATAACTTTTAAAATACTTGATGGAATGACATCCTTTTTGGTATGCAAGTGTATCTTATTGATATCAGGCCACAGGTTCAATGTAGGTGTTATTCCGAATATTTTTGTCCGAGGTATTGAGCTTTTTTAACTAGAAATTTGTTACATTTTTATCATCCATCATGGCTCATTGCAAACTCGCAATTTTTTTTTTTGTTGTGGCCTAATGAAACCTTTCTTGAAAACCCTTATAAAGTGAAACATCAGGCAGTCTGAGGAGATTCACTCTGGCAATATTCAGCTTGCTTCCCAGTGAACTGAATATTGCTGGAATGAATTTTTGCTGCATAATAGAAAGAGAATCATGCCTTAGACTGCTGGTATAATTGTGATATGATATTGACCCTTTACCTAATGAATCAGCCACAAAGTTTCAACAAAACCATATCGTGACCCCTCGCTCATTCCAATGAGTCATCACATGGTATGGTTTTGTTGTAAGCTTTTTAAAAATTAAAAAAAATATGTTTAAAATAATAAATTTTGATATCATGTGCATTGGGTGAAGGATTAATAAAGGAAATATTAAGTAAAGATTCTTTCAGTGTACATTCAAGTAACTATTTATAGCTCTTAGAGGGAAGTTTCCTTGTTTGTGCCCAAATTTATGCTTGAAGATCTTTGAATTTCACATCTTCAGCTCCCTGATAACTTCGAAAATATGTCTGGAAGATTCTTGGGCCAGTCCAACAAAACCTCAGTGGTTGTATTTTTAGAATTCTATTTTATTTCGATGAAGTTAACAGACCGAAATGAATCGTTAGCATTTTTTAAGACATGGCAATTTATCGGTTAGCAGCTTGTCACAGCTTCTAAAATACACAGTGGATGCATGTTAATTAAACAGCCACTTTGCCAATGAAAATTTTTCAAAATATTCTGCAGGAATTTTGTCACTTTCCTGTATTCTAAGAGATAAACTGGTCATTTACTCTCTCAATCTTGTTTGACAGAGCTCATGGAGATTAAATGCCAGTTTTGGATGTACTGAGGCCTAATCGATCTATAAACAAGGGGAATTTGGTGATTGTCAGCCAATATCAAGGTAATTTCTTGACATATTGTAAGCTTTTTATTCAGTTAACAGAGTTTACTCGATAACCCATGTGCAATTTAACAGGTGAACTTTGTACTGAAGCTATGTAAATGAATTTGTATTTGGAATTTATATTCAATTAATAGGATATTCAATTAAGCGATTTCCAGTTTAGTAGGCTCCACTGTAAAGATTCGTTTCAGTCATAAAAAGACAGTTCAATTCTGGAGAATACAATTTTAAAGTTTTATTTATTTGGGTCCTGGAAACTCTTTGAATTAGCTACTAATTCTAGTACTGGATCCTTGGAAGATGTAAAATGTGTTTTCTTTGGTTAAGATAGTCTGTCAGGTAATGAGGCAAAAATAAAAAAAATTCTCGATTCTTATCTGACCACTTCAGAGATTTTTTGTTGAACTTTGGAAAAAATTAATGCATGCAAATCATAATCAAGCTCAAAGATTTTAACCAACTTTCAAGACACAATTAATTTTATCTTTTTTTTTGTACTTCCCAGCTTGGTAACATTCAACAACTGTACTACTAGTACTAGACAACAGTGAATATTGTGGCCACTTGCTAGAAAAAACACATAAACGGAAAGCTAATTTATTTTGTTGAAAGACATTGAGATGAAAGTTTAATTTAGTCTTTTGAACTATTTATTTATTTATTGATGTTTAAGGTCACTTTCAGCATATATTCTGTTGAACTGAATCGAGAATTCATCTTAATAATAGGCCTAATCATAAAACACTGCTTCAACAAGAAAACTAAGATAAGTTTTTTTCTTCTGACTTGTTGATCGTAGTTGAATTTTGTAACAAATATGAGGGTGGTAAACTGCGAGAGTACATAACATTTCATCCCATGTATTTAGTGATTTCAGTATTTTCAAGAATAAAATTGGCATCCAGCACATTTTTGTAAAAAGAAGTTGGAGGATGAAATTCATAGAAGTTTTTTTAGTTCCCCACGGGTTCATTGTGAAGGCAACTTATCGATTGCACTCCGTCCATCTGACTGTTACCACCTGTATCTCCAAGATAGTTGAATGTTGGCATTTCAAATTTTCAACGTTAATCAGACATGGAAAGATGGTGCAGGTCAATTTTTGTTTGTTGGAAATTGGGTGTAATTAGTTTTCTGCCTAGAACTTCTAAACAACTTTTCCGATTTCAATGATTTTTGGTACTATGGAGATGTAGCAGCATAAGATAAATAACATATCATACAGTTTTTTTTCTGATGCGTAAATTATGCAAATTAGATGTACTTAAGCTTCTTTTTTTCTCAGCCACTTTTGTATATATTATGTTGGTGTGTCCTGTTACCACCTGTATCTCAGGGACGTTTCTATGCTTTTGTTTCAAATTTTCAGCAATGATCAGACATTATGTACATTTGATGCACGTCAATTTTTTTTGGAAAAAAAATTCAAGCTGGTCTGATTGATGGCCATTTTTGTTGGAAATTGCGTGTAATTAGTTTTCGGCCTAGAACTTCTAAACAACCTTTCCGATTTCAGTAAGTTTTGGTATGGAGGTGTAGCAGCATAAGATAAATATATCATACATTTTTTTTTTCTCACGCATAAATTAAGCAAATTTAATGAACTTAAGATTTTTTCAACCATTTTTGTGTATATTATGTTGGTGTGTCCTGGTACAACCTGTATCTCAGAGTCGCTTTGACACTTTTGTTTCAAATTTTCAGCAATGATCAGACATGTAAAACTGCTGCACATAAATTTTTTAACAAAAAAAAATTTCAGATGGCCGACTGCCGGCCATTTTTGTTGAAAATTGCTTGTAATTAGTGTTCTGCCTAGAACTTTTAAATGATATCCCCGATTTTAATCATTTTTTCGTACATGTATGGCTGTGTAACAGCATAAGCTAAACAGTTTGGTAACACCCCCAACCATGGGGGACTGTTGTCTGATCGCTGGTTGCACTTTTTCATACTAGCTTAATAACATATTTTTGTTTTAACTCTCAATCCGCTGAGTATTTTCAAGATATTTTTCATCATATTTAGTCATGGTTGCTGTGAAACAACCTTGACTAGATTTGATGACAAATTCATTTAACTTAAACTCAAGAAATGAATGGGGGAAAAATCCATTCAATTTACTGGGAGAAAAGTTGATTAAAGGTGCCCAAATTATCCTTATTTCAATGGCAAAAGAAATCCTTTCTTGGGCAGGAATATCCATCAGCAGCCCGCAAGGGGTTAAGGTCGAAATATTTGTGATATATCAAAAATTATACATGGACCATGACTGATATGTGTCAAGATTAAATGTGATATCCTCTAACTACCTAATATGAACAGAAGACAACACTAGCCAGAAAATTTCTGAACTAAAAAGTTCCATTTTTTTTCCCTCCAAAACATATCTTCTGACCCCTAATTGAAACGAGCTCAACAAGCTATGTTTTGGGGGCAAAAATTGAAAAAATAATAAAATTTGAATGGCAATTTCTGTGAATAACACAGGCTGGTTAGGCCTAACAAATATAAAAATCTGTTTCCCATGCCCTCCTGCATGGTCCTTTTGGCTGCCACATGCCCTCTTTTTATAACCATTATGCAAACTTTAAAAAAATCAAAATTAAACTAGATGAAGTGATTGTGCCCGCACAATACACAGGATTTTCCTCCTATTATCAGTTCCTGGGCTTTTTCGTCTCAAAATTGTGAAGAACGCAGAAAAATGGATTTTTGATGAGCCTATTAACACATTGACGGTAGACGATATAATGTCAAGATTTTTTTTTACAGAAACCCTGTTGTTTGATGTAAATCACTGGGGTCTTCTCGTTTGACCAGCAGCTATTGTTCAGGAGAGAAGTGTGATAACTACCATGATATTTGGAAGGTTGTTGTCGGGTTTTGGGGTTAGGACAGAGAAATGTGCAGAGGGGTAATGTCCAGAGGGTCATAGACTCCTAGTATAAGGACAAAGTCTTCCCGAGAATATTTTGCAAAGTTCAGTACTCTTAAGATTCAATCTGAGCAGTTGTAGCATGTGCTGCCCTATATTGGAGAGCTTTTGTGGGGGCTCTAAGTTGTATGAAATTGCACTGGGTCATTTTTTGGGGGGGGGGACTTGCCCACTCCCCCCCCCCTTAATTTCGTGGCTACACTACTGAATCAAAATAGCAGCAATGTCGGCAGGACCTCTATGCAGTATGCCAGCTCCCAGAGGTCGCATCTAATGAAATTCTGTACTGACCACCAAGGCTCCATACATTGGAGCAACCATAGCCATTTCAAACTGCGCGTTATTACTATGTCGACCTCATTAAATGTCAACGAGTGAACGACATTTGGCAAAAAATCCATGTCAGTTGTAATTCCCATTCAGAAGTATAATTCCAGGCCTTCGTGGTGCTGTATTACTTTTGTCTTCCATGTCAGAATGTTAGAAAGCAAATGGGTTTTTGCAGGTAGGTAACTGTCCGGATATTTCCTGTAATCAGACACCCAAAAGTTTCAATGATTTTTCACTCAAAACGTAAAATGACACTGAACGCCTACCCAGTATAATCTAAAAGTGCATATTTTTCTGAATATAACTGTTCTCTGTCATAAATGCATGTATTTAGATCCGAGTGCCAGCATGTCTCAATGTGACAGACACAAATTGTCATTACGCCGTGTTGAGCAGTGCAGAGGCTTCTAACCACGTGAAGTGAATGACAATGTGTTTTTGAAACAGATGGCTTTGGCAAGAGAATTGTGATGAGTACTCTCCCTTGATGTGCAGAGCTTTGTTTTCAGCATCGGATTCCAAGTTTCCTTTCTTGCTTTCACAATTCCGTTTTTTGAAGCGTTTTGTTTTCGAAATAACAGCATATCAAAATATTTCTTTATTGAGTAAAAATTCTTCCAATATATTTACCACTATGTATTATTCTTTGGTGTTTTTTTCACCAAATTTCTTGCCGGTACCCAAGGTAAACTATTTGATTGATTGATTGATTGATTGATTTATTTATTTATTTTGCAATATACAAAGTTAGAGATGTACACATATGATGACAAAAAACCCCCCAAAAAACAAAAAAAAAAAACTGTTGGCACAAAGTACATGCATATTGCAAGGAGATGGCAGAGTCTCTTGGACTGTCTTCCTGTCACCCCCGCGATCTGAAGAAGAGAACATACATACATAGGTCAACAACATATTTACACAGTTTCGATATTGTGTAATTTTTTTGTGGATGGTCCAGGAGTATATGACTGTGCAGTTTGCTTTAGTTCTTTTTTTTTTTTTTTGGTAGGATCCAGGGACTTATTATTTTTAGTCGAGTTGTGACGAAGTCAAACTCGACTTATAGTTTGGTGAATGGCGGGCGGGCGGGCGGGCGGGCGGGCGGGCGAGCGGGCGTAAACAATTGGTTTCCGGATGATAACTTGATAGTGGTTCAACTCACATTCATTAAACTTCATACGTAGGTTGGTCTTGGTGGGAGGAAGAACCCTATTGATTTTGGACATGCTACGTCGAAGGTCAAGGTCACAGTGACCTTGAACGTAGTAAATCTTAAACAATTGGTTTCCGGATGATAACTTGATAATGGTTCAACTCACATTCATGAAACTTCATAGGTAGATTGGCCTTGGTGAGGGGAAGAACCCTATTGATTTTGGACTCGCTACGTCAAAGGTCAAGGTCAACGTGACCTTGAACATAGTAAATCGCAACAATTCCTTTCCAGATGATAACTTGATAGTAGTTCAACCTACATTCATGAAACTTCATAGGTGGGTTGGCCTTGGTGCGAGGAAGAACTCTATTGATCTTGGACTCACCAGATCAAAGGTCAAGGTACAGTGACCTTTAACATAGTATATCGCAACAATTGGTTTCCGGATGATAACTTGATAGTGGTTCAATCTAGAGTCATGAAACTTCATAGGTGTGTTGGCCTTGGTGCGAGGAAGAACCCTATTGATCTTGGACTCACCAGGTCAAAGGTCAAGGTCACAGTGACCTTGAACATAGTATATCGCAACAATTGGTTTCCGGATGATAACTTGATAGTGGTTCAACCTAGAGTCATGAAACTTTACAGGAGTGTTGGCCTTGGTGCGAGGAAGAACCCTATTGATGTTGGACTCACCAGGTCAAAGGTCAAGGTCACAGTGACCTTGAACATAGTATATTGCAACAATTGGTTTCCGGATGAGAACTTGATAGTGGTTCAACCTAGAGTCATGAAACTTCATAGGTGTGTTGGCCTTGGTGCGAGGAACTGATGTCACAACTCGACATTGGATCGGTGATCCTGAGTGGCATTTTTTAGTTTTTTTTTTTTAATGGAAGGTTAAGGGTTAATATCACATTTTAAGGATTGTCCTGATATTTTATTCAGAGCTAATAAATAAAGTTGTCTTGTTTCAATTCATTGGGGCGTGCCTTTTGGCACTCTCCAACAAAGTGCAATGGACGATTTTATTAATCGAGTTGTGACGAAGTCAAACTCGACTTATAGTTTGGTGAATGGCGGGCGGGCGGGCTGACGGGCGGGCGGGTGGGTGGGCGGGCGTAAACAATCGGTTTCCGGATGATAACTTGATAGTGGTTCAACTCACATTCATTAAACTTCATACGTAGGTTGGTCTTGGTGGGAGGAAGAACCCTATTGATTTTGGACATGCTACATCGAAGGTCAAGGTCACAGTGACCTTGAACGTAGTAAATCTTGAACAATTGGTTTCCGGATGATAACTTGATAATGGTTCAACTCACATTCATGAAACTTCATAAGTAGATTGGCCTTGGTGAGGGGAAGAACCCTATTGATTTTGGACTCGCTACGTCAAAGGTCAAGGTCAACATGATCTTGAACATAGTAAATCGCAACAATTCCTTTCCAGATGATAACTTGATAGTAGTTCAACCTACATTCATGAAACTTCATAGGTGGGTTGGCCTTGGTGCGAGGAAGAACTCTATTGATCTTGGACTCACCAGATCAAAGGTCAGGTCACAGTGACCTTTAACATAGTATATCGCAACAATTGGTTTCTGGATGATAACTTGATAGTGGTTCAACCCAGAGCATGAAACTTCATAGGTGTGTGGGCCTTGGTGCGAGGAAGAACCCTATTGATCTTGGACTCACCAGGTCAAAGGTCAAGGTCACAGTGACCTTGAACATAGTATATCGCAACAATTGGTTTCCGGATGATAACTTGATAGTGGTTCAACCTAGAGTCATGAAACTTTACAGGCGTGTTGGCCTTGGTGCGAGGAAGAACCCTATTGATGTTGGACTCACCAGGTCAAAGGTCAAGGTCACAGTGACCTTGAACATAGTATATCGCAACAATTGGTTTCCGGATGAGAACTTGATAGTGGTTCAACCTAGAGTCATGAAACTTCATAGGTGTGTTGGCCTTGGTGCGAGGAACTGTTGTCACAACTCGACATTGGATCGGTGATCCTGAGCGGCATTTTTTTATCACATAATCCTACCATTCGACGGTAGCATGCAATAAATGTTTGTGTTACACCAGTGTAATAAAAGTAAAAAAAGGCCACAAATGGAACATCAGCATGTTGATGTATAATCTCTGAGAAGAGAATCTCAAACGTGCTCCCATCCAATATCGAAAACTTGATTGACTCGTCAAGCAGATCCCATCTGCAACTCGCTAATGCCTGTCGCAGATGAAATCCACTTGACTCGCCTTCCAAACCTCAACACTAGAGGAGAACGCATCAGTGATCCTCTCTGTCATGCGCAATTAACCTTGTACACATTCACTGCATTTGGGATTACTACATTTCACTTCCTCTTGATATTCATCGAGTATTTTATTAACTAGATGTTTCTTAAAGCTTGCTCTGCTAGGAATTCTTCTTATTTCATCGTCAATACCAGACCATATATGAATAAATGAGAAAACAGGCAGTTGTGTGGAAAAGGAGGTCTTTGGTGTTTTACACGTCAATTCCCCGAATTGTCGCGTGCCACACTCAGATATCGTGAAATAATCTTGAAACGATATTGTGGGACATCACTGTTCACCGGATTGGCAAAGCTCAACTAACTTTGTGTCAACTCAAGAAAGTCGCCCGCTTTTCATGAATTAAGGTGGACCAAAAATTGACCTTCTGGACCCATTTTAGGCGGAACAGTATGGCCCTCCTGCCATTCTGACAATGACAAACATGGATTTTTATGACCACAACATGTGTAGGCCTAAAATCGAGATTAACCAATCATGTATTCTGTTGTCACTTTAGGGGAATTCCACCAGACATTGGTCATATTTCCCCAACCCTTCCTGTTGCTTCTTATCTACATGTACGTCGCAGGGTAGATGAATAATTCTCAGTTATTTATCTATGCCATGAGCTCTTATGGTGAAAGCCTGAAATTGAAACGCGGTACCAGAAGGCAACTTCCCCGGCCCGAAGTCAGCAGTATTTAAAAATTCGACATGGGTGTGGGGGGAGGGGACAATTGTGTACCTAAGGCTAATTCGAACTTGGACCCAAAGTCCGTAATATATAAGGCATACCCAAAATGCACAGCCCCGCCGAGGTGAGGGAGGGTATTGGAGGGGGTCCCCCTTCCCGATTTTTTTTAATAAGAGTCAATGATAACTATTCTAGAGCCTCATAATGCCTCATTTGAGGCTTGTCATGGCTGTGCATTTAGTCAATGGTTAACACAATAGGCCTGCTTTTTAAGCGAACGATCTTTTGGTTCGCCTGGAGGTCGTCTGAATTGAAAAATACGCGAACGAAAAATGGGTTGCTTCGAAATCCCCGACGGTTCGCGCAAAGTTTTTGAGGGTTCACATAAATATTGCTTGTAATGATGAGCCCTATACGTGTGAGAATTGTTCCAAATCGCTTCGTGGATTGCCGCAAAAATTTGATACAGTCCGATTCGGTAATGGCATCCAGGCTAATTAGGGATGTGTTGCTATGTAATGTCTACACAGTTATTAACAATCAGGCAATACCGTCGGAAATTCGGAATTGCCACCGTCATCAAATTCTATGAGGGTGGGGGAGGGGATGAGTAGCTGGAGTCACATTCCCATAAAAAATAACAGACTCTCAGTGTTCTACTTTCGATTTCAGTTTAGGATACAAAATACCATGTAACATTATGAACAACGTTCACTGAAGTTGAGGTCGCCAGGTGCAAAATGATCAATGTTTTTCAGACGTGTTTCCTGGTTTAGACGCCAGAGTCTGTAGAGTCTAATGAGTGTTTGCCTTGGGTGGGGGGTGGGCAGTTGCGTCGGATAGTTTTACGGGTGGAATAATGGCCACTTTAACCCGTCTCGTAGTACAGTTTTGTCAGGTCAAAGTGGTGATCAAAAAAAAAAAAGTTTGTTTTTTGATAAAAAATTTTCAGTCCAAACCGGACCAAAAAATTTCCAGGTAAAAAGAAAAATTGTTTTCGTCTCAAAATTGAACAAAACACATAAAAGAACAAAAACAAACATTTCCGGATTTTGGTCGAAAAGTCCGAACCGGAGTGGTAGTTCTCCAGCCATCAGAAGCCAAGTGAAATAAAACCCTATTCCCATGGGGTGGGGAAAGGTTTAAAGATACCGTGAGTGTTGCCATTTCAATCACGGAAGCCTTATACGATTCAAGAACGCCGAGTATTCTCATGCCGAAAAGAGGGTGTACAGACCATTGAGAGGCCGAGAGTGTATTTTGGCGACCGCCCGAAGCCAAACGCAGCAAAATTGTGCTTCCAAACTAAGGGGAATCTTTTTACCTATATATGGGCTACACATTCTCAATCACCACCGCTTTTAACCCACTCCGGTAGTACAGTATAATTAGGTCAAAGTACCAGTCTGAAGACCGATTTTTCATTTTTTGGTGTAGTGTAAAAAAAAAAAAAAAATTTTCGTCTCAAAATTGAACAAAACACATAAAAAACAAAAACAAAAATTTCTGGATTTTGGTCGAAAAAGTCCGAACCGGAGTGGTAGTTCTCAAGCCATCAGAAGCCAAGTGAAATAAAACCTTATTCCCATGGGGTGGGGAAAGGTTTAAATAGACCGTGAATGATACCATATGAATCACGAAATCCTTATACAAGTCAAGAACGCCGAGTATTCTCTTGCCAAAAAGAGGGTGTACGGACCGTTGAGAGGCCGAGAGTGTACTTTTGGCGACCGCCCGAAGGCAAACGCAACAAAATTGTGCTTCCAAACTATGAGGAATCTTTTTACCTATATATGCGCTACACTTCGCAATCACCACCGCTTTTAACCCACTCCGGTAGTACAGTATAATTAGGTCAAAGTACCAGTCTGAAGACTAATTTTCGTTTCTTGGTGGTTGTATGTAAAAAAAAAAAAAAAAATTTTTCGTCTCAAAATTGAACAAAACACATAAAAAACAAAAACAAAAATTTCCGAATTTTGGTTGAAAATTTCGAAGTCCGAACCGGACCAAAAATTTTCAGTTTAAAAATTTTTTTTTTTTTCGTCTCAAAATTGAACAAAAGGCATAAAAAACGAAAAAAAAAAAATTTCGATTTTTTGGCCGCCATTTTGGATTAACGAAAAATCGAAACGAAATTCTTTCGATTTTTTTTTATAAAGCGGTGTTACTTCCTTCAATTTGGAACCCTTTCAGAGGGCTCTTTATATTTAAATCTCGATATTTCAATCCAAAATGGCCGATTTTCGAGATAACTTTACGTTTTGTGAAAAATTTTGGCAGAAAACATAAAAAATGGAAAAAAATACTGATTATATTTGTTTTAGACAAGAGTAATTCTGACAAGTCTGTCAAAAAATTAAGCCGATAGCTTTTTTCCTTCATGAGATATTGGCCTACCAAGCTTTGGGTGTTTTGAGGCGTTTTTGCCCACCAAGAAACATTTTCCCCCGAATACTGATGGTTTTATTTATTAGAACTCATGGCCGTTATTGATCGTGCAAAGTTTGAAAAAAATCTTAAAGACCGTTTTCGAGAAAACTCTTTCCCCGATGTGTTGGAGAAAAAAAAAAAAAAAAAAAAAAAAAAGAATAATAATCTTGGCAATAACAAATAGATTTTCCTTTCAGGAAAATCCAAATGATTTATGTCTGACATTTTACCCAAGTTAATAAAGTTGATAATTTGTTTCTTTAGTGCAACAAGGTTTTGCAATGCTTTAGCATTGCAAAGCCTTCTTGCACTCAAGGAAAGGAATACACCACCGCCCATGCTGTTCTGTAGATTATGAGGTCTAAAACATAAAAGGAACCAAGAACATAAACTTTTGATTGCAAAGAAATAAGTACAAAAATAAAAAATAAAATGAAAAACCGCCCACCCACATGCAATTTTACAAAAAATGGTATGACAAACAGAAAATCTACTTTGTGGGGTCTTATGGCCATTATGTACATGAAAGGTTAATAGATTCTAAATTGTTAATGTTGGAGATTCTGTTAAAGCCCCGGTTTCATTGTTATAGTAATTGTATTTTAGTATTTTATTTCTTTTGGTGTTTTTTTAATTAAAATTAAAACTGTTTAGTCCAGCAGAAAAGGGGGGCTGACCCAAAATTCTCTGTTAAAGTTTTTTTCTTTGTTGATTATTCATCAGTAGGATATCTGCAATGATTTCTAGGGGGGTGTGGACTTCTCACCATTGAGCATTTTTTTTTATTCCAAGATGGCCACCATTTCCCAAAGTTTCACGCACAAAATCACTGTAAATTCGTATGCCTTCTTTTTTGATAATTTATATGTAGGTGAATGCAATAGAACCCATGCTGTAAGCTCTAGTGAACATTATTGTTCATCCATTTACCAAAAACACATCTTGGCCCTTGATAACGAAGATGGCCATCACAATGGCCGCCAAGATGGCAACCATTTCTTTTGGCTATGAGAGTTTTTACAACTTCTCAAGCTTTCAGTCAAATATCATCAAAATAATATTGAACGAGACCAGGCTTTATCTTAAGGTATTCTGATTTAGATTAAAGGCAGGTATGATAATACAGTCGCCCAGGTTTGTTAGAGACGAACACCGAACTTATTCTCGTTTGAACCGTATACTGGAGGGAAATACAAACTCTTAACAATGTGCCTCTTATTAAATCAGAAGAGTCATAATTTGTTTAATGTGCAACTCATTTGCACATACAACAAATTTTGATCTTCTGAGCTGAAAAACTGGAATAGGACAACTTTTAACTCTTAGAAGCTGGGAGTAGTCGAGTTTTCTCGACTGTGATGTGAGGGCATCAGGTAATCTGACTGTGACGGCTCACTTATCTCTGGGCTGGGAGAAACGTAAACTCTAAGCAGGTGCTTCTAGTCAAATGCTGTCTACCTGAACAGGCAGATGACACTTGACTAGGAGCACCTGCTTCACTGTAAGTTTTTCGCGGTGTGTAATGTTCAATAATTTAATTAGGATTTCCTAGGTTTCTAGGAGCTAATTGTCTAAAACCGTCACCATGACTTCACGACTCAGCCTCGTCTCCATCCACACTTGGCCGGGTGATTTCATTTTGACACCCAGTGTCTCCTTCACATGAACAGAATGAAGTGCAAGGAAGTCCAGCTCTTTAACAGCCACATCTCTTGGTTACACAGGGGATATCAGAAGAACATGTGCACCTAATTAACTTCAGAATGCTCTCAGGGGCCATTTCCATACCAAATGTTGAAATGGTTGGGATAAGAGAATCACCATCTTTGGACCAACCATAGTCAGTTGGATGAAGCTCTGGTGGTGTCTCATCAAGTGCGTGCCTCCAAATGCAAACCTGTAGATGGCCCTTTTGAAATTCTCAGTGATTGTTGAGTCAGTTGGTGGCAAAGAGCTCAATTTAGGCACTGAATTCTACTAGACCACATCTTGCAGCAAGCTTCAGTGGTCGAATCACACGTTGGATATCCATAGCAGGCCAATATGATTGGTGTTACATATTTCAGAACTTGTTCAAATGGAACAGTCAAGGCTGCCAATAGAATGTTTCTGAGTCTTCAGTACTCTCAAGGCACCACACTTTCCAACCCCGAAAAGTGTTGCAACCGTGTCACAACCGGTCAAACCACACATGTGAAGAAAGTCTCCTACAATGTCACAGTTTTTATCATGCGTCTTGTTGATATATATAGTATTTCGTCCTATGGGTGGAGCGACCATCATCACCTGGCCTGATATGTATCCGGAATGGTAGAAGTGAAAGCAACATTATGAATGTGTCAGTGTCATCTGCTATAACAAGTGACGACGCAGCTCCCACTTTTGCCACCTGGTTAACAATGATGGTGTCTCCTTCCTCATGTGTGCACTCAGGTCATCTCTTTGAATGCATATACCGCTGTTCACCTCTACTGGCACTGGGTCTTTTCCTGTTAAAACTAGCTTATGACCAGTTTCACAAAAGCATTTTCTTTGAAGAAGTAAATCCTCAACAATGAGATCGACGAGTTGAGCTTTATTTGCCGATACTGTCAGAACAATCTTCTGTGGTGGTAATCAAGTGGTTGCTTTCAATGTGAACACCCTACTGGCTCCTTCATCTCTTCCCAGCTGTGTTGATTCTTTGATGCTATTCTTCTGGTAGCGATCGAACACAAGATAGACATCAGTTGTTGTCATCTTTGCTGTCACATAGGACCAGAATTTATCAAGATAGTCCTGCACAATCCCAAATGATGGCCAGGGCACAACCCACAGTATTGCACAACCATCAAGGAAGGTTGCCTGGGCTTCTTTACTCTCAGATGAACTATCTGGCATATCCACTCGAATTGCATTCTTCAGATTCGCTTTGCTTTTTGCCTCCTGTAGCTGCCTATTCGATGCAAACATGGATGCTGAGTATGGGGGCTAGTTCATATGAAAGCATCTCATCGATGTCCAAGTTTCGACAGCTGTTCTGCAAACCCATTGCTCTTGCATATATTACTTTGATGTCGAACACTTTAGCATCACCGATATTGATGTGTTTGTGGGCAGTGGCCATCATGTTGACATTTCTGGTTATTTTACTGTGAAAGCTTGATGGCCAGCCTTTCTCGAAATCTTCATTTGTTTCCGGCCTAGTTCCAAAGCTTTATCGACATTAACTCTGGTTTGTCTGATGTCTGTCCAAACTCAACATTGATCAGACCTTCAGGATGTTGACTTGGATCGAAAGGATCAATGCACAACTCTAACTTAGCTCTTAGTGCACAGCGGTCAGCTACTGTACGTTTAGATCATTCATTAGATGAGATGACCATATCTGAGTATGCAGTATGTCTTCAGAAGAAATTATGTTTTTCTGTGAATGAGATTTGAATGTGTGGCAGGTTTCCGCCATATTAAATGGGGAGAGATTGATCAGTGGTCAATGGCAAGTATTATGCATACTTTCTGACGAGTATGTGATGAATAAATCACTTTGAATGATGGGAAGTTCCAAGACATTTGAATGAGGCTTTACAAAATCATGTCACCATCTTGGGTTTTAAGACATAGCAAATCTTGTACTGTAACATACATGGCCAGAATTACTCACTATACCTGAAAGTAAAGAGATTATGAATTTTTCTGCCTGGAGGTGATAAAATATAGGTGTATGTAAATTTTCAATGAAATCGTGGGACAATTTTTGATAGGTGATGGCCATCTTGGATTTAAAAAAATTAAAAAGTCCACACCCCCCTAGGAATCATTGCAGACACCCCATTGATGAGTAATCAGCAAAGAAAAAAACTTAAACAGAGAATTTTGGGTCACCCCTAAAATAGGTCCTTTTCTGCTGGGCTAGTTGGTTAATTTGAAATTCAATTCACTTATATTTTTAATGTCATTCATCATTGGTGCATGTCAGATTGTAAAATAAAAAGTGCAATGTTTTCTCGACATCGTTGCAGCAACACTAAAAACATGACTCCAGCTGACAGTTGAAACATGTGCCAACTCATTTGGCTTGTACCACTAGATATTGTATATTTTTGTATCTTATTTGTAAAATGGATTAAAATATATATTCTGGAAGTTACGAATTAAATACTTTGAACATTTTCTTCAAAAAAAACATTATATTGCTGTTGAAATAATAAATTTAAAGCTTTGACTTCTCTTTATTTTTATTTTTCTTTAAATCTTGTAAACCTTTGAAGCCTCGGATTAATTTTTATAATAATTACAGTACGTGGGGAGTGTATTATCATTAAATCATCCACAGAGTGGAGATTCCACCCAAGCAGTAACTGCAAATTTGTTGCAAAGCATAACCAGCACCAGCAAAGTTTCAGCCAATGGACCTCCGGGTTAAACCCGGAGGTCCATTGGCTGAAACATTGCTTCTGTTTTTTGTCGATATGTACAAAATTTGAAAGTTATAGCTTGGGTGATAACTCCACTCCATGGGTGATTTAGTTACAATCCACTCTCCACGTACTTACTAGCTCGCGTGTACACATCTCCAGGTGACTTCGCAATGTTTCCACATTGATGCAAAACATTGCCAAATGTAAATGCATCCTACCAATTGAGTTCTCAAGGAAAAATGCATCAACATAAATGCATCCTATCGGTTGAGTTCTTAAGAAAGAATACACATGGTGGCAACATTTTCAAAGCAATATAAAAGTGGCAGTAGAAGAAGATGAATCATATGCAGTCATGGAATTCTGACGCAAGCGATTTTTAGCTTGCCTTAACCGCTCACGCAATTTAGTCCAGCACAAGCCTTTTTTTGCTCACCTACTTTCAGCTATTTTTGACGGTGACGTGCCATGGAACGTGTGTACAGAATATGCTGGGTACATGTGTGAGTCGGCCACTACATGTACCAGTCCCCCTGAACTTCTTGATCGATCTGACCACACTGGGGTGGAGGGGATAGTAAAAAATGAATACAGGTTCATTCATTAACATTTTATTAATTCATTTAAAATTGATTGGCTTGAATGCACTCGAAGAAGAAATTACCCAACCCGGTATTAACCCTTTACCCAACGCAGACGATATCAAAATTTATTATTTTAAATTTAATTTTTTTAAATTTAAAAAAAAAAATCGAACAAAACCATATCATGTGACCCCTCATTGGAACGAGCTCAATTAGCTTGTTCCAATGAGGGGTCACATGATATGGTTTTGTTGAAATATTTTGAAAAATTTAATTTTTTCAACTGCTCAATTTACATATTACACGGGCGGATGCGGGCAATTCTTTAGGTAAAGGGTTGACTGAGTCTTTAGAAGATCTTTGTGAAGCAAAAAAGTGAAAAGATTTCAGGAGAGCAATTTGCTCGCCTAAGTAGGTTCCAGGTGAGCGATTTATTGCCACCCTGGATTTTTCAGAAATCCAAGCCTGCATAAGTACTTAGATTCAAGCAAGTTCAATGAAAAGCCACAGACTCTCAAATTCAGCATTAAACACCTTCAGCATTAAAAATTTGCTGCCTCTTAAGCATGAAGTATTTATTTATTTATTAACACTTTAACAACCAAGGTCATATCATGTCGGTGACAGTTTTATGCGTGGAGGAAGCCGGAGTACCCGGAGAAAACCACCAAGCAACGACGAGCAACTGCAAACTCCCCAACATCGTAACTCTGCACTGCAGCACAGGCAGGGTTAGATTGGTTGAAGACATGCGCACCATCGGCGTGCAGTATGCCTTTGTACACGACGTCATCGATTGCTCAGACAGTCATCCATCCAAGGACTAACCGGGTTCGACGTTGCTTAACTTTGGTGACCTGACAAGAACCGGTTACCACAATGCCACCATGTCCCCGTCTTGAGCATGAAGAAAAGAGATGGCATCTGAAAAATGAAATGAAAATACATTTTAACCTTTAAGGGCCTTATTCTGACTTTGATAATATTTTAATGCAAAGGAACATGTGCCCCAACATGCATTGTTTGGGTAAACTTCAAAACTTGTTTTCTAAGTACCTTGTCAGTTGTTTCTAGGCAAGTCTTGGCTGCCTCTGTAGGCAGCCAAAACTTGACTAGAAACAAATGCAAAGCCACAAGAGGTAGACTTTCAAAGTATAGCAAAAATGTATAAAAAACTCTAGGCCCTAAAGGGTTAAAGGGCTATATGTGTAGTACCGTAATATAAAGGGGTTTCTTTCTTGATAAGATCATGATCTGATTGTAACAAGAAAGAATAGCAATGTAAAGTGTTGCATATGTCCCCACCTGCAGTACCAATAGCTTATGCTCCTCACTGGCAGGGCTTTTATTTTGATGAGAATCTGAGAAACAATTCACGCAAATATTCGCGCAACAAAACCAAGTATCCATGTAGATTTTCACTGCACCTCTGCTAAGATTTACATGAAAAGAATTTAAAAAATTTAACCTTTTACTAACATAGCGGCTTCAAATTAACCAATACAAGGCTAACATGGCCTGAAATATCCTGACACTGTCAATAAAATTGTACAAATATGGTTGTCATTAGAACCGGCTCAATGAGCCGGTTCCATTGACATCCATATTTGAAAGGTTTTATTGGTAAATACTGTTTATTTTTTTTAAAAATTAGCAAATTCATTATATGTTTTAAGAGTTAAAAAGCTGTGTGTTGGTTGAAGGGTTAATATGTGTTAGCAGTATACAACAGGATTTCAACTGGTGGACTCATGGGTTCCTGGGACTCTCATGGCAGGTATGGATTCTTGCAAACATTTTCGCAAGAATCCAAGTGGATTCTCCCAAATTAAGATGAAATATATAAGTCCTGACTGGAGTGTTGGCACAAATGTCTTCGAGTTTGCAAAAACAAATGAACATACATACAGACCAACGTGGTTAAACTCCCCTTGCATACTCATTAAGCTTGGGCAATACAAAAAGTATTCAATTTTCTACTGCCAGGTAATGTAAGAAGTTCATTGGAACAGTTTTTCTAAGTCTAACTATGGTAAGTATGCGTGGATGAAACTCAACGATATGCTGATATCATTTTCAACCATATTGGTCTGTCACCCTACCAAAGGACATCAAAAACCAACAACCGATACTTGAGTTATAATGCAAAACATTTGTATGGAAAGTTTTCTAGGTGTTACAGGTGCCATAACTCTGGTATGTATGCATGGATGAAACTCGAAATATGTGGATATCCTTTCCCTTATGCTGTTCTCTCACTATACATACGAAAAGGCATTAAAATCCATGAACCGATGCTTGTTTTACAATGCAAAACATTTATAGGCTATGGAAAGTTTTATAAGTGTAACAAGGGTATTAGCGTTGGTATATATGTATAGGTGAATGAAACCTACAAAAATGCTGGTATAGCACTACATCAAAGAGCATCAAAATAAGACAACCGATGCTTGAGTTACAGTGCAAAATGTTTATACGTAAGTACAGAATTGCAGACAGAACCCTCTACTATATGCCCACTGAAACCTCATATGGAGGGTGGTTGCATTGTGGAAAGTATGTGTGAATGAAAACACGCAATATGCAGATATCCTTACAACCATGCTCGTCTACCATCATACCAAAAGGGGAAAAAATGCAACAACTGATGCTTGAGTTATGCAAAACGGTTGTATGGAAAGTTTTCTAAGTGTGACAAAGGCCATAACTCGGTATGTATGCATGGATGAAACCTGCAATAAGTGGATATCCTTTCCCCTTTGCAGGTCTCTCACTAAAGGACATCAAAATCTGATAACCGATGCTTGAGTGATAATGCATAACATCCATACAAAAATTGTCTTAGTGTAAGAAAGGCCACAAGGCCCATAACTCTAGTATATATGAGTGGACAAATTCTGCACTATATGGATAGCCTTTATGCCATGCTGGTCTGTCATCATACCAAAGGACATAAAAATCTGACAACCAGTGCCTGAATTATAATGCAAATTATTCGTATGGGATTGCGGATGGACGGTCGGAGCCCTAGCCTCTTTGCCCTCTGAAACCTCTTTCGGAGGTCGGGGCTCCATGGTAAGTATGCATGGATGAAACCCACAATATGCAGATATCCTTTCCAACCATACTGATTGATCACCATAGCAAAAGAGTGAAAGGACATCAAAATTCAACAACCGATGCTTGAGTTATAATGCGAAACATTAATATTCATATGAAAATTTTCTAAGTGTAAAAAAGAATGGAACCCTTGACTATATGGCTGCTAAAACCTACGTAGGTCGGGGCATAACAAATTTACACCATTGGATGAAGATGATGTAAACACTTTGCCAAAAATAAATGCAGCCTACTGTTTTGAGTTTTCAAGGACACATGGTGGCAATGTTTCAAAGCAGTTTGAAAGTGGCAGTTTGTGGCTATGTTGGGACTCGGGAGTATCTGTAAAATTGCTGAGAAATGTGAGCCACCATCACTTCAATAAGAAGCAGAATCGAAAGTAATTAGATTCCAGCATTACTGAAAAACCACAACTCTCAAATTCGCTAAATCGCCGACTCCCGATAGAAACTGGTGGTTGGACATCGGTGGAAATATCCGAGAGAAAATGTACATTGTGTGGAATGGACATAGGGGATGAAAATCACTATATTCTTGTTTGTAAAGAAGTGAAAGACCCACGACAACACCCAAATATGTTAAAAATCCCAAACCTTTTTGCTAGCTCCAATATGAAGGAAATTTTGAACTTGGCAAAATTTATAAAAAAAAATAACCACTTCCCTTGGCTGACTACAAGGTCATGTCACATAAAGAAGAAGGTTACCTCCAACCCTGTGATGCGGACATTGTGCGTGGGGCTGGGCTGCTGCTGGGTTGCTGTGGGCAGAGTTTTGTTTTGCTGTTGGCTGAAAGTAGCATTAGCCCCGTCCTGTAACTTTTTAATTTAGTGGATGTAAATCGGGTTCTGGGCTCTGCCCACCATGCCCACCGTGACTTGGTCGTGGCCCTACCTCTACATGTTGTTAACCCTCTATCCGTAAACACCCCAAGCCATATAATTCACGTTATTTTCCAAATAAACTCTCGGAGGAATGATGAAAATAAATTCGCCCTGCTTCTAGGCAGAGTGTGAGCTGTGGATGAGAGGCAAACAATGAAATTGTTACAACAATCTCAAATGACTGTGTTGGGTGAATAGTCGATGACTTTGAAATCTCCATCTCAGTCTGTGAAATCCAGGTAATTGCCAATGAGGCTGATATGATCAGGGTGATACAAAGGAAAATCTACACACATGTAATATATATTCAAGAGCATGTGTGTGTGTATATTTATATACATATCCCTATGCACTTATGGCACTATATATACAATATACATATGTTACATGTCAATATGTTTGTGAAGAGTGAGTGATGAATGTAGGTAGGTAGATTTGTATGTATGTACAGGTCCCTATAACTGTATATCTTGTTTATGCATGTGTATTACCAATTATGCCTGTATACAGCAATGCGTGTGTGCATGCCTGTATACTAACACAGTGCTGCTGTATCTAAGCATACCCAGTGTTGGTAGCATTGTTGTAGCAGTAATATTGGTAATGGTAGTAGTAACTACAGTGGCAGGATGGCTAGATGCTGCAGTAGCGGTGGGTAGGTAGTGATTGAGGTTGTTGATCATAGCAGCAACCTTGAAAAAAGGAAGTGTCCTGTTTAATACTTTGGGTATTATTTATATGATAAAAGATATGCCGAATCAGTGAAACTAAGTGGTAAATGTGAATATTGTGTCCACATACGATATTTTTTATGACTTCCTAGTATTCCTGGTCGACCCATCTTATACCTGAGTATTGCTGTATCAACCCTCCCCCCCCCCCCCCTCTTAAGGCCCTTCCCCAACACTCTCTGCCCCATTTCAACAGTAGGTTAATGAGGTTAGAAACCTCTCTATTGATATTTCGAACGTTCATACTGGGGTATAAGACGAGATAAATGCTTGAGTAAATATTCCGAAAGGGTAAGAAAATGGATTACACATTGCAACTTGTAGACTAAGCTGCGACCTATATGATTTCACTGGCACTAGACTATTGTTTGCTTCTGTGTTTCCGAAGGCATATTAGCAGTGTGGACAAATATTACCCTACATGAAAAGCCTATCACTTGGTCCAATGTAAGATAATGAAGCCGTTGTGGGATGGCCAGCCCAGCCTATGGATGGGCACAGTCAGAACAAATTTAGTGGCCAGATATTGCAAAAGTTCCTGAATCAATCAACTTTAGATACATCATGCAACACTGCACTCCTGTCACTGCAGCCAAAGTATTGAATTGCTGCCATGTTTGGCACCCTACTGGGTTCCTTCTACATTTGTGTTATGCTGCATCATATATGTTATGTAGCATTGTGCAGGGGTGGAAGGAATTTGGTGTGAGGGGGAACCATCAGTGCTTTTATATAAGGTATTGGTTGGTATCCCCCTCCAAGTAACAAATAAAGGCTCTACCAGCTGTTGGCTGTTTTTAGTTGTAGAATATGAGCGCACTTATTTGTATTTGTAGGGTCATTGAGTGAGAGTGAGTGTGCATGGGTGGGTGGGTGGCATTGGTGTGGGTGAAGGTGCGCATCTGCATCTGTGTCAGTGTGTGTGCCTGTGCAAGGAAGTATAGACACAAGGCTGTGTGTGTGTGTGTGTGATACAGGTGTGTGGAGGTGATGGGTATGTGTGTTCAGGTATGTGTGTATGTGTTGGCTGCTGGGTAGTGGGAAGAATGAGGACAGCCAACGCAACAGGTGATTACTGTAACTGTCTTGAAGCACACCACAGATGTGTACTTTTAATCATTTCTTTTTCACTTGTATATTGTAACCTCATTACCAAAAGTATGGTGAAAGGTTGAAAATAAACAAACAAACAAATAAGACAATGAGAGAATTTGAACCGATTTTAGAAAAAAGTTATGTGCCATTCTCATCCCTGTTTTTTGACAGTTGCAAGTTTACAGTATTATGGGTAGGAAATTGGAAGAGAATTTTGGTCAGAAAGCATCTCAGATATGATCCAGTCAAAATGTCTTGTCTGCTTTTGTACCCACTGTACTGTCACTGTGGGTGCCCCTTCAATGAAATAAGACATTGTTAGGGAAATTGAAGAAATTTCATATGAGCATGGATTATGTTAGATGTTGTTCAGATGAGAGTTGATGTTTTGTTACATCAAAGGCTGCTTATTACAAATGCATTTTGACCTATGTGTTTGCCTGTGCCTGGGAATTCCAAGTCAATAAAAACTTTTGTTAATTGATAGATAATTCATATGAATTTGGTGTTACATAACCAGCAACGATAAGACTGTTCTTGCAAAATGTTAGGCTCTGTGTATTGATGTTGATATAACAAGAAACAAGCCACAAGATGGCAAAATCCCCTGCCTGACAAAAAAAAGGAAGTGGACAGAAATGTTGGAAGGAAAATATGAATGAAATTGGGTGTATACCAATTATATTCAAGTTCTCGCGCTCAGGAAGTCATTATCAGCGAAACACCAAATTTTAAAAAAAAAAGGGGGCATAACTCCTACAGAAATCAACCAAAATTGGGTGACTACCCAATGAGAGCAAGATATTCCCAAAGAGTATGCCTTACCAAGTTTCAGGAAAATTTTACTATAGGTATTATTCAAGTTATGTTCAGAAAATGTTAGGAGAGAAAGAAGGTCAGTGTGATGCATGAACAGATGGATGGCACCTATTTCTAAACCCAAACTTTGTTTTATCAAATCTGATTTCATTATCACGTTCACAAAGTCTTTATCAAACAAACACAAAATTTTCAATAAAAGGGACATAACCTAACATAACTCACATAAATTGATAAAATAAAAGTCATTTTGAGACAAACACAGAGTTTTCATTAAAAATGCCATAACTCCAACAGAAATCAACAGAATTAGATGAATATACAATCAGACAGGAGGTCCTCCCATAATGTATGCCTATACCAAGTTGTATCAAAAGCCAATTATATTTGTACAAGTTATTGTGTTCACAAAGTCATTATGGGAGAAACAGCAAATTTTCAACAAAAAAGGGTTATCACCCCTACTGGAATTAGCAAAACTGAGTGAAAATCCAATTGAAATGAGATCTCACAATGTTTGCCTGTACCAAGTTTTTTCAAAGTGCAATTATACTTGTTCACGTTATCCCATCCACAAAGTCATGAGACAAACACTAGGTTTTCAACAAAAAGGGGCAATAACTCTTACAGAAATTATCGAAATTGGGTGTATGTCCAATCTGAGCAGGATTTTCCCACAATATATGCCAATACCAGGATACGGCTCGGGCTAGAGGCCGTATTTATGAACCGATCTTTACGAAACTTCTTGGGAACCTTTGTTATGACCGTGGGATGAGAACGAGTGTTTTTGGGTGCGGTCCGAAATTCAAGATGGCTGCCAGCCGCCATTTTGTACCGACGATGCAGAAATCTGTTTTTTGTACAGAACTTCCATATGAAAGCTCTGATTTGAATAAGACTAATTTTGATGTTTTTTGGTGTTACTTTCAGCACTGTGAGTGTCAATACGGCTCAGACTAGAGTCTGTATTTATGAACTGATCTTCACGAAATGGCTTGGGTACCTTTGTTATCACCTTGGGACGAGAACGAGTGTTTCTGGGTGCAGTCTAACATTCAAGATGGCTGCCAGTGGCCATTTTGTACCGAAATTAAGTCTAATCAGTTTTTTGTACACAACTTCTTTTCAGCTCAGACTGGAGGCCATATTTATGAACCAATCTTTACGAAACTTCTTGGGTACCTTTGTTATCACCATGGGATGAGAGCGAGTGTTTTTGGGTGTGATCTGAAATTCAAGATGGCCACCAGCAGCCATTTTGTACCAAAATTAGTGCAATCAGTCTTTTGTACAGAACTTCTGTATGAAAGTTCTGATTTGAATAAATTTTTGTATGAATGTTTAGTAATATGGAATACATCACATATTGTAAGGTTTTTTTTTTTCGTTCAGAAATTATGCAAATTAGATGAACTTTGATTTATTCAGTGCTACTTACACAATGTAAGCACACATGTCAATACGGCTCAGGGTAGAGGCTGTATTTATGAACCAATCTTCACAAAACTTCTTGGGTACCTTTGTTATCACCTTGGGACGAGAATGAGTGTTTCTGGGTACGGTCCAAAATTCAAGATGGCTGCCAGTGGCCATTTCGTACCGAAATTAGGTCCAATCAGTTTTTTGTCACAAGTTCTATACAGCTCGTATTTATGAACTGATCTTCACAAAACTTCTTGGGAACCTTTGTTTTCGCCTTGGGACAGGAACGAGTGTGTTTTGGGGTGCCTTTGTTATCACTGTGCTATGAGAAAAAATATTTTGGGGTTCAGTCAGACCCACTCTGGGACTCAAAGATTTCTTTTCTAGTTTAGCATCTGACTGTCACCCACCTTTACAATACTTTACCTATACATTTGTTACAGGCAACGGTCAGTATTTATGTACAGACCGTTACAATACTTTATATGTACCTTTGTTATCAGGTTATTACCTAGATGTTTGTCATTGCTGTGTCACATACTATACATGTACATGTCTTTGTCTTGACAAGTTGAGCTACAGTGTCATTGACACTTTCATTTTTTATACTACCAAACTCTGTTTGGGCAAGAAATAACATGATTTGAGAAGGTGTTGCTCTTTAATTTTGGCTTGACTGGAATGATTAGCAAAACAAGTTTATGTTGCTTTTTATTTCTTTAGTTACTGGTGTTTATCTGTTTGAGTACTAGAAACCTCTATCATGGCTCTACTGAAAAGTGTTCAAAACCACTTTAGTGGCTTTACAATGTAAGTATTTGCTGGTCATTTGCTCAGCAGTAGAACATTTTCATTTCACATGAAATTGCTTTGATACCATTTTTGGAGAGTGCCAAGAGGCAATTATAATAATGGATCCAAAAATGTTCCCTTATCAGAACTTTAAAGGTTGTGGAAGAGACAAAGAGAGGGAATCTTTGGTTACATCCTAAAAGTATCCTGTGGGAACCCTGGGAAGATAGTCAGTGCTTGTTTACTGTGGTAAACCCGCTCTAATTTCTGGTAAAATTGGACCCAGTAACCAATGCTTGGCATGGAAGTCCTCTAAAATGGGCAACATGGGTATAAACAATTGGCTAAACTTGACTTTATGCTCATGTCGCAGTCAATATTAGCCATTGGGCAGAAACATGGGACCTTAAACACCAATAAATAAATAAATCCTAAGAGTAAAGACTCTGCATCACCATCCCGCTGATTTATGATGAGATTGTAATGACAAGAACTGAGAGGAGAAATACAAATTTCAGATGACTTCATTTGACTCATGAAACATCCCCTGCCCCCACATACACACAGACCTTGATTCAATGTGGTGTACTATGATGTAAAAAAAAACTAATAAAGATAATATCTTTCTCTGTCTATCTCAATTATTTCTGGAAATAGTTGGGTGTGGTACACATGTCCCCTGTGTCCCCAGTTTCTGCTTCCCTATTTGAAAATAAATCTCACTTCCTCTGTTCGAAAGGTACATGGGCATTGCCAGGATTTTTCAAAAGGGGTTCAACTTTGATGAAAAAGGTACACCGGGGGTACACTTCACAAAGTTATTATCAAATGGAGCTCTCTGTTAGCCTTTTGGGGATTTATTTACATTCTCCGGGCGTGACAAAAAAGGGGTTTGTATCTTTTACTGGTCAGTTGCATATATTCATGCCAGTATTAATTTATTCTGTTTTCATTAGTTGTTTATTTTCATTTGGTTCCTTTTAATTTATTTATTGGTGATTTAGGTCACATACTTATGCACAATGGCTAATCATGACCGTGACAGTTTTATGGGTGTAGGAAGCTGGAGTACCTGGAGAGAACCACTAAACATCAACAAGCAACTCAGCTCCTCAACATTATAACTCTGTTCAAGCTCTGCTCAAGCAGGGTTACAGTGGGTGAAGACATGTGCACCGTCGACGTGCAGTACGCCTTAGTACACGGCGTCATCGTGCCCCCATGTAAGCAACCGGGATAAAGTGCCTTGCCCAAGGACATAATGCTGGTGGTCCCGGACGGGGATTGAACTCGGGACCTCTAGCATAGAAGTCCTATAGTCTACCATTGAGCCACCGCGATCCCTTCCTTTTAATTGATACAATCACTAAATTTGATGTTTATTTGACTTTTAATCCTTTACCTAACGAATTGGCCAAAACTGGCCAGCACTATTCACAAAAATCACCATTCAATTTTCATTATTTTTTTCATTTTTTGTCTCAAAAACATAGGTTATGACCCTTCATTGGAATGAGCTCATTCCAATGAGAGGGTCATAAGCTATGTTTTTAACGCAAACAAATGAACAAAATTAGTTATCCAAAAATTTTGTTTGCAAGAGTCATCTGCTTTTCGTGTTAGGTAAAGGATTAACATAAAAAATTATTAAAATAAAATATATATGGCACTGACCATCTTTGGAGTATACCCTTTCCACTTTGTTCAAATGAAGCTGCTTCCATTTTCGGACTGGGTTTAATGCCTAAAAGCCTAGAAATCTTTAAATAATCTTCTCTCAGAGAGAATGCCTTCATATTTGGCATGGAACTTCCTTTGGTGGTGAAGATTAAAGTTTATTCAAAGGAAGTTTGTAGGCCAACATTTGGACTCTCTGTGGGAGCAGGCCCATTTTGGGCTCCATCCAAAATTTGTATTTCAAGAACTGATGGCCCGATTTGAACCAAATTTGGCATGTAGTATAATTGGGTCAAAGGTACTTGATTGATGCCTGTAAACATTTTTTAGCAATCCCATGGGGACAACCCCAGCAACCCGGGAATGACGGGAACACAGCCACTAGTGGCTACGCCATCTCTCTGTGGTGCAATCATGTAGTTGTAAATAATGTTACCTGTATGTATATTTTTGGTTTTGATTGTATACATGTTTCACTGCTAAATAAAATCAATCGATCAATCAAAAACCCTAGCAGCTAAAAATAGAATTCAGTCGCCCATATTTCAAAAACTGCATGGATCAGAATATTGTTTTTTGGTATTCAGCTTCCTTAGGACCATTGGAATCAGATGAACGAAAAAAATATTCCTATCGTTTTGTCATGGGGTGCTGTATGGGATTTTCCATATTAACACTGTTATGTTGGCAATGAGAAAATGCTGAGTCATCATCTTTCTTGTACTCCTTCAACTAATTTGAAACTTGTCTTCTTTAAAACCACTGGATCCTATTCATACATATATGGCACAGACCATCTTTGAAGTATACCCTTTCTACTTTGTTCAAATGAAGCTGCTGCAATCTTCAGGCTTGGGTAAATATCCCAAAAGCCTAAAAATCTTCTCATGAACCACCAGAGAGAATGCTTTGATATTTGGTATGGAACTTCCGTTGGTGGTGAAGATTATTAAAGTTTGTTCAAGGCAAGTTTGTAGGTCAATATTTGGGCTCTCTGGGAATATGCACATTTTGGGCTCAATCCCAAATTTCAATTTCAAGAACCAATGGGCTTATTTGAAACAAATTTTGCATATAGTTTAATTGGGTCATTAGTACCTGATGGTCAATGATTGATGCCGAAAAAAAGATTGAAATGCCCATATTTCAAAAACTGCATGGACCTGAATATTGTTTTTGGTATGAAGCTTCCTTAAGACCAGTGGAATCTGGTGGACCAAAAATATTGCTAGCAGTTTTGTCATGGGTTGCCATGTGAGGATGCCGAAAATGCTGAGTTATCATCTTTTTTATGCTCCATCAACTGAGTATTCTTCTTCAGAACCTTTGGGCCAAATCTAAACTAATTTGGTTCAAAGCATTTTGGTGAAGTATACACTTCTGAGTTTTTTTTCCCCAAAGTTGCATTCCCTTTGGAGCTGGGATTAATGCCCCAAAAGCCTGAACTGCTTTAAAAATCCTCTCATAAACCACCCGCAATGATGATTAGATTTCTGGTATGGAACTTCCTTTAGTGCTGAAGATTCAAGTTTGTTCAAAGGAACTCAGTAGGTCAATATAGGAGTTTCCTGTGAGAAGATGACCATTTTGGGTTCCACCTAAAATTTCTACTTCCAGAATCAATGGTTTGGCTTGAATCAAATTTGTCATGTGGTATATTTTGATTATAAGTGCTTGGTTTTTATGCCTAAAATTTTTTTTCTGCAGCCCTGTGGGGTACCCCAGGAATTAAAAATAGAAAAAAATTCAAACCCTCCTATTTGCAAAACTACATAGACCAGAATATTGTTTTTTGGTATGCAGCTTCCTAAGGACCAGTGGAATCAGGTGGACCCAAAAATATTGCTGTCAGGTTTATCATGGCAGGTCATATGAGAATGCCGATTTTAAAACTGTTGGCAATGGGAAAATGCTGAGTCATCATCTATCTTGTGCTCCAACTGAGTATTCTTTTTCAGAACCTTTGGGTCAAATCTAAACTTCTTACTCTTTCATGAACCGATGGGCTGATATGAACTCAATTGGACATGCACAACTGGACATAAGTTCTGGATTTATGCATGAAAGTCTTTTTTTCTGCAGTTCCGTGGGAACTACAGGACCTAAAAATAGAAAAAATTCAAATGCCCATATTTAAAAAATTGTACAGATCAGAACATTGTTTTTTGGTATAAAGCTTCTTTAGTGGAATCAGGTGGGACCAAAAAATTGCTATCGATTTTGTTGTGGGGTGCCATATAGGGATGTCCATTTTAACACTGTTGCCACTGGGAAAATGCCAAGTCATCACCTATCTTGTGCTCCATTAACTAAGTATTCTTCTTCAAATCTAAACTAATTTGGTACAAAGCATCTTGGTGAAGTATACTCTTCTGAGTTTTATTTCCCAAAAGTTGCTACTCCCCTTGGGGTGGGGTTAATACCCCAAAAGCATAAATATCTTTAAAAATCTTTTTCACATGAACCACTGATGCTCGAGTTATAATACTAAATATTTCTTTCGGTTGAACAGGGTGAATAAGAAAGAAATTGTATTCCTTCGGGTGTTCTCAAACATTTGTGCGCTCGGAGTCGCACGGGCGTAACCATCCAATTTATCAATTGGATTGTTTGACGAATTGAAGTCATTTCAGGTGCTAGCGCAGTGGAGTGCACTGGATACTAATTAATTTTTATCATTATTTTAGTGGAGACAAATTGTATTGATGTCGGCACTTTTTTTGGTATTGTTGTACTGTAAGAAATATTAGTCATTCGGTTTGTGTATTTTGGAAATGTGTAGAATGCGTAATAAAGCACGACACTGTGTAGCACCTACCATTGCAACAAGGGAGTTGTTATATTTATGGGCACATAAATGTTTGAGGGTGGTCCGAAGGAAAAAATATTTGTATGGACAGATGGATGGACGGAGACCTTGACTATATACCCTCTCGAAACTTTTTTGGGGCATAAAAAACTGCATGGACCAGAATATTGTTTTGTGGTATGAAGATTCCTTAGTACCAGTGGAATCAGATAAAGTGAGGCCACAAAGTTGCTGCTGCGAAGGTCATCCCACACACCTGCGCCATTTGGCCAAGGAGAGACGTTAATGTAAGTTGCATAGGTTGTTCGTAAATCCATGTAAAACAAATAAGCTTAAAACAACCAGATGGACCAAAGCAATTGCTAGCGGTTTTATCATGGGGTGGTGTATGGGGATGCCCATTTTAACAATGTTGGCAAAGAGAAAATGCTGAGTCATTGTCTTTCTTGTGCTCCATCAATTAAGTATTCTTCTTCAGAACTTATGGGCCCAATCTAAATGAGTTTTTTTCCTAAAATTTATTATTCCCTTTGGGGTGTGGCAAATACCCAACAGCCAAAAATGCTTTAAAAAATATCCTCTCATAAACCACTTGCAATAAAGCTTAGAATTATGGTACAGAACTTCCTTTAGTAATGCAGATTCAAAAGAATGTAATAGGACAAGATTTAGGCTCCCGATGGGATGATGCCCATTTTTTCCGCCAAAGTTGATACATGTACTCACTTTGAGGTAGGGTGGAGAGAACCCCACAAGCTAAAAACAAAAAATAAATTGTACAGACACTTTTAAGACTTCACAGAACAGAGGTTTGTTTTTGCCCGAGAAGCTTTCCAACGACCAGCAGAAATGAATGGCCAAAAAATTGCGTTTGGTTGTGTCATGGCAAATCAAAAAATGCCGATTGGATCACCGATCCAATGTCGAGTTGTGACAGCACAAAAGTGGGTTTAATCATTATCAACTTATCATTCGGAAACCAATTGTTTACAATTTACTATGTGAAGGGTCACTGTGACCTTGACCTTTGACCTAGTGATTCCGAAATAAATAGGGCTCTTTCTTGCACCAATGCCAACCTACCTATGAAGCTTCATGAACGTAGGTAGAACCATTGTCAAATTATCATCTGGAAACCAATTGTTTACGATTTACTATGTTGAAGGTCACTGACCTTGACCTTTCACCTAGCGAGTCCAAAATAAATAAGGTTCTTCCTCTCACGGATGCCAACCTTACTATGAAGTTTACGATTTATTATGTTCAAGGTCACTGTGGCCTTGGCCTTTGACATAGTGAGTCCAAAATAAATAGGGGTTTTCCACTCACCAAGGCCAGCCTACCTATGAAGTTTCATGAACGTGGGTGGAAACATCAAGTTATCATCCGGAAACCAATGGTTTACGATTTACTATGTTGAAGGTCACTGTGACCTGGACCTTTCACCTAGCGAGTCCAAAATAAATAGGGTTCTTCCTCTCACTGATGCCAACCTAACTGAAGTTTCATGAACATGGGTCGAACCATTATCAAGTTATCTGGAAACCACTTGTTTTGATTTACTATATTCAGGGTCGCTGTGACCTTGACCTTTGACCTAGTGAGTCCAAAATAAATAGGGTTCTTCCTCTCATGAAGGCAAACCTAGATATGAAGTTTCATGAATGTGGGTTGAACCGTAGTCATCATCCAGAAACCAATTGTTTACAATTTACTATTTTCAAGGTCACTGTGACCTTGACCTTTGACCAAGCAAGTCCAAAATTAATAGGGTTCTTCCTCTCACCGATACCAACCTACCTATGAAGTTTCATGAACATTGATTGAACCATTATCAAGTTATCTGGAAACCAACTGTTTACGCCCACCCGTCCGCCTGTCCAACCGCCCGCCTGCCATTCATCAAACTATAAGTCGAGTTTGACTTCGTCACAACTCGACTAAAAATTTTTCAGTGTGACAAACCTTGGTATGTCCAGTACATGCTGAATATTTGTGCTCCTCCTTCCCATTCTTTCACTGGAATTTCCGCCACCATGAGATCTGGTCAGTGGAATAGCTGACAGCATGTTTGTCTGAACCATCAAGTTTAAAGTAAAGTTAATCATAGATACTAAACAGTGCCATGCATGGGTCACCTTATTGTACAAATTATGCAAGAACTTCATGCTGCAATCTGATTTATTTAAATCCCTAATTTTCCAATAAATTGTAAATAAACATTGGTAACAACATGCTTGAAACCCAGGCCTTCAAAAGCATTTTTAGGTGACTTGTACAGGTTGAAAAGAAAGAACTGCAACTTCCAGGAATCAGTACTTTCCATTTGATATACAAAATCTGCATAAAAAAATTTAAAGCAGTTTGAATATCTAGGGTTCTGTAACCGCAATCCTTACGCCCAACTCCCCCTCTCCTCCCATGAACTGTATTCGCAACTTCAGGAATTTTTAAGCTAATAGAAGCCACTATGAGATGATTGGTTGCTGTGCTGAAAAGCACTGGTGTCATATTTCCAGGGGGACTCTGTGACATGGAGCAGAGCTTATTTGCTCACCTGATGAAAACAAGAGGCCCCAGGGGGCCTGAGGGCGCTCACCTGACATGGTAGCCTAAATATCAACCCAGAGAATTGATTTCCACAAGTTGCATCTGCTCCTCCTAATAAAAGCTGAAACCAAATATCCAAATATTCTGACCAGTGGATCTAAAAAAAAGATTTTTAAAGAATATTCCTCATATTGAACTAAGTCATAATTCGGGCTCCCACAGGGAGCCCATATATGAACCCAGGGACTTGGCTTTAACAAACCTGAAACTCACACCCCTAACGATTCTGCACACCAATTATCAAAACATTCCGACTGCTGGATCTGAAGAAGATTTTTAAAGAAAATTCCTCATTTTGAACTAAGTTACAATTCAAGCTCCCACTATCAGCCCAAATATGGACCTAGGGACATGGCTTGAACAAACTTGAATCTTACCCCCCTAAGGATGCTGCATAAAAAATATCAAAAGCATTCATCTGCTGGATCTGAAGATTTTTAAAGAAAATTCCTCATTTTGAACTAAGTTGTCATTCAGGCTCCCATAGTGAGCCCAAATATGAACCAAGGGACTTGGCTTGAACAAACTTGAATCTCAGCCCCCTAAGGTTGCTCCATGCCAAATATCAAAACATTCCGACTGCTGGATCTGAAGAAGAAGATTTTTAAAGAAAATTCCTCATTTTGAACAAAGTTACAATTCAAGCTCCCACTATCAGCCCAAATATTGACCTAGGGACATGGCTTGAACAAACTTGAATCTTACCCCCCAAAGGATGCTGCATAAAAAATATCAAAAGCATTCACCTGCTGGATCTGAAGATTTTTAAAGAAAATTCCTCATTTTGAACTAAGTTGTCATTCAGGCTCCCATAGTGAGCCCAAATATGAACCAAGGGACTTGGCTTGAACAAACTTGAATCTCAGCCCCCTAAGGTTGCTCCATGCCAAATATCAAAACATTCCAACTGCTGAATCTGAAGAAGAAGATTTTTAAAGAAAAATTCCTCATATTGACTACGTTATAATTTGGGCTCCCACAGGGAGCCCAAATATAGACCCATGGACTTGGCTTTAACACACTTGAATCCCCCCTCCCCCCCCCCCCCCCCCCCCAAGGATGCTACTCACCACATCAAACCATTCTGACTGCTGGATCTGAAGAAGAAGATTTTTTAAGAAAATTCCTCATTTCGAACAAAGATACAATTCAAGCTCCCACAGTGAGCCCAAATATGGACCTAGAGACATGGCTTGAACAAACTTGCATCTCACCCCCCTAAGGATGCTGCATACCAAATATCACAAGATTCTGCCTGCTGGATCTTGAGAAGAAGATTTTCAAAGAAATTTGCCTGAAATGCACTAAGTTCAAATTTGGGCTCCTATACTGAGCCCAAATATAAACCCAGGGGGCCGATTTGAACAAACTTGAATCAGATCCACCCCACAATGTTGCATACCAAATATCACAAGATTCTGCCTGCTGGATCTTGAGAAGATTTTTGAAGAAATTTGCCTGAAATGCACTAAGTTTGAATTTGGGCTTCTATAGTGAGCCCAAATATGAATCCAGGTGGCCGATTTGAACAAATTGGAATCAGATCCACCCCACAATGTTGCATACCAAATATCAAAGATTCTGCCTGCAGGATCTGGAGAAGAAGATTTTTGAAGAAATTTGCCTGAAATGCACTAAGTTCTAATTCGCGCTTCTATAGTGAGCCCAAATATGAATCTAGGGAGCCGATTTGAACAAAATAGAATCAGATCCACCCCACAATGTTGCATACCAAATATCAAAAGATTCTGCCTGCTGGATCTGGAGAAGAAGATTTTTTAAGAAATTTGTCTGAAAAGCATTAAGTTCAAATTTGGGCTCCTATACTGAGCCCAAATATAAACCCAGGGAGCCAATTTGAACAAACTTGAATCAGATCCACCCCACAATGTTGCATACCCAATATCAAAAGATTCTGCCTGCTGGATCTTGAGAAGAAGATTTTCAAAGAAATTTGACTGAAATGCACTAAGTTCAAATTTGGGCTCCTATACTGAGCCCAAATATAAACCCAAGGGGCCGATTTGAACAAACTTGAATCAGATCCACCCCACAATGTTGCATACCAAATATCAAAAGATTATGCCTGCTGGATGTGGAGAAGAAGATTTTCAAAGAAATTTGCCTGAAATGCAGTAAGTTCAAATTTGGCCTCCTATACTGAGCCCAAATATAAACCCAGGGGGCCGATTTGAACAAACTTGAATCAGATCCACCCCACAATGTTGCATGCCAAATATCAAAAGATTCTGCCTGCTGGATCTGGAGAAGAAGATTTTTTAAGAAATTTGTCTGAAATGCACTAAGTTCGAAATCGGGCTCCTATACTGAGCCCAAATATGAACCCAGGGAGCCGATTTGAACAAACTTGAATCAGATCCACCCTAATGTTGCATACCAAATATCAAAAGATTCTGCCTGCTGGATCTGGAGAAGAAGATTTTTTAATGTTTTTCCCATTGCCTACAGTGTTAAAAAGTGCTGACTCAGCACTTTTTCAAAGTCCCGAAACTGTACCCTATGATAAAACCGATGGCAATTTTTTTTTATCAATTCTTTCTGTTGGTCCTAAGGAAGCTTCACATCAAATAAAAATTCTCGGTGCCGTGCAGTTTTGGAGATATGGGCATTTTAATTTTTTTCTATTTTTAGCTCCTGTGGTTCCCATGGGGCTACGGGAAAAAAAAATCAGCATAAATTAGGTACTTATGACCCAATAAGCCCTCACATAAAATTTGGTTCAAATCAGCCTCTCGGTTTGGAAAATAGAAATTTTGGGCGGGGCAAAAAATTTTGCCCCTCCCATAACGACGCCAAGTATAGCCCCACAAACTTCTCTTGAACAAATCTGAGTCTACACCTCAAAAGGAAGCTGCACACCAAATATCAAGTCTCTGCTACTGCTGGTTCATGAGAAGAAGATTTTTTAAGATTTCAGCACACTTTTTGGGTGTGGCCCTACCCACGGGCGGGGCAACTTGATTTGAACAAAATCAAATTGCGATGTCATAACAAACTATTATCTCAAATATCAATTAAATTGGTTCAGCGGTTTGGGAAGAGAAGACGCAAACACCATGTTCACGGACGACAGATGCCAGATGACGGACGACGGACGGTGAGTGATCACTATAGCTCTCCTGACTGAAAGTCAGGTGAGCTAAAAATCAGTGTGAGCTATACTGATCACTATTTTTCCGCCAAGTGTTGTCCATCCAACCGTCTGCCATAAAGGTGGTGTTTGAGCCTTCTCTTAAACTACCGAGCTGAAACAATAATATTTCATGTTACTGATGGCTGGGGTTAGCCATTTCAATTTTGTGTACCTAATTTGGGGAGGGAAATTGGCCCAAATTTTAAAAAACCTCATGATCTGATGAATGGAATAAGTTGATATTTGGTACTCCGCTTCCTTTTGAGGGGTATACTACAAATTGCTCAAGTGAAGTTTGAAAGGCAATATTTTCAGTTGTTCTGGGAGGGAAAGATTTTTGGCCCTACTCAAAATTTCTATTGTCTGAACTGATAGGCCTATTTGATTCATATCTGGCATGGAGTATTAGTTCATAAGTATGTGATTAAAGAAAAAAAAAACAACAAAAAAATTCCGTTCCCATGAGCTAAAAATAAACTTTTTTTCAATAACCCATATTTCCAAAACTGTATGGAACACAGAATTGTTATTTGGTGTGAAGCTTCCTCAGGACCACTAAAATATTTTGGGCCCAACATTGCAATTGGTTTTCTCATAGGGTACAGTATGGGGATGCCTATTGTAAAAGTGTTGATAATGGGAAAATGCTGAATCAGCAGTTTTCCAAACTTAAAAAAATATCCAGACCCACCAGTTACAGCCTTTCAATATATGATATACAACATCCTTGGAGCGATCAGATTCAAGTTCAAATCAAGTTGCTGGGCTCATATTTGGGCTCCATGTAGGAGCCCAAAATTTTTATTTCATGCAATGTGAGGAATTTTCTTTAAAAATCTTCTTCAGATTCACCATTCAAAATCTTTTGATATTTGTTATACAGCATCCTTGGGGTTGGCAAATTCAAATCTGTTCAAATCAAGTCCCTGGATTCATATTTGAATTTTAACTTGGTGAAGTACGAGAAAATTCTTTTAAAATCTTGTTCTTCAGGTGCACTGGTCCACATCTTTTGATAATTGTTATGCAGTACCCTTAAGGGTCTCAGCAGTTACGGCATTGAACTTCAAGCCAAGAGGTCCATGGTTCGATCCCTGCCAGGGGTAACTGCGTTGTGTCCTTGGGCAAGGTATTTAATCCTGACTGCCCACGTGGGGGCATGGTGGCACAGTGTACTAAGAAGGCATAATGCTAACTGTGCCTGTGTGAAGTTAGTATGTTGGGGAGTCTGACAGTTGCTCATCATTGCTCGGTGGTTTTCTCTGGATACTCCAGCTTCCTCCACCCGTAAAACTGTCTGACACGAGGTGGCCCTCACTGTTGAAAGTGTTGCTAAACTCCAATAAATAAATAAAGTATCCTTAAGGGTAGCAGATTCAAACTTGTTCAAATCACATTCCTGGGTTTATATTTGAGATCCCCGTGGCAATCCTAATTTTAACTCATTGCGGTATGAGGATATTCTTTGAAAATCTTCTTCAGATCCACCAGTCAGAATCTTTTGATATTTGGGTCAGATTCACATTTTTTCAAATCGGGTTCCTGGGTTCCTATTTGGGCATCCTAAGAGAGCCTGAATTTTAATTTAGTGCAACATGTATTCTATGAAAATATTGAGACCCACAAGTCAGAATCATTTGATATTTGTTAAACAGCATCCTTAGATCTTAGTTCTGCAAATCCACCATTCAGAATCTTTTGGTCTTTTGTTTACAGCATCTTTATGGGTGTCAGATTCAAATCAAGTCCTTGGTTTTGAATTTAGGCTCCCTATGTTGGCATGATTTTTACTTAGTGCAATATTGAGGAAAATTCTTTAACAAGGATTACACATCGGCGATGCAGAGTTAATTTTTTTTGCACCTGTAAGGCTTGCCATTATAAAAAAAATCAAAACCATTGATATTTGTTCAAGTTAGCATGTCATCGAGCTGAATACAGGCAAAAATTAACTAATTAAGGGTCATAACTCTGTTCAGTAGGGCTGAACCATACCAGTTTTGAACTCCTTCAAGACTATTAAGAAAGTCTCACATACCGAATATTGACCAAATCCATTGATATTTATTCAAGTTATCATGCTAACGAGCTAAAAACAGTAAAAAATTAGGTAATTAAGGGCCATAACTCTGCTCAGTATGGCTGAACCACACAGGTTTTCGAACTCAAGCAAGCAAGACATTGTCAAGAAAGACTCACATAACAAATATTGACCAAATCCATTGATATTTGTTCAAGTTATCATGCCAATGAGAAAGATTATGTTGACCAGACCACCCGTGCACCGACTTCCTCTAACTATTGGTCAAGTTTTTTTTAAAAAAAAACTCTACCCAAAATTTTCTGCTTCAGATCCAGTGGTCATAATTTTGATATTTGGCAGACGGCATCCTTTTTGGGGTCAGATTTAAGATTGTTCAAATCAAGTCCTAGGGTTCCTATTTCGGCTCCTTATCGGAGCCCAAATTTTAACTTGGTGCTGTATGAGAAAACTTCTTTTTTAAATCTTCTTCAGATACAACAGTTTTAATCTTTTTAATTTTGGTATACACATCTTTATAGGGGTGGGGGGAATCAGGTTTGTTCAAATCAAGTTCCTGGGTTCATAATTGGGCTCCTCATTTGACCCCAAATTTAACTTAGTGCAAATTGAGGAAAATTCTTTAAAAATCTTCTTTTTCATCATTATTTCTCTGTAGTTTGTGGAAATTCCTAAATTCCTGTTCACATTAAGTATTTAAAATAATCCAATATTTTTTTTTTGGGGGGGGTGGGGGGGTGGGGGGGTGGGAGGGGGGATGTTTTTTTTTTACAAAATCATTAAATCTCTTTGTGAAGAATCAGTGAGTCTTTGTCAGGGGATCACTTCAACGCCTTGGAAACTCTTGTTTACTGTTATAAACAATTTCTGTTTTACTATTAAAATATGACTTGGAAACCAATACTTGGGGTGGTATTTCTCTAAAGTGGGCAGCATAGGTATAAATGATAGGCTAAACTTTATGCATGTGTTGTGGTCATACTATAGCCATAGGTGCTGAAAGTGACATTAAAAACAAATAAAAATAAATGGTGCCATAACCTCTTTTGGGTTTGCTTCATATTCAACATTATCACATCCTACCATTTATCCGGTCACTGAAATCATTTTTTAAAATCGGTAAAGCATGGTCATTCAATAACATTATGAAAGTAGATTCAAATATGAGCGTGGTGGCTCAGTGGTAGACTGTTGAACCTCTATGCTAGAGGTCCCAAGTTTGATCCCCATCCGGGACGACCTGTGTTGTGCCCTTGGGCAAGGCACTTTATCCCGGTTGCCTACATGGGGGCATGATGACACCGTGTACTAAGGCGTACTGCACGCCAATGGTGCACATGTCTTCAACTGCTGTAACCCTGCTTGAGTGGAGCTTGAACAGAGTTAGAATGTTCAGGAGCTGACAGTTGCTTGTCGATGCTCAGTGGTTCTCTCCAGCTTCCTCCACCCGTAAAACTGTCACGGTCACGATTACCCATTGTGCATAAGAATGTGACCTTAAAACACCAATAAATAAATAAATAGCTTCAGGTTTCTGAAATTGTATTGTCACTTGAACTCTTGACCTCCAGCCATCTATTTACACTTCCTGTAACATCAATTAACTGGTTGAAGGCTTATTTTTGGTGCACAGAATTTGTTCATCAAAGTTTGTTTATTACAAATTATTGGAGAGTGCCCACAGGCACTCTCCAATAATTTGTAATAAAACAAATTTATATAAACAAAATATCTTTTGCTTTTGACAGAATATGAGCAAAGAAAATGTTGGCTTTTGTTCTGGTACCCTAATTTTTTAAAGCTCTGTGAGTGGCTTCCAGCACTCAACCAGTCAATAACATTTGAATTGTTATTGCAATAATATTCCATTATTGAATGCTTCAGAATACTTTTGTCACTCTGTATCACTAGGGATTATTTTTTGAAGCAGATACTCAGCCAAACAATGCATTGTTCTTAACCCTTTACCAAACGAATTGGCTGCTTCCACCTACATAAATTACAAACTGAGAATAGCCATAAATGCTGAAGTGACTGAGAACCACTAAACATCAACATGGTAACAATGCAAGATCACAAAAGTACACACACAAAGAGGCTCATGCCCATGATTAAGATATATTATTGTAGTGTTGGTCATCATTCAAAATCAACATTGATGAGATTTTGTCAAGAAAATAGTTGAAATCAAAAGACCAAAACTTAATGCTTGTTAACAAGATTTATTCCGGTAAAAGACTGTGTTAATAAATACAAATAAATATGTTTTAAAATCATAACATGGAACAGAGAATGGCACATTTAAAACATCAAATAACAGTATTAACCCTTTACCCAACATAACAGCCAAAAATGGCCAGCGCTATTCTCAAAAATCACCAATTTTCATATTTTCATGTTTTGTCTCAAAAACATAGGTTATGATCCCTCTTTGGAACGAGGTCGTTCCAATGAGGGGTCATATCCTATGTTTTTGAGACAAAAAATGAAAACAAGAGGCCCCAGGGGGCCTGAGGGCGCTCACCTTAACCCTTAAAATAATCCAATATTTTTTTTTTTGGGGGGGGGGGGGGGGGGGGGGGGTCAGGGGGTACCCGGAGAGAACCACTAAGCAACGACGAGCAGCTGTCAGCTCTTCAACATCATAACTCTCCACTCTGCACTGCGGCAGAGTTAGGGTTAGATTGGTTGAAGGCGTGTACCTTCGACGTGCAGTACACAGAATCATCGTGCCCTCATGTTGGCAATCGGGGTTAAGTGCCTTGCCCAAGGACACAACGTGGGAGCACGAACCAGTCGCTGAAATGGTCACCCATCCAACGACTAACTGCGCTCGATGTTTATAACATTGGTGATCTGACGAGAATTGTTTACCGCGACGCCACCGCGCCCCCACCCCATGATAAAACCGATAGCAATTTTTTTTTTTTTTACCATTCCATTCTCTTGGTCCTAAGGAAGCTTCACACCAAATAAGAATTCTCAGTGCAGTGTAGTTTTGGAGATATGGGCGTTTTAATTTTTTTCTATTTTTAGCTCCTACGGTTCCCAATGGGCAACGGGAAAATTTCTTTTGGCACAAATATGGTTCAAATCTGCCTCTCAGTTTGGAAAATAGAAATTTGGGGCGGGACAAAAATTCTTGCCCCTCCCATAACGAAGGTAAATATAGCTCCTCGTACTTCTCTTGAACAAATCTGAGTCTACACCTCAAAAGGAAGCTGCACACTAAATATCAAGTCTCTGCTACTGCTGGTTCATGAGAAGAAGATTTTTTAAGATTTAAGCACACTTTTTGGGCATGGCCCTACCGAGGGGCAAGGCAACTTGATTTGAACAAAATCAAAATGTGATGTCATAACAAACTATTATCTCAAATACCAATTAAATTGGTTCAGCAGTTTGGGAGGAGAAGATGCAAAGACCATGTTCACGGACGGCGAGTGATCACTTTTGCTCCCCTGACTGAAAGTCAGGCGAGCTAAAATATTAGTTCTTCAAGAATTTTGTTTGCAAGTGTTGTCTGCTTTTCATGTTAGGTAAAGGGTTAATTAGGGATATCAATACAAACAAGAATAATGACTTTTTTCTGAGCTTCAATTGTTGTATTTTATTAAATTTTACTGACTCATTTAGCACTAACTTTGAATATGTTTGATAACAGAAAAAGGTGTGGGAAATACAAACAAAAACACAGTACAGGAATAAAGTAGAAATACCTTCTCTTGAAGACTCCAAAAACTAAAAAATTTTCCCATTTATTTTTAATATCAGTTCATATTGTTGCAGACAATGTACTGCCTGTGATGTGAAAACAAACATAATTACCAATATTTTTTCTCCCTTTGCAATTTTGATATATGTTATATTTGTAACCTTGGAGTGGCTGTGAAATGAATAAGTACTGATTTTGCTTTACATAACATGAATACAGAATGGCATAAAATTATTTATTAAATCATTTTTTTATATTCAATTACAAGTTATTGGAGAATGCCCAGAGACACTTTCCAGTGAATAGTAACTAAACAAATCCAAAAGAACAAAATATTTTGCATTCAACTGCATGCCGCATACCAAGAGAAAGTTAAAAAATTTATAGTAATTTATATATTTTTTATACTTACCAATGACCCAGACTTAGCTGGTGCTAACTCTAATATTCTAGGGCCAAACACAAATTTTGCCCCCCCCCCCCCAATCCCCAAAATTTGCATCAAAATCAAAAAAATAGATGTCCTATGTGGTCCTATATACTTTTGTCCACTGCGTATGCGCCGTAGTCAAGGATGTCCAAAATTGGAGCCAAATCCTCATTCTTACAACCAGTGCCTAGTAAGTGTTATGTAATCAGCGGGGAGGTATGAGTTCCCAACTCATGGGAGGGCCATCCCCGTCTGGGTCATTGGTAAGTATAAAAAATATATAAATTACTATAAATTTTTTAACATTTTTATACTGTACCAATGACCCAGACTAAGCTGAATGGAAAAAAGGCTGAAGGGCCCAGGACATAAAGGAAAGTCCAATAGGCTCAATTACATGTAAACAGAATTATCTCCTCAAGGAGAAGAGGAGAACAGGTTTTACATGTATCTTCCTTGTTTGTTTCCAAAAAGAAAGACACAATACCATTCCGTAATTGAGCACAATAACATCAATGATCTCTATTAACATCCAGAATAACCCATTATACTAATCTTTTTAAAGGAAAGCCAAGAAATAAAGATAATCCAGAGAATGAGACTCTTTATACTCATTTAAAAGTGTCCGAGGATTGTATATTAGTGCTCGTATGACACGTGACATATACAAATGCTTCACACCGAGCTACACTTTAAAAATATTACATAAATGAGATAGACATTAGCTTTACACTTTAAAACCATCCCAGCACCGACTCGGAATTACTCACTCCAGAGGAGGTATTCCATTGCTTTTCACTATAAAGCAGGTGATATGAGGAAACACCATCACCCCACTTCCCCTTGCTCTGGGTCAAATACCCCAGAACGAAGAGGGCAGCAGGACAGAGTCACTACCGGAACAGAAAGCCTGCATAACTATAGTTGCAACTGTTTAGTGGACGACATTCTGAGCAACAGATAACGGACCTAAACAATGTAGGTCGCCAGAAATTGACTCAATATTTCTAAGATAAACATTTGTGAATGTGGAAGGCTGAGACCAATATGCAGCCTTCATCAGATCGGTAATAGCAACACTATTAGCATAAGCCCAAGATGTAGACAGCGCTCTTACTTCATGCGCCGAAATCTTAAGCACAGACTGCTGAGTTGAAGATAAGATTTCATAAGCAGTACAAATAGTTAATTGAATCCACTTTGCAATAGAATGGAGTGTAATGTACTTTCTATTAGGCAACAGAGACAGAAAGAAACGCTTACGTCCCTTTCTGATAAACTCAGATTTACGTTTGTAAATGTGCATGGCTCGAACTGGGCAGAGCAAAGGCCTATGACCGTCTGAAGATGGGAGAGCCTTAATAACAATAGGTTCAGGATACTTATAAGGAGCCTGATTCTTAGCCAAAAATCCAACATTAGTAGTTAAAGTAATAGTATTACCAACACTACGATAGTGAGAATCATCAACCGATAGTGCATGAAGCTCACTAACTCTTCTGGCAGAAGAGAAAGCTAAGAGAAAAGCTGTCTTATAAGATAAGAATTTGAAGTCCACTGTATCAAGTGGCTCAAATGGCACATCTTTTAGCTTCAGAAGAACTCAAGCTAAATTCCACTTAGGAATTAACCTAAGGGTTCTAGGTCTATTTATCGAAAAACTTTTCACTAACTTAGATAAAGAGACATTAGATCCAATCTGTAACCTATCATGATGAGCATAGGTATCCGATAGCATAGACCTATAACCCTTAACGGTTATTGGCTGCAGTTTGATCTCATCAAACAAGTAGACCAGAAAATTAGCAGTATCTGGAATGGAGGGATCATAAATATCAATAGAATGATCCCTACACCACCTATAGAAAACCTTCCACTTAGCAGCATAATTTAGCGAAGAGGAGGTCCTCCTACAGTTAGAAATTGCGTCCACTGCTCGTCCTGTAAAATGCTTGCCGTGCAAGAAGGGCCGCACAACGGAAATACGTGAAGGTTGCTACCTTGCGGGTTGTGATGCAGAGTGCGCGATTTCCCCTGCGATAGAAGGTCCTCCCATGGAGGAAGCTTCCGCGGAATGTCCCACAACAGACACCTGAGTAGATTTATCCATGGTCTCTGGGGTGACAGAGATGCTACCAACAGAATCTTGCAGTAAGATTGCTTGATTTTTATCAATATCTGCTGAATCAAAGGAGCTGGAGGATACGCGTATCCTATCATTCCATCCCAAGAGATCGAGAGGGCGTCTACTGCAAACACTCGAGGATCTGGGCATGGCGACACATACGTCTGCAACTGATTGTTGAGATGCGTCATTGGACGATCCCATTGGTAACAAATCTGATTGAATATTCGTTTGTTGAGAGTCCATTCTGACGGCAACATGTGACCTTTCCGAGAAAGGGAGTCTGCTCGAATGTTCAAATGACCCGGTATATGATGGACCGATAGGAGAACTTGGTGCTCTAGGACAAACAGAAGGATCCTTACCGTTAAATTGAATAACGGAATGGAATGAGTGCCTCCCTGGTTCCGAATATACGCTACTACTGTCGAGTTATCGGACAGAATTTGAACATGCGAATGAAAAAAGTTAATCCACTGACATAGCTCATGCCATATGGACATCATCTCTTTGATGTTTATGTGCTTGTTTGGGGACTGCGGATCCCAAAGACCCTGGCACTTGGAATCTGTTGGGCTCAGTGTCGCGCCCCAACCTGTTTGACTCACATCCGTCATTATCGTAAAACTCGGATCCGGCAGTTGCAGAGGTACTCCTTGAATTAACCACTGAATATCTGCCCAAGTCTGAATCTCTTGTTTCACTTGATTCGACAAGATGATGTTCGTTTCGAGCAAATGAGTCTTCACACTCCAATTCTGAGTAAAAAATATCTGGAGTGGACGAGTGTGTAGCCGCCCCATTAGAATAAGATCCGCAGCAGCTCCGCACAAACCTGTCAGTCTCATGAATTCTCTCGCTGTTACTACTTCTGAGTGAAGATAAAAGCAAGTGTGACAACTGACTAATTTCGCTCTGGTTAACAGCAGACGAACGAGATTGTTGTGCATCTCGAAGCTCTTTCCCAGGTGGGTGAATGACTTGGACGGCACTAGATCCGACTTCTTCTCATTTACTATGAAACCGAGATGTCGGAGCAGTTGAAACAGACTCTGAACATCGTTCTGAAGCGTTAACTCATTGCCGTAACCCTGAAGAATGTCGTCCAAGTAGGCCGACGTTAGCACAGATAAATGAGCTCGGAAATTAGTCATTACCGAGATCATTATTCGAGTGAAGGCCCAGGGCACTAGATTCAGACCAGAGCATCATTACTCAGAACTTAAAACAACTCCTGGGACAGCGAAGCCAAGGTACTTTCTAAACGACGGATGTACCATGACGTAAAAGTACACAACCTTGAGCTCTATGCTCGCAGCATAATCGTTCACTCGAGTGCTTGCTCTGACCGATCGGATGGTCTCCATGTTTAGGGACTGCGGATCCCAAAGACCCTGGCACTTGGAATGAGTAAAAAATATCTGGAGTGGACGAGTGTGTAGCCGCCCCATTAGAATAAGATCCGCAGCAGCTCCGCACAAACCTGTCAGTCTCATGAATTCTCTCGCTGTTACTACTTCTGAGTGAAGACAAAAGCAAGTGTGACAACTGACTAATTTCGCTCTGGTTAACAGCAGACGAACGAGATTGTTGTGCATCTCGAAGCTCTTTCCCAGGTGGGTGAATGACTTGGACGGCACTAGATCCGACTTCTTCTCGTTTACTATGAAACCGAGATGTCGGAGCAGTTGAAACAGACTCTGAACATCGTTCTGAAGCGTTAACTCATTGCCGTACCTCTGAAGAATGTCGTCCAGGTAGGCTGACATTACTACAGATGAATGAGCTCGGAAATGAGTCATTACCGAGTTCATTATTTGAGTGAATGCCCATGGTGCTAGATTCAGACCGAAGCACATCGCTCGGAACTGATAAATGACTCCTAGGACAGCGAACCGAAGATACTTTCTGAACGCTGGATGTACCATGACGTGAAAATACGCATCTTTGAGATCTATGCTCGCAGCATAGTTGTTCACTCGGAGCTCGCTCTGACCGATCGGATGGTCTCCATATAAAATTTTGGAGCCACGATCAGCTTGTTTATCCAGTTCAGATCTATGACTGGATGAAACGAGCCGTCTGGTTTTGGAAGCAGGTGACTGTAGAAACCTGGAGATTCCTGGTTTTCTACGACCTCTATAGCGGTCTTGTCCAGAAGAGACTGAACTTCTGATAGTAGCGATTCTCTCTTCTGAACATTTGACAGACGTGGACTTCGAGTTAACGGAGGTTTTTCCTTGAAGGACAGTTTTAGACCTTCGAAAATCACCCCTTGCACCCATGGGTCATCCATAATTGACAACCAATTGGTTAAAAATCTCGACAGCCTTCCGCCGACTGGAACGCAATAGAGGTTTTCACCATCACCTCCTGGACCTGCAAGGCCTATGGGCGGAGAAACCACGTCCTCCACGACCCGCACCTCGTCCCGTCGACCTAGGGGCATCTGACCTGTTATCTCGGCCAGTATAACGGCCCCTGCATGAGTCGCTACTCTGACGGTCTCTAGAGTAAGACATAGAGGCTTTCTTAGATCCTCTATAGGAACTTTCCTTGGATGTATTCGCCCCCGAAGTACCTGCCTTACTCTTCTCTGCTGAGTCAGACTTTTTAGAAGCGGATTAAAAAGCAGTAAGATAATGCGTCTAAATTAATTCTATTAGACGAGATTGTCGTCTCCAGTATACTGGAGTTAACAGACATGGACGCCGGCAATGAGAATTCCAGGTCTTCAGCCTGGTCGTCCAAACGCAGAGGAACTCTCGGCACGCCTTGTCCTGCCATTTCAAAACTATGTCTCGCATTGATGAAAGGCAGCTGAAAAGCGCTAGGTGATAAGAAACCGGATTTGCCAGTCTTAGAGGCTAGCTTGAATATAGCGTCATTCAAATGTTCAAATGTCCGTGTGACATTCCTGGACTGGGTCGGAAACTCAGGGACAGTGTCCCTAATCCGGCCGAAAAAGTCTTGTGTCCAGTGACGCTATCAGTCTCTTATCCGGTAATGCAGCATTTTGGTCCGAGGAACATCTGGAAGGTGTTGCCGGATGAAATCTACGGCCACCTTATGTTGTTCAGAAAAGGGAAAATTCCAGCTCCGCTGATTCCCTTTCACTATCCGACTAGACCGTGAGAGATTCTCGGTCGTCCGTTTTCGGCTCTGCAGGGGAGCGAACCGACCCAGATTCCTCAGACACTTCCTATTCCGAAAAAGTTTCTGCTAGGATGTTGCAATGAGTTGAGCTATCTGTGATAGTAAGTCCACCACGGAGGCCTGTGGAGCCGCGGTCTTACGTGATTTAGCTGCTGGGAGCTCCTGGGACATTACTTCCTGCATACTTCTTTTATTTAAACGTCCCGACTGGTGAGGCTTCGTGTCCTTGGCTACCGGATGGCGTGACCTGATCGACATGGAATCCCTGGTCGGTGACGCAGGCTGGATATCAGAAGTCACGTAGCCAAGTTGCGGTCGTGTGTGCTGCCGTGAGGATGAGGAAGCCAATAGACTAGTCGTGCCAAACTCAGATGTTGTTGTAAGAGAGAGGGGACTCTCTCACTCGCGGTCCGGGCAGACCTGGAAGAGCTAGGTACCGGACTGATTGGCTGATCCATGTTTATAGTGCGTGCAACACCCGATCTCCCTTCCTGGACCGCAACGGACGAACCCGGCTTCACAACCATTTCGTGAATGATTGCTACACCGGGAGAGCTAGGGGGCGACACTGCCGTTGATCCTACGTGGGACATCATTGAGCACTTTTTCTGCAAGCTCTTCATTTATCTGCAACGACGGAGGCACACTTCGTGAAGACATCACGGAAACATCACCCTGTTCTTGTTCCACTGAAAAAGAGACTGAAAAACTAGAGTGACCCTGTGGTGAGAGGGCCGGCATGGACCTCTCATCACTAATAATATACTGTGACACATGTCTCCAACATTTGTCATTCCAATTGGCACACACAGAGCAAGAATAAGTGCGACTACACTGACTACAATTAATACAATGAACATGAGAATCAGAGGAAGCACAGAGCAAGAATTAGTGTGACTACACTGACTACAATTAATACAATGAACATGAGAATCAGAGGAAGACTTCCTTGAATTACAATTTGAACAAACTTCTTTCATATTGAAAAAAGTTAAACAGTCAACGTACTCGCACTAACCCTTGAAAATAAGATACATGATAGTAATATAATCCATTACAAACATTTTGAAAAATAATTCGAAAGAAAAAATTTTCGAAAAAATTTTCAAGTTGAGCCCAACTTCCCAATGGGAACGATGAGCCCAAATGGATCCCAAGTGTGGACCAAAATTTTAAATCATGTTTAAAAATTAATGTTACACTTACGGACAGCATTATGTATCTGGCTATGAGCAGAACTAAATAGATGACAAGGAATCACTGTGTGAAGTAACCGTTGCCAATGTAAACAAAAGTGAATAAAAACTGGAAACAAGACTCCAGGCACTGAAAATATGGCCCGAAATCAGTAACCAATTTTAACACTATCCAATGTAAACAGAGGCTTCCTGAGAAGAAACTGCAGTACATCGGATGGTAGATGCATGACTGAAATGCCTAACCACCCTAGGGTGAGGACGTAACCGTGGGGAAAACAGAATTATCATTCTGTTACCAAGCCAAAACTCCCAAGAAATTTCATTGTAAACTAATTACAAAAAATAATGCCAAAAGCATGGGAGAATAGCAAGGGGGGGGGGGGGGGGGGGGGGGGGGGGGGGGGTATTAAGGAAAGGGAGAGAGGAAACACTGAACAATGGAAATTTCATGCCAGGAATGAAAATATCAGGCCCATGCCCCGAAATTAGGGAACATGAAATAATTTTTCATAAAAATTATAAGTTACAGCCCTGAACACACATCCTTCCACTGATTCTTCCTCTCATCCTTTTATTTCATCCTTAGATCCATCATTTCTCTCATGATGATGTGTCTGGCATCATTTAAACTGAGATTTTAAGCACAGATATCAGTGTGATGTTACTGATTGTAGGGCCAAACAAAGAATGAGGATTTGGCTCCAATTTCAGACTTCCTTGACTACTGCGCATGCACAGTGGATAAAAGTATGGAGGACCACATAGGATATATAATTTTTGGATTTTGATGCAAATTTTGGGGATTGGGGGGGGGGGGGGGGCAAAATTTGTGTTTGGCCCTAGAATATTAGAGTTAGCACCAGCTAAGTCTCGGTCATTGGTACAGTATAAAAATATTGAGCGTTTTAGTTGTGGTACTGTCACAGTCCAAACTTGGGCTTCCACCTCTCAACCAGTTATTTATTTACTTATTTATTGGCATTTAACGACACTTTGGCAGCCAAGAACACCTCATGTCAGTGAGTTTTACAAGTGGAGGAAGCCAGAGCATCTGGAGAGAACCACCAAACAGTGGTAGGCAACTGCCAAGACTTCTCAACGTACTAAATCTGCACAATCAGGGTTAGCATTGGTTGAAGGAATGTACATCTTCAACACGTAGTGTGCCTTAGCACAGTGCCCCTGTGCCTCCACGTGAGCTATTGGGATGATTTACCTTGCCCAAGAACACAACACAGTTACTGTTAGTCAGTATCAAACCCTGAACCTTTCAGTTTGAAGTACTGCCGGTCAGGATCAAACTCTGAAGTCCAATGCTTTAACCCTTTACCCAACGTAATGGCCAAAACCAGCCAGCGCTATTCTCAAAACTCGCCAATTAATTTTCATTATTTTTTCATTTTTTGTTTCAAAAGCACAGGTGATGACCTCTCATTGGAACGAGCTCATCAAGCTCGTTCCAATGAGGGGTCGTAACCTTTGTTTTTGAGACAAAAAATTTAAAAAATTAGTTATTCAAGAATTCTTTTTGCAAGTGTCGTCTGCTTTTCCTGTTAGGTAAAGGGTTAACCACTGAGCCACCATGCTCCCACTTAACTGGTTGAGTGCTAGAAACCACAATCATTGGTTTTCAAACAATCTCTCCTTGTTCCAGTAAACACACAAATTGGACTTCATCATAACCACTTTGATGAAAAGAAAAAAAATGGTTTACATATTTGCAAAACAAAAATTTGTTTTACTCCTATATGACGCATACATGTGAACAATTTTTAGGAGCTAAAAAAAGCTAACTTCAGAAAATGACTTTGATAAAAATAACTTTTTAGAAGCTGAAAAGGCAAACTACAAATGAAAGTGTCAATGACACTATAGCTTAACTTGACTGTGTGTAGTGTTTGATGAAAAGGATAACGTTCAATGTTTATGAAAGGATTATGAAATAAGACAAGAATTGTGATAATTGAGAATATGGTTATTTCTGTTCCCTATATGCTATGTTTTCAATAAGAATAACTTGAGTGTAGACTGTACTAAAGAATTAAGACCTGGGTTGATGTGGCCTTAACAGTTAACGTATGTCAACCAAGGTTACCAAGTTACAGTAAAATCATTCCAAAATGAGTCATCCTGACAAGTTACAATGAAATCCCTTCATAAGTACGACCTGTAGACTGTGCTAAAGGTTTTCAGGTTTTGGGCTCTCACAGCCATCACGCTTGACCGATTGCATCCAAAAGGGGATGTTCTCATCTAGACATGTGAAGTCATCCTACAAAGTTACAATGAAATCTCTTCATAAATACGACCTGTAGACTGCGCTAAAGGTTTTCAGGTTTCGGGTTATCGTAGCCATCACAGTTGACCGATCACAACAAAAAGGGGTCGTTCTCATCTAGACATTATATGAAGTCATTCTACCAAGTTACAATAAAATCCCTTCATAAATACGATGACCTGGAGACTGGGCTAAAGGTTTTCAGGCTCTCGCAGTCATCACAGTTGACCAATCATGACCAATCTGGATATTATAAGTCAACCTACTAAGTTACATTGAACTCCCATCATAAATACGACCTGTAGACTGTGCAAAAGGTTTTTGGGTTTTGGACTCTTGCAGCCATCACAGTTGACCGATTGCGACCAAAAGGGGATGTTCTCATCTAGACATGACCTCGAATCTGCATATGCAATTTGGTGATGATCGGACAAGAACTGCGGGGTGTGTCAAAGAAAATGTGAACAGACTGACAGACTTCCGCATGCATGATGGCAATAGCTTATCTTGACTTTGTCATACTTTGAAAACTGAATTATTAAAAGTATGAGGGCAATTCTTGGGGGGGGGGGGGGGGGGGGGCAAATGTGTATATTTTCAATAAGTGAGGGGAGTGGGGCAATTTTCTGGAAGGACAACATTTGGGAGCAATTATCCAGGGAACAGCTATCCGAGGGGGCAATTGTCTGGATCCCAAACACAAGATATATTGATAACATAGCCCATTATATCTTATTTAATTGCACTCATCTTGCTGTGTCATATGAAGAGTGATATCCCTTGTGGTTTTAAGATGAGAAGTACCAAGCTAACTCCACAAGGTTAACAACAATTAGGAAGATAATACAATATACCATAGTGAAAGATTCTATCAAATCCTTTGTCTGAGGATAATCTTTTGTCACTTTATTTGTCACATTGAGTCTGTGAAGTCGCCTAAACACTTAGGCCACAAAAAAAATTCCTGGATTTTCATCCCCACCTGCCCCTATTTTTTCAACGCCTCCCAACTGTTTTATTAACATTTTACATCATTGCTTGGTGGTTCTCTCCGGATACTCCAGCTTCCTCCACCCATAAAACTGTCACTGACACCATATGACCTTGGCTGTTAAAGTGTCGTTAAACCCTAATAAATAAATAAATATTAGCATTTTATATTTTTTTATCACATCGTCTCCTTTTAAGATAACTACTAGAAAATGAATCTCATAATAATTTTCCCTTTGTTGATAATTCCAATGCTTAACATCATTTGATATGATGTAAAGTGTTGAAATAATAAACAGAGTGAAATGTGATCAAAATTTTCTTGTGATTATCCTACAACTTATTTCTGCTGGTATTGTATATATGACCCAAGTACCTTTGGGAGCCATTCATGGGGGTCTTACTATCAAATTTTATTCCCATTTAGCTGAGTAATCTCTTGTTATGTGTTTTAGACCCATATCCCATGCCCCAACCCACCAGTTCCTAGGGCTGTTCTAGATTATCCAGTCTCTTGGTGAAATAAAAAAAATAAAATTCAAGCACCGTTCCAGTTTGAAAGAAGAGTTGGATGAAAATCTAGGAATATTTTTTTTGTGGTCTTATGCAGTGGAGTTCCGGTCAATCCATAAATCTCAAAATATGTGAAAAAAGCAAAAGAAGCACAACTCTTGGTTTTACTGAAACCCTTTTACTAAAACAACAAGGTGACAATACCTGCTAATATATTTCTTCAAAAACTTGTTTCTTAGGCACCTCCCTCATTACTGAAAATCTTCTACATCATCTTTCTTTTTGAACTGGAAATCTCTTCAATGATACTATTTTGCATTTTTTGGACTAAAAATTTAACCAAGTATATTTTGTTTGATGGGGCCCACTGACCTCTGTCAAATAAGGTATAGTTTGCTAAATTTGCAATTGCAGTATGGTAAATTTCATGGATTAACTGAAACAAAAAAAAATGCTTCCCTCCCTCTAAAATTGAGGGAAAATTGCCAGAGAAACAAGAAGTTTTTTTTAAAGAAGCCTAGAATTTTTACTTTTGCCCCAGAACATAGATGACCCCTCACTGGAATGGGCTCTATAAGCTTGTTTCATTGGAGATCATAAATTATGTTTGCAAGGCAAAAATTGGAAACCTAATAAAAATTGAATGCTGATTTTTCAGAACTGCGTTCAGGGGATATGATGATTACATCAGGAAAGGAATAACAATAATCCACTTCCCACATACAGTAGATTATATTGAAGTGAAGTGTAATCACAAACAAACTCAAACATTTGCTTACTTTTAACTGGGAGAGTGCTAAATTATTTTTCAAAGGTGATTTTGTAACCTGAGTATTTTTTCAAAGATACAATGCTGCCAGAAAGGCGAGCCTTAGTTCAGCAAGTTTTTGTTTATCAATAATTATTTTGTTACTATTTATTGGAGAGTGCCCATTGGCACTCTCCAATAAATTGTAACAAAACAATTTTATATGAACATTTCTTTCTTTATCTTCTACTGCACAAACTACAAGCTAATGCATACAGTGTAAATCCTTCGAGTCCTTCAGCACTTTTCAGTTGAGAACTGACAGAGGCTTCTAGCACCCTGTCAGGTAATAATGCTTTTTTAACATAAAAAAAACTTTGTAAAGAATTTCTGATAACAAATGCGAATAAAGAAAATGTATTCATAATTCAGTCTAATATATGTCAACAAACATAAAATAAAATAAGTATAACCAACAACAATGAAAAATACTTTACCATATATACAAACAGTGAATATACTGTAGGAGCACATGTGAATGACAAATATTTTTTTATCAACAAAGAATAAATAGGGCTCTGATGAAATTCTCCATACAAAATTCATTAATCAAGTTAAGTTAATAATATTTGATTCCAGCTGAGGTTTTCTGAGGACAAGATTCAGAAATTTTGTTTGGAATTGGGATGCAATTTGAGATTCTTTCTGTCACATGATTGTGTTGAAAGATATCACGGGTTCATAAGACAATTTTAGGTAAAGAAGAAACATTTTCATATTGATGGAAAGACCAAATAACAATTTTATTTAAAATAAAAATATAACACAAACTTTTAGGTAGAAAGTATGTATTTATTTATTTATTTATTGGTGTTTATATTTCTGCACAATGGCTAATGATGATTGTAAAGGTTTGACAGTACAGTAGAACTCCCGAAACTTATTTCTAGGAACACCGGGGACATGTATAATTCAATAAAAAATCGATTGCATCAGAAAAAGCCTTGCGTTGTATTTCACCAAACAAGGTAATGAATCTAACTAAAAAATACATAAGCAATCATCAGCCATGGACCATTATACTGGCAACAAGGGTGATAAATGTCTGTTTCGATATCTACTATTTATCTCCACTGAGGTATAAAAATCTCCCAACGATGCTGTTTGAGAACCATTTTTCCAATTTCGTGATACCAGTATTGTTGTCATTCACAAAGGCTACAGCCCTCCCAACTTACCCTCGTTTTGAGTGTACAGGACCTAATGTCAGACTTTGGTGGACAAAGTGTGTAAAGAGGTTAGACAAAAAATTTGTTTGTTAGTTACATTACAGACCCTAACCGTAAAAAGGCATTAATCAGACCCTAACCGTAAACAGGCATTAATGTTACATTTTGGGGGTGAAGAGTTGAATGACATTTATGATGCCATATCAGAATCGCCACCAAGCACACAGTCTAATGTCAAAGGCGAAGAAATGAATGTGTTCAGGCAAGCTGTGGATACATTAACGGCACATTTTAACCCAAAGCAGAACATTGAGTATCAGAAATATGTGTTTAGACACAGCAAGCAAGAACCTGGCAAGAACCTGGTGACACCATTTCGCAATACTACACTTGACTGCAACAACTAGCAGGAAATGTGCATTCACCACACCTAACAATGAACTCAAATCACAATTAACTGGTTAAGGGCTACATTTTTTTGGTGATCAGAGTTTGTTTATAAAAAAATTGTTTTATCACAAATTATTGAAGAGTGCCCATATAAATTTATATAAAAAAAATATTATTTGCGTTTGACTGAATGTGAAAAATGTGCAAGGAAAATGTTGGCTTCTCCTCTGGTACCCTCATTTCTATGAAAGCCCTGATAGTGGCTTCTAGCACTCAACCAGTTAACTGCAGGAAGCATCAATGACAAAGACACAAAAGGGGGTTTGAGTGACCAAGGTATAATCCTAGATAAACTGATCAATTATGTTCATTCTCAGGAGTTAACCGATATCCAAAACAAAAGTATTAAAGAAGGAAATCCTGTGAACGAAGTCAAGCAGTCACGAACTGTCAAACCCAAAGCCAAATCTGGTAATCATCAACAAGGTCATCCCTTGCAGAGTAAATGTTTTAATTGTAGAAATTCATGGCCACACAAAGGAGGACAATATAAGTGACCTGCATATGGTGCCATTTGTAAAACCTGCGGCAAAAGTAATAATTTTTCGAAGCTATACAGGTCAGGGATGCCCACCTCCAACCGACACATGCCACAAAAACTACCAAACTCATTTAAGAAACTACCAAACTCATTTAAGAAACAGAGTTCTACTTGAAAGCGAACAAACTTAGTAACAATCAGTGACATTCACAGTGACGATGAAGATGACTATGTTTTATCTTGTGACTCGGTTGTAAACACTATGAAGAAACCTATATTTAGTGTGAGAGTCAATAACACTGAAATACCAGCTATAGCAGATACGGGTGCTACTCATATCATGGGCTATGAAAAATAAGTAAATTTAAACCCCAAACCACATCTGAATGAGGCAAATACTAGCATAACTGCATATGGTGCAAACAAACTACCACTTGTTTGAAAATTTGTTGCCACCATTGGGTTTAAGAAAGTACCTATCAAAAGAAACAATTTATGCCAGCAGAGAAGGCAATTTATGCCAGCAGAGAAGGCAACTCTACCTTGCTAAGCTGTGAGATTTCTCAAAAGTTTGGTTTACTTCAAATCCGTCTCAATATAGCTAGTGTCATAGACAGTGAACAAAATATGGTGGGAAAAATACATTAAAAGCCACCCTGAAGTGTTTCATTCCCGAATGGAAATGTAAAACTAGAAACTGATTCTAACATACAGCCCATGATCCAGCAATGTAGAAGGATTCCTTTTCATACTAGGAAAAAAGATGAAAATGAACTGAAAAGGTTGGAGAATGATGGCATAATGAAAAACTGACAGAATGGAAATAGACCATAGTTGTCTTTCCCAAACCCAAAGACCCAGAAAATGTTAGAATTTGCGCCGACATGTAAATTGTCAACATGGCGATCAAACACGAGCATCATGTTACCCCAACAGTAGATGACATTGTAAACAAACTCAGTGGTGCAAAAATCTCTCCAAAATTGATGTGAGGAAAGCTTTGAAATTGAATTAGATGAAACTTCATGAGACAAGACCACTTTTGCAATACATGTGGGTCTATGAAGATATAAAAGTCTATTTTCTGAAAAAATACAACTTCAGAAATATTCCAAAAAAATGTTCAGCAAATCACTGACAGAGTACAAGATGTAATAAATCTTTCAGATGACATCCAAGTTTTTGGAACAACACAACATGAGCATGACAAAAATTAAAATTGAAATTCTGAATGTTTAAGAAAGAGTGGTTTCACAGCCAACTTGGAGAATAGTAAATTTTAATAAAAGCTCCACAGACTTTTTTGGACTCCACTTTTCTGCAAATGGCATGTCAATGGATCTTAAAAAATCTGAAGCATTCCAAAAACTAGACAGTCTAAAAAATCTCGCCAGGAAGTCCAAAGCATCTAAGGCATGCTTAATTTCAGTGCTTGTTTCATTCCTTAATTTTTCACACTAACTGCACCATTGTACATAATATAAAGATATTCCACTCAACTGGGGTGAAAAACAAGAAGCAGCCACCTTGAAAATTAAATCATGTGTTGTCAACCCCCCAACAATGTCATATTTTAGTGTCAGTGAGCCAACACAACTGTATGTAGATGCCTCACCAGTTGGAGATGGAGGTATTCTAGTCCAGAACAAAAACATTGTGGCATACAGCAGAAGATCCCTGACTGCCACAGAGCAAAAATACTCCCATCTAGAGCATAAAGCCTTCGCTATAGTGTGGGGACTTGAACTCTTCAATGTGTATGTAAAAGTATATACTGACCATAAGCCACTTTTAGGTCTTTTTGGAAAGCCCAAAGCTAAACTACCAGCGCACTTAGAACACTGGTCACTTCACCTTCAGACCTTCCCATTCAAGCTAGAGTACAAAAAATGCCAATGGGATCACCGATCCAATGTCGAGTTGTGACAGCACTAAAGTGGGTTTAATCATTATCAAATTATCGTCCGGAAACCAGCTGTTTACAATTTACTGTGTGATGGGTCACTGTGACCTTGACTTTTGACCTAGTGATTCCAAAATAAACAGGGCTCTTACTTGCACCAATGCCAACCTATGAAGTTTCAAGAACGTGGGTGGAACCATTGTCAAATTATCATCTGGAAACCAATTGTTTACGATTTATTATGTTCAAGGTCACTGTCACCTTGACCTTTGACCTAGCGAGTCCAAAATAAATAGGAGTCTTCCACTCACCTAGGCCAACCTACCTATGAAGTTTCATGAATGTGGGTCAAACCATTATCAAGTTATCATCCAGAAACCAATTGTTTATGATTTACTATGTTCAAGGTCACAGTAACCTTAATCTTTGACCTAGCAAGTCTAAAATAAATAGGGTTCTTCCTCTCACCGCTGCCAACCTACCTATAAAGTTTCATGAACGTGGGTCGAACCATTATCAAGTTACCGGCTGGAAACCAACCGTTTAGATTTACTATGTTGAAGGCCACTGTGACCTTGACCTTTTACCTGTTCAATCCAAAATTAACAGGGTTCTTCCTCTCACTGATGCCAACCTACCTATGAAGTTTTATGAATGAGGGTCGAACCGTTATCAAGTTATCATCCGGAAACCAATTGTTTTGATTTATTAAGTTCAGGGTCACTGTGACCTTGACCTAGCGATTCCAAAATACATAGGGTTCTTCCTCTCACAAAGGCCAACCTACCTATGAAGTTTCATGAATGTGGGTTGAACCATAGTCAAGTTATCATCCGGAAACCAATTGTTTATGATTTAGTATGTTCAAGGTCACTGTGACTGTCATCGTTGACCTAGTGAATCCAAGATAAATAGGGTTTTTCCTCTCACTGCTGCCAACCTATCTATGAAGTTTCATGAATGTGGGTCACACCATTATCAAGTTATCATCCGGAAACTAATTGTTTATGCCCGCCCGCCATTCTCCAAACTATAAGTCGAGTTTGACTTTGTCACAACCCGACTAAAAAGGAGCAAATAATCCTGCACGTTACATATCTAGGCATCCTCCATGTGACGTAAACACTGAATTAGCAAATTGTACAGAAGAATATATTAACTTTTTGTGAACAAATGCAATACCCAAAGCAATGACCTTGCAAGAGATCACTTATGAAACAAACTGCAATAAAACTTTTATACAAGATAAAAATATTTCAACTCTTCAGAGCCTGGAGATTTTGATTAATTTTCAATACCCTTTCACAGTCTACATCTAGTGGCTTTGCATCTGTTTACATGCAAGTCTTGGGTTTTTAAAGCCAAGAGATACCTAAGAAAAATTACAAGTTTTCACCTAAGTTGTGACAGATGGCAAAATGAAACAAATTCCAAGTCCCTAAAGAGCAATAATCCTAACAAAAATACTCCAAATAACACATGCCTTGAACATGGGACTAGACATCAATAGAATATACTTGTATACCAAAAATGATGCTATTCCACGAAGAATTTTAAAAGTTATTGAGATTTATGGTACAAATTAGAAAATTCAAAGTCCATAAACAGGAATAAAAATACTCTGAACAACACCTGCATTGAACAGGGAGCTAGACATCAATAAGATACACTTGCAAACCATATATATCATTCCATCAAGTATTTAAAAGTTATCAAGTTTAAAAACCTGTTGGTCACAGACCATCCAACCAATAAACCGATAGACAGAACAACCAACATTGCCACATATAGAGCTGCTTGTCACAGATAACAATTTTAAAGGTACATACAGTACGGCCATCATGAACTGGTCACTTTCCATGGGTGGGCAATATTTCCACAGATGCAATAATGTTAGATTCCAAACACTAATTATAGAAATAATCATTCAAAATTTAATTAATGAAGCACTGGGTATAACCCAGTGCTTCATTAATAAAAAGTTGACAGCTAATGATTTTTATTACCTGGTAAATGCATGTATGGACATCACTGCCTATGCGTGAATTATGATGAGTCCACAGCGACTGTACTGTAGAATGCAAATTGTGAGTTAACCCAGAGACAACATCTTGGGGTACCTGTTCTGTTGCAGTAGTAGAAAGTGATCAAAGTCGGAATTTCACCCTTTAGGGCTGAATGACACTCTGTGTTAATGTATATCAATAAAGAAGCATGTTAAGACTTAAATCATAGAGTAGATTTTTTTTTAAATCATCCGACTTCTGAATGAAAGGTCACAATTATCCTAATTTTGGCCGAGAAGAAGCAGAAAACCAAATTACAAGCCTTGCCAGAGCAGGATGATATAAATGACTAAGAAACAAGTCCTTTTTAATAGTTTTATTCATACAGTTTTTTGAGGGATTCAATTGTCTTTTTTTATGCTTATTCCTATTTCAGTGGCAGATGACATTTCACCTACACCCAACTCGTAAGGTATTGATTGTTTTTCGGTTGTCCTTATATATGAGGCAGGCAAGGAAATAACTGGCATAACATAGTGAATGATTATTATCTGTGAAATACTTAAAACCTGAAAACGTTGAAAATTTATAACACCCCTATGAATGTAAAAACATGGGATTTCCACTGCTCTGCCTGTACGGTAAAAATAAAGTTGTATCGCACATGTAGTGATACAAAACATGTTCGATTTTGTTTCCAATATAAACAGAGAAGGAACCCGTCTAAACAAATCATGTCAGTCATTTGTCGAATGCACTGGAGTCGAGATCTCTTGGAAATTCCAAGTTCCTCGTTTAGATTGTTTATCCGAGATATTTAAACAATCAGATTCAAGTAAAAAATTTACAACATAAAAATAACATTCTGACTGCTTGTTCCTTAACAAATACTTTTCACAATTGGTCATATAATGATGGAGTGTACTAAACTTATAGCTATTTAAAAACATTTTGTTGTGTTATTTCCCACACTTTTTGTCAAAATCTGAAGTTTGATCATTGCTACCGTGACACTGATCAGTGTCAACTGGTTTCAACCAACTGAATGCCATAAAACTTAAAAAGCAAATTAGGGTTGGAACCCCACCCATTAACAGTGAGGTCTTCTTGGCAACGAAGGAAAAGCAGCAATTATCAACTTAAAAAGTGCTTTTAGTTCAATATTCGTTTAGACTGGTTGTTACATGGGAGGTGTGTGATAAATACAGAACCATACGTATGTTTGAATGGGTTAAGATTTATCGCACTCGATTGCTTTGGACCAGGCTATCACGAGAGCAGAGCAATCTTGTGCGATAAATCTCAACCCATTCAAATGTATGTGTGGTTCTGTATATTTATCATATCAGTGATAATGAAGATAAAATTAATTCTGAGTGAATCAAAAAAGATGAATGAGATAAGAAGTGATACCGAGAAAGGTACCTTAAGAAGCCTCTTATTTTTTGATTTATTATTATTATTATTGAGATTTAACAATACTTTTGAGAGCCAGTGTCACCTTGTTCGGATAGTTTTACGGGTGGAGGAAGCAAGAGTACCCAGAGAAGCACCGAGCAATGACAAGCAACTGCCAGACTCCCCAGCATACTAACTCCACACAAGCAGGGTTAGCACTGGTTGCAGATAAGTGGACCATTGACATACAGTGCGACTTAGTACACAGTGACTCCACATTCATGTGGAGCACATTATCAAGGAACTTCTTGTTACGTTATAGGATGTATGAAAATCCCAGTCTCCAAGATATAGTAGGCTGGAAAGAGATGTAGTTTCCTGACCGAGTTTGTGATGTCACGCTCTCAAGCCTATAGTCTAATTCTGAAAGGAATTTGATGCTGTTATGGCCTGGAACCATTCTATCCCGTAACTTGTAGAGTGCCGATTTTTTTTTTAAAGGAGATTTTAAACATTAGTATTTTTTTTTAAAGATATGATGACAACAGCAAGGGGAGCCTTTAGTATAGCACAATTTTGATCATAAATAATTGTTTTGTTACAATTAATTGTTTTGTTACAACAAATGGTAACAAAACAATTTTATATCAATATTTTTTCTTCTACAGCTGTAAAAACACCCAGCTCATGCATTCAGAGTAAAGCCAATAAAGTGGCTTCTAGCAATTTTAAGTAGAGCCATTATAGTGGCTTCTAACAATCAACCAGTACCATCACCTTTGTTTAGATCAACCATCTGAAATATTTCAGTTGGTCAGAAAAGCAAACTGTCAGGGCAAAAAATGTTTCTCAATGCACATTTGATTTATCTGAATCTTTAATGACTTGATCAGTACTATTAGACATGTTTTGTTTTACTAAATAATAGTGAATGAAGACTCACAACAGCTGTAGTTTTATAATTACACCATGTAGTTCCACCAACTGTGTTAATATCTTGATGTTTTCAAGGTGAATTAAATGCTTATTGATTTGGAATATCTTTAACTGGAGCATGAGCACATATCTGTATATCTTTGTGAGAAAATTGACGTCATATTGTATCAACAGTCATCGGCACACAAACTTCACAAAATGTGGGTAAACAAACAACCCATAACCAGGTCGAATTCCAAACAGAATTAGACCAGTGGCCTGATAGCTTGCCCGCATATTTACAGTACAGCTGTCATGATGTCTACGGATGCAGTGATGTCTACGCATGCATTTACCATGTAATAAACAAGAGGACCCATGGGGCCTGAAGAGCTCACCTTGAACAGAATAATCTTTTCCCGCGTTTTGCCAGTATAGCAGGAAAACATTGTCTGGGAGTAATGGTAGAATTATTTCGCGGGGAACGTGTATTATGTGAGAGTGTTTTAGCCAATGAAGTGAAGAGTTTTTAAGGAAAGAGGGGGGGGAGATAATTTTGTCGATCAAATTTGAATCAGTTCTAGCACAGCCACCGCTATCAGACATCAAATTTTCTTTTTACTCTGCATAAACAGGAAATCATGTAGATGAATTGTTTTTTAAAGCACCTATTTTTTTTTTAATTGGAGTGAGGTCCGACACTCCCTCTCTTGAGGCAGTTCGCAACATAGTTTTGGATGCAGGTTTCCAGAGTGAATTTTTCAGATATTTTTATCTCTGGTTTTTCCTGACTAGTTCAGTCGTCCATGACAGTGAGCAAAATATACAATTTTTTGTATTGTATTGTTGTGTACATTTTGAGATTTTACACACACAATAATTCATCCATTGCGGCACGGCTTGCTAGTCGGCAAATGAATTTGTTTCGTTGTAATTTACAGTTAATATTAAACCACAATATAAACAGAGACCAAGAATGAATCTACATTAAGCAATCCATCTCCATAGGATACATTGTCGATCCTTGAGCCTCTCAGGAATGACTAAAATACTCCAAGCATCATGCCTTTTCTTCAGTTGATCATAATGTAAAAAGTAGAGCTCTCCTATGAAGCCCCTTGATACAACCTATGTGGATTAATCTTAGTTACATACCTCTAGAGGGTACTAAATACAAAATTTCTAATTCTTCAGCTACATGGCCAATTCCGGCTCCAATAGGGAGCCCAAATATTAACCCAGACACTCAATTTGAACAAAGTTGAATCTGACCCCCCTGGAGATGTTGTATACCAAATATGAAAGCATTCTGAATGGTGGATCTGAAGAAGAAAATTTTTAAAGAAATTTCCTCATATTGCACTAAGTTAAAATTCGGGCTACCATAGGGAGCCCAAATATTAAACGAGGGACCCACTTTGAACCATCTTGAATCGGACCACCCTAGAAATGTTGTATACCAAATATGAAAGCATTCTGACTGGTGGATGTGAAGAAGAAGATTTTTAAAGAAATTTCCTCATATTGAACTAAGTTAAAATTCGGACTACCACAGGGAGCCCAAATATTAACTGAGGGGCCCAATTTGAACAAAAATCTGAATGTGACTCCCCTATAGATGTTGTAAGTCAAATATGAAAGGATTTGGACTGATGGATCTGAAGAAGAAGATTTTTAAAGATAATTTCCCATATTGCCCTGAGTTACAAATTTGGGCTCCTGTATCGAGCCCAAATATGAACCAAGGGGCTTTGTGTTAACAAACTTGTATCTGACCCCCCTATGGATGCTGTATACCAAATATCAAAAGATTCTAACCACCTGGTCCTAAAGATGCTTCATACCATATAATAGTTCTCTGTTCCGTGTGGTTTAGGAAATGTGGGTGTTTGAAAATATATCTAATTTTAGCTCCTGGGGTTCTCATGGGGACGCAAGGATTTTTTTTTGCATAAGTCAAGTGTGTATGACCCAATAATATCACATACCAAATTTGGTTCAAATCGGACCATCGGTTCTGAATACAGAAATTTTGGGCAGGGCCAAAAATCTTACCCCTCCCATTACAAAGCCAAATATTGCTTCACGAACTTCGTTTCAACAAACTTGATTCTACACCTCAAAAGGAAGCTCCATAACAAATATCAAGTCATTGTACTCACTGGTTCATGAGAAGTAGATTTTAAAAATATTCTGGAACATTTTCCCCACCCCCTCCCTATAGGGCTGGGCATGTTGAGTTGAAAAAAATGCAATGCCCCTTTGGGACCATCACTCACACAAACTTTCACTTGAATTGGCCCTGTGGCTTTGGAGGAGAAGACCAAAACATGGTGTTGTCAGACGACGTACTGTGGAGAGCGGTTAGATAAGCTCAGCTTGACTTGCATGGTCAAGGCAAGCAAAAAATCATCATCAGCAAAATTTTAATTAATCAGTGTTTGGAATCTAATATTATTGCATCCGTGGAAATATTGCCCCCACCCTGGAAAGTGACCAGTACATGGTGGTTGTACTGTATATGGAGTGGATTATCATGGAACTTCTTGTCTCAGAGGTTATAGGTGAACTAAATTAAAGTATTTTTAAAAGGAGGTGGCAGAAAATCAAAGGCTTTTCAAGGATAGAAACACCCTGATTCAGTTAAAAACAAAGTTCTATTCCTAAGGATTTTGTTTTGTTACCATATGTTTCAAAGGGATTTGAATCACACTCTCCGATGAATTGTAACAAAATATTCAATGTTGGTCAAATTCGGACTATAATAATTCTATAATAATTTACCTAGCACCCTACAGCTTATCTCCAATATGATGACTTATACAATGGCTTCCAATAAACTGTAAACACAGAAAGTCACAAAAGGAAATCTATACTAACTGGTAGAGTGCTGGAAGCCCATATTTGGGCTTTATTCTGGCATGCAGGTGCCACAACTTAATGGCTTCATTTGTTGTGGAGGTACTTCATATTACTTTTGAAGTGAAATTATTTAGTCTGTATGGATTTGCCAAGTTACAATTTATGGGAGGGTGCCTGTTGGCATTCACCCATAAATGGTAACAACGCAAAAGACTTCAGAACAAGTTTTGACAACTAAAATTAATTAAGCTCTCTACCAGTTAAACAATGCTGATACTGCTGTAACAAAACTGAGCCCCACCCCTCTCAATTTACACCGCAACTAGCGCCTGGTGTGGTTCTAATCGAAGGCAGTACCTCCTATAGACCTCCAGAGAGAAATACTGTGCACCGCCCCCGATTAGAAGCACACCAGGTGCTAGTTGCGGTGTAAATTGAGAGGGACGGGGCTCAGGTTTGTTACAGTTTTTGGCGTCGCCGACAGGATTTTCCTTTTCTTTTTGATTAGTTGGTGGATTTCCAGTGATTAAATTGTTTGAATTTACGGGAGAGTGGTGATTGAATTGTGAAAATGGCGACCAGAATTGATTACGATTCTGATGACTATGTTCAAAGGTCGAGGTCGCGAGTTCATTCGGATGAATTGCCAGGACAGGGGGCAAGACCTAAACAGTCTCAGGGAGTTCCCGAGTCTTTATGTACGCCTGACCCTACACCTGAGCGAGATATACAGGATTCTATTCGATTTTTGGAATATGAAAGGGAAGGGGTGAGTTACAGAGAACTCTGTTAGAATTACAGGCCCATTTGGAGCAGTTGGATAAAGTTAGTGAGACCCCTAGAAGAAAACCTGACATCACTTCTAAAAAGCAGAGGGTACGAGTCAGTGGCACACCCATGGATGATGGCCACGGGCCTTCAAGACAGGGTTCGCGGGGATAACCCGTGATTGCGACACCGACACACCCCAGACCGGTTGTGCCTCAAATAACACACTCTGGGCTGAAGTCCGGGAGCAATTTGCAAACTTTGGATCATGATACACAACTGCCAGATTCTAGGTATGGTTTTGGTAAAGATGATTTTAAGTATTGGAACCAAGGGTTTCCAAGGAAACTGATAATTTCGCCGGATACTTATAATGGTTCAACCAGTATAACTGACTGGTTGACCCATTTTCAGAAATGTGTTATGATTAACCAATGGTCGGAGGACCTTACCCAACAGTTTTTGGTTGTCTCGTTGAGGGGTATGGCTTTATAGTTTTTTGAGGATTTGGACCCGTTTGTTAAGGCACACTCCTCTAGAGTATTGCAAAGCTTGAAGGATAGATTTGACCCCTATCGGGGAGCGGCTATTTATAGGGCCCAGTTAAGGTCCCGCCGAAGGTCTCATAGGGAGACCTTACCTATTTATTTATTTATTTATTGGGGTTTAAGGTCACATATTTATGCACAATGGCTAATCGTGACCGTGACAGTTGTATGGGTGGAGGAAGCCGGAGTACCCAGAAAGAACCACTGAGCAACGACGAGCAACTGTCAGCTCCTCAATATTCTAACTCTGTTCAAGCACCACTCAAGCAGGGTTACAGCGGTTGAAGACATGTGTACCATCGACGCGCAGTACGCCTTAGTACACGGCGTCATCGTGACCCCAAGTAGGCAACCGGGATAAAGTGACTTGCCCAAGGACACAACGCGGGTCGTCCCAGACGGGGATCGAACTGGAGACCTCTAGCATAGAAGTCCAACAGTCTACCACTGAGTCACCGCGCTCCCGAGAGAGACCTTACCTGAGTTAGCCAGTAGTATCAGACGGTTGGTAAGAAAAGCCTATCCCGAGGCGCTATGTTGGTTAGGGATGATTTGGCCAAAGTAAGTTTCATATCAGCCTTGACTGATAATGAAACCCAGATGCAGGTACTTAGAGCAAAACCGGAGACACTGGATGTGGCAGTCCGACTGGCATTAGAAGAAGAGTCATATAAAAGGGTCGACATTCCTATGTCGTCTCTTGGGGTGGTTAACGAGTCAGTAGGCCCCGGAAGTTTGGGAGCGTTAACCCAGATGGTGCAAGATCTGCAAAAGAAGTTGCAGGAGTTGAGTGTGGAACAACAAAAGTTAAGAAGTGAGTTGCAAGGTCAAGGTTTTCAGGATCAACCCAAGGGTCGCAGTGATCGAAGTAGAGGTGGAAATAGGTGGAATAGGAGAAGAGGTCATGGTCAGATGGGCCAAAAAGATGAGGTCTTGATTGATAATGTAAATAATTTTAAAAGATTAGAGACTGGGGTTGGGGTCAAACCACAGTCTGAAAGACATAGGACCCTCCCAAAACATGGAACTGGTCATGTATATCTTACACTAAAAGTTTTTGGACAGGAGGTTGATTTTCTCCTGGACACCGGATCCGCAGTTAGTTTGTTGAGTTCCAAAACGTTAGAGAAAATATGGGAAATGGGACCTCAACATTACGGAAGGCCCCAAGTGAGATTTTGGGTGCCACTGGTCAACCGTTGGATGTGGCAGGATTGACTGATTTATCTGTTGAAATTGGTAATGATAAAATTATTCATACTTTTCATGTAGATGATTTTGCTTTTGAAGTAATTTTAGGAATAGATTTTTTACAGGGCTCTGATATTTTCACACAAAAATGTTATAAAAATTTCAGGTGTTGAGTTTCCCCTAAAATATTATAAGGAGACAGAAAATCAAATTCAAAATTATTCATGTTTTACTAATTGAGGGTTTGTCTCTGCCTCCCTTTTCTGAGGTGATCGTAAAGGGACGTGTGGATGATCTGTCGATCAAGCAGGGCTTGTGCGAGGCCCATCCAAAGTTTATTGAAAAACATTCCGGATTAATGTTGGGTCATAGTGTTTGTGATTTCAAATGGCAACGGGAAATTCCAATTAGATTGATTAATTTGTCGAGTTCGCCTCAACGTGTTAATCAAGGAGAGACTGTTGCGATAATAGAGACAAGTGAGGTTTTGGAGGATCCCACTGGTGAGACTCCCCTCCCTTTGGAAACCGGTAAATATTCTTTAAAAATGTTTGACCCAGATGTGCTGACAGAATTGCAGGTGGAGCAGGCCAATTCTATGTTGGAGAAAAATCGTGATGTTTTTATACAGTTTGAAGGAGATTTGGGACATACTGATATAGTCCAGCATGAAATTCACACGGGTGACCACCCCCTATTAAACAACAGGCTTATCGGCTTCCTTTTCATAAGAGACGGGAAGTCGAGGAACAAGTAGAATCTATGTTGAATCATGGGGTGATTCAACCGTCCAACAGTACCTGGGCCGCGCCCATTGTCTTAGTAAAAAAGAAGGACGGCAATTTAAGGTTCTGTGTGGATTACCGTAAACTAAACACAATTCCCCGTAAAGACACCTATCCCTTGCGCCAAATTGATGAGAGTTTAGAGGGGATGTCGGGGGCAGCGTGGTTCTCCACATTGGACTTGGCATCGGGTTATTGGCAGATGGAGTTAGCCCCTTCTGCCTGGGAGAAAACGGCCTTTACCACAGGGACAGGGTTATATGAATTTACGGTGCTCACGTTCAGGCTTTGTGGGGCCCCCCCTCCTCATTCAAGAGGCCCATGGAGCTCGTTTTAAAGGGCCTTCATTGGAAAACATGCTTGATATATCTTGATGACGTCATTATCCATGCTTGCACGTTCGTTTAGACGTCAAGTGTCCTATTTAGGTCATATTGTGTCCTCGGATGGTGTTAGGGCCGACCCTGAGAAAATAGCTCCTATAAAAGATTGGCCTGTACCCACTTGTGTGAAGGAGGTACGAAGTTTTGTTGGGTTGTGTTCATATTACAGAAAATTTATATCGCATTTCTCTGATTTGGCTAATCCTTTGTTAAGATTAACACGGAAAAATGTGAAATTTCAGTGGGAGGCGGAGCAACAGGAGGCATTCGACATTTTAAAGGACAAATTATGTCATAGCCCTATTTTGGCATACCCTGATTTTAATTATGAATTCATTCTTGATACAGATACAAGTTAGTTTTGTTCGAGGTCAGTTTTGTCACAACTCGTTGATGGTAAAGAGCAAGTTATAGCCTATTTCAGTAAAGTCCATTCTCCAGAAGAGAGAAATTACAGTGCAACTCGTAAGGAGTTGTTGGCTGTGATAAAAAATATTAAACATTTTCGTCATTTTTTGGCCAGAAAGCATTTTTTCATTTAAGGTCAGATCATGGCTCTTTACAATGGTTGTTTAATTTTAAGGAGCCTAATGGACAAGTAGCACGTTGGCTGGAATATCTGAGTGAGTTTGATTTTTCTGTTGTTCACCATCATGGTGAACAGCATAGGAATGCTGATGCACTGAGTAGGATTCCAGTCAATACACCTGTAGTTGTGAACACAAGAAAGCTTGGTTCGGTGGTTGATTTACTGAAGAAAGTCAGCAAGCTGACCCCGATTCTGAAACAACTTAGGGAGTTTAAAAGAGATGGAGTAAAACCAGGCCCTGAGTTATTAAAAGGAACACCCCTTTTGCTGCATAGGTATGTTAGACAGTGGGAACAAATAGTTCTGAAGAATGATATGCTATTTAGAGAATGGCGTGAGATTGGGGGGGTCAAAATAAAATGCTGTGGTTAGTTCCAAGGGACCTGAAGGATCAGGTGTGTACGGAATATCATGACTCATTGATAGGTGCTCATCTAGGAGTCTTTAAAATGTTAATGAAAATTAAGGAAAATTTTTTGGGTGTTGGAATGAAAAAAGATGTAGAATTATGGGTGCGTTCATGTCAGATTTGTCAGCGTCGTAAGTCACTACATAAAGCTTTTCAGGCTTGGTTAGAGACAAGGTGTCTGAACCAATGGAACGTGTAGCCTTGGATATTTTAGGGCCCCCACCGGAATCGGTTCAAGGCAACCTTTATATTTTGGTAGTCTCGGACTATTTTTCTAAATGGACCAAATCACAACCAGAGAGCAAGTACGGTAGCTGATATTTTAGTACGTGAGTGGATTGTTAGGTACAGTATGCCTAAATTTCTCAGACCAGGGAACTAACTTCGAATCTGAATTAGTGTGTGAAGTGTGTAAATATTTCGAGATTAAGAAAACCTGTACTTCACCATATATGCCTCAGTCCGATGGACAAGTCAAAAGATTTAATTGGACTTTGGCCTCAATACTAGCCTGTTACGTGAAAGAAAATCATAATGATTGGGAATATTATCTCCTTTTTGTTATGATGGCCTATCATAGTGCCACACATGAGACTATTGGGTTCACTCCCTTTAGTGTCATGTTTGGCAGGGACATTACTCTTCCCACAAAAGTGGTTGCGGGAAATGTTCCGGATAAGGAGACAAACCCTAACCTGTATGTTAGAGAGTTGGAGTGTTGCTTGCCCGGAATCTTTCAACTGGTTTCTCAAAAATGTGAAGCGGCTATTAGTCATCGAAAAAAGATTTATGACCGACGAGTACATGGCAAGCCATTTGTTGTAGGGGATAAGGTTTGGCTTTATTTACCAAAGGTGAAGAAAGGCCAAACCTCAAAATTTGCTTAGTTCTGGTATGGTCCCTATATTGTTAAAGAGAAACTCTCGGACTCCAACTATCTAGTGGTCCAAGAACAAGGGGGACGTTTACAGATAGTACATTTTAATCGTTTAAAACGTTGTTTTCAGCGCCCACAGAAATCATCTAATCCTGAGGTGGATGGTCAAGCACCATCTGCTCTAGGTGAGCTTGACCCTAGTAATCTAGATGATAATCGGTCTCCACGGGTTGGTTCATGTGTTGATGACTGCGATAATGCCACACAGCTGCCTTCTAACCGTCGAGGTCGACTGCTCCGCTGTCCTCGATGGCAAAATTCCCAAGATTTTGGTTTTTATTAATTTTTTTGCCCGGATTCATTTGTTTTGAAGGAGGGTCAGCCATGTGTCCGGGACATGGCGGGCCAACCTTTAGAATTGCTGAGATGGTCCAACTGTGAATTAGGTTTTGAGCCGGAGTCAGTTATTAATTTTATTTGATTTATATGATGAGAGTATGGCGAATATTTGGAATGGCGCTATATGATACTGAGCGCTTTGTTTTATCTCGCTGTACTATTGAGGGTCACGCCTCCTATAGGCGTTATCTTGAGGGTTATATTTTTATTTATATATATATATTTTGTATATATAAATCTATGCTGGTTGTCATAACCAAGTGTAGAATATATCGTAATGCGGCACTGGCTATTGTCAATGATGAGGCACGCATTATGATATAGTGAAGTGTAAATATAGACGTGATGTCTCGTATTGATATTTTTTTTATGAATGGGGGATCGCATATTGTGTGTTTTCCGTTTGTTGGTGTAATTGGGAAACCGTTCGTGGAGACATCTCATCAAACTAAACAAAAGTTTAAATTTTGGATATTTGTTTTTTTTTTTGTTTTTTTTAACTCTAGCTGGTGATGACTTCGGATCCTCCTATCTGGTTCGATTGTGGGGCATCATGCTCTTATGGGTTGGTTTTAGGGTGGGGATATCGCGTGAGATCTAGTGGGTGGTGTTGCGTGTGGTGTCATTTGTGGTGTCGCATGTTGTATCCGTGGGGTGGTGCATGAGTTTGTGGGGTAAGTTAAAGTACGACTGTTTAAAGTATGGCGCTATACAGGTGAATGGAGGTGCGAGTGAGTTGTCCGCGGGTGGTGGCCTCCATCAATCGAACTGGACAGTTGAAGAGGGAGTTGTCCCATATCTAGATATAATTTTTATGATTCTTTTCTGGGAGGGATGCTCCTAGGAAATATGTAAAATTGAAAAAAATATATATATTTTGTCATCAGATACTGTGGCCGTATGGTTTTGCTTTCAGTGTTATGATGAAAATCTACATACTGGGACATAGCTGTATTCATCGCCTCCAGAAATTCCAGGAGAAGCATCCAAATATATGGAAAGATTTCGAATTTAAAGATGCAGTGGAATTTGTTGGTTTGCCTGGAGCAAAATTGGTGGACTTGATCCCGATGAATGTGGAATCCGCTGATGTTGTTATCCTGCAGATTGGTGGCGATGACATTGATGACATAAGTTTTTTCGTCACAATTATATCTGAGTGACTTTCAGAAACTGTTGCAACGTTTTGAGGTTGCAGGTGTTAAAAACACTATTGTTTGTAGCATTTTTCCCCGAGTCAGTACTCGTCATGTGTCTTCCGATATGTTTGAAATGAGAAGATATTACTTGAATCAGTCCATGAAGGCTATGTCTGGCCAAAATTTTGTATTTATTCGACATACACAAATTATGGCCATCCATATGTTGGCTGATGGTGTGCATTTGAATGCACGGGGGAATACTTTTTTTTTAAATAGAATTTTAAAGGTCTTACGCGGAATATTATTATAAAATATGTTGAGATTTTGGTCAAGTCTAATTGACGAGGTTGAGCCACTCTTACTCTAGCGGTAACATCTCTTGGCGCAAGTCTATACGTAGCGGCAAGCAGTCCATGAGTATCGTGGGCTGGTTGGAAAGCGTGGTTCAGGCTCGGAAATTTCACTTGTGAAATTTCTAGTTCTGCTGATGTGTTTGGAACTTTGAGATTTATAATGTTCTTTACGTAGGGAGTATCCTTCCAGTGACAAAATTATTGTTTTTTTTCGGCTATATATTTTTGGTTTTTTTTAAATCAGGGTTGTGTTTTTTTTAATGTGTTTTTTTGAGCATACTTATATATTTTGTAAATAGTCTTGCTTGCATTTTCAACAGGGACGTTGCCCTCTAGGGTGGGGGTAGTGAAACAATCCAGCCGTGGCAGGGTCGGTAAAAAATAATTCTCGGCTTGGTTCAGTAGTTTGGGACCGATGGTAGTGGCCGTTGAAGAGTTAAATGTTATTACCTGCCTTCGAGGAAGAGTTAAATCATAATTCTTGGAGACGGGTAATTCAAATATCATCAGCTGCACGGATTTCCATATTCATGATGGTGATTGCGTGAGGAATGTGTCGCTTTGATGCGTCTCCATGTATAAATATCGGTTTACAATAATTGACTTTGGAATTTTGAGAAGGCAGTTGAGGTAAATATTAGCTACATTTATTTGGAAAATATTATTGCTTCTATGTCTCGCTAGTTGAAATTTGGGAAGGATTATGGAATTTCCTCTCTCGGCGGATCTGGTGAGTCTTTAGGCAAATGTATGATATTTGTTTTGCCTTTTTGTAATTCTGTGCTTGAAAGTTGTGCGACCCGACTGAGACTTACTTAGGGGGCCGCACACTTCTCAGCCAGTGGCAGACTCAACTGGAGGGCCGAGGACAGAGTAGTCCAAACCAACCCTAGTGCTGACTGGCTGAGATACTGCCCCCTCTCCCTTAGGCAATCTTTGGCAACATGATAATCTAATTGTAGAGATTATGTCATAGTCCGGGGATGTAATTAGTACATTTTGGACAGAACTCTTTAGTGGGGGACACAGTTTGGTTGTAGGCGGGGGAGACTTGTGCCCCTCCCCACCCATGAAGTACAGGAGGAGTTAAGATTTATAAGCAATTTAGCTTGAACATGGTTAGATTGGGATCCGGTATATGTAGGCCAGATCACCTCCGTAGAGGTTTACACTGGATAAAATAGATAATGATTGGGATCCGATTTATGTGAGCCAACTCACCTCCATAGAGGTCTGTGCTGGATAAAATAGTTAAAGATTGTGTGGCGATAATCGTGGTATTTGGTTGTGGTACTCCTTTGAGTAAGTAATTTTGTTTTGTATAGGATTTGGGCGCAAGGTTTTGGAACGGAACTCCTATGAGTACATAGAACTGAAACTATTGTAGCTCCCCTCCTCCCGATGGGGGTAGGGTATGGGTAGTAGCTTATTTATTGTTTTGTACATTGGTTGAGGGGGCATGTGGCTCAGTTGGTAGAGGTGCAGGCTGCAAGCCGAGAGGTCCTCGGTTTGAATCCCACCTGTGGCAACCGCGTTGTGTCCTTGGGCAAGACACTGCACCCCCATTGCCCACGTGGGGGCATGGTGACGTTATGTACTGCACGTCGATGGTGCACCTGTCTTCAACCAATGCTAACCCTGCTTCTGTGGAGTTGGTATGTTGGGGAGCTGACAGTTGCTTGCCGTTGCTTGGAGGTTCTCTCCGGGTACTCCGGCTTCCTCCACCCGTAAAACTGTCATGGTTATGGTTAGCCATTGTGCAGAAATATGTGACCTTAAACACCAATAAATAAATACATTGGTTGAGCGTTCGCGACTTGTACTGAGCTGAAGGTAACGCGTTAGCTTTAATGTGGAGTAGTGCTTGTTTACACAGGTAAACAAGCCCTGCTTGTTTTGGTAACCCTCCTTAAGGTTGTAGGTAAAGAAGTTTTCTTGAATGGCCCATTGCCCGATTTAAATAAAAGATAAAGATGCAAGTTCCCCCACTTGAGTAATGACTAGTATAATGTACTGAAAAGTGGATTGTTTATATTAAATATTATATCATATTTTCTTGTTGTTTAAGTGATGTAAACCCCGCTAGGAATGAGAACCTGCTTCTTAACCACAAGTTTTTCCCAAACTGTGGACCTCTATGGGACCCTCTTGTTGTTTTGATCGGAGGCGGTGCACGGTATTTCTCTTTGGAGGTCTATAGGAGGCGCTGCCTTCGATTAGAACCACACCAGATGCTAGTTACGGTGTAAATTGAGAGGGGTGGGGCTCAGGTTTGTTACACTGCTGAAACAACTCCACCTTCTTTGCATTTGATTCTACTCAATTGCAAGCTAACAATATTTTGTTCATCTAGATTTGTTTTGTCACAGTTTCTTTAATTATTCCTAAAGGCATGCTCTAATACATTTCAAGAAGACAGTTATCACTGAAGAGGGTTCTAACTACAAAAATTAATGCAGCAGTTTACTGTTAATAATATTCTGTACAGTTTAAGTAAAAATAGTGCGCCTAAATTTAATAAAATGCACTGTTAGTGGAGCTATAAATGTCACCACATATACTCAATGGAAGAGATTTTAGAGAGTATGTGCCATTTTCTTCGCATCTATACAAGCCTGTAAATAAGCAGACCGTCATCTGCTGAATGAGGTCCCCAAAGTTTGAATTTGATGATGCTGCGCAGGGTAGCATCTCTAAATTTACCCTCTGTGAACCTGAATCTGAAACAATGTCTCAAGCCAAAAGAGAAAGAGGTACCCAGAGGATAAATTAGCCCACTGTATAGGATAGCAAATTCACCCTCCAAGGACCTTATTCTGCAAATGACAAATTGCTTATTTCCAGGCTTGTATGCAGAAATTTTATACATGTAATATTAAATCATTTACTCATTAGCTTCTCTGTCAGAAGTTGCTATAACTCGATGCACAGTAATGGAAATAAATTGTATGATAATTGCAGAGAAAAATTATGCCACATCCCATTCTGCTTGTTCTCACACTCATAAAAAAATCAACAGAATAATGTATCTAATAATTTCTGCATTGAACATCATGCCTCAAAGCCTAGGTAGTCCTGAGGTGTGACACAGAAACTATTGGATATATACTACTGCTCTTATTTTAGGAATGCAATAAAGAGTATACCTTAGTTGCAAATAAGTTGCATCATAAGGATGCGATGAAAACAACTTGTTAACCACAGTGAATAAGCACTGCTTCACTTTCTGGGGTTCCTGGTTACCGGCCTCTATTTTACCAGGAAAGTTAAAAAATTTATAGTAATTTATATATTTTTTATACTTACCAATGACCCAGACTTAGCTGGTGCTGACTCTAAAATATTTAGGGCCAAACGCAAGTTTTACCCCCCAATCCCCAAAATTTGCATCTAAAACCGAAAATTACATGTCCTATATGGTTCTCCATACTTTTACTCCACTGCGCATGCGCAGTGTCAAGGAGGTCTCGAAATTGCCGCCAAAAGTCATTCTTACAACCAGTGCCTGGTAAGCGTTATGTACTCAGCGGGGAGGTATGAGTTCACAACTCATGGGAGGGCCATCCCTGTCTGGGTCATTGGTAAGTATAAAAAATATATAAATTACTATAAATTTTTTAACATTTTTATACTGTACCAATGACCCAGACTTAGCTGAATAGTAAAAAGGTTGGAGGGCCTAGGACATAAGGAAAATCCAATAGACTCAATTACCTATAACAGACCTATCCCCTTAAGAAGAAAAGGAGAGATAGTCTTACATGTATCTTTCTTATTTGTAACAAAAAAGAAAGACACAATACTATTCTGTAATTGAGCACAATAACATCAATGATCTCTCTAAACATCTAGTATAACCCTTTATATTAATATTTTTTAAGGAAAGCCAATAAATACGGGAGTCTAGAGAAATGAGACTCTATATACTCATTTAAAAGTGTTCGAGGATTGTATATTAACGCTCAATTAATCATGTGATATATACGAATGCTTCACACCAATCAACACTTAAAAAAATAGCGGACCTAAACAATGTAGATCTGCAGAAAAGGACTCAATATTCTCAGATACAAAATCGTGAAAATGGAGGGCTAACACCAATATGCAGCCCTCATTAAATCTGTAATAACAATATTAATAGCTTAAGCCCATGAAGTAGAAGAACTTTTACTTCATGAGCTTAAAACTAAAACACAGACTGCTGAATGAAGATATAATCATAAACAGAACTGACTGTAGATTGAATCCATCTGACCATAGAATGGACCGAAATATGGAGGAAGCTTCCACGGCATGTCCCACAACTGATGCCTGAGTAAATTAGTCCACAGTCTTTGTGGAGCTAGAGAATCTACCAACAGAATTTGCATTAAAATAATTACACTAGAGCAATATCTGCAGAATCAACAGCGCTGGAAGATACGCATATCTTATTATTCCGTCTAACAAGATCGATAGAGCGTTTACTGCAAACGCTCGAAGATCCAAACATAATGACACATACGTCTGCAACTGATTGTTGAGATGCGTCGCAAATAAGTCGATCATTGGCCGCTCGCCTTGGTAGCAATCTGATTGAAAACTCGTTGAAAACTGTTGAAAGCCGATTCTGGAGGCAACAAACGGCCCCTCCGCGAAGGGAGTCCGCTAATAAGTTCAGACGACCCGGAATATGACGGACCGCTAGGAGAACTTGATGTTCTAGTAGCAACCGAAAGATTCATTCCGTTAACATGAATAACAGGATGGAATGAGTGCCTCCATAATTCTGAAAATACGCTAATACCGTTGAATTGCCGGACAGAATTAGCATATGAACATTCTGAATTACATTATCCAATAACGTAGCGCAAGCCAAATTGAGATCATACTTGATGTTTGAGTGCTTGATAAGGAACTATGGAATCAAAAGACACTGGCACTTCAATCCGTTGGGCTCAATGAAATGACCCAACCTGTTTTACTGGCATGTGTCAAGACTGTAAAACTCGGATCCGGCAATTTCAGTGGAACTACCTGAGTTTAGCCCAGAAAACTTGCCCAAGTCGGAATCTCTTATTCACTTGATTTGACAAGAAGATGTCCGTATCGAGCGAAAGAATCTTTACCCTCCAATTCTGAATTAAAGAAATTTGGAGAGGAGCAATGCGTAACCGCCCCATCGGAATAAAATCGGCGGCAGTTCCGCCTAAACGTATCAGTCTCATAAGATCTCTCGCTGAGACTTTGTCTGAGCGAAGACAATAGTGAGCATAACAACTGAATAATTTCGTTCTGGGTAACGGCAGATGAACGAAAAAGTTGTGCGTTACGAAGCTCATCCCCCGGTGGGTGAATGACTTGGATGATACTAGATCCGACTTCTCCTCGTTTACTTAAGAAACCGAGATGTCGGAGCAATAGAAGCAGATTCTGCACATAGTTCTGAAACGTTAACTTATTGCCGTATGGCTCAGCTCCTGTGTTCGTCCAGGTAAGCCGACGTTATCGCAGACGAATAAGCTCGGAAATGAGTCATTACCGAGTCTGTTATTCGAGTGAAGGCCCAGGGGGCTATATTCAGACCGAAGCATATTGCTCGGAGCTGATATACGACTCCTATGATAAGGAAGCAAAGATACTTTCTGACGCCTAATGTACCATGACGTGAAAGTAAGCATCTTGAGATCTATGCATGTAGCATAATTGTACACCCGAATACTCGCTCTGACCGATCGGGTGGACTCCATATATAACCTTGGAGCCACGATCAGCTTGTTTATCCAGTCCCGAATAATGAGTGAACGGAACGAGCCGTCTGGTATTTGGAACCAGAAAAGGATGGTAGTAGAAACCTGGAAATTCCTGGATTTCTACGATCTCCATCGCGATCATTCCAGAAGAGACTAGACTTCTGATGGAAGCGAGCCTCTATCCTACTGACTTGGTGGAAGCTGAGTCCATCTAGGACTCCGAGTTAACAGAGGATTTCGTTTGGGGAACAATTTAGTCCTTTTGAAATCACCCCTTGAATCCAAAGGACGTCCGTAATCTATTCCCAAATAATTGAGAAACTCGACAGTCTTCCGCTCACTAGTACACGATAGAGGTTAAAACCATTACCTCCTGGTCCTGCAAGGCTTGTGGAAGGAGAAGCCATGTCCTCCACGGTCCGCATCTCGCCCCGTCGACCTAGGGACGTCTGACCGGAATTACGGCCCCTACATGAGTCGCTGTCCTGACGGTCTCTAGAATAAGACCTAGAGGACGCATAGGAACCTCTATAGGAACTTCCCTTGGACGTATTCGTCCTAGAAATGCCTGTCCTACTCTTCTCTGCTGAATCCGACTATATGGAAGCGAATTTTAATAGCAGAGAGTCAAAAGCTTTCTTAGTTAACTGATCATAGACTGCGGAAAGCTTGCCATTGAAGAAAACTCTCCGGAGACCGGAGCGACTCTGAGAGAGTTTTTCACCTTACTATCTACACGCGTGGATGTAGCCAGGGCCGCGTCACGTCTAACCAACTCCATATTGCCACTAAAGGACGGAGTTTTACATGAGGCCCTTGAAAGAACTCTTAAGGATATTATCATCCTAGAATTCTTTTCCCTTTGAGACGTAATGATAACGTTCTGGTAAGGTGATCTGCATACGATGATGCGTCTAAGCTGACCCTGCTAGACGATATTATTATTTCCAACATCGTGGTTGGAATTGACATAGACGACAGTAAAATACAATACTAGTTCCTGCCCTGGTCGTCTAGATGCAGAGAACTCTCAGAATGCTCTGTCCTGCCGTTTCAAAATATTCGTTGAATTGATGAAAGGCAGATGTAGAGCATATTGCCGATAAGAAACCTGACCTGCCCATTTAGGTAGCAAGTCAAATAAATATAGCGTCGTTCAACATATCAAATGTCCGTGAGACATATCTGGACTATGTCGGAAACTGAGGGATGATGTCCCTAAACCGATTAAGAATTCTGTGTCCAGTGGCGCTATCAGTCTCTTATCCGGCAACGCAGCATTTCGGTCCCGAGGAACGTCAGATGATAATGCCAGATGCACTTTACGGCAATTATGTTGTTCCGAAAAGGGAAAATAAAACTCAACCGTATCCCTTTCGCTATCCTGTCGGACCACTTGTAATTCTTGGTCGTCCATGCCTGAACCTGCAGCGGAACGTACCAACCCAGCTTCGTCGGATAATTCCTGATCCGATAGAGTTACTGTCGTTTGCTGGGATGCTGCGATAATTTGTGCTATCTGCGATAGCATGTCCGTAACAGAGGCCTGTGGAGCTGTGGTCTTATAGGATTTAGCTGCTGGAAGCTCCTTGGATGTTCACTCCTGCATACATCTAATATGCGAACGTCCGGAGTATGAAGGCCTCGTATCCTTGGCTACCGGATGGCATGACCTGGTCGCCGTAGAATCCCTGGTCGGCGATGTTGGTTGAATATCACAGGTCACGTAGCCAAGGTGCGGCCGCGTGTGCTGCTGTGAGGATGAGGAAGCCAAAAGAGCAGTCTCTCCGGACTGTCTATATAACGGAGCGTCCCAAGCGGTGGACATATGCTCCAACTGAGGAACATTTTGTACCACAACATCTGGGCCCAGATGTTGTAATACGAGAGAGGAACCTCTCTCGCTCGCAGCCCGGATGGACCTGGACGAGCTAGGAACCGGACTAATAGGCTTCCTCCGTACCATCCTTGTATCCGTCGTCACTGGGTGTGCACATTGTATTTTATAGTGCTCGCATCACCCACATCTCCTTCCTGGACCGCAACGGACGAACACAGGAGCTGAGCCATTCGGTGAATGGTCGCGACACCGGGCGAGCTAGCGGACACCAACGCCGTCGATCCTGCTTGGGACCTCCTAGGCAATTTACGTATCTGAATGAGCACTTTACCGCTAGCTCTTCATTTGACTGTGACAACGGAAGCACACTTACGAAGACATCACGGTAACAATACCTAGTTCATGTTACCCTATGAGACCTGTGGAGCCACGGTCCTACGTGAAATATCCGCTGGAAGCTCCCGGGATGTTCATTCCTGCATTTATATAATATGCGAACGTCCCAACTGGAAAGGTCTCGTATCCTTGGCTAGCAGATGGAGTGACCTGGTCGACATGTATTCCTTGGTCGGCGAAGCAGGAGCACCAGGGATGTTCAATTCTGCATTTATATAATATGCGAACGTCCCCTGGAAATCTGTGGTCACATAGCCAAGGTGCGGTCGTGTGTGTTGACGAGGATGAGGAAGCCAATATAACAGCTGCGTCGGACTGTCATGCGACGGAGCGTCCTGAGCAGGAGGAGTGGACGTAAGCTCCGACTAAGCGAACAACATACAACATCGCGGCACAGATGTTGATAAAGAGAGAGTGGGCCTCTCTTGCTTGCAGTCCGGAGGACCTGGACGAGTTAGCTACCGGACTGACAGGCTTCCTCTGTACTATCCTCGGATCCGTCATTGCTGGGTGTGCACATTTGAAGTTTTAAAATACCTGCATCACCCAATCTGCTTCCCTGGACCGCAACGGACTAACCCGGGTGCTGTACCATTCTTTGCTGGTGAATGGACGCGACACCGGGCGGACTAGCGGGCGATCAATTGCTTTCGATCCTACTAGGGAACTCTTCAGCAACTGTCGTAATACCTTGAGCACTTCCCGCTAGCCCTAATATTGCAACGATGGAGACACACTTATTGAAGACATAACGGAACATCACTCTGAATTCTGAAAAAGAAACTGATAATATATAGTGACCCTACGGAGAGAGGACCGTAATGGACCCCTCACCGCTAATAAAATACCGTGACACACGTCTCCAACGTTGTCATATCAATCAACACACACAGAGCAAGAATTAATGCGACTACATTGACTATATGAAACACAATAAACTTGTGAATTAGAGGAAGATATCCTCGCATTACGTATGAAGAATATTTTTTCCAACCAGAAAAAATATACACCGTCATATTACTCGCACTAACCCTTGAAATAAATATATTAATTCATTATAACATTTCAAAAGAAAATAATTTTCAAAAAAAATTTTTGAAAAAAGCTTCAGAAGAGCCCAAGTTCCCAATGGAAACCTTGAGCCCAAAGGATCCCAAAAAAGCCAAAGTGTGGACAAAATTTTTTAATCATTTGAAAAATTAATGTAACACTTACGGACAATATTAATGTATCTTGCTATGAACTAAATTAAGCAGAAGACAAGTAATCACTGTCAGAAGTAACAATTGTCAACACAAGCAAAAGTGTCAACAAACCGGAAACATGACTCCAGGCACTGAAACAAACATAGCCCGAAATCAGTTACCAATTTAAACACTATCTGATGCAAAACAGAGGCTTCCAGAGAAGAAACTGTAGAACATCAGATGGTAGATGCAGACCAAAATGCCTAAACACCCTTAGGGTGAGGATGTAAACATGGGGAAAAAACAGAAAATAATTCTGTTACCAAGCCAAAACTCCCAAGAAATTTTAGTAATAAACATTACAAAAAATAAGCCAAAAGCATGGGAGAATAGCTAGGGGGGAATAAAGGAAAGGGAGAGAGGAAACACTGATTAAACAATGGAACATTCATAGCAAGAATGACCACAACAAGGTCATGCCTCGAAAATAGGTAACATGAAATAATTTCGTAAAAAAATTATAAGTTACAGCCCTGAACACACATCCTTCCACTGTTTTTTCCTCTCCACCTTCTATTTCCACCATATATCCATCATTTCTCTCAAAATTATGCGTCTGCCATCTTTAAAACTGAGATTTACAAGCACAAATAACAGTGAAGTGTTACTGTATTGAGGGCCAAACAAAGAATGATTTTTGGCGGCAATTTCGAGACCTCCTTGACACTGCACATGCGCAGTGGAGTAAAAGTATGGAGGACCATATAGGACATGTAATTTTCGGTTTTAGATGCAAATTTTGGGGATTGGGGGGTAAAATTTGCGTTTGGCCCTAAATATTTTAGAGTGAGCACCAGCTAAGTCTGGGTCATTGGTACAGTATAAAAATACAACTTGTTTACCACAGTGAATAAGCACTGCTTCACTTTCTGGGGTTCCGATGGGGATTCGAAAAAAGATACCTCAGAAATGAAGTACTGTAAAAGAAAGATTTACTGAATTTTGTGTTGTATAAAAAATTAATAAACAAGTGACAATTTCTTTGTAACAAATTATCACGACAAAGAGAAAATGTGGCATCTTCTTGAACTTAAAGAACTAACCATTGTTTGATAAAACTAAAATGCTATGCTTAAAGGACTGTGTATAACATAAAAATATTTTGATTTAACTGGTTGAGTGCTAAATATTTTTCAAAGGTGATTTGTAAAATCAGTACTTTTATCAAAGATATCAGGCTACCATCAAAGGAAGCCTTAGTTGAGTAAGATTTTGTATAATAATTATTTTGTTAAAATTTATCGGAGAGTGCCTGATGGCACCTCCAATAAATTGTAACAAATCAATACTTTATAAACATTTTTTTTCTTACTGCTGAGAAAACAAAGAGCAAATGCAAAGTGTAAAGCCACAAAAGTGGCTTTCAGCACTTTTCAATGGAGCCATGACAGTGGTTTCTAGCACACAAGCAGTTAATCACAAGAATTTCTGCAAACTTGCCGTGCCCAGTAACTAAAGTTTGAGATAGAAACAATTGTTCACAAGTTTCAAATGTACAGGATACAAGTATTTAGCTACCAGATATAAAAAAACAACTAGTGAACATTTGGTGATGAATGACTTGTGAATATAACTTAAGGATATTTATTTTCTATCGATGAAAGACCATTAAAATTTTGGAAGACATAAATGGAATATAATTCTAATCGCTAATCACAGGCACTGGAAGTTTTGGCTACAACCACTTTTTTCACTGATAACAATGAAAGCAACACGTCAGTCCTGACCCCATGTTACACATACAGATGTCTATATAATAATAAACAAGTAATGAAAGCCTATTTTGCCCTGACCGATACCCCATTCCCAGTTCATTTGTGAATTCGTTCATTGAACAAAGATTCATCAACACAGTTTTCTTGTACAGCTATCCACAAGGAATTTAACTTCATGTTTATCATAAATTAATAATCAAATCATCATACTACGGGTTCTTTATTTGATAAAAAAAACTCTCCGTTCGACTTTTTTGCCCGCGACTCGACGCCATTAGAACAACAATGATGACGTAAGGTTTCTGATGTCTAAAAATACCATCTAAAAATGATTGCGGAATACTGAAACGGATCAAGTTCTTGTCATCTACTTTACAATGATAGTCGGTGAATTTTTAGACTGCAGTCGTATGTTTTATGCTATTTATGGTAAGAAAAAGGAAGTACTTAGAAGTTGGACATGTCTGCTGCAGTATCTGCGTGTGCAGAAAGTGTGCAGCTAATGTTGCGGTTAGTTCAAAGGAAAAAATTAAATAAATATATAAAGTCTAGGCCTACCCCCATTTATACACCTCATTAGTGTTGCTTATTTTGTTCTCTCGGGTTATTTGACTTGTGTGCCGCAATCTAAGGGTGGTGCCCAACTTCCCCCGATGTAGGAGTATGACCCCCACCCAGGGGGGGGGGGGTCTAGACAATTTATTTATTTATTGGTGTTTAAGGTCACATATTTTTGCACAATGGCTAATCATGCCCACAACATGAGTATCAACTCAACATCAGGGGTGAGCGTTAATAAGCCATGTTGCCCATTTTAGAGAGGGTTTACACCTCCCAAGAATTGGTAACTGGGTCCTATTTTACCAGTAAAACAGAGCCTGTTTACCGCAGTGCTTTACTTCCCGGGTTCCCACGAGCAGGGGTCTGGAAATCTGCGGGCTGGCCATGGTTTGGCCAGATGTGTATAATGTTTGTTTTAATTGGGAAAAAGTCACAATAGGCTTATCCATGAATCTAGAGGCAAGAAAGCCAGTAACTACGAGCAGCCAAGTTAACATAAACTACAGATTCTGAAGATATCATCCAATAATATAACAATACCATGAGTTGGAGGATCATGCGGTTTATTATCGACCCAAGAGGAATGAATAAAAGCCCGAGAGTTTATTACCGGCCCGAGAATCGAGGGCCGTTAATAAGGCAGAGGGCTGTTGATCTTCATCCACCAAGTGCTGCATCTGAAAGTCTGCGCCTACAAGCTCCCCCTCCCCTCCCCTCCCCTCCAATTCACCAGCTTCTAATTATACATTTCACTCATCATGCAAGTAACAGGTAATTTTTTATGTAGCCAGTTCAAGTTTGGCAACTGAGGAGGAAGAACATTTGCAGCAGCAAGTAGAAGGGGTCAAGGGGAACAGCGTTGCCCCAAAAGCATCACTGTCCTTGTCTCCCCACCGACTCCCAAACGCACGCACAAATACTCACAGTGGGTTTTCTAGAAAGGTTTTTCTTTTTTTTTTTAAAAATGTCTCTGGGAAAGATTGTTTGTCGAGACCCCGAGATATCTTAATCGTTCGTCTGAATAATATGTGCCTACAACAAGCCTCGTCGCTCCCAACCCATAAAACCCACCTCCCCCCCCCCCTTCCCCGCTCCACGTTTCAACCAGCATGCAGACTAGTGGGCCTAATACACTATTATGATTAATGTTGTTCAGCATTAAATTTAAATGTTGTCAATGTCACGATTCCTGGCTGGAATTGTAAAAAAGAGATGCAATAGAATTTCCATTTTTATACAGGCCATGAGATCACTCTCACCCCTCCCTGTCTGTCATATAGGCCCATAGCCGAGATCTAATGCCCTTTCCGCCCGCGAATACATATTCCTTTCAAAGCTTCCTGCATTTTCAACTTCTGACAAGGTAGCGCTGTCTTAAATTAACCACCAGTTTTTTTTATTAAAGTTCGGACAAGTTGGTTGTGCCTTGACAATAAATATAACTCGAGGACAGGGATGCAACAATTGTTTTGCAGGGAAGACTCTGACATTATAGCCCACATCCATTATTCTTCTGTTCTGTCGTCTGCAGCACAAGAACAACGCAGTGCGTAGTTTCGCTTTCCGGGTTAACTTTTGTACAGCCTAGCAACGAAATGTCACGCCATCATTGTTGTTCTAATGGCGTCGAGTCGCGGGCAAAAAAGTCGAACAGAGTTTTTTTTATCAAATAAAGAAGCCGTAGTATTATGATTTGATTATTAATTTATGATAAACATGAAGTTAAATTCCTTGTGGATAGCTGTACAAGAAAACTGTGTTGATGAATCTTTGTTCAATGAACAAATTCACAAATGAACTGGGAAGGGGGTATCGGTCAGGGCAAAATAGGCTTTCATTACTTGTCTATTATTATACAGATTACTGTTTGTGTAACACGGGGTCAGGATTGACGTGGTGCTTTCATTGTTATCAGTGAAAAAAGTGGTTGTAGCCAAAACTTCCAGTAACTGTGCTCTAATGTCATGGTTCACCCACCAGTCTCTCCTTATCATTAACACCTGATACTCTGGAAGCCCAATAGAAACTTTCTTTCATTGCACTCCTTCAACTAAGTAAGAATATTAGTCCAACCAATGTATTATATCTTGTTTGACAGAACTCACCACAGTCTCTACCAAAAAAGGATTTAATTGGTTGAATTCCCAACAGTATCAGAAAAAAGAATGTTGGTAAAAACCTGGGTACTTGGATCAGAGAGCAGAAGGTATATATATCATTGATCATTTTTAGAATGGGTGCAGGAACTTTCTTTACTGCCCACGTGCTGAAAATATTACTAAATATGTTTCTTTATTGGGGTTTAACAACACTTCCAACAGCCAGGGTCATATCGTGTCAACTTTGTTTGTTTTATTGGGGGTTAATGACACTTTCAATATCCAGTGTCACATTGTGACAGACAGTTCTGCAGGTAGAGGAAGTCGGAGTACCCAGTGAGAATCACCAATCAGCAGCGAGCAACTGTCCGACTCCCCAACGGTCTACAAGCAGAGTATCTGCATGAGCACTTTACCGCTAGCTCTTCATTTGACTGTGACAACGGAAGCACACTTACGAAGACATCACGGTAACAATACCTAGTTCATGTGGAGCCGTGTACAAGCAGAGTAAGCAGCGGTTGAAGGCAAGTGCAACACTGAAATGCAGTTTGCCTTAGTACACAGCAACACCATGCCACCCACCTGGGCAATCATGATTAAGTGTCTTCACCAAGGATACAACAAGGTTGCTGCTGGTCAGAATTGAACTGTCAAGTCTTTGGTTCTAATCACTGAGCCAGGGTGTTCTCATGGTGTTGGACTGTTTTATGTGTAGTAGAAGCCAGAGTACCCAAAGAGAACCATCAAGTAACAGCAATTAACAGCTGGACCATCCAATTCACTAACAGCAAGAGCAGGGTTAGCATTGTTGAAGGCAAGATTACCATTGTCATACCCTATGCCATAGTACACAGTGTCACCATTCTCTCACGGTGGCAATCGGGCTGAGGAATCTTGCCCAAGGAACAATGCTAATATGTGGGTCATGACTGAACTGCTGACCTTTTGATCTCAAGTCCAATGCTCTAACCAATGATCACCAGGACCAATCACTAGATCTAATATCATTTTTTATTATATAATTTCAAGTGTGAGTGCATATGAAGCTGAAACCATCATGAATGTTTGATCACAAATGGACACAAAGAGACACTAACACCAGAACTTCTTGAGCTACCAACCATTTAGTTAGAGTCAGAGGAGGGAGAAGTTCAATTAAAGTGTAGGGGACAAATTTCCAAGATGCACCAGACCTTCCCAGGATTTGCACAGTAGGCAAAAAGTTGAAAGGCAGATGGAGAGCCATTTCATAGATACTCATGTTTCAAGGTGCATGATTGGAGGTGTTAAAAAATATGTAAGGAAGGAGCACCAATAAATATACTGTACTTAACTGGTAGAGTGCTGGAAGCCCATATTTGGGCTATTTGGGCTTTATTCTGAAGTGCAGGTACCACAACTTAAAGACTCCATATTCTGTGGATGTGCTTCATTATTATTTCTGAAGTGAAATTATTTAGTCTGTCTGGATTTGCCTTGTTACGATTTATGGGAGAGTGCCCATAGGCACTCTCCCATAAATAGTTACAAGACAAAGACCTATGAACAAATTTTGATGACCAAAAATAATTTAGTACTCTCCCAGTTAAAAAAAACAACTAGTGCAGTTCCAGAGAAGATAATGAAAGTGTCAATGACACTGTAGCTTAACTTGTGTGTGTTGTGTTTGATGAAAAGGATAATGTTCAATGTTTATGAATGGATTATGAAATAAGACAACAATTGTGATAATTGGGAATATGTTAATTTCTGTTCCCTGTATGCTATGTTTTCAATAAAAATAATATGAGGTGTAGACTGTACTAAAGAATTGATGGGTGGGTTAATGTGGCCCACACAGTTAATGTATGTCAACCAAAGTTACCAAGTTAGAGTGAAATTATTCCAAAACGAGTCATCCTATCAAGTTACAATGAAATCCCTTCATAAATACGGCCTGTAGACTGTGCTAAAGGTTTTCGGGCTTTGGGCCTGTGTAGCCATCACGGTCGACCCATCGCAACCAAAAGGGACATCCTCATCTAGACATTATACGGAGTCATCCTACCAAGTTACAATGAAATTCCTTCATAAATACAATCTGTAGTCTGTGCTGAAGTTTTTCAGGTTTTGGGCTCGGGCAGCCATCATGGTTGAATGATCACGACCAAAAGGGGACGTTATCATCGAGGAATTATCTGGAGTCATCCTACCAAGTTACAATGAAATCCCTTCATAAATACGACCTGTAGACTGTGCTAAAAGTTTTTGGGTTTTGGGCTCGGGCAGCCATCATGGCTGAATGATCGCGACCAAAAGGGGACGTTCTCTTTTAGACTTCTGGAGTCATCCTACCAAATTACAATGAAATCCCTTCATAAATATGACCTGTAGACTGTGCTAAAGGTTTTTGGGCTTCAGGTCCCTATAGCCATCACAGATGACCAATTGCGATCAAAAGGGGACTTTCTCATCTAGACATTATATGGAGTCAACCTACCAAGTTACAATGAAATCCCTCCATAAATATGACCTGTAGACTGTGCTAAAGGTTTTTGGGTTTTGGGCTCAGGCAGTCGCCACGGTTGGCAGATCGTGACCAAATGGGGAAGTTTTCATCTAGACATCATACTGAGTCATCCTACCAAGTTACAATGAAATCCCTTGATATTAAATATGACCTGTAGACTGTGCTAAAAGTTTTTGGGTTTCGGGCTTGGGCAGCCATCACCGTTGACAGATCATGACCAAAAGGATACGTTTTCATCTAGATGTAAAACAGAGTCATCCTACCAAGTTACAATGAAATCCCTTCATAAATACGACCTGTAGACTGTGCTAAAGGTTTTTGAGTTTTGGGCTCGAGCAGCCATCATGGTTGACCGATCATGACCAAAAGGGGATGTTCTCATGTAGACATGACCTCAAACCGGCATATGAAATTTCGTGATGCTCGGACAAGAACTACGGGGTGCAGCCTGTGCTAAAGGAAAATGTGAACAGACTCACAGACTAACAGACTAACAGACTAACAGACTTCCACACCTGTGATGGCAGTAGCTTATCTTGACTTTGTCAAGTTAAGCTAAAAATGTGAAAAGTTTACGGATGCCGGTCGACAAGTGATAGCAAAACCTCACATGGCCTTTTAGGCCAGGTGAGCTAAAAATGGAGTACAAAGTGTAAATTTACCAAAATACCAACATATCATTTATTACACTGTAATTCTGGTGGTGTGACACTGAAGAAATAAATAACCATTAGCAGCAAATAAATCATCACAACCACAAAACCTGAAAAAAATAAAATATATTTAATACATTTAGTGGCAAATTATATTCTTACATCATGCTTTTCTCATTAATTTATAAAAGGGATCGGCCACACATTAATCTTTTACACTTGCAAAAAAATCTCTTAAATAAGCTTTTGAAAAAAACAACTTGTTCCCTTGGCACCTCACTAGTTATTTAAAATCTGCCTAATCACTCTTTTTCACCTGGAAATCTCTCATTTGATATTATTTTGCACTTGTGGGACTAAACATTTAACCAACTATATCTTGTTTGACAGAGCTCATTGAGCTCTGCCAAACAAGATATAGTTGGTTAAATTTATAACTGCATTATGGGAAATTTTCACTGCTGAAAAAAATCAGTTTTTACACTTAATGGTGTAAGGAGTTAAATTTGTAAATCTAATTTTCAAGATTGTTTTGTGGATTCATAAAAAATAGAAAAAAAACATCTTCCCTCATCATAACATTGCGATAAAATTTGTTGAGAAAGAAGAATTTTTTTCTTATAGGCCATAAGTAAAGATTTCATTTTTTTGCAACAAAAACATAGCTTATGATCCCCTCCCCCACCCCCACCCCATTATTTTTTGTTCCTTCATTAAAATGATGGGCCATGAATAACCCTTTGCCCAACACGACTGATGACGTCACTTGCAAGAACCTTTGTAACGTTTCGGTAAAATTGAACCAGATTTCATCATTCAAGTGAGTAAATTGTAAGTCGAGAGTGATTTTAGATACATTTATTTATTTATTGGTGTTTAAGGTCACATACCTCTGCACAATGGCTAATTGTGACCACAACATGGATATAAAGTCAAGCCCAGCCAATCGTTTATGCCCATGATGCCCATTTTAGAGGACTTCCACCCCAAGGATTGGTGAATGGGTCCTATTTTACCAGTATAACAGAGCTTGTTTACCACAGTCAACAATCAGTGCTTCACTTCCTGGGGTTCCCATGGAGAGATTTTATATACATACCTTGAAAATAGTCACTTTTACCATCCTGAAGAACATAGTTCATAATTATCACAGAAAATATTACTGACCATAAGTGAATGTCTTCAAACACCAGTGTTAAACCAAATGGCTGCAAAGAAAAATGAAACACTTATATTGATGGAAACTTAAGACAAAACATCTTTCATTGCTGTATATTTTATACTGAGCTCCATCTTTCCCATCGGAAATAACTACTGCATTATTTTAATTGTGTCATGTTAGCATTGAAACTAAATTAAATGCCTTGACAAACCTATCCCTACCTTCACAGATGGCAGATGAGAAACTGATGATCTGCAAACATGTTTAATTTTTAATGTTTTTTAATGTTTAATAATTTTCCTTATTGATTTAATCTTTGAAGGCCCATTTCAACTTTAGTAAATTTTCTGAACACAGAACAGGTGCCCATCCAGCTATAATGAATAAAACTTTCAAACAATGGTTGAAATAAAAGACAATGATTTCCATTCAGGTCTTGCTGGCAAAAGTGGCAGCCAAGGTTTGATGACAGTGCACTTTAGTTTGAACATTATTTATTTCCAAATTACAATATAATACAACAGAACATAGAAAACATATTTGTGGATTCAATAGAAAGCTATAAGCTTATGTTAAGCTGTTTTTACACTATTAATATATTTCCAATTACTAGCAAATGTGACAGCGATTTACATTCAACTTGGCTGCAAAAAGAATGAAAAAAATTCACACAAACTAAATTAAAGGTGATCAAAAAGAAGGAAATGAAGAAGGGTATGAATGAAATAGAAGCAACAGGGAGAGAGACAGAGCAAGAGAGAGGGATAGAAAAAAGAGGAGAGAGAGAGATTGCAAATGAAAACAAACAGAAAAAAGAAGCATCAGAAGCTTGATAGTTAAATGAGTAATACTCATCTAAATTAAATGTGTTCATTTGGTTTGGGCTGCTCACACTTGATACCCACGCTGAGCTGTCTAGGGTTTTAGGCCTGGAAGTGAGAGAGTGTTGTGTGCTATGCAGAAATTCTGATCTTATTTGAAGCATCCTGTCTTCAGAATATATGCCTGAACAGTTTTAAATATATTTCTGTTAGTGAAGTCATCATAAAACTCAGATCCATACAGAAGAATAACACTATCTATGAAGAACGAGAGGGTTCCAACGGTTTCATTCCTTATTATTTTGCACATTGGACATTGTAACAAAAAATGGTCTGTAGTTTCACGCTTCCCACATACACATGAATGCGAAATAACCAAGTTGTTCATATGGAGGTGGTCATTTAGATTCCTACAATGAAGCCAGAGTCTACAATGAAATATTTTAGCTTTTCAGAATTTAGATTTTTTTTTATAAAAGTTGGTGGGACGTCGATTATTTTGATAAGTTCATAATTGAGTGGTTTTCCTTTAGTGGTTGTGGAATATCATTCCAGAGTTTTGGTGTTGCTGGATAAAATGAGATTTGATGGGATGTCGTTTGACTGAAGGGCACTCAAATATTCTGATTAGATTGAAGACTATATGATTGCACTTCTGAAATGAATGGGGGAATTCGGCTGAAAATAAACTGCAGAGTTAGTTTATGGTATATTTTAAAGAACTGGACTAATTTATGATTTTTTCTCAAAGATTCTAATTTTTCCCCGGCCCATTTCAATATACAGAGATGCTTTGCTGGCACTTTTAATTGTGCCAGTAACAATTCTAGCAGCACCAATTTGTATTTTCTCAAGTTCATCTATTTCGTTATTTGTACAGTTATCCCAGATAGTGTTGGCATATGCTAGAAGGGGTCGCATAAATTTTTTCTAATGTACTTGGATCAGATTGAATATTATTTTTATGGATGAGGACAATGCATCTCCAAGCTTTAACACTAATGTGGTCTATATGGTTTTTTCAGGTATTTTCTGGGTTAAAAACAATTCCTAAATGTTTATGATTGGAGACTTCTTTTATTCGTTCATTGGACATTATTAGTGGTGGTTGAGGAACACAGTTTACTTTACGAGAGATTAACATAGTTTCTGTTTTCGAAGGATTGAAATCAATAAGCCATGTGGGACCCCATATTTGCAATATCATTATTCAATATAAGAGAAGTTTGGTAGGGGTTCTCTACAATCAAGTAAAGTGTGGTATCATCGGCAAATAGCCTAATACTACGGTCTCATTTGCAATGATGTCGTTGACGTTAATTAAAAACAAGAGAGGGCCAAGAACCGAACCCTGTGGACACCTGAATTGATACTTTTCCAAGCTGACAATACAAAGTAAATTATAACTCTCTGCATTCGATCAGTTAGATAAGATTCAAGAAATGTTAACAGTTTTCTACTAATTTAAATTTTTTTTTATGCAAGAGGCCTTTGTGCCAAACTTTGTCAAAGGCCTTGCTAATATCGCAAAATACAATGCGGATTTCCTTACCTTCATCTAAAGCTGAACTAAAAGCATCATAAATATCATTAAACTGGAGGACAGCTGAGTCATTTGGTGTGAATTCAGACTGGTAGTGGCTTAGTAAGTTATTTGTGTCAAGGAAATGCAAAATCTTCTTGAATATGCATTTTTCAAAGAATTTGCCAAGGCAGCTTAGCAGAAAAATGGGGCAATATTAGATACTAAGTTAGGAGGATCTTTTTTCAAAACTAAAAACACATTGGCTCTTTTCAACTCACCAGGAAAGTAAGATTGTTCCAGTAAGTACTTGAATAGATTAGTCAGGGGATCACACAAGGATGACAAAGACTCCTTACGCAATCAGGGATTTATAGCATCTGGTCCACAAGCTTTGTAGGCCATCATTGATTTTAGAGAATCAAAGACATCCTTGGCATTTAAGATAATACTACTGAGAGTTGGACATGGTTCGATTACCGATTGGGCATGGTAGCCTGGGAGTCATCAATAGTTGATATCATACTGAAGTTGTCATTAAATGCCTCAGGCTTGTCTGGGTCTAGCAAGAATGGTGTGTCATTGTACAATAAGCTTGCAATTTCAGGTGGCTTGCCACCCACATAAGTTTTTAATGTCTTCCACCATTCAGTTGACTGCATCTTTGGATTATCTAGAATATTTTGAATTCTCGAAAAGTTAAAAAATTTATAGTAATTTATATATTTTTTATACTTACCAATGACCCAGGCTTAGCTGGTGCTAACTCTTAAATTCTAGGGCCAAACATAAATTTTGCCCCCCCCAATCCCCAAAATTTGCATCAAAATCCAATAAATATATGTCCTATGTGGTCCTCCATACTTTTATCCACTGAGCATGCTCAGTGTCAAGGAAGTCTGAAATTGGAGCCAAATCCTCATTCTTACCACCAGTGCCTGGTAAGCGTTATGTAATCAGCGGGGAGGTATGAGTTCCCAACTCATGGGAAGGCCATCCCCATCTGGGTCATTGGTAAGTATAAAAAATATACAAATTACTATAAATTTTTTAACATTTTTATACTGTACCAATGGCCCAGACTTAGCTGAATAGAAAAAAAGGCTGGAGGGCCTAGGACATAAAGGAAAATCCAATAGGCTCAATTACATGTAAGCAGAATTATCCCCTCAAGGAGAAGAGGAGAACAGGTTTTAAATGTATCTTTCTTGTTTGTATCAAAAAAGAAAGACACAATACCATTCCGTAATTGAGCACAATAACATCAATGATCTCTATTAACATCCAGTATAACCCATTATACTAATCTTTTTAAAGGAAAGCCAATAAATGAAGATAGTCCAGAGAATGAGACTCTTTATACTCATTTAAAAGTGTCCGAGGATTGTATATTAGCACTAGTATGACACTTGACATATACAAATGCTTCACACCGAGCTACACTGTAAAAATATTACATAAATGAGATAAACATTAGCTTTAAACTTTAAAACTATCCCGGTACCGACTCGGAATTACTGACTCCAGAGGAGGTATTCCCTTGCTTTTCACTATAAAGCAGGTGATATAAGGGAACACAATCCCCTCCCCACCCTTCCCCTTGCTCTGGGTCAAATACCCCAGAATGAAGAGGGCAGCAGGACAGAGTCACTATCGGAACAGAAAGCCTGCATAACTATAGTTGCAACTGTTTAGTGGACGACATTCTGAGCAACAGTTAACGGACCTAAACATCGAAGGTCGCCAGAAATGGACTCAAAATTTCTAAGATAAAAATTTGTGAACGTGGAAGGCTGAGAAAAAGGAGGTCCTCCTACAGTTAGAAATTGTGTCCACTGCCCGTCCTATAAAATGCTTGCTGTGCAAGAAGGACCGCACAACGGAAATACGCGAAGGTTGAGACCTTGCGGGTTGTGATGCAGTGTGCGCAATTTCCCCTGCGAAAGAAGGTCCTCCCGTGGAGGAAGCTTCCGCGGAATGACCCACAACAGAACCTGAGTAGATTTATCCATGGTCTCTGGGGTGACAGAGATGCTACCAACAGAATCTTGAAGTGAGATTGCTTGATTAGCAATATCTGCTGAATCAACGGAGCTGGTGGATATGCGTATCCTATCATTCCGTCCCAAGAGATCGAGAGAGCGTCTACTGCAAATGCCCGAGGATCAGGGTAGGGCGACACATACGTCTGCAACTGATTGTTGAGATGCGTCACAAATAAGTCTATCATTGGACGATCCCATTGGTAGCAAATCTGATTTGAATACTCGTTTGTTGAGAGTCCATTCTGACAGCAACATGTGACCTTTCTGAGAAAGGGAGTCTGCTAGAACGTTCAGATGACCCGGTATATGATGGACCGATAGAAGAACTTGATGCTCTAGGACAACAGAAGGATCCTTTCCGTTAAATTGAATAATGGAATGGAGTGAGTGCCTCCCTGGTTCCGAATGTACGCTACTACTGTCGAATTGTCGGACAGAATTTGAACATGCGAATTCTGAAGAATGTTCATTCATTGACATAGTGCAAGCCATATTGACATCATCTCTTGATGTTTATGTGCTTGTTTAGGAACTGCGGATCCCAAAGACCCTGGCACCTCGAATCCGTTGGGTTCACAGTTGCGCCCCAACCTGTTTGACTCGCATCTGTCATTATCGTAAAACTCGGATCCGACAGTTGCAGTGGTACTCCTTTAGTTAACCACTGAATATCTGCCCAAGACAGAATCTCTTGTTTCACTTGATTCGACAAGACAATGTTCGATTCGAGCGAATGAGTCTTCACACTCCAAATCTGAGATAAAATATATGTGGAGTGCGTAGCCGCTTCATCGGAATAAGAACCGCAGCGGGTCCGCACAAACCTGTCAGTGTCATGAATTCTCTCGCTTTTACCACATTTGAGTGAAGACAAAAGTGAGCGTAACAACTGACTAATATCGCTCTGGTTAACGGCAGATGAACGAGATTGTTGTGCGTCTCTAAGCCCATTCCCACGTGGGTGAATGATTTGGATGGCACTAGATCCGACTTCTTTTCGTTTACTATGAAACCGAGATGTCGGAACAATTGAAGCAGACTCTGAACATCATTCTGAAGCGTTAACTTGCTGCCGTAACCCTGAAGAATGTCGTCCAAGTAGGCCGACGTTAGCACAGATAAATGAGCTCGGAAATGAGTCATTACCGAGATCATTATTCGAGTGAAGGCCCAGGGCACTAGATTCAGACCAGAGCATCATTGCTCAGAACTTAAAACAACTCCTGGGACAGCGAAGCCAAGGTACTTTCTAAACGACGGATGTACCATGACGTAAAAGTACACAACCTTGAGCTCTATGCTCGCAGCATAATCGTTCACTCGAGTGCTTGCTCTGACCGATCGGATGGTCTCCATATAAAATTTTGGAGCCACGATCAGCTTGTTTATCCAGCTCAGATCTATAACTGGACGAAACGAGCCGTCTAATCTTGGAACCAGGAACAGGTGACTGCAGAAAACTAGAGATTCCTGGTTTTCTACGACGTCTATAGCATTCTTGTCTAGAAGAGATTGAACTTCTGATAGAAGCGAATCTCTCTTCTGAACGTTTAATGGAAGCAGAGACCAGTGTGGACTTCGAGTAATGTAGGTTTTTCCTTGAAGGACAGTTTAGACCTTTGGAAATAACCCCTTGCACCCATGGGTCGTGCGTAATTGACAACCAACTGGTTAAGAATCTCGACAGCCTTCCGCCCACTGGAACGCAATAGAGGTTTAGACCATCACCTCCTGGCCCTGCGAGGATTGCGGGAGGAGAAACCACATCCTCCACGACCCGCACCTCGCCCAGTCGACCTAGGGGGGCCTGACCGGTTATCTCGGCCAGCATTACGACCCCTATGTGAGTCGCTACTCTGACGGTCTCCGGAGTAAGACGTAGAGACTTTTTTAGATCCTCTACAGAAACTTCCTTTGGACGTATTCGCCCCCGAAGTACATGCCTTACTCCTCCCTGCTGAGTCCGACTTTTTCAAAGCGGAATTAAAAGCAGAGAATCCGAAGCTTTCTTAGTAATCTGATTATAGATTGTAGAAAGCTTAACATCGAAGAGAAGCGCTCCTGAGACCGGAGCGACTGGAAGAGAGTTTTTTCACCTTACTATCCACTCTTGTGGATGCAGCCAGGGCAGCATCATGTCTGACTAACTCCATGTTGCCATGAAAGGGCAGAGTTATACGTAGAATATGCTATAGCCCTCGAAAGAACTCTTAAGGAAGTTTGAACATCCTGGAATTATTTCCCTTCGAGACGTAATGATAACGCCCTGGTAAGGTGATCTGTGCAAGATAATGCATCTAAATTAATTCTATTAGATGAGATTGTCATCTCCAGTATACTGGAGTTAACAGACATGGACGCCGGCAATGAGAATTCCAGGTCTTCAGCCTGGTCGTCCAAATGCAGAGGAACTCTCGGCACACCTTGTCCTGCCGTTTCAAATCAACGTCTAGCATTGATGAAAGGCAGCTGTATAGCACTAGGCAATAAGAAACCGGATTTGCCAGTCTTAGAGGTTAGCTTGAATATAGGGTCATTCCAAAGTTCAAATGTCCGTGTGACATTTCTGGATTGGGTCGGAAACTCAGGGACAGTGTCCCTAATCCGGCCGAAAAAGTCTGTGTCCAGTGATGCTTTCAGTTTCTTATCAGGTAACGCAGCATTTTGGTCCGGAGAAACAACTTCTAAAAGGTGATGCTACGGCCACCTTAAGTTGTTCGGAAAGAGAAAGTTAAAAAATTTATAGTAATTTACATATTTTTTATACTTAGCTGGGGCTAACTCCTTAAATTAAAGGGCCAAACACAAATTTTGCCCCCCCCCCCCCCCCAATCTCCAAAATTTGCATCAAAATCCAAAATTTCAATGTCCTATGTGGTCCTCCATACCTTTTATCCACTGCTCATGCGCAGTGTCAAGGAGGTCTCGAAATTGGCACCAACTGTCATTCTTACAACCAGTGCCTGGTAAGCGTTATGTAATCAGCGGGGAGGTATGAGTTCCCAACTCATGGGAGGGCTATCCCCGTCTGGGTCATTGGTAAGTATAAAAAATATATAAATTACTATAAATTTTTTAACATTTTTATACTGTACCAATGACCCAGACTTAGCTGAATAGAAAAAAGCCTGGAGGGCCTAGGACATAAAGGAAAATCCAATAGGCTCAATTACATGTAAACAGAATTATAACATCAATGATCTCTATTAACATCCAGTATAACCCGTTATACTAATTTTTTAAAAGGAAAGCCAATAAATAAAGGAAGTCCAGAGAATGAGACTCTTTATACTCATTAAAAGTGTCCGAGGATTGTGTATTAACGCTCGTATGACACATGACATATACAAATACTTCACACCAAGCTACACTTTAAAAATATTACATGAATGAGTTAAACATTAGCTTTACACTTTAAAACCATCCCAGTACTGACTCGGAATTACTGACTCCAGAGGAGGTATTCCCTTGCTTTTCACTATAAAGCAGGTGACCTAAGAGAACACCATCCCCCCCCCCCCTCCCCTTGCCCTGGGTTAAATACCCCAGAGCGAAGAGGGCAGCAGGACAGAATTGCTGCCAGAACAGGAAGCCTGCATAACTATAGTTGCAACTGTTTAGTGGACAACATTCTGAGCAACAGATAACGGACCTAAACAATGCAGGTAGCCAGAAATGGACTCAATATTTCTAAGATAAAAACTTGTGAATGTTGAAGGCTGAGACCAATATGCAGCCTTCATCAAGTCGGTAATAGCAACACTATTAGCATAAGCCCAAGATGTAGACAGCGCTCTTACTTCATGCGCCAAAATCTTAAGCACAGACTGCTGAGTTGAAGATAATTTTTCATAAGCAGTACGGATAGTTAATTGAATCCACCTTGCAATAGAATGGACTGTAATGTCCCTTCTATTAGGCAGCAGAGACAGAAAGAAACGTTTACGTCCCTTTCTGATACACTCAGATCTACGTTTGTAAATACGCATAGCTCTAACTGGACAGAGTAAAGGCCTACACCCGTCTGAAGATGGAAGAGCCTTAATAACAATAGGTTCCGGATACTTTTTAGGAGCCTGATTCTTGGCCAAAAATCCAACATTATTAGTCAAGGTAATAGTATTACCTACACTACGATAGTGAGAATCATCAACAGATAGTGCATGAAGCTCACTAACTCTTCTAGCCGAAGAGAAGGCTAAGAGAAAAGCTGTCTTATAAGATAAGAATTTGAAGTCCACCATGTCAAAAGGCTGAAATGGTGCTTCTTTTAGCTTAAGAAGAACCCAAGCTAAATTCCACTTAAGAATTAATCTAAGGGTTCTAGGTATATTTATCGAAAAGTTTTTCGCTAACTTAGATAAAGAGACATTAGATCCAATCTGTAAACTATCATGATGTGCATAGGTATCAGACAACATAGACCTATAACCCTTAATGGTAAAAGGCTGCAGTTTGATCTCATCAAACAGGTAGACTAGAAAATTAGCAATGTCTGGAATGGAGGGATCATAAATAAAAAACCTTCCACTTAGCAGCATAATTTAGCGAAGAGGAGGTCCTCCTACAGTTAGAAATTGCATCCACTGCTCGTCCTGTAAAGTGCTTGCGGTGCAAGAAGGACCACACAACGGAAATACGTGAAGGTTGAGACCTTGCGGGTTGTGATGCAGTGTGCGCGATTTCCCCTGCGAAAGAAGATCCTCCTGTGGAATAAGCTTCCGCGGCATGTCCCACAACAGACACCTGAGTAGATATATCCATGGTCTCTGGGGTGACAGAAATGCTACCAACAGAACTGTGCAGTGAGATTGCTTTATCTTGAGCAATATCTGCTGAATCAATGGTGCTGGAGGATAGCGTATCCTATCATTCTGTCCCAAGAGATCGAGAGAGCGTCTACTGCAATCGCTCGAGGATCTGGACATGGCGACACATACGTCTGCAACTGATTGTTGAGATGCGTCGCAAATAGGTCTATCATAGGACGCTCCCATTGGTAGCAAATCTGATTGAATACTCGTTTGTTGAGAGTCCATTCTGACGGCAACATGTGACCCCTCCGAGAAAGGGAGTCTGCCAAAACGTTCAGACGACCTGGAATATGACAGACCGATAGGAGAACTTGATGCTCTAGGACAAACAGAAGGATTCTTTCCGTTAAGTTGAATAACAGAATGGAATGAGTGCCTCCCTGGTTCCGAATATATGCCACAACCGTCGAATTGTCGGACAGAATTTGCACATGTGAATTCTGAATTATGTTCATCCAATGACGTAGCACAAGCCAAATTGACATCATTTCTTTGATGTTTATGTGCTTGTTTAGGAACTGCGGATCCCAAAGACCCTGGCACTTTGAATCTGTTGGGCTCAAAGTTGCGCCCAAACTGTTTGACTGGCATACGTCATAATCGTAAAACTTGGATCCGGCGATTGCAGTGGAACTCCCTGAGTTAACCACTGAATATCTGCCCAAGTCTGAATCTCTTGTTTGACTTGATTCGACAAGACGATGTTCGAATCGAGCGAATGAATCTCGACACTCCAATTCTGAGTCAGAAAGATTTGGAGTGGCCGAGTACGTAGCCGCCCCATCGGAATAAGATCCATGGTGGCTCCGCACAAACCTATCATTCGCATGAATTCTCTCGCTGTAACTATGTCGGAGTAAAGACAAAAGCGAGCGTAACAACTGATTAATTTCGCTCTGGTTAACGGCAGACGAACAAGATTGTTGTGCGTCTCGATGGTCATTCCCAGGTGGGTGAATGACTTGGACGGCACCAGATCCGACTTCTTCTCATTTACTATAAAACCAAGACGTCGGAGCAGTTGAAGCAGATTCTGAACATCGTTCTGAAGCGTTAACTCGTTGCCATACCTCTGAAGAATGTCATCCAGGTAGGCCGACATTACCGCAGACGAATGAGCTCAGAAATGAGTCATTACCGAGTTCATTATTCGAGTGAAAGCCCAGGGCGCTAGATTCAGACCGAAGCACATTGCTTGGAACTGATAAACGACTCCTAGGACAGCGAAGCAGAGATACTTTCTGAATGCCAGATGTACCATGATGTGAAAGTATGCATCCTTGAGATCTATGCTCGCAGCATAGTCGTTCACTTGAATGCTCGCTCTGACCGATCAAATGGTCTCCATATAAAAGTTTGGAGCCACGATCAGCTTGTTTATTCAGCTCAGATCTATGACTGGATGAAACGAGTCGTCTGGTTTCGGAACCAGAAACAGATGGCTGTAGAAACCTGGAGATTCCTGGTTTTCTACGACCTCTATCGCGTTCTTCTCCAGAAGAGATTGGACTTCTAATAGAAGCGAACTTCTCTTCTGAGGATTTGACGGAAGCTGAGTCCATCTTGGACTTCGAGTTAACAGAGGTTTTCTTTTGAAGGACAGTTTTAGCCCTTCTGAAATCACCCCTCGAACCCAAGGGTCGTCCGTAATCGACAACCAATTGGTTAAGCAACTCGATAACCTTCCGCCCACTGGAACACGATAGAAGTCTGCACCATCACCGTCTGGACCTACAAGGCTTGCGGGAGGAGAAACCACGTCCTCCATGACCCGCACCTCGCCCTGTCGACCTAGTGGCATCTAACCGGTTGTCTCGGCCAGTATTACAGCCCCTACCTGAGTCGCTACCTTGACGGTCTCTGGAGTAAGACCTAGAGGACTTATAAGAAACTCTATAGGAACTTCCCTTGGACGTACTCGCCCCAGAAGTGCCTGTCTTACTCTTCTCCGCTGAATCCGACTTTTTAGAAGCGGACTTGAACAGCAGAGAGTCTGAAGCTTTCTTAGTAATCTGATCATAGATTAAGGAAAGCTTGCCGTCGAAGAGAAACTCTCCGGAGACCGGAGCGACTCAAAGAGAGTTTTTCACCTTACGATCCACGCGAGTGGATGCAGCCAGGGCAGCATCACATCTAACTAACTTCAGATTTGCCACTGAAAGGGCGGAGTTATACGTAGAGTATGCTATGGCCCTCGAAAGAACTCTTGAGGAAGTCTGAACATCCTGGAATTCTTTTCGTTCGAGACGTAATGATAACGCTCTGGTAAGGTGATCTGCGTACGATAATGCGTCTAAGGTGGTCCTGTTAGACGAAACTGTCATTTCCAACGTAGTGGCTGAAATAGACAAAGCCGACGGCAAAGACAATTCTAGGTCTTCAGCCTGGTCGTCCAGATGCAGAGGAACTCTCAGAATGCCCTGTCCTGCCATTTCAAATTTATTCCTTGAATTGATGAAAGGCAGCTGTAGAGCACTGGCCGATAAGAAACCGGACTTGCCCGTCTTGGAGGCAAGTTTGAATATAGCGTCATTCAAAAGTTCAAATGTCTGTGAGACATTTCTGGACTGGGTCGGAAACTCAGGGACGGTATCCCTAATCCGGCTGAAAAGGTCTGTGTCCAGTGACGCTATCAGTCTCTTATCCGGCAACACAGCATTTTGGGCCAGTGGAACAACATCTGGAAGGTATTGCCGGATGAAATCTACGACTACCTTATGTTGCTCCGAAAGGGAAAATTCCAACTCCTCTGAATCCCTTCCGCCATCCGCTGGACCACTTGATAATCTCGGTCGTCCCTTGCTGACTCTGCAGCAGAACGAACTGACCCAGCTTCCTTAGACAATTCCTGATCGGAAAAGGTTTCTGACGGCTGCTGGGATGTTGCGATAAGATGAGCTATCGGCGATAGCAAGTCCATTACGGAGGCCTGTGGAGCTGCGATCTTACATGATTTAGCCGCTGGAAGCTCCTGGGACGTTGAATCCAGCATACTTCTTTTATGCGAACGTCCAGATTGTAATGGCCTCGTATCCCTGGCTACCAGATGGCGAGACCTGGTCGACGTGGAATCCCTGGTCAGTGAAGCTGGCTGGATATCAGCGGTCATGTAGCCAAGGTGCGGTCGTGTGTACTGCTGTGAGGATGAGGAAGCCGATAGACTTGTCTCTGTGGACTGTCTTTGCAATGAAGCGTCCCGAGCAGATGGAGTGGACGTATACTCCGACTGATTAGCGTCACGTACAACAACATCTGGTCCCAGATGTTGCCGCAAGAGAGAGGGGCCTCTCTCGCCCGCGGTCCTGGTGGACCTGGACTAGCTAGATACCGGACTGACAGGCTTCCTCTATACTATCCTTGGATCCGTCGTCGCTGGGTATGCACGTTCAATGTTTATAGTGCTCGCATCACCCAAACTGCTTCCCTGGACCGCAACGGACGAACCCGGCTGCCGAGCCATTCCATGAATGGTCGCTACACCGGGCGAGCTAGCGGACAACAATGCCATTGATCCTACTAGGGACCTCTTAGGCAATTGTTGTATTTCCATGAGCACTTTAGCCACTAGCTCTTCGTTAGACTGCAACGACGGAGGCACACTTGTTGAAGACATCACGGAAACATCACCCTGTTCTTGTTCCTCTGAAAAAGAGACTGATAAACTAGAGTGACCCTGCAGAGAGAGGACCGGCATGGACCTCTCACCACTAACAATATACCGTGACACACGTCTCCAATGTTTGTCATTCCAATTGGCACACACTGAGCAAGAATTAGTGCGAGTACATTGACTACAAGAAACACAATGAATATGAGAATCAGAGGAAGACTTCCTCGCATTACAATTTGAACAATATTCTTTCATCATGCAAAAATATAAACAGTCATAGTACTAGCACTAACCCTTGAAACAAAGATCCATAATATAATATAATCCATTATAACATTTTGAAAAAATAATTTAAAAAAAAAAATTTTTTTGAAAAATTTTCAGAAGAGCCCAAGTTCCCAATGGGAACAATGAGCCCAAATGGATCCCAAAAAAGTCTAAGTGTGGACAAAAATTTTAAAACATTTTTAAAAATTAATGTAACACTTTACGGACAATATAATGAATCTGGCTATGAGCAGAACTAAACAGAAGACAATTAATCACTATCAGAAGTAACCACTGTCAACGTAAACAAAAGTGTACAAAAACCGGAAACATGACTCCAGGCACTGTGAACATCGCCCAAAATCAGTAACCAATTTAAACACTATCCGATGTAAAACAGAGACTTCCAGAGAAGAAACTGCAGTACATCGGATGGTAGATGTAGACCACAATGCCTAACCACCCAAGGGTGAGGACGAAAGCATGGGGAAAAACAGAATAATTATTCTATTACCAAGCCAAAACTCCCAAGAAATTTTAGTAAAAAAAATTACAAAAATTATGCCAAAAGCATGGGAGAAAAGCAAGGGGGGAATAAAGGAAAGGGAGAGAGGAAACATTGAACAAACAATGGTAAATTCATAGCAAGAATGACAACATCAGGGCCATGCCCCGAAATTAGGGAACATGAAATAATTTCATAAAAAAATTATAAGTTACAGCCCTGAACACAACCTGCCACTGTTTCATCCTCTCATCCTTCTATTTCCTCCTTAGATTCACCATTTCTTCCATAATTATGTGCCTGGCATCATTTAAACTGAGATTTACAAGCACAAATATCAGTGAGGTGTTACTGAATTTAGGGCCAAACAAAGAATGACAATTGGCGCCAATTTCGAGACCTCCTTGACACTGCGCATGCGCAGTGGATAAAAGGTATGGAGGACCACATAGGACAATGAAATTTCGGATTCTGATGCAAATTTTGGGGATTGGGGGGCAAAATTTGTATTTGGCCCTAGAATTAGCACAAGTTAAGTCTGGGTCATTGGTACAGTATAAAAATATTTCAGCTGTGTTGATTCCCTTTTACCATCCGCCTGGACCACATAAGAATCTCGGTCGTCCCTTACTGACTCTGCAGGGGAGAGAAATGACCCAGCTTGCTCAGACAGTTTCTTTACTGAAAAAGTTTCTGATAGCTGCTGGGATGCTGCGATGAATTGAGCTATCTGTGATAGCAAGTCCGTCATGGAGGTCTGTGGAGCCGTGGCCTTACGTAATTTAGCCGCTGGAAGCTCCAGGGACTTTAATTCCTGCATACTTCTCATATGCGAACGTCCTGACTGGAAAGGCCTCAGGTCCTTGGCTAGCGGATGGCGTGACCTGGTCGACATGGACTCCCTGGTCGGCAAAGCAGGCTGGATATCTGCGGTCATATAGCCAAGGTGCATTCGTGTGTGCTGACGTGAGGATGAGGAAGCCAATAGACAAGCCGCGTCAGGAGGAGTGGACGTATGCTCCGACTAACGAATGTTACATACAACAACATCTGGGCCCAGATGTTGTTGTAAGAGAGAGGGGGCCTCTCTCGCTCGCAGTCCGGGTAGACCTGGACGAGCTAGCTACCGGACTGACTGGCTTCCTCCATTCCATCCTCCGATCCGTGGTCGCCGGGTGTGCGTGATTCAAGATTATAGTGCTCGCAACACCCTTTCTCCTCTCCTGGACCACAACGAACAAACCCGGCGTCACAACCATTTCGTGAATGAATGCTTCACCGGGGGAGCTAGCGGGCGACAAGTGACCGTCGATCCTACGTGGGATCTGTTAGGCACTTGCCACATTCCTTGAGCACTTTGCTGCTAGCTCATTATTGCGACGATGGAAGCACACTTTTGAAGACATTACGAAAACATCACCCTGTTCTTGTTCCACTGAAAAAGAGACTGAAAAAACAAGAGTGACCCTGTGGAGAGAGGACCGGCATGGACCTTTCACCACTAACAATATACCGTGACACACGTCTCCAACGTTTGTCATCTGAATTGGCACACACTGAGCAAGAATTAGTGCAAGTACACCGACTACAACAAATACAATGAACATGAGAATCAGAGAAAGACTTCCTCGATTTACAATTGAACAATATTCTTTCAATTTGAAAAAATATTAAACAGTCATCGTACTCGCACCAACCCTTGAAAACAAAGATACATAATAATAATAATCCATTACAAACATTTCGAAAATTAATTCAAAAGAAAAAAAAAAGTTTCTAAAAATTTTCAAGATGAGCCCAAGTTACCAATGGGAACGATGAGCCCAAATGGATACCAAAAAAGCCCAAATAGATCCCCAAAAAAGCCTAAGTGTGGACAAACATTTTTAAAACATGTTTAAAAATTAATGTTACACTTACGGACAATATTAATGTATCTGGCTATGAGTAGAACTAATAGAAGACAAGGAATCACTGTCAGAAGTAACCGCTGTCAACAAAAACAAAAGTGAATAAAAACTGGAAACAAGACTCCTGGCACTGAAATATGGCCCGAAATCAGTAACCAATTTTAACACTATCCGATGTAAAACAGAGGCTTCCTGATAAGGAACTGCAGTACATCGGATGGTAGATGCATGACCGAAATGCCTAACCACTCTAGGGTGAGGACGTAACCATGGGGAAAAACAGAATAAACATTCTGTTTCCAAGCCAAAACTCCCAAGAAATTTCAGTAAAAAAATTACAAAAATTATGCCAAAAGCATGGGAGAATAGCAAGGGGGGTATAAAGAAAAGGGAGAGAGGAAACTCTGAACAAACTGTGGAAATTTCATAACAAGAATGTAAACATCAGGCCTATGCCCCGAAATTAGGGAACATGAAATAATTTTGCATAAAAATTATAAGTTACAGCCCTGAACACATCCTTCCACTGTTTCTTCCTTTCATCCTCTTATTTCATCCTTAGATCCACCATTTCTTTCATGATTTTGTGTTGATATTCTTTCAAGATTTATATGACTCTGTAAATGTTTAACCCTTATATTTTACATGTTGTTTTATTGGCAATTCAAATGGAAGAGTCCATATTTATAATCAATAGGTAGACTAAATAATATTTTCAATGTGCAGTCTAGGAGCCGCACATTATTTATTTATTGAGATTTTATGGTAACAACACTTATGACAGCAAGGATCATCCCATGTAGGACAATTTTATAGATGAAGGACGCCAGAGTACCCAGAGATAAAGAACCATTGAACAGCATCCAGCAACTCTCAGACTCCCCAACATACTAACCCTGCAGAAACAAGGTTAGCATTGGCTGGAGGTAATTTCACCATTGATACTAACATTGAAGGTACTGAGACCAAATGGGTTTGTAAATCTCAGAAATGTGAATGTTATCAAACTACATATATAGACTTAAATTCTTGAAGCTATGAAAGCTAAACACAACTAAGATGGTGTCATTTGTGGGGGCGCGGTGGCTCAGTAGGTAGAGGTGCAGGCTGCAAGCCGTCCTTGGTTCCAACCCCACCTGCGGCAACCGCGTTGTGTCCTTGGGCAAGACACTTCACTCCCATTGCCCATCTGGGGGCACGGTGACGTCATGGACTAAGGCGTGCAGCACGTCGATGGTGCACTTGTCTTCAACCAATGCTAACCCTGCTGGTGTGGTGTTAGTATGTTGGGGAGCTGACAGTTGCTCACCGTTGCTCTGTGGTTCTCTCCGGGTACTCCGGCTTCCTCCATCCGTAAAACTGTCATGGTCATGATTAGCCACAGCGCAGAAATATATGACCTTAAACCCCAATAAATAATAATGGTGTCATTTGTGTGCAAAGCACACTATAGTATGTCCCCACATTTGCATTTTTGATTACTGGTTAATGCTTGATACAGACAGAAATGAAAAGGTTTTATATGGCACATTAAATTGATTGATAAACAACAATATTATTTCTTTTCTGCTGAAGATTCTCCATCTGAGATTGGATTTTCCATCTGACATGATGTATAAACAATATATATGTGTGTGCAAAGCCCTCAACTGTTTATCCCATTTCACAACCTTGATTGTGTAAGTGATGAAAAGTTTTGTTCAAAGTACACCAATGGATATACGCTAAGGTTCAAACTAACAATATGGTTTAATAATAAATTAAGTGCAATATCAGAAAAATGCATGGTATTTTAAATATGATAGTAACAGTAACAAGCAAATAACATTACTAAATGAAAGTGTCAATGGCACTGCAGCTCAACTTGACAAACTTGAACTCGGTAAGTTAAAAATGAAATGGCAAAATTGAAGATCATTGGTACCAATGTTATTTGATGAAATTTCAACATAACAGCATTGTGTGTGCACAACGTCACAGTAATCCATGCATTTTTAAATGTAAACTGTAAGACTGGCTATAGGAGGAATGTTGATACACAAATGCAGTATGTTCAGAGGTTATTGTAAATGTCAACTTTTTTCACAGAAATGAATGCTAATCAATAGCTCTTATCTAAAGGTCTTGCCTAATGAGGACACCAAGTTCAAAAACAATCCTGTGATAAATGTGGCCTGTAGGCCATGTCAAAGAATGTTGATGCACAAATGCAATAAATTCAAAGATTGTTGCTAACAGCAACAGTTTTTGATGGAAATGAAAAGAAAATCAATAGCTCCTATCTTTGTCACCCTACAAAGTTTCAAAACAACCTGATAATGAATGTGCCCTCTGAGGCATGCCAAAGGAAGATGTTAATGCACAAGTGCACCAAGTAGAAGGTCATTGCTTGTGGCAATGTTTTTTTAATTTTTTTTATGGAAATTCATAAATATACCCTGCAGAGAGTGCAAAAGGGATAAGATGATGCACAAATGCAGTAAGTTCAAAGGCTGGTGATGACGACAATAATTTTTTATGGAAATGAAAGAAAGCAATAGCTCACATCTAGAGGTCAACCAAACACACATACCAAGTTTCAAAGTGATCCGATCATAAATGTGCCCTGAAGGGTGTGTTAAAGGGAAATATTGAGGTCTGACTAAACTAAGTTCAAAGGTCAGTGGCAACATTTTTTGACAGAAAGAAAATCGACAGCTCCCATATAGATGTCACCCCACACAAGTACATCAAATTTGCAAGCGATCCAATCATAAATGTGACCTGCAGGGTGTGTCAAAGGGAAATATTGATGCTTAACGGCATAGTTTTTACTAAGTTCATCAGAGGTTGTTGCCAATGGCAACTATTTTTGATGGAAAGGGAAGAAAATCGATAGCTCCCATCTAGAGGTAACTCCAATCAAACATACCAAGTTTCAAACCATCCTGATCATAAATGTGCCCTGTAGGGCATGCCAAATGAATATGTTGTTCCCTGACTAAACTAAGTTCAAAGGTCGTTGCCAGTGGCAACATTTCTTGATGGAAAATGGAAGAAAATCAATAGCTCCCATGTAGAGGTCACCCCAAACAAGCATGCCAGGTTTCAAAACAATTCGATCATAAATGTGCCCTGTAGGGTGTGACAAAGGGAAAAATTGAGCAACATTTTTTGACGGAAATGGAAGAAAATCGATAGCTCCCATCTAGAGCTCACCCCAAACAAGCATATGAAGTTTCAAAATGATCTGGTCAAAACTGTGCACTGCAGGGTGTGCCAAAAGCAAAATATTGACGCATAACTGCACTAAGTTCATCGAAGGTCAATGCCAGTGGCAACATTTTTTGACGGAAAACGAAGAAAATTGATAGCTCCCATCTAGAGGTAATCCCAAACATGCATACAAAGTTTCAAACCGATCTGATCATAAATGTGTCCTGTAGGGCATGCCAAAGGAATATATTGATGCCTGACTAAACTAAGTTCAAAGGTCGTTGCCAGCGGCAACATTTCTTGATGGAATTGGAAGAAAATCAATAGCTCCCATCTAGAGGTCACTCCAAACAAGCATGCCAGATATCAAAGCAAACCGATCATAAAAGTGTCCTGTAGGGTGTGCCAAAGGGAAATATAGAGGTCTAACTAAACTAAGTTCCAAGAACGTTGCCAATGGCAACATTTTTCAACAAAAATTGAAGAAAATCGATAGCTCCCATCTAGAGGTCACCCCAAACAGGCATACCAAGTTTCAAAGCGATCTGATCATAAATGCGACCTGTGAGGTGTGCCAAAGGAAATTATGGACGTACGCAGACGGACATGAAGTGATGGCAATAGCTCAACTTGACTTTGTCAAGTTGAGCTAAAAATAGAATTAGTGTATCAATATTTTTACACAGTAACCAATGGCCCAGACATAGCTGGTGCTAACTCTAAATTATCCAGGGCCAAACACAAATTTTACCCCCAATCCCCAAAATTTGCACCAAATACCCAAAATTTAATGTCCTATGTAGCCCTCCATACATTTGACAACTGCGCATGTGCAGTGTCCAGGAAGTGCCAAAATTGCCGCCAAATATCATTCCTTGTTTGGCCCTCTGTCAGATAACAACATACTGACTTTTGTGCTTTCAAATCTCTGTTTTGATGATGCCAGACACAGATCAAGGATAATTATGGTGGATCAGAGGATAGACTAGAACCATGGAACGAAGAAACAGTGCTTTTTTATGTTCAGGGCTGTAACTTTATAATTTTTGAACAAAATTATTTCTAGTTACCCAATTTCGTGGTATCGCCGGAATTATCATTCTTCCTAATGATTAAGCTACTGTTTGTTAAGTGTTCCTTCCCTATCCTTCCCTGAAGCCCTCCTGTTAAACTCCCAGGCTTTTTGGTGTTTTTATTGAAATTTTTCATATGAAAATTTTTTGGGAGTTTAACCTTTACAGAATGTTTATTCTGTTTATCCCCATGGTTACGTCCTCACCCTAGGGGTGTTTAGGCATTTGTAGTCATGTATCATCCATCTGATGTATTGCATTCTCTTCTGATGAAGACCTTGCTTTGCATCGGATAGTGTCAAATCTGTTACTGATTTTGGGCCTTAGTTTTTGGAAGCCTGGAGTCTTGTTTCTGTTTTTTTGTGCCATTGTTTACATTGACAACGCTTCCTTTACATGTAATTTTCCTATGAATTATTCATGTTAGGATAAGTGTAAGATACATTTCTTATTCCGATAGTGTAGCCTTAATTTTTGGCAGTGAAAAAATTTTTTGGTCCTCACTTGGGTTCTATCGGGATCCATTTGGGCTCGGGGTTCCAATTGAGAACTTGGGCTCAAATCAAAATTTTTCAAAAAATTTTTTTTTTTTTTGAAAATCTTTTTTGAATCATTGTTTCATTGATTGTTTAATGTATCTTTTTCAGTATATTGGGAGTTAAGTTCGAGTACTGTTGACCTTCATATTTTTATATAATGAAAGCTTATTGTTCAAATTGTAATTCGAGGAAGTCTTCCTCAGATCCACACGAATTTTGTGTGTCTTGTAGTCATTGTACTCGCACTAATTCCTGTGCTGCTTGTGTCAACTGGGATGACAATTGTTGGCGATGTGTGTCATGGTATGTTGTTAGCAGTGAGAGGACTATGCCTGTCCTCTCGCCACACAGTCACTCTAGTCTTTCAGTTTCCATTTCAGAGGAACAAGAACATGGTGATGGTTTCGTGACTCCGTCCATTAGTTTGCATCTGTCGTCGCAAAATGATAGTCAATCAGAGCTAGCGGCTAAAGTGCTCTCAATTATTAGACAGTGCAATAAAACACGTCTCCGTGGTCATAAGCCTCTGTCGCCAACTAGCTCGTCCGGTGAAGCGTTGGGCACCGCGACACCGGCTGTGTACATAGTGGTCGAAGATAGAAATATGGGTACAGCGAGCACAAAAATCTCTTATCAGGCTCACACAGCGACGACGGAAAGGAGGAAGCAAGCAAGTTCGGCGGTCAGCTCGGCGATGTCTAGAAAGACTGCGAGCGAGAGAGCCCCTTCTCTCTACCAACAACATCTGGGGCCAGATGTGATGGTTAGAAACTTGATTCAGTTGGAGCTTACGTCCACGCAATCGGTCCGGGATGCTCCGTCATTTAGTCAGCCGGGGACGGCTGAAAGTAGAGCTTCCTCCAAGTCAGTACAGCACACACGACCGCACCTTGGCTATGTGACATCCGATATCCAACAGGAATTGCCGAGCAAGAACCACTCATCTATTAAAAAGTCACAGCACGCTGTAGCCAAGAAGACAAGGCCTTGTTCGATGGGACGTCTGCAGAAAAGAGCCGTTGCGGACACACAGTCCCAGGAGCAGCCAGTGGCCAAGCAACAGAAGACTGCTGCTCCTCAGGCCTCGGTTATGGACCTGCTGTCGCAGATTGCGCAACTCACTGCAGCATTCCAGCATAGTCAGGAGCAAGTTCCGGCAGTCTCGGAGCACGAGCTGTCTGAAGATGCTGGGTCGGTCCAGTCATCTGCCCACTGAGAGGCAGAGGACTGTGAGGAAATTATGATTCAATCGGATGCAGAAAGGGATTTGGAGGATACAGACCCATCCCTTTCGGAACAACACATGGTAGCGATGGATTTTATACATCAATACTTTCCTGAGATTGTTCCACGAATCAGACTGCTGCATCTACACATAAAAAAGCTGCTAGCGTCATTAGACGTGGACTATATACGGTCAGGGGAGGATGTCCTTTCCTTTCCAGTGCAGTCGAAACTAGTGTCAAACACTTTTGCTCTCCTAAACGACGCTATATTCAGTCTTTCTAGTGGAAAGAGAAAAGGCAGCTTTCTTTCCTCATCTTCCGTTTGGATACCGTCTGCTGGACCATGTCCATTTAAAATGGTAGAGGAAGGTGTCCAGAGAGTACCTTTGCGTTTAAATGAGCAGGCTGAGGACCTAGATTTGGCCTTACCTCCTTCATTTACTATCCGCTCGGAAACAATTGAGATGGCAATTTCTACAAATAGTGCGAATTTAGACGCTATGTCGTATGTAGATCACCTGACGAGAGCTATGGCGCAACGTCTTAATGGAAAGGAGTTTGAGGATGTTCGTTCTTCCTTGAGGGTTCTTTCCCGGGCTATATTGTTTACCACGTATAACTCCGCCCTTACAGTGGCTAATTTGGTGTTAGTTAGACGTGATGGAGCCCTTGCGTCGTCATCTTTAATAGATGACAAGGTGAAAACTCTCTTAAGAGTCGCTCCTGTATCAGGACATGATATGTTTGACGATAAGCTTTCTCTGGTCTATGACCAAGCTACAAAGAAAGCGTCAAATACTCTGCTTTTAAAGTCAGCGTCAAATAAACCCGCACATGCAGAGAAGAGTAAAGCAGGAGGCTCTGGACAAAAATCGTTCAGAGGAAACTCCTCGTGAGGATATAAGAAATCCTCTTACAATTACTCACAAAATCGTCAGTTCAGCGACTCTGGTCGGGGGCATGGATCTGGCTGAAACAACCGGTCAGATGCCCCAAGCCAGCGGGCAGAGGCTCTTCACGGGAAGGACGTAGTTTCTCTTCCCACAAGCCTCGCAGGTCCTACATTTGAAGGTCAGGACCTCTGTTGTGTTCCAGTTGGCGGGAGGTTATCAAGATTCGTAAGAAACTGGATAACCATAACGGAAGATCGGTGAGTGAGAAATGTAGTCTCAGAAGGACTAAGATTGTCGTTCCGAGCCAAACCACCGCTAACACGATGTCCACAGTGGACTCAACTTCCGTCAAACCTGTCAAAAAGAGAATCTCTCCGTTCGGAGTTAAGCTCTCTTCTACAAAAGAATGCAATAGAGGTCGTAGAAAACCAGGAATCTTTAGGTTTCTACAGTCACCTGTTCCTCGTACCAAAGCCAGATGGCTTGTTCCGACCAGTAATAGACTTGAGCTGGATAAACAAACTTATCGTATCTCCCAAGTTCTATGAAACCATTTGGTCGGTAAGAGCGAGCATACGAGTGAATGACTATGCAGCAAGTATAGATCTAAAAACTTTCATGTCATGGTACATCTGGCATTCAGAAAGTACCTACGGTTCGCCATTCAGGGGACAGTATATCAGTTTCGAGCAATGTGCTTCGGTCTGAATCTAGCTCCCTGGGCGTTCACTCCAATAATGAACTCGGTAATGTCTTATTTCCGAGCTCATTCGTCTGCGGTAACGTCGGCTTACTTGGACGACATCCTTCAGAGATACAGCAACAAAGATATTCTTCAGAACAATGTTCAGAGTCTGCTTCTAGTGCTCCGACGTCTCGGTTTCATAGTAAATGAGAAGAAGTTGGATCTAGCTCCATCCAAGTCGTTCATCCACTTGGGTACGAGCTTCAAGACTCACAACAATCTGGTTCGTCTGCCGTTACCCAGAGCGAAATTAGTCAGTTGTTATGCTCGCTTCTGTCTACACTCAGATGCAGTAACAGTGAGGGAGTTCATGCAGTGCTGCCGCGGAACTCATCCCGATGGGCTGCTTGTGCACACGTCCTCTCCAGATATTCTTTACTCAGAACTGGAGTGTGAAGATGCATTCGCTCGAAACGAATATTGTTTTAACGGACCAAGTAAAACTAAAAGTTCAGATTTGGGCAGATATTCAGTGGTTAACTCAGGGAGTTCCACTGTATTTGCCAGATCTGGCTTTCACGATTATGACGGATGCGAGTCAGATCGGTTGGGGTGCGACCCTGATTCTGACAGACTCGAAATGCCAGAGTCTTTGGGACCCAGAGTTCCTAGTCAAGCACATAATCATCAAAGAAATGATGTCAATATGGCTAGCGCTACAACAATGGATTCACATTATAGAGACCGCTCATGTTCAGATATTGTCAGACAACCCGACAGTGGTAGCGTACATAAGGAACCAGGGTGGCACGCATTCGATTCTGCTATGCCAGTTAATGGAAAGAATCCTTCTGTTTGTCTTGAATCATCAAGTTCAACTGTCTATCCATCATATTCCGGGTCGTCTGAACGTGTTGGCAGACTCGCTCTCTTGGAAGGGCCGCATGTTGCCATCAGAATGGACTCTCAACAACCGAGTGTTCAGACAGATTTGCTACCAGTGGGATCAACCAATGATAGACTTATTTGCGGCACATCTCAACAATCAGTTGCAGACTTATGTGTTGCCATGTCCAGATCCTCGATTGTATGCAGTAGACGCTCTCTCGATTTCATGGGACGCAATGATAGGATACGCATATCCTCTAACTCCGTTAATTCAACAGATCTTGCTAAAAATCAAGCAATCCCATTGCAAGATTCTGTTAGTAGCATCTCTGTCGGCACAGAAACCTTGGATCAATCTTCTCAGGGGTCCGTTATGGGACATTCCCCAGAAGCTTCCTCCATGGGAGGACCTTCTTTATCAGGGGAAGTCACGCACACTGCATCACAACCCGCAAGGTCTCAACCTTCACGTATTTCCGTTGTGCGGTCCTTCTTGCACGGGAAGTGCTTTGCAGGATGAGCAGTGGACGCAATTTCTAACTGTACGAGGACCTCCTCTTTACTGAATTATGCAGCAAAGTGGAGGGTTTTCTTCCGTTGGTGTAAGGATCAGTCGATAGACGTTTATGATCCTTCCAGGGACCAGCCGTGAGGGCGACTAGGGGATTATGTCGCCCTTCTAAGCCCAAAGTCGCCTAGAAAAATAGTAGGGGCGATTACAAGTCGCCCTCTAAAAATTGGCCAAAAAATGAGGAAAGGCTGAACTGAGTGATGCGAGGTTTACAATTACATGAAAACGATTATTTTAAAAAATTGAATGTGCTCGAGCGTGATAAATGAGCATTTTAATTCGTCAAATAAACGTCCATTTATTTGAAATCACACGACAATCAGTTATCTATTGTCGCTTTTGGCAGATTTTTTTTTATTTCTGTTTTGTTGCGTTTCAGTCGGAGCTTCAATTGTCGAAATGAAAATAGGTGACTTACGCGACTCTATAACACAGTATTTTCATTTCGTTTTGCTGATGACTGTTAACGGTTGGACTGTCTATTCCCAGAAAAACACGAATGGAATTGAAACACATGAAAAAAAAGCTTTGGTGATGACAAGAAAAGCTTTGTACAGGACACAAGTGTGCATGTGGACAATCTTGAAAAAGGGTCCTCCTAAACACTGGAATGACACGAAATGACACGGTTTGACACCGGAATGCCTTAAAAATGATGCGAAATGACATTTGACACGAGGAAGAGGGGAGGGGTCATGAAGGAGAGGGTAGCAGTGAGGGGATTTTCAGTCAATAATTACATATTGAAAATATGAAGGGGCGGTACATGAATATTCTTAATGTTCCCCACTTGCCTATGAAGTCTCCCTACATGACTCTGCAGTCTCCCTATTTTTTCTGGAGGGAGACTTGAAGTCTCCCTAAAATTCCCCCCTAGGCTGGTCCCTGGATCCTTCCATACCAGACATTGCAAATTTTCTGGTCTACTTGTTTGACATTCTCAAACAGCAGCCCATCACTATTAAGGGCTATAGGTCTATGTTATCAGACACTTACGCTCATCATGATAGCTTGGATATCGGGTCTAATGTTTCTCTATCCAAACTGGTTAGAAATTTCTCGATGAATAGACCTGGAACTCGCAGGTTAATTCCAAAATGGAACTTAGCCTGGGTTCTGTTGAAGCTCAAAGAAGCTCCTTTTGAGCCGTTAGACGTTGTAGAGTTCAAATTTTTTGACCTATAAAACTGCATTTCTCTTAGCCTTTGCGTCCGATAGAAGAGTTAGTGAACTCCATGCGTTGTCTGTGGACAAATCTCACTATCGCAGTGTTGGAAATTCCATCACTTTAACTACACAAGTTGTTTTTTTGGCTAAAAATCAGGTTCCTAATGTAAGGCCAGAGCCTATTATCATTAGGGCTCTGCCATCTGTGGACAACCGTAGACCATTGCTGCGTTCAGTCAGGGCTATGCACATTTATAAAAGCCGATCTGATTTTATTAGGAAAGGAAGGAAACGCTTCTTTCTATCATTAGTTCCTAACAGAAAGGATATTTCTGTTCAGTCTATAGCTAGATAGATCCAGTTAGCAACACGTATTGCTTATGATGATCTTTCTTCAGCTCAGCGTTCTGTCAATAAGATTTCAGCGCACGAAGTCAGGGTGCTGTCAACTTCTTGGGCTTACTCTCCCTGTGTAGCCATAACTTATCTCATGAAAGCTGCATACTGGACACAGCCTTCTACATTCACTAGGTTTCACGTTAGAGATACAGAGTCCATCTCTGGTGACCTTAGAAGTTTAGGTCCTCTTTCTGTTGCTCAGAATGTCGTCCATTAAAATGTTTAAAGCTATAGTTATTTAGGTTTTCCGTTCCAGCATTGACGCTGTTCTGCTGCCCTCTTCGTTCTGTGGTTGTGTGACCCAGAACAAGGGGAAGGAGGGTGGGGGGGGGACAGTTTTCCCTTATCAACACCTGGCTTTATAGTGAAAAGCAAGGGAAGACCTCCTTCGATGTCAGTAGCTCTGAGTCGGTACTGGGATGGTTTTAATATGTAGCTCAGTGGAAGCAATTATGATGTCAATTATGTAATATTTTTAAAGTGTAGCTCGGTGTGAAGAATTTGTATATGTCATGTGTCTAATGAGCGTTTATATACAATCCACGGACACTTTTAATTTAATATAAAGTCTCATTCTCTGGACTTTCTTTATATTTTGGCTTCCCTTCACCGAATTAGCATAATGGGTTATGCTGGTTGTTAATAGAGTATTATATATGGAGTTATACTCAATTACTTTGTTGGTGTTATGTCCTTTTTATTTTATTAAATATTCCGTTCTCTCCTATTCTCCTGCAGGAGATAATCTATTTGTAATAGTTGAGTTATTGGATTTTCCTTTATGTCCTAGGCCCTCCAGCCTATTTACCATTCAGCTATGTCTGGGCCATTGGTTACTGTGTAAAAATATGATAAATTCATAGTAATTTGTATATTTTTATTCTTAAGATGGCACAGATGGGGACGGCTCTCCCATGAGTGGGCATTCTTACCTCCCCATTGACTATAACATTTAGTAGGCAATCTAGAAGGAATGATATTTGGCGGCAATTTCGGCACTTCCTGGACACTACGCATGCGCAGTTGTCAAATGTATGGAGGGCCACATAGGACATTAAATTTTAGGTTTTTGATGCCAATTTTGGGGATTGGGGGGCAAAATTTGTGTTTGGCCCTGGATAATTTAGTTAGCACCAGCTATGTCTGGGCCATTGGTAGGTATAAAAATATACAAATTACGATGGATTTATCATTTATCTTAATTAATTAGTGACATTTCATATATTATTATAATCAAACAGATTCAACCAATCAGAGTGTAGAATTATGGTCACATGAATTTAAAACCCCTAGGAGCCTTTTGCTGGAAACTGATTCTCTTATGACAAAAGTGGTGCTACGAGCGCAAAATGTGGACCGAACAAAAAATCTGAAACCTTTATGCACATCTAGACACCCTACAGGAACATATGAACAACATTTCAAAATTTTGAATTAAAACCCCTAGGAGCTTTCACCAGAAACCGATTCTCTAATGACAAAAGTGGCGCCACGGGCACCACATGGGGACAAATTAAAAATCCAAAACCTTTATGGACATCTCGACATCCTACTGGAATGTAGGAACACACTTTCAACATTTCAAATTAAAACACCTAGGAGCCTTTCGCCGGAAACTGATTCTCTAAAGACAAAAGTGGTGCAACGGTTGCTACACAGAGGTCGAATTAAAAATCCAAAACCTCTATGCACATCTAGACATCCTACTGGAATGTAGGAACACACTTTCAACATTTTGAATTAAAAGCCCTTATAAGCCTCTTTCCAGAAACCGATTTTCTAATAACAAAAGAGGCTATGGGGACCACAAGGGGCCGAATAAAAAATCTGAAACCTTTCTGCACATATAGCGACCTTACTGGAACATATGAACACACTTTCAACGTTTCGAATTAAAATCCCTAAGAGCCTTCCACTGGAAACTGATTCTCTAATGACATAAGTGGTGCTACATAGAACCAAATGAAAGTGTCAATGACACTGTAGCTCAACTTGTTAAGACATGTACATGTACAGTATGTGACACAGCAATGACAAACATCTAGGTAATGACCTGATAACAAAGGCACATTTTAAGTATTGTAAAGGTCTGTTCATAAATGCTGACCGTAGCCTGTAACAAATGTATAGGTAAAGTATTGTAAAGGTGGGTGACAGTCAGATGCTAAACTAGACAAGAGGCCCCAGGGGGCCTGAGGGCACTCACCTGACATGGTAGCCTAAATATCAACCCAGAGAATTGATTTCCACAAGTTGCATCTGCTCCTCCTAAGAAAAGCTGAAACCAAATATCCAAATATTCTGACCAGTGGATCTAAAAAAAGATTTTTAAAGAATATTCCTCATGCTGAACTAAGTCATAATTCGGGCTCCCACGGGGAGCCCATATATGAACCCAGGGACTTGGCTTTAACAAACCTGAATCTCACACCCCTAAGGATTCTGCACACCAAATATCAAAACATTCCGACTGCTGGATCTGAAGAAGAAGATTTTTAAAGAAAATTCCTCATTTTGAACCAAGTTACAATTCGAGCTCCCACAATCAGCCCAAATATGGACCTAGGGACATGGCTTGAACAAACTTGAATCTTACCCCCCTAAGGATGCTGCATAAAAAATATCAAAAGCATTCATCTGCTGGATCTAAAGATTTTTAAAGAAAATTCCTCATTTTGAACTAAGTTGTCATTCAGGCTCCCATAGTGAGCCCAAATATGAACCAAGGGACTTGGCTTGAACAAACTTGAATCTCAGCCCCCAAGGTTGCTCCATGCCAAATATCAAAACATTCCAACTGCTGAATCTGAAGAAGATTTTTAAAGAAAAATTCCTCATATTGACTAAGTTATAATTTGGGCTCCCACAGGGAGCCCACATATGGACCTATGGACTTGGCTTTAACACACTTGAATCCCCCCCTCCCCCCAAGGATGCTACTCACCACATATCAAACCATTCGGACTGCTGGATCTGAAGAAGAAGATTTTTTAAGAAAATTCCTCATTTCGAACAAAGTTACAATTCAAGCTCTCACAGTGAGCCCAAATATGGACCTAGGGACATGGCTTGAACAAACTTGAATCTCACCCCCCTAAGGATGCTGCATACCAAATATCACAAGATTCTGCCTGCTGGATCTTGAGAAGAAGATTTTCAAAGAAATTTGCCTGAAATGCACTAAGTTCGAATTTGGGCTTCTATCGTGAGCCCAAATATGAATCTAGGGAGCCGATTTGAACACAATAGAATCAGATCCACCCCACAATGTTGCATACCAAATATCAAAAGATTTTGCCTGCAGGATCTGGAGAAGAAGATTTTTGAAGAAATTTGCCTGAAATGCACTAAGTTCAAATTCGAGCTTCTATAGTGAGCCCAAATATGAATCTAGGGAGCCGATTTGAACACAATAGAATCAGATCCACCCCACAATGTTGCATACCAAATATCAAAAGATTTTGCCTGCTGGATCTGGAGAAGAAGATTTTTTAAGAAATTTGCCTGAAAAGCACTAAGTTCAAATTTGGGCTCCTATACTGAGCCCAAATATAAACCCAGGGACCGATTTGAACAAACTTGAAACAGATCCACCCCACAATGTTGCATACCCAATATCAAAAGATTCTGCCTGCTGGATCTTGAGAAGATTTTCAAAGAAATTTGCCTGAAATGCACTAAGTTCAAATTTGGGCTCCTATACTGAGCCCAAATATAAACCCAAGGGGCCGATTTGAACAAACTTGAATCAGATCCACCCCACAATGTTGCATACCAAATATCAAAAGATTCTGCCTGGTGGATCTGGAGAAGAAGATTTTCAAAGAAATTTGCCTGAAATGCACTAAGTTCAAATTTGGGCTCCTATACTGAGCCCAAATATAAACCCAGGGGGCCGATTTGAACAAACTTGAAACAGATCCACCCCACAATGTTGCATACCAAATATCAAAAGATTCTGCCTGCTGGATCTGGAGAAGAAGATTTTTTAAGAAATTTGCCTGAAATGCACTAAGTTCAAATTTGGGCTCCTATACTGAGCCCAAATATAAACCCAGGGGGCCGATTTGAACAAACTTGAATCAGATCCACCCCACAATGTTGCATACCAAATATCAAAAGATTCTGCCTGCTGGATCTGGAGAAGAAGATTTTTTAAGAAATTTGCCTGAAATGCACTAAGTTCGAAATCGGGCTCCTATACTGAGCCCAAATATGAACCCAGGGGGCCGATTTGAACAAACTTGAATCAGATCCACCCTCCAATGTTGCATACCAAATATCAAAAGATTCTGCCTGCTGGATCTGGAGAAGAAGATTTTTTAATGTTTTTCCCATTGCCTACAGTGTTAAAAATTGCCGACTCAGCACTTTTTCAAAGTCCCGAAACTGTACCCTATGATAAAACCGATGGCAATTTTTTTTTACCAGTTCTTTCTGTTGGTCCTAAGGAAGCTTCACACCAAATAAAAATTCTCGGTGCCGTGCAGTTTTGGAGATATGGGCGTTTTAATTTTTTTCTATTTTTAGCTCCTGCGGTTCCCATGGGGCTACGGGAAAAAAAAAATCACCATAAATTAGGTACTTATGACCCAATAAGCCCTCACATAAAATTTGGTTCAAATCAGCCTCTCGGTTTGGAAAATAGAAATTTTGGGCGGGGCCAAAAAGTTTGCCCCTCCCATAACGACGCCAAGTATAGCCCCACAAACTTCTCTTGAACAAATCTGAGTCTACACCTCAAAAGGAAGCTGCACACCAAATATCAAGTCTCTGCTACTGCTGGTTCATGAGAAGAAGATTTTTTAAGATTTCAGCTCATTTTTTGGGTGTGGCCCTACCCACAGGCGGGGCAACTTGATTTGAACAAAATCAAATTGCGATGTCATAACAAACTATTATCTCAAATATCAATTAAATTGGTTCAGCGGTTTGGGAGGGAAAGACGCAAACACCATGTTCACGGACGACGGACGCCAGACGACGGACGGTGAGTGATCACTATAGCTCTCCTGACTGAAAGTCAGGTGAGCTAAAAAGAAATCTTTGAGTCCCAGAGTGGGTCTGACTGAACCCCAAAATATTTGTTCTCATAGCAGTGATAACAAAAGCACCCCAAAACACACTCGTTCCTGTCCCGAGGTGAAAACAAAGGTACCCAAGAAGTTTCGTGAAGATCAGTTCATAAATACGAGCTGTATAGAAGTTGTGACAAAAAACTGATTGGACCTAATTTCGGTACAAAATGGCCACTGGCAGCCATCTTGAATTTTGGACCGCACCCAGAAACACTTGTTCTCATCCAAAGACGATAACAAAAGTACCCAAGAAGTTTCGTGAAGATCGGTTGATAAATACATCCTCTAGCCCAAGCTGTATTGACATGTGCAAGGTACCCAAGAAGTTTTGTGAAGATTGGTTCATAAATACAGCCTCTACCCTGAGCCGTATTGACATGTGTGCTTACATTGTATAAGTAGCACTGAATAAATCAAAGTTCATCTAATTTGCATAATTTCTGTATGAGAAAAAAACCTGTACTATATGTGACATATTCCATGTTACTAAACATTCATACAAAAATTTATTCAAATCAGAACTTTCACACAGAAGTTCTGTACAAAAGACTGATTGCACGAATTTTGGTACAAAATGGCTGCTGGTGGCCATCTTGAATTTTGGACCACACCAAAAAACACTCGTTCTCATCCCACGGTGATAACAAAGGTACCCAAGAAGTTTCGTAAAGATCGGTTCATAAATACGGCCTCTAGCCTGAGCCGTATAGAAGTTGTGTACAAAAAAATGATTAGACCTAATTTCGATACAAAATGGCCACTGGCAGCCAATCTGAATTTTGGACTGCCCCTAGAAACACTCGTTCTCGTCCCAAGGTGATAACAAAGGTACCCAAGACATTTCGTGAAGATCGGTTCATAAATACAGACTCTAGCCCGAGCCGTATTGACATGTGTACTTATTGTGTGTAAGTAGCACTGAAAAAATCAAAGTTCATCTAATTTGCATAATTTCTGCACGAGAAAAAAACCTGTACTATATGTGATGTATCCCGTGGTACTAAACATTCACACAAAAAATTATTCAAATCAGCACTTTCATATGGAAGTTCTGTGCAAAAATCTGATTGCACCTAATTTTGTACAAAATGGCTGCCATCGACCATCTTGAATTTCGGACCAGACCCCAAAACACTCGTTCTTGTCCCACGGTGATACCAAAGGTACCCAAGAAGTTTCGTAAAGAAATTATTCAAATCAGCGCTTTCATATGGAAGTTCCGCGCAAAAATCTGATTGTACCTAATTTTATACAAAATGGCTGCCAGCGGCCAACTTGAATTTCAGATCGGACCCCAAAACACTTGTCCTCATCCCACGGCCATAACAAAGGTACCCAAGAAGTTTCATAAAGATTGGTTCATAAATATGGTCTCTAGCCCGAGCCGTATTGAATTGTTGGCGGACAGACGGAAAGACGGACAACTGGCCATGGCATAAGCTCAAATTTGTCTTCGCCAAAGTTGAGCTAATAAAAAATCCAAAAACTTTATGCACAACTCGAGACCCTACTGGAACATGTGAACACACTTTCAACGTTCCGAATTAAAACCCATTGGAGCCTTCCACTGGAAACTGATTTTCAAACAATAGAAGTAGTTCCACTGGAACCACTTGGGGCCAAATCAGAATTCTGAAACCTTTATGGACAACTACAGATGCTACCTGAACACCTCAGCATAGTTTAAATGTTTCAAATTAAACACCTTTGGAAACAGATTTTCTAACAATGACAATAAAAGTGGGTCCACTGGAATCACTTGGGCCAAATCAAAATTCCAAAACCATTATGTACATCTACAGATGCTACCTGAACACCTCAGCATAGTTTAAATCTTTCAAATTACATACTTTTGGTGATATGAAGTTTGGACATTTGGATGGGAAGGACAGAGATCACCACAATATCCCATTTTTGCCTGGACAGGATGTTGAACCCCAAAATGAAGGAAGTCAAATGCAATCTTGAGAATTACTTTGTTATTGTAAATGTTTTAACACAAATAAATAGAAGACAATTCAATAACTCTTTAAAAGGCATGCATTTGTTAAACACAAAACTGTAAAAAATTTTCAATGGACGGATTCTATGTTAACAAACCTTTGAGATTAGACACTTATTGAGAAATTTTGTTGTTGATATTCTTTCCAAATTTAAATGATTATGAAAACTTTTAACTCTGATGTATTTCCATGTTATTTTAATGACAATTTAAATGGATGAGTCCATATTATAGTCTATTGGTAGACTAAATAATATTTTGAAAGTGTATCGTTGCGGCTGATTATTTATTTATTCATTTATTTATTTATTTATTTATTTATTTATTGGTATTTAACAACATTTTTGACAGCCAGGGTCACCTTGTGTCAACCAGTTTTATGGATAGAAGAGGCCAGAGAACCATTGAGTAGCAGCAAGCAACTTTCAGACTTCCCAACATACTAACTCCTAACTCCACACAAGCAGGGTTAGCACTGGTAGAAGGTAAGCGCACCATTGGTGTGCAGTACGCCTTAGTACACAGTGCCTCATGTCTTGCTCAAGCCAACTGTGCAGTTATTGCTGGTTAGGATCGAACAGTGGACCTTTCAGTTTTAAGTTCAATGCTCTACCTACTGAGCTGTCATTCCCTTTTATGAAATTATAGGATGCAGTATAATCCTGGGTCTAAAAAAGTGGCTTTTCCAGTTAAATAAAAGTATCATCTTTTAACCAATCATTAGTTATCCAATTCCAAATAAAAGCCTCTTCCAATTTTACTTTATTCCCTCTAAAAAGTTGTCTCATGTCATTAAAATGTGCATATCCTTTATAACAGAATTAGCTACAACCTTTGTCAACCAACAATGTGTTAAATTCAGATGTACAAGAGAGTCTCTGTGCGATGAAATGCCAACTAAAATAAAACAGATTAACCCAAGAAAGCACATTCTCCCATCACACAAAGTTTTTAATGTCACAATGAAGCAAGCTCAGTGTCCTTGTTTCATGATGGGGGCATAAGTTATGTTTTTAAAGTAAAAAGTGATTTTTGAAGGGGCCAAAACTTAAATCAAGGAAATATGCTGTTAATATTTTTAAAAGCTGCAGAGGATAATGGGTTGAAGCAAATAAAAAAAGCCTAAACAAAACAGCATGAAGCACTTAACCAAATGTAACAGTAAATGAAAGTGTCAATGACACTGTAGCTTAACTTGACTGTGTGTTGTGTTTGCTGAAAAGGATAATGTTTAATGTTTATGAAAGGATTATGAAATACGACAAGAATTGTGATAATTGAGAATATGTTAATTTCTATTCCCTGTTTTCTATTCCATATGTTTTCAATAAAAGTTAAAAAATTTATAGTAATTTCTATATTTTTTATACTTACCAATGACCCAGACATAGCTGGTGCTAACTCTTAAAATATAGGGCCAAACACAAATTTTGCCCCCCAATCCCCAAAATTTGCATCTAAAACCAAAGAAAACATGTCCTGAAAGGCCCTCCACACTTCGCCTCTACTGCGCATGCGCAGTGTCAAGGACGTTCCGAAATTGGCGCCATTAATCATTCTAAAAACCAGTGCCTGGTAAGCGCTATGTACTCAGCGGGGAGGCAAGAGTTCCCAACTCCTGTGAGGGCCATCCCCGTCTGGGTCATTGGTAAGTATAAAAAATATAGAAATTACTATAAATTTTTTAACATTTTTATACTGTACCAATGACCCAGACATAGCTGAATAGTAAAAAGGCTGGAGGGCCAAGGACATAGAGCAAAATGGAATACGCTCAATAATATAAAATAGAGTCATCCCCTGTAGGGAAAAAGAAGTAATAGGCCTTACATGTATCTTTCTTATTTATGATAAATTAGAAAGATACAACACCTTCCAAAATTGAGCTTCATACATCCATGTACTCTATTAATATCCAATATAATCCTTATACTAATAATTTTTAAAGTAAGCCAATAAATAAAGTAAGTCTAGAGAACAGAGACTCCTATACTCCTAAAAGTGTCTGAGGATTGCATAATCATGTCCGTTGACATATGCAATAATCAAAAGCTATACTTTAAAAACTAAGACTTGAATGAATTTTAAAAACCTAAACTTCTCACTAAACAACCATCCCAATAACAGCTCAGAATTACTAACTCCGGAGGAGGTATCCCCTTGTTTTCATAGTAAAACAGGTGACTGAAGGGAACACCCTCCCCCCCCCCTTTTTCTTGCCCTGGGTCAAATAGCCCAGAGCGAAGAGGGCAGCAGAACGGAGACACTGCCGAAACAGACAGCCTACCTAGCTATAGTAGCAACTGTTAAGTGAATGACATTCTGAGCAGTAGATAATAGACCTAACAATAGAGGCCTCCAGAAATAGACTCGATATTTCTGAGATAAAAATTCATGAATGTGGATGGCTGAGCACAATGAGCAGCCTTCAAAAATCTATAATAGCGACACTATTAATGTAAGCCCAAGATGTAGAAGAACTCTTACTTCATGAGCCGAAATCTTAAGCACAACTGCTAAGTCAATGATATACCATAAGCAGTACCGATAGTTAATAGAATCCATTAACAAAAGAATGGAGCGTAATGTCCTTCTACTAGGCATCAAAGACAGAAGAAGCTTACGCCCATAGTAATAAACAGATATCTGTTTATAAATACATAAACTCTACCCGGAAAGAGTAAAGGCCTATGCCTGTACGAAGACGGAAGGACCTTAATAACAATAGGTTCCGGATATTAGGAGCCTAACTCTTATGCAAAAATCCAACCTAAATAGTAACGGAATAGTGATTCCGAAACTACGAAAGTGAAAATCATCCATCGATAGTGCATGAAACTCACTGACTCTACAGTAAAAGAGAAACCAACAGAATTACTGTCTAAAAGGTCAGAATTTGAAAACTACTGTTTCCAGAGGCTCAAATGATTACTTAGCTAAATAAGAACCGAAGTTAAAATCCATATAGGAATCTAATCTAAAGATTCTAAGTCTATTTATCAAAAAGTAACTAACTGACTTAGATAAAGAGACATAAGACTCAATTGTAACTATCCTAGAGTGCATAGGTATGAGGTAACATAAACCTATAACCTTAATAAAAACAGGCTGCAGTAGATCTTGTGAAACAAGTATACTAAACAAGAGGCCCCACGGGGCCTGAAGCGCTCATCTTGTACAGAACACAATTTAAACAGAGTCCAAGAATGAGTCTACATTAAGCAAGCCATCTCCATAGGCTACACTGTCAATCCTTGAGTCTCTCAGGAGTGACAAAAATAATCTGGGCATCATGCCTTTTCTTCAGTTGATCATAAGTAAAATGTAGAGCTCCCCTATGAAGCCCCTTGATACAACCTATGTGGATTAATCTTAGTACCTCTAGAGGGTACTGAATACAAAATTTTTAATTCTTCAGCAAAATGACCAATTCCGGCTCCCATAGAGAGACCAAATATTAACCCAGGCTCTTGATTTGAACACAGTTAAATCTGACTTCCCTAGAGATGTTGTGCACCGAATATGAAAGCATTCTGACTGTTGGATCTGAAGAAGAGAAATTGTAAAGAAATTTCTTCGAATTGCACTAAGTTCAAATTTGGGCTACCATAGTGAGCCCAAATATTATCCTATGGATCCGATTTGAACAAACTTGAATCTGCCCCCCTAGAGATGTTGTATACCAAATGTGAAAGCATTCTGACAAGTGAATCTGAAGAAGAAGATTTTTGAAGAAATTCCCTCATATTGTACTAAGTTAAATTTCATGTTCCCATATGGAGCCCAAATATTAACCTAGGCACTCGAATTGAACAACCTGGAATCTGACCCCCCCTAGAGATGTTGTATACCAAATATAAAAGCATTCCGACTGGTGGATCTGAAGAAGAAGATTTTTAAATAAATTTTCTCATATTGCACTAAGTAAAAATTTGGGCTACCATAGTGAGCCCAAATATATACCTAGGGATTTGATTTGAACAAACTTGAATCTGACCCCCATAGAGATGTTGCATACCAAATATCAAAGCATTCTGACTGATGGATCTGAAGAAGAAGATTTTTTTAAATTACCCTCCATATTGAACAAAGATAAAATTTGGGCTTCCGTAGGAAGCCCAAATATTAACCTAGGGACTTGGTTTGAACAATCTAGAATCTGACCCTCATAACAATGATGTATACCAAATATTAAAAGATTCTGACTGGTGGTTCTGAAGAAGAAGATTTTTAAAGAATATTCCCCATATTACCCTATGTTAAAACTTCGGGCTCCTGTAGAGAGCCCAAATATGAACCAATGAGCTTTATTTGAACAAACTTTTATCTGACCCCCCTATGAATGCTGTATACCAAATATCAAAAGATTCTGATGATTGGTTCTGGAGAAAAGATTTTTTTTAATTTTTGCAAATATGCTGACTCAGCATTTTTTCGATGCCCATTACAGAACACCCTAACATAACCGGTGGCAATTTTTTTTTACCATTCAATTCTACTGGTCATAAGGATACTTCATACCAAATAAAAGCTCTCTGCTCCGTGGGGTTTGGGAAATATGGGCGTTTGAAAATATTTCTATTTTTAGCTCCCAGGGTTCCCATGGGGATGCGGGAATTTTTTTTTTTTGCATGGGTCAAGTACTTATGACCCAATACTACCACAAACCAAATTTGGTTCATACCGGACCATCGGTTCAGAAAATAGAAATTTTGGGCGGGGCCAAAAATCTTACCCCTCCTATTACAAAGCCAAATATTACTTTACGAACTTTTGTTTGAACAAACTTGATTCTACACCTCATATGGAAGCTCCATAGCAAATATCAAGTCATTGCACACACTGGTTCTTGAGAAGAAGATTTTAAAAATATTTTGGAGCATTTTCCCCCACTCCCTCCCTATGGGGCCGGGCATACTGAGTTGAACAAAAATGAAATGCCCCTTTGGGACCATCACTCACACAAACTTTCACTTGAATTGGCCCAGTGGCTTTGGAGGAGAAGACCAAAACATGGTGTTGACGGACGACGGACGGGAAGCGATTAGATTAGCTCAGCTTGACTTTGTCAAGATGAGCTAAAAATTGCAATGAGTAGTATGGAGGGATCAACAATATGAACATAATGATCCCTACACCAACGACGGAAGAGCCTCCACTTTAGCCGCATAGAATAGCGAAGAAGAGGATCTCCTATAGTAAGAAATCGCGTCCAAAGCTCGTCCAGTACAATGCTTACAATGCAATACGGACCACACAACGGAATACATGAAGGTTGCGACCTTGCGGGTTGTGATAAAGATGACACGATTTACCCAGTGAAAAAAGATCCTCATTGAGGAAGATTTCACGTTAAGACCCACAGTAGACAAGAGAGTAAATTACCCATGATCTCTGTGAAGATAGAGATGCTATCAACAGAAATGTATTGTGGTTGTTTATCTTAGCAATACCTGCTGAAACAACAGCGCCGGAGGATACGCGTATCCTATCATGCCGTCCTATAGATCAATAGAGCATTAACAACATTAGCTCAGAGATCTGGACAAGCCAACACATATGTCTGCAATTGATTAGCAAGCTGTGTCATAAATAAATCATCATTGGGCGCTCCCATAGATAGCAAATCTGATTGAATACTTGTTTGTTGAGAGTCCATTCTGACAGCAACAAGCGACCCCTTAGTGAACGGGAGTCCGGTAAAACAATCAGACGACCCGGAATATGACGGACCAAAACAGAACTTGGTGAACTATAACCAACAGACGGATTCTTTCCATTAAATTGAATAACGGAAACGAAAGAGTGCCTCCCTGGTTCCGGAGATACGCCACTACTGTCGAATTAACGGACAGGATTTGGGCATGCGTTCCTGAATAATGTTCATGCAATGACATAAAGCAAGCCTAAAAAACATTATTCCGCGGATGAAAATTGGTTGCTAAGAGACTGCGGAACCCAAAGACCCTGGCACTTCGAATCCGTTGGGATCAGTATTATATCCCAATCTGTTTGACTGGCAACCGTCATAACAGCAACACTCGGGTCCGGCAACTGCGGTGGCACTCTCTGAGTCAACCACCGAATGTTTGCCCCAGTCTGAATCTCTTGTAACACTAGATAGACAAGAGAACATGTAAATCGAGCAAATCATGGATTGCCGAAAAGTTGCCGTCGAAGAGAAGCTCCTCCGAGAACGAAGCGACTCTGAGAGAGTTCTTAACCTACTATCCACGCATGTGGATGTAGCTAGGGCTGCGTCACGTCTAACCAACTCCAATCAGCCACTGAAGGGCGGAGTTATACGTGAACAAACTACTGCCCTCAAAAGAAATTACATTGAGAATAATATCCCGTAAATCTTTTCTTGAAGACGTAATGATAACGCCTCAGAAAGGCGGATTACGTATGATAAAGCGTCTAAGTTAAGTCTACTATACATCATGTCGTTTCCAACATTGAAGTTGGAAAAGACATAAACGGCGAAAAAGAATATTTCCAGTCTTTAACCACACCGTCTAGACGCATATGAACTCTTGGTATGCCCTGCTCTGCCAAAATAAACTATTCGTATAAATGATAAAACGGCAGAAATGAGCAACGCGGACAAGAAACTAAACTATCATGCTTGGTAGCAGGCTTGTATGCATATATAGCGTCGAAAAATAAAACACATGTTGTAATGACATTATTGGACTGCGTCGATAAGTCAGGGACAATGTCCCTGAACCGATCGAAAAATCCGAGTCCAATGACGCTATAAGTCTCTTATCCAAGATCGCAGCAATGAAGTCCGAAATAACAATCACTGGAAGATAATGCCAGAAGATATGAAAGGCAGCTTCCGATACTACTAAAGGGAAAACTCGAAATCTTTCGAATCCCTTTCGCCATCCTGTCGGACCCTATAAAGCGTTCGGTCGTCCGTACCTGATGCAACCGCGGGCCGCACCGACCCAGCGCCGTCGGATAATTCCTGATTCGACCAAGAAACTGTCAATTGCTGGGATGCTGCGAAACAACTGTGCTAACTCGGATAGCACGTCCGTCACTGAGGCCTGAGGAGAAGCGGTCCTACAATGCATTGCCGCTGGAAGCTCCGTGATCGTTACCCCGTGCATACTACCAATATGCGAGCGAACGGAGTGTATAGGCCTCGTGTCCCTTGGCTACCGGATGGCGCGACCTATTCGCCGTGGAATCACTGAATGACGAAACTGATCGGATACTCAAGGTCACGTAGCCAATGTGCGGTCGTGTGCCCTGCTGTGAGGATGAGGAAGCATTAAGGACAGTCTCTCGGACTGTCAATATAACGGAGCGTCCCGACCGACAGACATATGCTCCGAATGTAAAATATCTGAATCACAACATGCGGTCCCCTATGTTGTTGGACGAGAGAGGGACCTCTCTCGCTCACAGCCCGGACGGACCTGGACAAGCCAGGAACCGGACTAACAGGCTTCCTCCGATCTGTCCTCAATCTGCAGTCACTGGGTGAGTACTAAAGTAATTAAAGTGCTCGCATCACCCAAATCTCCTTCCTAGACCGCAACGGACGAACCCGGCAGCCGAACCATTCGATGAATGTACGCTACACCGGGTGAGCTAGCGAATGTCACTCCGTAGGCGATAGACATATTCCATGAGCACTTATTGCCGCTAGCTCTTCATTAACTATGACGACAGAGGCACACTTTTGAAAGACATATCCGTAACTTTGCGAACAAGAAACCAGAAATGCTTGGTTATAGCAAGCATATAATAATAATATATATAGCGTCGTTCAATAATTCGAAAGTTTGTGTGACATTATTGGACTATGTCGGAACTGAGGGACGATGTCCCTGAACCGAACCAAAAATTTCTAAGTCCACCGACGCTATCAGTTTCTTATCCGGCATCGCAGCATTCTGGTCCGACGAAAGAAGCTGTAGAAGACCAAGTCAGATGACATACACAACAGCATATGTTGTTCCGAAAGGGAAAGCTCGAAATCCTCCAAATCCCTTTCGGTATCCCGTCGGACCAGATGAAATTTTCGGACGTCCGTACCCGCTACCGCGGAGCGTCCCGACCCAGCATCGTCGGATAAAAAATATGCGACAGATTCAGTTGATGCTGGGATGCTGCGATAAACTGTGCTATTTAGGAAAGCACGTCCGTTCCCGAGGCCTGTGCAGTAGCGGTCTTACGATGCATTGCCGCCGGAAGCTCCATGTACGTTGACTCCCGCACACTTTCCTATGCGAACGTCCGGAGTCTGTAGGCCTCGTGTCCCTGGCTACCGGATGGTGTGACCTGGTCGCCGATGATTCTCTGACTGGCGAAGCTGACTGGATATCCGTGGTCACGTAGCCAAGAGCGGTCGTGTGCGCAACTATGAGAATGAGGAAGCCTTATTGACAGTCTACTCCGGACTGACTATATGTCGGAGCGTCCCGAGCGACGGACGTATGCTCCGAATGCGAAACATTTGTACCACAACATCTGGGGCCAGATGTTGTTGAACGAGAGAGGGGCCTCTCTCGCTTGCCGTCCGGATGGACCGGAACGAGCTATGAACCAGACTAAAAGGCTTCCTCCGTTCTCCCTCCGATCCGCCGTCACTGGGTGTGCATTAGGTTGATTTATAGTGCTCGCATCACCCCAAAATTCCTTCTAGACCGCAAAGGACGAACCCGGCTGCCGAACCATTCGGTGAATGGACGCTACACCGGGCGAGCTAGCGGACGTCAAAGGCCGTCGAACCTACTAGGGTCCTCTTAGGCAATTGGCGTATTTACATGAGCACTTTTCCGCTAGCCCTTCATTAATTGTGACGACGGAGGCACACTGTTGGAAGACATCACAGATACATCACCCTAATCTTGATCGTCTGAAATAGAAATTGATAAAGTAGAGTGACCCTGCGGGGAAAGGACCGGAGTGTCCAATTCCCCAATAACATACCGTGACATACGCTTCCCATATTGTCATCAAAATCATACGATACAGAACAGGAGTTAATGCGAGTACACTGACCACATATAGAATGATTATAAAGTCAGAGGAAGACTTCCTCTTATTACAATTGAACAATATCCTTTCAATGTGAAAAGAAAACAAGTCCTGGTACTCGCACTAACCCCTGGCAATCAAAATACATAATAATAATATGATCCATTAAAATAGAAAAAATAATTGAAATCAAAATATTTTGAAAAAATATTTTTTCAGAACAGCCCAAGTTTCTGAAAAGTAACGTTGAGCCCCAATGGATCCCAAGCCTAAGTGTGGACAATAATTTTAAAAATATTTTAAACAATTTATTCAACACTTACGAACAATAATAATGTATCTAGTTATGATTAAAATAACATGAAGATATTATTTTCCAGAAATCCCCCCCCTCACACAGAGGGCTGTTGTAAATGTAAACAATGAGTGTAAAAACACTAAAATAAGACTCCAGGCACCCAGGCCCGAAATCAGTTACCAAAAATACACTATCTGATGCAAAACAGAGACTTCCAGGGAAGAAACTGCAGAACATCAGATGGTAGATGCAGAACACAACGCCTAAACACCCGTAGGTGAAGACGTAAACATGGGGAAAAGAACAGAATTCATTCTGTTATTCAGCTAAAACTCCCAAGAAAATTTAGTAATAATAATTACAAAAACTATGCCAAAAGCATGGGAGAATAGAAAGGGGGGACTTAAAGGACAGGGAGAGAGGAAAACACTTAAAAAACAGTGTAACTAAATAATCAGAATGACAACAAAATGGCTGCTGCCTCGAAAATAGGTAACTTAACATAATTTCATTAAAAAATTTTAAGTTACAGCCCTAATAATATTCTGTCACACATTTTTCCTCTCCTCCTTCTCTATCCTCCTTAGAATCACCATTTCACTAATATTTATGTGTCTGGCATCATTTAAACTGAGATTTACAAGCACAAAGATCAGTCAGATGTTAACTGATGAAGGGCCAAACTTAGAAATGATTAATGGCGCCAATTTCGGAACGTCCTTGACACTGCGCATGCGCAGTAGAGGCGAAGTGTGGGGGGCCTTTCAGGACATGTTTTCTTTGGTTTTTGATGCAAATTTTGGGGATTGGGGGGCAAAATTTGTGTTTGGCCCTATATTTTAAGAGTTAGCACCAGCTATGTCTGGGTCATTGGTACAGTATAAAAATATAATTTGAGGTGTAGACTGTACTAAAGAAGTGAAGGGTGGGTTAATGTAGCTCTCACACAGTTAATATATGTCAACCAAAGTTACCAAGTTACAGTGAAATTATTCCAAAATGAGTCATCCTATCAAGTTACAATCCCTTCATAAATATGGCCTGTAGACTGTGCTAAAGGTTTTGGGGCTTCGGGCCTGTGTAGCCATCATGATTGACCCATCCCAACCAAAAGGGGACGTCCTCATCTAGACATTATACTGAGTCATCCTACAAAGTTACAATGAAATCCCTTCATACATACGACCTGTAGTCTGTGCTCAAGGTTTTGGGGATTTAGGCACGGGCAGCCATCATGGCTGAATGATCGTGACCAAAAGGGGAAGTTCTCATCTAGACATTATCTGGAGTCATCCTATCAAGTTACAATGAAATCCCTTCATAAATATGACCTGTAGACTGTTCTTACGGTTACCGGGCTTTGGGGCCCTGTAGCCATCACAGTTGACCGATCATGACCAAAAGGGGATGTTCTCATCTAGACATGATATGGAGTCATCCTACCAATGAAATCCCTCCATAAATATGACCTGTAAACCCGCGCTAAAAAGTTTTTGGGTTTCGGGCATGGGCAGCCATCACGGTTGACAGATCATGATCAAAAGGGGACATTCTCATCTAGATATTATACAGAGTCACCCTACCAAATTATCAAGAAGTCCCTTCATAAATATGACCTGTAGACTGTGCTGAAGGTTTTCAGGTTTTGGGCTCAGGCAGCCATCACGGTTGAATGATCACGACTAAAAGACGACATTCTCATCTAGATATGGCCTCAAACCTGCATATAAAATTTTGTGATGTTCGGACAAGAACTATGGGGTAAAGCCTGTGCTAAAGGAAAATGTGAACAGACTAACAGACTTCCGCACGCATGATGGCAATAAGCTTATCTTGACTTTGTCAAATTAAGCTAAAAATGGTGCCATCTCTATTTTCAAAATAGCTATCAAGATTACGTAACTTTTTAAACAAGAGGCCCCAGGTGGCCTGAGGGCGCACACCTGATGTGGTAGTCTAAATATCAAACCAGGGACTTGCACTGACTAAGCTGCATACGCCCCTCCTGAAAATAGCATGTACCAACTAGATGAAGCGATTGTGTCCACACAATACACAGGATTTTCCTTCTATTTTCAGTTCCTGCACTTTTACATCCCAAAATTGAGATAAAAGCATAAAAAACAGATTTTCTTTAATTTTTGTTCGGAAATTTTCGAAGTCCGAAAACAAAATATTTTCAGACTAAAATTTTTTTTTCTTCTTAAAGTTGACCAAAATGCATAAAAATCAAAAAAACTAATTTCCAGATTTTTGTGTATACGCCCCTCCTGAGAACAGCATATACCAACTAGATGAAGCGATTGTGTCCACACAATACACAGGATTTTCCTTCTATTTTCAGTCCCTGCACCTTTACGTCCCAAAATTGAGATAAACACATAAAAAACAGATTTTTTTTTATTTTTGTTTGGAAATTTTTCAAACTAAAATTTTTTTTTCTTCTTAAAGTTGACCAAATGCATAAAAAACAGATTTTTTTTATTTTTGTTCGGAAATTGTGTTCACACAATACACAGGATTTTCCTTCTATTTTCAGTTCCTGCACTTTTACGGACCCCAAATTTGCAGTGTAAAAAAAAAAAAAATTCATTTCCGGATTTTGGTCCAAAATTTTCTAAGTCCCACCCGGCCCCCAAATTTTCAGTGTAAAAAAAAAAATTTTTTTGTCTTAAAATTGACCGAAACGCATAAAAAAACCAAAAAAAAAAAAATCTGGATTTTGGTCCAAAATTTTCCAAGTCCCACCCGGCCCCCAAATTTTCAGTGTGAAAAAAACAAAAAATTTTTTGTCTTAAAATTGACCGAAACACATAAGAAAAACCAAAAAATTTTTTTTCAGATTTTGGTCCAAAATTTCTAAATCTGGAATGGGATCCCAAGTTTTCAGCCTAAATATGAATCCAGGGACTTGGATTGAACAAACTTGGATCTCACCCCCCTAAGGATGCTGCATACCAAATATCAAAAGATTCTTATTGGTAGATCTGAAGAAGAAGATTTTTAAAAAATACTCCTCATACTGCACTAATTTAAACATTTGGGCTCCCATAGAGTCCAAATATGGACCCAGGAAATTGATTTCAATGAACATGTGAAACAATCTTCCAAAGATGTCATATGTGAAATTTGAAAGCTTTTAGAGCAGTGGTTTGGGGAGAAAAGTAGTCTTAAATGTTTTTCCCATTACCCAAAGTGTTAAAAAGTGCTGACTCAGCACTTTTTCAAAGTCCCCAAAAAGCATTTTTTTACCATTCCATTCTGTTGGTCGTAAGGAAGCCTCACACCAAATAAGAATTCTTAGTGCCGTGTAGTTTTGGAGATATGCGCATTTTAATTTTTTTCTATTTTTAGCTCCTGCGGTTCCCATGGGGCGACAGGAAAATCTTTTTTTGCATAAATTAACTACTTATGTCCAAATAAAACCTCATGTCAAATTTGGTTCACATCAGCCTCTTGGTTTGGAAAGTTAAAAAATTTATAGTAATTTATATATTTTTTATACTTACCAATGACCCAGACATAGCTGGTGCTAATTCTCAAAATCTAGGGCCAAACACAAATTTTGCCCCCCAATCCCCAAAATTTGCATCTAAAACCAAAAAAATCATGTCCTAAATGGTCCTCCATACTTTTCCTCCACTGCGCATGCGCAGTGTCAAGGAGGTCTCGAAATTGGCGCCAATTATCATTCTTACAAGCAGTGCCTGGTCAGCGCTATGTACTCAGCGGGGAGGTATGAGTTCCCAACTCCCGGGAGGGCCATCCCTTAAATTTTTTAACATTTTTATACTGTACCAATGACCCAGACATAGCTGAATAGTGAAAAGGCTGGAGGGTCTAGGACATAGAGGAAAATCCAATAAGCTCAACTATATATAATAGAGTTATCCCCTCGAGGAGAAAAGGAGTATTAGGCTTTACATGTATCTTTCTTATTTATGATAAATTAGAAAGACACAACACCCTCCATAATTGAGCATAACAACATTCATGTTCTCTATTAACATCCAGTATAACCCCTTATACTAATTATTTTTAAAGTAAGCCAATAAATAAAGTCAATCCAGAGAATTGAGACTCTTTATACTCTTTAAAAGTGTCCGAGGATTGTATATTAATGCCTGTTTGACACGTGACATATACAAATGCTTCACACCGAGCTACACTTTAAAAATATGACATGAATGAAATTAAACATTAACTTTACACTTTAAAACCATCCCGGTACCGACTCAGAATTACTGACTCCGGAGGAGGTATCCCCTTGCTTTTCACTATAAAGCAGGTGACCTAAGGGAACACCCTCCCCCCCCCCCCCCTTCCCCTTGTCAAATAGCCCAGAGCGAAGAGGGCCGCAGGACAGAGTCACTGCCGGAACAGAAAGCCTGCATAACTATAGTTGCAACTGTTTAGAGGACGACATTCTGAGCAACAGATAACGGACCTAAACAATGCAGGTCTCCAGAAATGGACTCAATATTTCTGAGATAAAAATTTGTGAATGTGGATGGCTGAGATCAATATGCAGCCTTCATTAAATCTGTAATAGTAACACTATTTGCGAAAGCCCAAGACGTAGAAAGAGCTCTTACTTCATGAGCCAAAATCTTAAGTACAGACTGCTGAGATGAAGATAAATTATCATAAGCAGTATGGATAGTTAATTGAATCCATCTAGCAATAGAATGGACGGTAATGTCCTTTTTATTAGGCATCAGAGACAGAAAGAAGTGTTTTCGTCCCTTTCTGATAAACTGAGATCTTCGTTTATAAATATGTAAAGCTCTAACCGGACAGAGTAAAGGCCTATGCTCGACTGAAGACGGAAGAGCCTTAATAACAATAGGTTTTGGATATTTATTAGGAGCCTGATTCTTAGCCAAAAATCCAACATTAGTAGTAAAGGTAATAGTGTTCCCGACACTACGATAGTGAGAATCGTCCACAGATAGTGCATGAAGCTCACTGACTCTTCTAGCGGAAGAGAAAGCTAAGAGAAATGCTGTCTTATAAGATAAGAATTTGAAGTCCACTGTCTCAAAGAGGCTCAAATGGCTTTTCTTTTAATTTAAGAAGAACCCAAGCTAAATTCCATTTAGGAATTAATCTAAGGGTTCTAGGTCTATTTATCGAGAAGTTTCTAACTAATTTAGATAAAGAGACATTAGATCCAATTTGTAAACTATCAAGGTGTGCATAGGTATCAGATAACATAGACCTATAACCTTTAATAGTAACAGGCTGCAGTCTGATCTCATCAAACAAGTATACTAGAAAGTTTGCAATGTCTGGAATGGAGGGATCAAAAATGTCAACAGAATGATCCCTACACCAACGACAAAAAACCTTCCACTTAGTCGCATAGTTTAGCGAAGAGGAGGTCCTCCTACAGTTAGAAATTGCGTCCACTGCTCGTCCTGTAAAATGCTTGCCGTGCAAGAAGGACCGCACAACGGAAATACGTGAAGGTTGAGACTTTGCGGGATGTGATGTAGTTGACGCGATTTTCCCTGCAAAAGAAGATCCTCTCGTGGAGGAAGCTTCCACAGCAAGTCCCACAGCAGACACCTGAGTAGATTTATCCACGGTCTCTGTGGCGACAGAGATACTACCAACAGAATTTTGCATTGAGATTGTTTTATCTTTAGCAATATCTGCTGAATCAACGGCGCTGGAGGATACGCATATCCTATCATTCCGTCCCATGAGATCGATAGAGCGTCTACTGCATATGCTCAGGGATCCAGACATGGAGACACAGACGTCTGCAACTGATTGTTGAGCTGTGTCGCAAATAAGTCTATCATTGGCCGCTCCCATTGGTAGCAAATCTGATTGAATACCTGTTTGTTGAGAGTCCATCCTGATGGCAACAAGCGACCCTTCTGTGAAAGGGAGTCTGCTAATACATTCAGACGACCTGGAATATGACAGACCGAAAGTAGAACTTGGTGTTCTAGAACAAACAGAAGGATTCTTTCCGTTAAACTGAATAACGGAACGGAATGAGTGCCTCCCTGGTTCCGAATATATGCTACTACTGTCGTATTGTCGGACAGGATTTGGACATGTGTTTTCTAAATAATGTTCATCCAATGACGTAGTGCAAGCCAAATTGACATCATTTCCTTGATGTTTATGTGCTTGCCTAGAAACTGTAGATCCCAAAGACACAAGCACTTCGAATCTGTTGGGATCAATGTTGCACCCCAACCTGTTTGACTGGCATCCGTCATAATCGTAAAACTCGGATCCGGCAACTGCAGTGGAACTCCCTGAGTCAACCACTGAATGTTTGCCCAAGTCTGAATCTCTTGTTTCACTTGATTTGACAAGAGAACGTCTATATCGAGTGAATGAATCTTTACACTCCAATTCTGAGTCAAGAAAATTTGGAGAGGACGAGTGCGTAACCGCCCCATTGGAATGAGATCCGCAGCGGCTCCGCATAGACCTATCAGTCTCATGAACTCTCTCGCTGTGACTTTGTCTGAGTGAAGACAATAGCGAGCGTAACAACTGATTAATTTCGCTCTGGTTAACGGCAGACGAACAAGATTGTTGTGCGTCTCGAAGCTCATTCCCAGATGAGTGAATGACTTGGACGGCACCAGATCCGACTTCTCGTTTATTATAAAACCGAGACGTCGGAGTAATAGAAGCAGATTCTGCACATCGTTCCGAAGCGTTAACTTGTTGCCGTACCTCTGAAGAATGTCGTCCAGGTAGGCCGACGTAACCTCAGACGAATGAGCTCGGAAATGAGTCATTACCGAGTTCATTATTCGAGTGAAAGGCCAGGGCGCTAGGTTCAAACCGAAGCACATCGCTCGGAACTGATATACAACTCCTAGGACTGCGAAGCGTAGATACTTTCTGAATGTCGGATGTACCATGACGTGAAAGTACGCATCCTTGAGATCTATGCTTGTAGCATAGTCGTTCACCCGAATACTCACTCTGACTGATCGAATTGTCTCCATATAGAACTTCGAAGCGACGATCAGCTTGTTTATCCAGCTCAGATCTATGACTGGATGGAACGAGCCATCTGGTTTCGGAACCAGAAACAGATGGCTGTAGAAACCCGGTGATTCCAGGTCTTCTACGACCTCTACCACGTTCTTCTTCAGAAGAGACTGTACTTCTGATAAAAGAGCGTCTCTTTTCTGCGGATTTGACGGAAGCTGAGTCCATTTTGGACTTTGAGTTAATGGAGGCTTTCGTTTGAGGGATATTCTTAGTCCTTCTGAAATTACCCCTCGTACCCAGGGGTCGTCCGTAACTGACGCCCAATCGTTTATAAAACTCGATAATCTACCGGAACACAAAAGAGGTTCAAACCATCACCTCCTGGACCTGCGAGGCTTGCAGAAGGAGAAACTACGTCCTCCACGACCCGCACCTCGCCCCGTCGACCTAGGGACGTCTGACCGGTTATCTCGGCCAGAATAACGTCCCCCACGTGAGTCGCTGCCTTGATGGTCTCTAGAATAAGACCTAGAAGACGCATAGGAACCTCTATAGGAACTTCTCTTGGGCGTACTTGACCCAGAAGTGCCTGTCTTACTCTTTTCTGCTGTATCCGACTTTTTGGAAGCGGATTTGAATAGCAGAGAATCCGAAGCTTTCTTAGTTATCTTATCATAGATTGCTGAAAGCTTACCGTTGAAGAGAAGCTCTCCGGAGACTGAAGCGACTCTGAGAGAGTTCTTCACCTTACCATCCACGCGCGTGGATGTAGCTAGGGCTGCGTCACGTCTAACCAACTCCAGGTTTGCCACTGAAAGGGCGGAGTTATACGTGGAATAAGCTACTGCCCTTGAAAGAAGTCTTAATGAGGATTGTATATCCTAGAATTCTTTCCCTTGAAGACGTAATGATAATGCCTTAGTAAGGTGATCAGCGTATGATAAAGCGTCTAAGTTAACTCTGTTAGACATTATTGTCGTTTCCAACGTCGTGGTTGGAATTGACATAGACGACGGTATAGACAATTCCAAGTCTTCAGCCTTGTCGTCTAGACGCAGAGGAACTCTCGGTATGCCCTGTCCTGCTGTTTCGAATTTATTCCTTGAATTGATGAAAGGCAGATTTAGAGCATTTGCGGACAAGAAACCAGACTTGCCCGTTTTGGTAGCAAGCTTATATATAGCATCATTCAATAATTCGAATGTTCTTGTGACCTTATTGGACTGTGTCGGAAACTCAAGGACGATGTCCCTGAACCGATCAAAAAATTCTGTGTCCAATGACGCTATCAGTCTCTTATCCAGCATCGCAGCATTCTGGTCCGACGGAACAACCTCTGGAAGATAATGCCGGATAAAATCTACGGCAGCTTTATGTTGTTCCGAAAGGGAAAGCTCCAAATCCTCCGAATCCCTTTCGCCATTCTGTCGGACCCTATGAAGTTCTTGGTCGTCCATACCTGATGCTTCAGCAGAGCGTACCGACCCAGCGTCATCGGATAATTCCTGATCCGACAGAGATTCTGTCATTTGCTGCGAAAAGTTGGGCTATTTGGGATAGCACGTCCGTCACTGAGGCCTGTGGAGTAGCGGTCTTACGATGCTTTGCCGCTGGAAGCTCCGTGTACGTTGACTCCTGCATACTTCTTTTATGTGAACGTCCGGAGTCTACAGGCCTCGTGTCCCCGGCTACTGGATGGCATGACCTGGTCGCCGTGGAATCCCTGATCAGCGAAGCTGGCTGGATATCCGTGGTCATGTAGCCAAGGTGCGGTCGTGTGCGCTGCCGTGAGGATGAGAAAGCCTTATCGACAGTCTCTCCGGACTGTCTATATAACGGAACGTCACGAGCAGCAGACGTATGCTCTGAATGCGAAACGTTTTGTACCACAACATCTGGTCCCAGATGTTGTTGTGCGAGAGAGGGACCTCTCTCGCTCGCAGCCCGGATGGACCTGGACGAGCTAGGAACCGGACTAATAGGCTTCCTCCGTTCTCTCCTCTGATCCGTCGTCACTGGGTGTGCACTTTGTCTTATTATAGTGCTCGCATCACCCAAATCTCCTTCCTGGACCGCAACGGACGAACCCGGCTGCCGAGCCATTCGATAAATGGTCGCTACACCGGGCGAGCTAGCAGACGCCAATGCCGTCGACCCTACTAGGGACCTCTTAGGCAATTGACGTATTTCCATGAGCACTTTTGCCGCTAGCTCTTCATTTAACTGTGACGACGGAGGCACACTTTTGGAAGACATCACGGAAACATCACCCTGTTCTTGTTCCTCTGAAATAGCGATTGATAAACTAGAGTGACCCTGCAGAGAAAGGACCAGCATGGCCTTTTCCCCGCTAACAACATACCGTGACACACGTTTCCAATGTTTGTCATCCCAATTGACACATACTGAACAGCAGTTAGTGCAAGTACACTGACTACAATTAATACAATGATTATGAAAGTCAGAAAAAGATTTCCTCTTATTACAATTTGAACAATATCCTTTCATTGTGAAAAGAACACAAAAAGTCCTAGTACTCGCACCAACCCCTGAAAACAAAGATACATAATAACATGATCCATTAACATAGAAAAAATAATTGAAATCAAAAAAATTTTTGGAAAAAATATTTTTTCAGAAAAGCCCAAGTTTCTGAAAGTAACGTTGAGCCCCAATGGATCCCAAAAAAGCCTAAGTGTGGACAAAATTTTTAAAAATATTTCAAAAAACTTAATGCAACACTTACGTATAATAATAATGTATCTTGTTATGATTAAGCTAATACAAAGACAAGAAATCCCTCTCAACAGAAACCGTTGTCAATGTAAACAAGACGTGTATAAACACCAGAAACATGACTCCAGGCACTGATAAACATGGCCCGAAATCAGTTACCAATAACAACACTATCTGATGCAAAACAGAGACTTCTAGGGAAGAAACTGCAGAACATCAGATGGTAGATGCAGAACACAACGCCTAAACACCCATGGATGAGGACGTAAACATGGGGAAAAGAACAGAATTCATTCTGTTACCCAGCTAAAACTCCCAAGAAATTTTAGTAATAATATTACAAAAAATATGCAAAAAGCATGGGAGAATAGCAAGGGGGGACTTAAAGGAAAGGGAGAGAGAGAGGAAACACTGAACAAGCAGTGTAACTTTATAGCAAGAATGACAACAACAGGCCCATGCCTCAAAATTAGGCAACATAACACAAATTCGTAAAAAAATTTTTTAAGCTACAGCCCTGATTATTTCCTGCCACTCATTTTCCTCTCCTCCTTCTAATTCCTCTTTAGATCCACCATTTCTCTAATATTTTTATGTGTCTGGCATCATTTAAACTGAGATTTACAAGCACAAATATCAGTCAGATGTGAACTGATGAAGGGCCAAACAAAGAATGATAATTGGCGCCAATTTCGAGACCTCCTTGACACTGCGCATGCGCAGTGGTGGAAAAGTATGGAGGACCATTTAGGACATGATTTTTTTGGTTTTAGATTCAAATTTTGGGGATTGGGGGGCAAAATTTGTGTTTGGCCCTAGATTTTGAGAATTAGCACCAGCTATGTCTGGGTCATTGGTACAGTATAAAAATATAGAAATTTTGGGCGGGGCAAAAATTCTTGCCCCTACCATAACAATGGCAAATATAGCCCCTAGAACTTCTCTTAAACAAATCTGAGTCTACACCTCAAAAGGAAGCTGCACACCTAATATCAAGTCTCTGCTACTGCTGGTTCATGAGAAGATTTTTAAAGATTTAGGCTCACTTTTTGGGCGTGGCCCTACCAAGGGGTGGGTCCACTTGATTTGAACAAACTTGAATTGACATATGATAGGGAACATGCACACCACATTTGGTTCAATTTGGTTGAGTAGTTTGTGAGAAGAAGTCGATAATGTAAAGTTAACGCCGGACGCCGGATGGACAGACGACGGACAGAAAGGGATTAGTAAAGCTCCCCTTGAGCTTCACTCAGGTGAGCTAAAAAATATTTCCCTCCAAAACATAGCTCACCAAGCTCATTCCAATGAGGGTTCATAAGCTATGTTTTGGAAACAAAAATGTTTACTTATTTAAGATTTTTTTGCAAGAATTGTCTACTAAACATGTTAGGTTAAACAGATCATCTGCACAAATATATCTTACATGAATCAGTTCAACAAGAATCAGTAATGGAACTTGAATAAGGCACACTTGAATGGCTGTTGAGCTTCCTATTTCAATTCTGAAAAACCAAAAAAATTTTTTAAAAGATAATAAAGGAATTGGTCTTTCAAGAGCACAAAAAATATGTATGCATTAAAAGACCTGTAAATACACAAATAATGTGATGAAAAAGAATTATAAAGCAAATCTGACATAACTGTGACAATACACAGATTAATTTTCCTCAGCTGCAAGAATTCTTCAGTAGTTTTTTAATCCTCAAGTCCCCATACAGCCACAAACTACCAGTTTTATACTGCTTTGAAAAAGCTGAACCAAAAATGTTTTCTTCCTTGAGAACTCTACCGGATGGTACCAGACCTGTTGACCTCTGAAAAGGACTGTCAGGGAGATTTTGGTGAGCTGTCAAAGAGATTTCCATGCTTGTTACGGAGATTTGTACATGCAGCAAACACACCAGTAATTTACACTTTATGCTCCCTACCTCCATCCCATCCTAATGGATCATTACGTGTACAGTACCCATATTAGACTGGTCAATTAATACCCCAGTTATTGATGCTAAATTTAGATTAGTGCTGTCTATTTATAGAGGAACTATTTATGAGTGGGCGTGTACAATCAATTAGAGCAACAATAACAAGAACATTGGCTTTGGTATATTTTATTTCATTCAAGTGTTTCAACTTTTAACAAGCGATAAACTATAGAAACATAATACATTGCACATAGATATTAACATAAATAAGTTTGTTTTTTGCACATAGATATCTACATCAATGAGTTGTCTTTTTTTAATTTTTTAATTTCGTTTGGTTTCTTATAACTAACATTACAGTACGTTCAACATGGATTGAAACAAAAAATGCCACCGTGGTGTGTTCTCCACCGTGGAGTTCAGGGAACCGCAGTGTTTGATCAGTGGAAGACAGTTTTCAAAACACTGTGACCTGCCGTGGTCACGAGCGTTAAGGATTAGCTTAATTGCTTTTGCATGCCATTTTCTCTGATTAATAAATACTGTCTTGTTACGTCAACTGGCAAGACAACTGCATTTGTTAATGGTAGTAGATAATTTATTTTAAATTAAAATTGGAATTTGGAGGAGGCAGACGGCGACTATTGCTGTGGTTTGAAATTGTGAATAGAACAGTCAGTTCCATTTGGTTAAGTACAAAGTCCTTGTCACTTTTGAAACTAAACTGCTGTGTTTGCGTGATCAATTCGATGGAGGAAATAAACAAGAGGCCCCAGGGGTCCTGAGGGCGCTCACCTGACATGGTAGCCTAAATATCAACTCAGAGAATTGATTTCAACAAGTTGCATCTGCTCCTCCGAAGAAAAGTTTATACCAAATATCCAAAGATTCTGACCAGAGGATCTAAAAAAAAAGAAGATTTTTAAATAATATTCCTCATATTGAACTAAGCTATAATTCGGGCTCCCGCAGGGAGCCCATATACGAACCCAGGGACTTGGCTTTAACAAACTTGAATCTCACCCCCTAAGGATGCTGCACACCAAATATCAAAACATTCCGACTGCTGGATCTGAAGAAGAAGATTTCTAAAGAAAATTCCTCAGTTTGAACTAAGTTACAATTCGAGCTCCCACAGTGAGTCCAAATATGGACCTAGGGACATGGCTTGAACAAACTTGAATCTTACCCCCCTAAGAATGCTGCATACCAAATATCAAAACATTTTGACTGCTAGATCTGAAGAAGAAGAAGATTTTTAAAGAAAATTCCTCATTTTGAACTAAGTTATCATTTGGGCTCCCACAGTGAGCCCAAATATGGACCTAGGGACATGGCTTGAACAAACTTGAATCTCACCCCCCTAAGGATGCTGCATACCAAATATCAAAACATTCCGACTGCTGGATAAATTCCTCATTTTGAACTGAGTTATAACAAACTTGAATCTCACCCCCGCTAAGGATGCTGCATACCAAATATCAAAACATTCCGACTGCTGGATAAATTCCTCATTTTGAACTAAGTTATAATTCAGGCTACCACAGTGAGCCCAAATATGAACCCAGGGACTCGGCTTGAACAAACTTGAATTTCAGCCCCTAAGCATGGTGCATACCCAATATCAAAAGATTCTGCCTGCTGGATCTTGAGAAGAAGATTTTCAAAGAAATTTGCCTGAAATGCACTAAGTTTAAATTTGGGCTCCTATACTGAGGCCAAATGTAAACCCAGGGGGCTGCTTTGAACAAACATGAATCAGATCCACCCCACAATGTTGCATACCAAATATTAAAAGATTCTGCCCGCTGGATCTGGAGAAAAAGATTTTTAAAGAAATTTGCCTGAAATGCAGCAAGATCGAATTCGAGCTTCAATTCAATTCAATTCAATCTTTATTTCACAGCATACAGCATACAAATACAAACGAGAGAGAGAGAGATAAAGTTACAAAATTATTGAATGATGTATAAATATATACTGTGGGGAATGACATAGCCTTACGACTGTCTTCCTGTCATCCCCTAGACAATCAAAATAATAAATAAAATAGAATGGCAAATGGCAAGTGTTAAATTCAAGTTAAATGTAGTCGATCCAGACAGCAGGTAGTTGTTATGTTATATTAACATTCTTTACATTAGAGTTGAGTATTGTTTCCACATCATGGATCAAACTCCCAAGAGTTCTGTCTCGGGTTGTTTTAACCCGTCAATCAACTGTGTTTCCGAATCCTAATCGAATCAACAGTGTTTCCGAATAAAAAAAAACCAAAACAATTTTTATACGCATTCCTTAGTAGGCCAGTACAATTATCGTAGGCTAATGGGGTGATGTAAAAACCGGAATACCGCGGGACAACCTTTTCATCAGCATGTGGGAAGAGAAGAGATGAAGGTAATAACGACCCCGAGAGTTCGAACTAGGCGAAGCAGTCAGGGCATCTTGGGTTGGAACACCTAACATTGACTTCGTATGCGTTTAAAAATTGAATGAATAAAGTTTTGTTAAATGCCTTTCGGGTGAGGGTTTTTATCGTTGTGTCTAAGTCATTCCACAGTTTGGGAAAATAAAAATATGGAATAACGGCTGAGAACTGAGTGCAGGGTTTGTGTGTGATTAGGTTTCCACATTGCCTAGTATTCATACCAGATGGGTTAGAGTACACTTGGAATGTATTATCAAAACTGACAGGGAGGTTGTTTATAGACCAGTCGTACATGAATAGAAGTGAATGTAACTTGTACAGATCATTAAATTTCAGGATTTTCAAACGTTTGAAAAGAGGATCGGTGTGTGAGTTGAACTTTTTGTTCGCTATGATACGCACAGCCTTCTTTTGAAGATTCAGAATTTGTTTAGTGGCTGGTGTGTTGCCCCAAATTTGTATCCCGTAAATTAAATGGCTTTGAAATAAAGTGAAATAGAGTATACGTAGTGTCTCGAGAGGCAAAAAATTCTTGACTCTATTCAGGATATAAATTGCCCTGGATAATTTCGTACAGACTACGGATACATGATGATTAAATCTAAGATTCTCGTCCATGTCAATTCCTAGCAATTTTATGAATTTGTGTTGGCGATTATTACCTGCTATTATTAAGCTTGAGTTATTTAATGAAATTTGGGTTTGTACATTGTTGAAATTGTAATTGTCATTTTGGGGATGAAGAAGTAGAACCTTAGTTTTATTAGCATTTAATGATAACTTATTAGCTAGATACCAGTCATTGATTTTTGACAATTCATTGTTTGCCTTCTCCGCTAGGAGGTTGAGGTCATTACCAGATGCGTAGGATGTTGTGTCATCCGCAAAGGATAAAATACTCATGTCGGTCGACTCACAAATGTCGTTGATAAAGAGCACAAACAAAAGAGGACCGAGGACAGAACCCTGGGGTACACCCATAGTAATATTGAGTTGATTCGAGGATTCACTCGCGAATTGCACAAATAAGCTTCTATAGTGAGCTTAAATATGAATCCAGGGGGCCGATTTGAACAAACTTGAATCAGATCCACCCCACAATGTTGCATACCAAATATCAAAAGATTCTGCCTGCTGGATCTGGAGAAGAAGATTTTTGAAGAAATTTGCCTGAAATGCACTAAGTTCGAATTCGAGCTTCTATAGTGAGCCCAAATATGAATCTAGGGAGCCGATTTGAACAAACTTGAATCAGATCCACCCCACAATGTTGCATACTAAATATCAAAAGATTCTGCCTGCTGGATCTGGAGAAGAAGATTTTTTAAGAAATTTGCCTGAAATGCACTAAGTTCGAATTCGAGCTTTTATATTAGTGAGCCCAAAATATGAATCCAGGGGGCCAGTTTGAACAAACTTGAATCAGATCCACCCTACAATGTTGCATACCAAATATCAAAATATTCTGCCTGCTGGATCTGGAGAAGAAGATTTTTTTAATGTTTTTCCCATTGCCTACAGTGTTAAAAAATGCTGACTCAGCACTTTTTCAAAGTCCTGAAAAAAAGTACCTTGTGATCAAACTGATAGAAATTTTTTTAACCATTCTATTCTAATGGATAAAAGTAAGCTTTATACAAAATAAGAATTCTCTGTACCGTGTAGTTTTGGAGATATGGCAGTTTTAAGGTTTTTCCTATTTTTAGCTCCCGAGGTTCCCACGGGGCAATGAGAAAATTTTTTTTGCATCAATCAACTACTTATGACCCATTATCATCTCATATCAAGAGATATTTGCATATCGGGAGATATTTGCATACCGAAACAAATATCCTTCATCCAATTCTGTAGGGATTTGTACATACTTTTATACTCTTTGCATTTGCAGATTTTTCAACGTTCCTCTACATTGTTGTTATTTGTATTATCAATTGAAATAGCCAAGCCTGTATGTAAAAATACGTGGGTGAATGTAAGGGAGATACCGAATTAAAATACCTGCGAATGTGCCATTCTAAGAGAGAGTACACTTCAGTGGGAAAGAGATAGAGAGAGACAGATATATACGTGATGGGGGGGGGGGGGAGGGAGTAAGAAAAAGTGAAAGAAAATTAGTACACGAAAGTATACACAAGTGCATGTGGGCGTATGTCTGCATATTACTCTGTGTGTGTGTGTGTGGGGGGGGGGGGGGGGTCCAAAAAGGGTGTGTGTTGGTGTGTGTGCATGTGTTTTGGTTTTTCGGGTTTGGGTTTTTTGTTTTTTTGGGGGTTTGGTTTTTTTTTTATGAACTACTGTAAAAAAAAGACCTACCTCTGATGAAAATGTGTCTCATAAGCCTCCATATAGGCTGGATTTCATATAAATAGTTTGTAAATACTCTATGTATATTATGTATGTGTATTGAAATGTGCCACTTGAATAAAATATTCTACTACTACTACTACATTAAAGTAGTCGGGATTGAAGTGATTAATTAAATATAGTAGATTAAACTACCACCTGCACAAGGTGTGAAATAACATGAGTGGCACGACAAAGCACAGAGCTGTCCTTCAAACCAACATCTGTTTTAACACCTCTGCAGAATGTCATGACAAGCTTGAGAAAAAATAAGAAACAAATCAACATTTTCAATTACTTTTTATTAGACCCCACCTCATAGTGTAATTAGTGGGGTCTCAATTTCTGTGTTCATATGGGCAGCATACACGGCATGATTATATTCATTTTACTGGAAGAACAAGTTTAATGGTATTTGTCAATAAAAGCATACAAATATGGATATTATTAGATCCAGTTCTCTCAGTCTGTTGCAATGAAATCAATATCTGAATGGTTCATTTTATTTACAAAGTTATATGATCCTCCAGACTTGTATCACTTTTGGCATCTGTGTTAAGAGTTTTTGGGGCCATTTGGGTAATTTTATGTTATTTTCAAGTTGTTTCTGGTTGTTCAAAATACCCCTTACCACATAACTACTCTATTGATGGGTGACTGAATGGCGTTGGTCATTGAAGGTGATTTGGATTTTGGGATGATCTCATTTTTCAATGAAATTTTAAGATTATATCACAAGATGAAATATCTTGGGACAGAAACATCCAACTACATATATAAATATAATCTGTAAAATTCAAACTGCAATGGGCCCAGTCTGGATGCTACTTGAAAAGACATACTGAGGATAAGTAAGCTGAAGGAAATAATGTCACATAAATATCCTAGCCTGCAAACAACAAGCATTTTATCAAATCTTGGGTTACAAATGGAAAGTCAACAATCGAGTTAGATTCCAATGAAAATAGAATTTTATTTTGGCACTTTAGTAATCAGTGTGATAAAAAACACCTGTTCTAAATAGTGATGAACTGATAATCGGAATCAGAATCGGCAATTGGAACCAGCCAGTTATGGGTCATTGGCCGATTATGACAACCAGCAGTTAAAAACCAGCAGCTTCCAGTTATTCTATATTTAACACTGACTATTAAAATCTCTTTGATATCTGGCCATTTCAATAAAGTTTCCCCATTAAAAACGTGTAGTGCATATCAGAATATTTAGGGATTTGCAGAGCTGAGATATTACAGAATTTACCATCTGCAATCGGTACAATATCGCCTCTATTCCCAGCTGAACGAAGTCACCGGTCTTCAATCATGGTGCTGTACAACGTTGCGTTGAATACATGTATAAATAAAATGCGCTCAGCTGCTAGTCTGTAGTACTTCATGATGCAAACATCACAATACAATAAGAAATGAAAAAATTTATAGTAATTTATATATTTTTTATACTTAACAATGACCCAGGCTTAGCTGGTGCTAACCCCAAAATATCTAGGGCCGAACACAAATTTTGCCCCCCAATCCCCCAAATTTGCATGCAAAACCAAAAATTAGAAGTCCAATCTGGCCCTCCAAACATTTTACCCTCTGCGCATGCGCAGACGCCAGGAAGTCACCAAATCTGGCGCCAATAAATCATTCTTTGTAAAAAAAAAATTATAATAATTCAGCGGGGAGGTAGGAGTGCCCAGTATTGCCCATTCATGGGAGGGTCACTGGTAAGTATAAAAAATAAATAAATTACTATACTCTTTTTCATATTTTTATACTGTAACCAATGACCCAGACTTAGCTGAATCGTAAAAAGGCGGAGAACTTCCAAAATAGTAGATCAACATAGATCAAATCCTTCAATCCATGATGAAAAAATTAGAATTTACATGTATGTCTCTTAATACCATAACAGAAGAGACATATCCTAATATGGATCCCAATTATGTAAATCCTAAATCTAAGCATGAAAACATGTTAATAAGGATGTAACAAATAAACAATTTTTAAGACTAATCTGGACAAGGCCCTAAAAATTGGAATAGCATATTGAGAATGAGAGAAAATTGCCCATAAACCTACGCCACACAATAATACTGCAGCTGATCGACAAACATAGTACGGACAAAACAGCTTCCTTAATAGTTACATACCCCATAAGACAGATAAGTGGACAAAATGCCCCCCCCCCTTTTTTGAACATATCTTCAAAAGAAAGAGGGGAGAGCTCTGGAATCAATAAGCAGAACCCGGAAATGATATAAATAAATATCGATCAGGCACTCAAAAATTAATTCATGAATAATAAATGGTGCTTAATGCCACTTCACAAGCCAAGGCTATAGCGATGATTTTGGTAAATAACATTATCCGCTACAAAATATGCACTGCAGACGCCGCATACAGGTACAACAAAATCAGAGAAAAATAAAATATAACATTTACATACAAAAGCGGGATAAGATGAATAATCTCTGCAGAGAAAACACGCTTCAAGATCATTCACAGGAGGCCTCTGTAATATTAAATATGGTAAAAACACTCTCCAATGTGTACTATTTGGTATCTACAACTATAAACACGTGAGAATATGCGATATGAGAACCGACAAAATAGAGACCAGGATCTAAAAATGGAGGTAGGTATGATTAACCGGCTTTCAAGGTCCACCAAAGAGATAGCGTAATCACACACTGTGCAAGTGCATACAAATCCAGCATGTAATCATCTAAAAACCAATAATGGCTATGCCGTAACCTATGAGCTCAAATAGCGGCCATTATGATGATAAAATAAGTGCCTGTATATTAGAAATCAGAAAGTTAAAAAATTTATAGTAATTTATATATTTTTTATACTTACCAATGACCCAGACTTAGCTGGTGCTAACTCTAACAAAACCAGGGCCAAACACAAATTTTGCCCCCCAATCCCCAAAATTTGCATCCAAAACAAAAAGAATTCATGTCCTAAGGGACCTCCATACTACGCCTCTACTGCGCATGCGCAGTGACGCAGACGTCCCGAAATTGGCGCCAATTATCATTCTTACTGGCAGTGCCTGGTCAGCGCTATGTACTCAGAGGGGAGGCAAGAGTTCGCAACTCCAGGGAGGGCCATCCCCGTCTGGGTCATTGGTAAGTATAAAAAATATATAAATTACTATAAATTTTTTAACATTTTTATACAGTACCAATGACCCAGACTTAGCTGAATAGTAAACAGGCTGGAGGGCCTAGGACATAGAGGAAAATCCAATAAGCTCAACTATATAGTAAAGAGGTAACCCCTTAAGGAGAAAAGGAGTATTAGGCTTTACATGTATCTTTCTTATTTAATATTAAATTAGAAAGATACACTACCCTTAATAATTGAGCACAATAACATTCATGTTCTCTATTAACATCCAGTATATCCCTTATACTAATTATTTTTAAAGTAAGCCAATAAATAAAGTAGTCCAGAGAATTGAGACTCTTTATAGTCATTTAAAAGTGTCCGAGTATTGTATATTAAAGCCCGTTTGACACTTGACATATACAAATGCTTCACACCGAGCTACACTTTAAAAATAAGACATGAATGAATTTTAACATTAATATTACACTTTAAAACCATCCCGGAAGCGACTCAGAAATACTGACTTGGAGGAGGCATTCCCTTGCTTTTCACTATAAAGCAGGTGACCTAACACCCCCCCCTCCCCCCCCTTCCCCTTGCCCTGGGTCAAATAGCCCAGAGTGAAGAGGGCAGCCGGACGGAGTCACTGCCGGAACAGAAAGCCTGCATAACTATAGTTGCAACTGTTTAGTGGACGACATTCTGAGCAACAGATAACGGACCTAAACAATGCAGGTCTCCAGAAATGGACTCAATATTTCTGAGATAAAAATTCGTAAATGTGGATGGCTGAGACCAATAAGCAGCCTTCATTAAATCTGTAATAGCAACACTATTAGCATAAGCCCAGGAAGTAGAAAGAGCTCTTACTTCATGAGCGGAAATCTTAAGCACAGACTGCTGAGAAGAAGATAAACTCTCATAAGCAGTACGGATAGTTAATTGAATCCATCTAGCAATAGAATGGACCGAAATGTCCTTTCTATTAGGCAACAAAGACAGAAAGAAACGTTTCCGTCCCTTTCTGATAAACTGAGATCTCTGTTTATAGATACGTAACGCTCTAACAGGACAGAGTAAAGGCCTACGCCCGTCTGAAGACGGAAGAGCCTTAATAACAATAGGTTCCGGATATTTGTTAGGAGCCTAATTCTTAGCTAAAAAACCCACATTAGTAGTGAAGGTGATAGTGTTCCCGACGCTATGATAGTGAGAATCATCCACCGACAGTGCATGAAGCTCACTGACTCTTCTAGCAGAAGAGAAAGCTAAGAGAAAAGCTGTCTTATAAGATAAGAATTTGAAATCTACTGTCCCAAGAGGTTCAAATGGCTTTTCCTTCAATTTAAGAAGAACCCAAGCTAAATTCCACTTAGGAATTAATCTAAGAGTTCTGGGTCTATTTATCGAAAAGTTTCTAACCAACTTAGATAAAGAGACATTAGATCCAATTTGTAAACTATCATTCCACTTAGCCGCATAATTTAGCGAAGAGGAGGTCCTCCTACAGTTAGAAATCGCATCCACTGCTCGTCCTGTAAAGTGCTTGCCATGCAAGAAGGACCGCACAACGGAAAAACGTGAAGGTTGAGACCTTGCGGGTTGTGATGGAGTTGGCGCGATTTCCCCTGCGAAAGAAGATCCTCCCGTGGAGGAAGCTTTCGCGGTAGGTCCCACAATAGACACCTGAGTAGATTTATCCACGGTCTCTGTGGCGACAGAGATGCTACCAACAGAATCTTGCATTGAGATTGTTTTATCTTTAGCAATACTTGTTGAATTAACGGCGCTGGAGGATACGCATATCCTATCATTCCGTCCCAAGGGATCGACAGAGCGTCTACTGCAAATGCTCTTGGATCCGGACATGGAGACACATACGTCTGCAACTGATTGTTGAGATGTGTCGCAAATAAGTCTATCATTGGCCGTTCCCATTGGTAGCAAATCTGATTGAATACTTGTTTCTTGAGAGTCCATTCCGACGGCAACAAGCGACCCTTTCGTGAAAGGGAGTCTGCTAGCACATTCAGATGACCCGGTATGTGACGGACCGAAAGAAGAACGTGATGTTCTAGCGCAAACAGAAGGATTCTTTCCGTTAGATTGAACAACGGAACTGAATGAGTGCCTCCCTGATTCCGTATATACGCCACTACTGTCGTATTGTCGGATAGGATTTGGACATGAGCATTGTGAATAATGTCCATCCAGTGAAGTAGCGCAAGCCAAATTGACATCATTTCCTTGATGTTTATGTGCTTGCACAGGAATTGCGGATCCCAAAGACCCTGGCATCTCGAATCCGTTGGGATTAATGATGCACCCCAACCTGTTTGACTGGCATCCGTCATAATGGTAAAACTCGGATCCGGCAACTGCAGCGGAACTCCCTGAGTTAACCACTGAATGTTTGGGCAAGTCTGAATCTCTTGTTTCACTTGATCTGACAAGAGAACGTCTACGTCGAGCGAATGAATTTTCACACTCCAATTCTGAGTCAGGAAAATTTGAAGAGGACGTGTGCGTAGTCGCCCCATCGGAATGAGATCCGTGGCGGCTCCGCACAGACCTATCAGTCTCATAAATTCTCTCGCTGTGACTTTGTCTGCGTGCAGGCAATAGCGAGCGTAACAACAGACTAATTTCGCTCTGGTTAACGGCAGATGAACGAGATTGTTGTGCGTCTCGAAGCTCATTCCCAGATGCGTGAATGACTTGGACGGCACCAGATCCGACTTCTCCTCGTTTACTATAAAACCGAGACGTCGGAGCAATAGAAGAAGATTCTGAACATCGTTCTGAAGCGTTAACTCGTTGCCGTACCTCTGAAGAATGTCGTCCAGGTAGGCCGACGTTACCGCAGACGAATGAGCTCGGAAATAGATCATTACCGAGTTCATTACCCGAGTGAAAGCCCAGGGTGCTAGATTCAATCCGAAGCACATCGCCCGGAATTGATACACCACTCCTAGGACTGCGAAGCGTAGGTACTTTCGGAATGTCGGATGTACCATGACGTGAAAGTATGCATCTTTGAGATCTATGCTTGTTGCATAATCGTTCACCCGAATACTCGCTCTGACCGACCGAATCGTCTCCATATAAAATTTCGGAGCGACGATCAGCTTGTTTATCCAGCTCAAATCTATGACTGGACGGAACGAGCCGTCTGGTTTCGGAACCAGAAACAGATGGCTGTAGAATCCCGGAGATTCCTGGTTTTCTACGACCTCTACCACGTTCTTCATTAAAAGAGACTGCACCTCTGATAACAGAGCATCTCTTTTCTGCAGATTTGACGGAAGATGAGTCCACTTTGGACTTCGAGTTAATGGAGGCTTTCGTTTGAAGGATATCTTTAGACCTTCCGAAGTCACTCCTCTCACCCAAGGGTCGTCCGTAATCGACGCCCATTCTTGTGAAAAGCTCGACAACCTTCCGCCAACCGGTACGCGATAGAGGTTTAAGCCATCACCGCCTGGACCTGCGGTAGGAGAAACCACGTCCTCCACGACCCGCACCTCGCCCCGTTGACCTCGGGGCGTCCGACCGATTGTCCCGGCCCGAAGGACGTCCCGAACGAGAGTCGCTACCCTGACGGTCTCTCGAATGAGACCAAGAGGACGCACCGGAACCTCTATAGGAACCTCTCTTGGGCGCATTAGACCCAGAAGTGCCTGTCTTATTCTTGTCTGCTGTATCCGACTTCTTAGAAGCAGATTTGAACAACAGAGAATCCGAAGCTTTCTTTGTAATTTTATCATAAATAGCAGAAAGCTTGCCGGCAAAGAGAAGTTCTCCGGAGACCGAAGCGACTCTAAGAGAGTTCTTCACCTTAGTATCCACGAGTGTGGATGTAGCTAGGGCTGCGTCACGTCTAACCAACTCCAGATTTGCCACTGAAACGGCGGAGTTACACGTGGAATAAGCTACTGCCCTTGAAAGAAGTCTTAAAGAGGATTGTATATCCTGAAACTCTTTCCCCTGAAGGCGCAGTGATAACGCCTTAGTAAGGTGATCTGCGTAAGATAAGGCATCTAAATTGGCTCTGTTAGACGCAATAGCAGTTTCCAACACCGCGGTTGGAATAGAAGCCGACGACGGTAATGATAGCTCTAAGTCTTCCGCCTTGTCGTCCATACGCAGAGGAACTCTCGGGATACCCTGTCCTGCCGTATCGAATTATTCCTTGCATTAATGAAAGGCAGGTTGAGAGTATTAGCGGACAAGAAACTTGCTTTCCCCGTCTTGGAAGCAAGTTTAAATATAGCGTCGTTCAATAATTCAAATGTTCTTGCAACATTATTGGACTGCGACGGAAACTCGGGAGCGATGTCCCTGAACCGCTCAAAAAATTCAGAGTCCAATGACGCTATAATCCTCTTGTTCTCATCCCAATATTCACATATAGGACAGGGATTAATGCGAGAACACTGACTACAATTAATACAATGATCATGAAAGTCAGAGGAAGATTTCTTCCTATTACAATTTGAACAATGTCCCTTCATAGTGAAAGAACAACAAGTCCTAGTTACTCGCACAAACCCCTGACACAAAGATACATAATAACATGATCCATTAATAAATGAAAAAACAATTGCAAATCAAAATAATTTTGAAAAAAATATTTTTTTCAGCGAAGCCCAAGTTGCTGAAAAGTAACGTTGAGCCCCGATGGATCCGATGGCAAAGTGTGGTCAAAAATTTTAAATTTATATTAAATAATTAATGAGACACTTACGGATAATATAAATGTATCTTATAGTGAGATAAACTACAGCAAAGGCAAACAGCCCCCCTCAAAAAAGGCTGTTGCCAATGTAAACAAACAGTGTAAAACACCAGAAAACATGACTCCAGGCACTGAAAAAACTGGCCCGGAATCAGTCATCAAAATTACACTCTATCTGATGCAAAACAGAGACTCCCAGGGGAGAATCTGCAGAACATCAGATGGAAGATGCAGAACACAACGTTATACACCCATGGGTGAAAACGTAACTATGGGGAAAATAACAGAAAACATTCTGTAACCAAGCAACTCTCCCAGGAAATTTTAGAAATGAACTTTCTCAAAAATATGCCAAAAGCATGGGAGAATTGCAAGGGGGGACTTTAGAAAGCTAGGGAAGAGGAAACACTGAATAAGCAGTGCAACATTTAGCATGAATGACAACAAGAGGCCCATGCCTCGAAAATAGGCAACTTAACATAATTTCATCAAAAAATTTTAAGTACAGCCCTGATTATTTTTTGTCACTTCTTTTTCCTCTCCTCCTTCTATCCTCCTTAGAATCACATTTTCTCCAAAAATTACGTGTCTGGCATCCTTTAAACTGAGATTTACAAGCACAAAGATCAGTGAGATGTTGACTGATGAAGGGCCAAACAGAGAATGATAATTGGCGCCAATTTCGGGACGTCTGCGTCACTGCGCATGCGCAGTAGAGGCGTAGTATGGAGGTCCTTTAGGACATGAATTCTTTTTGTTTTGGATGCAAATTTTGGGGATTGGGGGGCAAAATTTGTGTTTGGCCCTGGTTTTGTTAGAGTTAGCACCAGCTAAGTCTGGGTCAGTGGTACAGTATAAAAATATAAACACCGAAAACAAATGCAACAGAACTGCATATATGCCTATGAAGGCGCAATCCAACACGACCCAAACGCAAAGTATGTATGTATAAAAATATATATACGCGACAGTGTGAGTGTGTGGGGTGGGGGGATTCAAATATATGCCGAAACTTCCTCAGCCACATTACTTAATGATTGCTGGTCCAGACAGCAATAATATAGTGAACACAAAGATCTTTCACGTCTGATATACTCCGTGATGCTACTGAGAGCGGAGAATGACATGAAGAACCAAACTTCCCTTAAAGAAGAAAACCCTCTCGTGGGGAAGCTTCTGGCGAATGCTCAATAACAGACCCCATAACCTAAATGAAATCAATAGAAACAAATAAATTGAAGGATACACATATCCTATCATTCATTCCCATGAAAACGGCTGAGCATCAAATGTATGCGCTCAAATGCCTAAAACTAGTGACACAAATATTGGAAACTATTATTCCCGTGCGCCGTAAACTTATCTATCCTGAAGTGATCCCATATAAGATAATGTAATAGCCATACAGTTAGAATAAGCGCAAGATGTAGCCAGCGCTTACTTCATGCGCTGAAATCTTAAGCCCTGACTGCTGATTGGAAGATAAAACAACCAAAGCAGTATGAATAGCAAACAGACTTATTTAACAATAGAATGTACATAAACGGCCCTTCTATTGGAAAATAATGACAAAAGAAGCATTACTTCTCTTCTGATAAACTCTGATCTGCATCTATAAATACATGAACAGAAATAATTCAATGATGTAACGTAAACAATGAGACATCATTGAATATGTGGTTTCCAAGAACCGAGGGTCCCAAGATCCCTGCATAGAGAGACCCTCAGACTCAGAATTGTAACGCAAAATATATGAACTCACGTTCGAAATAATTGAGAAAACCGTTAATATATACCCAAGCTTGACCTTATGTTAAAAGATTCTCTAAAACAAAATGAAAAAATTTATAGTAAGGCCATAAAAAAAAGAACCTCTGCTTCTCAGGCCTGCGCGCATGGTCATTTTTGGTGCGCATGCAACCTTTTTATGCCACCAAAAAATCTTCAAAAAAAATTTGAGATATTGTGCTCATTTCGGTAAATCGATATCGATGCGTTCGCAAATTTTAAATTAACACACTTCAAGCTTTTTCTACATCATACCTTAATAAAGTGGGTGGGTTTTAGCAATATTCACTACAGAAAGTGTTTTATTCCGTAAAAGGTAAGTCATAATGACAGCAAGAAGGAAGGTGTCTTTCAGTCTGACAACAAACAGTCACAAAGGGGAATGGTCGATTCGCACCACGTTTGATTCGCACCAACCCTCAGAAAGTCTGCAAAGTCAGGTGCTATGTTGAATGGAACACAGTCTCCTGGCATTTATTTTTAGTAACATTTGTATTGTAAATGGCCGTCAATGGGAATTTGTGTACTTTATTTGAAACCGTTACGAGTTTCCCAGTTAATTTAAATAAAAGCATTTGAGATGCAGGATAATTGGATAACTAATAGTAACCGTTGCTTGATATAAATTAACAGTCATAGTTGAAAATAAATCGCATATCGGCAGGTATGTGTAGTCGAATTGGTTAATAAAAACACGCAAACATTCGTTTTGTATTTCATTTTCAGATTTAAAAAAAATATGATTTATGGATGAACTGCCCGTTCAAATGGGTTGTGATAATTTTGAATATAATGGGGAAAATTGCGATTCACGATTTTATCAGGCAGGTTGTGAAAGGATTTTTTTTTTTTGGTAAAATAAATCTCTGAAAGTTGGCACTTCGACATTTGATTTGTCCCAGAGACGTTTCAACCCGAGACGTTTCACCCACGAGGCGTTTCGTGTCTTTCGTCCTGTGTTATAATTTTCACGTTTCACTGAAAAAACAAACATTCAAACCCACTTCATTTACGACCCAACACCCCTATGGTGAATAACCAATATATTTGCGAAATGTTGCGTGGTCCACCAAGCGTTTGGGTGGGGGTCAAATTACCACAAACAACCTCTTGGGGAGAAAATAAAAAGAAAAAAAAAAAACGCCCGCCTGCATGCTTTTTTGGAAAAAATGGCCTGAGAAACAGACAATCAACTTTGTATGGCCCAATTTATATATTTTTTATACTTACCAATGACCAAGACTTAGCTGGTGCTAACTCAAAAATATCTAGGGCCAAACACAAATTTTGCCCCCCAATCATTTGCATACAAAACCGAAAATTAGAAGTCCTATCTGGCCCTCCATACATTTTACCCTCTGTGCATGCGCAGACACCAGGAAGTCACCGAATCTGGCGCCAATAAATCATTCTTTGTCAAAAAAAAAGATTATAATAATTCAGCGGGGAGATATGAGCGCCCAGTACTGCCTACTCATGGGAGGGCCATTCCCGTCTGGGTCATTTGTAAGTATAAAAAATATATAAATTACTATAAATTTTTTCATATCTTTACACTGTAACCAATGACCCAGACTTAGCTGAATCGTAAAAAGGAGTAGGGCCTAGAACTTCCGAAACAGTAGATCAACATAGATCAAATCCTTCAATCCATGATGAAGAAATTAGAATTTACTTGTAAGTCTCTTAATACCATAACAGAAGAGACATATCCTAATATGGATCCCAATTATGTAAATCCTAAATCTAAGCATAAAATCCTGTTAATCAGGATGTAACAAATAAACAATTTTTTAGACTAGTCTCGACTAGGCCCTAAAAATTATTATGGCATACTGAGCATGAGAGAAAATTGCCCCTAAACCTATGCCACACAATAATACTGCAGCTGATCGCCAAACATAGTACGGACAAGACAGCTTCCTTAATAGTTACATACCCCCGAAGGCAGAGAAGTGGACAAAATGTCCCCCCCACTTTTTTGAACATATCTTCAAAAGAAAGAGGAGAGAGCTGTGGAATCAATAAGCAGAACCCGGAAACAATATAAATATCGATCAGGCACTCAAAAAAATTAATTCATGAATAATAAATGGTGCTTAACGCCACTTCTCAAGCCAAGGCTATAGCGATGATTTGGGTAAATAACATTATCCACTACAAAATATGCACTGCAAACGCCATATACAGGTACAACGAAATCAGTGAGAAATCAAATATAACATATACATACAAAAGCGGGATAAGAGGAACAATCTCTGCAGAGAAAACATGCTTCAAGATCAATCACAGGAGGCCTCTGTAATATTAAATCTGGTAAAAACACTCTCCAAAGTGTACTATTTGGTATCTACAACTATAAACACGTGAGAATATGTGATTTGAGAACCGACAAAATAGAGACCGGGATCTAGAAATGGAGGTAGGTAAGATTAACCGGCTCCAACACAGACCACCCTCGAAATATATAATAATTTCAAGGTCCACCAAAGAGATAGCGTAATCACACATTGCTCGAGTGCATAAAAATCCAGCCTATTAATCATCTAAAAATCAGTAAATGGCTATGCCATAAACCATGAGCTCAAACAGCGGCCATTATGATGATAAAATAAGTGTCTGTATATTAGAAATCAGAAAATAAATACCGGAAACAAATGCAACAGAACTGCATATATGCCTATGAGGGCGACATCCAACATGACCCAGACGCAAAGTATGTATGTATTAAAATATATATACGCAACAGTGTGAGTGTGGGGGGGGGGGGGGGGGATTCGAATATATGCCGAAACCTCCTCACCCACATTACTTAATGATTGCTGGTCCAGACAGCAATAATATAGTGAACACAAAGCTCTTTCACGTCTGACATACTCCGCAATGCCTCTGAAAGCGGAGAATGACGTGAAGAATAAAACTTCCCTTAAAGAATAAAACCCTCTCATGGGAAAGGTTCTGGCGAATGCACAACAGACCCCATAACCTCAATGAAATCAATAGAAACAAATGAATTGAAGGATACACATATCCTATCATTCATTCCCATGAAAACGGCTGAGCGTCAAATGTATGCGCTCAAATGCCTAATACTAGCGACACAAATAATGGAAACTATTATTCCCGTGCGCCGTAAACTTAACAATCCTGAAGTGATCCCACATAAGATCATGTAATAGCCATACAGTTAGAATAATCGTAAGATGTAACCAGTGCTTACTTACGCACTGAAATCTTAAGCACTGACTGCTAATTGGAAGATAAAATAACTAAAGCAGTACGAACAGCTAACTGACTTATTTAACAATAGAATGAACATCCCTTCTATTGGAAAGTTAAAAAATTTATAGTAATTTATATATTTTTTATACTTACCAATGACCCAGACTTAGCTGGTGCTAACTCCAACAAAACCAGGGCCAAACACAAATTTTGCCCCCCAATCCCCAAAATTTGCATCCAAAACAAAAAGAAATCATGTCCTAAAGGACCTCCATAGTACGCCTCTACTGCGCATGCGCAGTGACGCAGTCGTCCCGAAATTGGCGCCAATTATCATTCTTACTGGCAGTGCCTGGTCAGCGCTATGTACTCAGCGGGGAGGCAAGAGTTCCCAACTCCAGGGAGGGCCATCCCCGTCTGGGTCATTGGTAAGTATAAAAAATATATAAATTACTATAAATTTTTTAACATTTTTATACTGTACCAATAACCCAGACTTAGTTGAATAGTAAACAGGCTGGAGGGCCTAGGACATAGAGGAAAATCCAATAAGCTCAACTATATAGTAAAGAGGTAACCCCTTAAGGAGAAAAGGAGTATTAGGCTTTACATGTATCTTTCTTATTTAATATTAAATTAGAAAGATACACTACCCTTAATAATTGAGCACAATAACATTCATGTTCTCTATTAACATCCAGTATAACCCTTATACTAATTATTTTTAAAGCAAGCCAATAAATAAAGTAGTCCAGAGAATTGAGACTCTTTATAATCATTTAAAAGTGTCCGAGTAATGTATATTAAAGCCCGTTTGACACTTGACATATACAAATGCTTCACACCGAGCTACACTTTAAAAATAAGACATGAATGAATTTAAACATTAATATTACACTTTAAAACCATCCCGGAAGCGACTCAGAAATACTGACTTGGAGGAGGCATTCCCTTGCTTTTCACTATAAAGCAGGTGACCTAAGGGAACACCCGCCCCCCCCCCCCCCCCCCCCCCCCCTTCCCCTTGCCCTGGGTCAAATAGCCCAGAGCGAAGAGGGCAGCCGGACGGAGTCACTGCCGGAACAGAAAGCCTGCATAACTATAGTTGCAACTGTTTAGTGGACGACATTCTGAGCAACAGATAACGGACCTAAACAATGCAGGTCTCCAGAAATGGACTCAATATTTCTGAGATAAAAATTCGTAAATGTGGATGGCTGAGACCAATAAGCAGCCTTCATTAAATCTGTAATAGCAACACTATTAGCATAAGCCCAGGAAGTAGAAAGAGCTCTTACTTCATGAGCAGAAATCTTAAGCACAGACTGCTGAGAAGAAGATAAATCTTCATAAGCAGTACGGATAGTTAATTGAATCCATCTAGCAATAGAATGGACTGAAATGTCCTTTCAATTAGGCATCAAAGACAGAAAGAAACGTTTTCGTCCCTTTCTGATAAACTGAGATCTCTGTTTATAGATACGTAGTGCTCTAACAGGACAGAGTAAAGGCCTACGCCCGTCTGAAGACGGAAGAGCCTTAATAACAATAGGTTCCGGATATTTATTAGGAGCCTGATTCTTAGCTAAAAAACCCACATTAGTAGTGAAGGTGATAGTGTTCCCAACACTACGATAATGAGAATCATCCACCGATAGTGCATGAAGCTCACTGACTCTTCTGGCAGAAGAGAAAGCTAAGAGAAAAGCTGTCTTATAAGATAAGAATTTGAAATCTACTGTCCCAAGAGGTTCAAATGGCTTTTCCTTCAATTTAAGGAGAACCCAAGCTAAATTCCACTTAGGAATTAATCTAAGAGTTCTGGGTCTATTTATCGAAAAGTTTCTAACCAACTTCGATAAAGAGACATTAGAACCAATTTGTAAACTATCATGATGTGCATAGGTATCAGATAACATAGATCTATAACCCTTTATAGTAACAGGCTGCAGTTTGATTTCGTCAAACAAGTATACTAGAAAGTTTGCAATGTCTGGTATAGAGGGATCAAATATATCTACAGAATGATCCCTACACCAACGACGAAAAACCTTCCACTTAGCCGCATAGTTTAGCGAAGAGGAGGTCCTCCTACAGTTAGAAATCGCGTCCACTGCTCGTCCTGTAAAGTGCTTGCCATGCAAGAAGGACCGCACAACAGAAAAACGTGAAGGTTGAGACCTTGCGGGTTGTGATGGAGTTGGCGCGATTTCCCCTGCGAAAGAAGATCCTCTCGTGGAGGAAGCTTCCGCGGTAGGTCCCACAACAGACACCTGAGTAGATTTATCCACGGTCTCTGTGGCGACAGAGATGCTACCAACAGAATCTTGCATTGAGATTGTTTTATCTTTAGCAATACTTGTTGAATTAACGGCGCTGGAGGATACGCATATCCTATCATTCCGTCCCAAGGGATCGACAGAGCGTCTACTGCAAATGCTCTTGGATCCGGACACGGAGACACATACGTCTGCAACTGATTGTTGAGATGTGTCGCAAATAAGTCTATCATTGGCCGTTCCCATTGGTAGCAAATCTGATTGAATACTTGTTTGTTGAGAGTCCACTCCGACGGCAACAAGCGACCCTTTCGTGAAAGGGAGTCTGCTAGCACATTCAGACGACCCGGTATGTGACGGACCGAAAGAAGAACGTGATGTTCTAACGCAAACAGAAGGATTCTTTCCGTTAGATTGAACAACGGAACTGAATGAGTGCCTCCCTGATTCCGTATATACGCCACTACTGTCGTATTGTCGGATAGGATTTGGACATGAGCATCGTGAATAATGTCCATCCAGTGACGTAACGCAAGCCAAATTGACATCATTTCCTTGATGTTTATGTGCTTGCACAGGAATTGCGGATCCCAAAGACCCTGGCATCTCGAATCCGTTGGGATTAATGATGCACCCCAACCTGTTTGACTGGCATCCGTCATAACGGTAAAACTCGGATCCGGCAACTGCAGTGGAACTCCTTGAGTTAACCACTGAATGTTTGCCCAAGTCTGAATCTCTTGTTTCACTTGATCTGACAAGAGAACGTCTACTTCGAGCGAATGAATTTTCACACTCCAATTCTGAGTCAGGAAAATTTGAAGAGGACGTGTGCGTAGCCGCCCCATCGGAATGAGATCCGCGGCGGCTCCGCACAGACCTATCAGTCTCATAAATTCTCTCGCCGTGACTTTGTCTGCGTGCAGACAATAGCGAGCGTAACAACTGACTAATTTCGTTCTGGTTAACGGCAGACGAACGAGATTGTTGTGCGTCTCGAAGCTCATTCCCAGATGAGTGAATGACTTGGACGGCACCAGATCCGACTTCTCCTCGTTTACTATAAAACCGAGACGTCGGAGCAATAGAAGAAGATTCTGAACATCGTTCTGAAGCGTTAACTCGTTGCCGTACCTCTGAAGAATGTCGTCCAGGTAGGCCGACGTTACCGCAGACGAATGAGCTCGGAAGTAGATCATTACCGAGTTCATTACCCGAGTGAAAGCCCAGGGTGCTAGATTCAATCCGAAGCACATGGCCCGGAATTGATACACCACTCCTAGGACTGCGAAGCGTAGATACTTTCGGAATGTCGGATGTACCATGACGTGAAAGTACGCATCTTTGAGATCTATGCTCGTTGCATAATCGTTCACCCGAATACTCGCTCTGACCGATCGAATCGTCTCCATATAAAACTTCGGAGCGACGATCAGCTTGTTTATCCAGCTCAAATCTATGACTGGACGGAACGAGCCGTCTGGTTTCGGAACCAGAAACAGATGGCTGTAGAATCCCAGAGATTCCTGGTTTTCTACGACCTCTACCGCGTTCTTCATTAAAAGAGACTGCACCTCTGATAACAGAGCGTCTCTTTTCTGTGGATTTGACGGAAGATGAGTCCACTTTGGACTTCGAGTTAATGGAGGCTTTCGTTTGAAGGATATCTTTAGACCTTCCGAAGTCACTCCTCTCACCCAAGGGTCGTCCGTAATCGACGCCCACTCTTGTGAAAAACTCGACAACCTTCCGCCAACCGGAACGCGATAGAGGTTTAAGCCATCACCTCCTGGACCTGCGAGGCCTACGGTAGGAGAAACCACGTCTTCCACGACCCGCACCTCGCCTCGTCGACCTCGGGGCGTCCGACCGATTGTCCCGGCCTGAAGGACGTCCCGAACGAGAGTCGCTATCCTGACGGTCTCTCGAATAAGACCAAGAGGACGCACCGGAACCTCTATAGGAACCTCTCTTGGGCGCATTAGACCCAGAAGTGCCTGTCTTATTCGTGTCTGCTGTATCCGACTTTTTAGGAGCCGATCTGAACAACAGAGAATCATTAGCTTTCTTTTTAATTTTATCATAAATAGCGGAAAGCTTGCCGTCAAAGAGAAGTTCTCCTGAGACCGAAGCGACTCTAAGAGAGTTCTTCACCTTAGAATCCACTAGTGTGGATGTAGCTAGGGCTGCGTCACGTCTAACCAACTCCAGATTTGCCACTGAAAGGGCGGAGTTACACGTGGAATAAGCTACTGCCCTTGAAAGAAGTCTTAAAGAGGATTGTATATCCTGAAACTCTTCCCCTTGAAGGCGCAGTGATAACGCCTTAGTAAGGTGATCTGCGTAAGATAAGGCATCTAAATTGGCTCTGTTAGACGCAATAGCTGTTTCCAACACCGCGGTTGGAATAGAAGCTGACGACGGTAATGATAGCTCTAAGTCTTCCGCCTCGTCGTCCATACGCAGAGGAACTCTCGGTATACCCTGTCCTGCCGTATCGAATTTATTCCTTGCATTAATGAAAGGCAGGTTAAGAGTATTAGCGGACAAGAAACCTGCTTTCCCCGTCCTGGAAGCAAGTTTAAATATAGCGTCGTTCAATAATTCAAATGTTCTTGCAACATTATTGGACTGCGACGGAAACTCGGGAGCGATGTCCCTGAACCGCTCAAAAATTCAGAGTCCAATGACGCTATAATTCTCTTATCCGGAAGCGCAGCAGTCTGGCCCGACGGAACAACTTGAGGGAGAAAGTGCCGGATGAAGTCCATGGCAGCTTTATGTTGTTCCGAAAGGGATAGCTCAAATTCATCCGTATCCCTTTCACCATCCGGTCGGACCTCCCGATGTTCCCGGTCGTCCGCCCCGATGCTTCGGCAGAGCGTACCGACCCAGCGCCGTCGGATAATTCTCGATCCGACACCGTTTCTGTCGGCTGCTGGGATGCTGCGATAAGCTGTGCTATCTGCACAAGAATGTCCGACGTCGAGACCTGCGGAGGCGCAGTCTTTCGCTGCTTCGCCGAGGGCAGCTCCGCATCAGATGGCTCCCGCATACTTTTCCTATGCGAACGTCTGGAGTCCATCGGTCTCGAATCCCTGGCTGCCGGATGGTGTGACCTGGTCGCCGAAGAATCCTTCATCGGCGAAGCTGGTAAAATATCGGCGGTCACGCAGCCAAGGTGCGGTTGTGTGCGCTGACGAGAAGAGGAAGCCTTAACAGTCTCTGCGGACTGCTTATACAACGGAGCGTCCCGAGCGACGGACGTATGCTCCGCTAAAGACACATTTTGTACCACAACATCTGGTCCCAGATGTTGTTGTACGAGAGAGGGACCTCTCTCGCTCACGGCCCGGCTGGACCTGGACGAGCTAGGAACCGGACTAAAAGGCTTCCTCCGTTCTCGCTTACTATCCGCCGTCACTGGGTGTGTATCTATTATGTTTATAGTGCTCGCATCACCCAAAATTTCCTCTTGGACCGCATCGGACGAACCCGGCTGCCGAACCATTCGGAGAATGGACGCTACACCGGGCGAGCTAGCGGACGACATTTGTCTAATCTCCATGAGCACTTTTGCCGCTAGCTCTGAATTCATTTGTGACGACGGACGCACACTTGAAGAAGATAACATGGAAACATCACCCTGTTCTGGTTCCTCTGAAATAGAAACTGAGAGAGTAGAGTGACCTTGTGGAGAAAGAGCCGGCATCGCCCTTTCTCCAGAAACAACATATCGTGACACACGTTTCCAATGTTTCTCATCCCAATGTTCACATATAGGACAGGGATTAATGCGAGAACACTGACTACAATTAATACAATGATCATGAAAGTCAGAGGAAGATTTCTTCCTATTACAATTTGAACAATGTCCCTTCATTGTGAAAGAACAACAATAAGTCCTAGTTACTCGCAAAAACCCCTGACACAAAGATACATAATAACATGATCCATTAATAAATGAAAAAACAATTGCAAAACAAAATAATTTTGAAAAAATATTTTTTCAGAGAAGCCCAAGTTGCTGAAAAGTAACGTTGAGCCCCGATGGATCCGATGGCAAAGTGGGGTCAAAAATTTTAAATTTATATAAAATAATTAATGAGACACTTTCGGATAATATAAATGTATCTTATAATGAGATAAACTACTACAAAGGCAAACAGCCCCCCTCAAAAAAGGCTGTTGCCAATGAAAACAAACAGTGTAAACACACTAGAAAACATGACTCCAGGCACTGAAAAAACTGGCCCGGAATCAGTCATCAATTACACTCTATCTGATGCAAAACAGAGACTCCCAGGGGAGAATCTGTAGAACATCAGATGGAAGATGCAGAACACAAACGTTATACACCCATGGGTGAAAACGTAACTATGGGGAAAATAACAGAAAACATTCTGTAACCAAGCAACTCTCCCAGGAAATTTTAGAAATGAAACTTCTCAAAAATATGCCAAAAGCATGGGAGAATTGCCAGGGGGGACTTTAGAAGGCTAGGGGAGAGGAAACACTGAATAAGCAGTGCAACAATTAGCAAGAATGACAACAAGAGGCCCATGCCTCGAAAATAGGCAACTTAACATAATTTCATCAAAAAATTTTAAGTACAGCCCTGATTATTTTTTGCCACTTCTTTTTCCTCTCCTCCTTCTATCCTCCTTAGAATCACATTTTCTCCAAAAATTACGTGTCTGGCATCCTTTAAACTGAGATTTACAAGCACAAAGATCAGTGAGATGTTGACTGATGAAGGGCCAAACAGAGAATGATAATTGGCGCCAATTTCGGGACGACTGCGTCACTGCGCATGCGCAGTAGAGGCGTACTATGGAGGTCCTTTAGGACATGATTTCTTTTTGTTTTGGATGCAAATTTTGGGGATTGGGGGGCAAAATTTGTGTTTGGCCCTGGTTTTGTTGGAGTTAGCACCAGCTAAGTCTGGGTCATTGGTACAGTATAAAAATATAATGACAAAAGAAGCATTACTTCTCTTCTGAAAAACTCTGATCTGCGTCTATAAATACATAAACGGAAAAAATTCAATGATGTAAGGTAAACAATGAGACATCATTGAATCCCAAGATCCCTGCATAGAGAGACCCTCGGACTCAGGATTGTAATGCAATATATGAACTCACATCCGAAATAATTGCGAAAACCGTTAATATATGCCCAAACTTGACCTTATGTGAAAAGATTCTCTAAAACAAAACAGGTCTAGAGGGAAAAACGTCTACCATTCCAGTTAATAACTGGAGTAGACATTTGTGTAAGCAACCCATCGAAATAACATTCAAAGCCACTACGCACAACTCCATCCGGCACATAAAACTTTCACTGTTAATGCGTCAGATAACAAATAAAAGCGAACCAAACAGCTGGCTAATTCACTCTGTGAAACAACAGATGAACCAGCGAAATAATAGTGGGATACGTGTATCCTATTATAAATCCCCTGAGACATTATCTAGTTCACAAAACAAGTGATCTAAAAAACTATACTCACTACAATTGCCGAACGTTCGCTTATTGACTGAAAGATAATCATAAATAACCTAATTATCCACTTCCAGTCAAAATCGGTCGGACCGAGCTCTACAAGAGCCTCAAGCCACCGGCTCAGGGGAGTCTGATCAGTAACTCAGACAAACGAGAAACCCCTATCCATGTGGCTGTATAGACAATCCTAAAGAAATATATATAGGAGAGATACCTGTACCTTCACTATGAGCCCTTATAGGCGAATTGAGTCTAGGACAATCTCTCCTACTCTTTCTGTTGGTGTGGTCGATTAGACCCCAACTTAAAGAGTCGAGTATTGATGCTTTCTTGTAGTTTAATCCTACAATAATGAAAGCTTACCATCAAAGACTTAGGTATACCTATACCTTCGCTATGAGTCTTTATAGACGATCTGAGTTTAGGACAACCTCTCGTACTCTTTCTGCTGGTGTTGGTCCATTAGACCCCAACTTAAAGAGTCGAGAATTGATGCTTCTTACCATAAAAGACTAGAGTTTGGAAGACTAAAGCGACCTATAGCAAGTTTTCCACCTAGTCAAATGCAAAGATAAAGACACAAGGCTTCGTCACATCAGAATAACTCCCACTTAACATTAGTTAAGACCAAGATATATATAGAAGGTCTGGAAAGAATTTTAAAAAGTACAAATGACCACAAAATTCCTTTCCATATAGACGATGCATCACGGTACTTAAAATTGAAGTACATAAGACCATGAGACTAAATTCGCTCTGACAAAGAAATTATCTTCTCATTGTGTCCGAGCGAACAGCTAAATGATGAAAGTGAGGCTACAACTAAGATCTTAGCCTGCTCAATCAACGCAGAGGAACTCTCCACATCTTCCCGTGTTGTTTTTAAAAGTATGTGAACAATCACAAATGATTAAAAATACAGAGGAAGAAGATAAGAAACCAAATTACTTTTTCCCGCAGGAAGTTAAATATGGTGTCGTGTACACAATCGAAGACCAGTGACACCTGTGTAGACTTAACCATAAAGAGATCTTATTACCCTGCTCTTTATCCGGATGAAGTCAGCATCCAACTACGCTAGCGGTTTCTCATAATTGCTCGCAGCATTTTGATTCACTGGAACAAGTTCAAGGAAACGATAATGTATGGTATCTATATCATCCAAGAGTTGTTCCGGAAGGGAAAGTTATCCTTTCCATCATTTGTTTAAATCAGTTAGAATCACAGTCACCAGCATCTGAACAGGCAGGTGACTGGACCAAATAAGCACCATGCAACAGCTCAAGTTTTGAGACTGACATTGAGTGCTTCTGTCTTAGCAGGAATACTGTGATTAGCTGTGCAACTGAGACAGCAAGTCCGTTACAGAGGCCTGAGGAGCAGTGGTCATGAATAGCCTGTTCGCCGGCTGCTCCTAGGACAGGGTGTCCAATATAGTTATTACTGCAGACGACCCGATGAATGAAGTCTCATCTCCTTGGCTAGTAGATGGTGAGACTTTCTTCACAAAAGATGGACCTTTTGACGATGCAGACTGGAAATCCTGAGTCAATTAGCCAAGGAGCGGTCGGAGTGCTTGGTAGATGCTAAAGAAGCAAAACTGTAGCCGCCCCCGGCTATGAATTGAACTAAGCGTACCAGACAATAGCTATGTACGTAAGCTCTGACTGATGCAAGTTCCTACCAACAACACCCGGCTCCCGATGTTGTTGAAAGAGAGAGAGGGGTCTCCCTCTTGCTCGCGGTCTGGGGAGACCTGGACGAGCGTACCTCAGAACTTGCCGTCTTCTTCCTTCCATCAACACTGGGTGAGCATGATTCGATTAAACAGTGCTCACTACACCCTTATTCTCTCTCGACCAAGCCTGCAAATTAGCGTCTGGTCACGGTTAATGTCCGGCAAAATTGAGGCATATGACCGACACAAACGTGTTTGAGGTGGACATTTTGACCGGTGCAAATTTCTTATATGTTTAACACCGCTGAATAACCAGTCAATGCGTTCTTTCATTTTGGGGTTTCCTTTTCGATGCATGGTGAACTTCCGTGGGAACCCCCATTGGCTATAAATAAAAGTGAACACGCCTCCATTTCCATACAGTCAGAACTAAATTTATTTTGGGGGCCAATCAGATAACCTCAAGCACTGCGTGACTAACTTCGGTGAGCACTATAAATAATCAACCTAACAAACCTCCGTTCAAAACCAATCAGAATTCTCATCATTCTTTTGAACCAATCAGATTAACCGTACCGCACACGTGACCACGTAGGATTTCAACAACAACTTTTACAATGGAGACGGCTCCGATGTCTGACAGTGATGCGTTCGGATTGCTTATTTCTCAATAAATACATAATTCAAGGGATTGGCATGAATGCACTTTTTGCAGAAGGTTGTATTCTTCAACTTCTAGAAAGCATTCGGTCAGACAATTCATAATTTGTTAAATATTGAAATTTGAATTGAAATGTGTCCTGATATCAGTCACATCAGTTCACTGTTGTTGTGTTCAGGTTGCTCACGGGCACCTGCTCCTGACCATTTGATGTAGTATAATGCTGAGACAAATTATACCCCTCCCTATATGGAAATGTGTGAGGAGGGGATATATTTTTTCTTGGAATTATAATTTGTCAAATGGCCGGGGAGTAGGTGCCTGTGGATACAATCTGTCTCTGACACCTTTACTAGAAATTGCCTAATTTTGTGTCAATTATAGTCCAAATCATCTTGCCCAACAGGCCTCCAACATTTTTACCCAAATGCACCTCCACCTGGCAGCATTCTGGCCATCAAATTTTACCCAGACCTCCACTATTTTATCCAAACATCTCTTAACAGAGAAATTGCCTTTGCAAACGTTGTACTGAATTTATTTTCTTGAGTATGTCTTGGATTATGAGGAATATAAATTCTGTACAACACTTGTTTAAACCAAAGACCTTATACTTGTATACGATCTTTGTTTAAACTCTGTAGTGTGGGTGTTTGGAAACTTCCATTAATTGACTAAAATAGGACAAAAATTATTAAATATACATTTGAAGCTCATGATAAGCATAAGTTATAATAGTAAACTTCCAGTTAGTGGACCATCAAGTTGAAATTCAACCTGAAGCTTCATGAGCTGGAAGTTTACTAAAATATCTTGAGCTTCAAGAGAAATCAGTTAAATGGCTTCTGCTTAGCTTGTAAAATAGGACCTTGTAGCCAGTGCCTGGGGCTGGTAACTTGTCTTCCACAATGGGCTCTGGGTGGTATAGATTTAAATGATTGACTAAATTTGACTTCATACCAGTGTTGTGAACTTGCGGTGATCACACATGAGGTCAGGTAGACATAGATGCTGAAAGTCACCTTAAACACCATCAATAAAAAAATGTAAATAAATAGAATTATAAACAAGAGATTTAAACTGAAGTACCTGTGACGCTATAGAACTATTAAGGCTATTTTATCAGCAAAGCTAACATTTCGGGTCAAGTGTAATTCTTTTGACAGGCACAAAATTTGAGGTGACAGGCACAAACTTGTTGTTACCTGTCTTTTTGACAGACACCAAAATTTGAGTTATTTGCAGGCTTGCTCTCGACCGCTACGGACATACCCGGCACACACCACGAGTCTACGTGATAGATCTGTCGGATGAGCTAGCTGGAGACAAAGGACGTAAACCTCTTTTGAAGCCTAGCCCTTGTCTAATATCATTGAACACTTTTCCACTAGCTCTGAATACAATGCATATGTGAGAAATCCGGAGTCACGGTCCTCGTATTCAATCTTAACCATTTCACCGGCGTCAGGGAACTGAAACCACTCATCGGGTTTATAGCACTGTGCAATATAAAGATCACTTTGTCCGTTATATAGAGGAAACCATAAGACTAGTCGACCCCGGCTGCCTATTAGATGGAAAGTCCCGGACAGGAGGTATGGACGTATACTCCGACTGACAGAAGTTCCTACCAACAACATCTGTCCCCAGATGATGCTGTAAGAGAGAGAAGCCTCTCTCTTGCTCGCGGTCCTGGATGACCTGGACGAGCATACCTCAGAACTTGCTGGTTTCCTCCTTCCGTCATTGCTAGGTGAGCATGGTTGCATATCACAGTGTTCGCTCCACCCTATATCATCTCCTAGCCCGGATCGTATACACCCAGCATCACAGTTCTCATAGGCCTGAGTAACCACTTCACCGGTTGAGCTAGCTGGCGATAACGGACTTGTGTGGTCGTGTGTACTTTTCGAACATAGAGGAAGCTATAAGACTAGCTGACCCCGGCAGTCTATGGAAGGAGCATCCTGTGGACGTAAGTTCCAACTGACACAAGTTCCTATCAACAACCTCTGACCCCTTACCACGACAGGACCGATAGTGTCCACTCGCCTAACACAAACCATGATGCCCGTCATCCAGATTATCAAATCTGACACATGGAGTAGAATTAGTGGTAGTACATCAACTAAACTCATTACAACGATCATGTAAATAGAGGAAAGGCTTCTTCTATTTGCCCTTCTATTAGATAAATATAATTACCTAAATAATATTATATGTAATTGTACCACCACCAAATCTACATATAATATAAGATAACATTAAAATATAATTGATGAAATAAATATATCCAAAAGAAAAACTGTTTCAAAAATAAAAAAAAATTTTGAAAATTTTTTTCTTATATAAGAGCGCAAGTTCCCAAAGGGAACGATGAGCCCAAAAATGCTTAAGTGTGGACAAAATTATAAAAATCTGTGTAAAATTAACTATCACACTATCAGAATATTTAATGTTACTTACAACTGTCGTTCCTAAACAAAAATAGGAAACTATCTAGAGTAATGTAAATGTAAACAAAAAACCGGAATCAAGACCCCCCCAGGCAACACGGCCCAACGTCAGTAACCGAAACAAAACTATCCGATGTAAAGCAAGATCTTCCTCAGAAGAAAAAACAATACATTGGATGTATGATGCATGACCAAAATGCCTAAACACCCTAAGGGGGAGGACGTAACCCTGGGGATGTACAGAATATTTTCTGTACAATACGTTAAACTCCCAAGAAATTTTATAAAAAAATTTCATTAAAACAAGCCAAAAAGCTTGGGAGCTTAACTGGGGGAATTAAGGGAAGGTAGGGAAGGAATACTAAACAAACAGTGGATAGATCATAATCAATCAGTGATAACGACAGGCCCATGTCCCGAAATTAGGGAACATGAACTAATCTTTATAAATATTATAAAATTACAGCCCTGAACGTTTCAAGCCACCGTTTCTTCCTTCCTTCATCCAGTTCTGTCCCTGGATCCACCAATTTAACCATTGATTTGTGTCTGGCATCATTATTAATTGAGATTTAAAAGCACAAATGTCAGTTTGTTGTTATCTGACAAGGGCCAAACAAAGAATGATTTATTGGCACCAGATTCGGTGATTTCCTGGCGTCTATGCATGTGCGGAGGGTAAAATGTATGGAGAGCCAGATAGGACTTCTAATTTTTGGTTTTGCATGCAAATTTTCGGGATTGGGGGGCAAAATTTGTGTTTGGCCCTAGATATTTTTGGGTTAGCACCAGCTAAGTCTGGGTCATTGGTTACAGTATAAAAATATTAAAATTGGAGAAAAACTAAAAAAAACCCTCTTTTTTCAATGGTAGATTATTGTTACGCAACATGTTAGTTGCATGACAGTCACAAACACGTTTTCAGTTTGTCAAGCTCATTTTTTTAAGTCAGTTACCTCCCTTGATGTTTCTCTCCAACTTAACATTAAATAATGTATTCTGACATCGCGTGGATGTCTGTAAACAATGCGCCATACAACTTCACAACACACATAAACATCAACGTTATTATTCAATTAAGACACAAAGTATGTGTGCTCAGGATCTTTCTGGTTAATACAGCCAAGTGTATTGTATTATTACACAAAACCGTATTAACACTATTTACCAGAATAACACACAATCATCACAAGAGAACAATATCGTGTGATAGTATCATTTATAACGATCTTCCCCCACCCCAACACCCAAAAATGCAAATATTATTTTGGATAATACTGCCCAGCACCAAACATGCATACTCTGAGACTTATGTAGTATTAAACTTTTGTAATCGATGATTTATCAACAAAATTCTGCAGTATAACAGGCACTAACAGATTTTCTTCTGGGCCCTATTTCATCGGAATCGGCATCGAAATCGGCAGTAAAATAATCGGTAATCGGTTCATAGCAGGTTTTGATAATCGGTTCATCACTAGTTTTAAAAGACATATCATTATCTAAATTGAGAATTAAACTTAAAAAGGATAGTTTCTTACCCTAGACTGACATTATTCTGTAGAGCAAATTGAATTCCATTTATAATTTCTGGCAGTTCTGGTATGATGGATAATAAAGTTACACCAACAAAATACTGCAAAAAAATATCAACAGAATTTTATCCTTGAAATTTAATATCAGGATGATAGGTAGGAGGATAAGGCTATTAAAAAAAAAGGATTATTGTAAGGCACCTCCCTCATCATTGAAAATCAACCTCATCATCCTTTTTTTCACCTAAAATCCCTTCAGTGACACTATTTTGCACTTGTTAGACTACAAATTTAACCAACTATATCTTCTTTGACAGAGAATGCTGAAAAAAGGCTCCCGCCCTCATGTTGAAATGTGGATGCATTTTGTTACAATTTATTAGAGAGTGCCTAAAAGTACTCTCCATTAAATTTAACAAAGCAACCATATTCATTAGCAAGTTATTTTCTATTGAAAACAATCTAGCACTGTAATAGTCAATAGCGATTTATCAAAACGGGCAAAGATGTTTTAAGATGCTGATGCTGTTCCTGTTCTAAATGGGGGTCACTACACCCAAAGACAATACATACATCAAAATTCAAAAGATTTTGACAGATCTGAATAAGATTTTGAAAGAATTTTTCTCCTATTGCACTAAGTTAGGGAGCCCAAAGGAGGGGATTCTTAAAGAATATTCCTCATATTGCACCAAGTTAAAATTCAGTCTCACAAAGGAAGCCCAAATATGAACCCAGAGACTTGCTTTGAACAAATTTGAATCTGGCCCTCATGAGGATGACGCATCACCAAATATCTAAAGATTCTGACTGGTGGTTCAGAAAAAGATTTTTAATAATATTCCTCTTGGCTCCCATAGGATGCCCACATATTAACCCAGGGTCTTGATGTGAAGAAGTTAAAATTTGGGCTTGCATAAGAGGCTCAAATAGGAACCCGGGAACTCAATTTGAATAAACTTGAATCTGACTTTTAAACATTTTTGGTGGTACTAAGAGAGTTATGCCCCTTGTGACACCCCCCCCCCCCCCACCCCCCCACACACACACACACCAACCTCCATGAATGTGGCAACTTTGTTTGTACAAACTTGAGTTGATATATGATGTGGAACATATATATCGAATTTGGTTCAATTTGGTCCAGTTGTTTATGAGAAGTCAATAATGTAAAGTTCACAGCAGACAGATGGATGGATGGATGGAAGGATGGATGGATGGATGGATGGATGGATGGATGGATGGATGGATGAACTAAAACAATACGTCCCACAGGGCCTGAAGCGCTCACCTTGAACAGAACCAGATATAAACAGAGTCCAAGAATGAATCTACATTAAGCAAACAATCTACATAGGATCCATTGTCACTACTTGAGCCCCTCAGGAGTGACTAAAATAGTCCAAGCATCATGCCTTTTCTTCATTTAATCATAATGTAAAAATCCAGCAAGAGGATTGCAGATCCAGAAGTCGAGTTTTGACATTAAATTCTGAAGAAATAAGCTATTTATAGTAACAGTGACCTTGACCTTGGAGTCCCAGCCTCCGAAATCAATAGGTGTCTTCCCTTCCTATAAGGTAACCACTGGTATAAGTTTGGTAAATGTGCGTCAAATAGAACTAAAGTTATTGCACGGAAACCAATTTGTCACAAAATATTCTATTGATAGTAGCAGTGACCTTGACCTTGGGGCCCCAGACTCTGAAATCGATACGTGTCTTCCCTTCCTATAGGGTAACCTGTGGTATAAGTTTGGTGAAGATACATGGAATAGAACTAAAGTTATTGTCTGGAAACCAATTTGTCACAAAATATTCTATTTATAGTAACAGTGACCTTGACCTTGGAGTCCCAGACTCCGAAATCAATAGGTGTCTTCCCTTCCTACAGGGTAACCTCTGGTATAAGTTTGGTAAAGGTGTGTCAAATAGAACTAAAGTTATTGCCCGGAAACCAATTTGTCATAAAATATTCTATTTATAGTAACAGTGACCTTGACCTTGGAGTCCCAGACTCCGAAATCAATAGGTGTCTTCCCTTCCTATAGGGTAACCTCTGGTATAAGTTTGGTAAAGTGTGCGTCAAATAGAACTAAAGTTACTGCCCTGAAACCAATTTCTCACAAAATATTCTATTTATAGTAACAGTGACCTTGACCTTGGGGTACGAGACTCTGAAATCGATAGGTGTCTTCCTTTCCTATAGGGTAAACTCTGGTATAATTTTGGTAAAGGTGCATTAAATAGAACTAAAGTTATTGCCCGGAAACAAATTGTTTACGCCTGCCGCCCACTGCCCGCCGGCCACTTCATCAAACTATGAGTCGAGTTTGACTTCGTCAAAACTCAACTAAAAAGTGGAGTTCCCCTATGGAGCCCCTTGACACAAGGTATGTGGATTAATCTTAATTATACACCTCCAGAGGGTACTTAATAAAAAATTTCTAATTCTTCAGCTACATGGCTCCCATAGGGAGCCCAAATATTAACACAGGCACTCTATTTGAACAAACTTGAATTTGACTCCCCTAGAGATGTTGTATACCAAATATGAAAGAATTCTGACAGGTGGATCTGAAGAAGATTTTTAAAAATTATCCCCTGCATTGCACTAAGTTAAAAAATTTGGGCTTCCATAGGACAAATATTAACCTAGGGACTTGGTCTGAACAATCTTGAATCTGACACTCATAACAATGATGTATGCCAAACGTTAAAAGATTCTGAGAGGTGGTTCTGAAGAAAAAGATTTTAAAGATAATTCCCTATATTGCACTAAGTTAAAAATCTGGGCTCCTGTATTGAGCCAATATGAACCAAGGGGCTTCACTTTAATAAACTTGTATCTGATCCCTCTATGGATGCTGCATACCAAATATCAAAAGATTCTGATCATTGGTTCTAGAGAAAAACATTTTTAAAATTTTTGCAAATATGTGACTCGGCATTTTTTTAATGCTTCCCCTACAGAACACCCTGGCATAACCGGTTGCAATTTTTTTTTACCATTCAATTCTACTAGCTTAAGGATGCTTCATACCAAATAACAGTTCTCTGTTCCATGTGGTTTGGGAAATATGGGTGTTTGAAAATATTTATATTTTTAGCTTCTGAGGTTCCTACGGGGACACAGGAAATTTTTTTTTCAATGAGTCAAGTACATATGACCCAATAATACCACACATCAAATTTGGTTCAAATAGGACTATCGGTTCAGAAAATAGAAATTGTGGGTGAGGCCAAAAATCATTGCCCCTCCCATTACAAAGGCAAATATTGCTCCACGTACTTCGCTTGAACAAATTTGATTCTACACCTCAAAAGGAAGCTCCATACCAAATATCAAGTTGCTGTACCCACTGGTTCATGAGAAGATTTTAAAAATATTTTAGAGTAATTTCCCCCACCCTTTCCCTATGGGGCTGGGAATGTTGAGTTGAACAAAAATGCAATGCCCCTTTGGGACCATCACTCACACAAACTTTCACTTGAGTTGGCCTGGTGGTTTTGGAGAAGTCCAAAACATAGTGTTGACGGATGACAGATGGATGACAAGTGATTAGATAAGCTCAGCTCGACTTTTTCAAGGTGAGCTAAAAATTGCCTTAAACACAAAACTATTGTAATGGAGCTTGATATAATTTATATTTTCTATCATAATTTTCTTAACCCTTTACTGAATGCACAGGATATTAAAATTTATTATTATGAGTGGGAGTGGGGGTCACATGATATGGTTTTGTTGAAATTTAAAAAAAAAAAAATTCTATCAACTGCTCAATTTGTAAATTACGTTAGGTAAAGGATAAAACAACAGAAGTTGACACTTCAAATATCTTTTCAAAATAAATGAAAAACTTAATTTATTTGTTTCCAAAACATAGCATGTGACTCCTATCCATCACTGTAACAAGCTTTGTGCATAGGATCCAAAGAAGTGTCAGAAGGTATGTTTTGGAAACAAAAATTGGAAAAATAAGATTGGAGTGCTGACTTTTGTGTGCAATGTTAGGCAATTTGGCTATTGGGAAGGGCCACATATTAAAATTGTATATTTGTATATAAGCAAATGTAGGAATACTGTTAATCTCTCTTTCTTGGTCAGTCTGGCAAGACGTGATCATGGTTTTGTCTATTTCTTCAACTTCAGTCATCTTCTAATCAGAAGACTACACTTGGGGCTGGAAAATTTAAATTTCATAGTAAATTTCCTTTCTTATTATGCCTACCACAATTGTTTACTACAGGCTTGCACTACAGTGGAAGACCGTAACACGGAAAATATACTCTCTATTTTGATCTTTCCCATGCAATTTGGGAAAGAAAAGTGGTGCAAAAGCACGAAGAAAAAATAAGCCGAAACTGGGTCGAGCGCCATCGGCGCACACCCAGTAGGGGATGCTCTTCTCTTAGTACAAATCCACGACTTCCGGAACCAGTGTGCAGGCAGTAACTTAACTAATGAATCATTCTTTTGAGCCCGCCAACATTGGAGTTATGTGATCAGTGGGGAGGAAGGATTCTTACCCGAATAAAAAGATGGGAGGGCCTTCATGTAAACAATTGTGGTAGGTATAATAAGAAAAGAAATTTACTATAAAATTTAAGTTTCTTATCAACCTACCTTACAATTGTTTACTACAGGCTGAATAGACAATAGGATGGAGGGAATCACATAACCAACCCCCACATTACCCAATTGCACTGGAACCGCGGACAGAGGAAGAGGTCCCTAGGCCTATCAAACCATAGCATCACAAACATTAGAAAAAGACAATGAGAGATGAGGCGTATGGTGAAATGTGACCCACAGACAGAAAGGACTGTAACAGCACAGAGCTAGAACTGACCTTGTAAGAAGCTGAATGGCTAGGGTAGACAACAACCTGAGCAGAAGAAAGAGGGCCCATAGTACAAAGGTCCTCTGACTGCTCCTGCAACTGATGCAGATAGGTGAAGAAAGTAGCATTTCTCCAGTAGACTGCCTGCATAAGATCCGACAACATGACGGAGTTAGCATAAGCCCAAGAGGTAGACAATGCACGAACATCAGGCAGAAATACGATTGGTAAAACAATCGCCAGTCGCTAGATGAGCGTAAGCCGCACAAATAACAAGATAAATCTATCGAGAAATGGATTGAGGAGAGATCTTCTGTTGACCAGGAATAACAGACAGAAAAAATTGTTTCCTACCTTTCCTAATGAACTGCATCCGATTGAGATAAATGCGAATTGCACGAACCGGACAAAGTGATCGGCACACCATCAACAGAAGACCTTCCACTTTGCCGCATAGGCTAAACCAGTGGAGTGCCTCCTTGAAGAAGAAATGCACACCACTGCTCGTCTCGAATAACCTCTATGGAGGAGACAGGACCTGACAAAAGAAATGCGTGAAGGCACAATGAAGTCGTGTCGGCGTGAATCCTCCTTGGGTGACCTTGGCAAAGAAGGTAATGACGTAGAGAGAGACGTGCTGCCAACAGAGAGCGGAACTGATTGATCCACACCTGCTGAGGCAACAGGGGAGCGATCAGAATGATTCGACAACTGCAGATTCGTAACTTGGCTAGAACCTGAGGCAGAATCAGAACCGGCGGGAAGGCATAGCCGACAAGACCATTCCAATGGACTGACAGAGCATCCACGGCGAAAGCCAGAGCATCTGGACACGGGGACACGAAAGTGTCCACCTGATGGTTCCAACGAGTCCAAAGAGATCGATGTGGGGACAACGCCAGGGATCGCAAAGTGACTGGAACACTGCCCTGTAGAGCATCCACTCGGTGAAAATGACCCTGCCCCGTCGGGACAGGGAGTCAGCTAGGACGTTCAGACAACCGGTGATGTGACGAACCACCACCCCGGCATTGACATCCTGAGTGAGCAGTAGAAGATCTCGAGCCAATTCGTACATGGGAACCAAGTGCGTGTCGCCCTGGTTCCGAATGTAAGCAACCACTGTCAAATTGTCGGAGAACAGAAGGACCTGGTGATTCGAAAGGTGGGTTATCCACTGCCGGAAACTCAGAAGAAGAGCAAGAAGCTCCTTCTGGTTGATGTGAAGAGCTGCTTGATCCTAGACCCATCACACCCCATGCGAGATTGCTGGCATCTGCCGTCAGAACAGGATCGGATGTGGGCAAGTCCAACGGAACCCCCTGCGTAATCCACTGAACATCAGTCCAGGGGAGAAAGTGACGATGAAGAGACTCTGGTAACTGAAGCAGCAGGTCCAGAGGATCGACATTTGGCCTCCTACGACTGAGCAGAAAGTGTTGGAGAGGACTGACATGCAGCTGACCTAGAGGAATGAGATCCGTCACCGAATCGCAGAGACTGAGCAGTCGGAGAATCACAGCCCTTGCCTGGGGAACCGCCACCGTATTGAACTGAGTACGGAAGTCCATCCCCAGATGACAAAACAATGGAGAAGGGACCAGGTCCGACTTCTCCTCGTTGATTCTGAACCCTAGCAACGTGAGCAGGCTCAACAGTGTGTCGACATCTGGCACCAGAAAGGCAGCATTGGAATGCCTCTGGAGGATATCGTCTAGATATGCCGAAGTAGTCACCCTGGACTGTGTGTGATGGAAGGCTATCACATGCGACATCAGTTGGCTGAAGGCCCAAGGAGCCAGGTTGAGGCTGAAAGGCGTGGCCTTGAACTGGTGACTCGCCCCAGAAAAGCGAACCTGAGATACTTTTGCGATGTCCGATGAATCGGAATGAGAAAGTAAGCGTCTCGCAGGTCGATGCTGGAAGTGAAATCTCCCTGGTGAATGGAACGGCAAACCGACCTGAAAGTCTCCATGCTGAACTTGGGAGCAATGATAGACTGGTTCAGGATTCTCAAATTGATAACCGATCAGAGTCGGCCGACCTTCTTCGGCACCAAGAACAGGCGGGAATAAAATCTCACTGACTGAATGTTCTTGATGACCTTGGACGCCCCCTTTGCCAGGAGATTGTCCATCTCTGTGGTCAAAAGCTCCTGACTTGAAACGTCTGAAGGAATTGGAGTTGGAAGAGGCACTCTCAACAGAGTGGGGTGCCTATGGAAGGATATTTGCAGCCTGGACCGAACAACACCCAAGGATCGGATGTGATGGTGGTCCAATGGTCTGCAAATTCTGATATCCTTCCTCCAACTTGGGATGAATCAAGGTGAGGACCTTCATTTTGAGCCCCGGCGAGGCCCGCAAGAGGAGAAACCACCTCCTCTACTATATAAAGAATCCTGAGTCTTCCCTCTAGCCTGCTGATGCTTACCCATACCCCGTGGATAAGAAGTAGAAGTGGCGGCAGGAGGATCAGCCCTTTCTTTCGCAGCAGAAGGGTGCTTGTTAGGCTTTGGAAGGCCCCTGCCTCCAACAGAAGGCTGATCAAGCAGCAGTTGATCTTGGAATGACATAGGACGTCATCTCGGACCGTCGCCACGGAACCATGGAACAGATGTGTACCCGCCAAAGAAGCAGATCAAAGAGAAGCGCACTGGAGCAGCACACTGCACCTCAGAAAGGGAATGGCATGTGTCCAGCACAACGTCCCTGTGAACTAATTCAAAGTTAGCCGTGTTACAGGCATGCGTATGAGTAAGATGCATGAGCACCTTGGACAGCACATGCAAAGGAGCCTGTACGTCAAACTTATCTGGAGGCAGATAAGCAACCAAAGCAGAGACGATGTGATCTGAGAGAGAAAGCATGCCCATCATCTCTCTCGATAAGCCCAACATGGACTCCAGAGTCACCATAGGGATAATGGCCAACATGGGCTTGGAAAGCTCGAGGGAGTCCTGATCCAAGACCGTCAAAGTCTGGCAGACTGACGGATTTGCAGAATCGTAGGAACGATAACTCACTGGAGGCAAAAAAGTGTCAACCCTGGTGAAGAATGAAGTCTTCATAGCCTTGGAACTCAGCTTAGAGTCCAAAGCTGTAAACGCTTCAACCACCTGTACCGACTGGCACAGTCGAAGTTGCCCAGAAGCAGGTTGCTCCACAGGATGTAGACGCGTGACCAATGATCGTGGCCTGGCTGACACTGTCGGCTGGTTTGACGGTTTGAGATCTGGAAGGAACCCAAACACAAAGTCAAGAGCTGCCCCCAAGTCAGAGGACTGTTGGCTCTCGGCGTCAGGTATGTCCGACTCATCCTCTGAGTCAGAAGACACATAGACCATCATGGGAAACCAGCCGACGCCTCCCATGGTGTAGGCACACCTGAGGGATCAGAAAGCAGCCTGCTTCCAATCCCGGGAGGCAGCGCCACAGGGGGGCGCCTGGAAACCACTAGCAGCCTCACTGGAAGCAACAGGAAGGCTCTTGGACAGAACCTGAGTGAACAAGGAGAGGGTCTCCCTAAGCTCACTGCCCATGTCGGCCGGTTTGACATGAGAACAAACGGCAAAATGGCTTCACTCCTGACCCTTTTAACCAGTGAAGGATCACGATCCTCAAATACACACGACACAGGGCGACAGGCTGCAGCCGAAACATCTGAAGACAGATGTGTATAGGGGTATGAGGATCTACAGAGCGGAACTCAGGAGAGTTGCTGCAGACCTCTGAGGGACAGAAGGTCCAGGCTGCACAAAAGGCGTTGGTCCCGCAAAACAGGCCATGTGACCAGAGTGCGTGGACGGAAACGCCACAGAGTTCATAGTGGCCCCACCATGAACATCCGAATCCAATGAAAAAACTGCAGTGCTCGACGGTAGAGACACCACAGTAGAGGGTTTGGCTGGCAGCCCCTTCCGACTTCGCTGAGTTGAAGTCAGGGAAGGCTGAGGCCGATATCCCACGTCCACACTACCAGACATCTCTGCAGACCCCTGCAGGGATAAAACTGCTGTGCTCGACAGCTGAGAGACCACAGCAGAGGGTTCGGATGGCAGCCCTTCCATCTTCACTGAGTTGAAGTCAGGGAAGGCTGGGGCCCGATACCCCCACATCTACACTACCAGACATCACTGCAAACCCCTCAGGGATAAGCCGAGGCCAGCTGAAATGGTGACCGATTATGTTGCAGATGGAACAGCAGTAGCAGCAGATACGAAGGAAGCTGTTGAAACTGGTGGAAAAGGGGAGAGAGGAACCAAGCTCGGCCTCCAAAGGAGGAGTCACAACCCTAGTGACAGCCTCAGATGTCGACTGGAGAGGGACCATAGTCCCGGAACCAGGTATCTCTTCACCAGACAACTCAACAGCTCCCGCAGTATCCACCATGGTTAAAAACTGCACATCCCCCATGAAGGGGGTATAACTCTCACCAGACGTGGTCGTGTTGGGAGGCCCCGAACGTCAGCATCCCCCCCCCCCCCTGGCTGGAGCGGGAGGAATGGCCACGAGAATGCACCACAAGCTTGAGCAAAAGGCATTGCCCTAAAGGAACAGTACTGGACATAGCAGAGGTGAGAGCAGTAGAAGAAAAAGGTGAACTCAACAGATGTATAAAGTAGAAGAACACCCCCAACTACGAGAGAAAGGTGGCAGAAAAAGGACTGGTGGGAACACAGCTGAACCCAGACAGACGACAGGGACCCAAAAAACAAAAATTCTGCCCTCAACAGAGAGGAGAAATCCTGTCCATACAGTCCCCCCCCCTCCCCCCCCAATGACACTAAACTCCAATAATAATAATAAAATTTATCAACCAAAAATTTTTATGTCCGAACCGCACGGTACGCGAAAGTCATGCGCGAACACGGAAAATATATAAAATACAATGAAAATGTGGTTGAAAATAATAGCGAGAATATATAAAACACAGTCCTGTTATTATACGATCCTCAGATCCATAATTCCAGTCACAGGTAACCATTATCAACGAGTTGAATTATCACTGTTTTTCAATGCAAAATTGACGTCCTGCCACATGGGTGGACGCAAAAAGATTGATTCATTAGTTACTGCCTGCGCACTGGTTCCGGAAGTCGAGGATTTGTACTGAGAGAAGAGCGTCCCCTACTGGGTGTGCGCTGATGGTGCTCCACCCAGTTTTGGCTTATTTTTTCTTGGTGCTTTTGCACCACTTTTCTTTCCCAAATCGCTTGGGAAAGATCAAAATAGAGAGTATATTTTCCGAGTTAGGGTCTCCCACTGTAGTGCAAGCCTGTAGTAAACAATTGTAAGGTAGGTTGATAAGAAATGGTGAAAGTAGTAAAATACATGTAGACCCAACTAGGGGAAGGTGAATTTCATTGGCCAAATGCAACTAAATTTGTTTATCTTTACATATAGCAGAGGAATGCCATGTACTTATGTAGTTGCACTCTCTCAAGATTTCTGCTGGTGGCCATCTTGAATTTTGGACCACACCCAAAAACACTTGTTCTCATCCCACGGTGATAACAAAGGTACCCAAGAAGTTTCGTAAAGATCAGTCCACAAATACGGTCTCTTGTCCGAGCCGTATAGAAGTTGTGTACAAAAAACTGATTGGAACTAATTTTGGTACAAAATGGCCACTGGCAGCCATCTTGAATTTTGGACCACACCCAGAAACACTTGTTCTCGTCCCAAGGTGACAACAAAGGTACCCAAGAAGTTTCGTGAAGATCGGTTCATAAATACAGCCCCTAGCCTGAGCCGTATTGACATGTGTACTTACTGTGTATAAATAGCACTGAATAAATCAAAGTCCATCTAATTTGCATAATGTCTGCACGAGAAAAAACCTGTATTATATGTGATGTATTCGATGTTACTAAACATTCATACAAAAATTTATTCAAATCAGAATTTTCATACCGAAATACTGTACAAAAAACTGATTGCACTAATTTTGATACAAAATATCAGCTGGCAGCCATCTTGAATTTTGGACTGCACCCAGAAACACTCGTTCTCGACCCAAGGTGATAACAAAGGTACCCAAGAAGTTTCATGAAGATCGGTTCATAAATACAGCCCCTAACCCAAGCTGTATTGACATGCGTACTTACTGTGTGTAAGTAGCGCTGAAAAAATGAAAGTTCATCAAATTTGCAGAATTTCTGCCTGAGAAAAAAACCCATATTATATGTGATGTATTCCATGTTACTAAACATTCAGACAAAAATTTATTCGAATCAGAACTTTCATACAGAAGTTCTGTACAAAAAACTGATTGCACTAACTAAGGTACAAAATGGCTGCTGGTGGCCATCTAGAATTTCGGACCGCACCCAAAAACATTCGTTCTCATCCCACGGTGATAACAAAGGTACTCAAGAATTTTCGTAAAGATTGGTTCATAAATACGGCCTCTAGACCGAGCTGTATTGAATTGTTGATGGACAGACGGACAACGGGCTATGGCATAACCTAAAATTTGACTTTCGTCAAAGTTGAGCTAAAAAACCATATCATATGACACTACCTTGGAATAAGCTTGTTGAGCCTGATCCAAAGAGTGGTCAGATAATATGGTTTTGTTGAAATGATTTGAAAAACTTTAAAAAACAATATTAATACAATAAATTTTTATAGTTGGGTATGTGTTGGGTAAAGGGTAAACAATTAACTAAAATAAAATACACAGTTCGGTATGCAGTTTCAAATTAGAAAATTAAAGAAAAACTAGAGCAAAGTCGAGGGTGGCATAAACCCCTGCCTGCAATACCATGGATGGCATTACAAAATTGAAACATTTATTACTGGGTGAAGCTGAAGGATGACAGATGACCGACGAGTGACAGATTACAGACCATTGGGGCATATATCATGAGAACTATTAAGTTTCACCATAGGGTGACACAAAAAGGTACCCCAGCCTCTTTACAAAATGTGAGAATGACGATTTGATAATTCTGTGAAACAAATATTTTTCTGCAAACTTTATATATGTTGCACATCTGCAAGACATGTGTAATCATATCCTAAAGTTTCAACTCTCTACATTAGAAATTGTGGGATGAGTTGATTACACCATGAAGGTATCCTTAATTAAGTTTTTCATGACTGAATTTTGGGACGGACAATAATACACTGCATAATATATGCCTTGTACCATGGGTAGACATCAATAGGATAGACTTGCACACCAAATATGAAGTCATTCCACTGAGTACTCTACAAGTTATTCATGAGTTAATTTCAAGGCAGAAAAATTCTTCAAGGAGGACAAATTCTAAGTCTATAAAGGGCAATGACTCTGGAAATAAAATGTCACATAACACCTGCATTTCACTATGGGTATACAGCAATAGGATGCACTTACATACCAAATATCAAGCCACTCAACCAAGTACTTTACAAGTTATTCATAATTGAATTTTGGGATGGACGGATGGACAGATGGATGGACAGAGAAGGCGATTCCTATATACCCCCACAGGGGGTATAAAAATAATCCTCACCTCGGACACATTTGAGTGCTTCATTAATGTCTGTATATTGTTAGTTATTATATCTCCCTCCAATCCAATGAAAACAGCAGATATTAGTAGAATAATAACACTCTTAATCCTCGACCACTGTGCTGATCCATGTTCTTCACCTGTAATACAGTAAAATAATATACGCATGTGATATATGTAAAATTATAAGTTCAGTTTGGCCCACTTAAATGGATATTTCTTAATAGATTGACCCTGTTAATTGAATATAAATTCCAAACACAAAACCACTTACAACGCCTTCGGTACAAATTTGCATATAGGTTAACCAGTTAACTGCGCGCAATCAAATCAGTTAAATTTTACCCCATTGAGTAATAATTTTTGTAAAAAACACCTTTTTGGGACGTTCTCATCTTGATGTCATACTGAGACATCCTACCAATTTACAATGAAATCCATTAATGAATGCAACTTGTAGACTGTGCGACATATACTTTTTAAATTATGGACATATATTTATTACAAAAACTTTCACGTGTCTTGCTTTGTGTCTGGGATACATAATGTATCAAACCTAGGATACGATAGGCAGAAAGTAAGTAATGACAACTTTGATGAATAAAGTTTTGACCAAAATTCGCACCTCGAAGATATATTTCATCATTCAGATTTTGCCGTAGATTGACCAGATGCTAGTCAACTTACCCAGTTTGTTTGTCAACAAATCAGATGATAGTTCCAAGTTTTTTTAATTTATGGAGCTTACCAGGGAATGAAATGATTTTTGCGCGCTGAAGACGCACAGGGACGGTGTGGGGCAAGCCCCTTTCAACCCTCTTTAGCTGTAGGATAATCTGGCAGTATGTCTGGGTGCGTCGAAGGAGGAAAGTGTTCGGGTTTAGTGGCGTTTGCTCCGTTTGTGCTTCTTCTTCTTGGAAGGAGGTGGCTGGGATGGAGCAGGCTTGGCAGCTGTTGTTTCCAAGTTTTTGCATTTTAGCCATTTGTGGAAGAATGGGTCGCGGATCCTTGCTGCTTCCAAGTGTCCTGGTTTGTTGATGAGGACGTCGTAGGTTTCCTTAGCCCATTCCTTTTGGGTTGATTTAAGGTATTCCAAATAATCATCCCCAGTTCCATCAAACTCCAGCTTGAGTTTGCCGACGCGCATCTAGGATTTCAATATAGGCTGACAGGCTAGTATCTCCTTCATCAGAAGGTTCATGCTCGGACTCTGAGGTTGAACTGGATTTGAGGCCCGGTTGGTTGATGTTGATAGGAGAGTCAGGTATGGATTGGGCGACTTCCATCTCCTCTGCCTCCACTTCCTGCTTCTCACCTCCCTCCGACCTCTTTGGTGAAGAGGTACAGCTTGGGATTGGTAATACAGGTCTTGGAGGTGAGTTGACAGTGATCACCTGTTCCATCTCCTGATTCCCGGTCTCAGTCCTCTTCCTTTTGAACCACGCCTCCATTTGCCTGGTGTCCCGTGTTTGGTTGACGGTGATTTCTTCTTCTTTGTTTCTTTGTCTCTGCTTCTTTTGTTGTTTCAGACGTGGATGGTGAACTCAATCCCTTACCCTTCCTCTGGTGTGGACCAGTGCAAGCAGGCCCGCGAAAGGTGCTACCACTCCCAGAGGAGGGTTTCATCTTATACATTATGGTGAGCTGAACGCAGCCACTCTCAACATGGACATCCCAGTTAAGAAGTGAGCTAGCCTCCAGCACTGTCAAAGTGTCCTTAATTTTCTTTGGCAGGTAATCCATGGCTAATTAGGTATGCATGCTCTTAAGTCAGAAGTGTGTGATGATGGGAGCCTACCAGATTTTATTTTATCTTTTTATACATGATGACCCACTAATCATAGAAGCTGTTTTTCTGCGACAGCATCAATGTATCACACCTAACATCTGTTTTAACACCTAGTGTTGGTGGTAGGTTAATTGATAGTGGGTAACAGTGTAACAGAGAGCACATGTAACAGAGAGCACAGAAACTGATAAACATTAATTATGAGTTTATTACTGTAATAACAAACAATTAAAGAATAACAAGGTGATCAAGTCACAAAACTGGTCACAAACAAATATTTCTTTCATCATTTTACAATTGCCCAAGGTTCAGGAGCTGATAATAATCTTTTCTTAAAATAGTTGCCGGCTGGAAAATCTTCACCACCATGATTTAGCCTTTTACCGATTCTCCCTTCCCATGTTATAAAAAATTATTGTAGGATAAAATGCCCTCAGATATATTGCTATCAGTGAAAATGCTCTTAGGACATTATGCCCTCAAATTATTTTAAAAAAATTATTTCATATATATATATGAAACAAATAAGGGAACTAAACCCCCAGCAAAGGGGGGGGGGCAAAACCCACCCCACCACAGGCTAGTGGCTACCGGATATGACTGTGGCACATGTAGACCTGGCACACCCTCCCACAAATTATGCTCCCATCAATAGGAAATCCTAGCTATGCCTCTGATAGAGCACAATTTTTGTATACCCCCAACCCCACAAAGAAAAAGAAAGAAAGAACCAAATAAAATGCCCCTGATAGAGCACAATTTTTGTATATCCCTGCCCCCACAAATAAAAAGAAAGAACCAAATAAAATGAAGAAATTATGCGGCCCTGTAAGGCCTATTTCAAACATTCCCATTAGCCCCATACAGGTTTGAGAATGTTAGGCAAAGGGTAAAATAAACTCTTTGATATTAGCTGTCAAAGAGTAGGCTTTCATTTATGGACTAAGAGCGAGATTGTACTCCCTCCCCCCCCCCCCCCCCCCCCCCACATGAAAAGAAAATCTGAAAATTCTGCAGTAGGGCATATTAATTTTTGTGTCCCCCCCCTCCCCTCTCCAAAACAGAAAGGAGGAACAAAATAAAACGAAACATGTGGCAGCCACATAAGGCCTATTCAAACATTCCCATGAGCTGAGCACCATGCCGGTTTGGAAGATGTTGTCAGGCAAAGCCGTAAAAGGGTTAAATAAACTCTTTTAACAGCCCAAGTTAATCAAATTCAAATAGGAGACTACGTTTACAGAGAAAAAAAGTATCACATCTCTCTTGCCAATGAGCCTGTGGAGTAAATTTCAGTGTGCCTCCCGCCCCACAATCTGTTTGGTGCAGTGGATAAAGGTCTACATCAGTAGACCAGCACTCTTTGCTTCCAAAGGATGTGCATTTATTTAAATCATGGTGTGTGTATGTACTCCCCAAAGGATTCTCTTGGAATGGTGAATTTTAAATGGAACTTCGTTTCACCTACAGGTTCGAACTTGGGTGGGCTGAAGGTGCCTTGTGTTTTGTACAGAGCACGAGTTTAGACGAGAAGTAACATTTTCAGTTTTAGCATACAAATAAACAAATAAGACTAGAACCATTCTTCGTTGTTTTCTGATCAATGAATATTTTCAACATGCATTATCCCCACAGAATATATTTCAGTAGATTAAGTGTCCTTTTGCATATTTCTTCAAATGTTTATTTACCACAAAACAATCGCCTCACATCGACATTTCATTTGAGTTTTTAGCTTTTGCACTGCTGAAAATCACAGTAGCCTATATATGTTGTTCATTTGCTTTTCCTTGTTATCTGGCATGCTGATTGAGGTATGAGTAAAAAAAAATTTCACCCAGGGAGTTGAAATTCGCTACCAATGCATCAGTGAATTTAATCCATGCCTGGGAACCTCACAGTTGAGTAACTGTAGGCCTATAGGCTGGTTTTATTTGGGAGTTCTGCATTTATCTTGGATGGGGTTGAGATAGTATACTACTCAAAGTTCGCTAAGCACCACATATTTGACACATCATTGTGAAATGTTCTTGTGACACATTTGCGATATTTTTGGTGGATATGATTGAGGAATGTATTGAGATGGTACCCAGTGTTTACATTAGCTATCTTGACAGGCAGACTTTTCATGACAGTCATGGAAAGCATGTACCCCTTGATTTCCATGAAGTTTTCGTGTACTGTCTACATGTACATGACATCTGTAGGGTATTCAGTCTTCATTTCAACACAAACCCTTGTGATTTAATGATTGAATATGCGAATGCAAATGTAAGAAGACATTTGTCTGAAGCAGAAATGTGGTGGGCTGTAGGGATGGTGGAACAAGGGGCTACCCATCGTCAGGTTGGTGAAGCCCTTGGTGTGCACCATACGGTGATCACCAGAGCCTGGGCAAAATTTCAGCAGTATGGCACACCAGTCAGACAAAATGGTGGTGTCAGAGACAGGGCAACATCTGCAGCTGAAGACCAGTTTTTGATCATTCAGGCCCGTAGGAACCGCTTTTACACAGCAGCCCAGCTCTGAAGTGACCTTCAGAATGCATCCGGGGTAAATGTTTCGACGCAGACTATCTGGACAAGGTTACACGAAGGTTGTCTTTGATCGAGAAGACCATCTATTCGCATTCAGCTGTCCCAGAACCACCGCTAGGCACGATATGAATGGGCCATGGATCACGTTGGGTGGACCTATTCTACCAACAACATCATTTAATTAAAAACTAATAAGCTGGCTTGTTTGTTGAAAAAAAACTTAGAAGTTAGCACGGTACCAGTTAACCGAGGCACCACGCATTGCTATAAGATGCTATTTGCTACAGGTTTTTTGTATCTTTTTTATCAACAAAACTCCCAAACACATACATAAAATAAAATACTTCAAATAGCATACATTGTAACGCACACGTTCTTTTTAAAGTAAACTTCCCCCATATTTGATGAGAAAAATTTTTCGTCTTGTTGGGATCATCGTTGGATATTTTACCAATTTGTCTTGTTGGGATGACACCATGTCAGGGCCTGAAATATAAGTGTGATTCAGATTCAGAGTTTTCAGCTTTCACCCACCTCTCAGTGACTTTGACCAATATTTTAAACTCACAATGATTTTTGACTTATTCGGTGTTGGTTCCCAAGTTGATATCTCATACCATGAGATAAAAGCATGACCCACCTTCAGTCATCTTAGCTCAATCCACTGTGCCTTGCTACTCATTACGTGTACAGTACCCATATGAGACTGGACAATTAATACCCCAGTTATTGATGCTAAATTTAGATTAGTGCTGTCTATTTATAGAGGAACTATTTATGAGTGGGCATGTGCAATTAATTACTTATTTTCATTGACAACAGAGCAACAATAACAAGAACATTGGCTTTGATATATTTTATTTCATTCAAGTGTTTCAACTTTTAACCAGCGATAAACTATAGAAACATAATACATTGCACATAGATATTAACATAAATAAGTTATTTTTTTGCACATAGATATTTACATAAATGAGTTGTCTTTTTTTAATCTTTTAACTTCATTTGGTTTCTTATAACTAACATTACAGTACATTCAACGTGGATTGAAACAAAAATGTCGCCGTGGTGTGTTCTCCTCCGTGGAGTTCCAGTGGACTGCAGTGTTTGATCAGTGGAAGACAGTTTTAAAAACACTGTGACCTGCCGTGGTCATGAGCGTTAAGGATTAGCTTAATTGCTTTTGCATATCAGTTTCTCTGCTGATAAATAAATACTGTCTTGTGACGTCAACTGGCAAGACAACTGCGTTTGTTACTGGTAGTAGATAATTTATTTTAAATTAAATTTGGAGGAGGCAGACGGCGACTATTGCTGTGGTTTGAAATTGTAAATTGGGAATAGAACAGTCAGTTCCATTTCGTTAAGTACAAAGTCCTCGTCACTTTCGAAACTAAACTGATGTGTTTGTGCGATCGATTTGATCGAGGAGATAAATAAACCAGACTTGAGAAAAACAACTAATATTCGCGAAGTTCCCAATTTCACATTTTGTTTTCAGCTGTAGGCCAACACGTGATGAACAGTGTTTTTCTTGGGTGGGAAATGGGGGCGAAAAAGCCTCCTGCGTCATGAAAGCGACCACGGCACACGGCTAATGATTGAAGAGATACCAGTTTACGACATTGAGTCAACTTGACCAGCCCATCCTCTTTCCTGTCTTACTCTTGTCGGGCTACACAATTAAAGATTCTTTTAAAAAGGATATAGTAAAAAGAAAATATAGTGTTTTTGAATGGATACAAAAAAGTATCTCACTCGTGACTGAAAGTAATGATTATTTCACAGGAAGTGGGGGGGGAGGTGGTGGGAAAGGGGGTGGGGGGTGGGGGGGTGGGTTGATGGGGGGTGAATGGGAGATATTTGCGTACCGAAACAAATATCCTTCATCCAATTCTGTAGGGGTTTGTACATACTTTTATACCCTTTGCATTTGCAAATTTTTCAACATTCCTCTACATTGTTGTTATTTGTATTATCAATTGAAGCTAAGCCTGTGTGTATTTAAAAATACGTGGGTGAATATAAGGGAGATACCGAATTAAAATAAATGCAAATGTGCCATTCTAAGAGAGAGTACACTTCAGTGGGAAAGAGATAGAGAGAGACAGATATATACGTGATGGGGGGGGGTGGGGGGGAGTAAGAAAAAGTGAAAGAAAATTAGTACACGAAAGTATATGCAAGTGCATGTGGGCGTATGTCTGCATATTACTCTGTGTCTGTGTGTGTGTGTGTGGGGGGGGGGGGGGGGTCTGCAGGGTGTGTGTGTGTGTGTTGTTGTGCGTGCATGTGTTTTGGTTTTTCGGGTTTGGGTTTTTTGTTTTTTGGGGTTTTTTTATGAACTACTGTAAAAAAAAGACCTACCTCTGATGAAAATGTGTCTCATAAGCCTTCATAGGTTGGATTTCATATAAATATTTTGTAAATACACTATGTATATTTTGTATGTGTATTGAAATGTGACACTTAAATAAAATATTCTACTACTACATTAAAGTAGTCGGGATTGAAGTGATTAATTAAATATAGTAGATTAAACTATCACCTGCACAAGGTATGAAATAACATTTGAGTGGCGCGACAATACACAGAGCTGTCCTTCAAACCAACATCTGTTTTAACACCTCTGCACATGACAAGCTTGAGACGCCACCCCTGATTTTTGCGTGCAGCCAACACATCAAAAATTTCAGTGTCTTGGCAGTGTAAGATTCAGTCATCCATACCACTCCTAAATTTTGAAGTAAATAGCCCCCCCCCCCCCTTCCCCATCCCCGCCCGAAACGAGGCAATCGGACCCCAGACTCCCATAAACCCACATGCACAAATAGGCCTATATCATTGATTGCTTGCCCATCTGCCCCTGCGCTCCCCCCCCCCCACCCCCATCTTGGCCAGTTTTCCTTGCTAGTGCATGCAGGTGCTTCAGTATATGGTTTCCGAAGCGTCTTGGGCTGAAATATCCCAGGGCCATCACAAGCATTCCTTTTTCGTTAATGTAGTTTATTTATGTTAATTCCACTCTCAACATGTACATTTTAACATTCCACTCTTAACTTAACTTTTAAAATCGTATTTCGGATTCCCTTCCTCTCCAACCCACAATTTATTCAAAATTCAGTTTCGGTAACCTGATTCTTCTCCGTCAACAGCTACACTTAGGTAAAAGACCATTGGGGGAATGTCCAGATATTGTGCTGGTCAAGTTATAATTTTTTTCAACTCACATCCATGATTTCACCACAAGCATTCCTTTTTCGTTAATGTAGTTTATTTATGTTAATTCCACTCTCAACATGTACATTTTAACATTCCACTCTTAACTTAACTTTTAAAATCGTATTTCGGATTCCCTTCCTCCCCAACCCACAATTTATTCAAAATTCAGTTCCGGTAACCTGATTCTTCTCTGTCAACAGCTACACTTAGGTAAAAGACCATTGGGGGAATGTCCAGATATTGTGCTGGTCAAGTTATAATTTTTTTCAACTCACATCCATGGTTTCAGTATGGTATAACATTTATTTTTTCGTACTTCGAGTTCTGAATCGATTTTGATGAACAACATTCGGAATCGCAATAGCTTTTAATAACTTTTTCAAATATTGAACTATCCTTTTAATATTTCAAGCAAAAGAAAAAGTAATTTTTCACTGACTGTGAAAAAATTTGATCTAATTAAGAGCTGGTGACTGAGAGATCAAAAGATAAACCGATGTCAGGCGAACATCCCATCACACAGTTTGACATATTCATGCGAGATTAAAAACACGATTTAAACTCCATATTTTAATCGTTTTTTTTTTGCCATATTAATGCTTTATATTATCAAAAAACACGTATGGAGCATACATATTCAATTTATACTTAAGTGCAATTCCTAACAATCACTAAACAACAATGAACTATTTTTGGTGGAAGAATAAACCTGATTACCGCACTTGCAAAAAACAGAAGTTAATTATAGACAAATAGAAGTCACATGGTGGGGTTTTGAGATCCCACCTCGTAGTGTAATTAATGGGGTCTCAATTTCTGTGTTCATATGGGCATAGTCGTATTTCTCACAGTTAACTAATATGTTGAAACACAGAGTGTTTTCAATCAAAGATGTGTGAGACAGATGGTTGTTTTGTGAAAAAAATGTGTTTTTAATGAAAAATGTGTGAGATAGATGGTTTCAATGGAGGTAACAAATGTGTGAAAACAGAGTGTTTTCAGTGAAAATGTACAAGACAGATGGTTGTTTTGTGAAAAAACAAAGTGTTTTCAAAGAAAAGTGTGAGATAGAGTTTCTAGAAAAAGAAAAATGGCATAAAAATCTGCTATTTTGAGCAAAGAAACTAACAAGCATGCATACTTTATATTCTGGTAAATTATTCAACTCTCTGGTGCCATTTAATAACAATTATTCCAAGCAGCAAAAACTATATACATGAAGCAATAAACAGATTTTTTATCGACCCCTAAGTGATGAAAAGAGAAGTAAGTAAACATGCAAGTTCATCCATCCTGCCATAAAATACATTTCTGAATAAAATGGAAGAATGGTGAAAACTGATTTCAATCCAACATAAATAAGCAACTAAGTGAAACCAGGAAAAATATTCAAGTGGGGTGCAATTGTTTTTCCATAAGATCTGTTCCCCATGATAGAAACAGGTCCAAACTGATTTGAATCAAACACCTGGTGAGGGAGTTGGAGCAGCAAACATGTTAGACATTTGTTATGGATGAATGAACATATGAATGTACAACCTTATGAACTCAACAGCTGCTCTCTATCTGCAGTCTCAGCAGGTGGAATAATTAAACTGTTAATTTTTTAAATACAAAATACAGCTTATGATACAGCTTGCAGCTTATGAAAAATCACGGGAATGTGGTCAATGAGCTCATTGCAAAGGAGAGTGGGGGTCCAATGCAATGTTTTGGAGCAAAAAATAGCAATATTACAGTGGAACTCTGTTAATTGAATAGCCACTTTGCCAGTAAAAAGTATTCAATTAACATGAGTATTCAATTAACAGTTTGGTCGCTTTCCTGTATTACAGTGATAAAACTAAGTATTTAATCTATTTTATGTTACAATGAGAACGTATTTCCTCTTATACACGTAAATATGTCTAGACAAAATACAAATTTGTAATGAGGGTAGCAACCGCATGTGCCATTATTCGATTCAGAAAGAGAATGTTTTTTCACCTAAACTCGAGCGGTATGCATGTCAAGGCACCATTTTTGATATGAGTAATTAAAAGATAAATAAATCACCAGCTCAATGAAATAATTAGTCTAGATCATTTGTTGCCATGATGATATATTATACAGGCCTACAACTGATGATGTGTTAAAAATGAAAAATAAAAAAAAGAAACACACTGCTGAAACATTAACTATAAACTAGAACTATCACTGAAGGTGATTAATACCCCCGCTTTGGGTTTTTAGAGGAATGCACTTCTGATCATGTAGGCGAAGGCCATAAGGAAATGTATACATAAAGATCATTTTTTGTTGTTGAAATTTGTATTTGCATGTGGCCTTCCACAGAACAGCACTGAATCCTTAAAGAGCCCACACATATATGGTTTACATTTGGAAAAACACATTTACAATGTGCAACATGTATTCAAAATCGGTTCATTAATGTAGGAGGAGTTGCACACACAAGAATCCCATTTGAAAACCCATAATAAATCCAAGTTAAAGGGAGATAACCTGGTTAAAATTGTCGCAGATCAAAAATTTGGGAATATGCGTTATGTTCACTTAGTTGTGATAATGTTTGAAAGGTTTCGTCAAAATTGATTGATAAATGTAGGAGGAGTTGCACGCACAAGAATTTCATGTAGAAACCCATAATAAATCTAAGTTAAAGGGAGATAACCTAGTTAAAATTGCCACAGCTCAAAAATTTTGGAATATACGCATGTTTACTTAGCAGTGCTGATGTCTGTAAACTTTCGTCCAAATTGATTAATAAATGTAGGAGGAGTTGCGCACACAAGAATTTCATGCAGAAACCCATATTAAATCAAAGTTCAAGAGAGATAACCTGGTTAAAATTGTCGCAGATCAAAAAGTTTGGAATATGCACATGTTCACTTAGTAGAGATGATGTTTGAAAGGTTTCATCAAAATCGGTTCATTAATGTAGGAGGAGTTGTGCACACAAGAATTTGTTCGAACGGAAAGACATAATAAATCTAAGTCAAAGGGAGATAACCTGGTTAAAATTGTCGCAGATCAAAAATCTTGGAATATGCGCATGTTCACTTAGTAGTGATGATGTCTGAAAAGTTTTGTCCAAATTGATTGATAAATGTAGGAGGAGTTGCACGCACAAGAATTTCATGTAGAAACCCATAATAAATCTAAGTTGAAGGGAGATAACCTAGTTAAAATTGCCACAGCTCAAAAATTTTGGAATATGCGCATGTTCACTTAGTAGTGATGATGTCTGTAAACTTTCGTCCAAATTGATTGATAAATGTAGGAGGAGTTGCGCACACAAGAATTTCATGCAGAAACCCATATTAAATCAAAGTTCAAGAGAGATAACCTGGTTAAAATTGTCGCAGATCAAAAAGTTTGGAATATGCACATGTTCACTTAGTAGAGATGATGTTTGAAAGGTTTCATCAAAATCGGTTCATTAATGTAGGAGGAGTTGCGCACACAAGAATTTGCGCACACAAGAATTTGTTTGGATGGAAAGACACAATAAATCTAAGTCGAAGGGAGATAACCTGGTTAAAATTGTCGTAGATCAAAAATCTTGGAATATGCGCATGTTCACTTAGTAGTGATGATGTCTGAAAAGTTTTGTCCAAATTGATTGATAAATGTAGGAGGAGTTGCGCACACAAGAATTTCATGTAGAAACCCATATTAAATCAAAGTTCAAGAGAGATAACCTGGTTAAAATTGTCGCAGATTAAAAAGTTTGGAATATGCACATGTTCACTTAGTAGAGATGATGTTTGAAAGGTTTCATCAAAATGGGTTCATTAATGTAGGAGGAGTTGCGCACACAAGAATTTGCGCACACAAGAATTTGTTTGGATGGAAAGACACAATAAATCTAAGTCGAAGGGAGATAACCTGGTTAAAATTGTCGCAGATCAAAAATCTTGGAATATGCGCATGTTCACTTAGTAGTGATGATGTCTGAAAAGTTTTGTCCAAATTGATTGATAAATGTAGGAGGAGTTGCGCACACAAGAATTTCATGTCCGGAAAGACGTACGGACGGACGTACGGATGGACGGACATACGGATGGACGTATGGCCGTACAGGGCGATTCCTATATAGCCCCCACTTCTTCGAAGCGGGGGTATAATTACAGCGGTTATAGCATAAGTAGAATAATAATTAAAACAAGCAAATTCAGTGAATTCATGTCTCCCGCTGGGCAGCAGTTTCAAGGGAAATTAATGCATCCAGTGGAGTATAGTTGAGTTGCAAGTGGAAGTTATTTAGAAGAGACAGAACAGACAGTGCTTCAGACAGTGGTTATCAGATTTATTTTCACGGAGGTCAAAGCAAGTAAAGTGAAGTGGAGTATAACTGTGAGAATCACTAAAAATTAAGACTGTATGATAAGACATATTACATTAAACTGATGTGAAAAGTGTTAACCAACCTGTAAAGCTTGTGATTGGAAGTTAATGAAACCTTGGAAGTGATGTCCAGATAATATGGTGGTCTGTATATTGTACTGGGAGAGCCTGACTTTGTAGAGTTGCAAAAGAAGTAATGATGAAGACATATTCTGGTCTCACAATGATAACAAAGATACACAAGAAGTTTCGTGAAGATCGGTTCATAAATACAGCTTTTAGTCTGAGGTGCGTTGATGCATGGGCAGATGGACAGATTTTCGGTACAAAATTTCCCACATTCGAACTTGACCAATGTATTGATAAAAGTAATCCATATATGAAATTTCATTGAAATCGGTTGACTCTAAGGAAAGTTAGAGTCTGGAAACCATCAGTCAATCAAATTTAGGCAACCTAATTAAATATGCGCAGAAAATGCCCATGTTCGAACTTGGACCCACAATTTATGAAAGTTATCTACTACCCAAATTTCATCGAAATCGACTGACTGTAAGGAAAGTTAGAGCCTGGAAATGAAAAACATGGAAGGTGTGCACTTACTGTGTATTAGTAGTAGCACTGAATAAATCAAAGTTTCCCTAATTTGCATAATTTTTGCACGAGAACAAAACCCGTATTATTTGTGATGTATTGCATGTTACTAAACATTCATACAAAAATTTATTCAAATCCGAACTTTCATATAGAAGTTCTGTACAAAAAACTGATTACAATCAATTTTGGATCAAAATGGCTGCTGGTGGCCATCTTGAATTTTGGACCTAACCCCAAAACACATATTCTGGTCTCACAATGATACCAAAGATACCCTAGAAGTTTCGCGAAGATCAGTTCATGAATGCAGTTTTTAGTCCGAGGTGCAATGACGCACGGGGCAGACAGACAGGCAGACGGACAGATTTTTGGTACAAAATTTCCCACATTCGAACTTGACCTAGGTATTGATAAAAGTAATCCATATATGAAATTTCATCGAAATCGGTTGACTTTAAGGAAAATTAGAGTCTGGAAACCATCAGTCAAACAAATTTCAGCAACCTAATTAAATATGCGCGGAAAATGCCCATATTCGAACTTGGACCCACAATTGATGAAAGTGATCTACTACCCAAATTTCATCGAAATCCGGTCACTGTAAGGAAAGTTAGAGTTTGGAAACAAAAAAACACGGAAGGACGGAAGGACACCCCAAATTTAATATCGGAAGACAATTAATTAAAATTTTGCTGATGATAATTTTTATTACCTGGTAAATGCATGCGTGGACACATGTGGATTATGACTAGCCCACAGCGACTGTACTGTACAGCTTATTGGTAATTAACAGGTCAAATTCATACTAAAGGTATGTTAAATGGTTTTGTGCTTTGGAAGTTATAGTCAATTAACAGGATCATTCAATTAAGAGATATCCAGTTAAGTGGGCTCCATTGTTATATGTGAAAGGAGTTTTTTGTGAATTGTACTTGACGGATGCAACAAATTCATTAGGTAAAGGGATAAAGTTGACAAACGTACATACACATGCTTCCTTCTTCCTTCTGTTGTTTGTTGAAAGCTTCATACACATGGGTACTGTGTGTTTTTAGGGTAAACATAAGTCCAACAATATATGTCAGTGGCAGGATAATTGCAATAGTATATTCCATAGGCTGAATGTGTTTTGTATAAAGGGTAGTGTCACCATTCTGACCAAACTGAAAGAGAAACATACACATATGAAGGGGAAAGTGGAACCATATTTGTTGTCTATCATAAACCATGAATGTAAAAGTATTGAGATTTATTAACACTGAAATCGCAATGTCTTGGGATAAAGTCAACAAAGCTAAAAAAGAAATGTTTTCTGAAGTGAAGGAACAGAATGAAGTTACACTTTTAAATTTACTCTTAACCTGCTGAGTATTTTAAATAAACAGCTGCACCATGAGCACATGATACGCCCGTTATTAATTACAGGAGGGAACCACACAATATGAGTATACATGTGTACTTGTCAGGTTAGATATACTTGCCACCAAAAAATCATGAAAATTACTCAAAGTCCAACATGTGGAAAATTGCCTATATTTTGATGAATAAAATCCCATAACTCTGGAATGACAAATCGGACAGCGACACAAATCGAAAGGGAGATTCCTTCTATCAACATATACTTGCAACCAAAAAATCATGAAAATTGCTCTAAGCATTTTCAAGTTATTGTTCAACATGTGAAAAATAAAGTCCCATAACCCTGGAATGACTAATCGAGCGGCGACACCAACCGAAAGGGAGCTTCCTTCCATCAATATAAACCACCTACCAAAAAATCGTGAAAATCTCTCAAAGCGTTCTCGAGTTATCGTACGACGTGTAAAAAATTGACAATTTTCTAAGTAATAAAGTCCCATAACTCTGGAATGACTAATCGAACGGCGACACTAAACGAAAGGGAGCTTCCCTCCATCGATATACACCACCTACCCAAAAATCACGAAAATCTCTCAAAGCGTTCTCGAGTTATTGTACGATGTGTAAAAAATCAACAATTTTCTAAGTAATAAAGTCCAATAACTCTGGAATGACTAATCGAACGGTGACATTAAACGAAAGGGAGCTTCCCTCCATCGATATACACCACCTACCCAAAAATCTGTCAAAGCGTTCTTGAGTTATCGTACGACATATGACTGGACGGACAGACGGACAGCAGTATACCATAATACGACCCATTTTTGCAAAACGGGCGTATAAAAATGAAAAAATTTAAAGTAATTTATATATTTTTTATACTTACCAATGGCCCATACTAGCTGGCTGGTGCTAACCCAAAAATATCTAGGGCCAAACACAAATTTTGCATCCCAATCCCCAAAATTTGCATGCAAAACCGAAAATTAGAAGTCCTATCTGGCCCTCCATACATTTACCCTCCGCGCATGCGCAGACACCAGGAAGACACTGAATCTGGCACCAACATCATTCTTTGTAACACGATTATAATATAATAATTCAGTGGGAAGGTATGAGTGCCCAGTACGAACCACTCATGGGAGGGCAATTCCTGTCTGGGCCATTGGTAAGTATAAAAAATATATAAATTACTTTAAATTTTTTCATATTTTTATACTGTATACTAGCTGAATCGTAAAAAGGTGGAGGGCCTAGAACTTCCGAAATAGTAGATCAACATAGATCAAATCCTTCAATCCATGATGAAGAAAATTAGAATAATGAGAATTTACATGTATGTCTCTTTATACCATAATAGAAGAGACATATCCTAATATGGATCCCAATTATGTAAATCCTAAATCTGAGCATGAAATCATGCTAAATAGGATGTAACGAGTTCAAAAATTTTTAAGGCCAGTCTGGACTAAGCCCTAAAAATTAGGATGGCATATTTGAGAATGAGAGAAAATTGCCTATAAACCTACGCCATACAATAATACTACATCTGAACGCCGAATATAGTACAGACAAAAACAGCTTCCTTCATAGTTACATACCCAATAAGCCAGAGAAGTGGACAAAATGCCCTCCCCCCCCTTTTTTTTTAACATATCTTCAAAAGAAAGAGGGAAGAGCTCTGGAATCAATAAGTGGTACCCGGAAACAATATAAATAATTATCGATCAGGCACTCAAAAATTAATTCATGAATAATAGGTGGTGCTTAATGCCACTTCACAAGCCAAGGCTATAGCGACAATTTGGTGAATAACATTATTCGCTACAAAAAATGCACTGCAGACGGCGTATACAGGTACGACAAAATCAGTGAAATAATAATATAACATACACATACAAAAGCGAGAAACAATGAACAATCTCTGCAGAGAAAACACGCTTCAAAGATCATTCACAGGAGGCCTCTGTACAATAAAATCCTGTAAGAACACTCTCCAACGTGTACTATTTGGTATCTACAATCATAAACACGTGAGAATATGCTAGTTGAGAACTGACAAAATAGAGACCAGGATCTAGAAACGGAGGTAGGTATGATTATCCGGCTCCAACACAGACCGCCCCCGAAATATATAATAATTTCTAGGTCCATCAAAGTGATAGGGTAATAAAATATTACGCGAGTGCATAAAAATCCAGCCTGTAATCATCTAAAAACCACTAAATGGTTATGCAGTCACCTATGAACTCTAATAGCAGCAAATATGATGATTAAATAAGTTCTTGTATATTAGAAATCAGAAAATGAACACCGGAAACTAATGCAACAGAACTGCATATATGCCTATGAGTGTGCCAAGCAACATGACCCAAATGCATAGTATGTATGTATTGAGATATATATACGCGACAGTGTGTGAGTGTGGGGGTGGTTGGGGGGGGGGGGGGGGTGGGGGGGGAGGGAACGGGAATTTGACTTCATGTTGAAATCTCCTCACTAACATTACTTAATCACTGCTGGTCCAAACAGCAATAATAAAGTAACCACAAAGCTCCCTCACGTCTGACGTACTCCATTATGCCACTGAGAGCAGAGAATGACGTGAAGAAGAAAACTTCCCTTGAAGAAGAAAACCCTCTCGAGGAGGAAGCTTCTGGCGAATGTTCAATAACAGACATTTAACGTCAATGTAATCAATAGAAACAAATGAACAGAAGCATACACATATCCTATCATTCATTCCCATGAAAACGGCTGAGTGCCAAATGTATGCGTTCAAAAGCCTAATACTGGCGACACAAATAATGGAAACTATTATTCCCGTGCACCGCAAACTTAACTATCCTGAAGTGATCCTACATAAGATCATGTAATAGCCATACAGTTAGAATAAGCTCAAGATGATGACAGCACTTTACTTCATGCGCTGAAGTCTTAAGCACTGACTGCTGATTGGAAGATAAATTTTCCTAAGCAGTACGAATAGCTAACTGACTCCATCTAGCAATAGAATGAAACGAAATGTCCCTTCAATTGGAAATTAATGACAAAAGAAGCGTTTCTTCTCTACTGATAAACTCTGATCTGCGTCTATAAATACATGAACGGTAATAATATGTGGTCTCCAAGAACTGAGGGTCACAAGATCCCTGCATAGAGAGACCATCGGACTCAGGATTGTAACCCAATATATGAACTCACATCCATCATAATTGAGAAAACCGATAAATATATGCCCAAACTTGACCTTATGTTAAAAGATTCTCTAAAACAAAACAGGTCTAGAGCGAAAAACGTCTACCACTTCAGTTAAGAATAACTGGAGGGGATGTGTGCATAAGCGACCCATCGAAATAACATTCATAGCTGCTCCACACAACCCCATCCGACGCATAAAATTTCCACTGTTAATGCGTCAGATAAAAGATAAAAGCGAGCCAAACAACTGGCTAATTCGCTCTGTGAAACACCAGACGAACCAGCCTGTTGAAAATGAACTGTAGGATACGTGTATCTTATCATTCATCCCATGAGACATTATCTAGTTCATAATTCAAGTGATCTAAAGAACTATACACACTATATCGCCAAACGCTCGCTTTTAGACTGAAAGATTATCATAAATAACCTAATTATCCAGTTCCAGTCAAAATCGGTCGGACCGAGCTCTATAAGAGCCTCGAGCCACCAGCTCAGGGGTGTCTGATCAGTAAAATCAAACAGACCTAAACCTCCTATCCAAGTGGCTGTATAGACAATCCCTAAAGTAATATACAGGAGGGATACCTATACCTTCGCTATGAGTCCTAATAGACGATCTAAGTCTAGGACAACCTCTCCTACTCTTTCTGCTGGCGTTGGTCAAATAGACCCCAACTTAAAGAGTCGAGTAACTTAAAGAGTCAAGTATTAATACTTTTTATCAAAGACTTAGTGTCTAGAAAACTAAAGCAACCAGTAGCAAGTTTTCCACCTAATCAAATGTTAAAGATGACAACGCAAGGCTTCGTCACATCAGAATAGCTCCCACTTAACATTTGTTAAGACAGAGATATATATTATAATAGGTCTGGAAAGAATTTTTAATAGTTACAAACGTCCACAAAATTCCTTTCCAAATAGATATTGTGTCACAGTACTTAAAAATGAAGTACATAAGACCATGAGTCTAAATTTGCTCTGAATAAGAAATTATCTTCTCAATTGTGTCCGAGTGAACAGCGAAATGATGAAGGTAAGGCTACCACTAAGATCTTAGCCTGCTCATTCAACGCAGAGAAACTCTCGACACATCTTCTCCGGTCGTTTTTTAAATGTATGTGAACAAAAAACGGTTAAACATAAGAAGATGATGATAAGAAACCGTATTACTTCTTCCCACGGGAAGTTAAATAAGTTAAATCGAAGACCTGTGACACCCATGTAGACTTAACAGGAAAGCGAGTCCGAGATGGCTCTTACTGCAGACGTCCTGATGAATGAAGCCTCATCTCCTTGGATATTAGATGGTGCGACTTTCTTCACAAAAGATGGACCTTTTGATGATGCAGACTAGATATCCTAAGTCACTTAGCCAAGGTGCGGTCGGGAGTGCTTGGTAGACGCTGAAGAAGCCAAACTATAGCCGTCCCTGGCTAAGAATTGAACTAAGCGTACCGGACAACAGCTATGTACGTAAGCTCTGACTAAAGCAAGTTCCTACCAACAACACCTGGTCCCAGATGTTGTTAAAAGAGAGAGAGGGGTCTCCCTCTTGCTCGTGGTCCAGGGAGACCTAATCGAGCATACGTCAGAACTTGCCAGCTTCTTCCTTCCATCAATGCAGGGTGAGCATGATTGGATTTAATAGTGCTCGCTGCACACTCATTCTCTCTCGACCGCTGCGGACATAACCGCCGTGACACTATCCACATTCTAAGTAACGATCCATCGGTTGAGCTAGCTGGAGACAAGAGGCATAAACCCTAGTTCAAAGGCCTAGCCCTTGTCTTATATCATTGAGCACTTATGCCACTAGCTCTGAATACCATGCACATGCGACACATCCGGTGTCACGGTCCTCATATTCAATCTTAACCGTTTCACCGACATCAGGGAACTGAAACCACTCATTGCGGTTTATAGCCCTGTGCAATATAAAGAATACTTTATCAGTATGTAGAGGAAGCCATAAGACTAGCCGACCCCGGCTGTCTATTAGACGGGACATCCGACTAACGCAAGTTCCTACCAACAACATCTGTCCCCAGATGATGCTGTAAGAGAGAGAGACCTCTCTCTTGCTCGCGGTCCAGCGTCACACCACATTCGACGTGATATGTCTGCCGGTTAAGCTAGCTGGACACAAGGGACGTAAACCTTAGTTCAAAAGCCTAGCCCTTGTCTTATATCATTGAGCACTTTCCCGCTAGCTCTAATAGTATAATGCGATGACGGAAGCACACTCCCTAAAGGCGTCACGAAACCACACCATATTCTTGTTCCTCTGTAAATAGAAACTAAAAAACTGTAGTGACATTTTGGGCGAGAGGACCAGCAGTGTCCCCTCGCCGTGATAGGACCGATAGTGTCCACTCGCCTAACACAAACCATGACACCCGTCATCAACATTGTCAAAACCTGGCACATGGAGCAAGAATTAGTGGTAGTACATCGAGTATACACAAGACAACAATCATGAAAATAGAGGAAAGGCTTCCTCTATTTGTCCAACTATTAGATAAATATTATATCTAAAATCTAACAAAGGTCAATAGTACTACCACCAAATCTACATAAATATAAGATAACATTAAAGTACAATCGATGAAATAAATACATCCAAAAGAAAAAAAAATTCCTTCAAAAAATAAAAAAAATTTTTGAAAAGTTTTTTTCTTATATAAGAGCCCAAGTTCCCAAAGGGAACGATGAGCCCAAAAAAGCCTAAGTGTGGACAAAAATATAATAATATGTTATAAAATTAACCACCACACTATCAGGATATTTAATGTTACTTACAGCTGTCATTCCTTAAAAATAATAGAAAATTACCTAGAGCAGTGTCAATGTAAACAACTTCAAAACCGTAAACAAGACCCCAGGCAACACGGCCCGAAGTCAGTAACAAAAACAAGACTATCCGATGTAAAGCAAGATCTTCATCAGAAGAAAAAATGATACATCGGATAAATGATGCATGACCAAAATGCCTAAACACCGTAAGGGTGAGGACGTAACCCTGCTGATGTACAGAATATTTTCTGTACAATACGTTAAACTCCCAAGAAATTTTATAAAAAAATTTCAATAAAACAAGCCAAAAAGCCTGGAAGCTTAGCTGGGGGGATCAAGGGAAGGAAAGGAAGGAATACTAAACACACATGTGGACAAATCATTATCAATGAATGATGACGTCAGGCCCTTGTCCTGAAATTGGGGAACATGAACTAATTTGTTATAAATATTATAAAATTACAGCCCTGAATGTTTCAAACCACCATTTCTTCCTTCAACCAGTTATGTCCTTGGATCCACCAATTTAACCACTGAGTTGTGTCTGGCATCATTATTAATTGAGAATTAAAAAGCACAAATGTCAGTTTGTTGTAATCTGACAAGGGCCAAACAAAGAATGATGTTTGCGCCAGACTCGGTATCTTCCTGGCGTCTGCGCATACGCGGAGGGTAAATGTATGGAGGGCCAGATAGGACTTCTAATTTTTGGTTTTGCATGCAAATTTGGGGGACTCAGGGGCAAAATTTGTGTTTGGCCCTAGATATTTTGGGGTTAGCACCAGTCAGCTAGTCTGGGAGATTGGTATATAGTATAAAAATATATTTTTCATCTAATTCAGTCATGGCTGCTTCACAGCAGTTATGATTAGATTTGATGAAAAATTCATGTAAATTTTACTCAAGAAATCACTGGTCCAAAAATCATTACAATTTAAGAGAGGGAATAGTTGGTTAAACATGCTCAAATTTTACCTATTTCAGTGGAAAGAAATTTCCTGTCCTGGGCAGGAATATCCACCAGCAGTATTTGAGAAGTCAAAAACAAAGCTGACCAGGAAATCATCCATTTGTCATTCAACTTAACTTGCCAAAAAGAAGTAGAGACAGCTTGATTAACTCTTTACCAAACATAACAAGAACATTCAATAAGCACTTTTTCCTCATACACAAGCCTATATATGAGCCCTCCATATAATGTAATAATGGGCATGGCAGGATAAAGGTCAATTGGCAGTTTCAGCCTTGAGGCCAACATGACTGATTCAGATTAACTAAGATCATTTCTTCCTTTAAAGTGATATTATATTGCAATGTGACCGAGTTTTGGAGGAGTTGATATTGTACTGTCATGTGACAGTATTAGAGGTGTTGATATTATATTGGTTAAAACTGTTGATATTATATTGTTATATGACAAAGTGTTGGGGTGTGTTGATATAATATTCTTACATGATATGATGTTGGAGGCGTTATTATATTGTTATGTGACATAGTGTTGGGGATGTTGATATTATGTTATTATATGACAGAAAAAATTTGGTAATTTAATTGGCTAAAACACTCACCAGAAGTGTGATATATACATATCGCTACAGGGAAGTGATCTGAGTCATAGTATCACAATGAGTTGAGGCCAGATTGCTGGATCAAATGAGCTGCCAGTTTGATCCAGCGATCTGACCTCCTCAACGAGACGTGATGCGACAACCCAGATCACTTCAATGTAGTGATAAAAAGGTTTATTATATGACTTATAGTTCAGCATTGCATACCAAATCTTTTTTTTATAAATTGGATTGAAGTAAAAAAGAACTATTTTTGTTTACTCTTATTTTTGTAACATGAATATGATAAAAAAAATATCATGAATGTGATAAAAAAATGAAAGTGTCAATGCCACTGTAGCTCAACTTGTCAAGACATGTACATGTATAGTATGTGACACAGCAATGACAAACATCTAGGTAATGACCTGATAACAAATGTACATATAAAGTATTGTAACGGTCTGTACATAAATACTGGCCATAGCCTGTAACAAATGTATAGGTAAAGTATTGTAAAGGTGGGTGACAGTCAGATGCTAAATAGAAAAGAAAACTTTGAGTCCCAGAGTGGGTCTGACTGAACCCCAAAATATTTGTTCTTATAGCACAGTGATAACAAAGGCACCCCAAAACACACTCATTCCTGTCCCAAGGTGAAAACAAAGGTACCAAAGAAGTTTAGTGAAGATCAGTTCATAAATATGAGCTGTATAGAAGTTGTGACAAAAAACTGATTGGACCTACTTTCGGTACAAAATGGCCACTGGCAGCCATCTTGAATTTTGGACCGCACTCAGAAAAAACTCATTTTCGTCCCAAGGTGATAACAAAGGTACCCAAGAAGTTTCATGAAGATCAGTTGATAAATACAGCCTCTAGCCCAAGCTGTATTGACATGTGCACTTACTGTGTGTAAGTAGCACTAAATAAATCAAAATTCATCTAATTTGCATAATTTCTGCACGAGAAAAAAACCCGTACTGTATTTGATGTATTCCATTTTACTAAACATTCATACAAAAATTTATTCAAATCAGAACTTTCATACAGAAGTTCTGTACAAAAGACTGATTGCACTAATTTTGGTACACAATGGCTGCTGGTGGCCATCTTGAATTTTGGACCACACCCCAAAACACTCGTTCTCATCCCACGGTGATAACAAAGGTACCCAAGACGTTTCGTAAAGATCGGTTCATAAATATAGCCTCTAGCCTGAGCCGTATAGAAGTTGTGTACAAAAAACTGATTAGACCTAATTTCGGTACAAAATGGCCACTGGCAGCCATCTTGAATTTTGGACTGCACTCAGAAACACCCGTTCTCATCCCAAGGTGATAACAGAGGTACCCAAGAAGTTCTGTGAAGATCGGTTGATAAATACAGCCTCTAGCCCGAGCCGTATTGACATGTGCACTTACTGTGTGTAAGTAGCACTGAAAAAATCAAAGTTCATCTAATTTGCATAATTTCTGCACGAGAAAAAACTCTGTATTATATGTGATGTATCCCATGGTACTAAACATTCACACAAAAAATTATTCAAGTCAGCACTTTCATATGGAAGTTCTGTGCAAAAATCTGATTGCACCTAATTTTGTACAAAATGGCTGCCATCGGCCATCTTGAATTTCGGACCGCACTCAAAAACACTCGTTCTCGTCCCACGGTGATACCAAAGGTACCCAAGAAGTTTCGTAAAGATCGGTTTATAAATATGGCCTCTAGCCCGAGCCCTATTGGCATTTGCACTTACAGTGCTGAAAGTAACACTAAATACATCAAAGTTAGTCTAATTTGCATAATTTACGTACGGGAAAAAAACCCGTATTATATTTGATGTATCCCATGGTACTAAATATTCATACAAAAAATTATCCAAATCAGCGCTTTCATATGGAAGTTCTGTACAAAAAACAGATTTCTGCATCGTCGGTACAAAATTGCGGCTGGCGGCCAACTTGAATTTCGGATCGGACCCCAAAACACTCGTTCTCGTCCCACAGTCATAACAAAGGTACCCAAGAAGTTTCGTAAAGATTGGTTCATAAATACGGCCTCTAGCCCGAGCCGTATTGAATTGTTGACGAACAGATGGACAACTGGCCATGGCATAAGCTCAAATTTGGCTTCGCCAAAGTTGAGCTAAAAAAACTGACCACAGTTCAAGCGCATCCATTCCAGCTCAAAGTAAGGTTCTCTCTGCGATCAGAACAGCTTATTATGCGAATTCGAACACACCTGTAAATAGTCCATCATACTATAGTGATACAGAATCGGATTCCACACTGTGAATTTTCCAGGGACCAGGAAAGGATCGTCAAACAGTAGTGATATATAGCGGTTACATTGCATAGTCATATAATAAACTCCAGTATTGCTGATCTATTTTATTTTTATCGAAATCGAGTTGAGATTTCAATATTTAATTTGATTTGATATTTAATATTTCATATTACCTCAGGATGGTAACAACCAAAATGTGTTTATTAATAGAATTTCATCAACAAATACAAACATACACAAAGTTGTGCTCCTTTTCCTAAAAGCTGAAAAAAATGAAAGTAATTTATATATTTTTTATACTTACCAATGGCCCAGACTTAGCTGGTGCTAACTCCAAAATATTCAGGGCCAAACACAAATTTTGCCCCCAAATCCCCAAAATTTGGCATCCAAAACCCCCAAAAATAATGTCCTATATGGTCCTCCATACTTTTGTCTACTGCGCATGCGCAGTGTCAAGGTAGTACCAAAATAGGTGCCAAGCCTCATTCTTACAACCAGTGCCTGCTAAATGTTATATAATTAGCGGGGAGGTATGAGTTCCCAACTCATGGGAGGGCCATCCCCGTCTGGGCCATTGGTAAGTATAAAAAATATATAAATTACTTTAAATTTTTTCATATTTTTATACTGTAAACCAATGGCCCAGACTTAGCTGAATAGTAAAAAGGCTGGTGGGCCTAGGACATAAAGGAAAATCCAATAAGCTCAATTATATATAAAGGAATATCTCCTCAAGGAGAAAAGGAGAGAAAGGATTTATATATGTCTTTCTTATTTATTAGAAATAAGAAAGACACACTACCAACCAAATAATTGAGCATTATATCATCTATTGTTCTCTATTAACATCCAGTATAACCCATTATACTAATTTAATAAAGGGAAGCCAATAAATAAAGATAGTCCAGAGAAAGAGACTCTTTATACTCATTTAAAAGTGTCCGAGGATTGTATATTAACGCTCGTATGACCCGTGACATATACAAATGCTTCACACCGAGCTACACTTTAAAAATATTACATAAATGAGATATATATTAGCTTTACACTTCAAAGCCATCCCAGCACCGACTCGGAATTACTGACACCAGAGGAGGTATTCCCTTGCTTTTCACTATAAAGCCGGTGATATAAGGGAAAACCGTCTCCCCCCCTTCCCCTTGCTCAGGGTCAAATCACCACAGAACGAAGAGGGCAGCAGGAGAGAGTCACTGCTGGAACAAAAAAACCTACATAACTATAGCTGTAAACGTTTAATGGACGACATTCTGAGCAACAGATAACGGACCTAAACATCTAAGGTCGCCTGAAATAGACTCTATATTTCTAAGGTAAAACTTTGTAAATGTCGAAGGCTGTGTCCAGTAAGCAGCTTTCATGAGATCAGTAATGGCAATACTGTTAGAATAAGCCCAAGATGTGGACAGTGCTTTAACTTCATGCACCAAAATCTTAAGCACCGACTGCTGATTAGAAGATAAACTTTCATAGGCAGTACGAATAGCTAATTGAATCCATTTAGCAATAGAATGAACAGAAATGTCCCTTCTATTGGGAATTAATGATAAAAAGAAGCGTTTTCTTCCTTTTCTGATAAACTCTGATCTGCGTTTATAAATGCGCATAGCTCTTACTGGACACAGCAAAGGTCTACGGCCATCTGATGATGGAAGAGCCTTAATGATAATAGGCTCAGGATATTTATTAGGAGCCTGGTTCTTAGCCAAAAATCCCACATGAGTAGTTAAAGTAATTATTACCAACACTACGATAATGAGAATCATCAATAGATAAAGCATGAAGTTCACTAACTCTTCTTGCGGAAGCAAAGACTAAGAGAAAAGCTGTTTTATATGTCAAGAATTTGAACTCGGCAGCATCCAAAGGTTCAAATGGAGCTTCTTTAAGCTTCAACAGAACCCAAGCTAAATTCCACTTAGGAATTAACCTTAGGGTTCTAGGCCTATTGATCAAAATGTTTTTAACTAACTTAGATAAAGAAATATTAGATCCGATTTCTAAGCTATCATGATGAGCATAAGTGTCCGATAGCATAGACCTATAACCCTTAATAGCAACTGGCTGCAGTTTGAGAATGTCAAACAAGTTGACCAGGAAGTTTGCAATGTCTGGAATGGATAGATCCTAAACGTCTATCGACTGATCCTTACACCAATGAGAGAAAACCTTCCACTTTACCGCATAATTTAGTGAAGAGGAGGCCCTCCTACAGTTAGAAATTGCGTCCACGGCTCGTCCTGTAAAGCACTTCCCGTGCAAGAAGGACCGCACAATGGAAATACGTGAAGGTTGAGACCTTGCGGTTTGTGATTTCCCCTGAAAGAGAAGGTCCTCCCATGGAGGAAGCTTTCGGGGAACGTCCCATAATAGACACCTGAGTAGATTTATCCATTGTTTCTGAGATGACAGAGATGCTACCACCAGTATCTTGCACTGCGATTGCTTGATCTTTAACAAGATCTGTTAATTCAACCTCCTCAACGAGATGTGATGCATATCCTATCAGAAGTATTCTTTCCATTAGTTCAAATAATGGAAGCAAATGCATGCATCCCTGGTTCCGAATATACGCTACTACTGTCGAGTTGTCCAACAGTATTTGAACATGCAAATTCTGAATTATGTTCATCCAAAGGCGTAGCGCTAGCCATATTGACATCATTTCTTTGATGTTTATATGTTTTTCCCGGAACACAGGGTCACAAAGACCCTGACACTTCGAGTCTGTTGGGCTCAGGGTCATGCCCCAACCTTTTGACTCGCATCCGTCGTAATCGTAAAAGCCAGATCTGGCAGCTGCAGCAGAACTCCCTGAGTTAACCACTGAATGTCTGCTCAAATCTGAATCCTTTCTTTTACTTGGTCCGATAAAACAATATTTGTTTCGAGTGAATGCATCTTCACACTCCATATTTGAGTGAAAAATATCTGGAGTGGACGTGTGTGCAAGCGGCCAATCGGAATGAGGTCTGCTGCCGCTCCGCACAGTACCATCAGTCGCATGAACTCCCTCGCTGTTAATATGTCTGAGTGTAGACAAAAGTGAGCATAACAACTGACTAATTTCGCTCTGGGTAACGGAAGACAAACCAGAGTGTTGTGAGTCTCGAAGCTCATTCCCAAGTGAATGAACGACTTGGACGGAGATAGATCCGACATCTTTTTGCTTACAATGAAACTGAGACGTCGGATTAATAGAAGCGGGCTCTGAACATCATTCTGAAGAACCGTTTTGTTGCCGTATCTCTGAAGAATGTTGTCCAAATAGGCCGACGTTACCGCAGACGAATGAGTCTGGAAATACACCATTACCGAGTTCATTATTCGAGTGAATGCCCAGGGTGCTAGATTGAGTCCGAAACACATCAATCCTTCAGATCTATGCTTGATGCATAGTCGTTCACCTGAATGCTCGCCCTTACTGATCGAATGGTCTCCATATAAAACTTTGGGGCCACGATCAGTTTGTTTATCCAGCTCAAATCTATTACTGGATGGAGTGAGCCGTCTGGCTTCGGTACCAAAAACAGATGACTGTAAAAACCCAGTGATTCCTGTTTTTTTACGACCTCTATTGCATTTTTCACCAAAAGAAATTTTACCTCTCATAGAAGAGAGTCTCTTTTTAAAGTGTTGGTCGGAAGATGAGTCCAGCGTGGACTTCGTGTTAACGGAGGTTACACTCGGAATGATAGCTTTAGGCCATCCGAGATAACCCCTCTGGCCCAGTGGTCCTCCTGTAATTGAAATCCAATTTTCCAGAAACCCTGACAGTCTTCCGCCAACAGGACCACAATAGAGGTCCTGACCATCACCTCCAGGATCTGCGAGGCCTATGGGAAGAGAAACTACATCCTCCCCATGCAGCGCCTCGTGCCGTCGACCAGGGGACATCCGACCGGTAGTCACGGCCAGACCCACGTCTCTTACCTGAGTCGCTATTTTGACGATCCCTAGGGTAACTACCTGAGGATTTCTTATATCCTCTAGAGGAGCTTCCTTTGGACGAACTTGGTCCTGAAGCTCCTACTTTACCCTTTTCTGCTGTATCAGTTTTTCTGGAAACTGACTTTAAAAGCTGAGTATCAGATGCTTTCTTAGTAAGCTGATCGTAGATGAACCAAAGAGATAGTCATCGGATACTGGAGCGACTCGAAGAGAGTTTTTCACCTTATCATCCACTAGGGATGATGATGCTAGGGCTGCATCACGTCTAATTAACTCTACATTAGCTACTGATAAGGCAGAGTTATACGTGGAATAAGCAATAGCCCTAGAAAGAACTCTTAATGAGGTACGAACGTCCTAAAATTCTATTCCACTGAGACATTGCACTAATGCTCTAGTAAGGTGATCTGTGTAAGATAAAGCATCTAGATTTGCTCTATTGGAATATATCGTTGTATCCATTGTGTCCGAGCGAATGGAAAAAGACGCAGGTAAGGACAAATCTAAGTTCTCAGCCTGTTCGTCCAAATGCAGAGGAACTCTTGAAATACCCTGACCTGCCATTTTAAATTTATTTCTATTATTAATAAACGGCAGATCCAGAGCACATGTAGATAAAAAACTGCTCTTCCTCGCCCCGAGGATAGATTGAGTATAGCGTCATTTAACAGCTCAAAAGTCCAAGACACATTACTGGACTGCACTGGGTAAACAGGAATATCTTCCTTAACCAGGCTGAAAAGGTCGGAATCTAATGACGCTAGCAGTTTTTTATTCTTTGTCACAGCATTCTGATCCGAAGGAACAACATCTGGAAGGTATTGATGAATAAAATCCATCGCTACGTTGTGTTGCTCCGAAAGGGAAAAATCCAATTCACTCAATTCCCTTTCACCATCCGATTGGATCAGATTTGATTCTCGGTCATCCCTATCTGAATGAGCAGAGGAATGAACCGACCCAGCTTCATCCGACAGTTCCACATCAGAAACTGTCGTAGGATGTTCCGGAGCCTGCTGGGATGCTGTGATGAGCTGCACTATTTGCGACAGTAAGTCTGTAACCGAGGACTGTGGAGCAGCAGTTCTTTGATGTTTAGCCGCTGGATGCTTCTGGGCTATTGGATGACATGACTTTCTTGATGACATTGAATCCTTCGCCGGCGATACAGGCTGGATCTCCTTAGTCACATAGCCAAGGTGCAGTCGTGTGTGCTTTGAAGACGAACTAAAAGCCGATAGACTAGCCGATCTTGGGAGCTTATTTGACAGAGCATCCCGGACAGTAGGCATTGACGTATGCTCCAACTGACGAACGTTCTGAACAACAACATCTGGCCCCAGATCTATGATCTAGGCCCTTGTCTTATTTCATTGAGTACTTTTGCCGCTAGCTCTATATTTGATTGCGACGATGGCAGCACACTTTCTGACGGCACCACTGATACATCCTCATGTTCTTGTTCCTCTGAAAAAGAAACTGAAAAACTAGAGTGACCTTGTGGTGAGAGAACAGGCATTGATCTCTCACCAATAACAACATACCGTGACACATGTCTCCAACTTTTGTCATCCCAATTGGCACAAACAGAACAAGAGCTAGTGCGAGAACAATGACTACAGCAAACATAATAAACATGAGAGTCAGAGGAAGACTTCCTCGACTAACAATTGGAGCAATAATCTTTCATTTTGCCAAAAATTACAAGCCAGCAGTTCTCGCAGTAACCCTCATAATAATCTGACAAAGATACATAGTACAATCCAATACAAAAATTTCGAAAAATAAATTCATAAAAAAAAAATTTTCGAAAAATTTTGATATGAGCCCAAGTTCCCAAATGGAACAACAATGAGCCCAAATGGATCACAAAAAAGCCTGAGTGCAAACAAAATTTTTTTTTCTTAATTCTCAAATTTAATGCTACACTACCAGAGTATAATAATATATCTGATCAAAGACCTAACATCATAATGACTAGGAAATTACTTACAGAAAGTAACCCTTGTCAATCTAAACAACATGCCATAAAAACCAGAAAGAAGACTCCAGGTACTGAACAACACGGCCCGAAGTCAGTAGTAACAGATTTTTAAACTATCCGATGTAAGACAGAATCTTCATCAGAAGAAACTGCGATACATCAGATGGTAGATGCAAGACCAAAAATGCCTAAACACCCAAAGGGTGAGGACGTAACCATGGGGATATACAGAATAAACATTCTGTAAACAAGTTAAACTCCCAAGAAATTTTCAAGAAAAAAAGGTCCGAAAGGTATGGGAGTTTAACAGGGGGGTATCAAAGAAGGAGAGGGACGAAACACTTAACAAACAGTGGCAATTTCATAGCAAGAATGATAACATCAGGCCCATGTCCCGAAATTAGGGAACATGAAATAATTTTCAATAAATATTGTAAGTTACAACCCTGAACACATCAAACCACTGTTTTTTCCTCTCATCCTCTTAATGCATCCTTGGATCCACCAAAATCACCATTACTTTGTGTCTGGCATCATAAAAACTGAGATTTACAAGCACAGAAGTCAGTTAGCTGTTACTGACAGAAGGGCCAAACAAACAATGAGGCTTGGCGCCAATTTCGGTACTTCCTTGACACTGCGCATGCACAGTAGACAAAAGTATGGAGGACCATAAAGGACATTATTTTTTTTGGTTTTGGATGCAAAATTTTGGGGATTTGGGGGGCAAAATTTGTGTTTGGCCCTGAATATTTTGGAGTTAGCACCAGCTAAGTCTGGGCCATTGGTTTACAGTATAAAAATATAAAGTCATTAATGCAATTAAACAAAGACAGATGAAATTTTGGCTTGAATTAGTATTTCTAGATTTTCCTACTAGTTCTTTGATCAAATTTTTTGTCAAAACTCTTTTCAAAGAAATAACCTCAACAGCTTAGTGCATCAAGATAATATTTTTTAAAAAATGTGTTTACATTTGACAATATGCCATTGAATTAAAGTCCAGACCGACCAAAAGGCCTCATAGAACAAGAGACTCCATGGGACCTCAGGCAGTCACCTGACCAAAATTGTTTAAAGAAGGATTTATTAGCATCTATGGCTAGTTAACACTACAGAGAAAGAAGTTATTTAATTATTTATAACCATGCTGTCCATGCCAGATGACTTTTTTCTAGTAGTGGGATGCCACCACAGAAATAATGCCCAGATTTTCAGTAATGCAAAACCAGGGAGTCCAAATATCAACCTAGGGACTTGACTTGAAAAAACTTGAAGGATGTTGTATACCAAATATCAAAAGATTCTCACTGGTGGTTATGGAGAAGAAGATTTTGAGAATATTACCAATTTTGCATTCTGTTAAATCCCCGCCTCCCGCCCCCCCCCCCCCCCAATAGGGAACATAAATATCAACCCAGGGACTTTATTTGAACAAACTGAATCTGAACCCTCTAAGAATGCTGTATATCAAATACCAAAAAATTCTGACTGTATCCCAAGAAGCAGATTTTTAAAGATTATTCCTCATATTGGACTAAGTTAAAATTCAGGCTTCAATAGGGAGCCCAAATATTAATCCACAGACTTGATTTGAACAAACTTAGATCTGACCTCCCTAAGGATGCTGTACACCAAATATCAAAAGATTCTGACTGGTGGATCTGAAGAAGATTTTTTAAAGATTATTCCTCATATTGCACTAAGTTAAAATTCAGGCTCTCTTGGAGACCGCAATTATTAACTGATGGACTTGAGTTGAGCAAATTGAACTCAACCCCTGTAAAGATTCTGCATGCCATATATTAAATGATTTTGACTGGTGTTTCTGGAGAAGAAGGGTTTTAAAGATTATTCGTCTTACTGGACTAAGTTAAAATTTGGGCTCCAATACAGAGCCTAAATATTAACCCAGAGACTTGGTTTGAACAAATTAGATCTGTCCCCCCTAAGGATGCTGTGTACAAAATATCAAAAGATTCTGGCTGGTGGATCTGAAGAAAATATTTTTAAAGATTATCCCCCATATTGTACTAAGTTTAAATTCGGGCCCCCTTAAGAAGCCCAGATATTAACCCTTTACCTAACACGAAAAGCAGACGACACTTGCAGAAAAAATTCTTGAATAACTATTTTTTTTCATTTTTGTCTCAAAAACATAGGTTATGACCCCTTGTTGGAACGAGCTTGACGAGCTTGTTCCAACGAGGGGTCATAACCTATGTTTTTGAGACAAAAAATGAAAAAACAATAAAAATTAATTTGCGATTTTTGAGAATAGCGCTGGCCGGTTTTGGCTGTTACGTTGGGTAAAGGGTTAACTAAGGGACTTGATTTGAACAAACTTGAATCTGATCCTTGTACCAATGATATATACAAAACATTAAAAGATTCTGACTGGTGGTACTGAAGAAGAAGATTTTTTAAAATTATTTTCCATTTTGCCTTAAGTTAAAATTTGGGCTCCTGTAAGTGGCTTCATTTTAACAAACTTGTATCTGACCCCCCCTATGGATGCCGTATGCCTAATATCAAAGATTCTGATCCATGGTTCTGGAGAAGAAATTTTTTTTCATTTTTGCAAATATTGAGACTCCGCATTTTTTGGATGTCCCGCCCCTACAGAACACCTCGATACAACCAATGGCAATTTCTTTTTACCATTCCATTCTAATGGTCCTAAGGATGCTTCATTCCAAATAACAGTTTTCTGTTCTGTGTGGTTTGGGAAATATGGGCATTTGAAAGTATTTCTATTTTTAGCTCTTGGGGTTTTCATGGGGACACACGAAACAATTTTTTTTGCATGAATCAAGTACTTATGACTTAATAATACCTACCAAATACCAAATTTGGTTCAAATTGGACAATCGGTTCAGAAAATAGAAATTTTGGGTGGGGCCAAAAACCTTGCCCCCTCCCATTACAAAGGCAAATATTGCTCCATGAACTTCATTTGAACAAATTGGATTCTATGTCTCAAAAGGTAGTTCCATACCAAATATCAAGTCATTGTATCCACTGGTTCATTAGAAGATTTAAAAAAAAATTTGGAGCATTTTCCTCCACCCCGCTACCCCCCCCCCCACCACCCCCACACCCCCACCCCCACCCCCACCCCCCCCCCCACCCCCCCATCTCCCTATGCGGCATGGCAAGTTTACTTGAACAAACTTGAACTGATATATGATAAGGAACATGCATATCAAATTTGGTTCAATTCATCCCAGTGGTTTATGAGAAGAAGTTGATAATGTAAAGTTCACGTCGGATGGACGACAGACAACTGACGATGGACAGAAAGTGATCACTTAAGCTCCCCCGACTTTCAGTCAGGCGAGCTAAAAAATTAATGGGGCCTACTACAGCAGTGTTGGGGCCTATTATCTTTTAACTTAATAATTATATGTTATTTTTATGAGGCCAACCAAATGGTCCCATAAATAAATTTCTTGGGCTGATCACAATGCCTATCAGTCTCAGCCACAACCAAATGCAAGTCTTGTCACTGCACTGAAACATCTAATTTTATCGCCGAAATACCTCATAATAGCCCATCCTGGAAAAAGAAAAATACACATAGGCCATAAACGCATGCAAATTTTCTTGTGGGTTAACTAACCATCTGATCACTTTAATTAATATTTGTCTTCCTACACATTTGCTATTTGTAAACATGGAGCATGTTGTTGAAAATTTCAAAGTGAATTACGATCATCTGTTTATTTCCCAAACCCCTGTGATCTTTTCCATACAGCCACTCACACAAACCAAAGTACTATTAAATTTGGTGAACAGTGGTTCAGGAGACAGTCGAGAGGTAAAAACTAACTCACAACAATCATGATGTGTATGGCAAAGAATGGGAGATGTTCCTCTCAAAAATGCCTTTCATTACAAATATATAATACAAACCACAGTGTGCTAAAACATCTTGTACAAAAGTCAGAAATCCCAGCCCCTCAGATGATGCGAACTAGAGGTGTGACTGCCGCAGATGGGCCTGTCTATTCCCCCTGCCAGCCCCACTGCTATGATTATTCTAAGACGAAGAGGGCCACAACTCTGGTAAAAAAAGTCTGATCAAACTTACAATCGCAGGTGCACAGGTTCCCATGGAAGTGAACATCCATACAGAGTTTCATAGGAATCGACCCATAAACAGCCGAGAAAATCTCCGGACAAAATTCAGGCATTCTAAGACAAAAAGGGGCATAACTCTGGCAAAAAAAAAAGTTCAATCATAATTATAATCGCTGGTGCACAGTTTCCCATGATAGTGAACATCCACACCAAGTTTCAAAGGAATTGACCAATAAACATCCGAGAAAATCTCCGGACAAAATTAATTATTCTGAGATGAAAAGGGGCACAACTCTGGCAAAAAAGTCCGATCAAAACTATAATCGCTGGTGCACAGTTTCCCATGGTAGTGAACATCCACACCAAGTTTCAAAGGAATCAACCAATAAAAATCTGAAAAAATCTCCAGACAAAATTCAGGCATTCTAAGATGAAAAGGGTCATAACTCTGGCAAAAAAATTCCGATCACAACTATAATTGCTAGTGTGCAGGTTCCCATGGTAGTGAACATCCCTACCAAGTTTCAAAAGAATCGACCCACAAACATTCAAGAAAATCTCTGGACAAAATTAACTAGAGATGGTCCTAAGAAGAAAAAAAATCCAATATGGCCACCAGTTGGCAATCTTGAATCTGATCAGGAAAAAGATTATGTCATGCATGCTCCTCATCATGTTGATCATTTTGGTGAAGTTTCCTGAAAGTGCAACTAAAACTGTGTAGTTCACTCCACAAGTATTTTTCAAAATCCAATATGGCCTCTAGTCGACCATCTTGAATCCGATCTAGAAAAAATTTATGTCATGCACTACTCCTCATCATGTTGATCAATTTATATTGAGTTTCATGAAAATGCAGCAAAAACTGTAGAAGTTCGCTCCACAAGTATTTTGCAAAATCCAATATGGCCACCAGTCGGCCATCTTGAATCCGATCTGGAAAAAAATTATGTCACGCACTTTCCCTCATCATGTTGATCATTTTGTGAAGTTTCATGAAAAGGTGACTAAAACTGTGGAAGTTGTTCGCTCCACAAGTTTACATGTGCAATGGACTGACGACGATGACAGACCGACAGACAAGTTGACTCCTATATACCCACCAAAACTTCGTTTTGTGGGGGTATAATTATTCTACAATGAAAAGGGGCATAACTCTGGCAAAAGAAGTCCGATCAAAACTATAATCGCTGGTGCACAGGTTCCCATGGTAGTAAATATCCATACCCGGTTTCAAAGGAAAAATTTCTATGACAATGGCCCAAAAACGTCTGAGAAAATCTCTAGACAAAATTATGTCTATGGGTGGATGGATAGATGGATGGATGGACGGACGGATGGACAGACAAGGTGATTCCAGTATACCCCACCTTGATGTGGGGGTATAATAACAGGACCTAAAGAATGTTGTCTCCACAAATAACTATGGCCATATCCATGGAAATATAAATTTTATAGTAAATTTCCTTTCTTATTATACATACCGCAATTGTTTACTACAGGCTTGCACTACAGTGGAAGACCCTAACTTGGATAAAATACTCTCTATTTTAATCTTTCCCAAGAGAGTTGGGAAAGAAAAGTGGTGTAAAAAAACACCACGAAAAAATAAGCCAAAACTGGGTCGAGCGCCATCGGCAATGCTCTTCCCTTAGTACAATTCCATGACTTCCGTTAACCAGTGTGCAATCAATTAATCATTCTTTTGAGTCTGCCAACATAGGAGTTATGTGATCAGCGGGGAGGAAGAATTCTTACCCGAATAAGAAGACAGGAGGGCCTCCATGTAAACAATTGTGGTAGGTATAATAAGAAAGGAAATTTACTATAAAATTTATATCTCTTATCAACCTACCTTACAATTGTTTACTACAGGCTGAATAGACAATAGGATGGAGAGAATCACATAACCAACCCGCACATAACTCAATTGCACTGGAACCGTGGACATAGGACGAGATCCCTAGTCCTATCAAACCATAGCATCACAAACATTAGTAAAAGACAATGAGAGATGAGGCGTATGGTGATGTGAGACGCATAGGCACAAAGGGTAGTAACAGCACAGAGCTGGAACTGACCTTGTAAGAAGCTGAATGGCTGGGATAGACAACAGCCTGAGCAGAAGAAAGAGGGCCCGTAGAACAAAGGTCCTCTGCCTGCTCCTGCAACTGTCGCAGATAAGTGGAGAAGGTAGCATTTCTCCAGTGGGCTGCCAGAATAACATCCGACAACATGACGGAGTTAGTATAATCCCCGAGAAGTAGACAATGCACGCACCTCGTGGCAGAAAAGCGATTGGTAATACAATCGCCAGTCGCTAGATGAGCCGAAGCTGCACGAATAGCAAGACAAATCCCTCGAGAAATGGATTGAGGAGAGATCATCGTCGACCAGGAATAAGGGACAGAAAATCCATCATACCCTTCCAAATGAACAGAAGGAAGAGTCCCAATACTGATAGTCCCGATACTGATAGGAGGTGGAGTAGTTTCCAGTATCTGATTCTTGGCCAGAAAGGAGCAATCACAGGTAAACATAACACTGGTGGGAGAGCTCCAGAAAAAGGCCAGGTCAACCGAGAGGGAGTGAAGCTCACTAACCTGTCTGGCTGAGGCAAAAGCCATCAGAAAAGCCGTCTTGTATGTGAGAAAATGCATATTCACCTGGGATAAAAGCTCGAACGGCACCCCACAAGCAAAACAGCACCCAAGAAAGATTCCATCTTGGGGTAAGCTGCAAAGTCCTAGGCCTTTTCAAGGAAAAGTGCTGAAAAAAGCTTGGAGAGGCATGGAGTAGTGCCGATACGATGCTGTCCCATATACAAAAAGGTCTCCGAAGCATGGACCTGCACCCATTGATGGAAGACCCCCAGAAGACCCCCAGAATCAAACATATACCAGAAACTCTGCAATCTGTGTTATCAAAGGAGTGACAGAAGCAACAGACTGAGTGATCCGCACACCATCGACAGAAGACCTTCCACGTAGCCGCAGAGGCTAAACTTGAAGAAGAAAAGCAACTCCACTGCACATCTCGAAAAAACCACTACGGAGGAGACAGGACCTGACAAAAGACATGCATGAAGGCACAATGAAGTCGGGTCGACGTGAAACCTCCTCGGGAGACCTTGGCAAAGAAGGTTGCGATGTAGATGGAGACATGCCGGAACCGCCCCTAACAGAGAGCGGAGCAGAGTGATCCACACCCACTGAGGCGACAGGGGTGCGATCGAAATGATTCGACAACTGCAGGTTCGTATCTGGGCTAGAACCTGAGGCGGAATCGGAACCGGCAGGAAGGCGTAGCCGACAAGATCGTTCCAAACGAGGGACAGAGCGTCCATGGCAAAAGCCAGAGCATCTGAACACGGGGACACGAAAGTGTCCACCTGATGGTTCCAATGAGTCACAAAGAGATCGATGTGGGGAAGACCCCAGAGATCGCAAAGAGACTGGAACACCACCATGTGGAGCATCCACTCGGTGAAAAAGAACCTGCCCCGTCGGGACAGAGAGTCGGCTAGGACGTTCAGACGACCGGGAAAGGGACGAACCACCACCCCATCTTTGACATCCTGAGCGAGCAGTAGAAGATCCCGAATCAATTCGTACATGGCAACATAGTGCGTGCTGCCCTGGTTCCGAATGTAAACAACCATTGTCGAATTGTCGGACAATAGAAGGACCTGACAATTCGAAAGGCGGGGGATTCACTGCCGGAAACTCAGAAGAAGAGCAAGAAGCTCCTTCTGGTTGACGTGAAGAGCTGCTAGATCCTGGTCCCATGACCCGTGAAGGAAAAGACCTAGAGGATCCAACGTCACACTCCATCCGAGATCACTGGCGACTGCCATCAGAACACGATTGGACCTGGGGAAGTCAAACGGAACTCCCTGCATAATCCACTGAACATCTGTCAGGGGAAATGGTGACAAGGAAGAGACTCCAGTAACTGAAGCACCAGATCCAGAGGATCGACATTCGGCCTCCAACGACTGAGCAGAAAGTGTTGGAGAGGTCAGACATGCAGCCGACCCGGAGGAATGAGATCCGTCACCGAACCACAGAGACCAAGCAGCCGGGGAAGACCCCGAGCTGTTGCGGATGTAGACTGGGCAGAGTCAGGGCAAAAGGCTGAGGAAAGCACAGCCCTTGCCTGGGAAACTGCCACCGTATCCTAGCTGAGTATGGAAGCCCATCCCAGATGACAAAACGACGGAGAAGGGACCAGGTCCGACTTCTTACCGGTGACTCTGAACCCTAGTGACGTGAGCAGGCTCAACAGTGTGATGACATCCGATTCCAGAATGGCAGCATTGGAAAGCCTCTGGAGGATATCGACTAGATATGTCGAAGAAGACACCCTGGACTGTGTGCGATGTAAGACTAACATATGCAACATCAGATGGGTGAAGGCCCAAGGATCCAGGTTGAGGCCAAGGGCATGGCCTTGAACTGGAAAACATCCTGGGGAATGGAGCGGTGGACCGACCTGAAAGTCTCCATGCTGAACTGAGGAGCAATGATAGACTGGGTCAGGAGACTCAGACCGATAACCTGTCGGAGTCAGCTGTCCTTCTTTGGCACCAAGAACAGGCAGAAATAAAATCCCACTGAAAGAATGTTCTTGATAACCTGGATCGCCCCCTTTGACAGGAGATTGCCTATCTCCGTGATCAAAAGTTCCCAACGTGTAACGTTGAAAGGGATTTGTATTGGAAGCAGGGACCAGCCGTGAGGGCGACTAGGGCGATTATGTCGCCCTTCTAAGCCCAAAGTCGCCTAGAAAAATAGTCGGGGCGATTACAAGTCGCCCTCTAAAAATTGGCCTAAATGAGAAAAGACTGAACTGAGTGATGCGAGGTTTACATGAAAGCGAGTATTTTCAAAAATCGAATGTGCTCGAGTGAGATAAATGGGCATTTTAATTTGTCAAATAAACGTCCATTTATTTGAAATCACACGACAATCAATTGTCCATTGTCGCTTTTGGCGGATTTTTTTATTTCTATTTTGTTGCGTTCCAGTCGGAGCTTCAAGTGTCGAAACGAAAATAGGTGACTTACGCGACTCAACAAAACAACCCAGTTTGAAAGTAGGTTACGTCGCTTAGGATGCCGAAAATGTATACACAACGGACGTATTTTATAACACATTATTTTCATTTCGATTTGCTGGCGACTGTTAACTGTTGGGCTGTCTATTCCCAGAAAAACACGAATGGAATTGAAACACATGAAAAAAAGCTTTAGTGATGTCAAGAAAAACCTTTGTACAGGACACAAGTGTGCATGTGGACGATCTTGAAAATGGGTCCTCCTAAACATCGGAATGACATGAAATGACGCGGAATGACACCGGAATGCCATAAAAATGATGCGGAATGACATTTCTTTTACAAAATACTCGACCCCAGAATGTATTTTGTTTATTAACTAACAAAGTACCTCCCAAGCAACCTTCTTACATCTGGTCCTGTTCACACTTTCAGACTTAGGAAATTATTAGCTCAGTAGACTTTGTTGAAAGGCAACCACAGGAGGGTGATGGGGGATTGGCACGCAGAAGAGGTGAGGGGTCATGAAGAAGGTAGCAGTGGGGGATTTTCAGTCAATAATTACATTGTGATTTTTTAACCTGGCACAGATGCATCATAGACAACTGGACCTGGATTATTTGTATGTTAATGGAGGACCGCAAATTGAAAATATGAAGGGGTGGCGGGGGTGGTACATGAATATTCTTAATTTTCCCCATTTGCCTATGAAGTCTCCCTACATGACTGCAGTCTCCCTATTTTTTCTGGAGGGAGACTTGAAGTCTCCCTAAAATTCCCCCCTAGGCTGGTCCCTGATTGGAAGAGGCACTCTCGACTGAGTGGAATGCCTCAACCTGGAACAAATTTGAGGTGACTACTGCCGACGCCTACTCTTACCTGTGAGTGAGTAGAAGTGGGGGGCAGGAGGATCAGCCCTTAGCTTCGCAGAGGAAGCAGAAGGGTACTTGTTAGGCTATTGGACGGTCCCTGCCTTCAACAGAAGACTGATCAAGCTAAAGAACCCACAGCTGATCTATGGAATGACATAGGGAGTCATCCCGGACCGTCGCCACGGAACCATGGAATAGTAGCGGACCCGCCGATAGAGGCAGATCGAAGAGCAGTGCACTGCCCCTCAAGAAGGGAACAGCATGTGTCCAGCACAGCGTCCCTGTGAACTAATTCCAAGTTAACCGTGTTACAGGCATGTGTGTGAGAAGATGCATGAGCGCCTTCGTCGTCAAACTTATCTGGGAGCAGATAAACAGAGACGATGTGATCGAAGAGAGAAAGCATTTCAGCATCTCTCCCGATAAGCCCAATATGGACTCCAGAGTCTCCATATGAAATATGGCCGGTTAGTTGGGAGTTGGAGTCCCGATCCAAGATCATCAAAGTCTGGCAGATTGATGGAATGGCGGAATCGTAGGAACGATAATGCACCGGAGGCAAAAAAGTGTCAACCCTGATGAAGAATGACGTCTTCATAGCCTTGGAACTCAGCTTAGAGTCCAAAGCTGTAAAAGCTTCAACCACCTGTACCGACAGGCACGGTAGAAGGCGCCCAGAAGCAGGTTGCTCCACAGGCTGTAGGCGTGCGACGGAAACGCCACAGAGCTCATGGTGACCCTACCATGAACATCTGAATCCAAAGAGAAAAACTGAGGTACTCGACAGCTGAGAGACCACAGTAGAAGGTTCGGCCGGCAGCCCCTTCCAACTTCGCCAGTTGAAGTCAGGGAAGGTTGAGGCCAATACCCCATGTCTACACTACCAGACATCTCTGCAGACCCCTGCAGGGATAAAACTGCTATGCTCAACAACGGAGAGGACACAACAGGGGGTTCGGTCGGCAGCCACTTCCGACTTTGCCGAGTTGAAGTCAGGGAAGGCTGAGGCCGATATCCCACGTCTACACTACCAGACACCTCTGCAGACCCCTGCAGGGATAAAACGGCTGTTCTTAATGGCTGAGAGAACACAGCAGGGGGTTCGGTCAGCAGTCATTTCCGACTTCGCAGAGTTGAGGTCAGGGAAGGCTGAGGCCGATACCCCACATCCACACTACAGACATCACTGCAGACCCCTGCAGGGATAAGCCGAGGCCGCTAAAACGGTGACCGATGATGTTGTAGATGGAACAGCAGTAGCAGCAGATACGATGGGAGCTGCTGAAACTGGCGGAAAAGGGGAGAGAGCAACCTAGCTCAGCCTCCAAAGGAGGAGTCACAACCCTAGTGACAGCCTCAGATGTCGACTGGAGAGGGTCATAGTCCCGGAACCAGGCATCTCTTCACCAGACATCCAACAGCTCCTGCAGTATCCACCACAGTAAAAAACTGCACATCCCCCACGGAGGGAGTATAACTATCAGCAGACCTGGTCGTGTCGGGAGGCCCTGAAAAGACAGCGTTCCCCCCCCCCCCCCCCTTGCAGGTGCGGGAGGAACAGCCATGAGAACACACCAAAAGCAAGGGCAAAAGAACCTAACTGAACATAACAGAGGTGAGAGCAGTAGAAGAAAAAGGTGAACTCAACAGATATAGAAAGTAGAAGAACATCCCCAACTACGAAAGAAAGGTGGCAGAAAAAAGAACCGGTGGGTACACAACAGAACCCAGATGGCCGACAGGGACCTAAAAAACAGAAATTCAGCCCTCAACAGAGTGAAGAAATCCTGTCCATACAGTCCCTCATTGACACCTAACTCCAATAATAATATTAAAATTTATCAACCGAAAAATTTTATGTCCGAACCGTGTTGAAACGATGTCGAAAATCAGAGCAAAATCAGAATATATAAATAAAATTCAATAAAATGTGGATGAAAATATTAATGAGAATATATAAAACACAGTCCTATTATTATATGATCTTCAGATCCATAATTCCAGTCACAGGAAAACCATTATCGACAAGTTGAATTATCACTGTTTCGTAATACAAAAAGGAGACACATCCTCCACGTGTCTCGGACAAAAAAAAAGAATGATTAATTGATGACTGCTTGCGCACTGGTTAATGGAAGTTGTGGAATTGTACTAAGAGAAGAGCGTCCCCTACAGGGTGTGCGCCAATGGTGCTCAACCCAGTTTGGGCTTATTTTTTTGTGGTGTTTTTTTACACCACTTTTCTTTCCCAACTCTCTTGGGAAAGATTAAAATAGAGAGTATTTTATCCGAGTTAGGGTCTTACACTGTAGAGCAAGCCTGTAGTAAACAATTGTAAGGTAGGTTGATAAGAAATTAGCACAGAAACATTTCCAATATTTTAGATTCTACTTCCTTCCAATGAACTTAATGTCTCAAAAGTCAAATCAGTGTGAACGTGAATCCTTTCTTATCTGACAAATAATATGCACAAATACCACTTGAGTGAAGCACACAAACACTATTTATTTATTGGTGTTTAGGGTCACATACTTATGCACAATGGCTAATCATGACCGTGACAGTTTTACAGGTGGAGGAAGCCGGAGTACCCGAAGAGAACCACCAAGCAACAACAAGCAACTGCCAGCTCCCCAACATCGTAACTCCACACTGCAGCACAGGCAGGGTTAGATTGGTTGAAGACATGCGCACCATCGACGTGCAGTATGCCTTAGTACACGGCGTCATCGTGCCCCCATGTGGACAATTGGGGTTAAGTACTTTGCCCAAGGACACAACGCAGGAGTCCGAATCGATTGCTCAGACGGTCACCCATCCGAGGATTAACCGGGCTCGACGTTGCTTACCTTCGGTGAGCTGACGAGAACCGGTTACCACAATGCCCCCGCGTCCCCACACAGACACTACTGGTGAAATGATCACCCTACATTTTTTTTGGTGCGGGAAAATGTTTAAGGTGGAAACTACATTCACATCCACAACAGTACATTTATAATCCTAATTAGGCTAATTTTTAACACAGAAGAATCATTATTGACACTGACAGTGACTGAAATTCTGTTTGTTATATAGTCTTAGGCTGAAATAAACAATGAGACTGGAAAGCCAGTCTTCTTGACTCAAGTCAAGGTAAAATGTTGCATTCATAAATTGAGTTTGCTGTGTTGAAACATTATCACTAACGTTGTGGGTTGTTATTATAATTTGTCACATAATTAAAGTTTGTCCATACATGTCTGAATTTCATTTATAAACAGAGTTCTATATTTTATAGAGAAAGTACAGTGGAACCCCGTTAATTGAATAGTCACTTTGCTAATGAAAATTATTCAATTAACATTAGTATTCTATTAACAGGGATTGTGTCACTTTCCTGTATTCTAAAGATAAACTTAGCATTTATTCTATTATATCTTGTTTGAAAGAGCTCCATGAGCTCTGTCAAACAAGATATAATAGATTAAATGCCTGCAATGAATGTTGAGGCCAAATAGGTCTCCAAACAGAGGAAAACTGGGGAGAGTCAGGGTAATTTCTCGACAGGATACAAGATTTTTTATTCAATTAACAGGAGCTTCTTCTATAACCTATATTCAATTAGCAGGTCAATTTTGTACTGGAGGTATGGTAAATGGTTTTGTGTTGGGAAATTATATTCAATTAACAGGGTTATTCAGTTAAGAAATATCCAATTAAGTGGGCTCTACTGTACTTGTATTCAGCATGTGAAAAGGTTGCTGACTTATTCAATGAATGCTAAGAATTAGTTTTCAATGTGCAACTGGCCTTGGAGAAAATTAAAACTTTGGGTGAAAAGTATAAATCTTTGTTTACATGATAAAATGAATCTCAAACTCATCCCATACAATATGTAAAATATGAACATTGTGCTCCAAATTTTGTAAATCTCGGCACAAATTGAATGCAGTGAACTCGGTACATATTTTACATTTTCACATATGAGTTGGGGACTCATTAGAGATTCTCTATTTAACAAACAATTTATTTTGTTTCTTGCATGATTATATATCCTCTCAGCTAAATAAAAAAAACAGAATAATTTTCAAAAAACAAAATACTATATAAAATATGTTTATTATATAATTCATCAAATTTTCACAAAAGAAAATTTTTAATCTCTTTCTATAACTTATATACAGAATATATGCACACATTTCCTGCTGATACGAACATTAAGAATTATTTAAAAAAAAAGAGAACTCTATAACATAATGACCGTTTGCAAAGACCAAAACTGCAACATAATTATGTAATTGGTTAAAGATTTAAATAAAAAAAAAAGCAGCAATGACTTTTGGTCATGAAGTTTGTTATTTCCAGTAAATTAATTCCACTTAACAAAATGGCAACTATTCTGAACGGTAAATAAAATCACAAAATTTTTCAATTTTTTTTTTCCATCCAAACATACCCATAATTATAAAATCAGTTTGAATAAGTCTGTCAAGCACTAAACTAGGTTTAGTAAATGTTGCACAATGAAAAATGATAAAACACTGGCACAAGAAAATCATGTTAAGGCTAAAAAAAAATTGTGTTTTGATTCTCAGGGAATCCCTCATTAAATTTGAACCCCCTAATTGGACATTTTTATTGCCTTTGAGTGTCTTCCAATATTAGTACAAACTCAGGGAGACCCGAAATTTTTTACATTTTTTGATTGATGCATCTTTAGTTGCATCTCTAATATGTTCGCCTTGTGACAGTTTATGGGAAAGTGCCTGTAGGCACTCTCCCATAAATTGTAACAAGGTAAATCCCCATAGATTAAATACTTTTACTTCAAAGATAATATGGAGAGCATCGAAATATGAAGCCTTTGAATTGCAGTACCTACAGTCTGTTTTTAGAAGAATGTTTTATTTTTCAAATTAAAAATGAATTTATATGTATAAATATGCACTTTCTATATTTCTGTGTGTAAAAAGACAGCCAAAATCCTCTCCATGCTTGCTAACTTTTTGCAAAAGAAAAATAAACTAAAAATAAAACCCTCCCTCCCTCCCGGTAATTAATTAATTTATTTTGTTTGGCCTAAGTAGATGGGTGTCTCCAAATACTCACAATTGACTGGGTGCAATCTGAACAATCCAGGCCATAGGCACTATCATTTCCAGTAGAGTTACTATAGCACTTCTTACATGACAGATCACCAAAGAGCTTTGAATACAACGAGGGAGCAAACACACCTGAAAAAAATGAACAATACAACTTGCCTGCTGGAAGGAACATCACAAAAATCATTGCCACTGAAACTACCCAAGATGGTGCCAAGTCCATCAATGTGGGAACTCCTCCCAATCCACGGTGTCTGATGAAATGAAAGCTGTTACACTGCAACTACATGCACAGCGTTCACTTCACCAAATATCATGGTGTTTACCTACCCAGAAAACAAATAATACTCTACCAACTTTCCAATCTCGGTACTTGTTTTTTGTCTATATTAACTAAAATAGGTCATAAATATTCAATTTGCACTGCAACGAAAAATGTCCACATCATTAACATCTTCGTTTCCCACAGACATTATTAGTTATCCTTATGTTTTCCAGGGTGTATGGGAATTTACGATGTATTGCACGTTACTAAACATTCATACAAAAATTTATTCAAATCCGAACTTTCATATAGAAGTTCTGTACAAAAAACTGATTACACCCAAGTTCGGAACAAAATGGCCACTGGCGGCCATCATGAATTTTGGACCAAACCCCAAAACACATATTCTGGTCTCGCAATGATAACAAAGATACCCAAGAAGTTTCGTGAAGATCGGTTCATAAATACGGCTTTTAGTCCGAGGTGCATTAATGCATGGGACAGATGGACAGATTTTTGGTACAAAATTTCCCACATTCGAACTTGACCTTAACTCACTTAACAGGAGGTATTGATAAAAGTAATCAATATATGAAATTTCATCGAAATCGGTTGATTTTAAGGAAGTTAGAGTCTGGAAACCATCAGCGAATAAAATTTCTGCAACCTAAATAAATATGCGCAGAAAATGCCCATATTCGAACTTAGATCCACAATTTATGAAAGTGATCTACTACCCAAATTTCATCGAAATCTGGTCACTGTAAGGAAAGTTAGAGTCTGGAAATGAAAAATACGGAAGGACTGAAGGACACCCCTTATTTAACATCTCCCATTTTTTTCAAAAAGCGGGAGACAAAAATGGGTACTTTTTTTTAGCCATATAGCCTGCTATTGAGTATTCTTGTTTTTACACCATGGTTAACCACACTGTAAAAAAAGCTACTGTGGATTACAAGTTACACTGTACCTTTCAGCCAATCAAAATGCAGTATTTTGTTTCATTTGAAAATAACAAAGTATATTCTTTAAGTGATTGTGATTGCAAGGCATCGTGAGCTTGAAAACCTACGAGAATATTTTTTTGTTTAAGACACTTTTCTACCTGTGACCAATAAGCATTTCAGCAAACCAGCCCTACAGAGTTGGTGGGTCCACCCAATTTGAAAAAGCGAAGAGCTGTACAGACCAGCCTGGAAAATCTGCAAACAAACCATGCAACAACTCCTGAAATCTTTATTCACACTACAAGTCTAATCAGGCATGAAAATGTTATTCATCCAAGAAAGCTAAAATGAGTAGAAACTTCTATATTTGTGTAAATCATCAGATAAAACACAAAACCAAAAGAAATGGATGCCCAAAGCAATATATTAATGTATATTTTATTTCTTTTAAGTTACAGGGAAATGGTCTGGGAGAAATAAAAATTGCATCAACACCTTTGTCCTGCATGATTTATTCAGATACAAAATGTTAAAAGTGAAGATTTTGTATCTATCAATATAGATCGAGATGACCATGGGATTATTTTTTTTTCAGATTCCACAACCTGAAGGGGACAGACAAATCTGTACTACTCCAAAGTGTATATTCTTGCGATATATATGTTTATTGCGAAGGGAAGGTATTATTTCTAGAGTTGTTGCAAATATTCGATTAAACCGACTACCCATCGTTCAATGCATAATTTATTAGTATTTTCCTTAGTCACATAATCAGTAAATTTTTACTTCCTTTAAATGCGTAGCTACTGAACACACAATTGATAAAAAGAATTATTAATTCATTAAGTGTGTGATATGTCATTCATCCATTTTATTCTGGATGAATGATTTTCAAAAATGACAATGTATTCCAAAATTTCAGGCCTTAAACATGTACAGAAGTCAAGATGAGACGTTGCCATATAATTCAGATTTTCTTTCAGTTCAACTTGTATACCAGTAACAAAGTGCTCTAATGACTCTTGTTCACAGCAGATACAGTGAATTCTTAAAACACACACATACGTAACATGCCAGAATTAATAAAAATGAAAGTTAAAAAATTTATAGTAATTTATATATTTTTTATACTTACCAATGACCCAGACATAGCTGGTGCTAACTCTTAAAAATCTAGGGCCAAACACAAATTTTGCCCCCCAATCCCCAAAATTTGCATCTAAAACCAAAGAAATCATGTCCTGAATGGCCCTCCATACTTCGCCTCTACTGCGCATGCGCAGTGTCAAGGAGGTCCCGGAATTTGCGCCATTTATCATTCTTACAACCAGTGCCTGGTCAGCGCTATGTACTCAGCGGGGAGGTAGAGTTCCCAACTCCTGGGAGGGCCATCCCCGTCTGGGTCATTGGTAAGTATAAAAAATATATAAATTACTATAAATTTTTTAACATTTTTATACTGTACCAATGACCCAGACATAGCTGAATAGTAAACAGGCTGGAGGGCCTAGGACATAGAGGACAATCCAATAAGCTTAACTATATAAAATAGAGTCATCCCCTCGAGGAGAAAAGGAGTATTAGGCTTTACATGTATCTTTCTTATTTATGATAAATTAGAAAGACACAACACCCTCCATAATTGCGCATCATAACATTCATGTTCTCTATTAACATCCCGTATAATCCTTATACTAATTATATTTAAAGTAAGCCAATAAATAAAGTTAGTCCAGAGAATTGAGACTCTTTATACTCTCTTAAAAGTGTCCGAGGATTGTATATTAACTCCCGTTTGACACGAGACATATACAAATGCTATACTTTAAAAATATGACATGAATGAATTTTTTAAACATTAACTTCACTATAAAACCATCCCGGTAACAACTCAGAATTACTGACTCCGGGGGAGGTATCCCCTTGTTTTCACTATAAAACAGGTGACCCAAGGGAACACCCTCCCCCCCCTTCCCCTTGCCCTGGGTCAAATAGCCCAGAGCGAAGAGGGCAGCAGGACGGAGTCACTGCCTGAACAGAAAGCCTGCATAACTATAGTTGCAACTGTTTAGTGAATGACATTCTGAGCAGCAGATAATGGACCTAAACAAAGCAGGTCCCCAGAAATGGACTCAATATTTCTGAGATAAAAATTCGTGAATGTGGATGGCTGAGACCAATATGCAGCCTTCATTAAATCTGTAATAGCAACACTATTTGCATAAGCCTAAGATGTAGAAAGAGCTGTTACTTAAGGCCATACAAAGTTGATTGTCTGTTTCTCAGGCTATTTTTTCCAAAAACGCATGCGGGCGGGCGGGTTTTTTTTTTTATTTTTATTTTCTTCCAGAGAGGTTGTTTGTGGTAATTTGACCCCCACCCAAACGCCTGGTGGACCATGCAAAATTTCGCAAATATATTGGTTATTCACCACAGGGGTGTTGGGTCGTAAATGAAGTGGGGTTTGAATGTTTGTTTTTTCAGTGAAACATGAAAATTATAACACAGGACGAAAGTCACGAAATGCCTCGTGAGTGAAACGTCTCAGGTTGAAACGTCTCTGGGACAAATCAAATGTCGAAGTGCCAACTTTCAGAGATTTTTTTTACCAAAAAAAAAAAATCCTTTCACAACCTGCCTAATAAAATCGTGAATCGCAATTTTTCCCCATTATATTCAAAATTATCACAACCCATTTCAACGGGCAGTTCATCCATAAATCATATTTTTTTGAAATCTGAAAATGAAATACAAAACGAATGTTTGCGTGTTTTTATTAACCAATTCGACCGCACATACCTGCCTATATGCGATTTATTTTCAACTATGACTGTTACTTTTATATCAAGCAACGGTTACTATTAGTTATCCAATTATACTGCATCTCAAATGCATTTATTCAAATTAACTGGGAAACTCGTAACGGTTTCAAATAACAGTACACAAATTCCCAATGACGGCCATTTACAATACAAATGTTACTAAAAATAAATGCCAGGAGACTGTGTTCCATTCAACAGAGCACCTGACTTTGCAGACTTTCTGAGGGTTGGTGCGAATCAAACGTGGTGCGAATCGACCATTCCCCTTTGTGACTGTTTGTTGTCAGACTGAAAGACACCTTCCTTCTTGCTGTCATTATGACTTACCTTTTACAAAATAAAACACTTTCTGTTGTGAATATTGCTAGAACCCACCCACTTCATTAAGGTATGATGTAGAAAAAGCTTGAAGTGTGTTAATTTAAAATTTGCGAACGCATCGATATCGATTTACCGAAATGAGCACAATATCTCAAATTTTTTGAAGATTTTTTTTTGTGTCATAAAAAGGTTGCATGCGCACCAAAAATGACCATGCGCGCGGGCCTGAGAAACAGAGGTTCTTTTTTTGATGGCCTAATGAGCCGAAATCTTACGCACAGACTGCTGAGTTGAAGATAGATTATCATAAGCAGTACGGATAGTTAACTGAATCCATCTAGCCATAGAATGGACCGTAATGTCCTTTCTATAAGGCATAAGAGACAGAAAGAAGCGTTTACGTCCCTTTCTGATAAACTGAGATCTTGTTTATAAATACATAAAGCTCTAACCAGACAGAGTAAAGGCCTGTGCCCGTCTGAAGACGGAAGGGCCTTAATAACAATAGGTTCCAGATATTATTAGGAGCCCGATTCTTAGCCAAAAATCCAACATTAGTAGTAAAGGTAATAGTGTTCCCGTAACTACGATAGTGAGAATCGTCCGCCGATAGTGCATGAAGCTCACTGACTCTTCAAGCAGAAGAGAAAGCTAAGAGAAATGCTGTCTTATAAGACCAGAATTTGAAATCTACTAACTCAAGAGGCTCAAATGGTTTTCTTTTAGTTTAAGAAGAACCCAAGCTAAATTCATTTAGGAATTAATCTAAGGGTTCTAGGTCTATTTATCGAAGAGTTTCTAACTAATTTAGATAAAGAGACATTAGATTCAATTGTAAACTATCATGGTGTGCATAGGTATCAGATAACATAGACCTATAACCTTTAATAGTAACAGGCTGCAGTTGATCTCGTCAAACAAGTATACTAGAAAGTTTGCAATGTCTGGTATGGAGGGATCAAAAATATCAACAAAATGATCCCTACACCCATGACGAAAGACCTTCCACTTAACCGCATAGTATAGCGAAGAGGAGGTCCTCCTACAGTTAGAAATTGCGTCCACTGCTCGTCCTGTACAATGCTTGCCGTGCAAGAAGGAACGCACAACGGAATACGTGAAGGTTGAGACCTTGCGGGTTGTGATGAAGTTGACACGATTTCCCCAGCGAAAGAAGATCCTAGGAAGTTTTCGCGGTAAGTCCCACAGCAGACACCTGAGTAGATTTATCCATGGTCTCTGTGGAGACAGAGATGCTACCAACAGAATTGTATTGAGATTATTTTATCTTGAGCAATATTTGCTGAATCAACAGCGCTGGAGGAAACGCATATCCTATCCTTCCGTCCACAAGATCGATAGAGCTTCTACTGCATATGCTCGGGGATCCAGACATGGTGACACATACGTCTGCAATTGATTGCTGAGTTGTTTCACAAATAAGTCTATCATTGGCCGCTCCCATTGGTAGCAAATCTGATTGAATACCTGAGTCCATTCTGACGGCAACAAGCGGCCCTCCCGTGAAAGGGAGTCTACTAATACATTCAGACGACCCGGAATATGACGGACCGAAAGCAGAACTTGGGTGTTCTAGAACAAACAGAAGGATTCTTTCCGTTAAACTGAATAAGAGAACAGAATGAGTGCCTCCCTGGTTCCGGATATATGCAACTACTGTCGTATTGTCGGACAGGATTTGGACCTGCGCTTTCTGAATAATGTTCATCCAATGACATAGTGCAAGCCAAATTGACATCACTTCTTGGATGTTTATGTGCTTGCCTAGAAACTGCGGAACCCAAAGACCCTGGCACTTCGAATCCGTTGGGATCAATGTTGTACCCCAACCTGTTTGATTGGCATCCGTCATAATCATAAAACTCGGATCCGGCAACTGCAGTGGAACTCCCTGAGTCAACCACTGAATGTCTGCCGAAGTCTGAATCTCTTGTTACAGTTGATTGACAAGAGAACGTCTATATCGAGCAATTCATAGATTGCCGAAATGTTGCCGTCGAAGAGAAGCTTCTCCGAGACAGAAGCGACTCTGAGAGAGTTCTTCACCTTACTATTCACGCGCGTGGATGTAGCTAGGGCTGCGCCATGTCCAACCAACTCCAGGTTGCCAATGAAGGGCGGAGTTATACGTGGAAAAGCTACTGCCCTTGAAAGAAATCTCATTGAGGATCATATCCTGGAATTCTTCCCTTGAAGATGTAATGATAACGCCTTAGTAAGGTGGTCTGCGTATGATAAAGCGTCTAAGTTAAGTCTGTTAGACATTATTGTCGTTTCCAACGTCGTGGTTGGAATTGACATAGACGGCGATATAGACAATTACAAGTCTTCAGCCTCGTCGTCTAGATGCAGAGGAACTCTCGGTATGCCCTGTCCTGCCGTTACAAATTTATTCCTTGAATTGATGAAAGGCAGATTTAGAGCATTTGCGGACAAGAAACCAGACTTGCCTGTTTTGGTAGCAAGCTTATATATAGCGTCGTTCAATAATTCAAATGTTCTTGTGACATTATTGGACTGTGTCGGCAACTCAGGGACAATGTCCCTGAACCGATCAAAAAAAAAATTCTGTGTCCAATGACGCTATTAGTTTCTTATCCCGCATCCCAGCATTCTAGTCCAATGGAACAACCTCTGGAAGATAATGCCGGAAGAAATCTATGGCAGCTTCTGTTGTTCCGAAAGGGAAAGCTCGAAATCCTCCGAATCCCTTTCGCCATCCTGTCGGAACCTATGAAGAGCTTGGTCGCCCGTACCTGATGCTTCAGCGGAGCGTACCGACCCAGCATCGTCGGATTATTCCTGATCCGACAGAGATTCTGTCGTTTACTGGGATGCTGCGATAAGTTGTGCTATTTTGGATAGCACGTATGTCACTGAGGCCTGTGGAGAAGCGGTCTTACGTTGCTTTGCTGCTGGAAGCTCCGTGTACATTGACCCGTGCATACTTCTATTATGCGAGTGTCCGGAGTCTACAGGCCTCGTGTCCGTTGGCTACCGGATGGCGTGACCTGTTCGCCATGGAATCCCTGATTGGCGAAGCTGGCTGGATATCCGTGGTCACGTAGCTAAGGTGAGGCCGGGTGCGCTGCCATGAGGATGAGGAAGCCTTATCGACAGTCTCTTGGACTGTCTATATAACGGAGCGTCCCGAGCGGCGGACGTATGCTCCGAATGCGAAACGTTTTGTACCACAACATCTGGTCCCAGAAGTTGTTGTACGAGAGAGGGACCTCTCTCGCTCGCAGCCCGGATGGACCTGGACGAGCTAGGAACCGGACTAATAGGCTTCCTCCGATCTCTCCTCTGATCCGTCGTCACTGGGTGTGCACTTTTGTCTAATTATAGTGCTTGCATCACCCAAATCTCCTTCCTGGACCGCAAAGGACGAACCCGGCTGCCGAACCATTCGATGAATGGACGCTACACCGGGCGAGCTAGCGGATGTCAACGCTGTCGATCCTACTAGGGACCTCTTAGGCGATTGACGTATTTCCATGAGCACTTATTGCTGCTAGCTCTTCATTTAACTATGACGACAGAGGCACACTTTTGGAAGACATCACGGTAACTTTTGCGAACAAGAAACCAGACTTGCTTGTTTAATAGCAAGCATATATATATATAGCGTCGTACAATAATTCGAAAGTTCCTGTGACATTATTGGACTGTGTCGGAAACTCAGGGACAATGTCCCTGAACCGATCAAAAAATTCTTGTGTTCACCGATGCTATCAGTCTCTTATCTGGCATCGCAGCATTCTGATCTGACGAAACAATCTCTAGAAGATAAAGCCGGATGAAATGTACGGCAGCTTATGTTGTTCCGAAAGGGAAAGCTCGAAATCCTCCGAATCCCTTTTGCCATCCTGTCGGACCCTATGAAGTTTTCGGACGTCCGTACCTGATGCTTCAGCGGAGCATACCGACCCAGCGTCGTCGGATACTACCTGGTCCGACAGAGATTCTGTCGTTGCTGGGATGCTGCGATAAGTTGTGCTATTTGGGATAGCACGTCCGTCACTGAGGCCTGTGGAGGAGCGGTCTTACGATGCTTTGCCGCAGGAAGCTCCGTGTACGTTGACTCCCGCATACTTCTTTTATGTGAACGTCCGGAGTCTACAGGCCTCGTGTCCCTGGCTACCGGATGGCGTGACCTGGTCACCGTGGATTCTCTGATTGGCGAAGCTGGCTGGATATCCGAGGTCACGTAGCCAAGGTGCGGTCATGTGCACTGCCGTGAGGATGAGGAAGCCTTATTGACAGTCTCTCCGGACTGTCTATATAACGGAGCGTCCCGAGCGGCGGACGTATGCTCCGAATGCGAAACATTTTGTACCACAACATCTGTCCCAGATGTTGTTGTACGAGAGAGGGGCCTCTCTCGCTTGCAGCCCGGATGGACCTGGACGAGCTAGGAACCAGACTAATAGGCTTCCTCCGTTCTCTCCTCTGATCCGCCGTCACTGGGTGTGCACTTAGTTGATTTATAGTGCTCGCATCACCCAAAACTCCTTTCTGGACCGCAACGGACGAACCCGGCTGCCGAACCATTCGATGAATGGACGCTACACCGGGCGAGCTAGCGGACGTCAAAGGCCGTCGATCCTACTAGGGACCTCTTAGGCAATTGACGTATTTCCATGAGCACTTTGCCGCTAGCTCTTCATTTAATTGTGACGACGGAGGCACACTTTTGGAAGACATCACAGATACATCACCCTGTTCTTGTTCGTCTGAAATAGAGATTGATAAACTAGAGTGACCCTGCGGAGAAAGGACCGGCATGGCCATTTCCCCACTAACATACCGTGACACATGCTTCCCATGTTTGTCATCCCAATTGACATATACTGAACAGGAGTTAGTGCGAGTACACTGACTACAATTAATACAATGATTATGAAAGTCAGAGGAAGATTTCCTCTTATTACAATTGAACAATATCCTTTCATAGTAAAAAGAATACAAAAAGTCCTAGTACTCGCACCAACCCCTGAAAACAAAGATACATAATAACATGATCCATTAACATAGAAAAAATAATTGAAATCAAAAAAATTTTTTGAAAAAATATTTTTTCAGAAAAGCCCAAGTTTCTGAAAAGTAACATTCAGCCCCAATGGATCCCAAGCCTAAGTGTGGACAAAAATTTTAAAAATATTTTTAAAAATTAATGCAACACTTACGAATAATAATAATGTATCTTGTTATGATTAAACTAACACAAAGACAAGAAATCCCCCTCCACAGAGACTGTTGTCAATGTAAACAAGAAGTGTAAAAACACCAGAAACATGACTCCAGGCACTGATGACCATGGCCCGAAATCAGTTACCAAAAATACACTATCTGATGCGAAACAGAGACTTCCAGGTAAGAAACTGCAGAACATCAGATGGTAGATGCAGAACACTACGCCTAAACACCCATGGGTGAGGACGTAAACATGGGGAAAAGAACAGAATTCATTCTGTTACCCAGCTAAAACTCCCAAGAAATTTTAGTAATAATATTACAGAAAATATGCCAAAAGCATGGGAGAATAGCAAGGGGGGACTTAAAGGAAAGGGAGAGAGGAAAACACTGAACAAGCAGTGTAACTTTATAGCAAGAATGACCACAACAGGTCCATGCCTCGAAAATAGGTAACTTAACATAATTTCATTAAAAAATTTTAAGTTACAGCCCTGATTATTTTCTGTCACTCATTTTTCCTCTCCTCCTTCTATTTCCTCTTTAGATCCACCATTTCTCTAATATTTATGTGTCTGGCATCATTTAAACTGAGATTTACAAGCACAAAGATCAGTCAGATGTGAACTGATGAAGGGCCAAACAAAGAATGATAAATGGCGCCAATTCCGGGACCTCCTTGACACTGCGCAGTAGAGGCGCAGTAGAGGTGAAGTATGGAGGGCCTTTCAGGACATGATTTCTTTGGTTTTAGATGCAAATTTTGGGGATTGGGGGGCAAAATTTGTGTTTGGCCCTAGATTTTTAAGAGTTAGCACCAGCTATGTCTGGGTCATTGGTACAGTATAAAAATATAAACAGGTTCTGCCATTGCTTCTAAAACAATATACGTTTTGCAGGAATCTAGTTTATAAAATTTCCCTCCCAGTTCTTGGAAATTTATTCGTGGATACCCATTAAGTACATATATTCAGATCAAAAGAGTTTTTTTACAAAAATCGTTGGCAGGAATTGTTTCATTTGTAGATGAATCAGGTGACAAGGCTGTTGATGTAGGACATTTAGTGAAATTTCATCCCATCAATTCATTCCAGGACACACATAGATTGACATTTTAGAAGTTCTGCCACTTGTGTGATGTCTTTGGAACTTTTTGCTCTTTATTTGATCTGTTGTGAGTAAAATAAGTTACAGATCAACAGTCACAAATGTGGTACAAAAGGCACAAGGAGTCATTTCAGCAAGTAAACTTTCCCAAATTCAATGTGGACCATTCGTGATAAGTAACAGATGAGCCAGAAATGCAGTGTGAATGGCACAACGAGTCAACATCCAAATCCAACATGGACCATTCACGATTTTGTTTTTGTTAGGGATACTTTTATTTTATTAATTCTCTTAAGAGGTCACCTGGGTATGATTAGCTGATTATCTCAGCCAATTAACTGATTAGGAAAATCAATAATCGTGGCACACCTAATTATATCAGTGGATACAGAAGGCAGTTCACTCAACAAATACAGCAATTTATATAAGTACTCATTTCGACAAAAGAAATTACCTAAACATGTTTTTAAAGGACTTTCCATGACTTATTCAAAGCAAGACCTATTTCAAGCACTTTCATTTTAGTTTGGAAATTCAAGTATTTTCAAAAACCTGTACAATACCTGATGTGGAACTCTTTAATTCCAGTACCTCTCATCTTGATTATTATTGGAAGCATCAACTATAGTAGAACCCTGTTAAATAAATAGCCACTCTGCCAGTGAAAATAACTCACTTAACAGGAGTATTCAATTAACAGGGATTGGTCACTTTCCAAAATTCTAGAGGAAAACTTAGAAGTTATTCTATTTTATACCATGCTCACCTATGATACTACCTGTGAAAAGCCCGTATGTTAAATTTTAGCTGTTAACCCCACTATCGGAATAAAGATTCTACTGTGGTTAAATATTTTTTACACCTCTAGTCAGAAGTTCATCCAACTCGACCTTTGATATGACGCAATTTGCCAACTTCGATAACATTCACACTTTGTGATATTTCATTCAAACATACAACACTTTGCGGTACTATCTACTGCATGCAGTGACTTATTAAGTTTAAGATACCTACAATTAAATATCTAAAATAAAATTTAAGAATTGTTAATAATAATTTGACTGAAAAAGCAAGGTAAATACAATCAACATTGATGATGTGCTTCCTGTCAATCAAGCATTCACATGCAGCCAGTAGTACTACCCACCGGCGCAGATGTAAACAAAACAAACCTGCATGTTTGCGATAGAAAGTGTCATTTTTTTCTCTATTTTAAGTGACAAAGTTGATTATTTATTAAGAGCATGATATAAATAAACCAAATAGTTACTAGGGCCAGTAATCAGATTTAAACCACTCGTAGAATAAGGGTTTTAACCACTCGGCAAGCCGAGTGGTTACAATCCTTAACCTATCAGTGGTTTAAATCTGATTACTGGCCCTAGTACCTATTTATTCTATATATATCTTGTTGTTGGACAGAGTTCAAGGTGCTCTATGTCAGAAGCTACAATAGATTAAATGCCTGTATTGGATGTACCAAGGCCCAATAGTTTGATAAACAAGGAGAATTTGTTGACTGTCATGGTAATTTATAAAAATTTAATTTCTTACTTCTAGACCAATAGCTATAAACAACCCTCATGTTCCAGTCAAACAAACTGATTTGCTCTTTTGAGTATGTTACTTAGTGAGTAGAAAAAGCAGTAGGGAAAAAATTCACTTTTCATATAACCCCACCCCCCCCCCCCCCCCACCCCCCCCAAAAAAAAAAAAAAAATTTAAACAGAATCAGTAAAGGTAAACTCAATTTTACTCAATGAAAACCATAAAATATATTATTTTTCACTAACACAAGGAGAATAATCCCAGACCAGAGAATGCAAATATGGCAAAATGAGAAACTGATCTGCATTTTGTCATTCTATACAACAATATACAAAAACTTTATGAATGCTTACTCAAGTTATCATCCAAAAACCCAGAAGTTGTATGTGCAGATGGATAGATGTACAGATGGATGGATGGAGAGGGGTAAAATGAGAATAACAGTAACACACCTGCAACAGAAACAAAAAGAAGGAGGGAACTAATTCCAGTAGATGTTGGATTAAATTTCTGTGTTCTGTACTTTATACCACCAACAACCATACAAATACCCTGAAATAATAAAAAAAATAATATCAAAAACCAATCAACAATGCAAAAATAGTACATGTTAATATACCATCGTTTGTATAACTTCAAATTAAAAATGTTATTTGTACATTATCTCATCCTTTTTGTTAATACATTGCTACCTGCCAATTCTCACACTCCCTCCACAATCACCGCCACAAAAAACTACTACCCCCCCCTCCATCCCCCCCCCCCCCCCCCCCCCCTATAAAAAAGGTGAGTATGGAACAATTTTTGTTATTGTTTAATTACTTGTCCTACCACTGAAATTTACTGTTACTTTTCGTATTCACTATGAGGATTGTAACATTCTCTGAAACATCATATAAGAATTGCTGAAGAAAAAGAAAATTCAGTCTCTTCAATGGACCAACTTAAAAAGCCAGGGGACTATAATTTGACCAAATGTGAATCACACTGTTTATTTTCGAAATGCAGGGTAAAAGTCAGTAGAGTGTGCACTTTATATCAAGATCACATTTTCTGTGGTATGTTTTTAGGATGCTTATGCTTGCCTGTGAGAACATGCATTCCATCTCTGGTTGCACATGCCTAGTTAACAGCATTTATATATATGTTATTATTATGGTTACATGTCATTGGACCCTAATCACTCTATGGACTGATAGGGGTATAGCTACAAAGTTGCATTACAAACAATGCCATTTCACAAGCTGATGATGACTCAAGGACTTCTGCTTCTTTAATAAGAACAGCGTTTTTTCTCAACAGCAGTTGCTTGATAAACCATAAGCCTATTATTGATCGAACTGCTAATAAGCATATTAAAAATAAAAGAAAAGATCTAAGGCCAAATAAAAAAAATAATACATTTGGTTCTCAAGCAATTCATTTTTCAAATCAATAAGGGAGGGAAGCTTTTATTTTTTTTTTTAAAATTGAAACAACTAAAAAGTTTTAGAGAGCCTGATGGTCTGATACCCTAGTCTGGTTCATATAGCCTACCGGTTTCATTCTTATGTGAACTCATCAGGAGTGAGAAGGCGAGAAGGACTACTTGCTGTCTCATTTATATACCAATGAAGGGTCAATGTATTTTGGCAGGTGCAATTGTGCATTGTTGGTGTGTTATTCTGGTTGGTGCATGGTGATGTGCCATGGTGAATGTATATTGGGCTTTAAATCTAGTAAATGGGTACATATAATCACCCAGTCAAATCATAACAATGTTATTATGATCAACTAATAATTTGCACAGAGTCATAATAATGGTATGTGTATTGAAGTAGTGTAGGTTCAAGAGCAAGCAGTGTTTGTGCTGACATTTGCCAAACTTGCCAATGGCAAGTTTTTTTCAAGTTTGGCAAGAAACTAGACTGAAGGATGCTCCCACACAGCATGTGGACACAGGAGATTGATGAGCAAATAGTGATTTGTTACTTGTACATGTACTCTGCTCTGTAAGACACATATGGTGTCCCCACGAGTTCTATCATGTACTTTAATTTAAATATGTATTGTGGGAGGAGTTAGGTGGACAAATGTACCATATATTCGAAATTCACAAAAATTTACTAAGTTCAACATTCAGTAATTTTGTGAAAAATTGTACAAAATCATATTTCAAGCAAAATACACACCTTTGGTATATGTATAAATACCCTGCAAAATAAAATGGCTCTAGCCTGAAAATTGTGGGAGAAGTTAGCTGGACAAATCATGTATCCTGTATTCGAAATTTCACAAAATTTACAAGGTTCAACAACCCATAATTTTGTGAAAAATTCAACAGAATCTGATTACTGGCAATATGCACACCTTTGGTATATGTTTTAATACCCTGTAAATTAAAAAGGTTCTAACTTGAAAACTGTGAGAGGAGTTAGGCGAGCAAACCTTGTACCCAATATTTGAAATTTCACAAAAATTGACTAAGTTCAACAACCCGTAATTTTGTGAAAATGTGAACAAAATCAAATTTCTGGCAATATAAACACCTTCGGTCTAAGTATAAATACCCTGTAAAATAAAAAGGTTAGGCCAAAAAAAAAAAGGAATTGATTCTCAGGCACCGCCGTGTTGAAAAAAATGGCCCGCATTGGGCCTTTTTATTTGGACCGTCATTGCACGAAAATAGGAAACAGGGAAATTGAAAAGGGACTATTGGTTTTAAGGCCCCAAACCAACGAATAAACAGGTAAATATACACAGGCGTGTGTTAAGTGTGAGAGGCAAGGGTCAGCCAAGTGGGCGACTTGGGCGAAGAAGTCGCCTTGTCATTCCTCAAGTCGCCTTGGCTTTCATTGGGGGCAAAATTCAAGTCGCCCTCCCAAACTTCCTTGGGAGACATGGCAGTTTACTGTATTTTCTTATGTTTTATTTTTTAAAAAGACACGCTTCCACAAAAAACAGTAAACACGGTTGCTGTTAAAGTCCGTCACACGGCTATGAAAATAGCCTAAACTAGCCCAATTTTATATTTCTGAAAAGAATTGCAATGGCGTAGTCGTTCGAACAATTCGCCCCAACTGACAGCAACCAGCACAAAATGGCTATTTAAAAACAAAGTACCAGACAAAACAACGAATCACACAAGACACGCATCGAGTTAATTAGAATTTATTAAAGTTAACCACCGTTTCAAAACAAAAATGAAAGTGTCAATGACACTGTAGCTCAACTTGTCAAGACAAAGACATGTACATGTATAGTATGTGACACAGCAATGACAAACATCTAGGTAATGACCTGATAACAAAGGTACATATAAAGTATTGTATCGGTTTGTACATAAATACTGACCGTTGCCTGTAACAAATGTATAGGTAAAGTATTGTAAAGGTGGGTGACAGTCAGATGCTGAACTAGAAAAAATCTTTGAGTCCCAGAGTGGGTCTGACTGAACCCCAAAATATTTGTTCTCATAGCACAGTGATAACAAAGGCACCCCAAAACACACTCGTTCCTTTCCCAAGGTGAAAACAAAAGTACTCAAGAAGTTTTGTGAAGATCAGTTCATAAATACGAGCTGTATAGAACTTGTGACAAAAAACTGATTGGACCTAATTTCGGTACAAAATGGCCACTGGCAGCCATCTTGAATTTTGGACCGTACCCAGAAACACTCATTCTCATCCCAAGGAGATAACAAAGGTACCCAAGAAGTTTTGTGAAGATCGGTTCATAAATATAGCCTCTACCCTGAGCCGTATTGACATGTGTGCTTACATTGAGTAAGTAGCACTGAATAAATCAAAGTTCATCTAATTTGCATAATTTCTGCACGAAAAAAACCCCCTTACAATATGTGATGTATTCCATGTTACTAAACATTCATACAAAAATTTATTCAAATCAGAACTTTCATACAGAAGTTCTATACAAAAGACTGATTGCACTAATTTTGGTACAAAATGGCTGCTGGTGGCCACCTTGAATTTCGGACCACACCCAAAAACACTCGCTCTCGTCCCACGGTCATAACAAAGGTACCCAAGAAGTTTGGTAAAGATCGGTTCATAAATACGGCCTCTAGCCCGAGCCATAGCAGCTTGGCACTTACAGCTCTGAAAGTAACACTAAATAAATCAAAGTCAGTCTAATTTGCATAATTTACGCACGAGAAAAAAACCCGTATTATATGTGATGTATCCCATGGTACTAAACATTTATACAAAACTTTATTCAAATCAGAACTTTCATACAGAAGTTCTGTACAAAAAACTGATTTTTGCATCATCGGTACAAAATGGCCACTGGCAGTCATCTTGAATTTCGGACCACACCTAAAAACACTCGTTCCCGTCCCAGGGTCATAACAAAGGTACACAAGAAGTTTTGTAAAGATCAGTTCATAAATAAGACCTCTAGCCCGAGCCATAGCCAATTGTTGACGTACGGACAGACGGACAGACGGACGACGGGCCATGACAATAGCTCAAATTTGACTTCGTCAAAGTTGAGCTAAAAATGTATTGGAGACAGTTCGTCCATATCGAAATTGCTTGCGGTTACGCTCTGTTCCACTGAAAAATTGGCTGCATTGAAATTCACCCCGCAATTTGCATTGAATGTTTTTCTTTGAAAACTTGTGAAGTTTGTTGGAAGGGGGTTAAATGTAATAAGGCTACAATAGAAATCACAGGTATTTGGATGGATAAAGAATGGCAGACCTTCAAAGCACCAATCGCACGTGTCAGTGAAAGATGGTTGGCAGAAATTGTCAGTTTTCTGAACAGTGTATTATTACCCAGCGCAGCCGGGAAGGGAGACAACTGAAATGTTTTGTCATTTACCAAAGAAATTAATTAACTCAAATTGTTAATAACGCTTAATTTACAAAGGATATCGAAAACCTTTTTAACTATGCTTTTCAACTCAGTTAGGGTATTCAGAAACCATGAATGACCCAGCTTCTTATATGAACTTGAAATTTATTTTAAACACTTTAAATATTTTTTTAAAAAGAATATACCTTCTGTTACAGAGAAGAACACTCTCACCATGGGTCATACTAAATTTCAAATCCACATCGTTGAGGCAAATACAAAATCAACTGCACGGTAACCTTAGTCATCACTGTTAGGCAAAGAGTTAGGGGGTATTCAGAAACCATGAACGACACAGTTTTTTGTGGGGTGGGGTGGGGGGGGGAGGATTTAACCTACATTCTGTTATGTAACCATCTGACTTAGTTTTGTGTGTGTTTGTATGTTTGGATAACTTTTATATATTTTTTTCTCCACAATTGTGTCCTCTATGTTCATTTATTTTGTCACGATGTCATATACGTTTTATGTTTTTTTTTCTGATTTCTCCTTCATGTCCACTGACTTCTCCCTCCTGGGTCCTGACTTCTCCCTAAAGTCTCTGAAGGGAGAAGTCACTTCTCCCTAAAATCAGCTGCCAGGCTGACCCCTGGTGAGAGGGGAAAGGTTTTCGCCATATTTTCAGGAGATTGGGCGCACACGGCAGGGGAATTCAAACGCAAACTTGACTCGGTCGATGTTGGGCGAGTTGTCCAACACAGGCATAACCCACCTTGTCGAATACTAAACGTTAAATTTGCCAGGTACTGGCGTCAAGTAAGCCTTTTTTGCTGTGAAAACACGAATGAGAAATAGTGAGAATAATCGGTACAGGTAAGTATATTTTCGGGGTGGGGAATTATCACTTACTAAAGAAATACAAAAGTCCAAATTCTGCTGACGTGTCATGAACATAACGGGAAAGAATGGGCAAACACTGAATGGAATCTGAAATTCAGATTTTTCCAGAGCAGTTGTGCATCAAGGGAGATTACTCAAAACACACATGTGTTTCCCAATACGAATGACGTCTTCATTCAAAGTAAACAAACGAAGTCTTTACAGGTCGACATGTTCAGCTTATTTTGTGTATTGAGTTGGGCCTATCCATTTATTAATTTCACCCACGGGAGATCGGATAGTGATATGAATGAAAGGGCTTCGCCGCAGTGGAAAAATAAAGTGATGTTTCCCTTTTTTAAATATCAAACTTGATCGCTCGGATGTATACGGGTTCAAACTATTTTTAATAGGCGTGGTCTTTGGGAGGGGCTCTTTGACAGACAGTTGATGATGTTACAAGTGCTGTGTAAGTTCCATGCCGAGTTGACACCGGAAGCTTGCTTCCATTCTGGTTTGTTTTTGTTTCCCTTCTAAAATTTCTATCGTAAAAATGTTAATTTCTATCAAAATAACTCACAATGATACCAAAATAATACGAGGGTGGTCAATAATATCTAGTATTCATAAAATAGTTCTGCTTTGTAAAAGTTTAAAAGTGAAGTCAGAGTTCTGTTTCTAAATACAAAAAGTGGTGATATCAGAAAATAAAGAAAAACAGTTTTAGTTTTCAATAAAATGAGTTTTATTTGTATATCATATTACAATATGCACTTTCCATGCTTTTCAGGTAAAAACAGACATCAGAAAGTGACTTTTGCCTCTCAATCCTTTCTCACCATCCGGAAGAAATAAAAATAAAAAATAAAAATAAAATCCTCCCTCCCTCATTGATTTGAAAAAAAAATTGCCTGAGAATCAATTGATTTTTCTTTTTTGGCCTTATAGAATTACTTTTATTACCCTCTGTTCAAGATACAATAGCTCTAATTATTATGGGTTGTGAGATAGAACAATAGACATCATACTGATTAATTTAGTGGCAGCCCGGATTCCACCTTTTAAAATCATTCTCTGTCACAATAAAAGGTGGTGAATTACACACATCAGTTACAGAGGGTCGAAAGGGGCTTGTCCCCCATACCGTCCATGCGCACCTTCGGCGCGCGAAATCATTTCATTTACATCAATTGCATTGTACAAGTTTCCCTACAATTCTCATTTCTTGAATGATATTGTGAACCAAGGCTCCATTCTGTGTAGTGTTATTGACCTCACAGACATTAACCCACTTATCACTGCTGCCATCTCATAAAGAAATATGTGGTCCTTCTCTAAAAAAGTTTCTCAGCATGGCATCAAAGTCTCCTCAACACGATGGGACTGATTTTGAGTTCAGTTTCAATGTAGCTGGCCATAACATCAAAGACAGTGTCAAACTCCAAAAGACAGTATTTCAGTTGTGAGTGGTTTCACAAAATGATTGGTAAAAAACCTGAAGAGACGATCAGCTGACGACAATGATTCCAATGTTCTTATCACCACAACAAAGCTCTTTGATCCATCTATAAGTAAGAAAGACTGGAAGAAACACATGACAGTAGTGACAGAATATTCAAAACTCATTAATAACAATGACCATGAAATCATCAATGAGATAAATTCATTCAGAGCCTTCTGTAAAGCGAAGAAGAACATCAACAAAGCAGATGACAGGTGTCAATGTGCAGTTAAACAAAAGCGCTGTTCCCAATAGTTGATCAGCTTGCAGAGAGACTGATATGTGTGCCAGAGTCCACCATCGATTACGAAAGAACTTTCTCAACTCAGAACCTCATCAAAACTAAATTACTTAACAAACTAAATGTGATTACTTGAGTTCTTTGATGAAAATTTTGATTGAAGGTCCTGTTATTTCAGAGTTTGATTTATCGGAAGCATTTAATAAATTGGCAGATGTGCAATCTAGGCAAATTTTGAATGTATGTTGATGTTTTTGTTATATGATTGTTCACATGCATACATGCACTCTAAATTTAGTTGGGTTAAAAATTAACCCCGATTGATTTATATTCACTCAACCCAGTTGACTGGAGTTGATTTTTAACACATCTGATTGTAGAGTATGTATCCCAATTGATAATTTGTTGTTTTAGTATGTTTTTATTTGTCTATTATTTATTAATAAAGTTTCAAAATCAGTTTTTTCTCATTGTTGTTGTGTCCCAATTAGTTAATAGTTGGCAAAAGTTTTTAGAATTTGGCAAAAAAAAATTACATAAGGCAAGAGTTTTGGCAAGAGAATCTAGGCGGCCCAGTTGCATGAACACTGAGAGCAGGTGATGTATCAAGGTTGCAAAGCCATATGCGGTTTCAACAAAAACAGTAAACCAGAAAGAAGGTTGAGAACATAGGGTAACAGAGATTTACTAACACCAGATTATAAGAACCAGATAGTGTTGTGTAATGAAAGTGTCAATGACACTGTAGCTTAACTTGTCTGTGTGTTGTGTTTGATGAAAAGGATAATGTTCAATGTTTATGAAAGGATTATGAAATAAGACAAGAATTGTGATAATTGGGAATAAGTTAATTTCTGTTTCTTGTATGCTATGTTTTCAATAAAAATAATATGAGGTGTAGACTGTACTAAAGAATTGAGGGGTGGGTTAATGAGGCCCTCACAATTAATCTATGTGGCCCTCATAGTTAATGTATGTCAATGAAAGTTACCAAGTTACAGTGAAATTATTCCAAAACGAGTCATCCTATTACATTACAATGAAATCCCTTCATAAATATGGCCTGAAGAATGTGCTAAAGGTTTTCGGTCTTCGGGCCTGTGTAGCCATCATGATCAGAAACAAAAGGGGACATCAGGTTTTGGGCTCGGGCAGCTGTCACAGATGAATGATCGCGACCAAAAGGGGACTTTCTCATCTAGACATTATCTGGAGTCATCCTACCAAGTTACAATGAAATTCCTTCATAAATATGACCTGTAGACTATGCTAAAGGTTTTCGGGCTTCAGGTCCCTGTAACTGTCACAGTTGACCAATCACGACCAAAAGGGGACGTTATCATCTAGACATTATATGGAGTCAACCTACCATGTTACAATGAAATCCCTCCATAAATATGACCTGTAGACTGTGCTTAAGGTTTTTGGGTTTGTGCTCGGGTAGTCATCACGGTTGACAGATCGAAATCAAATGGGGAAGTTCTCATCTACACATCATACAGAGTCATCCCACCAAGTTACAATGAAATCCCTCCATATTAAATATGACCTGTAGACTGTGCTAAAAGTTTTTGGGTTTTGGGCTTGGGTAGCTGTCACGGTTGATACATCATGACCAAAAGGGGACGTTCTCATCTAGATGTTATATGGAGGCATCCTAACAAGTTACAATGAAATCCGTTCATAAATACGACTTGTAGACTGTGCTAAAGGTTTTTGGGTTTTGGGCTTGAGCAGCCATCATGGATGAATGATCGCGACCAAAAGGGGACATTCTCATCTAGGCATTATCTGGAGTCAACCTACCAAGTTACAATGAAATCCCTTCATAAATACGACCTGTAGATTGTGCTCAAGGTTTTCGGGCTTCAGGCCCCTGTAGCTGTCACAGTTTACCAATCACGACCAAAAGGGGACATTCTCGTCTAGACATTATATGGAGTCATCCTACTAAGGTACAATGACATCCCTCCATAAATACGACCTGTAGAGTGTGCTAAAGGTTTTTGGGTTTTGGGCTCGGGCAGCTGTCACAGATGAATTATCGTGACCAAAAGGGGACGTTCTCATCTAGACATTATCTGAAGTCATCCTACTGAATTACAATGAAATCCCTTCATAAATATGACCTATAGACTGTGCTAAAAGTTTTTGGATTTTGGGCTTGAGTAGCCATCACGGTTGATAGATCATGACCAAAAGGGGACGTTCTCATCTAGATGTTATACAGAGGCATCCTACCATGTTACAATGAAAGGTTTTCGGGTTTTGGGCTCGGGCAGCTGTCACAGATGAATGATCGCGACCAAAAGGGGACGTTCTCATCCAGACATTATCTGAAGTCATCCTACCGAGTTACAATAAAATCCCTTCACAAATACGACCTGTAGACTGTGCTAAAGATTTTCGGGTTTTGGGCTCGGGCAGCCATCACGGTTGATCGATCACGACCAAAAGGGGACGTTCTCATCTAGACATGACCTCAAACCTGCATATGCAATTTCGTGATGATTAGGCAAGAACTACGGTGTGTAGCCTGTGCTAAAGTAAAATGTGAACAGACTCACAGACTAACAGACTTCCACACACGTGATGGCAATAGCTTATCTTGACTTTGTCCAGTTAAGCTAAAAATGTTGAAAAAAGAAATGGAAAAACATACCTTGTTTATTAATTGTAGATTATAGGCCGAATGGTTCGTGGTGTGGGATTGAGGGTGCATATTGCAGAACCTCAGAGGTGTTATAAAAGGCTGGTAATTTCTACATTTGGTGGAGTGTCCCTGCTATGTGATGGTATAGTTGAATGAGGTGGTGCACTGTCCTTGTTAATATATGCATAAACCTCTACTCTTGTTATTTGTGTGGACTGTCTGGAAGTGCAAGGTTCCAATGCACGGATATGTTTTCCATCCATCTTGTTTACAGTAGGTTTGGCAAATGTCCCGTATTGGTGAGAGGAACTGTTGGGGGAACAGGAGGCGTTTATTTCTTTTCTATTTCAGAGTTGTTGTTCCATTTATTTCTTTTCAGTTGACCTGTAGCAATTGTGTCTCCAACTGGGAGGGGATGGGGGGTGTCTCTTCCTCATGCTATCTCCAAGGTAGTGTGACATGAGTGATGTATACACATTTTGTTGATGACCTTCAATAGTTCTGTGTCGTCGTGATTAGGTGTGTGACTGCCAGATGTGCTGGTCTAGCCAGGGTCTGTAGTTTCATGTTCTCCAAATATTTCCACCAAAGCAAGTGCCAGCATGTCTATGCTTGTGTTTTAGATGAGTTCATTCAGTTTTAGTCAAAAATTGTCTTTGTAAATGTTTATGGTAATAGTCCGAGTGTTTAAATGACACTGCAAATGATACAAGTTCTGAACCCCATCTCCTTGTGAACAATATTCTTATGTCTCTCTCTAAGCCTTGCCTGAATTTGTATGTTTTATTGCAATCTACACAGTGAAAGTGTCCATTCTGGTGTTACAGGTGTTGGAAGTAACTACCCTCCTCATGGTTAAGGCTTGTGTTATGTTGTTCACATTGTGAGGTTAACGTGTTGTAACACTACAACCTCTCTACCGAGCAGGTAGCGTACAGGACAGAAAGTATACTAGATATGGCCTGTCCAAACTTGGGACCAAGAATACCCCCCACAACATATTCTCTGATATTGTGCAACAATAATACCAAGTATCATTAATATCCTTCAAAGCCATCAAAAGTTCTGAGCGGACATGACTTGTATATATTTGGATATGGGTATGTGAACTTGAAGTAAGTCTGTGACCTTGACCTTGCAGGTGGGCATTCCAACCTTAGTCACGACACACCTGCTGGTGGTGAGCAACATTAATACCAAGTATCATTAATATCCTTCAAGGCCATCAAAAGTTCTTAGCTGGACACGATTTGTGTATATTTGGATATGGGCATGTGAACTTGAGACAAGTCTGTGACCATGACCTTGCAGGCAGGCATTAAACTCTTATTTGCGACACACCCTCTGGTGGTGGTCAACATTAATTCCAAGTATCATTAATATCCTTCAAGGCCATCAAAAGTTCTGAGCCAGACACAATTTGTGTATATCTGGATATGGGTAAGTGACCATGAACTAAGTCTGTGACCTTGACCATGTGGACATGCATTCCAAACTTATTCGCAACACACCCTCTGGTGGTAGGCAACACAAAAACCAAGTATCATTAATATCCTTCAAGGCAATCAAAAGTTATGAGCTGGACCAGACCAGACCAGACCAGACCAGACCAGACCAGACCAGAGTGACTCCTTTTTACCCCCCTGAACTTTGTTCACAGCCTCACTGTGCTCCCACATGGGCAATCAGGATTAAGTGCCTAGCCCAAGGGGACACAATGCAGTTACCCCTGGCATGGATCAAACTATGGACCATTCAGTTTGAAGTCCAATGCCTTAAACACTGAGCCACCACACTCCCTAGCTGAAGGCTGATAAACAATGGCGTGTTTGGGTGAAGTGTAGGCTGACTGGTGTGTCTCTTTTGTGTTTAATGTCTGCTAAATGTTCACAAATTTGAATACCAAAATGGCGTTTGGTTTCTACCACATATCGTTTGCACAATTGCTACATGCCAATAGGTAAATGCAATTCTGTGCCTAGGAAGAGTACCTGTAGTTCCAACTGGCTGAGGAACATGTTGTGGGCTGTCTGGTATACTGGTTTGTTTGCCTCACTGATTGGTCTCAATTAGGTGGAATCAGTTTTTAAATCAGTTCTGTGGTGTTTAGTATCTCTCTTACTATTAGACATAATAATAATTGGGCACTTGGGCTGCTGTTAAGGCTCAGGGTGCTAATAGAGTTTTGGGCTGTGCTGGTGGATGCCAATATCCTAACAACAGGTCTGAGCGTATATGTAGAAAATTGAAACAACTCGCAAGTTCAATAGAGCCTGATGGTCAGCTTATCCTGAATAGTCTGGCTCGTATTGCCTAACCGGTTTTGTTCTTATGTGAACTCCTCATTGGTAAGAAGGACTACTTGCTCTTTTGCATATATACCATCATCTGGGAGATGTACTTTGGTGGGTGCAATTATGAATCTGTTGGTGTGTTTTCTGGCGGGTGCATGGTGAAGCGCAGATGCATGTTGGGCTATAAATGTAGTAAACAGGTGCATATTATCACCCAGTCTAATCATTACAATGTTATAATCGATTAATCATTTGTGGCATGTCATAGATATGATATGTGTATTGATGTAGTCATAAGTACTAGAACATGTGATGTATCAAAGTGTCAAGTAGTTGGAGCCATATGTGAACCAAGTTTGGCAACCAAGAAAATTCTAGCACACTACAAGTTGATAAAGAAATATCCAATACATCTGTGTTCAGTTATTACAGGTAATAAAAAGCATCATCAGCAAAATTTGAATTAATGAAGCAGCGGGGTTGGACCCGCTTCATTTATTAAATTTTTGATGATTATTCCTATAAGTAGAGTTTGGAATCCAATATAATTGTGTTCATGGAAATATTGCCCACGCATGGAAAGTGAGCAGTCTGCAGCGGGTGTACTGTATTTATGCAACTTTTTTGAAAAAATAAATTCTGTTCACATACATTTGTCTTTTCTGCAGAACAAAGCAAACTAGATGTTCACAAAACAATTATAATAAACAGATTATTTGTTTATTTATTAGTGTTTAAGGTCAGATACTTCTGCACAATGGCTAATCATGACCAAAACATGGAGATAAAGTCAAGGTCAATCAATCGTTTATGCCCCATGTTGCCTATTTTAGAGGACTTGCACCCCAAACATTAGTGACTGGGTCCTATTTTACCAGCAAAACGGTGCTTATTTACCACAATAAAACATGCACTGCCTAACTTCCCGGGTTCCCACAGGGGAATAAACAAATATTGTATTCTAATCCTGCTTTGTTGCAAACATATATGCATGTGCAAACCAATCGTAAAGGTAAGATTTTAAAATCTCATGATTTCATACTAATTTTGGAAGACATTGTAAGCAATTAACAACATTCAATGAGGAGGGTTTAATTTCAAAGAGGGATTGACTGAGTACAAAAAACCTTTTTGGAGTTGGTGGGGGGGGGGGGGGGGGGGGGCAATAACAGAAAAATTGCATTTTATTTGAAATTGCACCCATATAAAAGGTTAACCCTTTAACTAATGCAGACAATACAAAAATTTATTATTTTAAATATTTTAATTTTTCAAAATATTTCAACAAAACCATATCACGTGACTCCACACTAGAACAAGCACGATGAGCTCATTCCAATGAGGGGTCACCTGATATGAAAAATAATATTTTTTCAGCTGCTGAATTTGCATATTATGCAAGTAGGTATGGCCAATTTGTTAGGTAAAGGGTTAAAATAAACATAGCTGATGGTTCTTTGACAAAAAAGAAGAATCTTCATAAGCTCATAATGTAAAACACGGTGAACTCAATTAGATGCTGGTTGTCTAGAGTACCCTTGATAATCACATATTTTTCTGTTAATCACATATTTTTCACACCAAACAATTGATAAACATTATATAAATATCTGATCTTTTAAATGCATTTTGTTTTATAAGGAATTCTCTATTCAATGAATATGGTCTGGGGAATTCTGATCTAGTTAGAATGTAGGAGAATGTATAAGTATTCAGAGGAATTCAAAGATAAACAGGGGACACGACTGTTGGAATTCATCAATATAAAATGTGTAAAGAACATTAGATATCTTTGAAAACACTCTCACTTCATTGGCAAACAAACTTAAAGTTACGTTAAGCGTAAAAAACATGCAGGCGCACATTTTTAGATTAATGAAGTTAAAACCATATTCATTTAAATATTTCAAAACAAGCATTAAAGATTGGAAAAGCTAAAAAATTAAAAAGTAAATGCTCACCGGAATAAAGATTATAGAAACAAGTATTGTGCCTGAAAAGAAAAACAAAAATATTCAGAGAAAAAATATAAAAAATACAAAAATACCCTTCGGCTTTCAACTTTAAAAATCAGCAGACCAAGTAACTGCTAACAAAAATTCTTACAAACTTCTGCTGTATCAAAAAAGATGCATTTCTATCTTGAAGATTGGCTTTTCACATGCTATACATATAAATAGCAAATTTTGTGTAAGAAAATGTGTATTTACAGTGCTATGATTGCACAAGCAGTCTCTTCCATGATCAGATTGAAATCTAGTCATAACCCACTTACACCATTGGGGGATGATTTCACAAAATATTGCAAAAACAAGACTGCATCAAGAAAACAAATTAAAACAGCATCAGTGATTCAATGATTATATTTCTTTTTTAACATTTGAGATTCTAGTGTTGTGGGTAAGAAAGCGAAAAGAGAATTTCAATCAAATTATGATGCAGTAGTGATACAGTCAATATTCTCTGTCTGTAGTTGTAATCACAGTGATGTATTCGTGTGTTTGAAGTGTAATCATGGGTTATTACTTGGTTAATTTCATATCTGTTGAGATGTCAGCCCGAGGTAACTTTATATCCACTTGAGACCAGGGGTCAAAGGCCGATGTGAAGTTCCCTAGGGCTGATATCTCAGCCGATATGAAACTAACCAAGTAATAACCTCTTTATTTATTAAACCAAAACAAATAATTATTAAATGTTCTCAGATCTGTTATAGTTTTCTGACAATGTTATTGTTTCTCATTCTTTTCATAAATTCTGAATTTCCTCTTCTCCTAAGTGAGCTATCCAAACATCTCAGCTTCCGCAGTGGGGGAAGCTGGGACGTTTGGACAGCTGAACTATCCCTCTCTCATTCTGATGAATCACTGCATATGACTGAATCTTAGTTTTGTGTACATCTCTTTTGTTATTCCTCATCATCCACCTAATTCTTACTTATTTCCATCATTAATTCCTCACAATTCAAAAACTACTACCTTTTGCCTGGTAACATCAATTTTTGTGATTGCATTCCGACGAATAATGGTGAATGATTTCACTGTAAAAAAATTGGTTGTGCCCAGTAATGCATCAGGTGGGACAACTCTAACTTGGTTGTATTAGCCTAGATTGGCTTCATATCAGCAGAGTTTGAAGTCATAACAGCCGAGCTTGATAATGGGCGAATCTGGGAAAGAAAATCCTATTTAATAAATAAGATACAATAATTGCATTTCTGGTGGCATAGAAAGGAAATATTTTTGGGGGTGGGTGGGTGGGTAAAGGATGTCATCGTACAGTGGCGACTGATGCGGAACATGTTACAGGGGAAGCAACCAAGAGGGTTTGAGAAATTGGGGGTGGGGGGTGGGGGTCAGATAGCCCTCTTCCTGATTTCTATGCCACTGTGTATCACTTTGGTAATTTAAACCAATTTACAAATAGCATATAAACTTTTTTTCTTTCAGATGACAGTACTTCATTTTTAGACCATTTTTAATCATTCATCTGATACATTGGTCAAATCTGAGCAGTGCTACATACAATAATTTTTTTCAAAATCTCATTATCAACCTCATTCATAAGCCATGTTTTTTTTAAATAAAAACGAGAAAATTTGTGGTTTTTTAAGAAAAAAATTGCCTTTGTCAACTGGTAGTGACTAAAAGGACCAAATTGGAAATCTGAAATCAAGAAAACTATAATTAGGAAAAAAACTTGACAGCCAGTAAAGGAACAACAAAAGAATATCTATTTCAGCATCTCTGCTTTCCAGTACTGTATTTGCAATGGCTCTTTTTTCTCTTATCAGATCAGGATCTGATGGTGACATCAGGGTAGTTGAAATTTCATTTTGTGTTGTGAGGAAGAAAGAGGATAGAGAATTTCAACCAGATTGCAACCCAGCTGTGAACCGATTCAATATTTCCATCCTTTTTTTAACCCTTTACCTAACATAGTATTTTTAAAAAATAAATTAAATTTCTTGGTTTTCGAAAACAAATTTCACAATTTTTCAATAAAATCATACAAATATGGATATCATTAGAACCAGCTCGGTGAGCTGGTTCTAATGATATCCATATTTGTATGATTTTATTGAAAAATTGTGAAATTTGTTTTCGAAAACGGTGAAATTTAATTTATTTTTTCTGTATGTTTTTATTCAGAAACTTCTGAGATATTTCAGGTTGTGGTAGGCTTATTCTGGTTAATTTTCTGGTGGTTTTTGGTCACTATGTTAGGTAAAGGATTAAATCATTGTTCCTTACATAGTGGAATAAACTGAAACACTACATGATAGGATGTCAGGCTTGCTTCATAAACGTAATTCAATTTATTTCTCAAGTTGCCGAGTGCTAGACTGTTTTGGTAGTCAAAATTTCTTATAAGGCCATAAAAAAGAACCTCTGTTTCTCAGGCCCACATGCATGGTCATTTTTGGTGGGCATGCATCCTTTTTATGACACCAAAAAATCTTCAAAAAAAATTTGAGATATTGTGCTCATTTCGGTAAATCGATATCGATACGTTTGCAAATTTTAAATTAACACACTTCAAGCTTTTTCTACATCATACTTTAATAAAGTGGGTGGGTTTTAGCAATATTCACGACAGAAAGTGTTTTATTCTGTAAAAGGTATGTCATAATGACAGCAAGAAGGAAGGTGTATTTCAGTCTGACAACAAACAGTCACAAAGGGGGATGGTCGATTCCCACCAGGTTTGATTCGCACCAACCCTCAGAAAGTCTGCAAAGTCAGGTGCTATGTTGAATGGAACACAGTCTCCTGGCATTTATTTTTAGTAACATTTGTATTGTAAATGGCCGTCACTGGAAATTTGTGTACTGTTATTTGAAACTGTTACGAGTTTCCGAGTTATTTAAATAAATGCATTTGAGATGCAGGACAATTTGATAACTAATAGTAACCGTTGCTTGATATAAAAGTAACAGTCATAGTTGAAAATAAATCGCATATATATAGGCAGGTATGTGCTGTCAAATTGGTTAATAAAAACATGCAAACATTCGTTTCGTATTTCATTTTCTGATTTCCGAAAAATATGATTTATGGATGAACTGCCCGTTCAAATGGGTTGTGATAATTTTGAATATAATGGGGAAAAATTGCGATTCACGATTTTATTACGCAGGTTGTGAAAGGATTTTTTGGGGGGGTAAAATAAATCTGTGAAAGTTGACACTTCGACATTTGATTTGTCCCAGAGACGTTTCATCCCGAGACGTTTCACCCACGAGGCGTTTCATCCTGTGTTATAATTTTCACGTTTCACTGAAAAAACAAACATTCAAACCCCCACTTCATTTATGACCCAACACCCCTGCAGTGAATAACCAATATATTTGCGAAATTTTGCGTGGTCCACCAGGCGTTTGGGTGGGGTCAAATTGCCACAAACAACCTCTCGGGGAGAAAATAAAAAGAAAAAAAAAAAAACGCCCGCCCGCATGCTTTTTTGGAAAAATGGCCTGAGAAACAGACAATCAACTTTGTGTGGCCTAAAAGTTCTTTTGTTTCAGATCATTGGAAGGAGCCTAAAAGCACTCTTCAATAAACCATAACTAAACAAATCTACTCAAAATAATTGCTTCTTGCAAAAAATCAATCATATGCTTAACCCTCTTCACATTAATCAAGCACTCAGAACACCAGCACTCAGGCCACCAGTCCAATTCTGCATGGAATTCAATGCTGTTATGGGATGTTTGTTTACCAACTTTTCCTGGAGTTTACCTGCAGACTACCTTTGAAGAAAAGCGATGTCTCTTTACTCATAAAGATATTTTTATTGGTGTTTAAGGTTACTTTCAGCATCTATATCATGACTGCAACATAGGAATGAAGTCAAGTTTAGCGAATTGTTTATTCCTACATTGCCCACTTTAGAGGACTTCCAACCCAGGCATTGATTCTCATCCTATTTTACCAGTAAAGCAGAACTTGTTTACTGCAGTAAACAAGCACTGCTCCACTTCCCAGGGTTCCAATGGGGCAACTGGATACTCTTTTGTGCTCCAGTCATAGATATTCCTATCAAAGAGTATTCATGTCACCATGAAGACATCAAGATATCAACAGAAACAGTGGAACATGTCCAGACTGAGAAACATTTCTTGCATTGATTCAAAGAAAATGAATGTTATGGTATTTTTTGATTCCATTGGTTGAAATATTTCAGTGGGTCAGAAAAGTGAACCATTGATTAGCTTTTTCTGACCAACAGAAATAATACAGATGTGTAATCCAAACATAGACAATGGACTACAGTAGAACCTGTCTTGAGATTGAGAGACCGCCCTTTGGGCCACACTAAAGTAGTCTCTCAAGACAGGTGGCCTCTCATAACAGGTTTCAGGTTTTCTCAGGTAGCCCTCTTCCTGATTTCTACACCACTGTGTTCAGAAATGGAGAAGAATGGATTTTTGTAATTACTTTGTAGTTGCTCTTTTTTTATGAAGTTTTTGTAACAAATTGAAATGGACTGTTATAAAAATTATAAAAATAAATTAGTGTTGAAAATCTTCATTGAAGATTTTCAACACTAATTTATTTTTATAATTTTTATAACAGTCCATTTCAATTTGTTACAAAAAGTTTCAATACAAATTTATTTCTATTCCTATCTGTCACATTTCAGGTTTGTATGAAATTGTTTATTCACCAATAATCCTAATCTTTTCACAGGGGTCTTATAAAAACATCTCAATCTTTAATGAGTTAGCAATTGAAACCCAATTAAGAGGTTTTAATACTTTTAATTGTGTTAGTATAACACAATGGATTTTCCAATTCCAGAAAAGTTAAGAAGTTTTTGTCATGGTTTCAGTCTTCAAAGGGGCGGTCTCTCAAGACAGGTCAATTATGGCATAAAAATACAAGTTGGTACCAGGTCACAGTGGTCTCTAAAGACAGGTGGTCTCTCAAGACAGGTGGTCTCCCATAGCAGGTCCATTATAGAGTAAAACCAATCGGTGCCTGGCAGATGTGGTCTCTCAAGACAGGTGGTCTCTCAAGACAGTGGTCTCTCAAGACAGGTTTTACTGTATTTAAGGGCTAGACAGGTTAGAGGCTATAACAACATCAAATTGTTTGATTGATAACTAGAGAGCTTGCACAATAATGACAAAATATCAAATTTCGGCCTCAAGTTTTTCCCATGAATTTAACCAATTCAGTCTTATATGACAGAGATTCTTGGACTTCCTCCTTCCATAAAACAAAGTTTTTCCCCATGATGCAATTAAGAATTTAACCAATTAAATCTTATATGACAGAGATACTTGGACTTCCACCACCCATAAAACTATCCAACACGGTGTGATTCTAGTTGTTGAACATGTTTGTTAATACACGAATCAACAATAAATATCATGCTGTGAAAGAAGTCCCAATAAACAAATTTGTATCATACCTGTCAGAGCACTTTTTACTATTCCTTCAAAGCATTCATCGCCTTCATTATTCCCTTTATTAAGCGCCAATATGTAGAGGATCATCTCAACTACTGATCCAAATGTAGCATTCAACAGAGCACCTACTGCAAAATTACTCTGTGCTGATATCCTGAAACCAAACATTATGTCTACTAAAAATGAGTTAGGAAGATACCTACCAATATGTGTCTATTGGATCTGGTGTACTACGCTATCTCCCCCCCCCCCCCCTGTACAACTTCCCCCCGGGGGGAAGATAAACTAGTTTATCTTCCTAGTTTATCTTCCCCCCCCATCTGGTTTATCTTCCCCCCCCCACCTGAATTTTTTTACATTCAGATTTTTACCAGATCTTTTTTTAGAATTTGCTTGTTCACTTGTGTGTGATATTAAAAAGCATCAAGTGAGCATTGAAAAACTCATTGGTCAGTATGCGAGAGAGCTAGATGCCCAAAAGAAAAAAAAAACATTTTAGCCCAAATTAGCATTGTGAGTGGAATATTATACAAATTTCCATTTTCAAGACTCATTTGAATATGTTGTTAATAGAAGAAAATTGCACAAGAAGAACTTGCGTTTTTTTCCTCAAAATATCCCCTGGGATGTATGCAAAAAACATTTTTTAAACATGTCACCCGATGTCGATAATTTTTTTTTATTTTCACTCAAACTACTATTTTGAAGAGAATTTCACCTGTATTTTTCAATTTTAAGATTTATTTGCTAAAGATGTGACAAAGAGAATAATTTCAGTTGAAGAGGGTTGGGGGGGGGGGGGGGGGGAGATATCCTGACCAATTTATCTTTCCCCCACCTGACACTCGAAGTTACCCCAATTTTTTTTTTACCTCAAATCACTATTTTGAAGAGAATTTCATTTGTATTTTCTATTTTTAAGATTCATGTGCTCAAGCTGTTAGAATGGAAAGATTTTTGGTGGGTGGGTGGGGGGGGGGGGGGGGAAGATATTGTGACCAGTTTATCTTACCCCCCACCCAACACTCAAAGTTACACAAAAATTGTTTTTAGCTCAAACCACTATTTCGAAGAGAATCTGATCTGTATTTTTTATTTTTATGATTCACATACTTAAGCTGTTAGAAGGGAACAATTTTCAGGTGGGGGGAAGATATCATGACCAGTTTATCTTACCCCTCACCAACACTCTTGACAAAGTCATGATTTTTGTGTGTGCTCAAAACACAATTTTAAAGAGAATTTCATCTGTATTGTCTATTTTTAAGATTCATATGCTTAAGCTGTTAGAAAGGAAAATTTTTTAGGTGGGTCGTGTTGGGGAGGGGGGGGGGGGGGGGAAGATATCGTGACCAGTTTATCTTACCCCCCACCGGACACACAAAGTTACAAAAAATTTGTTTTTAGCTCAAACCACCATTTTGAAGAGAATTTCATCTGTATTTTCTATTTTTAAGTTTCATATGCTCAAGCTGTTAGAAAGGAAAAATTCTGAGGTGTGGGGAGAGATATCATGACCAGTTTAACTTACCCCCCACCCAACACTCAAAGTTATTACACAAAATTTGTTTTTAGCTCAAACCACTATTTTGAACAGAATTTAATCTGTATTTTCTATTTTTATGATTCACATGCCGCTAGAATAGAAAAATTTTCAGGTGGGGGGGGGGGGGGGGGAAGATATCTTGACCAGTTTATCTTACCCCCCACTCGACACTCAAAGTTACAAAGAATTTGTTTTAGCTCAAACCACTATTTTGAAGAGAATTTAATCTGTATTTTCTATTTTTACGATTCACATGCTTAAGCTGTTCGAAGGGAAAAATTTTCAGTGGGGGGGGGGGGGGGTGGGGGGGGGTAGTTATCGTGACCAGTTTATCTTACCCCTCACCAACTAGAGATAAAGAAGATAAACTGGATAAATTCTGTTCCAATTTCTAGTGTCCAGTGGCAGGTAAGATAAACTGGTCACAATATATTTTTCTCTTTTAACCACTTAAACATATGAGTATGACGATTTGTATGTCTAAGTTGTTGAAAAAGAAAAACATTCAGGTTATTGTTTTCTGATTCATATGTCTTGAGTTGGAAGAGAAAAAAATTCAGGTTGTTGTGAGTGTGGGGGGGGGGGGGGGGGAGGTGTCGTGACTAGTTTATCTTACCCCCCACCTGACACTTGAAATCGCCAAATGTCTTTTTTTAGGGCAAACCACCATTTTGTAGAGAAATTAATCTTATATTAAGATTCATATTTCCCACTTGTTAGTTTGTGTTTCAGTTTCCAGTGTCATGTGGGAGGTAAGATAAACTGGTCCCAGTATCGTCTACCCTAGTCAAAATTTTTCTATTTTAACAACTTAAAAATGTGAGTATAACGATTCCTATGTCTAAGTTGTTGAAAAAGAAAAACATTCAGGTTATTGTTTTCCGATTCATATGTTTTAAGTTGGAAGAGAAAAAAAATTCAGGTTGTTGTGAGGGGGGAGATGTCGTGACCAGTTTATCTTACCCCCCATCTGACACTTGAAATTGACAAATGTCTTTTTTTAGGGCAAACCACCATTTTGTAGAGAATTTAATCTTATATTAAGATTCATAGTTCCCACTTGTAAGTTTGTTTTACTGCTCATACCATCATTTTGAAGAGAAATTCATTGGGGGCTTTGTTGACTCTATCAAGTGCTAGATATTTTGTTTGAATTTGATGCTGCAGTTTACATAGTTTTTATTGTTATGATAATAAAAGTTCTCAACCGAAAGATGTTTTTTCTTTATTTACTCAGAAATTATCTTATCCACCCCACACCTGAGTCACAAAACGTTGGTTTTCTTCTGATTTTTTGCTATATTTTCCATTCTCAAGATTCCTGTGCTTAAGTTGTAAAAAGTGTCAAATATTCTGATGGGGTGGGGAGGGGGAGGGGGCTCATGGTTAGGTTATGACTCCCCCTTCCCCCAACTGACATTCAAAGTTTTTAAATTATTTTTTTGGCTCATACAACGATACTGATGAGAATTTTATTCATATTTTCAAATAAAAAAACATATCAAAATATAGGGTTTGTTGCCGCACTCTCAAGGCCAGACTAACAAGTTTTCAAATTGCCCCTCATGCTTTTTAATATAACAGTGGGGTACTAAAGCAAATTCTTTAAAACGTTCTGTGATGAAATCGAAAGATAAAAAAATTCAGGTTGGGGGGGAGGAGATAAACCAGTGGGGGGGGATAAACTAGTTTATCTTCCCCCCTGGGGGAGGGGGGGATATACACGGGGGAAGATAAACTGTTACACTGGTTCAACTGACTAGCAGATAATGTAATAATCTTATGATCACCTCTCACTATCCAATTGCTAACAATTAATTTACCAAAACTTTGGTACAAATTTGACATATTATCAGCAAATAGATGATAGAGTAAATCGTTCAATTGAATTAACAACTTTACCCTTTACCTGACATGAAAAGCAGACAACACTTGCCAAAAAAATTCTTGAATAACTACTTTTTTTTCATTTTTTGTCTCAAAAACATAGGTTATGACCCCTCATTGGAATGAGCTCATTGAGCTCGATCCAATGAGGGGTCCATAACCTATGTTTTTGAGACAAATGAAAAAAATAATGAAAATGAAAAAATTTATAGTAATTTATATATTTTTTATACTTACCAATGACCCAGACTTTGCTGGTGCTAACTCTTAAAAATTCAGGGCCAAACACAAATTTTGCCCCCCCCCCCCACCCAATCCCCAAAATTTGCATCAAAATCCCAAAAATCAATGTCCTATATGGTCCTCCATACTTTTGTCCACTGTGGATGCGCAGTGTCAAGGAAGTACCGAAATTGGCGCCAAATCTTCATTCTTACAACCAGTGCCTGGTAAATGTTATATAATCAGCAGGGAGGTATGAGTTCCCAACTCATGGGAGGGCCATCCCCGTCTGGGTCATTGGTAAGTATAAAAAATATATAAATTACTATAAATTTTTTCATATTTTTATATTGTACCAATGACCCAGACTTAGCAGAATAGAAAAAAAGGCTGGAGGGCCTAGGACATAAAGGAAAATCCAATAGGCTCAATTACATTTAAACAGAATTATCCCCTCAAGGAGAAAAGGAGAAACAGGATTTACATATATCTTTCTTGTTTATACAAAAAAAAGAAAGACATATTACCAATCCGTAATTGAGCACAATAACATCAATGATCTCTATTAACATCCAGTATAACCCATTATACTAATTTTTTTAAAGGAAAGCCAATAAATAAAGATAGTCCAGAGAATGAGACTCTTTATACTCATTTAAAAGTGTCCGAGGATTGTATATTAATGCTCGTATGACACGTGACATATACAAATGCTTCACACCAAGCTACACTTTAAAATATTACATAAATGAGATAGACATTAGCTTAACACTTTAAAACCATCCCAGCACCGACTTGGAATTACTGACTCCAGAGGAGGTATTCCCTTGCTTTTCACTATAAAGTAGGTGATATAAGGGAACCCCCCCCCCCCCCTTCCCCTTGCTCTGGGTCAATCACCCCAGAACGAAGAGGGCAGCAGGACAGAGTCACTGCTGGAACAGAAAGCCTGCATAACTATAGTTGCAACTGTTTAGTGGATGACATTCTGAGCAACAGATAACGGACCTAAACAACGAAGGTCGACGGAAATAGACTCAATATTTCTAAGGTAAAAATTTGTGAACGTAAAAGGCTGAGACCAGTATATGCAGCCTTCATCAAATCGGTAATAGCAATACTATTAGCATAAGCCCAAGATGTAGACAGCGCTCTAACTTCATGCGCTGAAATCTTAAGCACAAACTGTTGAAAAGAAGATAATTTTTCATAAGCAGTACAAATAGTCAATTGAATCCACCTGGAAATAGAATGGACCGAGATGTCCCTTCTATTAGGCAGCAGAGACCGAAAGAAACGTTTTCGTCCCTTTCTGATAAACTCAGATCTACGTTTGTAATACGCATAACTCTAACTGGACATAGCAAAGGCCTATGGCCGTCTGAGGATGGAAGAGCCTTAATAACAATAGGCTCAGGATACTTATTAGGAGCCTGATTCTTAGCTAAAAATACAACATTAGTAGTCAAAGTAATAGTATTACCAACACTATGATAGTGAGAATCATCAAGAGATAGTGCATGAAGCTCACTAACTCTTCTAGCAGAAGAAAAGGCTAAGAGAAAAGCTGTCTTATAAGATAAGTATTTGAAGTCTACTGTATCCAGGGGTTCAAATGGTGCTTCTTTTAGCTTCAGAAGAACCCAAGCTAAATTCCAATTAGGAATTAACCTAAGGGTTCTAGGTCTATTTATCGAAAAGTTTTTAACTAACTTAGATAAAGAGACATTAGATCCAATTTGTAAGCTATCATGATGAGCATAAGTATCCGATAGCATAGACCTATAACCCTTAATAGTTATTGGCTGCAGTTTGATCTCGTCAAACAAGTAGACCAAAAAATTAGCAATGTCTGGAATGTAGGGATCATAAATATCAATAGAATGATCCCTACACCAACGAGAGAAAACCTTCCACTTAGCAGCGTAATTTAGTGCCGAGGAGGTCCTCCTACAGTTAGAAATTGTGTCCACTGCTCGTCCTGTAAATTGCTTGTTGTGCAAGAAGGACCGCACAATGGAAATACGTGAAGGTTGAGACCTTGCGGGTTGTGATGCAGTGTGTGCGATTTCCCCTGCAAAAGAAGGTCCTCCCACGGAGGAAGTTTCCGAGGAATGTCCCATAACAGACACCTGAGTAGATTTATCCATGGTCTCGGGAGTGACAGAGATGCTACCAACAGAATCTTGCAGTGAGATTGCTTGATTTTTAGCAATATCTGTTGAATCAACAGAGCTGGAGGATACGTGTATCCTATCATTCCGTCCCAAGAGATCGACAGAGTGTCTACTGCGAACGCTCGAGGATCTGGGCATGGCGACACATACGTCTACAACTGATTGTTGAGATGCGTCACAAACAAGTCTGTCATCAGACAATCCCATTGGTAGCAGATCTGATTGAATACTCGTTTGTTGAGAGTCCATTCTGACGGCAACATACAACCTTTCCGAGAAAGTGAGTCCGCTAGAACGTTCAGATGACCTGGAATATGACAGACTGACAGAAGAACCTGATGCTCTAGGACAAACAGAAGGATTCTTTCCATTAAGTTGAACAACAGAACGGAATGAGTGCCTCCCTGGTTCTGAATATACGTTACTACTATCGAATTGTCGGACAGAATTTGAACATGTGAATTCTGAATAATGTTCATCCAATGACATAGCACAAGCCAAACTGACATCATCTCTTTGATGTTTATGTGAGACCCTGGCACCTCAAATCTGTTGGGCTTAAATTTGCGCCCCAACCGGTTTGACTCGCATCCGTCATAATCGTAAAAATCGGATCTGGCAGTTGCAGTGGAACTCCCTGAGTTAACCACTGAATATCTGGCCAAGTCTGAATCTCTTGTTTTACTTGGTTCGACAAGATGATGGTCGTTTCGAGTGAATGAATCTTCACACTCCAATTCTGAGTAAAAAATATCTGGAGTGGATGAGTGCGTAGGCGCCCCATCGGAATGAGGTCTGCAGCGGCACCGCACAAACCTATCAGTCGCATGAACTCTCTTGCTGTTACTACATCTGAGTGTAGACAAAAGTGAGCGTAACAACTGACTAATTTCGCTCTGGGTAACGGCAGACGAACCACATTGTTGTGTGTCTCGAAGCTCATTCCCAAGTGAATGAACGACTTGGACGGAACTAGATCGAACTTCTTTTCATTTACTAAGAACCGAGACATCGGAGCAGTTGAAGCAGACTCTGAACATCGTTTTGAAGCGTTAATCTGTCGCTGTACCTCTGAAGAATGTCGTCCAAGTAAGCCAATGTTACCGCAGACGAATGAGCTCGGAAATGAGTCATAACCGAGTTCATTATTCGAGTGAAGGCCCAGGGCACTAGATTCAGTCCGAAGCACATTGCTCGGAACTGATAAACGACTCCTAGGACAGCGAAGCGAAGGTACTTTCTGAACACCGGATGTACCATGACAAGAAAGTACGCATCCTTGAGATCTATGCTCGCAGTATAATCGTTCACTCGAATGCTCGCTCTCACCGATCGAATGGTCTCCATATAAAATTTCTGAGCCACGATCAGCTTGTTTATCCAGCTTAGATCTATAACTGGATGGAACGAACCATCTGCTTTTGGTACCAGGAACAGGTGACTGTAAAAACTGGAGATTCCTGGTTTTCTACGACCTCTATTGTGTTCTTCTCCAGAAGAGATTGCACCCCTGATAGAAGCGAATCTCTCTTCTGAAGGTTTGACGGAAGCCTAGTCCATCGTGGACTTCGTGTTAATGACGGTTTTTCTCTGAAGGACTGTTTTAGACCTTCCGAAATAACCTCCTGAACCCATCGGTCATCCGTAATTGACAACCAATTGGTTAAGAATCTTGACTGCCTTCCGCCCACTGGAGTGCAATAGAAGTTCTGACCTTCACCTCCTGGACCTGTAAGGCTTGCGGAGGGAGAAACTACGTCCTCCCCGACCCGCACCTCGACCAGTCGACCTAGGGGCATCTGACCGGTTGTCTCAGCCAGCATTACGTCCCCTACCTGAGTCGCTACTCTGACGGTTTCTGGAGTAAGACAAGGAGGCTTTCTTAGATCCTCTATAGGAACTTCCCTTGGACGTACTCGCCCCAGAAGTCCCTGACTTACTCCTCTCTGCTGAGTCCGTTTTTTTTTAAACGGACTTAAAGAGCAGAGAGTCCGAAGCTTTCTTGGTAATCTGATCGTAGATTAGTGAAAGCTTACCATCGAAGAGAAGTTCTCCTGAAACCGGAGCGACTCGAAAAGAGTTTTTCACCTTAGAATCCACCCTAGTGAATGAAGCCAGGGCAGCATCACGTCTGACTAACTCCAAATTTGCCACTGGAAGTTCGGAGTTAAACGTGGAATATGCGATTGCCCTCGAAAGAACTCTCAAGGAAGTTTGAACATCCTGGAATTCTTTACCATCGAGACATTGTGATAACGCTCTGGTAAGGTGATCTGGGTAAGATAAGGCATCTAAACTGGCTCTGTTAGACGAGATTGTCGTCTCCAATGTACTGAAGAGAATCGACATAGACGTTGGCAATGACAACTGCAAATCTTCTGCCTGGTCATCTAAACGCAGAGGAACTCTCGGAACGCCCTGTCCTGCTGTTTCAAATTTATTTTTACTGTTGATGAACGGCAGATGTACAGCATGAGACGATAAGAAACTGCATCTGCCAGTCTTAGAGGCTAGCCTAAAAATAGCGTCATTCAGCAATTCAAACGTCAGTGAGACATTTCTGGACTGGGCCGGAAACTCAGGCGCGACGTCCTTAGCCCGGCCGGAAAAGTCTGTGTCCAGTGACGCTACCAGTCTCTTATCTGGTATCGAAGCTCTCTGGTCCGGAGGAACAACTTCTGGAAGGTGTTGCCAGATGAAATCTACGGCCACCTTATGTTGTTCTGAAAGGGAAAATCCAGCTCCGCAGATTCCCTTTCACAATCCGACTGGGCCAAATGTGAATCTCGGACATCCCTATCTGACACTGCAGGGGAGCGTACCGACCCTGCTTCCTCAGACAGTTCCTGATCTGAAAGAGTTTCCGAAGGTTGCTGGGATGCTGCGATGAGTTGTGCTATCTGCGATAGCAAGTCCGTCACGGAAGCCTGTGGAGCTGCGGTCTTACGTTGTTTAGCCGCTGGAAGTTCCTGGGACGGTGTCTCTTGCATAATTCTTTTATGCGAATGTCCCAACTGGTAAGGCCTCGTGTCCTTGGCTACCAGATGGAGTGACCTGGTCGATGTGTAATCCTTGGTCAGCGAAGCAGGCTGGATATCTGAGGTCACATAGCCAAGGTGCGGCCGTGTGTGCTGACGTGTGGAAGAGGAAGCCAATAGACTAGCCATGCCCGGCTGTCTATGTGACGGAGCATCCCGAGCAGGAGGAGTGGACGTATGCTCTGTCTGACGAATGTTATGTAAGACAACATCTGGCCCCAGATGTTGTAAGAGAGAGAGGCCTCTCTCGCTCACGGCCCAGGTAGACCTGAACGAGCTAGCTACCTGACTGACTGGCTTCCTCTGTTCCATCTTCTGATCCGCATACGCAGTGGACAAAAGTATGGAGGACCATATAGGACATTGATTTTTTGGATTTTGATGCAAATTTGGGGGACTGGGGGGGGGCAAAATTTGTGTTTGGCCCTGAATTTTTAAGAGTTAGCACCAGCTAAGTCTGGGTCATTGGTACAGTATAAAAATATTAATTGGCAATTTTTGAGAATAGTGCTTTCCGGTTATGGCCATTACATTGGGTAAAGGGTTAACTGGAAATTTATGCAGAGGACCATCAACTTCTATTGCACTACAGATATTTTTGTCCTAAAAACTTTCAATGAGATGCTTACTGCATCCTTTTTTGTTTAACAGAGCTCCTTGGCCAAAATCCAATATAAAAATTAAATCCCTTATTTATTCATTGACAGAGCTCTGAGTTTATTTAGTTTTCAGATAAGGTGCGAGTCAATATAGTAAATTTCCTTGTAAACTGACCCAGTAATTAGCCCATTGCTAAAGACATACCTTAGCTGCCATGGAGCTCACGTGACACCATTGTTGAACCATTAGTTTCATTTCTTGTTGATTTTTAGTCTTAAACATATAAGATCAAAATCTACCTTAGTTACTGTATTGCAAAGGAAACATGCTTGCTGCTCTGAAGGCCAAGTTAACAGACTGTGATATCTTTCATTATATTTTTGACACAATTCTAGATTGTGTATTAAATTACACCAAGATCGCCCCTTGATTTAAATCACCCCTTAAATCACATCTCACGAAAAACATCCGATAAGAAAAAGTGATTAATGCTGCTGTTTTTTTTCTCTCATTCTCTTCTTTCAAGATTGATTCTTTGGAAATTATGTTTTGTGTTTTATTCAGTCTGTCAACTGGTTTGAAGAAAATACTAACAATATGTTTTTCTTGTTCTTTAGGGTTTTTTTTATTGACACTGTTCCTTTAAAATGTCAGCTACTGTACCTAGAGCATATTTTCATTTAAAAAAGAAAATGAAATGTCAAAGAAACAAGAGCATGACGGCGGTGTCATAAAATGGTTGGTAAGTTTCTCGGGGGCACAACCAAATAAAAAGGAAGCTTCCTGTAGACACCAATAATGATTCCAAAAAAAAAAGAAAGAAAAACTGATTTGAAACAGCATTCATTAGTTATTGGATGGAAACCCAGGGTTCCTGCAGCTAATTACTAAGTGGATTCCAGGCTTTTCAAGGCTATTTCCATGCCATATTTAAGGTTTTTCAGGGCTTCTTAGAAATAAAATTCGAGATTTTTCAAGGTTATCGACTAAAAATCTAGAGTACAGTACCAGCGGAAATAAGTTGTAGGATAATCGCAGGAAAATTTTGATGGTTTTTTATATTTTGAAAAATTGTTTTCAAGGATTTTCCTGGCCACTTTTGGAGTTTGGGGGAAATTTAATGACTTTCCAGGCCTTGAAAATTGATTTTCAAATTCAAGGCTTTTCAAGGTCCACAGGAACCCTGAAACCAAATTCAATATGCTGATCCAAAATCAAAAGGAAGCTTCCTGTAGACACCAATAATGCATAACCAAAACTTGAAATTGATTCGAGTCAGTATTCATTAGTAATTGGACAGAAACCAAATTAAAGATTGCCGCCATGGAAGCCATAATGAATTGACACTGGTGACCATCTTGTTTCAGTCGAATGATCCAAAATCAAAAGGAAGCTTCCTCTAGACACCAACAATGCATAATTAACCAGAGGGCACCATTGGAGGGTGCATAATACGCCCACACTTCCAGAAATTATAAAACATTATTCATGTTCTGATTGAACTTTACTGTCAGTTTCTCCATTTTAGTCAATTCTACTTATTCAAAAAGTCCGGAAAATGAAAGAAAATACGGAAAACTCTATATGGCTGTCATGGTGGCCTTATTGAATTGGCTAGCTGGACAAAAATCGAAAGGAAGCATTTTCTAGCCATCTATAAGTTACCCCTAAAATTTTGATTTCATCAAATAAGCAGTTCTTCAGTTATCTGACAGAAACCAAAAGTTAACGGATGGGTGCCGGATGGACACGGTGAAAACATAATGCTCCCAAGAGGCATAAAAAGGTTCATAAACTACTTTATGTTTAATGTTTGATATGGGCACAGTGTCAGTTTAAAAAAATGTTTTGTTCCCTATTTTTGGTTAAGCTCACACTCATAATTGTTTTATTTGAAAAAAAAAAATGTTTGAAAATCACTTCCTGTAAAATTACTTCTATTCAACAACTGTGCTGCTTCTGTAAGTATGTGCTGCTGGTTTGAAAGTTTAAAAATTGAATTCTGACTAAAAAATAAATGATCATATTACTTGCGATAAATTAATACTCAGTTATTGTAGTTTAAACAAAGCATGATGTTTACAAATGAAAGTGTCAATGAGACTGTAGTTTAACTTGACTGTGTGTTGTGTTTGATGAAAATGATAATGTTCTATGTTTATGAAAGGATTATGAAATACGACAAGAATTGTGATAACTGAGAATATGTAAATTTCTGTTCCCTGTATACTGTTTTCAATAAAAATAATTTGAGATGTAGACTGTACTAAAGAATTGAAGGGTGAAATCCCTTCATAAATACGACCAGTACACTGTGCTAAAGATTTTCAGGCTTCAGGCCCTTGTAGCCATCACAGTTGACTGATCATGAGTGAAGTTCTCATCTAGACATTACATGAAATCATCCTACCAGGTTACAATGAAATCCCTCCATATTAAATATCTAAATTTTATAGTAAATTTCCTTTCTTATTATACCTACCACACTTGTTTACTACAGGCTTGCACTACAGTGGAAGTCCCTAACTCGGATAATTTACTCCCTATTTTTGTCTTTCCCAAGCAATTTGGGAAAGAAAAGTGGTGCAAAAGCACCAAGAAAAAAAAAGCCAAAACTGGGTCGAGAGCAACCGGTGCAGACCAAGTACGGGATGCTCTCTCCCAAGTACAACTCCACGACTTCCGTTGCCAGTGCGCATATACGTCGCTAAAGACTCATTCTTTTTGAATCCGTCAATGTTAGAGTTACGTGATCAGCAGGGAGGAAGGATTCTTTACCCGTAAAGAAGACGGGAGGGCCTCCATGTAAACAATTGTGGTAGGTATAATAAGAAAGGAAATTTACTATAAAATTTAGATTTCTTATCACCCTACTCACAATTGTTTACTACAGGCTGAATAGACAATAGGCTGGAGGGAATCACATAACCAACCCACACATAACCCCAGTGCGCTGGAAACCGTGAAGCAGAAGGAAGAGGTCCCGAGGCTTATCAACCATAACGTCGCAATCATTGGTAAGGGACAATGAAAGGAGACATATGGGCCTGTGTGACACACAGACAGAAAAGGGCAGTAACAGTGCAAGGCTGAAACTGACCTTCAAGAAGCCTACTGGCTAGGGCAGACAACAGCCTGAGCAGAAGAAAGAGGACCCAAGGCAAAAAGGTCCTCCGACTGCTCCTGCAACTGGCGCAGATAGAAGGTGAAGAAAGTAGAGGCATTTCTCCAGTAGGCTGCCTGCATAACATCCGACAACTTGACGGAGTTAGAATAAGCTCAAGAGGTGGACAATGCACGCACCTCATGGGCAGAAATACGATTGGTAATACAAATGCCAGCCGCTAAACGACCGTAAGCCATACAAATAGCAAGACAAATCCATTGAGAAATGGATTGAGGAGAGATCTTCTGTCGACTAGGAATAAGAGGCAGAAAAAAACGTTTCCTGCCTTTCCATATGAAACGTGTCCAATCGAGATAAATGCAAATAGCACAGACTGAATAGAGAAAAGGGCGATTATCCTCAACAGAAGGAAGAGCCCTGATACAGATAGGAGGAGGAGTAGTATCTGGTAACTGATTCTTGGCCAGAAAAGAGCAATCAGTGGTAAAAGTAACACTGTTGGGAGAGCTCCTAAAAAAGGCCGGGTCAACCGAGAGGGCGTGAAGCTTACTAACCCGTCTGGCAGAAGCAAACGCCATCAGAAACGGCGTCTTATATGTGAGAAAATGCATATCCACCTGGGATAAAGGTTCGAATGGCACCCCTCCCCCCCCCCCCCCCCCCCCCCCCCACTCCCAAGCAAAGCAGCACCCACGAAATATTCCATCGTGGGGTAAGATTCAAAATCCGAGGCCTTTTCAAAGAGAAGTGCCGAACAAGCTTGGAGAGGTAAGGATTAGTGCCGATACGACGATTCCCCACATAAGAAAAAGTCTCTGAAAGCATGGACCTGTAACCCTTGATGGTAACAGGCTGGAGACCCCGAGAATCAAACAGATATACCAGAAACTCCGCAATCTGTGAAATCGAAGGATTGGCATAATCAACAGAGTGATCAGCACACCATCGACAGAAGACCTTCCATTTAGCTGCATAAGCTAAACCAGTGGAGTGCCTCCTTGAAGAAGAAATGCACTCCACTGCTCATCTCGAAAAACCTCTACGGAGGAGACAGGACCTGACAAAAGATATGCGTGAAGGCACAATGAAGTCAGGTCGACGTGAAACCTCCTCGGGTGACCTTGACACAGAAGGTCATGGCATAGCGGGAGACGTGCCAGAACTGCCGCCATCAGCGAGCGGAGCTGATTGATCCACACCAGCTGAGGCGACAGGGGAGCGATCAGAATGATTCGACAACTGCAGGTTTGAATTTTGGCTAGAACCTGAGGCAGAATCAGAACTGGCGGGAAGGCGTTGCCGACTAGACCGTTCCAATCTAGAGACAGAACGTCCACGGCAAAAGCCAGAGGATCTGGACACGGGGACATGAAAGTGTCCACCTGATGGTTCCTCCGAGTCGCAAAGAGATCGATGTGGGGACGTCCCCAGAGATTGCAAAGCGACTGGAACACTGCCCTGTGGAGCATCCACTCGGTGGAAATAATCCTGCCCTGTCGGGACAGGGAGTCGGCTAGGACGTTCAGACGACCGGGAATGTGACGAACAACCACTCTGGCATGAACATCCTGAGCGAGCAGTAGAAGATCCCAAGCCAATTCGTACATCGGAACCGAGTGCGTGCCGCCCTGGTTCTGAATGTAAGCAACCACTGTCGAATTGTCGGACAGAAGAAGGACCTGGCGATTCGACAGGTGAGGGATCCACTGCCTGAAACTCAGAAGAAGAGCAAGAAGCTCCTTCTGGTTGATGTGTAGAGCTGCTTGATCCTGGTCCCACATCCCGTGGAGGGAAAGACCGAGAGGATCCAATGTCGCACCCCATCCGAGACTGCTGGCATCTGCGGTCAGAACGCGATCGGATGTGGGTAAGTCCAATGGAACATCCTGCGTAATCCACTGAACATCTGTCCAGGGTAGAAGGTGAGGATAAAGAGATTCCGGAAACGGAATCATCAGATCCAGAGAATCTACATTCGGTCTCCAGCGACTGAGCAGAAAGTGTTGGAGAGATCTGACACGCAGCCGACCTAGAGGAATGAGATCCGTCACCGAAATGCAGAGACCGATCAGCCGGAGAAAACTCCGAGCTGTCGCGGACGTGGACTGGGACAGAGTCAGAGCAAAAGCTGAGAGAATCACAGCCTTGGCCTGGGGAACCGCTACCAAATTGAATTGGGTTTGGAAAGCCATCCCCAGATGACAAAACGACCGAGAAGGGACCAGGTCCGACTTCTCCGCGTTGACTCTGAATCCTAGCGACGTGAGCAAGCTCAACAGAGTGGCGACATCCGACTCCAGTAAGGCAGCATTGGAATGCCTCTGGAGGATATCGTCCAGATATGCCAAAGTAGTCACCCTGGACTGTGTGCGATGGAACGCTATCACATGCGACATCAGTCTGGTGAAGGCCCAAGGAGCCAGGTTGAGGCCGAAAGGCATGGCCTTGAACTGGTAAACTCGCCCCAGAAAAGCGAACCTGAGATACTTCCGTGACGCTTGATGCATTGGAACGTGAAAGTAAGCATCTCGCAGGTCGATGCTGGCAGCGAAATCTCCCTGGTGAATTGAATGGCGGACCGACCTGAAAGTCTCCATGCTGAACTAGGGAGCAATGATAGACTGGTTCAGGATACTCAGATCGATAACCGGTTGGAGTCGGACGTCCTTCTTCGGCACCAACAACAGGCGGGAATAGAAACCCACTGACTGAATGTTCTTGATGACCTCGATCGCCCCCTTTGCCAGGAGATTGCCAATCTCCGTGGACAAAAGTTCCCGACGTAAAACGTCTGAAGGAACTATGGTTGGAAGAGGCACCCTGGACAGAGTGGTGTGCTGTCAGAAGGATAGTCGCAGCCCGGACCGAACAACATCTAACACCCATGGATCGGATGTGATGGTGGTCCAATGGTCTGCGAACTCTGCTATCCTTCCTCCAACCTGGGACGAGTCGAGGTGAGGACCTTCATTTCGAGCCCCGATGAGGCCCGCGAGAGGAGAAACCACCTCCTCTACTAAATGAAGAATCCTGAGACTTCCCTCAATTCTGCCGACCCTTACCCTTACCCCTTGAGTAAGAAGTAGAAGCGGCGGCAGAAGGACCAGCGGAAGCAGAAGGGTACTTGTTAGGCTTGGAATGGCCCCTGCCTCCCCTAGAAGGCTGATCAAGCTGACGAAACAGCAGCTGATCTTTGGAATGACGTAGGACGTTATCCCAGACCATCGACACGGAACCATGGAAAAGTTGCGGACCTGCCAAAGAAGCAGATTGAAGAGCAGCGCGCTGCTCCTCGGGAAGGGATTGTACTGTGTCCAGCACAGCGTCCCTTCGAACTAATTCCAGATTAGCCGTGTTACAGGCATGCATGTGAGTAAGATGCATGAGTGCCTTGGACAGCACACGCAAAGGAGCCTGTACCTCATCAAACTTATCTGAAGGCAGATAAGCAGCTAAAGCTGAGACGACATGATCTGAGAGAGAAAGCATGCCAAGCAACCCTCTAGATAAGCCCAACGTGGACTGCAGAGTCGTCATTGGAATGACGGCAGACTTGGGCTTGGAAAGCCCGAGTGAAGTGGAGTCCTGATCCAGAACCGTCAAAGTCTGGCAGACCGACGGATTGGCGGAATCGTAGGAACGATAACGCACAGGAGGCAAAAAGGTGTCAACCCCGGTGAAGAAAGGAGCCTTCAGAGCCTTGGAACTCAGCTTGGAGTCCAATGCTGAAAATGCTTCAACCACCTGTACCGACTGGCACGGTCGAAACAGGTTGCTCCATAGGCTGTAGGCGTGCGACCGATGATCGCGGCCTGGCTGACACTGTCGGCTGGTTAGCTGGTTTGAGATCAGGCAGAAACCCAAACACAAAGTCAAGAGTTGCCCCCAAGTCCGAAGACCGCTGGCCCTCAACATCAAGCATGTCGGATTCCTCCCCAGAGTCGGAAGACACATAGCCCATCGTGGGCAAACCAGCCCGACGCCTCCCATGGTGTCGAGACACCAGGGGGGTCAGAAACCAGCCTGTTTCCAATCCCGGGAGGCGGCGCCATAGGAGGCGCCTGGAAACCACTCGCTGCCTCGCTGGAAGCAACAGGAAGGCTCTCTGACTGAGTGAGTAAGGAGAGGGCCTCCCTAAGCTCACTGCTCGAACTAGCCGGTTCGACAGGGGAGCGAACCGGCAAAGTGGCTTCACCTCTGACCCTCTTAACCAGCGAAGGGTCACGATCCTCCAGAACACTTGACGCGGGACGACGGGCGGCAGCCGAAACATCTGAAGGCAGACGTGTATAGGGTACGATGCACCCCGAGGATCAATATAGCGAGAACTCATGAGACTCACCATGGACCTCTGCGGGGCAGAAGGTCCAGGCTGCACAAAAAGCGTTGGTCCCCCAAAACTGGTCATGTGGCCAGAATGAGTGGACGGAAACGCCATGGAGTTCATAGTGTCTCCACTAAGAACATCCGAATCCAAAGACACAACTGTGGTGCTCGACGGCATAGAGACCACAGTGGTGGGTTTGGCCGGCGGCCCCTTCCAACTTCGCCGAGTTGAAGTCAGGGAAGGTTGAGGCTGATATCCCACGTCTACAGTACCAGACATTCCCCTGCAGCGAAAAGCCGAGGCTGGCTGAAACTGGCGACAAAGCAGACGGACCAGCAGTAGTAGTAGATACGTCGGGAGTCATTGAGGCTGGTGGAATAGTGGAGAGAGCACACCTGCTCGGCTCTGAAGGAGGAGTCACAACCCTAGTGACAGCCTCAGATGTCGACTGGAGGGGGACCGTAGTCCCGGAACCAGGCACCTCTTCACCAGAACACTCAACGGCTCCCGCAGTATCCACTACAGGAAAAGACTGCACATCCCCCACGGAGGAGGAATAACTCTCACCAGACATGGTGGCTCGGGAGCCCCCGAACGACCGCGTTCTCCTTTCCCGCGGGAGCGGGAGGCACGGCCACGAGAACGAACGACATGGTTAACTGACACCCAGAAAGTGGATGACCAAGATCCACAGACACCACATGGCCGCTCGGCCGAACACCCATTACAGGAGGAACAAGAAGAATGTGAATCGTCCACATGCTTTGGCAGCAGACATTGCCCACAAGGAATTGTCCCGGGCATGATAGAGATGAGAGGCGCAAAGAAGGTGAAATCAGATAACAGAAGAACACCCCCAAAGAAGAGAGAAAGGTGACAGAAAATAAGACCCCAGACGGTCGACTGGGAACCACACAACAGGATGACTACTCTCAAAGGAGAGAAGAAAAACTGCAGAAGCGGTACCCCCGCTGACACCCAATTCTAACACAATTAGAAAAATTAGCAATTTAAGCATTGACAATAATTGTGAAAAATAATTTAAGTCCGAACCGCATGACGCACACGAAATTCGCGCGCGACTCAAGAGAGAACATATAAAATAGATTATGGATAATAATATGTAAGAGAATATAATAAAAACTGTTCCTGAGAATACAAAGGATACTCGGATACACTATGAATCAGGAAACATCAATCAACGAGTTGGATGAACACTGATAAGCGTGCAGAACATCTCGTCACAAGGCGGATGACAAAAAGAATGAGTCTTTAGCGACATATATGTGCACTGGCAACGGAAGTCATGGAGTTGTACTTGGGAGAGAGCGTCCCGTACTGGGTCTGCGCCGGTTGCTCTTGACCCAGTTTTGGCTTATTTTTTCTTGGTGCTTTTGCACCACTTTTCTTTCCCAAATTGCTTGGGAAAGACAAAAATAGAGAGTATATTATCCGAGTTAGGGACTTCCACTGAAGTGCAAGCCTGTAGTAAACAATTGTGAGTAGGTTGATAAGAAATGACCTTGAGACTGTGTTCAAAGTTTTGGGGTTTCAGGCTTGGGCAGCTGTCACAGCTGACAGATCACATTACCAAAAGGGGACGTTCTCATCTAGACATTATACAAAGTCATCCTACCAAGTTACAATGAAACCCCTTCATAAATGCGACTTGTAGACTGTGCTAAAGGTTTTCGGCTCGGGCAGCCATCATTGTTGACTGATTGTGACCAAATTTTTTGATGATCGGACAAGAACTACAGAGTGTAGCCTGTGCTAAAGGAAAATGTGAACAGACTGACAGACCAACAGACTTCCACTGGTGTGATGGCAATAGCTTATCTTGACTTTGTCAAGTTAAGCTAAAAAACATTCTGTAACATGATCAGAAAAACTGACCATAAAAATTCACAACAAATAAATAATATATCCTAAATTATTGTTAAAGAGTTTATTGAAAGACTCATTAAATCTTGTTGAAATGAAAGTGTCAATGACACTGTAGCTCAACTTGTCTAGACAAAGACATGTACATGTATAGTATGTGACACAGCAATGACAGACATCTAGGTAATGACCTGATAACAAAGGTACATATAAAGTATTGTAACGGTCTGTACATGAATACTGACCGTTGCCTGTAACAAATGTATAGGTAAAGTATTGTAAAGGTGGGTGACAGTCAGATGCTGAACTAGAAAAAATCTTTGAGTCCCAGAGTGGGTCTGACTGAACCCCAAAATATTTGTTCTCATAGCACAGTGATAACAAAGGCACCCCAAAACACACTCGTTCCTGTCCCAAGGTGAAAACAAAAGTACTCAAGAAGTTTTGTGAAGATCAGTTCATAAATACGAGCTGTATAAAACTTGTGACAAAAAACTGATTGGACCTAATTTTGGTACAAAATGGCCACTGGCAGCCATCTTGAATTTTGGACCGTACCCAGAAACACTCATTCTCATCCCAAGGAGATAACAAAGGTACCCAAGAAGTTTTGTGAAGATCGGTTCATAAATACAGCCTCTACCCTGAGCTGTAGTGACATGTGTGCTTACATTGTGTAAGTAGCACTGAATAAATCAAAGTTCATCTAATTTGCATAATTTCTGCACGAAAAAAAACCCCTTACAATATGTGATGTATTCCATGTTACTAAACATTCATACAAAAATTTATTCAAATCAGAACTTTCATACAGAAGTTCTATACAAAAGACTGATTGCACTAATTTTGGTACAAAATGGCTGCTGGTGGCCATCTTGAATTTCGGACCACACCCAAAAACACTCGCTCTCATCCCACGGTGATAACAAAGATACCCAAGAAGTTTCGTAAAGATTGGTTCATAAATATGGCCTCTAGTCTGAGCTGTATAGAAGATGTGTACAAAAAACTGATTAGACCTAATTTCGGTACAAAATGGCCACTGGCAGCCATCTTGAATTTTAGACCGCACCCAGAAACACTCGTTCTCGTCCCAAGGTGATAACAAAGGTACCCAAGACATTTCGTGAAGATCAGTTCATAAATACAGACTCTAGTCTGAGCCGTATTGACATGTGTACTTACTGTGTGTAAGTCGCACTGAAAAAATCCAAGTTCATCTAATTTGCATAATTTCTGCACGAGAAAAAAACCCGTATTATATGTGATGCATCCCATGGTACTAAACATTCACACAAAATAATTATTCAAATCAGGGCTTTCATATGGAAGTTCTGTGCAAAAATCTGATTGCACCTAATTTTGTACAAAAGACTGATTGCACTAATTTTGGTACAAAATGGCTGCTGGTGGCCATCTTGAATTTTGGACCAGACCCAAAAACACTCGTTCTCGTCCCACGGTGATACCAAAGGTACCCAAGAATTTTCGTAAAGATCGGTTCATAAATACGGCCTCCAGCCCGAGCCGTATTGGCATTTGCACTTACAGTGCTGAAAGTAACCCCAAAAAACATCAAAATTAGTCTAATTTGCACAATTTACGTACGAGAAAAAAACCTGTATTGTATGTGATGTATCCCATGGTACTAAACATTCATACAAAAAATTATTCAAATCAGAGCTTTCATATGGAAGTTCCGTACAAAAAACAGATTTCTGCATCGTCGGTACAAAATGGCGGCTGGCAGCCATCTTGAATTTTGGACCACACCCAAAAACACTCGTTCTCGTCCCACGGTCATAACAAAGGTACCCAAGAAGTTTCGTAAAGATCGGTTCATAAATACGGCCTCTAGCCCGAGCCATAGCAGCTTGGCACTTACAGCTCTGAAAGTAACACTAAATAAATCAAAGTCAGAATAATTTGCATAATTTACGCACGAGAAAAAAACCCGTATTATATGTGATGTATCCCATGGTACTAAACATTTATACAAAACTTTACTCAAATCAAAACTTTCATACAGAAGTTCTGTACAAAAAACTGATTTTTGCATCATCGGTACAAAATGGCCACTGGCAGCCATCTTGAATTTCGGACCACACCTAAAAACACTCGTTCCCGTCCCAGGGTCATAACAAAGGTACACAAGAAGTTTCGTAAAGATCGGTTCATAAATACGACCTCTAGCCCGAGCCATAGCCAATTGTTGATGTACGGACAGACGGACAGACGGACGACGGGCCATGACAATAGCTCAAATTTGACTTCGTCAAAGTTGAGCTAATAAAAAAGTAGAGGTAGCCGTTTAGGGGTGGCAAATCCCCCCGAAAAATCACCCTGATACTGTAACGTTGGTAATCTATTACATTAAATTAACACAACAACTGTCGATATTATTTATTCAAATAATACAGATAAGATAACCTGTATTTGATGAAATGTCAAGTTTGGTTTCAATCGGGACGAATAAGATTTTAAGTTCAAGGTCACTGTGACCCTGATTTTTGGCACAATGACCTAAAAATATGTAGGGCTCTTCCTCTCAATATGCTCAACCTACATGCTGAGTTGGGTTTCGATCGCAAATGCATATTTTTAATAATTAAGAGAGCCAAAACCAGCTCGGACCAATAAAATTTTAATTTCAAGGTCGCTGTGACCTTGACCTTTGGCATAATGACCTACAAAATATATAGCGTTCTTCCTCTCATTATGCCCGATCCACATGCCAAGTTTGGTTTTGATCAGGCAAACAGAATTTTAATTAGAGAACGGAAACCAACTCTGACCGAGAAAACTTAAAAGTCAAGGTCACTGTGATCTTTTCCTTTGAAACAATAACCCCAAAATATATAGAGTTCTTCCTTTCATCATGCTCAACCCATAACCCAAGTTAAGTATTAATCGAGCAAGCAAAATTTCAATTTGAGAATCCAACTCGGACAAATGTCTAAGTTCAAGGTCACTGTGACCTTGACCTTTGGTACAATAACATCAAAATGAATACGGTTCTTCCTCTCATCATGCCTAACCCACATGCCAGGTTGGGTTGCAGTTGGCCAAGCGAAACTTTAATTGCAGAGCAGAAACCAACACTGATAAAAATTGAAGTTCAAGATCACTGTGAGTTTGACCTTTAGCACAATGATCCCACAATGAATAGAGTTCTTCCTCTCATCATGCCTAACCCACATGCCAAGTTGGGTTGCAGTTGGTCAAACGAAACTTTAATTGCAGAGCAGAAACCAACACTGATAAAAATTGAAGTTCAAGGTCACTGTGTCCTTGACCTTTGGCACAATGATCCCAAAATTAATAGGGCTCTTCCTCTCATCATGCCTAACCTACATGCCAAGCTTGGGTTCAGTTGACCAGGCGAAATTTTAGTTAGCGAGCGGAAAGCAACTCTGTTTACAGATGGACAGACAGATGGACAGATGGACAGACAGTGCCAAGACTATATCCCCACCTCCCCCAAATTAAAATTTCAGGGGGATAAAAAGGACAAAAGATTCCAGAGGCTCAAGAGAGCGATAGACACCAATCTAAAATCAAGTTGTCCAGAGATCAAAGGAAACTATACAGTAGTGTGATTGGAAGAGTTGCCTCTTTCCCAGTCAGATCACGATCTAGTCATACCACACTTATTCCAGGTCAAGATATTATGAATTCAAGACTTAACCCTTTACCCAAACCACACAATATCAAAATTTATTATTTTAAAAATTATTTTTTTAAATTTTCACAATTTTTTTTTAACAAAACAATAAAATGTGACTCATTAGAAATTAGAACAAGCTTGATGAGGGATCACATGATATGGTTTTGTTGAAAGTTTTTGAAAGATACTTTTTTGAACTGCTCAATTTGTATATTACGCAGGCAGATGCAGCTGATTTGTTAGAAAAGGGTTAATGTTTCTCATATCATTTTGTGACAGATGAGATTCTACAGTGTTGTGGAAGAGAAAGCAGATGACAAATTTACAACCAAATCACAGCCAGTCGTGATAAGGTTGAAATTCTCTGTCCATCTTTGCATATCAAAGTACTGTATGTAGTATCGATATAGGAACAGTCTGTCACCAAGTGAAAGACATGCTATAATATACATTTATTTATATATTGGTGTTTAAGGTCACATACTTCTGCACAATGACTAATCGTAACCACAACATGGAGGTAAAATCAAGTCCAGCCAATCATTTATACCCATGCTGCCCATTTTAGAGGACTTTCACCCCAAGCATTGGTGACTGGGCCCTATTTTACCAGTAAAACAGAGCTTGTTTACCACAGTAAACAAGCATAGCTTCACTTTCTGGGGTTCCCATGTGAAATGCTATTATACAGAGTTGACTTTTTGTACAGTAGAAACTGCATAGAAGCTATTTTAAAACGTAACTGGAAAACAAAATAGAATAACAGTACTTACGATGTTATTGCCATTCCAATATAATGTGTCAATGGTACAAATGCAAGGACCGAAAGAATGCATTTCTGAAATGGAGAAGTGATATTTATATATTTATTGTTGTTTAAGGTCACATATTTCCACACAATGGCTAATCATGTCCGCCACATGGATATAAAGTCAAGCCCAGCCAATCGTTGATATCCATGTTGCCAGTTTTTGAGGACTGACACCTCAGGAATAATTGGTTACCAGGCCTTATTTTAGAAGTAAAACAGAGCTTATTTACCAAAGTAAACAATCACTTCTTCACTTCCCACAGCGAAATGAAGTGATAAACAGAAAATGAATATAATGTAACTTCAGCCTAAAGCATAGAACAGGTACAGTGTGGATCACTTAATTGGATACCTAATAGAAAAACTTGGTTAATTTTACATAACTTGCAAACACTAAACCATTTACCACATGTTTAGCACAAATTTTACATGTTAATTTCATATAGGTTACAAAATAAATCCCTGCTTTTTTATTCATTCATTTATTATAGTTTAGAGACACTTTAATAGCCAGGGTCACCTCGTTTCGAAACAGGTGGAGATATCAGGAGGATCTAGAGAAAACCACTGAGCAATGGCAAGCAACTCCATACAAGCAGGGTTAGAACTGAATGAAGACAAGTGCACCATCGACGTGTAGTATACCTTATTAGACAGCACCACTGTGCCTCATGTGGGCAATCTGGATTAAGTGCCTAGCTCAAGGACACAACGCAGTTACCCCTGCCAGTAATCGAACCGTGAACCTTTTGGTCTGAAGTTCAATTCCATAACCACTGAGCCACCATGCTCCCTAAATCCCCACTAATTTAATAAAAAATATCATCACTTTTCAAAACATTACACTGACAACCCCCAAATTTCACAGCTTTACATAGCCCAAGAACATTAAGTTTCACTAGGGAAAAAAATCGGAGAAAGCTGATTTTTTCAGGGAATATCGAGTACATGTCACTGAACGATTAGACAAAAGTCCCCTAAAATCCCAGTTGAGCTTTTTTTTCTACAGCCTTTTTTCGAAAACGCGTTTGAAAAAAATAAAAAAAAATCGCACGAACTTTGTAACCTCGAATTGATCCAACTGTATTTTTTGTTTACGCGTATTTCGAGCTACATAATGTCTAATATACATTTACCTAGAGGAAAATGTGCATTCTGTGACAATTTCTGCGAAAAATTATTGAAAATTCACAAAAAAGTATCGGATTTACGCAAAAAATGACGATTTTCCTAACGGATTTGCCCAAAGGGTCGTAGTACAGAACAGGATGTTAGTTGGACAGACGATAAAAAATCCACCACCATTTGAAGACTTTTATCATTGCTTACAAAATAGACATTATGGAAGACACCCTCTGCTTCTGGCCGAGTTCCCCTTTTGGCATAAAATTCGTCAGCATGAGAACTCAACTATTTTCGGGCTTGGGACCGAACAGACACGTCTGTGTCTGGCAGCATTAGATCAATAAACAATATTTACAGAATGTACAAAAATCAATAAATAATATTTACAGAATGTACAAATCAATCAACATGGATTAAGTTACATTGACTATTATCAACGCTATATACAGAAATGACATGACCTATATACATATTATTCATCAAACTCAGAAATTTCCGACAGGACAGTGTTTCTGTGGTTGTTACAAGAATCCGAACTGCAATTACACAAACCTGAGCAAGAGAGTCCTGCCTTCTTACACCCACACCTTTTTGTACAAGCACTCTTGCAACCACAACTGATCAGATTCAGTAGGTTATCGAGGGCACATGGCTTTGTGGCTGCAGTCAGTACAAGAAGTCCATTGTCTAGCGACCACCCCCAATCCGTCGGAGGAAGCGAAGTGCCCAGCCATTGTTGGATCTGGAGATAACATCTGTAGACATGTTGTTGTGCAGCATCGCTGCTTGGTGGGAGTGAGGCTAGGTCTATGGGTTTATTCAGTTTAGATTTTGCTACATAACGCTTGTAAGTGACATATCTATATTGGTCGAGAGAGGAAACAGTTTTACTCCCGTATAAGATCAGGAGAAGTTGTTCCCCGGCAGCGGCTACTGCACTTGGTGTACTGTCATCCGCCAAAATTGTGTTGACATATTGTTGTGAGTCGCTAGTAACATCGGATACAATTGTACTGAATACTTTCTTCTTACCAACTCGAAAGAGTGCAGAAGTAGTGTCACAACCACTTATAGAATGTGCTACAAGGAGGTTGCTTCTATGGTCACCCATTTTGGTTGCTATTTCACTAACTGAAACTAGTAAGTTTGGGGTAATGGAATACATCATGTGAATATTACATCCCGGTTGAACTCGAGAGGTAAGAATGACTAACAAGTCTGTGTCTGTTCCCACAATGACAACATTGTTGTCATCTTGAGCGATGTCAAGTGCAGTTTCGGCTATCAGTACATCAGCATCAGCCTCGGCCTGCTTGGACTGAATATTGATAGCAGATAGCTCCTGCATTAGAAGATCGATCAGTTGGGTTTTGTTCTTGGCATTTGCAAGGAAATCGGATTGGGGTGTGGTGGCTGGTAACTCGGGTGAGATATTGATATCAATGGAATACCTGTCTTTAGATCTACGGGCTTGTTCCATGCCCTTTGTCGACATTGTACAAGCATAACCATCAAAAACAACCACGACGTTCGCCCCAAAATGTCTCACTAGATAATTGGAATATGATGTACATATGTCCTTATATGGCGACTGTTTAGGCCATACAACTGCCCTCAATAAAAATCCACCATCTACAACAAACAGAGAATGTTCTGGGATTTTAGTTTGCTCGGAACCGTATGTTTTGAGGATCTTACCGAGCGTGCTTTTCTGTGTCTTCCTCATTCCAGCAGAATCAAACAATGCTGGTGGTTTCGGGGCGAGTTCATATTTGAGATACTCTTCCATCTCTGCTTGTGACTGAATAACACATGTGATGCAGTTGAACAGAATTGTGGGGTCAATCACTACCTTACTTCCACGGACTTTGATGCTATTTGCCATCGATGCGAAAGACTTCACAGTGTCAACACGTCATAGTTTGATGCTGTTGAACGTTTTGCTTACAACATTCGATACGCAACATTCACCAATTTTGCGAACTTGGTCACAGTTCACAGTTTCGTCGGCCACAAGCCCGGTCGCTATAGAGACTAATTGTAGTGGATCTCTATTCTGAAAGGGGGAATGCACTCTGAGCCAGTTCAATAATTTGGTGATATCATTGGCATCAGTCAATTGTGAACTTTGACGGAGATCCCGATGTTGTTCGCCATGACCAGTGTGAACATGAACAAAATTTTCGAGAGCATTACATATCGGAAGGCAAAGAGGTAGTCCATGTACCCATTTCGCAACAGTGCTATCGGTTATTCCCCTGCCATGTGTGAGACCACCAGGGAGCTTGAACATTCTCATTAAACACTGCTCTATGGTCTGATCAGAATATATCCCGTCCCAGAATTTATCTGAGCGCCTTATGGTAAAGTAACCTTTCTCAGTGAACAACTTCAAATCATCCTGTTGCATTATTTCTGTTAGCTCATTCATCTGCTGCAAATAGAGATGAGAACTTTTTGCGTATGCAAAATGACCACCTGCGTGAAATACTGGAATCATATTGCGAACACAATATGTGTGGAGTACACATCAAGGGCGTGCACACATTACACGCCAATGCATCTTGAGTGTAGGCGAACACCACATTATGTGATTTAATCGAACAATGATGCTATAATACGGTATTTGAATGAGAAAAGTCGATGCCATTTGAATTTGAGTTTAGGGGGTATGGTTAATATTTCACACGTTTCACCAGTTCATTATGGAATAAATGACTATTGTTATATATCATTATAAAGCCACTGTTTTTCTGCAATTTTTGATATATAATTTAACTCCCAAAGTAGTCGTAGATTTGATTTAATGGACGTTGTGTACCATTGTGTGTATGAAAACAATAAATTTTTTTTCGTAATTTTGTACATTTTCGTGAATATTTCACCATTGAGTGTGAGGATTGGTACAAAGTTGGCATTTTCTGTTGGGGATATGTATTCTTAATATAATTCAGCACGATATTTATGATTCTCACCCAACTAAGGCGAATAAGAATGAGAAATATGGAGCTGGGTCGAATTTTTTTTTGAATTTTTTTTTTCATCAAAAAAACGCTATAACTAAAAAAGCTCAACTCGGATTCGTGGGGACTTTTCACACTTTATCCGCAATGTGTGTCCCGGAAACATATAAAAAAAATCAGCTTTCTCCGATTTTTTTCCTTACTTTCTCATTTTTATGTCTAATGTGCCTGGACTAACAGGCCTCTATGGCTTCCATACTTTTAATATAAGCATTTTATCAATTTTTATAATAGAATAAATACTCAATTTATGACCAAAATATACAAAAAATTGCCAAATTCCTGTTAACTGAAAAGTCAGACATAACTGAATATTTTTCATTGGCAAAGTGGCTATTCAATTACAGAGTTCCACTGGGTGTACTTACATTACTGTTCAAGTACCAGTTGTTTTAAACATGAAATATATAATAATATTTCAGCCTTTTCTGCTGCTTAGGACTCTATAAATCAGATTTTTTAGCTTGAATCAAATCTCAATTCAAACACAAGTTTGACCTTAAATCGAATCTCAAATCGAACAGATATATCAGGGTTCAACTCCCCAGAAGAAGCGCTATTACAAAATGTCCAATCTGTGTAGTGACTGTACAGGCCAGTGCTCAGACATGTGAAGGAGACAACCCCAGTATGGCATTTTGGGGTTTACTATATTACGAGTAATACATTAATGTACAAATAACTGTACTCCCCCTCCTCCTTCCCTCTTGTAGTGGCCTTGGTTGTTTCTTTCTCAAATCCATTCACTTTCAAGACATTCAGCAATGATTTCCAATGGCTTAGATGAGTGTTGTACTTGAAATTAAGAAGAGATTCGGTTATCTGGGGAAAATGAATGAATACAGCAGCAGTCCAAAAATCAAACATTATGTAGTCTATGTTTTCATTTTGAATTTAAAAAAAAAGTGAATCAGAATTAACTCTTAGAAGCCACATTACGTGTACACTCCATATAAAACCGCACTTGGCGTACCCCACTTTTTGTGTAGAAAAGTGGGGTACCCAAGTGCGGTTAGGAGAGAAGCATTACATAATCAATTAGTGATCGACGAGAAATTTCTTCCCGAGTCAGAACTTGATTAGCAATATTAGTCTTCAGTCAGCGAATTTCTAAAACCCGCATTTCATAAAATAATGACATAAAAATACCATATCTGTCTTTTCCAGATCATTGTACCCCGGAAAAATGTCCGATTTTAAACAATCCGCCCAGTATTTTTCGAGATATTGAACTTGTTTCCGTATTAAAATAAAATGTTTTGCCGATATGTCATTTGGATTCCCACCCTGTATAATTAAAGGTAAGTTTGTTGCCATCCGAGTCGAACATGATCTTGTCCATCCTTCATTCTCGAAACAGTTCGTCGAGACATTTTTAAATAAAATTACCCAATAGAAGAAGAATTTAAAAATAAAACTTATTCCGTGCGTTATGTTTTTTAGAACAATAATGTGACAGTCTCGGTGATACATCCTGTCTTTACGAAGTGCGGTCCCTGTTTTTCACTGAGACTCCGAATCATTAAGAAACCGGCATATGTTTTAATATTGTAGATTTCTAAGCTGTTTCGCGTTTACATCAGTAATTATTTTTGATGAACTAAACTGAGAATGGAACAGAATTAATAAATAAATCCATCTACTCCTTCCGGGATTTTTCGTAACAACTCTGGCGGATTTTTCAAATTAAGTTCAGCCTTCGGAATCATGAAAATTTAGAAGCAAGGGACGGACGAATCATGGCCTACGGTAACCAAATTCAAGTTATAGTGGGATTTTCTTGTCAAGTTCCAATATCTCAAAAAAGGCATGGAAAATTGGTGATGTCTCTTAGGGCTGGGGGGGGGGGGGGGGGGGGGGGGGGGCGGGGTTGTAGGCATTTGCTCTTTAAATGTAGATTTTGCCCACATTTGTCTTCAAAGTTGGTCCGTCGGAGTTGTCTTCAAGGTTGGTCTGAGTTGTCTTCAATGTTGGTCCGAGTTGTCTTCAAAAGTGGGCCGACTTGTCTTGGTCCGAGTTGTCTTTGGTCCGAGTTGTCTGTAATTTTTGGCTCCCATTTGGGGGGGGGGTTGAAAAGCTTTTCCAAACTTCATCCACGTCACTGTTGAGGCGCGCTGTAGCTGCACATCCTCCCAAGTACGGAGGGAACGAAGTACTGCAACTGACCATTTTGGAATTTCTGTTTGCCTTTTAACCAACGTCAAGGATAATATGCGTCCCGCACTTTTTACAAATGTCTCCATTCAAATTTTATTACACTTCCAATTTTTCTCTAAAAAAGCATAACTTATGACCCCTCGCCGGAATGAGCTCGCTAATCACGATTCGCTGTTTTACTGGTAAATAAGTAAATAAATCACGTGTCGTACCAATGAGGGGCCACAAGCTATGTTTAGAGAAATTGGTAGTTGTAATCCTATCATTTATTTTGTAAGTGTCACCCGTGGGGTCCACGACAACCAGACAACCGGAATGGTCCTGTGGTTCCAGTTACAGTTCATGAAGTTCTTAAAAAAAAAGAAGGGGGGGGAGAAGCATTAATTATCCTCATCATAGTACGATGCCGCAACATAATCACCGAGTTAGGGCGAGAACGGTTTGAGTTCGACCGAATTCAACTGAATTGAATAGAGCATGACCCCCCCCCCCCCCCCAAATGGGAGCCAAAACTCGTTTTATCACCTGTATCAGTCACCGCTGAGATGACCGATTCCCCGGGTTGAATAAGATGTCACGGCGGTGTCACGGTTCTCGTGACCATAAACTCAAGTATTCCTGGGTGGCGACGTTTCGTTCCGTGGGGACACACTTCATAGCCTGATCGGACAAATGCCGAGTTGAATTTTTATACCGTGTTTTAAAGTAGCTCCGTAAAAAGAGAAGAGAAGCACGGTCCGGTTTTGATCGAATTGGATCTCATCCGTGTTTTGAAGATAATTTCCACCGTGCTTGGGGTTAAATAGCGGCTGTCAGAAAGAATAAAAAGTGCATTTTAATTTAACATTTGGGCGGATTATGATGTTATATCCCAGGCGAAAAGCAGATAAATTGCCATGATGTCCAAAAGAAAAAATGTATAGTTATCTGTACCCGTCCGCTTCGGCTGAGAATCAGAATGTTTTTTCAACAACAATGACCTCGATTAAGCGAGTTCAGACTAATTTATGTCATGTAAATCCAATAGATGGAACAGCCACACTGCTTCAAGGGACAGTCAAAATTCGCATTTTTTTCCAAGATTTATTTAAACACAAAACGTGAATTATTGGACCGATTTTCACGTTTAAAGGATTTTTTTGACATAGAAAATCGCCCCCCAAAATATTTCAGGCACAGAAAAGGGATTTCGTGAAGAGAACTTTTTATGTAAATTGCGAGGTGTTTTCCCAATCAACACTGATTAGTGAGTAAATGCCTGCTGTTATATAATCATACATAACACACTCAGTCAATATTGGGATATTTTTTTTATATGGAGTGTACACGTAATGGGAGTCAAGTTTTCTTGCCTGTGATGTAATACGGCAGGTAATCTGGCTGTGACGGTTTGGCTATCTTTGGGCTGGGGGAGAATTGAACACTGAGCAGGTGCTTCTAGTCAAGTGTCGTCTGCCTGAATAGGCAGACGACACTTGACTAGAAGCACCTGCTTTACTGTAAGTTTTTTGTGGTATGTCATGTTCAATAAATTCATTCGGCTTCTAAGAGTTAAACAAATCAATTTATATTTTTAGCCTGTAGCAATAAGGCTGCAGATTAAAAATTAAATTTATTAACCCCATACCTAATGAATAGGCCACATCCACCTGCATAATTTACAAATTGAGCAGCAGAAGAAATATGATTTAAAAAAAAACTCAACAAAACCATATCTTGTGACCACTCATTGGAACAAGCTCATCAACATCATTCCAATGAAGGGTCACATAATATGGTTTTGTTAAAATGTGTTGAAAACTTCGAGAAAAAATAATTAAAATCATAAATTTGATACTGTAAAAGGTTAAAAATACTACTGTGATAGCAAAAGCAGTCTCTTTTTTGAACTGATCATTGAACATTTACACTAGTTGATCAAGATTACAGAAACAAAATTTGCAAAATCAAGACTGAATGAAGAATAGCAAGTGAAAGAAAATAGCATATAAGATGCAATAATTTCGTATTTCTTTTTTGACTCATAAGATTTGACAGTGTTGTGGATGGAAAGGCAGAGAATTTCAAGCAGATGGCAATTAGCCAGACATGATCTGGTTGAAACCCTGTGACTGCTTTTGTAATGACAGTGCTGTGAAAACTTGTCAATATATGTCAACGAAGATATTGGTAATGGAAGGCAGAATTAATGCTGAATGGTTAAATTCAAATTCAAGATATCTGCCAATACTTACTGTGCATTATTGTAATAATTCTAGTGGATTATTCCATGTAAACCAGTACATAGACGATATCTAGTGTTTTTGAGTAGATACCGAAAATTATCTCATGAGTGACCAAAACAAATGTTTATTTTTCGCGAGTGCTTGCACGAGCGAAAATAACCAAGGCCCCTTTGGGAGACCAAATATCAACCCAGGTACTCGATTTGAACAGACTTGAATCTGACCCCCTAGAGATGTTGTATACCAGATATCAAAAGATTCTAATAAGATGCTTCTGGAGAAGATTTTTAAAGAAATTCCCTCATATTACACTAAGCTAAACTTTGGGCTCCCATAGGGAGCCCAAATATTAACCCAGGGATCCGATTTAAACAAGCTTGAATCTGACCTACCAAGAGATGTAGTATACCAAATATGAAAGGATTCTGACTGGTGAATCTGAAGAAGATTTTTAAAGAAATTCACTCATATTGCACTACATTAAAATTCAGGCTCCCATAGGGAGCCCAAATATTAACCCAGGGACCCAATTTGAACAAATGTGCATCTGACCCACCTAGAGATGTTGTATACCAAATAAGAAAGGATCCTGACTGGTGAATCTGGAGAAGAAGAGTTTTAAAGAAATTCACACATATTGCACAAAGTTAAAATTCAGGCTCCCATAGAGAGGGCCCAAATATTAACCCAGAGACTTGATTTGAACAAATTTGAATTTAACCCCCCTAGAGATGATGTATACCAAATATGAAAGCATTCGGACTGATGGTTCTGACGAAGAAGAATTTTAAAGACATTTCCTCATATTGCACTAAGTTAAAATTCGGGCTTCCACAGGGAGCCCAATTATTAACCCATGGACTTGATTTGAACACACATGAATCTGACCTCCCTACAGATGTTATATACCAAATATCAAAAGATTCTAATTGATGGTTCTGGAGTAGAAGAATTTTTTTAATTTTGGAAAACATTTTATGGGTGCTACCTTGTGGTGTCCCATGTTGGTGTGGCAACTTTACTTGAATAAAACTTGAATTGACATATGATAAGGAACATACACATCAAATTTGGTTCAATTTGGCTCAGTGGTTTATGGGGAGAAGTTGATAATGTCAAGTTCATGCCAGGTGGATGGATGACGGATGGCGACAGAAAGTGATCACTTAAGCTCCCGTAACTTTTAGTCAGGTGAGCTAAAAATATCCGTATAGATTAACACTGATTGAAATTCAATAAAAAATAATAAAAACTTACAGTGGATCCACTAGTTAATTTATCCCCTGTATCCAAAAATCCTACTAATACTGACAAAATTACAAATACAAATAAATCTGAGTAAATTAAGGAAACAAAATGTTAAACATGTTAAATATCAATGAAGAGGTAAGGAGGACTAAGAATATTTTTCAAAATAAGACTTTCCCTGTAGTTAAGTGTGATTGTGCTAGCCTGCAAGTTTATGTCAAATGAGAAAACTCAGAATATTAATCCTTCATCCACAGAACATGTTCTCATTTTTCAGCATTTCTTTTTAACTGGTGGTGTTAAATTATTTCTGGTCATCAAAATTTGTTCTCATGCAAATTTGGATGACACTCTCCCATAAATTATAACAAGGCAAATCCTAACATACCAAATAATTTCAATACAAAAATACCATAAAGCACATCCAGAGAATATGAGGTTTATTACACTGCAGTAATTCACTTCAGAATAAAGCCCAAATATGGGCTTCCAGCACTCTACCAGTTGAAGGAACTTTTGAATCCTCAGAGGAATGGGTTCCTAGAAATGTTCCAATGATGACCTGTAATTATGTTCTTAAAAATTTTACTTTCTTGTATAATGTTGATGGGTTGTTTTGCACCAACCCTCACTATGCTATTGGAAGAAAAAAAACTGTGTTATTTTGATGAAATACATAAAAGTAAATGGAATCAATAGCTGCATTAATAATGTCTAAAATGAGTTTTTAGAGAACTTTTATCAAGTCATCTCTATATCACAGGGTTGTTATTTTAAGTTTATTCTAAATTTTTAAAATAAGTAAACAATTCGAGTTATTTAGAATGAATGAAAGAAAGGAACTTTTTAATAATCAGTGTGAGTAAACTGGGTAAGCTCATTAATTTAATTAAGTTCGTATTCGGAAAGTGTTCTTTGTTCAGTCGCTGTCATGCAGGGACTGTGTAAACAATGCATTCCAAATTAGAACTTATTGAAAAGTCAGTTCATGTCACTGCAAGTCATCAAAGCCGTCTTTTGTAAATTAGCACCTTTGCCCAAATCAAGTCTTTGATAGGTGATGCGCGCGTCTATATAAGACCCCTCGAGTTTACCTCAGGACAGACTCGCTAGGATGGGATAATCGTTAGTTCACGCGGTGTAGTAAAGAGTTAATGTATTTGTGTGGTTCCGGTAAGCCGTCATTTGGACGACAGGATTCCCGATCTGATGATTTGCATCGAGGGGAGACGCCGAAGAAGAATCGATGAGTATATGTAGTACTTAGTTTATAATATTTAGTTGTGATAACACGTCGTAGTTACATAGTTAGTAGTTAACAGTTTTAAGTGTATTAGTGAATCTGTGTTATTAGATGATCAGTTGTTATTATTGCGAGTTAGAAGCACTATTAGCAGGAATTGTAGGTGATAAGATATTCTAAAGGGTGAAATTTAGTATTAAAGGTAATTCCCCATAATGTGGTAGGCGCAACAGGATAAATGCGCGCATGAGCGGTTGAGTGAAAGATCTCGTGATTTCTTACCAGTTGTCGCAGCTTCGACCTTTCTCTACGAATATAAATTTGGGAAACAATTTAATTTTAGATGATATTTTAGTACTTGTTTTCGGTGGGACTCAGTGACTAGTCACAAAACTCATTTCAGTAGTGTTGAGATTATTTATTTAGGATTTGTTGGCTATTTGTAAATAAGAGTATAGAAGATTTATATATAAAAATTGTTGGTTTGTTAATAGTCTTTATCTTATTAATGAAGAAGCCCTGAGTACCCTAGGAATTGATGGAACCTCAGCCCCGCCAAGAAATTAGCCCATGCTAGTTCATTACCGTTGAAAGCAATTGACTAAAGCGCGGCGCTACTCTGTGGTTTGTGAATAAGCAATTGCGATTTACAAAAGTGAGCTAGTGAAAATCCCCTGTCCCCGGTAAAAGAGTATCTTAGGTCCCCGGTAAAAGAGTATCTTAGGTCCCCGGCAAAGTTGATCAACCCCAGCCTTGGCCCTCCGTTGACAAGCGCCCTCTGGCAAATAAATATTCACTCTCTCCGAGACGTTGCCACGGCGGCGTTCCAGGGGACGGTAATTTCTATTTATCAGAAAGTGCTAACACCTGTGTAGACACCTGAGTGAGTGATTCCCCAGTGGAAGTAACGCGTGGTTCCACTTTACAGGCGGACCGTTTGGTCATATTTGGTGGAGAATCCGAATTAGTTCATCTATTTAGCTTGAACCTTTCCCAGCACTCTCACTAGACTGACAATGGGTTCCACAGAAGCTTTCCGAGAGATGTTTGATTACATTCGTGAAATTAAGGAGAAAGTCATTCAGCAAAATGCAATTCGAGCTGCCCAGATCTCACGTAACTCTGACCCACGTAAACACTGGAATGACTGTGGCCAGCGCCAACTACACACTGAAAGAGATTTCTCAAGACGTCGGGAGTATCGCCCGTTTATAGGTAAGAGGCGACAATTTCCCTTGTGCCATAGATGTGGAAGACATTACCATAACTCATCAACTTGTCCCGCTAGGAATTATAGATGTAACACGTGTAAGCGCATTGGCCATGTCAGTTCAACATGCAGATTTAATGCGATACCTGTACTAAGCACCTCAGTTAGTACGGAAATGGATGGAAATAAAGTCGACGTTAGGTTGGAAAATCTATATACTAGAATTCCTGCACTGGTTGATACGGGAGCCAGTCGCTCCTGTATATCAAAAGAAATCTTAGAGTCCGTTCGCTTGTGGGGCAAAATTGAAATTCTTCCTCCTAGTATTAAACTCATAGCGGGTGTAGACGGCAATTTACTGAAGGTTTTAGGAGAAACAAATTTACATTTATCCTTGGGTAGGCTAGATATGACTCAAACCTTTTTAATTTTGGAAAAAATGCCAGCAAATATTATTTTAGGTATGGACTTTTTAACTGAAAACAAGGCTAATATTGACCTAGGTCAGAGAACTCTTATACTGCAGAATGGTATGACACACGCTCCAATAAACAATATCGAAGAACAACCTAATTGTGCAAATAATGTAACAGTGCTAGAGGACGTAACTTTGGAACCCCGAAGTGAGACTATTATACCGGTACGTGTGGGTTTTGATAGAATTACTTCACGTGTAGGTATTATCGAACCGGATTCAAATTTAGTTAGTCACAAGAACATTTTGGCTGCACGTACGCTTGTAGAAGTGGTTAACAATAGGGCTGTTTCTAAAGTTCTTAACCCCACCAATTCCTATGTTAGACTCACATCTTCACAGGTTATCGGTTGTTTTTACCCCATCCGTCCTGATGATATTCTGCATTCCGTTGAAAAAAACGATGTTAGTGCCAAAGCGACGGTGAATTACATTGGTCATGATGGTTCCAACAATTATGACAATTACTTTGCCGAAGCCGAGTCGCTTGGCATCGATTTATCCCACTCTGATTTGTCAAGTCTTCAGCAACAGGAACTTTTGGTGCTAATAGGTCAGAATAGGGATTGCTTCGCTAAGGATTTGTCCGAACTTGGAATGTCTCGCATATATAGCCATAAAATCGATACAGGTGATGCGGCCCCAGTGAGACGTCGGTTTTATAGGGCTTCACCAGCAATGAAGGAAGAGATTAGCAGACAAATTGACGAACTTGAAGAACATGGCATTATTGAGCCTTCAGTCTCGGAATGGATGTCCCCTGTTGTTATGGTTAGGAAAAAGGACAATTCGTTTAGGTTCACTGTAGATTACAGGCAACTGAACGCCTTGACAAAGCCCATTTCATTTCCTTTGCCCAGGTTGGAGGACGTTTTCGACACTCTTGGAAAATCAAGGTCTACGATATTCTCTTGTCTTGATATGTTCTCAGGATATTTCCAAATTGATTTAGACCAGGATTCCAGACACAAAACCGCTTTTGTCACCCACAGGGGAGTTCATCAATTTAAAAGACTTCCCATGGGCTTGATGAATAGCGCTTCAAGTTTCCAGTTGGTCATGGCTGAAGTCCTTCGAGATTTACAATGGCACTCATGTTTGTGTTACGTAGACGACCTCCTTGTGTTTTCTAGGTCTTTTGAGGAACACCTCCAGCACTTGTCACAATTGTTTGAGGCCTTGCGTAGAGCAAATCTAAAGTTGAAGCCTTCTAAGTGTGATTTCGCTGCAAAGGAAATACGCTATTTGGGGCACGTTCTTTCTAAAGATGGTATTTCTGTTGATACTTCGAAAACGGACGCTGTGTCCTCGTTCCCCCGTCCAAAAAACCTCAAAGATGTTCGTGCTTTCCTTGGTCTCTGTAACTATTATCGACGTTTCGTGTTCAATTTTTCGAAAAAAGCAGCACCTCTCAATAATCTTCTCAAAAAGAATATACCATTTCAGTGGGATGCAGAATGTGAGAAGTCCTTTAACACCATGAAAGAGGCCCTGACAAAACCTCCAATTTTGGCTTTCCCAGATTTTGATAAAGAATTTTTTCTATATACAGACGCGTCAGGATATTCAATAGGTTATATCTTAGGTCAGTTGGATGAAAATGGTAAGGAAGTGGTTGTCTCATATGGAGGCAGGTCTCTTTCTAAAGCAGAACAAAAATTTGGTATTTCAGAACGCGAATGTCTCGCAATAGTTGAAGGTATTAAACACTATCATGTTTATTTAGCGAATGGTAAGTTTACCGTAATCACCGATCATGTTGCTAATTCATATTTACGACACCTTAAACAATGTAGCGGCAGATTAGGCCGCTGGTCGCTAAAATTACAAGGGTATAATTTTGAAATCGTCCATAAAGCAGGTAGAAAGCATTTGAACGCGGATGCGCTATCGCGACGTGAATATCCACAAATTACAAAACCGGCAATAAACGATACTGCCCAGGCCACCGTGATAGCCACAAACAACGTTAAAGAACACGCGGCGTCTCAAACACAAACCGAAGAGGTAATACAACAGTGTGACCCAATAGATTCTATTACGCGCGTCGCAGCCGTCTCTGAGGCTGACATTAAAAATAAACAAAGATCGGATCCGGACGTAAATGTTTTTATCGAATATTTAGAAGACAGAATATTACCCGAAGACGATAAAGACGCTAGAAGAGTCATTTTGGAAGCAAATGACTACATTTTGGAAGATGGAATCCTGTATCATCTCTACTACCCAAAAGGTAAGGGCCATAGAATAGACCATTTAATTAAACAGCTCGTGGTGCCACTCAGTTTGAGGAATGATGTGCTATTGTCATATCATGACTCACTGCTGGGTGGACACCAAGGTATTGATAGAACTTATCAGTCCATTCGATTCAAGTATTTTTGGCAACACTTATTTTCTGACATTCAATATTATGTAAAATCATGTCTCCAGTGTCAGAAAAACAAGGATGCGACCCACCACCATCCAGCGCCTCTAAAACCGTTACCTGTCGAAGCGCCATTTAGTCGTCTCCATATTGACATTTTAGGACCCCTCAAGACCTCTCCGAATGGATATAAATATATTTTGTTAATTGTTGATGCTTTCACAAAATGGCCCGAGGCATTCCCTTTAAGAACAATGGAAGCATCAGAAATAGCTAAAATTCTATATTCAGAAATTATTTGTAGGTACGGGGCCCCCAAAACACTATTGTCAGACAGAGGACAAAATTTCATGTCAAAACTTATCAAAGAACTTTGTAAACTTTTTCAGATTACGAAACTGGAGACAAGCAGTTACCATCCACAGACAAATGCCGCGTGTGAAAGGATGAACTCGACAATAACAAAAACACTCCGAATGTATTGCGATGCGAAACAAGAAAATTGGCCGGATCTTTTACCAAGTGTGCTGTTCGCGTATAGGGCAACACCATGCACTGAGTCAACGCAGATGAGTCCTTTTCGTGTTTTATTCGGTCAAGATTGCCAGTTACCGATAGATACGGAGCTTATTCCAACTAACAACATCGGAACCGAAGCGTATAAACATCTAGACGCCATACAGAAAGACTTCGAAGTCACCAGAGAAATAGTAAAACAAAATATTAAAGACGCCCAGCTTAAGTATAAACAACAGCATGACAAAAAGGCAAAGCCCCCAAGATTCTCGACAGGTGACAAAGTATGGTTATATAACAACAAAACCCCTGTTGGGCTTTCACGGAAGCTGTGCCAACGTTGGACAGGACCATACTATATCACGCACGACAGCAATCCAACATACACTGTCCGCAGATGTTCGGACGATATTCAACTCAAGTCACCAGTACACGCGAACCGTCTCAAGCCGTTCACCAACCCCAAGGATCGTCCGACCACTACACTCGAAGAGCAAACGGCTCAGGAAACAGGAGCTCCAGATACAGAACTCGATATCGCGTCGAATCCCCGCCCGGAAGATAAAAACCAGACTCCCGCAGACGAAGACACCGAGAAAAACGAAGAAGACACCTATTTTGTAGATAGGATCCTAGCGTGCAAGAAACTTCACGGTCGGAAACATTATAAAATTAAGTGGCAGGGATCTAAAGAAACTACATGGGAACCGAGAGAAAATGTACCGGAAGAGTTAATCCAAGAATTCCACATTTCAAAGACCGCAAAAGGAAAAAGAAGAAAAAGAAAACTGAAAACAAGCGTCAACACAATATCAGATTCCATCAGCATCCCAGACTTAGACGAGTGGGAGATATTGTGAGTACAAAACTAAGTATTCAAAGCATTTGTTAACTTATTAAAAAAATAAATACATAAATAAAATAAAATAATATAAGTCCCGTTATTTAATTCGTCATATAATACATATGTAATTTACGGTTAGTATGAGTTTCTTGGTGGGTACCGCTTGACGGATACGCCACCACTTTGTTGGGTGAAGCGTTGTTTTTTTTTTTCCTGATTTAATGTTGTCTCGTTATCATTACCCCGTAAAACTCGCGTTCTCTCGTGTACTCCACGTATTCCGCTTACGCGCTCCACGGCACAATCGATGCTGTGTAAAGAGGTTAAAACAGAAAAAAAGCATTTGCCAGTTGAAGGGTAACTGTCTGGCTTAAAAAGTAATACAAGTTTCATTGGGTATTAAAGTTACAGGTGTTTAAAGGGCAAAATGAAAATTCAATAAGGATAGATATTAAAATTATGATAATACTTTAGAGGGGCCACCCGCAAGACGGACCCCTACCTTAAAATAATAATAATAATAATAATAATAATAATAATAATAATAATAATAATAATAATAATAATAATAATAATAAAAATAATAATAATAATAATAATAATAATAACATTGTGTGATCTGAATGCAATCTTGCCACTTGCATTCAAATTGCGCAAAATATCCAACGGAGATCTGTGGCAAGGCTCTTCGCTTGGATATAAAGACTGGTTGATTAGTTCCCGATTGGTTATTTGTGATGTTTTTCAAAGTAGCTCTTTGTTCATTTTTTTTTTCAAGTTGCTCCTTGTTTAATGAAATGTTTGTTCTCTTTTTTTCTACAGGTTAACCAGAGCGCTGCGTCTAATTTGTTTCTTCTTTCAGGCCAACATTATACAAATTTTTTTTTCAGAACGCGTAAACTCAATTTTTGTCTAGTTTATATTTTCAGGTTGCATATGGAGATGGTAAAATGGTACTATACACAGACATCACAAACGAAGGACACACAACAGGAAACCAAATTATACACAACGACAAGATGTAGAGAAAGAGTAAACCCCAGGAACAACGCGGCATCGAAATGAGGAAAAGAATAGACCTACCAATAAATTAACAACAAACGGACATGAAGCACGCGGACAACAACTTTGGATCAGCACAGAAACTAAATTTGGAATTCATTCGGAAAAGGTCTACGTGACATTCAACATCCATACTCAACGTCTAACGATTTTGGCGACACAATTCATTTTATATGCATCGGACATTATCGAATTATCAACACCAACATAGTATCACAAACGCGCTCGGACACTTTCAACCTCAATATATTCAATTACAAGGAAAAGAAGATCACAGAAGAAGAAACAAATAGACACTCCATTAGTTTTCAAAATTATTGTATTTTATCTTTCATGCATTCATTTCATTTTATCATGTTTTACCTTTTTCAAGTTTGCCAAATAAGATATTCGTCGAAAAAGCGGAGCTTTTTAATTTAGAGGGAGGCATATATCACAGGGTTGTTATTTTAAGTTTATTCTAAATTTTTAAAATAAGTAAACAATTCGAGTTATTTAGAATGAATGAAAGAAAGGAACTTTTTAATAATCAGTGTGAGTAAACTGGGTAAGCTCATTAATTTAATTAAGTTCGTATTCGGAAAGTGTTCTTTGTTCAGTCGCTGTCATGCAGGGACTGTGTAAACAATGCATTCCAAATTAGAACTTATTGAAAAGTCAGTTCATGTCACTGCAAGTCATCAAAGCCGTCTTTTGTAAATTAGCACCTTTGCCCAAATCAAGTCTTTGATAGGTGATGCGCGCGTCTATATAAGACCCCTCGAGTTTACCTCAGGACAGACTCGCTAGGATGGGATAATTCTAAATTTTTAAAATAAGTAAACAATTCGAGTTATTTAGAATGAATGAAAGAAAGGAACTTTTTAATAATCAGTGTGAGTAAACTGGGTAAGCTCATTAATTTAATTAAGTTCGTATTCGGAAAGTGTTCTTTGTTCAGTCGCTGTCATGCAGGGACTGTGTAAACAATGCATTCCAAATTAGAACTTATTGAAAAGTCAGTTCATGTCACTGCAAGTCATCAAAGCCGTCTTTTGTAAATTAGCACCTTTGCCCAAATCAAGTCTTTGATAGGTGATGCGCGCGTCTATATAAGACCCCTCGAGTTTACCTCAGGACAGACTCGCTAGGATGGGATAATCGTTAGTTCACGCGGTGTAGTAAAGAGTTAATGTATTTGTGTGGTTCCGGTAAGCCGTCATTTGGACGACAGGATTCCCGATCTGATGATTTGCATCGAGGGGAGACGCCGAAGAAGAATCGATGAGTATATGTAGTACTTAGTTTATAATATTTAGTTGTGATAACACGTCGTAGTTACATAGTTAGTAGTTAACAGTTTTAAGTGTATTAGTGAATCTGTGTTATTAGATGATCAGTTGTTATTATTGCGAGTTAGAAGCACTATTAGCAGGAATTGTAGGTGATAAGATATTCTAAAGGGTGAAATTTAGTATTAAAGGTAATTCCCCATAATGTGGTAGGCGCAACAGGATAAATGCGCGCATGAGCGGTTGAGTGAAAGATCTCGTGATTTCTTACCAGTTGTCGCAGCTTCGACCTTTCTCTACGAATATAAATTTGGGAAACAATTTAATTTTAGATGATATTTTAGTACTTGTTTTCGGTGGGACTCAGTGACTAGTCACAAAACTCATTTCAGTAGTGTTGAGATTATTTATTTAGGATTTGTTGGCTATTTGTAAATAAGAGTATAGAAGATTTATATATAAAAATTGTTGGTTTGTTAATAGTCTTTATCTTATTAATGAAGAAGCCCTGAGTACCCTAGGAATTGATGGAACCTCAGCCCCGCCAAGAAATTAGCCCATGCTAGTTCATTACCGTTGAAAGCAATTGACTAAAGCGCGGCGCTACTCTGTGGTTTGTGAATAAGCAATTGCGATTTACAAAAGTGAGCTAGTGAAAATCCCCTGTCCCCGGTAAAAGAGTATCTTAGGTCCCCGGCAAAGTTGATCAACCCCAGCCTTGGCCCTCCGTTGACAAGCGCCCTCTGGCAAATAAATATTCACTCTCTCCGAGACGTTGCCACGGCGGCGTTCCAGGGGACGGTAATTTCTATTTATCAGAAAGTGCTAACACCTGTGTAGACACCTGAGTGAGTGATTCCCCAGTGGAAGTAACGCGTGGTTCCACTTTACAGGCGGACCGTTTGGTCATATCTCTATGGCTGACAAAGATAAAAGTAAATTATAACAAGAAGGATGCCAACGCCCAATAGCTCACCAATACTCCTCTTTGATAGTAACTTGGCAAACACAAGAACTGTGTCAAACAGGCTCATAACATGCAACAAAGCTTACCTAAACACAACCTCTTGAAAGTAAAACACAGAAACTGACATAAACACTAAGTTAAACAGAAATTCTAAGCTAAACAGAAAACTAAATGCAAATAAAAATGTCAAGAAAAATGTACAAAATACAGGGTATGAGGGGTTAATCATGGAACAATGATACTGAGGAACATGTATGAAGAATATAAGTGCCATGGGAAGAGAAGGACCACAGCAGCTGACCAAAACACTAAGTTAAACATGAAATTCCGAGCTAAACAGAAAACTAAATGCAACTAAAAATGTCAAATGCAGGGTATGAGGGGTTAATCATGGAACAATGATACTGAGGAACATGTATGATGAATATAAGTGCCACGGGAAGAGAAGGAGCACAGCAGCTGACCTAAACACTTAGTTAAACATGAAATTCTGAGCTAAACAGAAAATTAAACGCAACTAAAAATGTCAAGAAAAATGTCTAAAATGCAGGGTATGAGGGGTTAATCATGGAACAATGATACTGAGGAACATGTATAATGAATATAAGTGCCATGGGAAGAGAAGAAGCACAGCAGCTGACCAAAACACTAAGTTAAACATGAAATTCTGAGCTAAACAGAAAACTAAACGCAACTAAAAATGTCAAGAAAAATGTTTAAAATGCAGGGTATGAGGGGTTAATCATGGAACAATGATACTGAGGAACATGTATGATGAATATAAGTGCCATGGAAAGAGAAGGAGCACAGCAGCGGACCTAAACACTTAGTTAAACATGAAATTCTGAGCTAAACAGAAAACTAACGCAACTAAAAATGTCAAGAAAAATGTCTAAAATGTAGGGTATGAGGGGTTAAATCATGGTAAAATGATAATAATCATCATATGGCAGCATTATAAAAGCCATGACATGGAAATAGGGCGAGTAAGTGACCTAAACAGAAGCTTTAACATCATTGGACACATACGCAGACGCCGACCGATCGAGCCATGCCATAGGCTCACACAACTAAAGTTAGTGAGCTAAAAATAAACCAAACTTACCTTGGGAAGTTGTAGTTGATTTTTAATTTTACGAAGCAACAATCAGGGAAGGATTAAACCGGGCAGTGTGCATGCATGGCCACTGAGCCGACCTCAGCAGATTTGACAGCCAGGTTTTATCGAACTACTGAAATTTAATCAAAAGTATGCTCTTTTCACTCTAGCTTTAGTTTTCAAAGAAAACAAGCCTTTAAGACCAAACTGATCTTTTTTTCGAATCCTTGGGGGGTTTAATCCCTCCCTGATTGTTGCTTCATAAAATTAAAATGAGCGGCAACTTCCCGAAATATGGCTGGTTTATTTTTATAATTTTATTTCTTCACCAGTCAGGTGTCAGTCTCAAACCGGGGATTTGAAGACAATAGTGAGAAAAAATCTATTTTACTCACCTGTGTCTGCAATACGGGCTCAGGCTATGAAGTCTTTCTCCTGAGTTGTCTGTAATTGTTTCTGGTAAAATTGATAGAAAGTACTCTCTTGAGTCCAGCCAGCCTTGACCATGACTTCTTTGATGGGAATTATCATTACAGCTTTTGATGCAGCCGCAGCCCTCACACTGTGGGCTTTAAACACATCAACATCTATTCCTGCCTTGGTCATCACTGTCCGAATCCACCACACTATAGTGTAAGTGGTTACAGATTTATGTGGCTTAATATAGCTAATGAATAAAGATTCCTCCTCTCTGCGCAGTCGGCAGTCCTTGTGTTCTCTTCAAGTATTCATTTAACACAGTATATACACATAATCTCCTATCTGGAGGGTATGAACTGAATTCTAAAACATGTTGTGCATAACCTACTCGGCTATGTTTTAACAACCCTTTTATGTTAAATAAATATCTGGAATGCATTCCTCGCCTGCCTTCAATAATTAACTGTTGCAATATCTAAATCCTAGCTGAATGCAGAAGAGCAGCCAACATGGCTAATTTCAGTGTCAGATCCCTTAAACTCAACTCTCTAACAGGTGATATAATTTTCAACTGTTGTAACACGGCGTTAACATCCCATGTGACTGCAGTCAGATGAACAGGTGGCCGCAAATTGAAACCACCACACATAAATCGCCAACAGTTGGATTAGATCCAGCAAGAAAGGTATCGATTCGGATCCCAAGAGGAGACAAAGCTGATCGTGCAGAGTTTAAGGAACTGTAACCCAAACCTTTGTGAAAAAGTTCCACTAAAAATTCAATTACTACTTGTACAGGTGGAGAAAATGGATGGATTTGGTGTTCTCTGCAGTACTTGAGCCAACTTGTAATATAAACTGCATATTGTCGTTTTGTTGGTTTTCTCCAAGAGAACGTGAGAATTTTGCGAGCATTTTCTGAAAATCCTGAACTTGTGAACTTATGCCCGACACTCGGTATGCCATCAGTCTGAGTTTCGGAAATAATGGGTGAATTGTGGCTTTCCATGGCAACTTCAAGAGTTCATCCCTGTTCGGAAGTAACCGTTGGTCGTCTCTGACAATCTGCATCAAAACTGAATACCAAGCTTGAGTTGGTCAAACCGGTATAATCATTTTGGTTGTTGCCTGATCATACATAATCTTCTGAAGGCAGAGAGAGATTAAACTGAAAGGTGGAAACAGATAACCTAGGTTATAATTCCTCCAATTAAGTGAAGGCATCTATGTTTGTTGCTCCTGGATCCAGTATCCAGGTACAGTAATTTATTACCTTGGCAGTTAAATGGGAAGCAAATAAATCGATATCAGGGGAGCCCCAAAGCTTACATATATCCTGGAAAACTTCAATATTCAATGCCCAATCTAAGCGGTCATTAAACTGCTGAGATGGCTGGTCAGCCACATTTGCCAAACCAGGTACATGAGAACATGATAGCCCAATTTCATGTACTTGACACTGTTCCCAAATTTCCATAGTTATGTCATTACATGTGCAAGATTTTATGCCACCCATATTTTTGACATATGCCATAGCAGTTGTACTGTCAGTCATTATTTGATAAAGCCTATTCCAAATGCAAGATAAATATACCTGTATAGCCAAATTTATGGCTAAAAGGTCCAAGCAATTTATGTGCATGCCACTTTCCATTCCTCATCATCAACCTCCAATCAATTCACCTTCTTTAACAGTATCCCAACCATGCAAACTACTATCTGAAAAAATTGCGACACTAGGTGTCCCATGATCAATGTGATAAAACTGGGTATCGACATATTGAGTCTCCACCAATTTAGGTCCATTTTCATGGATTGAGTTATTTCCATGTTAGCATCAAAGTTACCAGAATTCTGCTGAAGAGCCAGAATTTTTGCATCTCAAGCTGACGATAATGTATCCTACCAAATTCCACTGATGAAAAAGTGGAGATAAGAAGCCCAATGACTGCAGCCACTTTTCTAATCGGAGAATAAGGGCAATGTAAAAGTTCAGCACATGCATTCTTTACTTTTTGCTTTTTCTCTATTGGCAGGTAAACTGTCATATCGTGCATATTAATAACATTACCCAGAAACACTATTTCCTTTGATGGTTCAAGAACTGACTTACTTGGGAGGATCATAAATCCGAGGCCAGTCAGTAGCGAAACAGTGGCTTACACATTATCTGTACACTAATCTTTTGAAATGCCCACACAAAGGACGTCATCAATAAAGCTGGTATTTGTATAGCCTTACAGTCGAAGGTTTGAAAAAACAGGCTTTAACAATTTTGTGAACAATCTAGGGGCCGCAGCATACTCATTTGGTAGACATGAATACTGATATACAAATTCATTCCATTTAAAGTAAAAGTATTTTTGATGTTGTTCAACAAAGTTCACTGATAAATAAGCATGACAAATGTTTGCCAATGCCAGATTCATTCCATGTGTGATTAAAGACAAAGTTCTTTGAAATGTCTCCATTTTGAAATGGTAGTAAGACACATACTCATAAAATTTTTTCAAGTTTAAAATTAGCCAGACTTCATCATTGTCAGGCTTCGGACGAATGAAAATGGCAAAATAAATTGTTCTGGCAATTCTGATACCAACGTGAACACACCTTGGGAGAGTAATTTTTCTATATATACAAGCCTCTCACTTACCTGAGATTCATTTAGTGTCAAGTTGGAACTTTGTAGTTCCCCCTTTTGGGGATTTTTGGCTCTTTTGAGTAAAGATACATAGAACTCCACCTAGAGTCCCTATGCCACATAATACCAGGACTTGGTGCATTTCCTCCACAACCTTTGCCTCGTGAAGTTGGAATTTTTCGTTCGTAATCTTCGACGTGGGCCATCTTACTACCCAACTTTGAGGTGTCCTCAATTTCTCTAGCCGCTTTTGATGCATCATCACCAAATAAAAAAGTTGTAAAGGGACATGATGGCGTGCACATCTTGACGTACTCTGAATTTAAGTATGGTTTCAACATCTCATGTTGAAACATACAAAGCTGGAACTTATTATGTCCAAGTCAAGCAATATCATCATTAGTCTGATCAATGAGACTTCCCAACTGAGGATACTCTTGTTCAATTTGCGCTGCCAAATCTAAATGCTTTTACTATAATTACGGCAGCTTTAACAATTGAAGTTTCTATTGCTTGCAGTTTAACATGGTGTCCTTGAAATGAAGGGGATAACACATCCCACACAAGTTGGTTTGCACAAACAACCTGGAGCCCATCACAGTTAGCTGGACGAGGTTTGCTTCATCTTTTGTGAGAGAATGACACTGTTCTTTGTCTATGCATTTCTGAATATAGCAGTTATTAATTGTGCGAGCACAGTGTCGATATCCTGATCAACAATCTCAACAGCTTTCAGACTCACTGGGTTCTCTTGTGATGCTTACAGATTTGTCTGGGTATTCGTTATCATCATATGTACTTTCATTTTCCAAAGTAATGATTCTTTGCACCATTTCAACAATTTGAGAACCTTGTTCTTGATAGATGTTCTGAATTTGCTTAAGAGTGTGAAGTATTTCAATGCCGATGGCATCACTGGATTTTCCCTCCCAAGTCATGCCAGATGTCTTTTGCTTGCTAGCACTCGATTTTAGTGTTGATGCTACTTTCTTCGACAAGACACTGGTGTGCAAGCTTGTGACCTCGCCTATTGTCGAACTAATACTCTTACTTGAAGTAGTACTTCTGTTGCCAACTTTGTTGATGTTCACTGTCTCTTGCAACATATTTTAATTAGTGTATTTGAAATAAATCTTTGGGTGTAATTGTCAATATTTTGTGTTTTAGCAAACACGTGTTCACTTTCCATGAAAGTAACAAAATGGCAGTTAGCACTAGCTGCCATTCTCGGTATCACTAAAAGAATTTTTGCTGAGGTCGACTCAGTGGCCATGCATGCACACTGCCCGGTTTAAGACCAACACTTGGTTAGTGATGTAATAAAATTCTGCATTTGGAAGAGACTAAATAAAAACTAAATAAATTTCTACACTAACATTTTTCAGGAATATGATCTGCTGTTGCCATCTTGGTACTTCAGACAGATCAACAGAATCATTTCCATACCTGACCTTTAGCTCAACTATAACCTTAACCATGGCACAACAATGCTCAAAATAAAAATGGTTTCTTTCTCCCATCATGTACAACCTACATATCAAGTGTGCTCCAAATTAATCAAAGTTTTATTTAGTTATAAATAGAAATCAATTTCAAGTTGAAGGATATTGTAACCTTGACCTTTGGCACAACAACACTAAAATGAAAAGGTTACTCCTTTTACTGTGACCAATCCACATATCAAGTTTGACTCCAATAGTAAAACTATAATGAACTATCTTCACCACTCACTTGCTGACAGGACTTGGAAGTGCAATTGCCAAGCATGTTGGTATGAAACAAGGCCTACGTTATAACAACAGCAAATAGCCAATTGTGAGTTACCCATCTTGAAAAGTGTCAGTAATTTGATATCCAAATCTAAGCCTCAAGAAAAAAAATATTGATTGGAAAAACTATTGAAGCATTTTATTCATTTTGACATGAATACTTCAAGAGTTGAAAAAGGGGCTATTTGATAAATTTTTAAACTTAAAATGCAATTAATTGGACATTTTGGTTGAAAATCCCAGAAAAAATTGTGAACAGACCTGTGCATCCTGTCCCTTTCAACTTTCTCTCTGGTATATAAAATCGCTTCCACACACCAATAAAATAAAAATTAGAACAGAAGTTGTTTGATGTGATAGCCTTGACATAAATATTTGAATGTTCGAATTAAATTAATTCAATAGGCAGTGTACTTAGGATAGGAATCCCGATGTGTAGCAAGCTTCTTCCTCAGTTTGTTGAATTATTTATTGAATAATTATACCACAGCATGTTGTTGACTATGCCAAAACAGTGGTCCTCAAGGAAGACATAGTCTACAAGCTTCTGGTGCATGGACTATTCTTCCTCAGAGACCATGATTTTGGCACAGTGAACTCCAAGCTGTGCAATAATTAAAAAATAGTTGTCAAGGGAAAATATTTAATACTTTTATACTCTATATAGGTAAACAAATAATCTGTTATTTGAATTACTATATACAAGTAAACAAAGAATCTGCTATTTGCATTACTATATACAAGTAAACAAATAATCTTCGATTTGATTTACTACATACAAGTAAACAATAAATTGCTATTTGCATTACTATATACAAGTAAACAAAGAATCTGCTATTTGCATTACTATATACAAGTAAACAAAGAATCTGCTATTTGCATTACTATATACAAGTAAACAAATAATCTTCGATTTGATTTACTACATACAAGTAAACAATAAATTGCTATTTGCATTACTATATACAAGTAAACAAAGAATCTGCTATTTGCATTACTATATACAAGTAAACAAAGAATCTGCTATTTGCATTACTATATACAAGTAAACAAATAATCTGCTATTTGATTTACTATATACAAGTAAACAAATAATCTGCTATTTGATTTACTATATACAAGTAAGCAAATAATCTGCTATTTGCATTACTGTATACAAATAAGCAAATAACCTGCTCTTTGCATTACTCTATACAAGTAAACAAATAATCTGCTATTTGCATTACTATATACAAGTAAACAAAGAATCTACTATTTGCATTACTATATACAAGTAAACAAATAATCTGCTATTTGATTTACTACATACAAGTAAACAATAAATTGCTATTTGCATTACTATATACAAATAAACAAAGAATCTGCTATTTGCATTACTATATACAAGTAAACAAAGAATCTGCTATTTGCATTACTATATACAAGTAAACAAATAATCTGCTATTTGATTTACTACATACAAGTAAACAATAAATTGCTATTTGCATTACTATATACAAGTAAACAAAGAATCTGCTATTTGCATTACTATATACAAGTAAACAAAGAATCTGCTATTTGATTTACTATATACAAGTAAACAATAAATTGCTATTTGCATTACTATATACAAGTAAACAAAGAATCTGCTATTTGCATTCCTATATACAAGTAAACAAAGAATCTGCTATTTGCATTCCTATATACAAATAAACAAAGAATCTGCTATTTGCATTACTATATACAAGTAAACAAAGAATCTGCTATTTGCATTACTATATACAAGTAAACAAATAATCTGCTATTTGATTTACTACATACAAGTAAACAATAAATTGCTATTTGCATTACTATATACAAGTAAACAAAGAATCTGCTATTTGCATTACTATATACAAGTAAACAAAGAATCTGCTATTTGATTTACTATATACAAGTAAACAATAAATTGCTATTTGCATTACTATATACAAGTAAACAAAGAATCTGCTATTTGCATTCCTATATACAAGTAAACAAAGAATCTGCTATTTGCATTCCTATATACAAATAAACAAAGAATCTGCTATTTGCATTACTATATACAAGTAAACAAAGAATCTGCTATTTGCATTCCTATATACAAGTAAACAAAGAATCTGCTATTTGCATTCCTATATACAAATAAACAAAGAATCTGCTATTTGCATTACTATATACAAGTAAACAAAGAATCTGCTATTTGCATTACTATATACAAGTAAACAAATAATCTGCTATTTGATTTACTACATACAAGTAAACAATAAATTGCTATTTGCATTACTATATACAAGTAAACAAAGAATCTGCTATTTGCATTACTATATACAAGTAAACAAAGAATCTGCTATTTGATTTACTATATACAAGTAAACAAATAATCTGCTATTTGATTTACTACATACAAGTAAACAATAAATTGCTATTTGCATTACTATATACAAGTAAACAAAGAATCTGCTATTTGCATTACTATATACAAGTAAACAAAGAATCTGCTATTTGCATTACTATATACAAGTAAACAAAGAATCTGCTATTTGATTTACTATATACAAGTAAACAATAAATTGCTATTTGCATTACTATATACAAGTAAACAAAGAATCTGCTATTTGCATTACTATATACAAGTAAACAAAGAATCTGCTATTTGCATTACTATATACAAGTAAACAAATAATCTGCTATTTGATTTACTACATACAAGTAAACAATAAATTGCTATTTGCATTACTATATACAAGTAAACAAAGAATCTGCTATTTGCATTACTATATACAAGTAAACAAAGAATCTGCTATTTGCATTACTATATACAAGTAAACAAATAATCTGCTATTTGATTTACTACATACAAGTAAACAATAAATTGCTATTTGCATTACTATATACAAGTAAACAAAGAATCTGCTATTTGCATTACTATATACAAGTAAACAAAGAATCTGCTATTTGCATTACTATATACAAGTAAACAAATAATCTGCTATTTGATTTACTACATACAAGTAAACAATAAATTGCTATTTGCATTACTATATACAAGTAAACAAAGAATCTGCTATTTGCATTACTATATACAAGTAAACAAATAATCTGCTATTTGCATTCCTATATACAAATAAACAAAGAATCTGCTATTTGCATTACTATATACAAGTAAACAAAGAATCTACTATTTGCATTACTATATACAAGTAAACAAATAATCTGCTATTTGATTTACTACATACAAGTAAACAATAAATTGCTATTTGCATTACTATATACAAGTAAACAAAGAATCTGCTATTTGCATTACTATATACAAGTAAACAAAGAATCTGCTATTTGCATTACTATATACAAGTAAACAAATAATCTGCTATTTGATTTACTACATACAAGTAAACAATAAATTGCTATTTGCATTACTATATACAAGTAAACAAAGAATCTGCTATTTGCATTACTATATACAAGTAAACAAAGAATCTGCTATTTGCATTACTATATACAAGTAAACAAAGAATCTGCTATTTGCATTACTAAATACAAGTAAACAAATAATCTGCTATTTGATTTACTATATACAAGTAAACAAATAATCTGCTATTTGATTTACTATATACAAGTAAGCAAATAACCTGCTATTTACATTACTGTATACAAATAAGCAAATAACCTGCTCTTTGCATTACTGTATACAAGTAAGCAAATAATCTGCTGTTTGCATTACTATATGCAAGTAAACAAATAATCTGCTATTTGCATTACTGCTACTTGATTTTGGAAAAGAGTCAATACTACCACACAGAAAAATGCGTCAGAGTATTGCACCTTGAACTCTTGACTCACTTTCTTAAAAGATTGTAAATGAAATTGGACCAGGCTTATTGGGCACCAGGCAGCACAGTCATTTATCGAAACCGATTGGTGCACATTCTATAAAAGCCATACAGGGCTAAAAAAAAAAACAATTTTGGAGGTCCAACAAAACATCATAGACTTTCAAACATAAGCTATGTTTCTGAGACAAAAAAATACAAATAATAAAATATTAATGGCAATTTTTGTGTATAGCTCTAGGTGGTTTGGGCTTAAATATATGGCAAATGGTCAAAAAAGGTGTAGGCTTATAAAGAACCTCCCTCATCACTGAAAAAGCTGCCTCATCCTTCCTTTTTAATTTACCTGGAAATCTCTTCACTATTCTGCACTTATATAGGATAAAAATTTGACCAACTATGCTGAGCTCTGTCAAACAAGATATAGTTGGTTAAATTTGCAACTGCACTATGAGAAATTTTCACTGTGAAAAAAAAGTTTTTTACACATAATAGTGTAAGTAATTAAATTTCTAATTCCAACTATTTTCAGGACTGTTTGTGAATTAACCGAATTAACAAAAATAACAAAGATAAAAAGCCTCCCTCCCTCATCATGAAATTGCGAGAAAATTGCCTGACAAAAAGGCAAATTTTTTAATAGGCCTAACTTGATCTTGTTTGAATTGGCAGCTTCACAGTCTTCTGAAATGGTCTGTTTCGAAGAGTGTACAACAGGCGAAAGGACTTATGAATATAAGAATTAGGCCCAACAAAGCTTGGGGTTCTGTTTCTGTGAGTTTCTTCTCATGTCATTTTACGTAAAATTGCATGCAGGCGGGCATTTTTTTATTTTATTTTTTATTTTTGTAATTATTTCGTTGCATCAGCAGTTCATGTTCTTGGTTTGTTTTATGTTTTAGGCCTCATAATCTACAGAATAGCATGGGTGGTGGTGCGTTTTGTCCTTTGAGTGCAAGAAGACTTAACAATCCTAATAAAGCATTGCAAAGCCTTGTTGCAAACAGGGGACAAATTTATCAATCTTATTAACTTGGGTAAAACACCAGACATAAACCATTTAATTATTATTTTTTTACGTTTGTATTGGTTATAAAAAAGAGAGCATGCGGCAGCCAAATGGACTATGTGGGAGGGCCTGAGAAACAGATTTTTAACTTTTTTAGGCCTTAACTTATGATTTTAAACTCATAGGATTGAGGGAAAAAAGCCTCCCTATCTTATCTGTTTTTCAGAGCAAAAATGCCCGAGAACACAGCTTTGTTTTCTTAATAATAAAACAACTATATGAAAAGGATACTCAACAATATCACATTAACCCCATCCACTGTATATTTATAATAATAAAAATTAACTGATTGATGTGTATACATAATAATGTCACCAGTGTTCTTGGTATCCTGAAAAATAACATGAATAGTTTCATCAAAAAGTCATAAAGTTCTCATGGTTTCATCTTTCAGGCAAAACACATATGCCATATTCTTGATAAACTTATCATTACCTTAGGCCCCATAAAGTAGATATTCTGTTTCTCCGGCCATTTTTTGTAAAATTGCATGTAGGCGGGCAGTTTTTTATTTTATTTTTTATTTTTGTACTTATTTCATTGCCATCAAACGTTCATGTTCTTGCTTTGTTTTATATTTTTGGACTCATAATGTACAGAATAGCATGGGTGGTGGTGTATTTCATCCCATGAGTTCAAAAAAGGCTTTGCTAAAGAATTGCAAAACCTTGCTGCTCTCAAGGGACAAATTTATCAATTTTATTAACTTGGGTAAAATATCAGACATAAATCATTTAATTTTCATTTTTTTAAGTTTGCAATGGTTATAAACAGAGAGCATGCAGTAGCCAAAAGGTCCTTGCATGAGGGCCTTAGAAACAGATTTCTAATTTTTTTTAGACCTTTTTGTCACTTGCTTTTTCATGTCATAGGAGAATCATGTTAATTAACTGTGTATTTTCTTTTTAAATATCGGGATCTGGTATGCCTCAGATACCAGCTTGAAATGCTTTATCTTCCACCCAAATTCAGTAAAAATACTCAGAAAGAAATAGTAAAAAAGCTGAAACACTGTCATTTTCTCCCTGGATATGTCACCCTAATCAAAATTTGCAAGGGCAGACATCCACTCCACTCCTGTACACACTCCGAAGATTTTATATGGTAGAACATCTTGACAAGTCCTCTGATTTTTTATGTCTAGGTCATTTGCTACCATATAACTCATCTGCCCTCAACCACAATGTATCCCACCCATCTAATTATATTATATATGTTTGTATCTCCTCAAATACGAGAGGTTCTGTGATATAAAATATTACACACTACTTTTTTTTTAAAACAATTCATTTTACACAAAAAAAGCATCGGTTACTTTATTAACCCTTTATCAAGCTGTAGGAACCCTGTGAAGTGAATCAGTGCTTGTTTACTGTGGTAAACAAGCTCCGGTTTACTGGCAAATTGGACCAAACAACCAATGCCTGAGGAAGAAATCCCCTACAATGGTCAACATGGGTATAAATGATTGGCTGGACTTGACTTTATATCCATGTTGTGGTCACGATTGGCCATTGTGCTAAAATATGTGCCGTAAACACCAATAAATAAAAAAAATATAAACCCTTTATCTAAACACAGCAAGATAACGACTGTTGCAAAATATTTATTGAATAGGTAAAAAAATTAAATTTTTTGTTTAAAAAACATAACTTATGATGACTCAGTAGAATGGGCTTGACAAGCTCATTCCAAGGATTCATAATAAGCCATATTTTGGAAGCAAAAATTAAAATGAAAGTCAATGACACTGTAGCTCAACTTGTCCAGACATGTACATGTATAGTATGTGACACAGCAATGACAAACATCTAGGTAATGACCTGAAAACAAAGGTACATATAAAGTATTGTAACGGTCTGTACATAAATACTGGCCGTAGCCTGTAACAAATGTATAGGTGAAGTATTGTAAAGGTGGGTGACAGTCAGATGCTAAACTAGAAAAGAAATCTTTGAGTCCCAGAGTGGGTCTGACTGAACCCCAAAATATTTGTTCTCATAGCGCAGAGATAACAAAGGCACCCCAAAACACACTCATTCCTGTCCCAAGGTGAAAACAAAGGTACCCAATAAGTTTCGTGAAGATCAGTTCATAAACACAAGCTGTATAGAAGTTGTGACAAAAAACTGATTGGACCTAATTTCGGTACAAAATGGCCACTGGCAGCCATCTTGAATTTTGGACCGTACTCAGAAACACTCGTTCTCGTCCCAAGGTGATAACAAAGGTACCCAAGAAGTTTCGTGAAGACCGGTTGATAAATACAGCCTCGAGCCCGAGCCGTATTGACCTGTGCACTTTCAGTGTATAAGTAGCACTAAATAAATCAATATTCATCTAATTTGCATAATTTCTGCACAAGAAAAAAACCTGTACTATATGTGATGTATTCCATGTTACTAAACATTCATACAAAAATTTATTTAAATCAGAACTTTCATACAGAAGTTCTGTATAAAAGACTGATTGCACTAATTTTGGTACAAAATGGCTGCTGGTGGCCATCTTGAATTTCGGACCACACCCCAAAACACTCGTTCTCATCCCACGCTGATAACAAAGGTACCAAAGAAGTTTCGTAAAGATCGGTTCATAAATACGGCCTCTAGCCTGAGCCGTATAGAAGTTGTGTACAAAATACTGATTAGACCTAATTTCGGTACAAAATGGCCACTGGCAGCCATCTTGAATTTTGGACCGCACTCAGAAACATTAAAATTTTTTTAGTAAATTTTGTTTCTTAACATACCTACCACAATTGTTTACAATTGGCTGTAACATAAGTGCAAGCCCTACTTCGGAACTAACTCAAGCTTTTAGAATCTTTTCCAAACGAGTTGGAAAAGTACTAGAGTGCAAAAGCACGAAAAAGATCGAAAAAAGGGTCGAGCGAGACCAGCGCTCGAAATTACAGGTACTCTCTCTGCACACCTCTTGCATTTACCGAGCACATGCGCAACAACCGTGATGTCAATTTCGTATTTCCGCCAACGAGAAGTTTGTGATTTAGCGGGGAGGCATCGATATCAAAGATATCCCCAAGGAGGGTGGGCCTCCGGTAAACAATTGTGGTAGGTATGTTCAGTAACAAAATTTACTAAAAAATTTTAATTTCTTTTCAACCTACTCACAATTGTTTACAACTGGCTGAATAAACAATAGGAGGAGGTGAATCACATAACCAATACCAACAAGAGTAGCAGAAAGAAAAGCAAGGATGGCAGAGAACAATAACGAAACCTGTAATGAAGATAGAGAGAAGGCACCTGAAAAGAACAAGGCTGAGCGAAGCACAACCTCGATAAAAACAATTTTAACGAGGGTGCACAACAGCCTGAGCAGCAATGAGAGGGCCTAAAGAATAAAGGTCCTCAGATTTCTGCTGAAGGTGGCGGAGATAAAAGGAGGAGAAAGTAGAAGCATTCCTCCAGTAAGCCGCATTCATAACATCCCGGAGCGAAACAGAATTGGAGAACGCCCAGGATGTAGAAATGGCACGAACCTCATGAGCATTAAGCCGGTTCGAAACAAGATCCGAAGCAGACAAGCGAGAATAAGCCAGCTTGATTGCAAGACAGATCCACCTGGAAATAGAATGGGAAGAGATAGACTGCCTCTTAGGAATGACAGTCAGAAAGAATCTCTTCCGACCCCTCCTAATCAACTGAGTGCGAGTAATATAAGTCTTGATCGCACGAACAGGAAAAAGAAGAGGCCTCCGGCCATCTACAGCAGGGAGGGCCCGAATGCAGATGGGAGGAGGTACCGAATCAGGAAGCTGATTCTTAGCCAGAAAAGAGCAATCAGTAGTGAAGGTGACACTGTTAGCCTCATTTCGGAAGAAGGCAGAATCAACAGATAGCGCATGAAGCTCACTGACTCGACGAGCAGAAGCAAACGCTAGAAGAAAAGCTATCTTATAGGTGAGAAAACGCATGTCCGTCTCAGATAAAGGCTCGAATGGCATCCCCTCCAAACAGTGCAACACCCATGCCACTTGGGTGTAAGACGCAAAACTCGAGGCCTCTTCAAAGAAAAGTGCCGAATGAGTTTGGAGAGAAAAAGATTACGACCGATGCACCGCTTTCCCACATAAGAGAAAGTATCAGACAGCATAGACCGATAGCCCTTAATCGTAATAGGCTGGAGGCCCTTGGAGTCAAAAAGATATACCAGAAAATCCGCAATTTGAGCGATTGACGGATCACTGTAATTCACATTGTGATCTGCACACCAGCGGCAGAAAACCTTCCACTTGGCAGCATAAGTCATGCCAGTGGAATGTCGCCGCGATGCAGAAATGCACTCCACAGATCGCCTCGAAAAACCTCTACGTCGGAGACTGGACCTGATAAAAGACAGACGTGAAGGGACAGGCTTGCCAGGTTGTTGTGATACTTCCTGGGACGACCCTGTGAAAGAAGATTGCGACGTAGAGGAAGACGAATCGGTCGATCGGCCAAAAGAGGCCGCAGCAGATTGATCCACACCCTCTGTGGAGACAGGGGTGCGATCAGAATGATCCTGCAACTGCAAGCACAAATCTTCGCTAATACTTGAGGAAGAATCGGTGCAGGAGGAAAGGCATAGCCGATCCAACCTGTCCAGTCCAGAGACAGAGCATCTACTGCAAATGCCAGAGGATCTGGACAAGGGGAGACAAAGGTCTCTACCTGATGATTCCAGCGAGTAGCGAAAAGGTCGACTTGAGGACGGCCCCACTGCTCGCAAATCGCCTGAAACACCGACCAATGTAGCATCCATTCGGTTGGAAGGACACTGTCGCGTCGGGACAGGGAGTCTGCTAGGACGTTGAGACGCCCGGGAATGTGTCGAATTGACACCCGAGCGTTCACATCCCGTGCCAACAGAAGAAGATCCCGAGACAGCCGATACATGGGAATCGAATGTGTGCCTCCTTGATTCCGTATGTAGGCCACTACTGTCGAATTGTCCGAAAAAAGTAGGACAATATGGTCCGACAGATGAGGGATCCAAAGCCGAAAACTCAACAGAAGAGCAAGGAGCTCCTTCTGGTTGATATGAAGGCCCACCTGCTCGCTGTCCCACTCGCCGTGAGTAGACAGACTGAGAGGATCCAACGTCGTACCCCAGCCCGATCGCTGGCATCCGCAGTAAGGATGTGATCGGCCAAAGGAAGATCCAACGGAACACCCTGTGTCAGCCAGGGAATATCGGCCCAAGGGCGGAGGTGACAAAGCAGAGACCGAGGAATAGAGAGTTCCAGGTCCAGCGGATCTACATTCGGACGCCAATGAGGAAGTGTTGGAGAGGTCAGACAAACAAGCGACCGAGCGGAATGAGACCTGTCACCGAACTGCAAAGGCCCAGCATCCGAAGGAAAGTCCTGGCCAAGACCGAGGAAGATTGAAGCAGGTTCCGAGTCAAGGCGGAAAGAATCGTCGCCCGAGTCTGGGGGACCGACACTACATTGTGAAGAGTGTCGAAATCCATCCCCAAATGACGGAATCGCTGAGAAGGAAAAAGATCCGACTTCTCGCGATTGACTCTGAAACCCAGCGACGCTAGCAGGCAAAGAAACTGCCGGACATCGAACTCCAGAACAGCAGCATCATGGTGCCATTGGAGGATGTCGTCTAGGTAGGCTGACGAAGTCACTGCTGACTGAGTGTGGTGGAAAGCAAGCACATGTGACATCAGTTGGGTGAAGGCCCAAGGAGGCAGGTTCAAACCGAACGGGAGAGCTCTGAATTGATAAACTCGATCCCGAAACAAGAACCGAAGCTATTTCCATGATGCCAGATGAATGGGTACATGGAAGTAGGCATCCTCCATGTCGATACTGGCCACAAAATCGCCCTGATGAACTGAACGTCGAACCGACCGGAAAGTTTCCATACTGAAACGAGGAGCTATTATGTACTCGTTCAGGATACTCAGATCGATGACAGGACGATATTGGCCATTTTTCTTCGGCACCAAGAAAAGTCTCGAGTAAAACCCCGGTGAAAGGGTGTTCCTGACCACCTTGATCGCCCCTTTGGAGAGGAGATTGTTGATCTCCTGCACCAGAAGGTCCTGACGCAGAGAATCGGAAGGGACCTGAGTTGGAAGGGGCACCCGAGATAAACTGGGGTGCTGATGGAAGGACAGTCGCAGACCGGATTGAATGACGTCGAGGACCCAAGAGTCCGACGTTATCTCTGTCCAACGGTCATAAAACAGCGACAGCCTTCCCCCGACTGGAGGCGAATCGAGGTGAGAATCTTCACTTGCGGCCTCGACGAGGCCCCCGAGAGGAGAAACCACCTTGGGAAGTGACAGAGTCCTGAGACTTTCCTGCCTGAGGCTGCCAGCGAGCCTGACCACGTCGGCGCTTCTTATGCGCAGAAGGAGCAGACGGAGCCGAAGGCGTAGCCGACGTCGCCGACGAGGCAGACGCAGCAGCACGCTTGGCGGTCCTGGAACGACCCCCACCCGCAGCAGCAGGTTGGTCAAGCTGTCGCAGCAAAAGCTGGTCCTTTGAATGATGAAGAACTTCGCCACGAACAGCTTCCACGGAACCATGGAACAACTGAGGTCTCACCAAAGAGGCAGACCTCAGAACAGCACGTTGCTCAGAAGGCAGGGATGGTAAAGAATCCAACACCGCATCCCGGCATGCCAGCTTCAAATTAGCCGAGTTACAGGCGTGAGCGTATGTCAAGTTCATAAGAGCCTGTGACAAAACGCGAAAAGGTGCCTGAGCATCATCAAACTCCCCTGGTGGAAAATATTCAGCCAGAGCAGCGACGTCATGGTCCGCGAGAGATAACATACCCAGCATCTCTCGGGACAGGCCCACCATAGACTCAACTACCGACATCGGGAGAACTGCCGACTTAGGCTTAGTCAACCCGAGGGAAGAAGAATCCTCATCCACAGTAGTCATCCCTTGGAAGACTGGTGGAGCGACGGAATCGTAAACACGAAACCGCGATGGAGGCAGAAAGGCATCAGCTCTAGAAAAGAAGGAACCCTTGAGGGCCTTAGAACGCATTTTGGCATCTAAGCCCTGGAAGGACTCAACAACCTGAGCCGATTGCAGAGGACACAAAGTCCCGGAGCTAGAGGGCTCAACAGGGTTACGGCGCTCCACAGTGGACCACGGCCGGACGGTCACAGAAGGCTGGTCGGAAGGTTGAACATCCGGCAATAAGCCAAAGACGAAATCCAAAGCCTGCCCCAAGACTGACGAGGGGGCCCATCACCTTCAAGATACTCGTCATCCTCCATAGCAGAGGAGACGTAGCCCAACTCGGGCTGATCAGCAGAAACCTCTTGTGAATACAGTGCAGTATCCAAGGGGCCAGGCGAGACATCTCTGTGACAGACCAAAGGAGGTTGTGCCTCAGGAGGCACAGGGAGGCCAAATTGAGGGTTGCCAGAAAGCAACCGGGTGAGCGCCAAAATGGCCTGACGCAGGTCACCCTGAGAATCCGTCGCAGCAGCATCGCCCGACGGAGTGTCCTCCCAATGAACCCTTCTGGTAGAAGAACCCAAATCCTCAGAAGAGACCAACATCGAACGTCGATCAGCAGACAGAACAGGGATACGATGAGAAGACACCGGTGGAGGATAGTCCCGAATGTGACGCCCAGGGGCCATCACTGACCTCTGCGAAACAGAAGGCCCTGCCTGCAAATCCTCTAGAGACCGACGGCGCACGTCGATCGGTAGCTGGACCTAGGACACGGTGAGAAGACACCAGAGGATAGTCCCAAGAATGACAGGAACCTGTCTTTGGCCTCTGCACGGCAGACGGCCCCAACTGCCCATCCTCTGAGACCGACAGCAAGCATCGATCGACACCCAGACTCGGAACACAGTGAGGAATCACCGGAGGAAGGTTCCGAGAGTGACAGCTAACAGGAGCTGTCACTGACCGCTGCCGAACAGCAGGCCCTGGATACCAACGTCCCAACACCATCCCGCTAGGCGGCACACTAGCAGGGGAAGGAGGAACAATAAATGATTCACTCGAGGGATGAGGAATCGCTGCCAAAGCGACCGACCGGCTCAACCGACTAGGAGCAAACCTAGCCAGATGAGACGGAACAGACAGCAAACCTGCACAGCCCCGCCGCGGGGCTAGGGGAGGCTGAGAGCACACAGACACACCAGCAGATACAGCCTCATTCCCTGAGACTGTAGACCATCCCAGGAGGAGATGGAAGAGCCACCATCAGACAGAATAGGATCTGGAGTAACAACTTCCTCAGCAACAGTCGACGGTGTAGGAGGCAGATCGGAGAGGGTCCCCGAGTTGACCTCGGAGAAGCTCTCTACGAAAACAGACGCCTCAAGAGTGACAGCAGAAGACAAAGAGACCACGGTCTCCTCATCAGGTATCACTGAACTAGCACCGTCAACAGTTGCAGAGGAACTCGCCACAGAAGACAGATCAGAATCCTGTGTGACAGAGTCACCACATGCACCAGCAGAAACGTCTGCTACGGCACGGCTACCCTTACCCCGAGAACGAGGGGTTCTAGCTCTGGACAGAACCATCTTGTTAACAGAAGCCCAGAATTTTGAAGACCAAACCCCACAAATACCACATGATTGGGCCTGAGTGCAATTGTTGCAAGTGACACATGTGGAATGAGAGTCGTCCACATGCTTCACTTGCAAGCAAGAGGTACAAGGAATAGTCTTTGGCATTATATTAAAGTAATCAAGCTTCCCGCCGAAGGAAAACAGCACGAAGGTCGTGCTCACACATGGGGGAAAAACAAGATGAAGTGTGAAGAAACAAGCAATAATGATAAAAATTAACATTAATCAATAATAATTTTGATAGCTTGACAAAAGGATACAATCCACTTGAACACTAAGAATGTAGAAAACACATTTAATAAGTTGTTCATGAAGAATGAACAGCAAAGTAGCACGAGTCACAAAAATTTCCGACCATGTACAAATGGCGGAAATAAAAGGAATTGACGTCATGGTTGTTGCGCATGCGCTCGGTAAACGCAAGAGGTGTGCAGAGAGAGTACCCGTAATTTCGAGCGCTGGTCTCGCTCAACCCTTTTTTCGATTTTTTTTCGTGCTTTTGCACTCTAGTACTTTTCCAACTCGTTTGGAAAAGATTCTAAAAGCTTGAGTTAGTTCCGAAGTAGGGCTTGCACTTATGTTACAGCCAATTGTAAACAATTGTGAGTAGGTTGAAAAGAAACTTGTTCTCGTCCCAAGGTGATAACAGAGGTACCCAAGAAGTTTCGTGAAGATCGGTTGATAAATACGGCCTCTAGACCGAGCCGTATTGACATGTGTACTTACTGTGTGTAAGTGGCACTGAAAAAATCAAAGTTCATCTAATTTGCATAATTTCTGCACGAGAAAAAAACCCGTATTATATGTGATGTATCCCATGGTACTAAACATTCATACAAAAAATTATTCAAATCAGAGCTTTCATGTGGAAGTTCTACGCAAAAATCTGATTGCCCCTAATTTTGAACAAAATGGCTGCCAGTGGCCATCTTGAATTTCGGACCAGACCCAAAAACACTCGTTCTCGTCCCACGGTGATAACAAAGGTACCCAAGAAGTTTCGTAAAGATCGGTTCATAAATGCGGCCTCTAGCCCGAGCCGTATTGGCATTTGCACTGACAGTGCTGAAAGTAACACTAAATAAATCAAAGTTAGTCTAATTTGCACAATTTAAGCACAAGAAAAAAAACCGTGCGATATGTGATGTATCTCATGGTACTAAACATTCATACAAAAAATTATTCAAATCAGAGCTTTCATATGGAAGTTCTGTACAAAAAACAGATTTCTGCATCGTCGGTACAAAATGGCGGCTGGCAGCCATCTTGAATTTCGGACCGCACCCCAAAACACTCGGTCTCGTCCCACAGTCATAACAAAGGTACCCAAGAAGTTTTGTGAAGATCGGTTCATAAATACAGCCTCTAGCCCGAGCCGTATCCAATTGTTGATGTATGGACAGACGGCCAGATGGACAGACGGACGAAGGGCCATGAAAAAAGCTCAAATTTGGCTTCGCCAAAGTTGAGCTAAAAATGTAAATTGAGGGCAATTTTTGTGGATTGGTCATAATCCACACGTGGGCAATGATATCCACACATGTGATTACCAGGCAATAAAAATTATGATCAGAAAAATTTTAATTAATGAAGCACCGGGTGCTTCATAAATTAACTTTTTGATGCTTATTCCCATAATTAGTGTTTGGAATCTAATATTATTGTGTTCATCAAAATATAGCCCACCTATGGAAATTGACCAAATGATGGTGACTGTACTGTAGCAAGCTTCAAAAACGTCAAATGAAAAGCAATACTTGAAAGCTGAGTCAACAGATTAATTGATGGATAAAAGAATATGGTATGGGAAGAGTTGTCTAGTTTGTATAATTTAAATAGAAAACTATCACTATCACTGAAGGTTATTAATACTCAAACTTCTAGCTTTTCAGACTGTGACTCTGAATGTGGAATGTCAAAATTTGGCAGTATGTGATTATTCACTTGTTTTTGGGCAAAGAAGTTTTATCAAAATTAGTTAAAAATGTAGGAGGAATTACACCCTTCCAAAAATTTTCCACAGCAATCTATATTAAATCTAAATTCAAGGGGAGATAAGTGAGTAAAAATTGTCTGTGCTTGAAAATTTTTATATATATGTGCACATGTCCACTTACAAGCCATTGCGTACATGCAGGATGACCTGCACACATGAGAATATATAGAGAAACCTGTATTAAATCTAAGTTCAAGAGGAGATATTCTGGTTAAAATTATTGTAGATTAAAAATTCTGGAATATGCACATGTTAACTTGTTTCATCAATAGTGGGCAATATAAGTACATAAATTTATTACACAACCGTAGCTGTATTTGTCACGATCACATGGATTTTAGGGGCATGCGGTAATTTTAACCAGAAAGCTCTAGTGCAATCCGATAAAAAGTACCCTTCACGTGCACAAGTTCTCTCGTTAGACTGGTTCTTTTAGTTTGCAGCGTTCAGTGGAATATAACCAATGAGAACCATCGGCTATATTTATCTGTCGGAATAACCGATTCTCATTACAAAATGTTTGACGCACAACTATGCTAAAAACTGTTGAAAGTCATGAAAGACACATGATCTCTGCCAAGAAATTGAACAGTGAAACTTAACCTTTGCTTTCGTTATTGAAAATCGAGGAAAACTGAATTAAATTTAGTGCAAAAAAGTCCAACTGGGTTCGATGTTGCAGCCAGCCACTAGTACAGTTCAAAAATAAACTTTGTTACAATGTTGCCCTCACCGTTGCGTGCTGCCGACAAGTCGATAGGCCTACGGGGTCTACTGTGTAATCCTATTTGATTCACACTTCGGCAATGAAGCAGCACGTTCAGACGGCGACACGCCGACAGCGTCTGAAGATGTTTGACAGCTAGTGCATGCAGTTACTAATTAACTATCTCCAATTCCACCCTAGATGACCACCTCTCCCCCCCTCCCCCCTCCCCCCCCCCCCACTAGCTGAATAAAGAAAGTAAATTCGGAAGAATGAAATGAAAAGCCTGCTTTTATAAGAAAAGTTAAAAAATTTATAGTAATTTATATATTTTTTATACTTACCAATGACCCAGACATAGCTGGTGCTAACTCTTAAAATATAGGGCCAAACACAAATTTTGCCCCCCAATCCCCAAAATTTGCATCTAAAATCAAAGAAAACATGTCCTGAAAGGCCCTCCACACTTCGCCCCCACTGCGCATGCGCAGTGTCAAGGACGTTCCGAAATTGGCGCCATTAATCATTCTAATAACCAGTGCCTGGTAAGCGGTATGTACTCAGCGGGGAGGCAAGAGTTCCCAACTCCTGGGAGGGCCATCCCCGTCTGGGTCATTGGTAAGTATAAAAAATATATAAATTACTATAAATTTTTTAACATTTTTATACTGTACCAATGACCCAGACATAGCTGAATAGTAAAAAGGCTGGAGGGCCAAGGACATAGAGCAAAATGGAATACGCTCAATAAAATAAAATAGAGTCATCCCCTGTAGGGAAAAAGAAGTAATAGGCCTTACATGTATCTTTCTTATTTATGATAAATTAGAAAGATACAACACCTTCCAAAATTGAGCTTCATACATCCATGTACTCTATTAATATCCAATATAATCCTTATACTAATAATTTTTAAAGTAAGCCAATAAATAAAGTAAGTCTAGAGAATAGAGACTCTTATACTCCTAAAAATGTCTGAGGATTGCATAATCATGTCCGTTGACATATGCAATATTCAAAAGCTATACTTTAAAAACTAAGACTTGAATGAATTTTAAAAACCTAAACTTCTCACTAAACAACCATCCCAACAACAGCTCAGAATTACTAACTCCGGAGGAGGTATCCCCTTGTTTTCATAGTAAAACAGGTGACCCAAGGGAACACCCTCCCCCCCCCCCTTTTTCTTGCCCTGGGTCAAATAGCCCAGAGCGAAGAGGGCAGCCGAACGGAGACACTGCCAAAACAGACAGCCTACCTAGCTATAGTAGCAACTGTTAAGTGAATGACATTCTGAGCAGTAGATAATAGACCTAACAATAGAGGCCTCCAGAAATGGACTCGATATTTCTGAGATAAAATTCATGAATGTGGATGGCTGAGCGCAATGAGCAGCCTTCAAAAATCTATAATAGCGACACTATTAATGTAAGCCCAAGAAGTAGAAGAACTCTTACTTCATGAGCCGAAATCTTAAGCACAACTGCTAAGTCAATGATATACCATAAGCAGTACCGATAGTTAATAGAATCTATTAACAATAAAATGAAGCGTAACGTCCTTCTACTAGACATCAAAGACAGAAGTTTACGCCCATAGTAATAAACAGATATCTGTTTATAAATACATAAACTCTACCCGGAAAGAGTAAAGGCCTATGCCCATACGAAGACGGAAGGACCTTAAAATAATAGGTTCCGGATAACAGGAGCCTAACTCTTATGCAACAATCCAACCTAAATAGTAACGGAAGTAGTGATTCCGAAACTACGAAAGTGAAAATCATCCATCGATAGTGCATGAAACTCACTGACTCTACAGTAAAAGAGAAACCAACAGAATTACTGTCTAAAAGGTCAGAATTTGAAAACTACTGTTTCCAGAGGCTCAAATGATTACTTAGCTAAATAAGAACCGAAGTTAAAATCCATATAGGAATTTAATCTAAAGATTCTAAGTCTATTTATCAAAAAGTTATTAATTGACTTAGATAAAGAGACAAAAGACTCAATTGTAAACTATCGTAGAGTGCATAGGTATGAGGTAACATAAACCTATAACCTAAATAATAACAGGCTGCAGTAGATCTTGTGAAACAAGTATACTAAAAAATAGCAATGAGTAGTATGGAGGGATCGACAATATGAACATAATGATCCCTACACCACGACGGAAGAGCCTCTACTTTAGACGCATAGAATAGCGAAGAAGAGGATCTCCTATAGTAAGAAATCGCGTCCAAAGCTCGTCCAGTACAGTGCTTACAATGCAATACGGACCACACAACGGAATACATGAAGGTTGCGACCTTGCGGGTTGTGATAAAGATGACACGATTTACCCAGTGAAAAAAGATCCTCACATAGAGGAAGATTTCACGTTAAGACCCGCAGTAGACAAGAGAGTAAATTACCCATGATCTCTGTGAAGATAGAAATGCTATCAACAGAAATGTATTGTGGTTGTTTATCTTAGCAATACCTGCTGAAACAACAGCGCCGGAGGATACGCGTATCCTATCATTCCGTCCTATAGATCAATAGAGCGTTAACAACATTAGCTCAGAGATCTGGACAAGCCAACACATACGTCTGCAATTGATTAGCAAGCTGTGTCATAAATAAATCATCATTGGGCGCTCCCATAGATAGCAAATCTGATTGAATACTTGTTTGTTGAGAGTCCATTCTGACAGCAACAAGCGACCCGTAAGAGAACGGGAGTCCGATAAAACAATCAGACGACCCGGAATATGACGGACGAAAACTGAACTTGGTGTACTATAACCAACAGACGGATTCTTTCCATTAAATTGAATAACGGAAACGAAAGAGTGCCTCTCTGGTTCCGGAGATACGCCACTACTGTCGAATTAAAGGACAGGAATTTGGGCATGCGTTTCTGAATAATGTTCATGCAATGACATAAAGCAAGCCTAAAAAACATTATTCCGCGGAAGAAAACTGATTGCTAAGAGACTGCGGAACCCAAAGACCCTAGCACTTCGAATCCGTAGGGATCAGTATTATATCCCAATCTGTTTGACTGGCGACCGTCATAACAGCCACACTCGGGTCCGGCAACTGCGGTGGCACTCTCTGAGTCAACCACCGAATGTTTGCCCTAGTCTGAATCTCTTGTAACACTAGATAGACAAGAGAACGTGTAAATCGAGCAATTCATGGATTGCCGAAAAGTTGCCGTCGAAGAGAAGCTCCTCCGAGAACGAAGCGACTCTGAGAGAGTTCTTAACCTTACTATCCACGCGTGTGGATGTAGCTAGGGCTGCGTCACGTCTAACCAACTCCAATCAGCCACTGAAGGGCGGAGTTATACGTGAACAAACCACTGCCCTCAAAAGAAATTACATTGAGAATAATATCCCGTAAATCTTTTCTTGAAGACGTAATGATAACGCCTCAGTAAGGCGGATTACGTATGATAAAGCGTCTAAGTTAAGTCTACTATACATCATGTCGTTCCCAACATTGAAATTGGAAAAGACATAAACGGCGAAAAAGAATATATGCAGTCTTTAATCACACCGTCTAGACGCATATGAACTCTCGGTATGCCCTGCTCTGCCAAAATAAACTATTCGTATAAATGATAAAATGGCAGAAATGAGCAACGCGGACAAGAAACTAAACTATCATGCTTGGTAGCAGGCTTGTATATATATATATATATAGCGTCGAAAAATAAAACACATGTTGTAATGACAATATTGGACTGCGTCGGTAAGTCAGGGACAATGTCCCTGAACCGATCGAAAAATCCGAGTCCAATGACGCTATAAGTCTCTTATCCAAGATCGCAGCAATGAAGTCCGAAATAACAATCACTGGAAGATAATGCCAGAAGATATGAAAGGCATCTTCCGATACTACTAAAGGGAAAACTCGAAATCTTTCGAATCCCTTTCGCCATCCTGTCGGACCCTATAAAGCGTTCGGTCGTCCGTACCTGATGTAACCGCGGACCGCACCGACCCAGCGCCGTCGGATAATTCCTGATTCGACCGAGAAACAGTCAATTGCTGGGATGCTGCGAAACAACTGTGCTAACTCGGATAGCACGTCCGTCACTGAGGCCTGAGGAGAAGCGGTCTTACGATGCATTGCCGCTGGAAGCTCCGTGATCGTTACCCCGTGCATACTACCAATATGCGAGCGAACGGAGTGTATTGGCCTCGTGTCCCTTGGCTACCGGATGGCGCGACCTATTCGCCGTGGAATCACTGAATGCCGAAACTGATCGGATACTCGAGGTCACGTAGCCAATGTGCGGTCGTGTGCCCTGCTGTGAGGATGAGGAAGCATCAAGGACAGTCTCTCGGACTGTCAATATAACGGAGCGTCCCGACCGACGGACATATGCTCCGAATGTAAAATATCTGAACCACAACATGCGGTTCCCTATGTTGTTGGACGAGAGAGGGACCTCTCTCGCTCACAGCCCGGACGGACCTGGACAAGCCAGGAACCGGACTAACAGGCTTCCTCCGATCTGTCCTCAATCTGCCGTCACTGGGTGAGTACTAAAGTAATTAAAGTGCTCGCATCACCCAAATCTCCTTCCTAGACCGCAACGGACGAACCCGGCAGCCGAACCATTCGATGAATGTACGCTACACCGGGTGAGCTAGCGAATGTCACTCCGTAGGCAATAGACATATTCCATGAGCACTTATTGCCGCTAGCTCTTCATTAACTATGACGACAGAGGCACACTTTTGAAAGACATCTCCATAACTCTTCGAACAAGAAACCAGAAATGCTTGGTTAGCAAGCATAAAATAATAATATATATAGCGTCGTTCAATAATTCGAAAGTTTGTGTGACATTATTGGACTATGTTGGAACTGAGGGACGATGTCCCTGAACCGAACCAAAAATTTCTAAGTCCACCGACGCTATCAGTTTCTTATCCGGCATCGCAGCATTCTGGTCCGACGAAAGAAGCTGTAGACGACCAAGTCAGATGACATACACAACAGCATATGTTGTTCCGAAAGGGAAAGCTCGAAATCCTCCGAATCCCTTTCGGTATCCCGTCGGACCGGATGAAACTTTCGGACGTCCGTACCCGCTTCCGCGGAGCGTCCCGACCCAGCATCGTCGGATAAAATATATGCGACAGATTCAGTTGATGCTGGGATGCTGCGATAAACTGTGCTATTAAGGAAAGCACGTCCGTTCCCGAGGCCTGTGCAGTAGCGGTCTTACGATGCATTGCCGCCGGAAGCTCCGTGTACGTTGACTCCCGCACACTTCCTATGCGAACGTCCGGAGTCTGCAGGCCTCGTGTCCCTGGCTACCGGATGGTGTGACCTGGTCGCCGAAGAATCCTTGATCGGCGAAGCTGGTAATATATCGGCGGTCACACAGCCAAGGTGCGGTTGTGTGCGCTGACGAGAAGAGGAAGCCTTAGCAGTCTCCGCGGACTGCCTATACAACGGAGCGTCCCGAGCGACGGACGTATGCTCCGCTTGCGACACATTTTGTACCACAACATCTGGGGCCAGATGTTGTTGAACGAGAGAGGGGCCTCTCTCGCTTGCCGTCCGGATGGACTGGAACGAGCTATGAACCGGACTAAAAGGCTTCCTCCGTTCTCCCTCCGATCCGCCGTCACTGGGTGTGCATTAAGTTAATTTATAGTGCTCGCATCACCCCAAAATTCCTTCTAGGCCGCAACGGACGAACCCGGCTGTCGAACCATTCGGTGAATGGACGCTACACCGGGCGAGCTAGCGGACGTCAAAGGCCGTCGACCCTACTAGGGTCCTCTTAGGCAATTGGCGTATTTACATGAGCACTTTTCCGCTAGCCCTTCATTAATTGTGACGACGGAGGCACACTGTTGGAAGACATCACGGATACATCACCCTAATCTTGATCGTCTGAAATAGAAATTGATAAAGTAGAGTGACCCTGCGGGGAAAGGACCGGAGTGTCCAAATCCCCAATAACATACCGTGACATACGCTTCCCATATTGTCATCGAAATCATATGATACAGAACAGGAGTTAATGCGAGTACACTGACCACATATAGAATGATAATAAAGTCAGAGGAAGACTTCCTCTTAAAACAAATGATCAATATCCTTTCAATGTGAAAAGAAAACAAGTCCTGGTACTCGCACTAACCCCTGGTAATCAAAATACATAATAATAATATGATCCATTAATATAGAAAAAATAATTGAAATCAAAATATTTTGAAAAAATATTTTTTCAGAACAGCCCAAGTTTCTGAAAAGTAACGTTGAGCCCCAATGGATCCCAAGCCTAAGTGTGGACAAAAATTTTAAAAATATTTTAAACAATTTATTCAACACTTACGAACAATAATAATGTATCTAGTTATGATTAAAATAACATCAAGATATTATTTTTTAGAAATCCCCCCCTCACACAGAGGGCTGTTGAAAATGTAAACAATGAGTGTAAAAACACTAAAATAAGACTCCAGGCACCCAGGCCCGAAATCAGTTACCAAAAATACACTATCTGATGCAAAACAGAGACTTCCAGGGAAGAAACTGCAGAACATCAGATGGCAGATGCAGAACACAACGCCTAACCACCCGTAGGTGAAGACGTAAACATGGGGAAAGAACAGAATTCATTCTGTTATTCAGCTAAAACTCCCAAGAAAATTTAGTAACAATAATTACAAAAACTATGCCAAAAGCATGGGAGAATAGCAAGGGGGGACTTAAAGGACAGGGAGAGAGGAAAACACTTAAAAAACAGTGTAACTAAATAATCAGAATGACAACAAAATGGCTGCTGCCTCGAAAATAGGTAACTTAACATAATTTCATTAAAAAATTTTAAGTTACAGCCCTGATAATATTCTGTCACACATTTTTTTCCTCTCCTCCTTCTCTATCCTCTTTAGAATCACCATTTCACTAATATTTATGTGCCTGGCATCATTTAAACTGAGATTTATAAGCACAAAGATCAGTCAGATGTTAACTGATGAAGGGCCAAACTTAGAATGATTAATGGCGCCAATTTTGGAACGTCCTTGACACTGCGCATGCGCAGTGGGGGCGAAGTGTGGAGGGCCTTTCAGGACATGTTTTCTTTGATTTTAGATGCAAATTTTGGGGATTGGGGGGCAAAATTTGTGTTTGGCCCTATATTTTAAGAGTTAGCACCAGCTATGTCTGGATCATTGGTACAGTATAAAAATACTCGGTATTTTTCATTTGTGGAACCAATGTTTTTACGTGCTAGTGGGTGTTGGGGCGACAGGTTTATTTTATTTTATTTTTTTTGTGGGGGCAGGGGGGAAGGGCTTTTTTAGGGGGGGGGGGGGTATAGTATTGCTAAAATATGACTTTCTGGAGTTTGTACTGGGGAAATTTAAAAATGTTACCAGCTACCCACTCCAGAAATTCTGAAAAGTCTCGAGTAGGGTGGGAATGAGACCATGAAGGGGGGAGGGGTGGTAAATACATGTGGTCTGATGAATGCAATATATTGTCAGTTTTATGAGATGACTTCGATGAAATTCAAAAATAATTATTAGAATATTTAAAACATAGACAATATGACAATATTTTCCAGACACAGATTGATGTGTATTTTTAAATGACTAATTTAGGATTTTTGCTAGTATTTCTGTTTTATACAAGGATATTTATTATTTTGCTTTAATTCTCAGCAACAAAACTTAAATCGAATGCCACCTATGTGACTTAGCTACATGGGTGTATGAGATGGGGAGGGAGTTGAGGCATTCTCACCCCCTTCACCAATAAGCAGTTAATTTTGCAGTTTTCAATGAAAGGGACTGGTATTTTCAGAACAGATTGTTCAGAGGGAGGGGGGTATTTTTATAATTTTGGCAAATATCAGGGTAGTGGGAAGAGCATTTTCATAGGCAAATTCGAGGCAAGGGCCTGCATTTTGATTTTGGAACAAAAGTTCAGGGCAGTTTGATTGGTCAGCCCCCATCCCCAAGAAAATGTTCTCCAAAAGCCTATCATTTTAGCCACATTCTATCAGTCCTCTTTAAAACTACTTACTGAATGCAAATTCAGAATTCATACCAAATTCCAAATTTAAGACTGACAAGATATTGGAGCAGACACATAAATGAAAGTGTCAATGACACTGTAGCTCAACTTGACAAACTTGAACTTGGTAAGTTATAAATGAAATGGCAAAATTGAAGATCATTGGTTCCAATATCATTTTTTTTGCCAGTGGCAACATTTTTTGACAGAAACCGAAGAAAATCGATAGCTCCCATCTAGAGGCCTCCCCAAACAAGCATGCCAGGTTTCTAAGCAATTCGATCATAAATGTGCCCTGTAGGGTGTACAAAAGGGAAATATTGTGGTCTGACTAGACTAAATTCTAAGAACATTGGCTGTGGCAACATTTTTTGACGGAAATGGAAAAAATCGATAGCTCCCATCTAGAGGTCACCGTAAATAAGCATACCAGGTTTCAAAGCAATCTAATCATAAATGTGCCCTGTAGGGTGAGCCAAAGGGAAATATTGTGGTCTGACTAAACTAAGTTCTAAGAATGTTGGCTGCGGCAACATTTTTTATGGAAATTGAAGAAAATCGATAGCTCCCATCTAGAGGTCACCCCAAACAAGCATGCCAGGTTTCAAAGCAATCCGATCATAAATGTACCCTGTAGGGTGTGCCAAAGGGAAATATTGAGTCTTCTGACTAAACTAAGTTCTAAGAACGTTGGCTGCGGCAACATTTTTTGACAGAAATTGAAGAAAATCGATAGCTCCCATCTAGAGGTCTCTCCAAACAAGCATACCAGGTTTCAAAGCAATCTGATCATAAATGGGCCCTGTAGGGTATGCCAAAGGGAAATATTGAGGTCTGACTAAACTGAGTTCTACGAACGTTGGCCGTGGCAACATTTTTTGCCGGAAATTGAAGAAAATCGATAGCTCCCATCTAGAGGTCACCCTAAATAAGCATTCCAGGTTTCAAAGCAATCAAATCTTAAATGTGCCCTGTAAGGTGTGCCAAAGGGAAATATTGTGGTTCGACTAAACTAAGTTCTAAGAATGTTGGCCGCGGCAACATTTTTTGACGGAAATTGAAGAAAATCGATAGCTCCCATCTAGAGGTCACCCCAAACAAGCATGCCAGGTTTCAAAGCAATCCAATCATAAATGTACCCTGTAGGGTGTGCCAAAGGGAAATATTGAGTCTTCTGACTAAACTAAGTTCTAAGAACGTTGGCTGCGGCAACATTTTTTGACAGAAATTGAAGAAAATTGATAGCTCCCATCTAGAGGTCTCCCCAAACAACCATACCAAGTTTCAAAGCAATCTGATCATAAATGTGCCCTGTAGGGTGTGCCAAAGGGAAATATGGAGGTCTGACTAAACTCAGTTCTTCGAACGTTGGCCGTGGCAACATTTTTTGCCGGAAATTGAAGAAAATCGATAGCTCCCATCTAGAGGTCACCCTAAATAAGCATACCAGGTTTCAAAGCAATCAAATCATAAATGTGCCCTGTAGGGTGTGCCAAAGGGAAATATTGTGGTTTGACTAAACTAAGTTCTAAGAACGTTGGCCGCGGCAACATTTTTTGACGGAAAATGAAGAAAATCGATAGCTCCCATCTAGAGGTCACCCCAAACAAGCATACCAAGTTTCAAAGTAATCTGATCATAAATGCGACCTGTGAGGTGTGCCAAAGGAAATTGTGGACGTACGTACTAACGTACTAACATACTAACGTACGTACGTACGCCGACGGACGAGAAGTGATGGCAATAGCTCAGCTTGACTTTGTCAAGTTGAGCTAAAAATTATTTTGTTTTGAACCAGATCCCAAGAAAAAAATATTGACAGAATCGTTCAGATAACTAACTGGTGAAGTATAGTACTACTAGTACAAAATAATGTACTAGTAACCATTAATCAATCTTCGAAAATATTATTAACCAAAACAAGTTGGAGCTTACTGGTGAGAACCATCCCCCCCCCCTCCCCCCCTTATTTCTCTTTCAGCCTCTGACTAAGACTGTTGGATACTCATTTCGTGAGCATTCAAGAAAATGTGTCAGGTTATAGATGGGTGTGGGGGGGGGGGGGATTTTGTAAAAATGGTGTGCAAACTAAATTACTTGTGAAGTTGTGGAGACAAGACATGACATTTTCTTGCAGTTATCATGCAATATATTTCTCCCTTTGTATATCTGTAGTATTATGTGGACAACCTAAAGCTTTTATTTGTAAGTGCAGACCATTTCAAACAAAGGTTATCAAGACTTGAAGTAAAATAAAAAGAAGGCTAAATTTCAAGTCAGAAACTTTATAATGTTGAAAAATAAAGTGCAAACTTACCAAGACTGCAGAGTTCACTCAGAGTCAGAATGGAATCTCAAACTGCCTCAGGCTGTTACTCCAAACGATCGAATGAATGCCCCGGAAGGTTAATTATTGCACAAAATGTCTTTTCTCGTCCAGTGTGTACGTTTGTACGTTTGTGCCCTGTAGGGTGTGCCAAAGGGAAATATGGAGGTCTGACTAAACTCAGTTCTTCGAACGTTGGCCGTGGCAACATTTTTTGCCGGAAATTGAAGAAAATCGATAGCTCCCATCTAGAGGTCACCCTAAATAAGCATACCAGGTTTCAAAGCAATCAAATCATAAATGTGCCCTGTAGGGTGTGCCAAAGGCAAATATTGTGGTTTGACTAAACTAAGTTCTAAGAACGTTGGCCGCGGCAACATTTTTTGACGGAAAATGAAGAAAATCGATAGCTCCCATCTAGAGGTCACCCCAAACAAGCATACCAAGTTTCAAAGTAATCTGATCATAAATGCGACCTGTGAGGTGTGCCAAAGGAAATTGTGGACGTACGTACTAACGTACTAACATACTAACGTACGTACGTACGCCGACGGACGAGAAGTGATGGCAATAGCTCAGCTTGACTTTGTCAAGTTGAGCTAAAAATTATTTTGTTTTGAACCAGATCCCAAGAAAAAAATATTGACAGAATCGTTCAGATAACTAACTGGTGAAGTATAGTACTACTAGTACAAAATAATGTACTAGTAACCATTAATCAATCTTCGAAAATATTATTAACCAAAACAAGTTGGAGCTTACTGGTGAGAACCATCCCCCCCCCCCCCTCCCCCCCTTATTTCTCTTTCAGCCTCTGACTAAGACTGTTGGATACTCATTTCGTGAGCATTCAAGAAAATGTGTCAGGTTATAGATGGGTGTGGGGGGGGGGGATTTTGTAAAAATGGTGTGCAAACTAAATTACTTGTGAAGTTGTGGAGACAAGACATGACATTTTCTTGCAGTTATCATGCAATATATTTCTCCCTTTGTATATCTGTAGTATTATGTGGACAACCTAAAGCTTTTATTTGTAAGTGCAGACCATTTCAAACAAAGGTTATCAAGACTTGAAGTAAAATAAAAAGAAGGCTAAATTTCAAGTCAGAAACTTTATAATGTTGAAAAATAAAGTGCAAACTTACCAAGACTGCAGAGTTCACTCAGAGTCAGAATGGAATCTCAAACTGCCTCAGGCTGTTACTCCAAACGATCGAATGAATGCCCCGGAAGGTTAATTATTGCACAAAATGTCTTTTCTCGTCCAGTGTGTACGTTTGTTACAGTGCAGAACAGAAATGACCGATGTCCACATGCGATAGCCTTGCCCTTGTGGCAGTAGTGCATGTATCGTCAAGCCGAGTTCAAACTTATATTTTTAGTTTCAGTTTAAAAAGCATGAAATTTAAACAGAGCGGCCAGTTCGCACCGTATTCAAATTAAAACCCTTGTACATTTTCCATCCTCCAGATATAATGATGCCTGCACACACAATTTTGAAAACACATTTGAGACCTCATAATTTGTGACGTCTGATATGCTGAACGCAATCTTTTGAGTTTTGAGTGTTTGGATCGACATTTTTTTGCGAATAAAATGTATCAACAGCGATTCTACAGGTGGCAAGGTCAAAGACTTAAGACTGGTTCTCTGACAAAATTGCCTGTTTCTCTCTAAAATTCTTTCAACCGTTCAAATTGTTGACTATTTAATTAAATTAGCGATTAATTACAGTGAATTCTTTTTCATGGTTGGGTGTGTAATAAATACAGAACCACACTTATGTTTGAATGGGTTAACGATTACTGGACTCGAGCATGTGGCGCTGGGATAACCACTCGAGCCTACCGGCTCTCGTCGTATCCCTGCACCACTCGCTCTCGTCAAGTAATCGTTAACCCATTCAAACATAAGTGTGGTTCTGTATATGTACATGGCATTGCACATACAAGAATCTCAAATAGAAATCTTGTCAGTTCGAGGGGAGATTACATGGATGAAAACATCACAGATTGAAAATTGGGGAATATGTGCATGTTCAATCGTTAGTGGTCTTGTTTGAGAAGTTTGATCGATTTAAATTGGTTATGAATTTAGTATAAGTTGCACACACAAGAAACCCATGTAGAAATCGATGATAAATGTAGGTTCAAGGGGTTACAACTTTTTGAAATTGTTGCAGATTGAAATTGTGGAATATGCACATGTCCACTTGTTAGCTGTAATATTTTGAGACGTTTTAATGAAATCAGTTCACAAATGCAGGAGGATTTACACACAAAATACTTTTGGATGTACAGACAGACAGTGCTTTCATGTAGCTGCCATAAGTATATGTGGACCAAGAAATTATGAGAACTTCAGCAAATTACTGGATTCAAGCCATCATTTTTTGTCGATGTGGGTTGGTATGGTTGTTTAGGTACTGGACTCCTGATGTCAGGCAGTGTTGCCAAGTGCTCAGCTTTCAGCAGGGGATCAGAAACAAACATTCTAAATTCTTCTAACACAATTTGTTCTTTTAACCCTTTACCCAATGTAATGACCTAAAACCAGCCAGTGCTGTTCACAAAAATCACCATTAAATTTTCATTATTTTTTTCAATTTTTGTCTCAAAAACAGAGCTTATGACCCCTCACTGGAATGAGCTCAATGAGCAAAATGGGAGGCTCATTGAGCTCATTTTAATGATGAGTCATATGCTATATGTTTGATGCAAAAAATGAAAAAATGATGTTATTCAAGACTTTTGTTTGCAAGTGTTGCCTACGTTTCGTGTTAGGTAAAGGATTAAATAACATACAGGCCAAGCCAGTCTTCATCTGAGTCCAGCTAAAAGAGATCTGTCATATTGTAGCCTGTGAATCTCCCTCTTCCAGGCAGGTGCCAAAAGAACATGTGCTTAATAAATTGACTGTAATCACTAAGTAGTGTATATAAAACTACAGAATAAGTTTTAAACAAAATTTTCTCTCGGTAAAATAACACCTGCTGACTATTTAACAGAAGGTACTCACTGAGAAAAAAACACCAACACTTTTTGTTGTGAGAACAAAGGGGAAGGGTGGGGGCAAATTTTTTTTCACAGAATATATGATGGAGTGGGTGGGGTGGTGGAGGGTGGTAGGAATGGGCAGAAATCAATTTTTTGCATGGTTTAAAAATGTTTTTCCTTTCATTCTTGTAATAATTTTATAGGCTTTTTAGAACACGTACGTCAATATAAATGATTTTGTCATTTTTATGGATTTGCAGTAATCATTCAATGAGTCATTAATCACTTTTTTCAACCCGTTTGAACTTTTTTAACTTTTTACTCAACAATGTTAGTAGTAGTGACATCTGAAATATATCTCCAATAGAACTGCTGGATGAAAACAGAAGATATTTATTATCAAGACATACCAAGGTATATATATATATCAGTGCACTTTCAGGCTGATTATTATCAGCTGACACTCCACTCATTGTCACCGTCAATTGTTGAAACAATATAATAAAATTGTGAGAAAAATCACTCTATAAACAGCATGTGCAAGCTTAAGAAAACTTTAAAGAATGAAAAGGTATACTCAATCAAATACACTAAATAAAATAGAAGTCATTCAACCCCAGAATATCCGAGAATAGAAGTATTAATGCATTTTCATAATCACATGCTCTCATTGTTTAAGTAACACACTGTTAAAAATATTTAGTGGTACACTACCTGGGCAAATACATTGGTCTATTTTGGTATCTCATAGTCCATGTTTAACATGGACACAAGCAGACAACTCTTTGTTCAATTCTAAAAGTTAGGATTTTTCAAATAAAATTATTTTTCAACATCTGATCAACTGTCATCATTTCTTTAACCTTGACCCATGATCCAAACTCTAAATCCTCATTACTGTTAGGATATGAGTATATAGACCACAAACTTGCAGAAAACTCATCATATTTTGCAGACATTTTTCAATACAAAATGCTCATCAACTTCCTGTGAAGACTGTGGACAAATAATACTGGGGAAAAAGATATAGATGTAGAGACCACACCACTCTCAACATTGTTAATCTGTTGTGAATACAGACTGTGACTGTGAATATCCATTAAAGGGAAGTGGGTGTCAGAAAATGGCAGGAAAAAAACTGTTCAAATTGAAAAAAAACCTGTCGAAAATGGATTTTTTTGGTGCCCCCCCCCCCCCCCCCCCACCTCCACAATCTAGAGGAAAGACAAAGTGTCAAACAACATGAAACCATTGGCTTGTTAAAAAAAAAAGAAGAAAATACATACTGAGCTCATTATACTGGAATCTCCAATAAAAACTTTCTCTGGAGGGAGAAGTAAAATTTTGTGCATTGCTTTCCAGTTGACCTGAAAATCATTAAATCAGAGCGAAATTATAATATTTAAAAACAATATTAGAGATCTTTCTATTATTTTGCAAAAACTGGATGTGTCATCTGCAGGTGACATAAAAAGATAATCTCACCTCTTCCCCTTTAAACTGAATTCTTAATTGGATGTTTGCTACCCCTTTATCAGCACAATTTTACTATGTGACAAACTTCATATAAATGGCAATATACATGTATAAAAAGAATTCTTGCTAAAAAAAAATTCAGAATAACAGAATTTTTCTTCTTTTTGTTTTGCTTACAGCTTATGATCCCTCATTGAAGTGTGTTGTTATCGAGTCAAGTCACAAGGTTACTTTTTTTTTTTGGAGGGGGAGGAGGATATAAATATAATTTTCCGTTGTTTAAGAAATATTTATTTATGCAAGTGGCGCCCTCTAGTCATGTTAGGTAAATGGGTTAAGATGTAAGACTTGCTGCAGATAGAAGTTTAGGACAGATAATCTCAATTCACATAAGAAGTAAAATGAATTAGGTGTTACTTTATCAGAGTATAATGTGGGATGGGTGTGTCAAGTTCTAAAAGGAGTTGTATGAAGTGCATACCACGTCATACAAAACTCAACATACCCATCCCACATTCATACTCCATTAATGTGACATATATAGAGGATATCTATGCTGTATTAGTGAATATTGGGGAACGATCTCATTCGTGCGGACCGCAAAGTATTATTTTTCACTCATGCTCTTTTTCCTGATATTCTAAAACAGCATAGATTTTCTTTTTATTATACACTATGTGACATTTTACTGCACAATATTCAGCGTAATTCGACTACAAACAGTTTCAAGACATTAACAAAAAGCTACTGATTGTTCCTTCAAGGCTACGTTCAAGGCAACATCATGCGCTGAAGTGTAATGTCATTTAGAAACCTACTAAAAAACTTCATCATGTGGACTTGAAAATATTATTAACTTGTGCAAGCACTCGTGAAAAATAAAACTTTCAGGTCCACACTCATGAGATAATTCCAGATACTGTCTAAACTAGAGTAGATTTTCTTTTTGATTATATGCTACATTATATTCACAATATTCAGCCCAATTCGACTCCAAATGCGTAGGTTTCAAAACAATAACAAAGATCAGCTGATCGTTCCTTCAAGGCGACATGATGCAGCATAACGTGATGTCATTTAGGAAGCTACTGAGGAATATTCCTCGATATCCATCAATCGATGATATTGAGAAATATCTTTTCGATAATTTGTGATAATTCATAGTCTAGCATATAAGAAAATTCCTTTCAATTGTTTTAATAAAATTTAATTCAGAGTGCTTGCTTGTATTATAATTAGGGCCTGTGAAACTTTGAGATTTGATCTGATTTTTAATCTTAAGTTGGTATTCGGTTTGATAACAAATCAGCTGTCCGATTTGTTTTTCTTAGAATCTTTTCACTGGAATTCTGCTTGGTATCAGTCATCTTAGTCATCTCACAAAAGGTTTAGTTGTGATAGAAAATGTACACAGATAATGTTGAACATAAAGACTGAGTGTAATTTCCGCTATATTAACATAAAAAACATCTGTACTAATACCACCATTCATGCAAATTCTAGTTTCACTGGTCACTACCATTGCTAGTGGATAGCTCTGTACAGTGCCAGTACAGAGTTCTTGCACCCATTTGTTTTTGAACAAAAATCCTTACTGGGTAATATTCCATCTACATCATCAAGGCATGCCTTCAACGATGATGTAGCTCAAATATTTTATCAGTGGGACTTCAAGATGCCTGTGATCGATTTGAGATTCAATTCGATTTTGAATAGTTGGCTCGATTCATTTAAATCAACAATATGTGATTTGCAGGGCCCTTGTTATAATGTAGCCTTATGTGATCATGAGCAAAATCTCCATCATTTATATCATTGCAGTCATATCAAGTTTTGCACACACAACTGTTTTTTCAACCTACCCCATTAGAATTCTAAAACTACAAAACAGAGCTGTCTGGGTCATAACAAAAAAATCATATCTCTCCCACACAGATCACCTTTTCAGAGATTGTAGCATTCTGAAATTCAGTGATCTCTACAGCCTTCATGTCTCCCTTTTTATGCATGACTGGACAAACAAAACACCCCCATGTTATCTGATTATACCTTTCAAGTGTACAGAAACCCCAGGAATGAATACAAGGCAAACCGGTACATTAGGTACCCACAAACCAAGAACACAGCTCTGTGCTAAGCTGCCTTTACACTCCTTCCCAAGAACCTGGAATAGTATAGACCCAGAAATCCAGCAATTAAATAGACCCAAATTTAAAAAAGTCTTTAATGGATGAAGCCTTGAATAATTATTCCTGTCCTAACTCCAAATGTGACAACCCAACGTGCACCGTGTCATCCGCCAGCTATATCCACTGGTATCTCATCCTCCTCTTCCAACCACTTAATCCTCAAATACATTCTAGCCCCCTTGAATCACAAATAAAAGATCAGACAACCCCGCTTTAGGGAAAGCACTTTGATACACTGATGCCAAAGAGACTTGATATCTTTCTCTTTTATGGGAATGGCAGGAAGACAGCCTTATAGGCTATGCCATTTCCATGCTGTATACTAGCTTATGTTCCTGTTTGTTGCAATATTAATTTGTAATCAATTTACTAGTATACTGCAAAATAAAGATCTATCTTATTATTTTCAACATAGGCTAATACACAGAGTCTCAAACCCTGAAGAGAAAAACTAGTGGGAAGAACCAATGTGAATACTAAATAACAGCACACCTGTGGCAATAACAGTTAATGGCTCGAGAGGACACATCCGCAATTTTTTATTTCACAAATGGGTGGGACAAAGCAAAAACATTCATACAATAGGAAAATTATTCATCAAGATATGAAAAACTCACCTTGACCAATCATATGCAAGAAAGTTGGATCTGGATACGAATTAATTAAATTAAAGGATAGATAAACATGAGGAATCCTTGTCTGTATCATATATTATAGTTGAACTATAATAACTACATATTTATTAGTGAAACAAATGCACCTCAATGTTTTTGTCTTCAATCAGACATGTTAACCTCCAGAATAATTTTTCAGGGAACCTGAGGGTGATTTTCAGGGAAATGAGATGGATTTCAGGGAAAAGTTCGCGCGGGGACAAAATAAAAGAAAAAATTTGTGAATTTTCAGCTCATGGACCACTATTAAACACCAGGTTATATCCAGAACTAGTTGTCAACTATGCTGATGCATTTATGCTATGTTAAAAAATCATAAAATAACTGTTGATTTGATTCCCCCCCCCCAGGATCCTCTTCTTCAGGTGCTCCCCCACCCCCCTCACCACCACCTACCCACACTGTCTCACAGAGCACCTCCACCTGTGGTTTGCTCTTATCAAAGTCTACTTAGCTAAAATTTCCCAAGTCTGGAAATGTTAACAGGAAAAGATGTCCTAATGTCCAGTTACTTCAAGAACATTAGTACTTAGAAAGTATCTTTATCAAACTTCATGCATGTGGGACGTTTGTGCCCTACACAAAACTTTTCTTTTCATCATTGAAGCATTTTTTTTTAATTCCATTCAAAATTTTCTGGATACAGATGGCCAACAGTTCACAGTTCTGTAGTCAGCACAACAGAATAAATGTAGTGTTAGAAAATAAGTCCATTGTGTTTAAATATGCAGTCATAATTTTTCGGCATCATAAGTGACTTTAACCTACTTTTAAACTGCGCTAAATAGCTGTTGTTTACATTTTGATTTTGGAAAAGGGATGAGAATTAAAGCTATTCTATGAAGGAATAAATAAATATATATTATTTAATTCCTTTTCATATATTTTAATTTCCAAAAACTGCATTTAAATGAAGGTGGAGTTTTCAATTTTTTGAAAGTAAGTCAGAATAAGTCACCTATTTTCACTTTGACACTCGCACATTGATCACAAATCTCCGAAGTAAAAACCCAGAAATAAACATGAACACAGTTGAAATATATATCATAAAATACCCTTTTCTTAAATAAATTTAACTTAAAACCACATTTTACTGCTTCGTGAGTTTTTACCAGAGTTTGAAATCCATGTGATTTGACTCCGAACGTTTTTCATAAGTTACAACGGGAACGAAATATTTGACTGTTGTTTTCCTGGTTTTTTGGTCCAAAACTGATTCCCGTCCGGGAGGCCGGGAACTACACTGAAATTCCGGGATTTTCCCGGGCATTCCGGGAGAGTTAACATGTCTGTCTTCAATATTAATTTGATTAGGACAATGAAACAAGTTCAGCAAAATGGGTACCAAAACAGAAGAAGTGCAAATCATACCAATTGTTATCTCTTATAATGTGATTGTCTTCAATACTTCAAAAAAAACCAATCCCCCCTCCACCAGCAATAATTTATAGATTTTTTTTTGAAAATCAAGATGTCATGCTTTTCAATTCATGGCCACAAGATGTTTGAAAAAACAAATTCAAGAAATTTGGGAAATAAATATTGGTACTGACATACACAAAATATGTTGGGTAAACAAATAAACTGATGACAAAATAATTACTGGTAGTAACAGAAAACAAGTTGACAACGTGGTTTCAGAACACATTCACTAAAATGCAGGTTTTTGATCATTTGCATTCAGTGTTGTTGCTTAAATATATAGCCAGGTTTTATTTATTTATTGGCGTTTAAGGACACTTTTGACAGCCAGGGTCACCTCGTGTCAGACAGTTTTTCGGGTAGAGGAAGCCGGAGTACCCATAGAGAACCTCCGAGCAATGGCGAGCAACTGTCAGACTCCCCAACCTATTAATTCCAGACAAGCAGGGTCAGCATTGGTTCAAGAAAGGTGAACTATCGAAGTGTATTATGCATTATTACAGAGCATCACCTTGCCCCCACATGGGCAATCAGGATTTAGTGCCTTGCCCAAGGACACATCGCAGTTAGCCCTGGTGTGGATCAAACTGTGGACCTCTCAGTTTGAAGTTCAATGCCATAACCACCAAGTCACTGCATTCCCTCAGGATTTTATAGGAACACCCTGGAAAGCCACTGATCTTACGGTGCCTGTCCTGTGGCAAGAAAATGTTTTAAAATTACCTAACAGTTAAGAGTTAGAGTGGACAGAAGAATGGAAAATTGCACAGACTACCTACCTTGGCTAAAGGAATACTGATCACAAACAGCCAGCAAATAAAAAATATAATAACATGTGCTATATACAATATAGGAGCTCCTAAGATTAACCATAAATATGTCACTGGTCGTTTCTGAAAAAGAGAACAGAAAAATTTGTCACTCATACTTATTCATTTCTTTATTGGTGTTTAAGGTGCTATATGTATAAAAGAAATTTATTAACTTTGAAATTCCCACCTCTGATATTCCATAAATTCAAATTAAATATACACAGATTATAAATCAAAATGAAGGTTGTGATGTACAGAAAATGAAAAATATTTGCAATCAACTCACAGAGTTGACATCAGGCACCAATAGTTCCTGGAAGTCTGCTGCCATATTTGTACCAGAATTGATAATAAAATAACATTTCGGAAGAAAACATGGCCAAATGTGCTACAGAAATCCAAGAACAAAGCTAGTCATTCAGAACACTCTACGGTGAAGTGACTGGACTGAATTTGGGGAAAGGACAACACTGTCTGTTTTTTTTAGTGAAGATGTTTTCCATGACCAACTGACATACATATATCACTCAGTACCACAAATTTTCAACGAAAAGCAATTACATATTTTTAATTAAACCCAAACAGTGTGGCAGATAGCAGGCTTGGCAATTTCAGGAGAGCGATTTTTTAGCTCTCTTTACTGCCCTCCTGAAAGAATTAAGGTGAGCAAAAAATTGCCCTCCTAAATATTTTGGTCTGGGATGATTGAGATTACATGTATTATGGTCACATTAAATTTTTGTTGTAAAGCAAAAATGTAATTTAACTTCGAAGTCACATAACATCACGTAATTTCATTTTGAAAGTGGTTTAGTGGTAAAAGGTAATGGCTGCAACAAAACCCAAACACAGTTGCAATCATTTGAAACAAAATGGGTCACAGCAATATTTTTTTTTCTGTCAGTTTCAAGTTCAACAACTGACATCACAGTTTGAGGGGTAATTATTCAAGGAATATTGACACTATAATATACTACCATTACTACTATCCTAGCACTTGCACCAGGATGTGGCTGTAGATTCAAGCAGACCAGTTGTCCAAGAAAGTCATACGCCTACCACTACAACCTTCAACCCACCCTGGGGGGTTGAAGGTGGTAGTGGTAGGCGTATGACTTTCTAGGACAACAGGTCTGGGTACACACACAGGTCTTGTCAAGTGTGTGTTCGGTTGTTGAGTGAGACATCTAGATGTCTAAGAGATTTCGCTTTACCTTAGTAAAGTTAATAAAATCACTGATGTAGTCTGTTGGTTTCAGTTTCAATGAGTTTGTTCAACTGGATACTTAAAATGCTGTGTAAAGCTAATTGCTCTCCTAAGCTGATTGAGGAGAGCGATTTTTTGCCCTCCTGCATTTTTCAGAATGCCAGGCCTGAGATAGCTTTCTATAGTGCTGTTGTCAAGTAAATTGATACACAATCTCATACTTCAAATGTGTCAAGCAATTTTCTTTTTTCAATCTATATTTGTTTCATTATTTGTGAAGACTATTAAAGTAAATTTAAGTAAGATTGACAAACCAAATTCTTGAATAACTATTTTTTTTAATTTTTTGCATCAAAAACATAGCTTGTGACCCCTCATTTGAACGAGCTCAACCAGCTATTTCTAATGAGAGGTCATTACCAATGTTTTTGAAACAAAAAATGAAAAGGTAATGGAAACTGAAAGGTAATTTTTGTAAATAGTGCTGGCAGGTTTTGGCCGTTACACTGGGTAAAGGGTTAAAGAAACAGGAAAAACACAACAAAGTACTGAAACTGCAACAAAAGCGACATTTTGAAACTAAAGTGCTTTGCTGGAGGTCCATGATATGTCCATGATATAGACCTGTGACATGGTATTACATATGCATACCAGTATATTGGACAAGAAATATCCCCAACTAGTGTGGATTCCCTACCCCCCGCCCTACACTTATTTTGGTGTTTGACTTCATCTGATCTGCAATCAAAACAACACAAATAGCAACAGAAACTGTCAATTTTGCAGTGTTTCCTCCCCATGCATATGATGTCACACACATTTGTTTCCAAAAATCCTCAGTCATCATTTTCAGTTAAGTACTGATGATCACACATGTCCTTAACATCTAAATGGATAAAACAACCAAGTCAGAATAAACTGCAAATTTCTTCCACTCGTTGACATTTAATGATGTTACCCAGCAGAGTAATGCATAAACAATATCAACAATGAACAGTTTAGCACATGTACATGCAGAATGGAATTGAACAATGACCACCATCTAGTGTAAACTGAAATTACAGGTATACTTGATTACAGGGAGGTGGCATCCAATGAAAGCCCATATTCACCTTCAGTCTGCTTTTTAAAGATGACTTTGCTTCCAAACACTTCAGGTTTGCATAATCAACTTTGTGCCTTAATTTAACATGATTGAAATGGAGAATTACAATGTAAATACATATAATACACTTCGATAGTGCACCTTTCTTGAACCAAAGTATATTTTTTGAGACATGCATGGTTGTGACTTCTGTTTTTTTCTGAGTAGATTTTTTGGTTAACTAGACAGCTGTAGTGCAAAAATTACAACTCATTTTAATATGTGCAATGTAAACCATATATTTAATTGGGGTCATTGACCTCTTCTGAAGCATGTACTTTATTGAATACAATGCCATGCACCAAATAACTCCAGCCCCTATGAAGTAGGGTGATAAATATAAAATATAACCCACAGCATTGTGTTAATCCTTTACCCAATGTAACGGCAAAAACTGACCAGTGCTATTCACAAAATTCACCATTCAATTTTTATTATTTTTCCATTTTTTGTCACAGAAACATAGCTTATGACCTTTCTTTGGAACAAGCTCAACAAGCTTGTTCCAAAGAGGGGTCATACGCTGCTTTTTGAGGCAAAAAATAAAAAAAATGAGTGCTTCAAGAATTTTATTTGCAAGTGTCGTCTGCTTTTCGTGTTAGGTAAAAGGTTAAAACTCCACTTAGGCCTAAAAAAGTTAAAAATCTATTTCTCAGGCCCTCCTGCATGGTCCTTTTGGCTTCTGCATGCTCTCTATTTATATTTAGTATTTATTTATTGGGGTTTAATGACACTTTTGACAGCCAGGGTCACCTCGTGTCAGACAGTTTTATGGGTGGAGGAAGCAGGAGTACCCAGTGAGAACCACCAATCAATGGCGGACAACTGCCAGACTCCCCAACATACTACATCTACACAAGCAGGGTGAGCATTGGTTGAAGACAAGTGCACCATTGTCGATGTGTAGTATGCTGTAATACACAGTGCCACATGCTCCCATGTGGGCTTTTGGGATGAAGTGTCATGCCCTAGGACACAACACGGTTACCGCAGGTGGGATTCGAACCGAGAACCTCTAGGCTTGCAGCCTGCAGCACTACCTACTGAGACACTTCGCTCCCTCTCTATTTATAACCAATGCAAATTTAAATGAAAGTGTCAATGACACTGTAGCTTAACTTCATTGTGTGTAGTGTTTGATGAAAAGGATAACGTTCAATGTTTATAAAAGGATTATGAAATAAGACAAGAATTGTGACAAGAGGTCCCAGGGGGCCTGAGGGCGCTCACCTGACATGGTAGTCTAAATATCAAACCAGGGACTTGACTTGAATAAGCTGCATATGCCCCCTCCTAAGAAAAGCATATACCAACTAGATGAAGCAATTGTGCCCACACAATACACAGGATTTTCCTTCTATTTTCAGTTCCTGCACTTTTACGTCCCAAAATTGAGAAATAAATGCATAAAAAACAGATTTTTTTTATTTTTGTTCGGAAATTTTCAAAGTCCCAAACAAAATATTTTCTGACCAAAATTTTGTTTTCTTCTAAAAATTGACCAAAAAGCATAAAAAACAAAAAAACTAATTTCCGGATTTTGGTCCAAAATTGGTCCAACCCGGACCCCAAATTTTCAGTGTAAAAAAAAAAAAATTTTTTGTCTTAAAATTGACCAAAATGCATAAAACATAAAAGCTCATTTCCGGATTTTGGTCCAAAATTTTCCCACCTGGACCCCAAATTTTTCAGTGTAAAAAAAAAAAAAAATTTTGTCTTAAAATTTACCAAAATGCATTAAAAACCCCCAAATTTTTTTTCGGATTTTGGTCCAAAATTTCTAAGTCCCACCCGGTGCCCAAATTTTCGGTGTAAAAAAAAAAAAAATTTTATCTTAAAATTGACCGAAACGCATAAAAAACCAAAAAACTAATTTCTGGATTTGGGTCCAAAATTTCTAAGTCCAGACTGGGACCCCAAATTTTCAGCCCAAAGATGAACCCAGGGACCTGGCTTGAACTTGGCTTGAACAAACTTGAATCTGACTCAGCATTTTTTCAAAGTCCCGAAAAAGTACCTTATGACAAAACTGATGGCAATTTTTTTTACCATTCCTTTCTGTTGGTCCCAAGGAAGCCTCTCACCAAATAAAAATTCTCAGTGCCGTGTAGTTTTGGAGATATGGATGTTTTTATTTTTTTGTATTTTTGGCTCCTGAGGTTCCCACAGGGCTGCAGGAAAAATTTTTTTTCATAAATCAAGTACTTATAACCCAATAACACCTCATATTAAATTTGGTTCAAATTGGCCTGTTGGTTCAGAAAATAGAAATTCTGGGCGGGGCAAAAATTTTTGCCCCTCTCAGAACAAAGGCAAATATTTCCAGTCAAACTTCTCTTGAACAAACTTGAGTCTACACCTCAAATGGAAGCTGCATACCAACTATCAAGTCTCTGCCATGGCTGGTTCATGAGAAGAAGATTTTTTTTAAATTTTGTGCATTTTGGCCCCACCCCCCTCCACAATATGAGCAGAAACCCAATTTGAAGAAAAACCCAAATGCCCGTATATAACTGCTACTCATTTGAATTTTCACTGAACTGCAGCCAGTGGCTTGGGAGAAAATGACCCAAACACCACCTTCACGACGTACGACAGACGACGGACGATGGACAAAAAGTGATCAGAATAGCTCACCCTGACTTTCAGTCAGGTGAGCTAATAACTGAAAATATGTTAATTTCTGTTCTCTACATGCTGTGTTTTCAATAAGAACAAGATGGTGTCATTTGTGTGCAAAGCACACTCTAGTATATCCCTGCTTTGCATTCTTGATTATTGGTTAATGCTTGATACAAACAGAAATGAAATGGTATTTTAAATATGGTCTTTTTAAATATGGTCTCAGGCGGGACATAGGTAAAACATCTTCATCAACAGACCGACCACTGAGGCTTGCACAACATGAACTTCTGGTTCAGGTTTTTTATCAAAACACTCCGATAATAAGCTTTTGTTGATATTTCATGTTTTCCATGCGAAAAGATCAATTAAGAGCAATGGCAGCATAGCGAAATGTAATAAAATTCGCTATATATGATGTAACTGAGTAAAGCTGGGGATTAAAATTAACTTCGTAATAGCCGATAATTTGCTATAACCAACTTCATTATAAGCGTATATAATTAGTATGAAATATGAAGGATATTGCAAGGGATTTGAAAAAATTCATGATATCCGACTTCGTACTAAGTGAGTTTTACTGCATATAAAATTTGAAACCTTTATGCACATCTAGAGACCCTACCTGAACATATGAACACATTTTCAATGTTTTGAATTAAACCCCCTAGAAGCCTTTTGCAGGAAACTGAGTCTCTAATGATGAATATATTGCTATGGGTGTCACATAGTGCCAAATCAAAAATATGAAACCTTTATGCAATCTGGAGAGCCTACCAGAACATATGAACACACTTTCAACATTTTGAATTAAGACCCCTAGGAGCCTTTTGTCGCAAACCGATTGTCTAATGACAAAAGTGACACGACGGGAGCTACATGGGGCCTGGATCACAAATTCAAAACCTTTATGCACATCTAGAGACCCTACCTGAACATATGATCACACTTGAGGCATTTCAATTTAAACGCACTAGGAGATTTTTGCCAGAAACTGATTCTCTATTAACAAAAGTGGTGCTACGAGTGCCACATGGGGCCGAATCAAAAATCTGAAACGTATATGCACATCTAGGTACCCTACTGGGACATATGAACAACATTTCAACATTCTGAATTAAAACCCCTATAAGCTTTCGCTGGAAATTTAAATTTTTTTGTAAATTTCCTTTCTTATTATACCTACCACAATTGTTTACTACAGGCTTGCACTACAGTGGAAGTCCCTAACTCGTAAATATACTCTCTATTTCATCTTTCCCAAGCGATTTGGGAAAGAAAAGTGGTGCAAAAGCACCAAGAAAAAATAAGCCAAAATTGGGTCGAGTGGTACTGGTGCACACCCAGTAGGGGACGCTCTTCTCTTAGTACAAATCCACGGCTTCTGGTAACCAGTGCGCAAGCAGTAACTAATGAATCATTCTTTTCAATCCGCCAACATTGGAGTTATGTGATCAGCGGAGAGGAAGGATTCTTACCCGAATAAGAAGACAGGAGGGCCTCCATGTAAACAATTGTGGTAGGTATAATAAGAAAGAAAATTTACGATAAAATTTAAATTTCTTATCAACCTACCTTACAACTGTTTACTACAGGCTGAATAGACAATAGGATGGAGTGAATCACATAACCAACCCCCACATAACCCAATTGCACTGGAACCGTAGACAGAAGAAGAGGTCCATAGGCCTATCAAACCATAGCATCACAAACATTAGTAAAAGACAATGTGAGATGAGGCTATGGTTCTGTGCAACACACAGACAGAAAGGGCAGTAACAGCACAGAGCTGGAACTGACCTTGTAAGAAGCCTAATGGCTAGGGTAGACAACAGCCTGAGCAGAAGAAAGAGGGCCCAAAGCAAAAAGGTCCTCTTGACTGTTCCTGCAACTGACACAGATAGAAGGTGGAGAAAGAAGCATTTCTCCAGTGGGCTGCCTGCATAACATCCGACAACTTGATGGAGTTAGAATAAGCCCAAGAGGTAGACAATGCACACACCTCGTGGGCAGAAATACGATTGGTAATACAATCGTCAGTCGCTAGACGAGCGTAAGCCGCATGAATAGCAAGACAAATCCATCAAGAAATGGATTGAGGAGAGATCGTCTGTTGACAAGGAATAAGAGACGTTTCCTGCCTTTCCTAATGAACTGCGTCTGATTGAGATAAATGCAAATTGCACGAACTGGACAGAGCAAAGGGCGATTACCCTCAGCAGAAGGAAGAGCCCTGATACAGATAGGAGGTGGAGTCGTTTCTGGTATCTGATTCTTGGCCAGAAAGGAGCAATCAGTGGTAAACGTAACACTGTTGGGAGAGCTCCTGAAAAAGGTCAGATCAACTGAGAGGGCGTGAAGCCCACTAACCCATCTGGCTGAGGCAAAAGCCATCAGAAAAGCCGTCATGTATGTGAGAAAATGCATATCCATCTGGGATAAAGGTTCGAACGGTGCCCCCCCCCCCCACCCCCCCACCCCCCAAGCAAAGCAGCACCCAAGAAAGATTCCATCTTGAGGTAAGCTGCAAAGTCCTAGGCCTTTTCAAGGAAAAGTGCAGAACAAGTTTGGAGAGGAATGGATTAGTACCGATACGACACTGTCCCACATACGAAAAGGTCTCCGAAAGCATTGACTTGTACCCTTTGATGGTAACAGACTGGAGACCCCCGAGAATCAAACAGATATACCAGAAACTACGCAATCTGTGAAATTGAAGGATTGGCAAAATCAACAGAGTGATTGGCACACCATCAGCAGAAGACCTTCCACTTAGCCGGACAGGCTAAACCAGTGGAGTGCCTCCTTGAAGAAGAAATGCACTCCTCTGCTTATCTCGAAAAACCTCTACTGAGGAGACAGGACCCGACAAAAGATATGCGTGAAGGCAAAATGAAGTCGGGTCAACGTAAAACTTCCTTGGGTGACCTTGGCAAAGAAGGTTGTGACATAGAGGGAGACGTGCCGGAACCGCCGCCCACAGAGAGCGGAGCTGATTGATCCCCACCCTCTGAGGCAACAGGGGAGCGATCAGAATGATTCAACAACTGCAGGTTAGTATCTTGGCTGGAACCTGAGGCAGAATCGGAACTGGCGGGAAGGAGTAGCCGACAAGACCGTTCCAATCGAGTGACAGAGCATCCACAGCGAAAGCCAGAGGATCTGGACATGGGGACACAAAAGTGTCCACCTGATGGTTCCAATGAGTCGCAAAGAGATCGATGTGGGGACGACCCCCGAGAATGCAAAGTGACTGGAACACAGCCATGTGGAGCATCCACTCGGTGGAAATGACCCTGCCTCGTCAGGATAGGGAGGCAGCTAGGACGTTCAGACGACCAGGAATGTGACGAACCACCACTCCGGCATTGACATCCTGAGCGAGCAGTAGAAGATCCCAAGCCAATTCGTACATGGGAACCGAGTGCGTGCCGCCCTGGTTCCGAATGTAAGCAACCACTGTCGAATTGTCGGACAACAGAAGGACCTGCCGATTCGAAAGGTGGGGGATCCACAGCCGGAAACTCAGAAGAAGAGCAAGAAGCTCCTTCTGGTTGATGTGAAGAGCTGCTTGATCCTGGTCCCATGCCCCGTGAAGGGAAAGACCTAGAGGATCTAACGTCGCACCCCATCCAAGATCGCTGGCGTCTGCCATCAGAACATGATCGGACGTGGGTAAGTCCAACGGAACTCCCTGCATAATCCACTGAACATCCGTCCAGGGGATAATTGGCGATGAAGAGACTCCAGTAACTGAAGCACCAGATCCAGAGGAACGACATGCAGCCTCCAATGACTGAGCAGAAAGTGTTGGAGAGGTCTGACATGCAGCCGACCTAGAGGAATAAGATCCGTCACCGAACCACAGAGACCGAGCAACCGGAGAAGACTCTGAGCTGTCGCAGACGTGGACTGGGACAGAGTCAGTGCAAAAGCTGAAAGAATCACAGCCCTTGCCCGGGGAACCGCCACCGTATTCAGCTGAGTAAGGAAGACCATCCCAGATGACAAAACGACTGAGAAGGGACCAAGCCCGACTTCTCCTCGATGACTCTGAACCCTAGCGATGTGATCAGGCTCAACAGTGTGTTGACATCTGACTTCAGAAAGGCAGCATTGGAATGCCTCTGGAGGATATCGTCTAAGTATGCTGAAGTAGTCACCCTGGACTCTTGTGCGATGGAAGGCTATCACATGCGACATCAGTCGGGTGAAGGCCCAAAGAGCCAGGTTGAGGCCGAAGGGCATGGCCTTGAACTGGTAAACTTGCCCCAGAAAAGCGATCCTGAGATAGATACTTTTGCGATGTCCGATGAATCGGAACGTGAAAGTAAGCGTCTCGCAGGTCGATGCTGGAAGCGAAATCTCCCTGGTGTTTGGAGCAGCGAACCGACCTGAAAGTCACCATGCTGAACTTTGGAGCAATGATAGACTGGTTCAGAATACTCAGATCGATAACCGGTCGGAGTCGGCCGTCCTTCTTCAGCACCAAGAACAGGATGGAATAAAATCCCACTGAATGAATGTTCTTGGCGAACTTGATTGCCCCCTTTGACAGGAGATTGTCTATCTCCGTGATCAAAAGTTCCTGACGTGTAACATCGAAAGGAACTTGTGTTGGAAGAGGCACTCTCGATAGAGAGGGGTGCCTCTGGAAGGATATCCGCAGCCCACACCGAACAACATCTAACACCCAAGGATCGGATGTGATTGTGGCCCAATGGTCTGCGAATACTGATTTCCTTCCTCCAACCTGGGACGAATCGAGGTGAAGACGTTCATTTCGAGCCCCGCAGGAGGAGAAACCACATCCTCTACTATATGAAGAATCCTGATTCCTCCCTTTAGCCTGCTGACGCTTACCCTTACCCCGTGAGTAAAAAGTAGAAGCGGTGGGAGGAGGATCAGCCCTTTGCTTTGCAGAGGAAGAAGAAGGGCCCTTGTTAGGCTTTGGATGGCCCCTACCTCCAACAGAAGGCTGATCAAGCTGACGAAGCAGCAGCTGATCTTAGGAATGATGTCGGACGTCATCCCGGACCATCACCACGGAACCATGGAATAGTTGCCGACCTGCCAAAGAAGCAGATTAAAGAGCAGCGTGCTGCCCCTCAGGAAGAAAATGGCTTGTGTCCAACACAGTGTCCCGGCGAACTAATTCCAAGTTAGCCATGTTACAGGCATGCATGCATGTGAGTAAGATGCATGAGCGCCTTGGAAAAGCACACGCAAAGGAGCTTGTATGTCGTCAAACTTATCTGGAGGCAGATAAACAGCTAAAGCAGAGATGACGTGATCTTAGAGAGAAAAGCATGCCCAGCATCTCTCTCAATAAGACCAACAGGGACTCCAGAGTCGCCATAGGAATAACGGCTGACTTGGGCTTGGAAAGCCCAAGGGAGGTGGAGTCCTGATCCAAGACCGTCAAAGTCTGGCAGACTGATGGATCGGTGTAATCGTAGGAACAATAATGCACTGGAGGCAAAAAAGTGTCAGCCCTGGTGAAGAACGAAGTCTTCATAGCCTTGGAACTCAGCTTAAAGTCCAAAGCTGTAAACGCTTCAACCACTTGTACCGACTGGCACGGTCGAAGGGGCCCAGAAGTGGGTTGCTCCACAGGCTGTAGGCGTGTTACCGATGATTGTGGCCTGGCTGACACCGCCGGCTGGTTTGATGGTTTGAGATCTGGAAGGAACTTAAACACAAAGTCAAGAGCTGCCCCCAAGTCAGAAGATTGTTGGCGCTCGACGTCAGGTATGTCTGACTCCTCCTGCGAGTCGGAAGACACATAGCCCATCATGGGCAAACCAGCCGATGCCTCCCATGGTGTAGGCACGCCTGAGTGATCAGAGAGCGGCCTGCTTCCAATCTCGGGAGGTGGCGCTGCCGCAGGGGGCACCTGGAAACCACTAGTAGCCTCGCTAGAAGCAACAGGAAGGCTCTTGGAAAAAACCTGAGTGAGCAAGGAGAGGGCCTCCCTAAGCTCACGGCCTGTGTCGACCGGTTCGACATGGGAACAAACCAGCAAAGTGGCTTCACTCCTGACCCCATTAACCAGCGAAGTGTCATGATCCTCAAGTACACCTGACGCAGGGCGACGGGTGGCAGCCGAAACATCTGAAGGTAGATGCTTATAAGGGTACATACATATCCCAAGGATCTACAGAGCGGGAACTCAGGAGTGTCGCCACGTACCTCTGAGGAACAGAAGGTCCAGGCTGCACAAAAGGCGTTGGTCCCGCAAAACTGGCCGTGGGACCAGAGTGTGTGGACGGAAACCCAACACAGCTCATGGTGACTCCACCATGAACATCCGAATCCAATGAGAAAACTGCTGTGCTTGACGGCTGAGAGACCACAGCAGAGGGTTCGGTCGGCAGCCCCTTCCGACTTCGCCGAGTTGAAGTCAGGGAAGGCTGAGGCTGATACCCCACGTCCACGCTACCAGACATCTCTGCAGACCCTTGCAGGGATAAAACTGCTGTGCTCAACGGCTCAGAGGCCACAGCAGAGGGTTCGGTCGGCAGCCCCTTCTGACTTCGCCGAGTTGAAGTCAGGGAAGGCTGAGGCCGATACCCCACGTCCACACTACCAGAGATGCATCTCTGCAGACCTCTGCAGGGATAAGCTAAGGCCGGCTGAAACGGTGACCGATGACATTGCAGATGGAACAGCAGTAGCAGCAGATATGAAGGGAGCTGTTGAAAATGGTGGAAAAGTGGAGAGAGCAACCAAGCTCAGCTCCAAAGGAGGAGTCACAACCCTAGTGACAGCCCCAGATGTCAACTGCAGAGGGACCACAGTCCCGGAACCAGGCATCTCTTCATCAGACAACTCAACAGCTCCCGCAGTATCCACCACAGAAAAAGACTGCACATCCCCCACGGAGGAGGTATAACTCTCACCAGACGTGGTCGTGTCGTGAGGCCCCAAACGACAGCGTTCCCTCTCTCCATGGGTGTGGGAGGAACGGCCACGACAATGCACCACATGCTTGGGCAAAAGGCATTGCCCTCAAGGAACAGTCCTGGGCAATACAGAGGTGAGAGCAGTAGAAGAAAAAGGTGAACTCAACAGATGTAGAAAGTAGAAGACCACCCCCAACTACGAGAGAAAGGTGGCAGAAAATAAAGGACCGGCGGGAACACAACTGAACCCAGATGGCCGACAGGGACCAAAGAACAGAAATTCTGCCCTCAACAGAGAGGAGAAATCCTGTCCATACAGCCCCTTATTGACACCTAACTCCAATAATAATAATAATATCCAAAAGGATAACAAATTTATTAACCAAAAATTTTTATGTCCGAACCGCAGGGTACGCGAAAGTTGCACGTGAACACGGAGAATATATAAAAGACAATGAAAATGTGGTTGAAAATAATAACGAGAATATATAAAACACAGTCCTGTTATTATACGATCCTCAGATCCATAATTCCAGTCACAGGTAACCATTATCAACGAGGTGAATTATCACTGTTTCTGAATGCAAATGGACATCTCGCCACATGGGCGGACGAAAAAAGAAAGATTCATTAGTTACTGTTTGCGCACTGGTTACTGGAAGCCGTGGATTTGTACTAAGAGAAGAACACCCCTACTGGGTGTGTGCCGGTAGCACTCGGCCCAGTTTTGGCTTATTTTTTCTTGGTGTTTTTGCACCACTTTTCTTTCCCAAATCGCTTGGGAAAGATGAAAATAGAGAGTATATTTTCCGAGTTAGGGACTTCCACTGTAGTGCAAGCCTGTAGTAAACAATTGTAAGGTAGGTTGATAAGAAACCAATTCTCTAATGGCAAAAGTGGTGCTACAGGCACCACATGGGGCCAAATTAAAAATCCAAAACCTTTATGCATATTTAGACATCCTACTGGAATGCATGAACACACTATTAACACTTTCGCGACTCAACCAAACCGACCCCCCCAGACTTGGGATATTGGGGTTCATTTCGGGATCATCTCGTCCGTTAGATAAAGGTATAAAATGTTCCATTCATTTGGATTGTCAGGTAAGTCAAGATTTATCTTCCCAGCTTCAGAACATGGGATATCTAGTGGAACAAAATCTGTGCATTTTTCCCACTGAAAAATTGGACCAATTCTACGACCACGCTAGCTCCCTCGTATTCTGCCATGTCCCTGACAAGCAATTCTTTTTCTACCGCGTTCCCCTCCCACTGGCCAGTCCTATTCCACTCCGACCTCTGGATTATTACTGGCAACATCATCTGAACGTTCAGCACTCATAGTAGTGTCATATGTATCAGCTTGATTTGAGCCAGACTGTATCGCAGAATCCTTTTTCCACGATGCTATCAATTGTCATCTGCGTCCGTGGAATTACTGTGAGGTGCAATATGCGTTAAAACTGTAGCCAATCAACTAAAGGGAAACAACTCTAAATTCATCCGGGCATGAAATTACTTCTGTGGACTGATAGAGATAGCACACATGGGCTGAGGTGAGAGTAGATGCACTACTATGCCATCGGCACGCAGCGTGCTGACGGGTTTGTAGTGTCAGTTTACCACTGGCGCGGCGCACGCCGACGAGTCACGAAAGGGTTAAAACGAATTAAAACCCCTCGGAGCCTTTCGCCGGAAACCGATTCTGTAATGACGAAAGTGGCACTATGGGTGCGAGACAGGGCTGAATAAAAAATCAGAAACCTTTATGCACATCTAGAGACCCTACTGGAACATATGAAAAACATTTCAACATTTCAAATTGAAACCCCTAGGACCTTTCACCGGGAACAGCTTTTCTAACAACAAAAGTGGCACTACAGGCACCACATGGGGGCCAAATTCAAAATCCAAAACCTTTATGAACATCTACAAATCCTACTGGAATCTATGAGCACACTTCCAACATTTCGAATTAAAACCCCTAGGAACCTTTTGCCAGAAACCGATTCTTTAGCAACAAAAGTGGTGCTATCGGTGTCACTCAGGAGGCCAAATAAAAATGAAAACATTTATAGTAATTTATATATTTTTAATACTTACCAATGACCCAGACTTAGCTTAGCTGGTGCTAACCCAAAAATATCTAGGGCCAAACACAAATTTTTCCCCACAATCCCCAAAATTTGCATGCAAAACCGAAAATTAGAAGTCCGATCTGGCCCTCCATACATTTTACCCTCCGTGCATGTGCAAACGCCAGGAAGACACCGAATCTGGCACCAATAAATCATTCTTTGTAAAAAAAAAAGATTAAAAATATTCAGCGGGGAGGTATGAGTGCCCAGTACAGCCCACTCATGGGAGGGCCATTCCCATCTGGGTCATTGGTAAGTATAAAAAATATATAAATTACTATAAATTTTTTCATATTTTTATACTGTAACCAATGACCCAGACTTAGCTGAATCGTAAAAAGGCGGAGGGCCTAGAACTTCCGAAATAGAAGATCAACATAGATCAAATCTTTCAATCCATGATGAAGAAATTAGAATTTACATGTATGTCTCTTAATACCATAATAGAAGAGACATATCCTAATATCGATCCCAATTATGTAAATCCTAAATCTAAGCATAAAATCATGTTAAACAGGATGTAACAAATAAACAATTTTTAAGACTAGTCTGGACTAGGCCCTAAAAATTAGGATGGCATATTGAGAATGAGAGAAAATTGCCCATAAACCTACGCCAAACAATAATACTGCAGCTGATCGCCGAATATAGTATGGACAAAACAGCTTTCTTAATAGTTACATACCCCATAAGACAGAGAAGTGGACAAAATGCCCCCCCCCTTTTTTTAACATATCTTCAAAAGAAAGAGGGGGGAGAGCTCTGGAATCAATAAGCAGAACCCAGAAACGATATAAATAAATATCGATCAGGCGCTCAAAAATTAATTCATGAATAATAAATGGTGCTTAACGCCACTTCACTAGCCAAGGCTACAGCGATGATTTTAGTATATAAAATTATCCGCTACAAAATATGCACTGCAGACGTCGTATACAGGTACGACGAAATCAGTGAAATAAAATATACCATATACATACAAAAGCGAGATAAGATGAATAATCTCTGCAGAGAAAACACGCTTCAAGATCATTCACAGGAGGACTCTGTAATATTAAATCCTGTAAGAACACTCTCCAACGTGTACTATTTGGTATCTACAACTATAAACACGTGAGAATATGCGATTTGAGAACCGACAAAATAGAGACCAGGATCTAAACCGGTTCCAACACAAACCGCCCCCGAAATATATAATAATTTCAAGGTCCACCAAAGAGATAGCATAATCACATATTGCGCGAGTGCATAAAAATCCAGCCTGTTATCATCTAAAAACCACTAAATGGCTATGCCATAACCTATGAGCTCAAATAGTGGCCATTATGATGATAAAATAAGTGCCTGTACATTATAAATCAGAAAATAAACACCAGAAACAAATGCAACAGAACTGCATAAATGTCTATGAGGGTGCCATCCAACACGACCCAAAATGCAAAATATGTATGTAATAAAATATATATGCGCGACAGTGTAAGTGTGTGGGGGATTTGAATATATGCCGAAACCTCCTCACCCACATTACTTAATCATTGCTGGTCCAGACAGCAATAATATAGTGACCACAAAGCTCTTTCATGTCTGACATACTCCGTAATGCCACTGCGAGCGGAGAATAACGTGAAGAACAAAACTTTCCTTAAAGAAGAAAACCCTCTCGTGGGGAAGCTTCTGGCAAATGTTCAATAACAGACCCCATGACCTCAATGAAATCAATAGAAACAAATGAATTGAAGGATACACATATCCTATCATTCATTCCCATGATAATGGCTGAGCGTAAAATGTATGTGCTCAAATGCCTAATACTTGCGACACAAATAATGGAAACTAATATTCCCGTGCGCCGTAAACTTAACTATCCTGAAGTGATCCCACATAAGATCATGTAATAGCCATACAGTTAGAATAAGCGCAAGATGTAGTCAACGCTTTACTCAAACAGCTGGCTAATTCGCTCTGTGAAACAACAAATGAACCAGCCACATGAATAGTGGGATATGTGTATCCTATCATAAATCTCATGAGATATTATCTAGTTCACAATACAAGTGATCTAAAGAACTATACTTGCTACAATTGCTGAACGTTCTCTTTTCGACTGAAAGATAATCATAAATAACCTAATTATCCACTTCCAGTCAAAATCAGTCAGACCGAGCTCTATAAGAGCCTCGAGCCATCGGCTTGGGAGAGTCTGATCAGTAACTCAGACAGACGAGAATCCCCTATCCATGTGGCTGTATAGACAATCCTAAAGAAATATATAGGAGAGATACCTATACATTCGCTATGAGCCCTAATAGGAGAATTGAGTCTAGGACAACCTTTCCTACTCTTTCTGTTGGTGTGGTCGATTGGACCCCAACTTAAAGAGTCGAGTATTGATGCTTTCTTGTAGTTTAATCCTACAATAATGAAAGCTTACCATCAAAGACTTAGGTATACCTATACCTTTGCTATGAGTCCTTATAGACGATCTGAGTCTAGGACAACCTCTCCTACTCTTTCTGCTGGTGTTGGTCTATTAGACCCCAACTTAAAGAGTCGAGTATTGATGCTTCTTACCATAAAAGACTAGAGTTTGGAAAACTAAAGCAACATATAGCAAGTTTTCCACTTAGTCAAATGCAAAGATGAAGACACAAGGCTTCATCACATCAGAATAACTCCCACTTAACATTTGTTAAGACCGAGATATATAAAATAGGTCTGGAAAGAATTTTAAAAAGTACAAACGACCCCAAAATTTCTTTCTATATAGACGTTGCGTCACAGTACTTAAAATTGAAGTACATAAGACCATGAGACTAAATTCGCTCTGAAAAAGAAATTATCTTCTCAACTGTGTTCGAGCGAACAGCTAAATGATGAAGGTAAGGCTACAACTAAGATCTTAGCCTGCTCAATCAATGCAGAGAAACTCTCAACACATCTTCCCCTGTTGTTTTTAAAAATATGTGAACAAACACAAACGATTAAAACTAGAACTATCACTGAAGGTGATTAATACCCCCGCTTTGGGTTTTTAGAGGAATGCACTTCTGATCATGTAGGCGAAGGCCATAAGGAAATGTATACATAAAGATCATTTTTTGTTGTTGAAATTTGTATTTGCATGTGGCCTTCCACAGAACAGCACTGAATACTTAAAGAGCCCACACATATATGGTTTACATTTGGAAAAACACATTTACAATGTGCAACATGTATTCAAAATCGGTTCATTAATGTAGGAGGAGTTGCACACACAAGAATCCCATTTGAAAACCCATAATAAATCCAAATTAAAGGGAGATAACCTGGTTAAAATTGTCGCAGATCAAAAATTTGGGAATATGCGTATGTTCACTTAGTTGTGATAATGTTTGAAAGGTTTCGTCAAAATTGATTGATAAATGTAGGAGGAGTTGCACGCACAAGAATTTCATGTAGAAACCCATAATAAATCTAAGTTAAAGGGAGATAACCTAGTTAAAATTGCCACAGCTCAAAAATTTTGGAATATGCGCATGTTCACTTAGTAGTGATGATGTCTGTAAACTTTCGTCCAAATTGATTGATAAATGCAGGAGGAGTTGCGCACACAAGAATTTCATGTCCGGAAAGACGTACGGACGGACGGACGGACGTACGGACATACAGGGCGATTCCTATATAGCCCCCACTTCTTCGAAGCGGGGGTATAAATACAGAGGAAGAAGATAAGAAACTGAATTACTTTTTCCCGCAGGAAGTTAAATATGGTGTCGTCTACACAATCGAAGACCAGTGACACCCATGTAGACTTAACCGGAAAGAGATCTTATTACCCTGCTCCTTATCCGGATGAAGTCAGCGTCAAACTACGCTAGTGGTTTCTCATAATTGCTCGCAGCATTGTGATTCACTGGAACAAGTTCAAGGAAATGATAATGTATGGTATCTATATCATCCAAGAGTTGTTCCGGAAGGGAAAGTTATCCTTTAGATCATTCGTCTAAATCAGTTAGAATCAGTCACCAGCATCTGAACAGGCAGGTGACTGGACCGATTAAGCACCATTCAACAGCTCAAGTTTTGAGACTGACATTGAGTGCTTCTGCCTTAGCAGGAATACTGCGATTGCAACAGCAGGTCCGTTACGGAGGCCTGAGGAGCAGCGGTCATGAATAGCCTGTCCGCTGGCTGCTCCTAGGACAGGGTGTCCAAGATAGTTATTACTGCGGACGACCCGATGAATGAAGCCTCATCTCCTTGGCTACTAGATGGTGCGGCTTTCTTCACAAAAGATGGACCTTTTGACGATGCAGACTGGAAATCCTGAGTCATTTAGCCAAGGTGCGGTCAGGAGTGCTTGGTAGACGCTCAAGAAGCAAAACTGTAGCCGTCCTCAGCTAAGAATTGAACTAAGCGTACCGGACAATAGCTATGTACATAAGCTCTGACTGATGCAAGGTCCTGCCAACAACACCCAGCTCCAGATGTTGTTAAAAGAGAGAGAGGGGTCTCCCTCTTGCTCGTGGTCTGGGGAGACCTGGACGAGCGTACCTCAGAACTTGCCGTCTTCTTCCTTCCATCAGCACTGGGTGAGCACGATTCGATGAAACAGTGCTCGCTACACCCTTATTCTCTATCGACCCCTATGGACATACCCGGCGTCATACCACGAGTCTACGTGATAGATCTGCCGGTTGAGCTAGCTGGAGACAAGGGATGTAAACCTCTTTTGAAGCCTAGCCCTTGTCTAATATCATTGAGCACTGTTCCACTAGCTCTGAATACAATGCATATGCAACACATCCGGAGTCACGGTCCTCAAATTCAATCTTAACCATTTAACCGGCATAAGGGGAACTGAAACCACTCATCGGGTTTATAGCCCTGTGCAATATAAAGATCTCTTTGTCTGTTATGTAGAGGAAATCATAAGACTAGCCGACCCGGCTGCCTATTAGACAGCACATCCCGGACAGGATGCATGGACATATACTCCGACTGATGCAAGTTCCTACCAACAACATCTGTCCCCAGATGATGCTGTAAGAGAGAGAGGCCTCTCTCTTGCTCGCGGTCCTGGATGACCTGGACAAGAGTACCTCAGAACTTGCTGGTTTCCTCCTTCTGTCGTCGCTGGGTGAGCATGGTTGCATATCATAGTGTTCACTCCACCCTATATCATCTCCTAGCCCGGATCGTATACACCCGGCGTCACAGTTCTCAGAGGCTTGAGTAACCACTTCATCGGTTGAGCTAGCTGGCAATAACGGATTTGTGCGGTCATGTGTGCTTTTCGAACACAGAGGAAGCTATAAGACTAGCCGACCCCGGCAGTCTATGGAAGGAGCGTCCTGTGGACGTAAGTTCCAACTGACACAAGTTCCTACCAACAACCTCTAACCCCAGATGTTGTTATAAGAGAGAGTGGCCTCTCTCTTGCTCGCGATCACAGAAGACCTGGACGAGCATACCTCAGAACTTGTCTACTTCCTCCTTCCTGTGCTTCCTCCTTTCCGTCGTCACAGGGTGAGCATGTTCGTATCTTTATAGTGCTCGCTACACCCTTATTCCTCTTCTCGACCACTACGGACATAACCGGCATCACACCACCCATATACATGTCGTGATAGATCTGCCGGTTGAGCAAGCTGTAGACAAGGGACGTAAACTTGCTTTTGAAGCCTAGCCTTTGTCTAATAGCATTGAGCACTTTCCAGCTAGCTCTTATAATATAATGCGATGACGGAAGCACACTCCCTGACGGCGCCACGAAACCACACCATGTTCTTGTTCCTCTGTAAACAGAAACTAAAAAACTATAGTGACATTTTGACGAGAGGACTAGCAGAGTCCCCTCGCCGTGATAGAACCGATAGTGTCCACTTGCCTAACACAAACCATGACGCCCGTCATCCAGATTATCAAATCTGACACATGGAGTAGAATTAGTGGCAGTACATCAACTAAACTCATTACAACAACCAAGTAAATAGAGGAAAGGCTTCCTCTATTTGCCATACTATTAGATAAATATAATTACCTAAATTCTAATATGTCATTGTACTACCACCAAATCTACATATAATATTAGATAACATTAAAATATAATCAATGAAATAAATATATCCAAAAGAAAAACTCTTCCAAAAATAAAATAAAAATTTTTGAAAATTTTTTTTCTTATATAAGAGCCCAAGTTCCGAAAGGGAACAAAGAGCCCCAAAAAGCCTAAGTGTGGACAAAATTATAAAAATCTGTGTAAAATTTACTACTACACTATCAGAATATTTAATGTTACTTACAACTGTCGTTCCTAAACAAAAATAGGAAACTATCTAGAGTAATGCAAAAGTAAACAAAAAACCGGAATCAAGACCCCAGGCAACACAGCCCGAAGTCAGTAACAGAAACAAAACTATCCGATGTAAAGCAAGATCTTCCTCAGAAGAAAATACGATACATTGGATGTATGATGCATGACCAAAATGCCCAAACACCCTAAGGATGAGGACGTAACCCTGGGGATGTACAGAATAATCTTCTGTATAATATGTTAAACTCCCAAGAAATTTTACAAAAAAATTTAATTAAAACAAGCCAAAAAGCTTGGGAGTTTAACTGGGGGATCAAGGGAAGGCAGGGAAGGAATACTAAATAAACAGTGGATAGATCATAATCAATCAGTGATAACATCAGGCTCATGTCCCGAAATTAGGGAACATGAACTAATTTTAATAAATATTATAAAATTACAGCCCTTAACGTTTCAAACCACCGTTTCTTCCTTCCTTCATCCAGTTCTTTCCTTGGATCCACCAATTTAACCATTGATTTGTGTCTGGCATCATTATTAATTGAGATTTAAAAAGCACAAATGTCAGTTTGTTGTTATCTGACAAAGGCAAAACAAAGAATGATTTATTGGCATCAGATTCGGTGTCTTCCTGGCATCTGAGCATGCGCGGAGGGTAAAATGTATGGAGGGCCAGATAGGACTTCTAATTTTCAGTTTTGCATGCAAATTTTGGGGATTGGGGGCAAAATTTGTGTTTGGCCCTAGATATTTTTGGGTTAGCACCAGGTAAGCTAAGTCTGGGTCATTGGTTACAGTATAAAAATATGCAAAACCTTTACACACATCTAAAGACCCTACTGGAGCATATGAACACACTTTCAATGTTTCGAATGAAAACCGCTTGGAACCTTCCACCAAAAAAAAACGATTCTCTAACGACATAAGTGGTGACCACAATGGGTCAAATAAAAAATCTGAAACCTTTATGCACATCTAGACACCCTACCAGAACATATGACCACAATTTCAAAGTTTTGAGTTAAAAGCCCCAGGAGCCTTCCACTGGGAAGAGATTCTCTAATGACAAAAGTGGCGCTACAAGCACCACATGGGGGCCGAATCAAAATTCCGAAACCTTAATGGACATCTACAGATGCTACTGGAACACCTTAGCATAGTTTAAAGGCTTCAAATTAAACACCCTAGGGACCTTTCAATGGAAACCGATTTTCTAACAATAACAATAGAAGTGGTTCCACTGGAATGACTTGTGGTCAGAGCAAAATTCCGAAACCTTTTTGCACATCTACAGACACCACCTGAACACCTCAGCATAGTTTAAATGTTTAAAAAAAATAACAAAATCTTGGTGATAGGACATACGGATGGCATGGACAGGATGGACGGGACAGAGATCACGACACCATACCCTCTTTTTTTTTAAAAAATGCGGGGATAATAATTTAAGATGCAGACAGTATTACAGAACTGAGGCCTGGGTTGATGTGGCCCTCAAAGTTAACGTATGTCAACCAAAGCTACCAAGTCAGAGTAAAATCATTCCAAAATGAGTCATCCTACCAAGTTACAATGAATTCCCTTCATAAATATCACCTGTAGACTTTGCTAAAGGAATTTACGCCACGTGCCAGTCTGCCAGTAACAGTTGACTGATCGTGACCAAAATAGGACAGTCTCATTTAGATATTATACCAAGTTATCCTACCAAGTTACAATGAAATCCCTTCATAAAAACAACCTGTAGACAGTGCTAAAGGAATCTAGGTCACGTGACCAGGCTGCGGTAACAACTGACCAACCGTAGCCAAAATAGAACAGCCTCATCTAGACATTATACCAAGTCATCCTACCAATTTACATCCTTTCATAAATGCAAGTTGTAGACTGTGCTAAAGGAATCTAAGTAATTCCCCCCCCCCCCCCCCCCCCCACATGGTTGACTGAACCTGATCAAAATAGAACGTTTTCATGTAAACATTATACAGAGTCATCCTACCAAGTTACAATGAAATCACTTCATAACTATGACCTGTAGACTGTGCTAAAGGTTTTCAGGTTTTGGGTCCGTGCAGTGGTCAAACATCAAACCAGGGGCTAGGATTGAACAAACTTGAATCTAACCCTCTTAGAGATGTCGCATACCAAATATGAAAGCAGTCTGACTACAGGGTTCAAAGAAGATTTTAAAAACAAGTCGGAATTGGACCCCAAATTTGCAGGCTAAATTTTTTTTTTTTTGTCTCAAAATTTAACAAAACACATAAAAACCAGAAAATTTTTTTTTCCAAATTTTGGTCCAAAATTTCCATGTTGGAACCGGCCCCAAAATTTTCAGGCTAAAATTTTTTTTTTCCGTCTCAAAATTGAACAAAATGCATAAAAAATAGAAACATTTTTTTTTCTTCGAATTTCTAAGTCCTAACCAGACCAAAAATTTTCAACCCAGGAACCCGATTTGAACAAACTTTAATTTGACCCCCCTAGAGATGATGTATACCAAATGTTAAAGGATTCTGACTGGTGGATGTGAAGAAGAATATTTTTAAAGAAATTTCCTCATTTTGCACTAAGTTAAAATTTGGGCTTCCATAGGTAGCCCAAATATTAACCAAGAAACTCGATTTGAACAAACTTGAATCTGACCTCCCCCCACCTCTACAGATGATGTATATCAAATATGAGAGGATTCTGACTAGTGAATCTGAAGAAGATTTTTAAAGAATATTCCATGTATTGCACAAAGTTAAAATTTGGGCTCCAACCAAGAGCCCAAATACTAACCCAGGGACCCGATTTGAACAAACTTGAATCTGACCTCATCTAGAGATGTTGCATACCAAATATGAAAGCATTCTGACTGGTGGATCTGAAGAAGAAGATTTTTAAAGAAATTTCTTCATATCTCACCAAGTTAAAATTTGGGCTCCATGGAGGGAGCCCAATTATTAACCCAGGAACTCGAATTGAACAAATTTGAATCTGACACCCCTACAGATGCTGTATAAAAAACATGAAAGGATTCTGACAGGTGGATCTGAAGAAGATTTTTAAAGAAATTTTCTCAAATTGCACCAAGTTAAACTTTGGGCTCCAATAGACAGCCCAAATTCTAACTCAGGGACATGATTTGAACAAACTTGAATCTGACCCCACCCCCTAGAGATGTTGTATACCAAATATCACAAGATTTCAACTGGTGGATCTGAAGAAGAAGATTTTTAAAGAATATTCCACATATTGCACTAAGTTAAAATTTGGGCTCCAATAGAGCGCCCAAATCTTAACCCAGGGACTCGATTTGTACAAACTTGAATCTGACACCCCTAGAGATGTTGTATAACAAATAAGAAAAGATTCTGACTGGTGGATCTGAAGAAGATTTTTTGGAATTTTTGAAAAAATGTATGGGTGCTATCAGAGTTATGCCCCTTGTGGTGCCCCCTATGGGTGCGCCAAGTTTATTTGAACAAACTTGAATTCACATATGATAAGGAACATGCACCTCAAATTTGGCTCAATTTGGTCCAGTAGTTTGTGAGGAGAAGTCGATAATGTAAAGTTCACGATGGATGGCAAGTGATAAGTTAAGCTCCCTTCGGTGAGCTAAAAACCGCCTGCCCACATCAATTTTACAAAAAATGGACTGAGAAACAGAAGATCTACTTTGTGGGGCCTTATGTCTGAAGTTTTAATCCTATACTAAAGAATATAAATACAGTGGAACTCTGTTAATTGAATAGCCACTTTGCCAATAAAAATTATTCAATTAACAGAAGAATTCAATTAACAGGGACTGTGTCACTTTCCTATATTTCAGATATAAACTACTCATTTATTCTATTATATGTTTGAGAGAGCGCCTTGAGCTCTGTCAAACAAGAGATAACAGATTAAATGCCTGTATTGCATGTACTGAGGCAAAATAGGTCTATAAACAAAGGAAAACTGCAGTGACTCAGGGTAATTTCTTGACAGGTTACAAGATTTTTTATTCAATTAACTGGAATTTACTCTAAAACCTATATTCAATTAACAGGTCAAATTTGTACTGGAGGTATGGTAAATGGTTTTGTGTTGGGAAATTGTATTCAATTAACAGGGTTATACAATTAAGAGATATCCAATTAAGTGGGCCCCACTGTACTGGATAAAGTGGTATTATTGTTTGCAACTGTAGTACAATAAGTACATGAAGTTTACCTGATTCAATCTTATACTCGATACTAAAATTAACCCTATTAACTAAACCTACACACTGCCAGAGAAAACTATTCAATTAAAAGAAGTTTTCAATTAACTGGTTGAGTGGTCAAAGCCACTATCAGGGCTTTCACAATGAAAGTGTCAATGACACTGCATTATTTATTCATTTATTAGGGTTTAACGACACATTAACAGCCAGGGTCATATCATGTCAGTGACAGTTTTACGAGTGGAGGAAGCCGGAGTACCTGGAGAGAACCACTGAGCAACGATGAGCAGCTGTCAGCTCTCCAACATCGTAGCTCTGAACTCTGCACTGCGGCACAGGCAGGGCTAGATTGGTTGAAGACATGTGCACCATCGACGTGCAGTACGCCTTAGTACACAGCATCATCGTGCCCCCATATAGGCAATCGGATATGACACTGTAGCTTGACTTGAAAGTGTGTTGTGTTTGATGATAAGGATAATGTTCATTGTTTATGAAAGGACTATGAAATACGACAAGAACTGTGATAATTGAGATGTTAATTTCTTTTCCCTGTATGCTATGTTTTCAATAAAAATAATTAGGTGCAGACTGTACTAAAGAAGTGAGGGGTGGGTTAATGCGACCCTCACAGTTAATGTATGTCAACCAAAGTTACGAGGTTACAGTGAAATTATTCCAAAACGAGTCATCCTATCATGTTACAATGAAATCCCTTCATAAATACCACCTGTAGACTGTGCTAAAGGTTTTCGGGCTTTGGGCCTGTGTAGCCATCATGGTTGACTGATTGCAACCAAAAGGGGCCATCCTCATCTAGACATTATACTGAATCATCCTACCAAGCTACAATGAAATTCCTTCATTAATATGACATGTAGTCTGTGCTAAAAGTTTTGGGGTTTTGGGCTCAGACAGCCATCACGGTTGAACGATCACCACCAAAAGGAAACATTCTCATCTAGACATTATCTGGAGTCATCCTACCAAGTTACAATGAAATCCCTTCATAAATACAACCTGCAGACTGTGCTAAAGCTTTTTGGACTTCGGGCCCCTGTAGCCATCACAGTTGACCGATCATGACCAAAAGGGGACGTTTTCATCTAGACATTATATGGAGTCATCCTACCTAGTTACAATGAAATCCCTCCATAAATACAACCTGTAGACTGTGTTAAAGGTTTTGGGGTTTTAGGCTCAGGCAGCCATCACGGTTGACAGATTGCGACCAAATGGGGAATTTCTCATCTAAACATCATACTGAGTCATCCTACCGAGTTACAATGAAATCCCTCCATATTAAATATGACCTGTGGACTGTGCTAAAAGTTATTGGGTTTCGGCTTGGGCAGCAATCACGGTTGACAGATCATGACCAAAAGGAGGCGTTCTCATCTAGACATTATACATCCTACCACGTTACAATGAAAACCCTTCATAAATACAACTTGTAGACTGTGCTAAAGGTTTTCGGGTTCTGGGCTCGGGCAGCCATCACAGTTAACCAATCGGGACCAAAAGAGGACTTTCTCATCTAGACATGACCTCAAACCTGCATATGAAATTTCATGACAATCGGGGGTGTAGCCTGTGCTAAAGGAAAATGTGAACAGACTCACAGACTGACAGACTTCCTCATGCGTGATGGCGATAGCTTATCTTAACTTTGTCAAAATAAGCTAAAAATGAGGGTACCAGAGCAAAAGCCAATATTTTCTCACTCATGTTTCATATTCAGTCAAATGCAAATAATATTTTGTCCATATAAATTTGTTTTATTACAACTTATTGGCGAGTGCCCGATTAACAAATTCAGACCACCAAAAATAATCTAGCCGTCAACCAGTTAACAGAGAACTGGTCATGTTCCTGTATTCTAGAGAAAAATTGAGCATTTATTCAATCATATTTTCTTTGACAGAGGTCACTGAGCTCTGTCAAACAAGATATAATAGATTAAATGCCTGTATTAGTGGTAATGAAGCCAAATAGGTCTATAAACAAAGGGAAGTTAGTGACTGTCAGGTTAAATTCTTGATATATTACAAGATTTTTTATTCAGTTAACAGCAGTTTACTCTATAGCTTATATACAATTAACAGGACAAATTTTTACATGGGATATGGTAAATTGTTTGGCGTTCGAAAGTGATATTCAGTTAAGAGGGTTATTCAATTAAGAGATCTCCAATTAAGTTATTTATTTATTTATTTATTTATTAGGTTTTAATGACACTTTAACAGCCAAGGTCATATCATGTCGGTGACAGTTTTAAGGGTTGAGAAAGCCGGACCACCCGGAGAGAACCACCGAGCAGTTGCCAGCTCCCCAACATCGTAACTCAGCACTGCAGCAAAGGGCAGGGTTAGATTGGTTGAAGACATGTGCACCATCGACGTGCAGTACACCTCAGTGCACAGTGTCATCGTGCCCCCATGTGGACCATCAAGGTTAAGTGCCTTGTCCAGGGACAATGAGTCCGAATTGATTGCTCCGATGGTCACACATCCAAGAACTAACCAGGAGAGACATTGATTAACTTCAGTGATCTGACGAGATCTGGTTACTGCAACGCCATCGTGCCCCCATCCAATTAAATGGGTACCCCTCTATTGTGAAATCCTCATACAATGTACTGGCTTTATTGAAAATGAAGAAATTCCGTTTTTAGACAAAGATGAGATTTTTATTTTTTGAAAGCTGCCAACAACAGTTTCACTGCATTGTCATTATCTGTAGCTGTATACTAAGATCCAAAATGAGAAAGGTTATTAAACCTACCCAGACAGATTCTCGATATTCTTGATCAGAATTATAGCTACTACCCTGATCTGTGTGAATTAATGTTGTGTATTCATTCAACTTGCCATCACCAACCACCTCTTCTCTACTTGCATCATATTCGATGGAAGCAAAACGGAATTCTCTAACCTGAGAACGAAAAAAAAGCTTTGAGTAAGAATGTCATTTTCAACTCTGAACATAACCCTTTATGCAACATGAATAGCAGACGACACTTGCAAAAAAATTCTTGAATAAAAAAAAATTTCCACTTTTTGCCTAAAAAACAAAGCTTATGATTTCAATGAAACAAGTTCAATGAGCTCACTCCAATGAGGGATCATAAGTTATGTTTTTGAGACAAAGAAATAAAAAATAAAATTAAATTTGAATGGCAATTTTTTTGAATAGAACCAGCCAGTTTCCCATTGCATTATCTAAAGGGTTTCCCATTGCATTATCTAAAGGGAAATGACTATTTGTAAAGGGTTGATGTGGATAGCAGATAAGAATACTTTTCCCCAAAGAATTGAAATTTTTAATCCATTTGCTTCCCAAACATTCCTTATAACCCCTCATTGGAATAAGCTCAAAAAGCTATATTTTGTATACAAAAACAGAATACGTAACAAAATCTGAGTAATAATTGTGAGAGTGGATTACTACTGAGAAACTGTTGGTAGATTTTCCACCTAACAGTTACATTCAGTTACTGGAAAAGAAATAATATAAGTTATCTCTGTCAACATGTATGGTTTATGAAGATTTAATACCTGGATGTTGGTTTTTAAACACCGAGCCACAGGCGAGGTGTTTAAATGAGACATCCAGGTATTAAATCTCAATAGACCATACATGTTGGTGGAGATAACGTTTTTGTCCCTTTTGAAACACAACAGAAAAATAGTGGAAATAAATTTGTGGACGCATTTCTCCCACTCTGCAATCAGTGGGACGAAAATCGTGAATAAATGTTTTCCTTTTACAAATGCAGAAGACAACAGATAGAATTATATCCCTTGGGTCATTATGGAAACGAGTAAACAGTACCTTGTTTACATATCGTCCCCCGAGTTCCAATGTGTTCTATGTGCCTACTGGCACACAGAACACATTGGAACTCAGGGGACAATATTTGCTCTTATTTTATTTTTCTCAAGTCGTTTCATTTAATTATTCGACTATTTAATTTCTAACGGCAAAATATGATATAACAGTCGGAAATCAGATATATTTGTGACTATTTTCAGGTTTTGAGGTTTGATTTTTATAACAAGGTGAGCGGAAGCGAAAAGCTTTCATTTAAAACATATACTCCCGATGTTTCACATGCGCTTATACCCTGGATGTTGCACGCTCTCATATACCTTGGATGTTGGGTGCACCCTTTGCCATGATTATTTGTCCAAGGCATTCTGACCAATCAAAAGATAGAATTTATCAGGATATAGGGACAAACATATATAAACACAATTTCAACTCCGGGACCATCAGCCTGCACCTGGTGGTTAATGAGATGGAAGTTTAATTCTTTGTGAATTACATTTTATCAAATGATCTGACTCTTTTCCCTATAATGAACAAGCACAATCATTCAAAACCATTTTGGATGTTGTCCCATGTACAGTACATGGCAAGTGAATTACCATCAAGACACTTGTAGAGTGACATTTCCACTAAGACAAAAACTTGCCGATTCTGAAAAAAAATAAGAAGGACAAGCAAAATTTCAACCAATGGAACTACATGTTGAACCCAGGGACCAGCCGTGAGGGCGACTAGGGCGATTAAGTCGCCCTTCTAAGCCCAAAGTCGCCTAGAAAAATAGTCGGGGCGATTACAAGTCGCCCGCTAAAAATTGGCCAAAATGAGAAAAGGCTGAACTGAGTGATGCGAGGTTTACATGAAAACGAGTATTTTCAAAAATCGAATGTGCTCGAGTGTGATAAATGGGCATTTTAATTCGTCAAATAAACGTCCATTTATTTGAAATCACACGACAAGCAATTGTCCATTGTCGCTTTTGGCGGATTTTTTTATTTCTATTTTGTTGCGTTCCAGTCGGAGCTTCAAGTGTCGAAACGAAAATAGGTGACTTACGTGACTCAACAAACAACCCAGTTTGAAAGTAGGTTATACATCGCTTAGGATGCCAAAAATGTATACACAACGGACGTATTTTATAACACATTATTTTCATTTCGATTTGCTGACGACTGTTAACTGTTGGGCTGTCTAATTCCAGAAAAACACGAATGGAATTGAAACACACGAAAAAAAGCTTTAGTGATGTCAAGAAAAGCTTTGTACAGGACACAAGTGTGCATGTGAACGATCTTGAAAAAGGGTCCTCCTAAACATCGGAATGACATGAAATGTCGCGGAATGACACCGGAATGCCATAAAAATGATGCGGAATGACATTTCTTTTACAAAATACTCGACCCCAGAATGTATTTTGTTTATTAACTAACAAAGTACCTCCCAAGCAACCTTCTTACATCTGGTCCTGTTCACACTTTCAGACTTAGGAAATTATTAGCTCAGTAGACTTTGTTGAAAGGCAACCACAGGAGGGTGATGGGGGATTGGCATGAAGAAGAGGTGAGGGGTCATGAAGGAGAAGGTAGCAGTGGGGGATTTTCAGTCAATAATTACCTTGTGATTTTTTAACCTGGCACAGATGCATCATAGACAACTGGACCTGGATTATTTGTACGTTAATGGAGGACCATAAATTGAAAATATGAAGGGGCGGCGGGGGTGGTACATGAATATTCTTAATTTTCCCCACTTGCCTATGAAGTCTCCCTACATGACTCTGCAGTCTCCCTATTTTTTCTGGAGGGAGACTTGAAGTCTCCCTAAAATTCCCCCCGACTAAATGTTTTTCGTCCTTTTCTGTGACTTCTCCCAGATATCATGAACAACTCAAGAACACCCAACGGTCATGTAATACACCACTGTAAAGCTTATTCATTCCCCTCTCCACTGATAGTGGGTATTGTTGGATACATTGTGTAAATCAAATTTGAGGGGGGAAAAACGAAGATGAGTGCTATCGTTTTCGAAAAGCGAGTTGTTTACCTTGTTAATATTTATATACCATTACAGGGGCACGTCAGCATGGATTCAAAAATGGTATCAAATATCATTTTTCTTTCGATTTCCCAGCTTGTGCCGAGTACCTGTGGTGAAAATAAATTCAATTAAGCCCTAAAAAAAAGTCAAAAATCTGTTTCTCAGGCCATCCCGCATGGTTATTTTGGCTGCTGCATGCTCTCTTTTTATAACCAATATAAACTTAAAAAAATAAAAATTAAATGGTTTTATATGTCTGATATTGTACCAAAGTTAATAAAATTGATAAATTTGTCCCTTGAGTGCAACTTCTTGCACTCAAGGGACGAAATACACCACCACCCATGCTATTATGTAGATTATGAGGCCTAAAACATAAAACAAACTACGAACATTAACTTTTAATGGCAAAGAAATAATTACAAAACTAAAATAAAATCAGAGGCTCAAGTAAGCCTAAAATGCTCACCTGGCTCAAGTTGTCAACAGAGATGAGTGTATCAGAAAGTGAACAGCATACAGAGCCCAAATATTAACCCAGGGACTCGATTTGAACAAACTTGAATTTGACACCACTAGAGATGTCACACACCCAATATGAAAAGATTCTAATTGGTGGATCCTAGGAAGAAGATTTTTCAAGAAATTTTGTCACATTGCACTGAGTTAAACTATGGGCCCCAATAAAGAGCCGAAATATTCACCCAAGGGTCCGATTTGAACAAACTTGAATTTGCCCCCCCCCCCCCCCCCCCCCCCCCCTTCCTCCATATGTCATATAGCATGTGGAGGATAGCAGAAACATGAACTACAGACTAAATGTTATTAGTGCTGAAATACTAGGAGCATTTGCACTATCTATCCTTAAGTTCTTAACCCATTCATATACTATATTGGTGCACTTGCACTATCTATCTTTAAGTTCTTAACCCAATCATATACTATATATAGTATATGATAGGGTTAAGAACTTAAAGATAGACAGTGCAAATTTTCAACCTATCTTCAGTACATTGAAATGTATATGAGCCTATGAGGGTTAGTTGACAACTTGACATGGTAATTCCTAATTCGCTATCTTGTCTGATATCAATCATTGTCACGAGCAATATGCATACCATTACCCATTGGAATTACGAAACCACTTATACCACTACCATGTTCTCGACATTTCGGCCTATATCTGACACATTGGGTATTACCCAAATTACCCAATGTATCAGATATAGGCCCAAAGTGTCGAGAACAAGGTAATTGTACAAGCGGTTTTGTAATTTCAGACATTGTTATTTCAGAGATCAAAGGTTAAAGAGGATATTTCTGTAAAATGCTTATTCATTTCATCAAGGATCGTTGTTTTTGTCCTGGATGCAAGCTGTAAACTTTGAGAAGATGACTTTATGAAACGTGTTTTAGAGTGTCCACGTTAAACATCTAACCTCTAAAGTGGCAATGTCTGACTTTATAAAATGTCTTACTGTAATTGATAATGTATATTGTAGACTACATCACCGCTTGCCCATTTGCCCCAATCAGAATAAAACTATAACTATCATCTCATATTTATGTAATCTACAATGCATAATTATTGTAAACTGGTCACTTGCCAATAAGCAATAATAAATAGAAAAATAGTTCAAAAACACTTGCAATTGTTAACTTGTTGCATCATGTTGATTGTTGATTGTCACAAGGGAGTCACAAAAACAGTAAACACCATACATATGTATTCCTTGTCAGTCAGGCATTTCATATGTTTTCAAATCCTTCTTCTTGGACGAGATGCTTGCAATTCCCGCAGTTGCACAAACTATGCATCCATAGGTACTGGGGAAAGTGGCGCTTCCCATCATTGTCATTCAAAAATGATAACTTAGCTACTGTATCGGGTAACAGACGATTTCGTATTGAAGCAATAATATCTCCTGTAACACTTAACAAGCACTCACTTGTAGAGATGGGCGGTTTTTAAATTTCATGTCGGTTCTGGTTTCGGTTTCATTCAAAGACTCGGGTTTTCGGTTTTCACTGTAGAAACATAACAATATATTACACTTGCATATAAGATGTATTTAGTGCCAGTCAAGTGTCACAGGGACTCCCTTTCCAGGGCAACACCTGTATAAAATACCGGTACCCTGATTTCTTGAGCACAATGTATTTGCATAAATTATCTCAAGAGTTTAAAGTTTGAGAAATATGGTTTTTGCCTTGAGTCTGTTGCAAAATTAGTCCCCCCCCTCCCCCCTCCAAAAAAAATACCTGTGTTTAGGGTAACCCGACACACCCTAAAACATGCCGACCATAAAAATTTCATCAAGTAAAAGTCGCTCATAAAGATCATTGTAACCCTAAATTTCCATCCAACATCAACTGTGATTTTGACGCTGTCTTTGGAGTTCAAGCTTTCAAAATTACGTGTAGAAATAAATATATTTGTCAATATAAAAGTGGAACAAGTGACAAGTTCCAGTTCTGTAAAGGAAATTGCATTTGATAAACAGATGAACGTTTAAAACACAATGCGTAAGAAGTAATTTTGTCACCTATTTTCATGGTAAATGCCACGCTCGAACGCAATACCAATTAGTGCAGCTGTTCTGAAAAAGGGGTATCGCGACTCTAAAGTTGGAAAAAAAGGTTGACTTTAGGTTGTTTCTCTCTTTATTCCTGAGAAGTTAAAACCTGATTAAAGTTTTTCAACACTGAAGTTGAAAACCACGATGTCAGGTTTTCTGTAATTGTTTCGGTTCTGTTATCAAAACTGAAACCAAACCAAATTTTCGGTTAACCGCCCATCTCTACTTACTTGGCACACTAGTAGCAACTACACACATCAACTTTTTCACCAATTCAGAAATGTATGGAAGTGTATCTTTATGTAACTTCCACCAATCAAGTGGGTTAGTATTTATCCCAGCACAGGGCAGGGCATTGTACCTACTTATATTTCTGTCATAGCGATGTCTGAATTGCTCGAATTACGTGACACGTGTGCTCCAAGCATGGTGCCAAAAAGACGGCCAAGTCCTTTCTCTTCGCATGGTGTCGGTGCTGTCGGATCCCCAACACCTGGCACCACAGAATCACTTCCACAAGTATCGCATGCCTGCGCTTTTATACACCTGATTAGCCCCATAAGTTCTGATGTCACCTTTGCCTCAACAGTCGATCTCACCTCCAATTTGTGACTGAAAGCATGTAAACGTGGGTTCACATTAGACTTCATGTCCACTTCTTTCATATCAAAGTATTTGTTCATCTTCAGTTTTGCTTGCTCCTTGAATTTCTTGATTCCGGGCGGGTATTTACTTTCACTTCCAAGTGTTGTCCTAACATTGCTATTTCTGGTCCAACCACCGATATTGTCACATACGAAGAGGAACTCATCCAAACTGTCACATCATAAAATGGTCATAGTATTGAAATTAGCTCAGAGACGAGATTCCACTCAACTTCAGTGGGAAAGTAAGTGGGTTTTTGGAGCATTCATATGTGGTAGGGTATCATCTACAATGATGGTTATAAAAATCTTGACAACATTAACCCTTTACCCAACGTAACGGCCAAAACCGGCCAGCGCTATTCTCAAAAATCGCCAATTAATTTTCAAAATATTTTCATCTTTTGTCTCAAAAACACAGGTTATGACCCCTCGTTGGAACGAGCTCGTCGAGCTCGTTCCAACGAGGGGTCATAACCTATGTTTTTGAGACAAAAAATGAAAAAAATTAGTTATTCAAGAATTTTTTTTGCAAGTGTCGTCTGCTTTTCATGTTAGGTAAAGGGTTAAATATGTTGAGTTCCATCGGGTACATATATCTTGAATGAGTCTCAATATCTTAAGTTTCTTTTCTCGTTGTACAGCCTCCATTTTATCAAGCAGGACCTTGCTCTTGCGGAAATGCATTACTAGTTTCTTACACCGTCTATGGTTTCAGTTCCCGCACATTAAGTCCATCTTGTATAACTTAGTTCAAAACATTGCCGAGTCATAGAAATCGTTCAACATGTAAGAAGTCTCTCCAACATTTGATGTTCGAACTGACATTGTTGCTGCTACTAACTTGTCTCTTGGCCAACATTGTGTCCAACATTTCGAGAACTTTGTCAGCGACACTTTCCCCTGAGTGTTTTTTGGGGAAAAGATACAACTCCAAGTCTGACACTCTCTAATTCCCATGAATATGAATGTACAGTCAAACTGATGTATGAATGCATTGCCTTAGATGTCCATATATCAAAAGTGGCACAGAAGTATGCAATGTTTTTTTCAAATAGTTTCTACACTGTAGCTTTCCTATCGTCGTATATTTTTGTAATCTCATTGTCCATTGTGTCTTTTGAAGAAACTATGAATCTTGGATTTAATGTGTAAGAGTACTGTAGAAATCTAGGGTCATTCACTATAGATACAGGCTGAATATCTGAACATATCATCTCTGCGAGATTCCATTTACACTGCACGTATCAAAGACTATCTTTCCTGTAGTATTCTTCTGACCCGAACTCAGATTCACCGACTGCAATTGCTTGTGGAAGCGGGATAGATTCGGATGATGATGCAGTTGAGGATGTCTTTTTTACATAGCTCAACATGGACGTATGTCTTTAGGCTGGTGGTTCAAGCACTGTATCAAAAATGTCTTTATGGTGCCTCTTAAAATATTTTTTAAGTTGGACTGGCCACCAGCACCTTTCTTTACTTTTTCCTCACATTCACACATCAGAAAACACAAGCTGCATCATTCTTTTCTGAATACAGATACCCATATATTGGGAAAGAATATTATGCCAGGTGCAAGTCCCATAGTGTTCTGTGTTTTGGTATCATTCCTGTACTTGTTGCTGTATTAGAATTACTGGGCAATTCACTAATTTCGCAAGATTGAGTATCATTCTTCTCTCTAGAAGGCTCCATTATTATTTTAAATTTTAACAACTGTATGCTATATTTTAAACAAATGACTGGTAGGTAGAGTTTCAGAATTACAAATGATTTATTTGGAACCATTTGGCAGCATCTGCTAATGGTCCAACACTCAAGTCAGTTAAAGTTTGCCATGTGACATGATCGTGATTGAAGATTGTTAGTTTGTTACTAAACCAAGCGTTTTCCAATCAGGGCATTCTCTGAAGTCGGTGGAATAAAAAGACAGAAGCAGTACACGGTAGTCACTGTCGTTTGACGTCACCGACATCTAAGAATGTATCCTATTGTTGTTATGAGATCTCACACCAGATGACCAGACATTTGCGACCAAGCAAGAAAATAAGCAGACTGTCATCTGCAAAATGAGGCCCCCAGAGGGTGAATGCAATGATGCTACCCTGCATAGCAGGGTAGCATCATTAAATTCACCCTCTGGGAACCTCAATTTGAATCAGGATCTCAAAACTAAACAGAAAGAAGTACCCAGGGGATAAACTGGCCCACTGTATGGGATAGCATCATCAAATTCACCCCCTGGGAACCTCATTCTGCAAATGTCAGACTGCTTATTTTCAGGCCTGTTTGCGACACTGTGTATTGAGTCTACTGACTGGTGATTGGAGCTTCGGATTTCCGTACCAGATACCCCAGTGCTGAAGCTAGACATACATCTATGTATTAAAGTCTGCGAACCAGTCCAGTACCAGACTGCCATGTGTGGACTGGTCCAATGACAGTGGTCCGGTCCATGGTTTGGCCCTGGACTGCAGACCGTACCGGTTTTTTGTGATCTGGCCCACATCCCTAGAATGGTTGAAAATAAAAATTAGAGCTGACTGGAAATACACGTATACGTTAAATATATACCAAGAAATACAGAATAAATAGGTACTAGGGCCGGTAATCAGATTTAAACCATGAGTAGGATAAGAGTTTTAACCTTGAGGCCCTGCTGAGTGGTTAAAACCCTTATTCTATGAGTGGTTTTAATCTGATTAACAGCCCTAGTACCTATTTGTTTTATTTATACCATGCTCTTAATAAACAAGAGCAACTCGAAGCATGGCATATGCCCCCGACGGTGTCATAAAAGGGTAGGTAAGTCTCTTTGGGGCATAACCAAAATCGAAAGGTAGCTTTCTCTAGACACCAACAATGCATCACAAAAAAACAAGCATAGCAAAACATTATCTCAATGATTGATACCTCATAGGTAATCCGTGTGTGAAGTTATAGCATTGTATATAGAAGGAAACTAAAGTTATTGCATGGAAAATAAAAATCTATTTATAGTAACATTGACTTTAGCATTTGATCTATTGACCCCAAATGCAATCCCAACCATCGATACCTCATATGCTTTCAAAATATGAAGTTATAGCATCGTACACAAAAGGAAACTAAAGTTATTGCACAGAAACCAAAAATCTATTTATAGCAAGTGACCTTGACCTTTGACCTACAGATCCCAAAATCAATGCAAAACATTGTCCCATTATGGGCAACCTATGTGTGAAGTATCAACATCGTGCGATGAACAGTACAAAAGTTATTGCCGGGAAATGAGTGTAAAGAAATTTTTCAATCATCCCCTAAGTTAAACAAGGGAGCATAACTCTGTAAATGATTATACAAATATATTAGTTCTGATGTCGGGTTCGTTCCCCCATGTTGAGGTACAAGCATGACACAAATTATTTAAATCCAACATATGATGACAGAGCTAGAGCAGCAAGTATGTTGGACAGACACATTTTTCAATCAACCCCTTAGTTAACAAGGGCAAATAACTTTATGCAAAGATATTAATTCTGTTGTAGGATCCATTCCCTCATATTGAGGTATAAGCATGGCAAAAGTTATTTGAATCCAACCAGTAATGACAGTGCTACAGCAGCAAATATGTTAGACAGACACATTTTTCAATAATAATCCTCTAGGTTAAACAAGGGCAAATAACTCTGTAAATGTTTATAGAAAAATATTAATTCTGCTGTACCTCAACCATGTTGAGGTACAAGCATAGCAAAAATTATTTGAATTCTTCAAATAATGACAGTGCTAGAGCAACAAATATGTTGGACGGACACATTTGTGTTACGACCAAATCGTCATTTTGTGACTTATTTCATTGGAATTGAGTTTTGATTTTGCAGTTATGTGTTATCGTAGGTTCCGTGTTCAATTATTGATTAATTTTAAAGTGTACTTGCGATTGATGTGAAAATCATGGTCACAGGTGTGTTGGTAACTGAGTGATATTGTTGATCAAGCTTGGGATTGTTTTTTGAGAATTCGCTTGTCAAGACAGGTGTATTGGTTATCCTGAATTATAATATATGAATGTGTTCTGGAAATTAAGGATTGGAAGAGAAATTATCTGGGGTGAGATTTTATTTTAATGTATTTTAATATTAAATATTATTCATCAAGATTATGTCGCTTTTGGATGTGTTGGCCGTATTTACTGTTTTTTTTGGCTGTTGATTAGCGGATTCGTATTTCAATTATTTGTCTTGGTTGTGCGAGTAGAAAATGGTTAAAATGGTTGATTTGTCCCCGCCTCTGTTTTAAATGCAATTATTCATAAATTTAAAGTAAATAGAATTTCTGTGATAGATCCATCCAAGGCTCAGTTTGTTGCAAATTATTATCTGTAATTGTGTGGGTGCGAATCAATTATTTTATATATTATTGTCTTTGGGAATGGGGGGGTGTAAGTGTTAATTAGGCGGCATTATTAATTTCTATACAGGTTTATGGTTTGAGAACTGTGATTTTACATGGTTATGGTGGCAATATGATTATCCATTTGATGTCATGATTGTGATTAGCTTGTTAAGAAATGTTTGGCTAATGGAATGGTGTTTATAAGATGCAATGTTGTATTGTGCAGCAATAAGAAACTTCACTAACTTTGATGAGAACTGTATGTATATAAATAATGGTTGAATGGATGTAAAGCAGGTATTGATTCATTTTCCTTAATGTGGCTTGAAGTAGTATAGGAGGTATATATTCATGACCATTTAAGGAGAGCAGTGTTTTGTATAAAAACTATTTGTTGTGAACAGTATGGAAGTACTTGGCAATGGCAACACCAGTAAAAAACCAATCATATTTATCATTTAATGCATTTATAAAACTTGGAGATAAAGTGTGGGTACGGTTTGGTGTGATTGTGCATAATAATCGGTGATATATACATATAAACTCTTACGGTATCTAGCTGATGTACAGTGGATAGACTTTTCAAAGTCGGTGTTAAATGACTTTTATGAGTCGGTGTTATTTGAGAGTTTTGTGTTTGAGTGGTGATGTGATTTAAACTTTCAAGAGTAGGAGATAGTTAATTGACTTAGCAATTGAGTCGGTGTTTACTTTATTATTAAAGACTTGACATATCTGTCGGAGTACTGAACAGTTACCAAAAACTAAACTAATTGACTGTTGTTGGTGATTATATTGACAGTTATAGCAACTATACAGGCTGCGCAAAGTGTCATTCATGTATGCTTTACTGGATTAAAATGATGTCATTGGTAGAATGCAGGGGTATGTGAGTGGTGTGTGTGAGGTAGGCCTATTTGAGAGTTTTTTGTGTCATGGAATTACAGGCGGTAACATGTACAATGGTGTATTATTTCATGTAAAGATATTTTTTAATTTTTTTTATATATACATGTAAACAGAATTGGATGTGATCATTACAAGATAGTATTGCCTAAGAAAGTATTTGTCTTCACTTCTCTTTCACACAAACTAGATCTGTCGAAGTCGTGTGTATGTGTGACATACAGCAGCAAATATGTTAGATGGACACATTTTTCAATAATAATTCCCTAAGTTAAACAAGGGCAAATAACTCTATAAATGTTTATTGAAAAATATTAATTCTGCTTTAGGATCTGTTCCCCCATGTTGAGGGTACAAGCATAACAAAAATTATTTGAATTCTTCAAATAATGACAGTGCTAGAGTAACAAATATGTTGGATGGACACATTTGTGTTACGAGCGTACGTAACGTACGAATTTATGAACAAACGGACGCAGCTCTCTACTAGATACCCCCTTCCGACCAGATTGGTCGGGGCATCATAATCAACTTTGTCACTAAAAGTGGAGAAAAAAACGATCTTTCAATTTTTTCGTAATTTTTGATTAGCAGACAAGTGAGCACATGGGCTTGTTTTGCTTACATCTGCATAGGAGGACAGTACTTCTGGTTGCACATGAATGCTTGATTGACAGCTAGACACATTGTTAAAGTTGATTGAATTGACCTTGCTTTTTCAGTCAAATTATTATTAACAATTCCTAAATTTTATTTTAAATATTTAATTGTAAGTATTTTAAACTTAATATGTCACTGCATGTAGTAGATAGCACCACAAAACGTTGTATTTTGAATGAAACATCACAAAGTATGAATGTATTGAAGTCGGCAAATTGGGTCACGCTAAAGGTCAAGTTGGACGTAGTTCCTACTATAGGTATAAATCTTTGTAATGGAACTCCCATTGAAAACATGTTAACCGTGGTAGAAGCTTTACACCGGTGGTGGGTTAAAAGCTAAAATTTAACATACAAGCTTTTCACAGGTAGAAAAAAATATATGGGTGAGTATGGTATAAACAAGAGATTCACTCGGAAGTGAGTATGCACCCCTATGTGGCAATGACCTTGATCTGTGACCTTGACCTCCATCAAACAAAAAAATTTGTAAAAAGTTTAATATTTGTACTTTGGTTCGTTTCTGAGTTATGGCTGAGACATGAATATTGATGATTTTCAGTGTGACCTTGAAATGTGACCTTGACCTTGACCTTACGGACCTGGCTGTGGTGTGTGACACATCCACCCATTGTCCTTTATAATTGAGCGAAGTTAGATGATTGTAGCCCTAATAGTTTTGGAGTTATGCTTGAGACACGATTTGTGACACTGAAACATATGAAAGTCAATTGTGACCTTCACCTTGCAGATGCGGCGGAAACTATTATACATGACACACCTTCTGACTGTCCTTAACATTTGTAAAAAGTTTAACAATTGTACTATGATTTGTTTCTGAGTTATGGCGGAGACACGAATATTGACCGATTTTTAGTGTGACCTTGAAATGTGACCTTGACCTTGAAGGTACGAACCCGGCTATGGTGTGTGACACATCCTCCCATGGTCCTTTATAATTGTGTGAAGTTTGATGATTGTGGCCCTAACACTTTTCGAGTTATTGGCTCGGACACAAACAGACGGACAGACGGATCGACGGACACACGCACACTTCAATCACTATATGCCACCTGACTTAAGTCGGGGGGCATAAAAATAATTTTTTTTATTCTACAAGTAGGATTAATAATTTATAGCATGACCTTTTTAGCTAATGAGTTAAATGATGCATCCTTTGAGTGGAATAAAAATGTATTTTTAGGCAGTACAGTGGAGCCCATTTAATTGGATATGTCTCAACTGAATAACCCTGTTAACTGAATATAATTTCCCAACACAAAGCCATTTATATCTCCAGTACAATTTTGACCTGTTAATTGAATATAGGTTATGGAGCAAACTCCTGTTAATTGATTAAAAAATCTCGCAACCATTTGAGAAATTACTCTGACTCTCCCCAGTTTTTCTTTGTTTATAGACCTATTTAGCCAAAGTACATCCATTACAGGCATTTAATCTATTATATCTTGTTTGACAGAGCTCATGGAGCTCTGTCAAACAAGATATAATAGACTAAATGCTTAGTTTATCTCTAGAATACAGGAAAGTGACACAATTCCTGTTAATGAGACGGGTGGTTTTGAACTTTTTGGTTCGGTATTGGTATTTTTTCTCCCAGAAACCATGGTTTCGGTACGGTATTCGGTATCCATATGAATGCATTTTTAATACACCAAAATGTCACATTGGACCCTTTGAAACCTGTTTAATTTGGTATGAGCAATTACGCACTCTGTACATAGGATATTGGACAAGACCTTCTTTGATTCATTTCATTTGAAATCAGTTCACATATGGCTGACTGTAGTCTGTATATGTGAGTGTGTGCCTTTCAGTTTGTAATATACTACTCAAAGTTTGCTAAGCACCAAGTATATCCAACTGCCTGTTTTACGTTTTAGTTGAAATATTGTTATGAAAAGTGTATATATTTTTTATTTAATTATATCTTTAATGATTTAAGTACAGAAATTAAGATTTTATTTGTGTTTGACATTATTTTTGAGCTTTTGTATACGATAACCATGGAAAATGGATATTATTGGTAAAAGATGAAATTTTTTCAAATTTGCCAAAAAGTTGATGGAGCGAACTGATATGGGTTCAATATTGAGTATGAGACCCATTATTGTTAATTACATCCTGGCAGCACCTTCTCATGCTCCCAACCAGGTTCCTGGTAGTCCTTTGTGGGATGTTGTTCCATTCTTGGACCAGCATGGCACCAAGCTCCTGGACACTTCTTGGTTCGACTGGACGGATTGAAATTGCAAGCTGCAACTCATTCCAGACATGTTCGATTGGATTGCGGTCAGGGGATCTTGCTGGCCAGTCCATACGCTCAATCCCTTCCCTCTGTCGGTACTCCCGGACAGCATGGGTAACATGAGGACAGGCATTATCGTCCATCAGAATGAATCTATCACCCACTGCACCTGCATGCAATCTGACGTGGGCATCCAGGATCTCATCAATATACCGTTGTGCAGTCAATGTACCACAGTCAAGGACACAGAGCTCTGTATGTCCATCCCAGCTGATGCCGCCCCAGACCATTATTGGCCCTCCACCATAGCGGTCATGCTCAGCAATGTTGGCTGCATAGAATCGCTCTCCTGGTCTTCTCCATACCCTGGAGCGCCTATCTGTGTTGGCTAGGCAGTACCTTGACTGATCTGTAAAAATAGGCCGATGAAATCATCAGATGTGTACCCATACACGCAACTAGTAGAAAGCTGTATGACGGAAGGCCACCACGAATGCTGACATTATGTACACCATACTAGGTATGGGTACATATAGAAATGGATTGGAGGAGTGTCTAATTTGATGGATAAAGGGTTAATATCTCCGGATCAAATTATCAGATTTACATAAAAAACTATACAGCACAGCACATCAGTAACCTGAATAAATATATAAAGAAACATGACAATCGGATTGATCTTTTTTGAGTTATCTCATGCCAAAGGGATTGGAGGAATTTTCAATTTGAAGGATAAAGGGTTAATATCTCAGGATCAAATTTTCAGATTAACACCAAAAACTATACAGCTCAACACATCAGTAACCTGAACACAATTATAAAGTAACTTAACAATCCAAGCAATATTTTTCAAGTTATCGAATGCCAAAGCGATTGGAGGAATTTTCAATTTGGAGGATAAAGGGTTAATATCTCAGGATTAAATTATCAGATTTACACCAAAAACTATACAGCTCGGCACATCAGTAACCTGAACACAAATATAAAGTAACTTGACAATCCAAGCAATATTTTTCAGGTTATCGAATGCCAAAGGGACTGGAGGAATTTTCAATTTGGAGGATAAAGGGTTAATATCTCAGGATCAAAATAACAGATTTACACCAAAAACTACACGGCTCGGCACATCAGTAACCTGAACACAAATATAAAGTAACTTGACAATCCAAGTAATATTTTTCAAGTTATCGAATGCCAAAGGGATTGGAGGAATTTTCAATTTGAAGGATAAAGGGTTAATATCTCGGGATCATATCATCAGATTTACACCAAAAACTATACAACTCGGCACATCAGTAACCTGAACAAAAATATAAAGTAACTAGACAATCCAAGCAATATTTTTCAAGTTATCGAACGCCAAAGGGATGGAGGAATTTTCAATTTGAAGGATAAAGGGTTAATATCTCCGGATCAAATTATCCGATTTACACCAAAAACTATACAGCTCGGCACATCAGTAACCTGAACACAAATATAAAGAAACTTAACAATCCAAGCAATATTTTTCAAGTTATCGAATGCCAAAAGGATTGGAGGAATTTTCAATTTGTAGGATAAAGGGTTAATATCTCAGCATTAAATTATCAGATTTACACCAAAAACTATACGGCTCGGCACATCAGTAACCTGAACACAAATATAAAGTAACTTGACAATCTAAGTAACACTTTTCAAGTTATTGAATGCCAAAGGGATTGGAGAAATTTTCAATTTGAAGGATAAAGGGTTAATATCTCAGGATCAAAATAACAGATTTACACCAAAAACTATACAGCTCGGCACATCAGTAACCTGAACACAAATATAAAGTAACTTGACAATCCAAGCAATATTTTTCAAGTTATCGAATGCCAAAGGGATTGGAGGAATTTTCAATTTGAAGAATAAAGGGTTAATATCTCAGGATCAAACTATCCAATTTACACCAAAAACTATACAGCTTGGCACATCAGTAATCTGAACACAAATATAAAGTAACTTGACAATCCAAGCAATATTTTTCAAGTTATCGAATGACAAAGAAATGGATACGGACGCCGGACGGACAGATGGATGGACAAAGGATGGACGAACGACGGATGGTCACCCCGGATGCCGGCATTATGTGTACCATACATAGTATGGGTACACATAAAAAGGACAGGTCGCCAATCTTCTGTGGTCCATCCAACGTGATCCATGGTCCATTCATATCGTGCCTGGTGGTGGTTCTGGGACAGCGGAATGAGAATACATGGTCTTCTTGATCGGAGGCAACCTTCATGCAACCTTGCCCGGATAGTTTGCGTCGAAACATTTACCCCGGATGCATTCTGAAGGTCAATGCAAAGCTGGGTTGCTGTGTCAAAGTGGTTCCTACAGGCCTGAATGATCAAAATCCGGTTTTCAGCTGCAGATGTTGCCCTGTCTCTGCCACCACCATGTCGTCTGACTGGTGTGCCATACTGCTGAAATCTTACCCAGGCTCTGGTGATCACCGTATGGTGCACACCAAGGGCTTCACCAACCTGACGATGGGTAGCCCCTTGTTCCCCCATCCCAACAGCCCGCCATATTTCTGCTTCAGACAAATGTCTTCTTACATTTGCATTCGCCATATTCAATCATTAAATCACAAGGGTTTGTGTTGAAATGAAGACTGAATACCCTACACATCTCATGTACATGTAGACAGTACACGACAACATCATGAAAATCAAGGGGTACATGCTTTCCATGACTGTCACGAAAAGTCTGCCTGAGCTAATGTAAATACCGGTGACCATCTCAATGCTTTCCTCAATCATATCCACCAAAAATATTGCAAATGTGTCACAAGAAAATTCACAATGATGTGTCAAATGTGTGGTGCTTAGCAAACTTTGAGTAGTATATATCACTTACCTTTAATTTTGGCTTAAAATATTCCCTTCTTGATTGAAGTGATACTGCCACTGGTACATACACCTTTGCTGAAAAGTACATTCTTGGGAATAGGGATCTCAAAGTTTATTATTAGCTGATGACACTTTTGGAAATTGGATCTATAATGCAAACGTCCTGATCCCCACACTGATCCCCACAACACAAATGGTCACAACAGAATATATCCCTCACTCCTCACCCCTTATAAGCTTCTCCCCATCAGGTGACCAGGTCACCCCAACCACTTGAATGTTTGTGTGTGAGACTGTCTCCGTGTGTGTACTGGTGTCATTCTGTGTGTCTGTGCGACGTGTGCATGTGCGTTCAGGCCATTGGTTTTGCTGTCCCAAAAATGAGCAATGTTATTTGCCTGTGTAATTGTCTAACAGCTTTTGGTGAGAGGCAGAATCCACCATTCGCAAAAATTGAACACTCGAAGTCACGTGTTTTTCATTTTTGTTTATTAACAGTTACATTTTATATTTGTTTTTTTATTTATTTATTCCCATTTTATGTAGAGAGTTTGGATTAGATGTGATTTTCAACTTAGTTACCACGGCTGACACATTCTCCGTCATGGTTTACTCTGCAACAACTTACCTATTTTCATTTTACAGCAGGGGTAGCCTATTTTGAATTTCTTAGAATTGGAAGTTTATGATGGGTGTGGGGGGAGGGAGGGCAGTACCACTCTGATGCATGGAAAATTGTGCCCATTGACTTCTTGCTTCAGACATTTTTTGTCATGGCAAGCAAAACTCTGATTGGCACAGTGCAAATTTCACGTTTATGGGGGATTTTCCAAGAACCAAATTTTTCAGTAATTTCTTCCACCCTCGGTTCAGTATTTTGTTATGATAGCAATATTGATACCATTCGGTATTTTTGGTATACCACCCATAACTACCTGTTAACTGAATAATTTTCATTGGCAAAGTGGATATTCAATTAACAGGGTTCCACTGAATATACATATTGCTTCTACCCATTATATAGATTTGTGCAATCAACATGTACACTTCAACTTGCCAGCATGAATAATGGAGCACACAAAATAGAAAAGTTACAAACTTTAAAACCATACTCATCTGATGCTTCTTTTCATTAATATTATTAATTTTCGTGCAATAATTTGAAAACATATAATCACGTTTAGTTTCAAATTTCTTGTAACTTGTGTTCACATATATCATTCAAAGAAGCTCTTAAACATAATTATAGTTTAACCCTCTGCACACTGATGTCAAAATATTGCAATTTCAAGCAGAAAATGCTTCCCATAATGCAATTTGGAATTTAACCAATTCAATCTTGTTTGACAGAGCTCAATGAGCTCTGTCAAACAAGACTGAATTAGCAAAATTCTTGGCTGCATTATGGTAAAAAATTGCAGGTTGAATTTTCTTGGCATCGGTGTGCAAGGTTTATGCAACAATTACTTTTAACGGCCTTAAATGCTAAACTCCAAACAAACAAATCATAATGCATGTGCATAAACATCAAGAAATATTTCAAATACTATTTTATCATCAATTAGAAATCCAAACTTCTTGGTATCAAAACACCTAAAAATTCTGCAGTGGAAGAGGCTCAATAAATTTATTCAAGGGGAAAGAATAAAAAAAGAAATTAAAAGAATTTTTTTGCAAGAATTATTTTTTAACTTTCAAGATACTTAAAATCGGACAGGCACATTTACAGCCAAACAGCTTTAAACATTAAGAAAAAACTATTCAAACATTCATTTTTAGAATGAAGGCACCACCCACACTCCATCAAAAGTGCACAAATGATGGGAATGGGATATGGACAAATAAGTAAAGCACATTTGTGTTTAATGTCACTTTCAGCATCTGTGTCTATATCAAGACGGCAACACAAGCATAAAGTCAAGTTCTGTCAATTGTTTATACCTACGCTGCCCACTTCAGAACTCTTATCCCAGGCATTGGTAACTAAGTCCTATATATCAATAAAACAGAACTTTCTTACCACTGTAATCAAGCACTGCTTCACTTCCTAGACTTTCTAAGGGGAAGTAAGTAGAGTAAGTAAGGAGAGTTAAAATAGAAACTAAGTCAAAAGTGACAAAAGCAAACTTAACTTACAGAATGAACAAATTTACCAAATGGCCAAAAGAAGTATTTTGCTAACCTAAAACAGAGAAAACCTGAAACAAAAGTGAGAAAGAAAATATTAAACTACTAAGAAAATAAAAAACTCAACATGAATACATGTCTCCATTATCATCATTTAACCCTCTGAACCCTGGTAGTATCTCCCCATGTCAGCTCAATGATGGCAATTGGAAGAGTCCATTTTCATTTTTTTTGGGGGGGGGGGGGTGGGGGGGGGAGGGGCAAACCAATTAATATTTTAAAAATATTGATTGGTCTATCTCACACATTCACTCAGCAGTCATTCTACTTAATGAAATTATGGTGTATCATGTTCGTAGTACGGAAATATAAATTTTATAGTACAGTTCCTTTCTTATTATACCTACCGCAATTGTTTACTACAGGCTTGGACTACAGTGGAAGACCCGAACTCGGATAAAATACTCTCTATTTTAATCTTTCCCAAGAGATGTGGGAAAGAAAAGTGGTGTAAAAAACACCACCAAAAAATAAGCCAAAACTGGGCCGAGCGCCATCGGCACACACCCAGTAAAGGACACTCTTCTCTTAGTACAAATTCACGACTTCCGTTAACCAATGCGCAGTGCGTAAACAATTCATCATTCTTTTGATTCCGAGAACATAGGAGTAATGTGATGAGCGGGGAGGAAGGATTCTTACCCGAATAAGAAGATGGGAGGGCCTCCATGTAAACAATTGCAGTAGGCATAATAAGAAAGGAAATTTACTATAAAATTTATATTGCTTATCAACCTACCTTACAATTGTTTACTACAGGCTGAATAGACAATAGGATGGAGGGAATCACATAACCAACCCACACATAACTCAACTGCACTGGAACCGTGGACAGGGAAGAGATCCCTAGGCCTATCAAACCATAGCATCACAAACATTAGTAAAAGACAATGAAAGATGAAGCGTATGGTGAAGTGTGACGCACAGACAGAAAGGGCAGTAACCGCACAGAGCTGGAACTGACCCTGTAAAAAGCTGAATGGCTGGGATAGACAACAGCCTGAGCTGAAGAAAGAGGGCCCGTATGACAAAGGTCCTCTTTCGGCTCCTGCAACTGTCACAGATAAATGGAAAAGGTAGCATTTCTCCAGTAGGCTGCCAATATAACATCTGACAACATGACGTAGTTAGTAAAAGCCCTGAGAGGAAGACAATGCACGCACCTCATGGCAGAAAAAACAATTTGTAATACAATCACCAGTAGCTAGATGAGTGGAAGCGGCACGAATAGCAAGAATCCATCGAGAAATGGATGCAGGAGAGATCTGGCATGTGAGAAAACTAATATCCATCCAGGATAGAGGTGCAAACGCCCCCCCCCCCCCCCCCCCCCCCCCCCCCAAGCAGAGCAGTGCCCAAGAAAGTGTCCATCTTGGAGTAAACTGCAAAGTCCTAGGCCTTTTCAAGGAAAAGAGCTGAACAAGCTTGGAGAGGCAAGGATTAGTGTCGAAATAATGCGGTACCACATATGAAAAAGGTCTCCGAAGCATGGACTTGTACCCATTGCTGGAGACCCCCAGAAACAAACATATACCAGAAACTCCGCAAGTGGTGTGATCGAAGGAGTGACAGAAGCAACAGAGTGATCGCACACCATCGACAGAAGAACCTTCTACTTAGCCACAGAGGCTAAACCAGTGGAGTGAGTGCCTCCTTGAAGAAGAAAAGCAACTCCACTGCTTGTCTCGAAAAACCACTAAGGAGGAGACAGGACCCGATAACAGACATGTGAGAAGGCACAATGAAGTCGGGTCAACTTGAAACCTCCTTGGGCGACTTTGGCAAAGAAAGTCGCAACATAGAGGGAGACATGCCGTAACCGCCGCTAACAGAGAGTGGAGCAGATCCACACCCACCGAGGCGACAGGGGTGTGATCGAAAGGATTCGACAACAGCAGGTTCATATCTGGGCGAGAACCTGAGGCGGAATCGGAACTGGCAGGAAGGCGTAGCTGCCAAGACCGTCCCAAAGGAGGGCCAGAGCATCCACGGCGAAAGCCAGAGCATCTGGACACGGGACACGAAAGTGTCCACCTGATGGTTCCAATGAGTCGCAAAGAGATCGATGGAACACTGCCATGTGGAGCAACCACTCGGTGGAAAAGAACCTGCCCCGTCGGGACAGAGAGTCGGCTAGGATGTTCCGACGGCCGGAAATGTGACGAACAACCACCCCAGCGTTGACATCCTGAGCGAGCAGTAGAAGATCCCAAGCCAATTCGTACATTGGAACTGAGTGCGTGCCGCCCTGGTTCCAAATGTAACCAACCACTGTCGAATTGTCGAACAACAGAAGGACCTGAGGATTCGACAGGTCAGGGATCCACTGCTTGAAACTCAGAAGCTCCTTCTGGTTGATGTGTAGAGATGCCCGGTCAGAACGCGATCGGACGTGGGTAAGTCCAACGGGACACCCTGCGTGATCCACTGAACATTCGTCCAGTGGAGACGGTGAGGATAAGAGATTCTGGTAACTGAAGCACCCGATCCAGAGAATCGACATACAGCCTCCAACGACTGAGCAGAAAGTGTTGGAGAGGTCTGACATGCAGCCGACCTAGAGGAAAGAGATCTGTCACCGAACCGCAGAGACCAAGCAGCCGGAGAATACCCCGTGCTGTCGCGGATGTGGACTGGGAACAGAGTCAGAGCAAAAGCTGAAAGAATCACAGCCCTGGCCTGAGGAACCGCCACCGTATTGAACTGAGTGTGGAAGGCCATCCCCAGATGACAAAACGACTGAGAAGGGACCAGATCCGACTTCTCCTCGTTGACTCTGAATCCTAGCGACGTGAGCAAGCTCAACAGAGTTCGACATCCAACTCCAGTAAGGCAGCATTGGAATGCCTCTGGAGGATATCGTCTAGATATGCTGAAGTAGTCACTCTGGACTGTGTGCGATGGAAGGCTATAACATGCGACATCAGTTGGGTGAAGGCCCAAGGAGCCAGGTTGAGGCCGAAAGGCATGGCCTTCAACTGGTAAACTCGCCCCAGAAAAGCGAACTTGAGATATTTCCGCGACACCCGATGAATCGGAACGTGAAAGTAAGCGTCTTGCAGGTCGATGCTGGAAGCGAAATCTCCTTGGTGAATGGAACGGCGGACCGACCTGAAAGTCTCCATGCTGAACTTGGGAGCAATGATAGACTGGTTCAGGATACTCAGATCGATAACCGGTCGGAGTTGGCCACCCTTCTTCGGCACCAAGAACAGGTGGAAATAAAACTCCACTGACTGAATGTTCTTGACGACCTCGATCACCCCCTTGGCCAGGAGATTGTCTATCTCTGTGGACAAAAGCTCCCGACATAAAACATCTGAAGGAATTGTGGTTGGAAGAGGCACTCTGGAGTGGGATGCCTTCGGAAGGATATTCGCAGCCCGGACCGAACAACATCTAACACCCAAGGATTGGATGTGATGGTGGCCCAACGGTCTGCGAACTCTGCTATCCTTCCTCCAACCTGGACGAATCGAGGTGAGGACTTTCAGTTCGAGCCCCGAAGAGACCCGCGAGAGGCCGAAGAGACCCGCGAGAGGAGAAACCACCTCCTCTACTGAATGAAGAATCCTGAGACTTCCTTCTAGCCTGCCGGCGCTTACACTTACCCCATGAGTAAGAAGTAGAAGCAGTGGCAGAAGGATCAGCCCTTTGCTTCACAGAGGAAGCAGAAGGGTACTTGTTAGGCTTTGAACGGTCCCTGCCTCGCCTAGAAGGCTGAGCAAGCAGACGAAGCAGCAGCTGATCTTTGGAATGACATAGGATGTCACACCGGACTGTCGACACGGAACCCATGGAACAGTAGCGGACCTGCCAAAGAAGCAGATCGAAGAGCAGCACGCTGCCCCCAGGAAGAGATCAGCCTGTGTCCAGCACAGAGTCCCTTCAAACTAGTTCCAAAATAGCCGTGTCACAGGCATGCGTGTGAGTAAGATGCATGAGCGTCTTGAACAGCACACGCAAAGGAGCCTGTACATCGTCAAACCTATCTGGAGGCAGATACGACGTGATCGATGAAAGAAAGCATACCCAGCATTTCTCTCAATAAGCCCAACATGGACTCCAGAGTCATCATAGGAATGACGGCAGACTTGGGCCTGGAAAGCCCGAGGGAATTGGAGTCCTGATCCAAAACCGTCAAAGTCTGGCATACTGACGGATTGGCGAAATCGTAGTAATGATAATGCAGGCAAAAAGGTGTCAACCCTGGTGAAGAACGGAGTCTTCATAGCCTTGGAACTCAGCTTAAAGTCCAAGGCTGAAAATGCTTCAACCACCTGTACTGACTGGTATGGTCGAAGACGCCCAGAAGCAGGTTGCTCCACAAGCTGTAGGTGCGCGACCGATGATCGCGGCCTGGCTGACACTGTCGGCTGGTTTGATGGTTTGAGAACTGGAAGGAACCCAAACACAAAGTCAAGAGCTGCCCCCAAGTCCGAAGACTGCTGGCTCTTGACATCAAGGATGTCTGATCCCTCCCCATCGGAAGACACATAGCCCATCATGGGCAAACCAGCCGACGCCTCCCATGGTGTAGGCACCAGGGGATCAGAAAGCGGCCTGTTTCCAATCCTGGGAGGCGGCACCATAGGGGGTGCCTGGAAACCACTCGCTGCCTCACTGGAAGCAACGCGAAGGCTCTTGGACAGAACCTGAGTGAGTAAGGAGAGGGCCTCCCTAAGCTCACTGCCTGCACCAGCCGGTTCGACATGGGAACGAACCAGCAAAGTGGCTTCACACCTAACCCTCTTAACCAGCAAAGGGTCATGATCCTCCAATACACCCGAAGCGGGGCGATGGGCGGCAGCCGAAACATCTGAGGGCAGACGTGTATAGGGGTACGACACACCCTGAGGATCAACATAGCGGGAACTCGGGAGAGTTGCCGTGGACCTCTGCGGGGCAGAAGGTCCAGGCTGCACAGAAGGCGTTGGTCCCGCAAAACTGGTCGTGTGACCAGAATGAGTGGACGGAAAACGCCAATGACAAAACTGTGGTACTCGACGGTGCAGAGACCACAGTAGAGGGTCTGGCCGGCAGCCACTTCCAACTTCGCCGAGTTGAAGTCAGGGAAGGCTGAGGTCGATACCCCCACGTCTACACTCTCAGACACCGCAGCAGACCACTGCATGTATAAAACTACTGTGCTCAATGACTGAGAGGACACAGTAGGGGGTTCAGTCAGCAGCCACTTCCGACTTCGCCGGGTTGAAGTCAGGGAAGGCTGAGGCCGATACCCCACAACCACACTACAGACATCCCTGCAGACCCTTGCAGGGATAAGCCGAGGCCAGCTAAAAACGGTGCCCGATGACATTGTAGACGGAACAGCAGTAGCAGCAGATACAACGGGAACTGTTGGAACTGGCAGAAAAGGGGAGAGAGCCACCTAGCTCGGCCTCCAAAGGAGGAGTCACAACCCTAGTGACAGCCTCAGATGTCCACTGGAGAGGGCGCATAGTCCCGGAACCAGGCATTTCTTCACCAGAAATCCAACAGCTCCTGCAGTATCCACCACAGTAAAAAAAAACTGCACATCCCCCATGGAAGGGGAATAACTCTCACCAGACGTGGTTGAGTCGGGAGGCTCCGGCACGACAGCAATCCCCACCCCCCGCTGGTGTGGCAGGAGCTGCACATCCCCCACAGAGGGGGAGTAATTCTCACCAGACATGGTCGAGTCAGGAGGCCCCGAAACGACAGCATTCCCCACCCCCCACAAGTGCGGGAGGAGCTGCACATCCCCCATGGAGGGGGATAACTCACATGAGACATGGTGGAGTCGGGAGGCCCCAAAATGACAGCATTCCACACCACCCGCGGGTGCGGAAGAAACAGCCACAAGAATGCACCAAGGCGAGGGCAAAAGGAATTGCCCTAAAGGAACCAAACCGGAGAAAACAGAGGTGAGAGCAGTAGAAGAAAAAGGTGAACTCAACAGAATCAGAAAGTAGAAGAACACCCTCAACTACGAGAGAAGGTGGCAGAAAAAAAACGGTGGGTACACAGCAGAACCCAGACGGCCGACAGGGACCGAAAAAACAGAAATTCAGCCCTCAACAGAGTGAAGAAATCCTGTCCAGACAGTCCCTGATTGACAATAACTCCAATAACAATTAAATTTATCAACCGAAAAATTTCACTGTCGAACCGCATTGACACGATGTCGAAAAAACATTCGCGAAAACGGAATAGTAAATAATACACAATGAGAATGTGGTTGAAAATATTAACGAGAATATATAAAACACAGTCCTGTTATTATACGATCTTCAGATCCATAATTCCAGTCACAGGAAAACCATTATCGACGAGTTGAATTATCACTGTTTCATAATGCATATGGCGGAGACACATATTTCACGTGTCTCAGATAAAAAAAAGAATGATGAATTGTTGACGCACTGTGCATTGGTAAACGGAAGTCGTGGAATTGTACTACGGGAAGAGTGTCCCTTACTGGGTGTGCGCCGATGGTGCTCGGTCCAGTTTTGGCTTATTTTTTGTGGTGTTTTTTACACCACTTTTCTTTCCCACATCTCTTGGGAAAGATTAAAATAGAGAGTATTTTATCCGAGTTAGGGTCTTCCACTGTAGTGCAAGCCTGTAGTAAACAATTGTAAGGTAGGTTGATAAGAAAAGTGGCCTCTTGGGTTCAAATGGTTAAAAGTATATTTTTACCTGTATTGGTTTAACTTTCTATTCACCGCAGCCAAATTGAGCAATCATCATAATAATTGTTAATGAATAGAGATCCTAAATTCTATTTGTTAGACAGTAGAGAGCTACTACAACAAAATACATTCCTGAATCAGAGGTTAACCCTTAACCAAATGAATGGCTACATCTTTCCACATAATTTACAAATTGACAGTTGAAAAAAAAAATTCAACAAAACTATCTCATGCGACCCTTCTCTGGAATGAGCTAATTGAGCCCATTCCAATGAGGGGCACATGATATGGTTTTGTTGAAATTCTTTGAAATATTTGAAAAAAATGAAATAAGACCCCCAAAAGTTAAAAATCTGTTTCTCAGGGCCTCCCAAATCGTCATTTTAAAGGTAAAACTACAGGGTCAAGTGAGCCTAGAATGCTCACCTGGCTCAAGTTGTCAAAAGAGGTGAGTGTGTCAGTAAGTGAAGGACATCAAGAGCAATTTTTTGATTTGCCAAGACACAACCAAAAGCAATTTTTTGGCCATTCGTTTCTACTGGTCCTATTGTTTTTTTGTTGTTTTTAACTTTTGTGGTTCTCTCAACCCACCCCAAAAATATTTTTTTCAGGCATAAATCAAGTACTTATTACCCAGTTATACTACATGACAAATTTGGCTCAAATCAGCCCATTAATTCTGGAAATAAAATTTGGGGTGGAGCCCAAAATGGGTATACTCCAACAGGGAGCCCAAATTTTGACCTACTGAGTTGCTTTGAAAAAATGTGAATTAGTCGGGCAGCTAGGTACACCCCCAATGGGACTTTCTGCCCTCCCTGCCGACCAGAACTGAACGAGGACATTTTTTTCATAGTAGTACCTGGACATTTCGAGATAGGATTTTCAGATGTTAACAAGGAATCATCCTGGCTGGATATGATGTAATCCAAGATGGTGCCCTTGAGGGTGGGTCAATTCGCGATTTTACACAATCACTAATATTTCTTGTTTAGGGAAAAACTATATGCGATAAGGAACTGTTCAGTAAAATGTTGAATAATATCAGGAGTGGCTCGCACAATGAGGAGGTGCATTCTTTAAGGACAAGAGGGATTACGAGGTTGGGACCACATGCCTCTGAGGCGTTGATAGATTTCATTTTTCTTCATAGACTTCACTATACTGAAAGCATTATTATACAAGGAAAGGTGTCAGAAATACTCATTTGTACTTCTGACACCTATCCCCGTATAATAATATCAATCAAGTAAGTGAAAATCGAAGATAACCACCAAAATATTACACAAATAGAAGAAAATTGATTTTTTCTAACTTTTTTTTCACAAAAAAGAATCAGTATAAAAAATTAGAAACCTGTAAACTTTCAGATGTTAAATTGATTTGAAATTATTTTCCGGTAATACTTGTTGTGAACATGCACCATCAAAAGCCGATGTGGAAAACAAGAGTTGTGGCCACAAGTGCGACCACCCATTTCCGATTATCCCACTTATGTAATGGACAAGTTTACACTATTTCAAGTTGTACGATGATTGCGGAAACAAAATGTTTGATACAGGGCACAGGAATCAACTGTATAGTATTTTGGACTCTTTTTCTTCGTATGATAAAACCAATTTAGTCAGTGAATATCCAAGATGGCCACAAGAAAAATGCCTCAAAATTGAAGAGCATTAGTAGTAGATCATGTACCGAGTGGGCCCCATTGGATGGACTTAGTGGTGGACCTAGGAAGTGACGTCATGTCACGTGACCCAACTACGTCATGTTTGGTTGTCCTGGTAGCCCATGTGAGTGGCCATCTTGTGTAGTCATCCCCATAGTGATACATGGTCTTCGTGTGCATATGCAGCGCATGATGTTAGAGTGACAAATGTTTCTGTCATCCATTTTGTATACTGGAGGTCGCCATCTTGGTTTCTATGGTAGCACGTGGTTGTTATATGACCCAAAACCCTACAGTAGGGCAGGGGTATGTTTGGAGGGTGTGTTTGCTTAAATAGGAGTAAATCTAATTACCATAAACAACCCGATAATCCCTTCAAACCACCCAAAACTGTCCATCCAAATGAATTTCCCCATTTTGGGCTTATAATAGTAGCACATTGTGCTATAGGAGCGAGAGATCTCCTGGGGATAAGTTCGATTGAACTCGAGTAGTTTGCTGGTTTGGACACTTCCTATTTATCTAGTTTGGATTCCTGACCCTATTCTGACTATATCTGCTGCCTATCTAATCTCAGCTGTCTCTGTCCCAGCCTCTCACCTCAACCAAGTCTTATGATCACCAGTCAGATTGCTTCATAACCAATAATCTGTACATATCCATACCTAGTTATCTCCCCTGGGTATAACAAAGTCCTGTATAATTATCGGAGATATCTATCTAAAGACAGTTATGGTTCCTAATGTTTGTTCAGTTCTTGCATCTAGACTTTCCCATGGCCTTTATAGCTCCAAGGCCGCTACTGATGACTTGTCCAATATCGCCATTTTCACTTACTTGATTGATACTATTATATGGGGAAAGGTGTCAGAAATATGAATGAGTTATTTCCTTATCTCAAATAGTTCTTCTGTAAACAAGACAGAGTTTCTGCTGTACCAGCACAGCGGCCGTCAACCGGCTGCATTCGCCCCCCCCCCCCCCCTCACCAGGGAACCTTCCAAACATTAATCATGATGTTAAAATTCACCCTGACATTGCCGATCACTAAGAAATAATTGATTCACAGATTGTTGAAGTGCCATTTCTAAACTTCTTTTGAAGATTTCTGTACAAAATGTCATAGAAAAATGACTGAAGAAGTGTACTCTTGGATGACACGATTGTTTCACGAGTCCTGCATAACTTAATGAACCCCCAATGAAAAGCTAGACAAACTGTAAACAATAACCTCATTGAATATTAAATGCGTCACATCACAAAATGGTGCGATTTGTTTGGTCAGTATGTGCACTATGTAATGTGAGTTGTAAAACTTCATTCAGTAGTAAATATCATTATGTGACGTTTTGTTTTCTGACCAATCTTATTACTCCAGCATTTACCCAAAACAAGCATGTGTTGAAAAAGCTTGAACTTCTGTAGATGTACTTCTACTGTCAGCATTAATTAAAATCACACAACAGTTAGCAGCTACACTGTTCACACCTCATTTGTATGTTTTACTCAGTGTAATGGAATCTCGAATCTATTTTCTTGAAAATTACAGAAGTGCGAAAAAGAGAGATTCTTGTTTCCAATTTAGAAGCATGAAAAAGCATTAGTGCGATAGCACTCAAGTCGACAGCACTGAAATTTATTGTTTAAATGAATGATTTTTCACCTGAATTTCGCCTCATTGGTCCTTATTCTTACGCAATTACTGGCTCTCGGAATGTGAAAACCTACACAAATATCGCTGTGACAAACCTCAGAATATGTCCCCAGATGCAACAAAATGGGGGTTTTGGGACCCTCAAATTAAAAATTTTCCTACCATGAGCTGAACCATGGCCGGCCCGTGGTAGCAACGACTCTTGGTTGCCCCATTATACGACCTCATTTTCCCCTAGCAGAAACACTGCAAGAAAAATTAGTGATGGTGTAAAATTGCGAAATTGACCCACCCTCATGGGCACCATCTTGGATTACGTCATATCTGGCCAGAAAGATTTCTTGTTAACATCTGAAAATCTGAGATGTCCAGGTACATGAAATGAAAGTGTCAATGACACTGTATCTTAACTTATCTGTATGTTTGATGAAAAGGATAATGTTCAATGTTTATGAAATGATTATGAAATAAGACAAGAATTGTGATAATTGAGAATATGTTAATTTCTGTTTCCTATGCTATGTTTTCAATAAGAATAATATGAGGTCTAGACTGTACTAAAAAACTGAGGCCTGGGTTAATGTGGCCCTCAGAGTTAATGTATGTCAACCAAAGTTACCAAGTTACATTAAAATTATTCCAAAATGAGTCATCCTACCAAGTTACAATGAAATCCCTTCATAAATATAACTCATAGACTTTGATAAAGAAATCTAGGGCATGTGACCAGGCAGCGGTAATGGCTGACCGATCGTGACCAGGCAGCGGTAATGGCTGACCGATCATGACCAAAAAAGGATAGTCTCATATAGACATCATACCAAGTTATCCTTCCAAGTTAAAATGAATTAGCTTCATAAATATGAACTATAGATGTAGTGAAAAAAAAGTTCTGTTCTTCAAAACAATTTTTACAAGTATCATCTGCTATTTGTGTTGGTAAAAGGTTCATCCACTGATCTCTATACAACTGGAGTACTGGAATGTCAGCGAAAAATGTTTCCACTAAAACTATACCACCTCCAAGATGGCGTCAAGTCAACGTAATAACACCACGACTCTGGAATGCACTGCCCCTGCATCTTCGGTCACAACCAAGTTTACTTGCTTTCAATAAACAGCTTAAAACTCATCTATTCAAATCATTTATTTCATAGCTTGTGTTCTACAAGCGTTTTAGAGCACCCTTGGTGGTTTCATGCTATATAAAATTAATTATTATTATTATTCTTATTATTAAGAATACTCTCTATTTTTGTTCTTTTCCAAGCAATTTGGGAAAGAAAAGTGGTGCAAAAGCACTATGAAAAAAAATAAGCCAAAACTGGGCAGGGTGCGAATGGCATACACCCAGTAGGGACACTCTTCTCTGCACCAATACCATGGCTTCCGGAATCAGTGTGCAGACGTATAACCAACGTGTCATTCTATTTGAACCAGCCTACATTGGAGTTATTTGACGAGCAGGGAGGAAGGATTCTTACCCAAATAAGAAGATGGGAGAGACTTTGTTAAACAACTGTGGTAGGTATAATAAGAAAGGAAATTTACTATAAAATTTATATTTCTTATCAACCTACTCATAATTGTTTACAACAGGCCGAATAGACAATAGGAAGCAGGAATCACATAACCATCCTCCACATAAACCGACTGCACTGGAACTGTGTGTAAAGTACCAAGATGACATATAACTTTAAAAAACTATAATTCTCTCTATCCCTTTATTTACATCCTTTCCATTCCTTCCATTACAATTCAACAGTCTGTTTACCAGACCTCACTCCAAACTCAAATACCTGAACAGTGCACCAATGACAACTCGTGAGTAGTATTCACACAAATCAATATCGAGAGTAATACCTTGACCGATACACTGGCCACTCACTAGATTAACCCTTTAACTAACTACTGAGGTAGAGAAGAGATCCCAAGGCGTGTAGAGCATCGCATCACAAACATTGATATAGAACAATGTGAGATGAGGTGTATGACCAAATGTGACACACAGACAGAAAGGACAGTAACAATACACAAGTATAGAAATGGTCCTGAAAGAATTTGAAAAGAGACCAATAACAGTCAATTGAATTCTATAAAAAGGATAGGAAAGGTAAAGCCACTGCAACAATGTGAAAGTTGACAGAAAAGGTTAGTGGCGAGGGTGGATGACAGCCTGAGCAGGAGAGGTCCCAGAGAAAAAAGGCTCACAGATTGCTCCTGCAACGGACGCAGATAAAAGGAGGAGAAAGTAGAAGCGACAACGCGACAGAGTTAGCATAAGCCCAGGAGTTAGACAAGGCACGCAGCTCATGGGCAGAAATGCAATTGGTAATACAATTGGCCCTTGCCAAACAAGTGGATGACACTCTAATAGCAAGACAAATCCATCTAGAGGTGGATTGAGGAGAAATCTTCTGTTGACCAGGAATCAGGGACAGAAAGAATTGCTTCCTGCCTTTTCTAATAAACTGTGTCCAGTTAAGGTAAATGCAAGTGGCATGAACCAGACAGAGCAAAGGGTGACTACCATCAACTGAAGGAAGAGCCCTGATTTATTTATTGGGTTTTTAACAACACTTTCGACAGCCAGGTCACCCCATGTAGGAAAGAGCCCTGATACAGATAGGATGCAGTGATGTTTCTGGTATTTGATTCTTGGCTAAAGAGGTGCAATCAGTGGTAAAAGTAACACTGTTGGCAGAACTCTTGAAAATAGCCGAAACACCCGAGAGACTGTGAAGCTTGCTAACTCTCCTGGCTGAGGCAAAAGCCATCAGAAAAGCCATCTTGTATGTGAGAAAATGCCCGGGATAAAAGTTCAAATGGTGCTCTCCCATCCCCCAACCCCACCACCACCCCAAGGAAAGCATCACCCAAGAAAGATTCCATCTGGGGGAAAGCTGCAAAACTCTAGGCCTTTTCAAAGAAAAGTGCTGAATGAGCTTAGAGAGGTCTCCGAAAGAATAGACCTGTACCCCTTGATGGTAAGAGGTTGGAGGCACTGAAAATCAAACAGATAGACCAGAAAGTTTCCAATCTGTGAAATCGAAGAATTGGCATAATCAACCGAGTGTTCATCACACCAACTAGTGCTGCAATGGTTAGCTGAAGAACCAATTTACAATGATGTGTACTTGATGTAACATGAAAGGGTTAAGGTGTTGGAATGTTCAATGAACAGTTATTTCGATGCTTGGGTTGTGAGGTCGTGGATAAATGTTTGTAACAAAATGCCAACAGTCGAGTGCACTGCAGGTTGTTTTCTGCGTGGGCAGCACTGAGCATGTGCCTGTCAGTGTAACATAATCTTCTGCAGACAAATTTGACATTCTTCTCTTTGATGAGGTGTTGTTAATTGCAGATTATAATGCTGAAAAAATCTCTCAGTGCGAGTAACGGAGCTTCCAAAATAAATTGACTGTTTGGTACTTTACTGACATGTTTCAGAAAAAACACTTTGAACTGATTGAACGGATTAAAAGTATGAATGTATGTCATAAAAAAACCTATTTTAAAATTTGTTTTCCAATGGTCAATGTCAGACAAGGGGCTCTCGGACAATGGGACATATAATAATTTCTTAACACATCAATTTTAGGACTCGCAACATATTCCCACCAGAATTCATTGCGAGGAATAGGTAAATGTAAATGTAAACGTGGAACTGTTTGTGACATTTGTCTTAGCAGAGAACAGAAAAAGATACTCAAAAAATTAGGAGTACATATTCACCCTATGATCACATCAAATTCATGCCACTCAAGGTAAGAGGCTCTTTGTTAATACAGTTAACTGTGCCTAACTACAATTTACAAACTGGTTGGAAAATCTGTACCTAATATCAAAGTCCCTCACCTCAAATGCACGCCCATGGGATCAAATAGTACACACAAACTTTGTTTCAAGTGCGTGGCATGCTGTGTGCCTGTGATTTTCAAATGGCAAGGCCTCATTTTGTGACCGAGCATATAAATTGTTAACGATTATTTGCACATCAGCGATTTCCATTAGCACTCAATGGTGTTCATTTGTTTATGTTTTGCGGAAATCAAGTGGCAGTGTTTTTAACTGTTTTCTCTCCATTCCTTACTGATTTTGCATTGCAGACAATGTAATAATACCAGTGGTTGAAATTAACGGATATCCGGTTGAAATCTGGTTATGCCCGACGGTTAGCCAGTTACAACAATGGGCCAACTGTTTCAGCACTAACACCAACAACAGAAGACCTTCCACTTAGCAGCATAGGCTAAACCAGTGGAGTGCAGCCTTGAAGAAGAAATGCACCCCACTGCTTGTGTTGAGAAACCTCTACAGAGGAGACAAGACCAGACAAAAGATATGCGTGAAGATAGAATGATGTCGGGTTGACGTGATACCTCCTCCGGTAACCTTGACAGAGAAGATCGTGATGTAGAGGGAGAAGTACTGGAACCACCACCAACAGAGGGTGGAACTGATTGATCCATACCCACAGAGGCGACAGAATGAATCAACAATGGCAGGTTCGTATTTTGGCTCAAACCGGAAAATCGGAACTGGAGGGAAGGCGTAGCTGACTAGTCCATTCCAAGCGAGTGAGAGAGCATCCACGGCAAAAGCCAGAGGATCTGAACACGCGGATGGTTCCAATGAGTCATGAACATATCGATGTGGAGATGACCCCAGAGACTGCAAAGTGACTGGAACTCTGCTATGTGAAGAATCTACACAGTGGAAATTACCCTGGCCCATCGGGGCAGGGAGTTGGCTAGGACATTCACTCGACTGGGAATGTGACGAACCACCACACTGGAGTTGATGTCCCGAGTAAGCAGTAGAAGATCCCGAGCCAGTTTGTACATGGGAACCAAGTGCATGCTGCCCTGGTTCCGAATGTAAGCTACCACTGTCAAACTGTCTGACAAGAGGAGGATCTGACAATTCGAGATGTGGGTGATCCACTGCTGGAAGAGAAGAGCAAGAAGCTCCTTCTGGTTAATGTGAAGAGCTACCTGATCCTGGTCCAAAACACCGTGAATGGAAAGACCTAGAAAATTGCACCCCATCTGAAATCAGTGGCGTCTGCCATCAGAACACGCTAGGAAGTGAGCAAATCCAATGGAATCCAATGGAACTCCCTGCGAAATCCACTGAATGAAGGTGATGACTGAGAGATGCAGGTAACTGAAGCACCAGTCCATCCAGAGGATCAACAGTCGGTCTCCAACCACTTAGCAAAAAGTGTTGGAGATGTCTGACATGTAGCGGACCTGAAGGAATGAGATCCATCCAGAACCGCAGAGACCGAGAAGCCAAAGAATATTCCAAGCTGTCACAGACATGGACTGGGTCAGAGACAGGCTTGGGGCGAATACTTTGTAAATGTATTCGAATACGGATATGAATACTTTGAAATTTCATGAATACAAATACGAATACAAATACACAAATTTTCAAATGTATTTGAATATGAATACAAATACATTACAATGTATTCATGAATACATTTTTGAATACTTGAATACTTTTTAAATTCGAAGTATTTATAGCAAGGCATTTAAGTTTTTTGTTTGTTGGGTTAAAAGTCATTTTTAAACTGATGGTCCTTTAGCTGAAGCTTTAATTGTGCTTACCATGCTTTGTTGGAAAACTAAAGTAATTACCTGACGGGAAATCCACTCTATGGGTGTCATAGTAATTAGACTACTCTTCATGGACAACACATCACAAAATGTGAGTGGATTACCTCTAAAAAATCACAGACTGGCGTTTCCTCCTGAACGTTAAGTATCAATTGCAATGACACCACATAAGAAGGACTGGTAAAGTTTTAGCCAATGCATTTCATGGTTAAACCTGGAGGTCTGTTCGCTGAAAGTTTGCTAACAGCAGTAGTATTTTCTTTATAATATTTACATGCTTTCACCGATTATAATTAGACATACTGAGCTGTACAAACGTGACCTTAAACAGGAATAAATAAATAAATGAATATGTGTTTTCACTGTGAAATAATGGATAAATAGAAAAACTTTAAATATATCCTAAAAATTTTAGAATATAATATCATTGAATAACTTAGTTGTGTCCAACAAGTCGCTGGACATTTCCCCATTGGACATTTCCCCATCCGGACATTACCCCATCCCATTTAGGCCGGACATTTCCCCATCTGACATTACCCCATCCTGCTTAATAGAAAAACGGACAGTTCCCCAAGCGGACTTTTCACCATCCATTTCTTAATTTTTTGTGGGTCCGTCTGTTTGAAATTTTCCTATTGATTTGTTGTGTATCATTCCCTTTTTATTAATTTGGGTAATGTTGTTTGAATTGTTTGATTAATGTGCTTTTATCACTATAATTGACGGGATTAAACCTAATCAGGATTTAACAGTATCTGCCCCTTTTTGTAAGCGTCTATATTGCGCATCCTTTGACCCAGCCAAATAGGATCATAATGCAGGCCTGCCCCTGAACCAGGGAAGTTTGGGTCTTCTTACTGGTGGTCCCCGAAAGGGGTCGTTGTTGTTTTCTTTCCAAAGACGTCCTATCACGAACCTGAGAACCGACTAAGATAGCCTGAGGCAGACTATACTTGCCAATGATGGCCCTCCATCGAAACCATCTCCAAAGTAGCAGACTATACTTGCCCAAAAAACTTTGTGAGAGGACCCAACCTCCCACACTGGTCCTCACCCAAGGGTTCAATCAACATCAGTCAACGAAGCCACACACCCGTGACACCTTAGCCAGAGACATCCACTACGAGTACCTGAACCTCTTCTTCCTTCAACATGCCTTGACATGAGACCAAATTGATAATAACAAGAGCGCACGTATCGCTGAAGCAATACAATGTCCCCTACCGGACTAATCAGCATTAATAATTATACAAATGTTATAACCTAGATGTGATCAGCTTGAATTCCATTGAAGCATTTCCAAAAAAAGTCCAGGAAACTGATATTTTGGCGCTTTTCCATATTTCCAAGGGCCATAACTCACACAAGAATAATGCAATCAGCATGAAACTCAAACTTGATCTGTAAGTCATCGTTCTCTAGTAGGTTACCAAGAATGAAATCATTCGGTTGAAGCATTTCCAAAAAAAGTCCAGAAAACTAATGTGTGACTGACAGACTGACTGACAGACTGACGGATAGACAGAGGGCAAATGAAACTTGATCTGTAAGTCATCGTTCTATAGTAGGTTACCAAAAATGTAATCATTCCGTTGAAGCGTTTCCAAAAAAAGTCTGGAAAACTAAAGTATGACTGACAGACTGACTGACAGACTGACGGTTGGATGGTCAGAGTGTAAATGAAACTTGATCTGTAAGTCATCGTTCTATAGTAGGTTACCAAAAATGTAATCATTCCGTTGAAGTGTTTCCAAAAAAAGTCCGGAAAACTAAAGTATGACCGACAGACTGACTGACAGACTGACGGTTGGATAGACAGAGTGCAAATGAAACTTGATCTGTAAGTCATCGTTCTATAGTAGGTTACCAAAAATGTAATCATTCCGTTGAAGCGTTTCCAAAAAAAGTCTGGAAAACTAAAGGATGACCAACAGACTGACTGACATACTGACGGTTGGATGGTCAGAGTGTAAATGAAACTTGATCTGTAAGTCATCGTTCTATAGTAGGTTACCAAAAATGAAATCATTCCGTTGAAGCGTTTCCAGAAAAAGTCCGAAAAAACTGATATTTTGGTGCTTTTCCATATTTCCAAGGGCCATAACTCACACAAGAATAAGGCAATCAGCATGAAACTCAAACTTGATCTGTAAGTCATTGTTCTATAGTAGTTTACCAAAAATGAAATCATTCCGTTGATGCGTTTCCAAAAAAACTCTGGAAAACTAAAGTGAGACTGACAGACTGATGGATGGACAGAGAGCAAACCTATAGTCCCCTCCGGCAATGCCGGTAGGGGACTAAAAAGTCACTAAGGGTCAAAAGGGGCTTGCCCCATAGTGACCCAGTGCGCCTTTCGGCGCGCAAAAACCATTCCATCCGTTGAAGTAAATGTCAATGAATGCATGTGTTTATCAAACAACTCAACAAGAAGCATCTGTAAGAGATTTATAAGCAAACATATTTATATACATATATACATACACTTGTAACCAGATAAGAATTCTTCTTTTTTATTATTGATGTTGTGTTTTCATTGTTGTGAAATTCAAATTGTGCTAAAATGTGCTAATGCCTATACCATATGCCGAGATGTTTTTTCGAGTTATAAAAGAATAAAAAATGAAAACTTTTTAAGAGTTACTTGTCACTCATTCACATGTGGAAGCTGTCAGCTACATTGGACATGGGGTAATGTCCAATGGGGAAATGTCCACCTCTGATGGGTAAATGTCCGCCCTCGATGAGGAAAGGTGTTAATACCCAATGGGGAAATGTCCACCTCCGATGGGGAAATGTCCGCCTCTGATGGGGGCATGCTGATGGGGCAATGTCCACCCTCGATGGGGAAATGTCCGGATGGGGAATTGTCCGATGGTGAAATGTCCGGATGGGGAAATATCCGGATGGGGAAATGTCTGATGGCGAAATGTCTGCACACCATCCAATAACACAAGTTTTTTTGTTTTATTTTTATTGTCCATGTTTTCAACAATTTAAAAAGCCATGGGGATATGTGGCCATTGTTACATAAATAGGTTGTATTGTGACAAGTTAATTGATAATTAAGTCTATTGTCTGCTTTCAGTGCATAAATTTCAGACAAGGAGTTTGGTGGTATATAAATAATATCAGGGATTATTAAGTCTTTAATATTGATATGAGGGGTGAATTTGTTGTCTGGAGTCCATGGGCTTGATCTGTGAAAACCTTTTATTCAGTATATGGTTCTTTCATTCCAAAATATAGAAAGTATTCAAAATGTATTCATCAGTACAGCTCTAATTTTAATGTATTTGAATACGAATACATGTATTCAGAACATTCAGTGAATACTGAATACATGTGAATACTTGATAAACTGTATTCGAATACGACTGAATACGAATACTGAATACGAATACCCCAACCCTGGTCAGAGACAGGGTGAAAGCTGAGAGAATCACTGCTCTCACCCAGGGAACCGCCATCATATTTAGATGAATAGAGAAGTCCATCCCCAGATGACAAAACGACTGAGAAGGAACCAGGTCCAAATTTTGCTCATTGACTCTGAACCCTAGCGATGAAAGCAGGTTCAACAGTGTGTTGACACTGGACTCCAGAAGAAGAGCAGCACTGAAGTGTCTCTTGAGGATGTCGTCCAGACAAGCCGAAGTGGTCACCATGGACTCTGTGTGATGGAAAGCTAGCACATGCGGCATCAGTCGGGTGAGGGCCCAAGGAGCCAGATTGAGGCCGAAAGGCATGGCCTTGAACTGGTAAACTTGTCCCCCGAAAAGCAAACCAGAGATACTTTTGCGATGTACAATGAATTAGCATGTGAAAGTAAGTATCCCGCAGATCAATGCTGGAAACAAAGTCTCCCCAGTGAATGGAGCAGCGATCAGACCTGAAAGTCTCCATGCTGAACTGGGGAACAATGATAGACTTGTTCAGGATACTCTGATCAATAACTTGTGGGAATAAAATCCTGCAGAATGAATGTTCTTGACTTCGATCACCCCCTTTGATAGGAGATTGTGAAATATCTGAAGGAACTGAGGTTGGAAGCGGCAACAGTGACAGAGAAGGGTGCCTCTGGAAGGAAATCCTCAAACTGGACTGAGCAACGTCTAACGCCCACGGGTCAGATGTGATCTTGACCCAACGGTCTGCAAACCTCGCATATCCTTCCTCCAACCTGAGACAAATAGAGGTGAGGACCTTCATTTCGAGCCTCGGTGAGGCCCGCAAGAGGAGAAACAACCTCCACTGTTAGTGAGAAGGGTCTTGAGATCTCCCTCTGTTCTGACAATGCTTACCTTTACCATGCGAGTAAGAGGAAGTAGCAGAGGCAGGAGAACAAGCTCTTGGTCTCGCAGCGGACAAATTAAAGCAGAAGGGCATTTGTCAGGCTTGAAGTGGCCAGGACCTCCAACAGAAGGTGGATCAGCTGGTGTAGCAACAGCTGATCCTTAGTATGATGCAGAACGTCATCCCGGACTGTTCCCATGGAATCATGGAACAGACGAGGACCCACCCAAAGAAGTGGATCGAAGAGAAGCATGCTGCACCTCAGGAAGGGACCTGCTAGTGTTGAGTACAGCAACCCGGCGAACCAGTTCCAGATTGGCTGTGTTACAGGCATGTGTGTGAGTAAGGTGCATGAGAGCCTTAGAAAGAACATGCAAGGGAGCTTTACGTCAACAAACTTATCTGGAGGCAGATAAGCTGCTAAGGCAGAGAAATCATGATCCGAGAGAGAAGCCCAACAGGGACTCCAAAGTTGCCATAGGAACAACAGAATACTTGGGCTTGGACAGCCCGAGGGAGGAGTCCTGATCTAAAACCGTAAAAAAATCTGGTAGACTGACAGACTAGCAGAATCATAAGCATGATAACACATAGGGGGCACAAAGGTATCTGCCCTAGTGAAGAACGACATCTTCATAGCCTTGGAACTGAACTTAGAGTCCATGGCCGCAGAAGCCTTGATCACTTGCATCCACTGGTGCAGTCAAAGGACCCCAGAAGCAGGTTGCTCCACAGGCTGTAGGCATGCAAATGACAAATGTGGCTTGGCTGAAACCTCTGGCTGGTCTAATGGTTTAAGCTCCAGAAGGAACTCAAAGACAATGTCATGAGCCGCCCTAAAGTCAGAAGACTGAAGGTTCTAGACGTCGGGTGTGTCAGACCCAGATCCTGAGTCGGAAGACTCATAGCCCATCTTGGGCATACCAGCCCAAGCCTCCCATAGTGTAGGAACACCGGGTTGATTTGAAAATGGCCTGCTTCCAATCCCAGGAGGCAGCGCCACAGAGGGCACCTGGAAACCACTAGTAGCCTTACTGTAGGCAACAGGAAGGCTCTTGGCAAGAACCTGAGGGAGCAAGGAGCAGGCCTCACAAAGCTCACTACTGACGTTGGAAGGACCAGGCAAAATGGTTTCATGTCTGATTCATTTCACCAACGAAGGGTCACGATCCTCCAAAAACCTGATGTCAAATGACGGGTGGCAGTTGGAGCATCGGAAGGTAGATGCTGATAGGGGTATGAAATACCCCAAGGATTGAAAGTGTGGGAACTCTGGAGAGTCGCCGTGGACCTCTGAGGGACAGAACTTCCTGGATGCACAGATTGTGACAGTCCTGCTAAACTGTCCGAATGGGCAGACAGTGTGGCCGGAAGCACAACAGAGTCCATGGTAGCCCTACCATGAACATCTGGATCCATAGAAAGGTCTGCTTGGTCTGACGGCCGAGAGATTGAAGCATTAGGACTGGCTGGAAACCCTTTCCAACTTCACCAAGTTGAAGTCAGGGAAGGTTGAAGCCAATACCCCATGTCAAAAGGAGCAGAATCCCCTGCCAGCACCTGCAGGACTAAGCCGACACCAGCTGAAACAGGGGCTGTAGAAGACATTCCTGACTGAGATGCAGCAGGCGTGGATACATTGGAAGCTGCTGACAATGGTAGAAAAGTGAAGGGAGCAACCAAGCTCGGCTCCAAAGGAGGAGTCACAACCAGAATGACAGCCTCAGATGTCGATTGGAGGGGGACATCAGTCCCGGCACCAGGCATCTCTTTGCCAAGAACAACAACAGCTACGGCGGTATCCACCACCATAAAAGACTGTGAATCCCCCATGGAGGGGGTAGAATTCTCTCAACAGTCTTTGTTCGGGAGGCCTCAAATGACTCTGTTCCCCTTTCCCACGGGTGCAGAAGGAATGCCCATGAGCATGTACACATGATTGACCGACATCCAAAAGACCAGAAACCACACAGCCCACAGGGTCTTTCAGCAGAACACCCACTGCAAATGGAGAATGAAGCATGGTAGTTGTCCACATGGGCAACAAACACTGCCCGCGGGGCACAGTCAGAGGCATCTAGTGAGAGCAATGTAGGTGCAAAGGTGAGCCAAAAGAAAAATATTATACAAAACGACACCCCCAGCTACAAGAGGAAGGTGGTGGGAAACAGCAAAAAGGGGTAAAATTGACAGAAATTTGACCCTCAACAGAGGGGAGAAATGCTTCCACATCAGCCCACCTGACACCTAAATGACACAAATGAACCCCAAAGGGTTAACATAAATGAAAGACCGAACAGCATGGTGTGTGAAAAAACATGTGTGAAATCAGTACAGAGAATTATATATATGAAAAGATGGTGAATAATTGAGAGAGAATAATAAAAAATTCAGCCCTGAATGTCTGGATGTGAAGCAGCAGCTTATGAGACCACAACACAGAAGGCAATCATTGGCAATAATGAGTCAAAGGTATCAATGTTACGAGAGCAATCACAAAATGCATCTTGATAAGATGGCAGAAGAAAAAGAATGACATGCTGATTAAACGTTTGCACACTGGTTCTGGAAGCCGTGGTATTGGTACAGAGAAGAGTGTCCCCTACTGGTGTGAGCCGGTCACACTTGGCCCAGTTTTGGCTTATTTTTTTTTATAGTGTTTTTGCACCATTTTTTCTTTCCCAAACTGCTTGGGAAAGAACAACAACAGAGAGTATACTGCCGAGGGACTTTCACTGTAGTGCAAGCCTGTTGTAAATAAGTGTGAGTAGGTTGATAAGAAATGTGTGTGTAGAAAGCTGGGGATCAAGAGAGAATCAACTGGCAGTGATGTTTGTTTGATTGTTTGTTTTGGTTTAACGACACATTCAACTGCCAAGGTCATATTGTGTCAGACAGTTTCACGGATGGAAGAAACCTGAGTACCTGTAGAGAACCCCTGAGTATTGGCAAGCAACTTACAGACTATCCAACCTATTAAGCTGGAACAAACACAGTTAGCAGTGGTTGATGGGAAGTGCACCATCGACCAAATTAATCCTCAAACTGAACACAATATTTATTTATTTATTGGTGTTTAAGGTCACATACTTATGCTCAATGGCTAATGATGACCTTGACAGTTTTACGGGTGGAGGAAGCCAGAGTACCCGGAGAGAACCACCGAGCAACGACAAGCAGCTGCCAGCTCTCCAACATCGTAACTCCGCACTGCTGCACAGGCAGGGTTAGATTGGTTGAAGACATGCGCACCATCGATGTGCAGGATGCCTTAGTACACGGCGTCATCATGCCCCCATGTGGATAATCGGGGTTAAGTGTCTTGCCCAAGGACACAACGTGGGAGTCCGAATCGATCACTCAGATAGTCACCCATCCGAGGACTAACCGGGCTCAACGTTGCTTAACTTTGGTGATCTGATGAGAACCGGTCACCGCAATGCCACCGCATCCCCAACTGAACACAATGAACAGTTTTCTAAACAATAGAAACACATGTTGCTGTCCTCAGATATATTAATTACTTAATTACTGTTGACCTACTGGACTAAATGAGCCGATGGCGTGAAGTATCAACTAATTTAATGATGGCCTTTGTAAAGTTGAAGATTTACATATAATGTTCCATAACAGAAGCTTGATAATCAATGAATGACAATTAATGCGACTTAAGAAGTCATCATTTAATGTGGTTGTCAAAATACTGACCTGCCACCTCAGCCTGTATCTGTAAATCATGTTGAAAAATCAGCCCTTCTGAACTTATAGTTGTCACCACTTTAATTGACAGGTGATAATTTCATTCTACAGCAAGTAATACAAGAAGGACATCAACGCCCTAGCTCACCAACATTCCTCTTTGATAGTAACTTTGGCAAACACAAGAACTGTATCAAACAGGCTCATAACATGCGACAAAGCTTACCTAAACACAACCTCGTAAAAGTAAAACACAGAAACTGACATAAACACTAAGTGAAACATGAAACTCTGAGCGAAACAGAAAACTAAACGCAAATAAAAATGTCAAGAAAAATGTTTAAAATGCAGGGTATGAGGGGTTAATCATAGAACAATGATACTGAGGAACATGTATGATGAATATAAGTGCCATGGGAAGAGAAGGAACACAGCAGCTGACCTAAACACTAAGTTAAACATGAAATTCTGAGCTAAACAGAAAACTAAACGCAACTAAAAATGTCAAGAAAAATGTTTAAAATGCAGGGTATGAGGGGTTAATCATGGAACAATGATACTGAGGAACATGTATGATGAATATAAGTGCCATTGGAAGAGAAAGAGCACAGCAGCTGACCTAAACACTTAGTTAAACATGAAATTCTGAGCTAAACAGAAAACTAAATGCAACTAAAAATGTCAAGAAAAATGGTTAAAATGTTGGGTATGAGGGGTTAAATCATGGTAAAATGATAATAATCATCATATAGAAGCATTATAAAAGCCATGATATGGAAATAGGGCGAATAAGTGACCTAAACAGAAACTTTAACATTATTGGACACGTACGCTGACGCCGACGCCGACCGATCGAGCCATGCCATAAGCTCACACAACTAAAGTTGGTGAGCTAAAAATGGTTCATTTGTTTGTTTTACCACCAACAGTTGTCATTACTTCTGTGGCAACATTTTTTAATTTCACAAGCTAAGATCTTTTGGAGCCAAATTTTTAGCCAGACAGAGATGTTTTAGTGCCAAATCAAAATCTGTAGTGCAATGAGGTAAATTTGCACCCAGCAAAATCCAAGGTTGCAAGACGACGGTATACTAGAAACAATCGATAATTTTTGTTTCTCCCCTCCCATGATTGAGGCGATGGAGGCACTTTTCGATATGTGACCAATGAGTGTTCCAGGAATACAGTTGTGTAGATATCAGTGAGTTAAGCATTTTTAAGCATGCATACATTTGCACAAAGTCTATTATATGGACCTCTCTGCTTTCAATTTTAATGAAGAACTTATTTACGTATTTAATCGCTGATTGAAGATGTTGAAGTATAAGTAAAATCCACAAGCTCTGTTTCGAATCAAGATTGAATTGGTTAAATTCTTAATTGCATCATAGGTAATTTTTCCAGAAATCAGATTGCAGAGGTTTAATTCTTAAGCCACTGGGTATTTTCAAAATATTTTTCATCAAATCCAGTCATGGCTGCTGTGAAGCAGCCATGACTAGATATGATGAAAAAATCATACAAATTCAACTTAAGAAATCATTGGTAAAAAGGTACATTCAATTTACAGAGGAAAATTTTGTTTAAATGTGTCAAAAATATACTAATTTCAGTGACAAAAGATTTTGTAATCCTTGGCAGGAATATCTGCCAGGAGCATGTAAGGTGTTAGCCCATTTGAAATTGATTTCTAAGGTTTTGCAGAGCTCTAAATGTTATCATCACATTACAACTCTATTGTAGTGTACATGACATCCTCCACCCATGGGGGCAAAGTGGCACAGTGTACCAAGCTGTACTACATGGCAATGATTCTCTCCCAATGCTAATTATGCTTGTGCAGAGTTAGTATGTTGGGGAGTCTGACAGTTGCTTTCTGCAACTCAGTGGTTCTCTCCAGGTACTTCGGCTTCCTCCACCCGTGAAACCTGTCTGACACAAGGTGACCCTGGCTGTCGAAAGTGTCCATCCACAGTAAAAAAAAAACTTCCTCTATCTGCTTCTACATAGATTTATCACATAATCACCATAAAAGAGCTCATTACAGAAAATATCATTCACAACACGCCTAATATAGGAATGATGTCGTTGTGAGTGAATTAGTTTCGGAAGTAGAACTGAATTAATTTTCTCTTATTTTTCATTAACTGTCTAACTAATATAAATAGCAGACATTTGCAGAAAACATTTACTGAATAACTATTTTCATTTTTTTATCTCAAAAGCATAGCTTCTGACCCTTCTCATTGGAATGAATTTGATGAGCTCATTCCAGTGAGGGGTCATAAGCTATGTTTTTGAGGCAAAAATTGAAAGAAAAAGCTAAAAAGTTAATTTACATGTGATAAAAAGAATCTCAAATTCACGATTTGACATGAAATTTCTTAACCTTGCTCACTAAAATTGATCCAAGCATCAGTAAACCTCGGCTTGGTACAGAAATTTTATATGAAATCGTGACTCATTAGAGATCCTCTATATATACATACCATAATTCCTTCCAACAACTGTACACATCATCAAACACCCAACAATGATATACAGGAAAGACAGCCATGATCCAAAAAGAAGAGCATACAGAATGTTGAATGGTCTGACAGTGGATACTGAAAAATAACATCAAGAATTTGTAGTGAACTAGAACAACTGTAACCCAAATTCTCCTCTTTTGTGATATCATTAGTTAGCCCTTATTTCTTCTTGTGTGAATGTGTTCCTACCTAAAAACAGATTATGAATATTGAAAAAAAAATATACCTTTGGCCACAAAGTTGATCTTCTGTTTCTCAGGCCATATTTTTGTAAAATTTCATGTTGACGGTTGTTTTTATATTTTATATTTTATTTTTGTAATTATTTCTTTGCCTCAAAAGTTCATGTTCTTGGTTTGTTTTATGTTTCAGACCTCATAATCTATATGTCCCTTGAGTGTAAGAAGACATTGCAATGCTTTATTTTTCTTTAGGTCTGCATTGGTTATAACAAGAGGGATGTTACATCCCAACGCTCACCTACATTTGCGCTTGATAATGTCGTTCCAATGTAACATGCCTAATATTTAGTTAATATAAATCATTAACTAGGCATCAAATGATTAATGTGGTTTATGTGATGGCTTTGGAAACTCTATATTTCTGCATTTATTATATATCAATTCAACATAGAATCATTGGATATATAGACAATAAACATATAGTGTGTTTTTATATCTGTGTTATACAACAAGTTGAAATATGGTTTCTTTTTTTGAGGCTTCGCCGAGAAAAAATAAACCATATTTCAACGAGTTGTATAACACAGATATAAAAACACACTATATGTTTATTGTTTTTATCTGATAACAAACAGACACCCGTCTCGTGCGTCTACCCGACTTATATATGCTTCCCACGGGCCTCCAAAGAAAACCAGTCTACGAGACAAAAGAAATAGGACAAGATGCATAGAGTTGTGTCCCTTACATTACAAAATCGATGACGGCGATTGTAAAGTGCGATTGCACTTCTTGCATCATGTAACTGCACTGGAACAAAATAAATTTCACCTATTTTATTAACAGTAACAAAACGGTGTTTCAGTAGAGTTATTCTTTTTTTGACATAGTTCCAGTTTTCTTCCGTGTTTTATGCTGTAGCCCCAATATAACAAATAATTTTGCGTTTGTTTACAATTTTTACGAAGTGTTTTTTCTTCAGGTAGAGCAGACAAACTTTTAATTAGCGCAGTTCCGCGAGTACTTTTGATCGAGGCCGTGACTATAAATAGTTCGCAGGCGCCGCATACTAATTACTATTAACATTCAAGTAATTTCTACAATGTTTTGAAGCAAAATTTTAGGTTGCCTTTATTGAAGCAAAATAAATAAGAAATGACACCATCAGAGGATTTTGACAAAGTGCAATAAGCGTACAATTAAAACCTGCCCTGTGATATAACGATGTTTCATGAATGAATGAATGAAAATGGAATTGAAAGAGGTCAGAGGTCGTTCGCATAAATTATAATTATATACAACACCCGTTGTATATACTTCAAGTATATACAACGGTTGTTATACTCTATGGTTATCAGATAAAAGAGCATTTTTTTCTTTTAGAAATGTTTATGATTAAGAATATGAATCGTGAGGCCAGATATTAAATCATAAATAAGAATTAGGAAAGGCTTTCATAAATCACTGAAATTGTAATTGAAGTACATTCATTGGTTAAAGAGGAGTTGCGGTAAAACATTCGTTCAAGAAAGTGACTATAAGTCCCAACAAAAATACATCACATCAACAACTAAAATAAGCCTTAATGTTACTAGTAACAAGTATGAGAAAGTATTAAATAAAAAAAAAAGTTAAAAAAAATTTTTTTTAAAGAAAGTGAATGTAAGTCCCAAAAATCCCCCTCAAATTCCTCAAATATGCATATAATAAGGGCGCAACGTTACCACAATGTAGTTCAGTAACCCATGCATACAATATCAATTGCCTGGAAAGACACATAGAAACAGAACTCACCTTAACACCTCACCTTAACACAAACTTTTAGAACTTAAAATTGAGTAAGTCAGAGAAAACATGAACATTGTGACTGAAAAAAAGAAAAGAAATCAGTTAAATTTCTGCATACAGTAGGGTTAATACCTACAGTTGTTATTGAAATGAGAAAATAAACAGTAATGAGAGGTGAAGACACCACAATCTGCACAAAAGCTGACTTTAACACAAATTCTTACAACACCTAAACGCTAATTCTTATAACAAGTTTTGGCAGAAAATCAGCCTCAAATTCCTCAAATATGCATGTAATGAGGGTTAAATATTACTGCAAAGGAGTTCAGTAACCCATGTGTAGAATATTAATCGCCTGGTAAGACACATAGAAACACAACTCACTTAAACACAAAGTTTACAAAGTTTTACAACTTAAAATTTACTAAGTCAGAGAAAAACATGAAAATTTTGACTAAAAAAAAGAAAATTTCTGTTAAATTTCTGCATACAGTAGGGTTAATACCTACAGTTGTTATTGAAATATGAAAATCAACAGTAATGAGAAGTTAAAGCAGCACAATCTGCACAAAAGCTGACTTTAACACAAATTCTTACAACACCTAAACGCAAATTCTTACAACAACTTTTGGCAGAAAATTTTAGGTGAAATTTGGAAAAAAGTGTTAGTATCAGGGTTAAATACTGTTCTGATAGTCCCCTACAACCTACATATGCAATATCAAAGGCCTGAGCCCACTGATGTTTGAGAAATTAACCTTAACATTAAATCTTACAATATTGGACACGCCGGACGCCGACGCTCGAGGTTATGACAATACCTCACCACATCTTACAGATGTAGGTGAGCTAAAAATATAGCATGCAGCAACCAAGAGCATCATGCGGGAGGGCCTGAGAAACAGACTTTTGAATTTTTTAGGCCTTATCCTAAACTACCAATATCTGGCCATACTTTGGGGTGTTGTAAATAAAAAGTTAAAAAAGTATTTAAATGGGTAGAAAACATGAAGTTGTCCAAAACCATCCCTATTGCGGTAAGCTATTTTTTCAAAATATGAACAGAATCCCCAAGTGGCTCACCGATTTTCATTCAATGAACTCAAGAGGTGTGCATTTATTTATTTATTGGGGCTTAAGATCACATACTTATGCACAATGGCTAATGGTGAACGTGACAGTTTTACAGGTGGAGGAAGCCAGAGTACCCGGAGAGAACCACCGAGCATCGACGAGCAACCTCAACATTCTAACTCTGTTCAAGCTCTGCTCAAGCAGGGTTACAGCAGTTGAAGACATGTGCACCATTGACATGCAGTATACCTTAGCACATGGCATCATCATCATGCCCCCATGTGGGCAACTAGGATAAAGTACCTTGCCCAAGGATACAACGTGGGTCGTCCTGGATGGGGATTAAACTCGGGACCTCTAGCATAGAAGTCCAACAGTCTACCACTGAGCCACCGCGTTCCCAGGTGTGCATTTAAAGCCGTTAGATATAATACTTCTGCAGAAATGGCTTCTTTTACTTTTATTTTTGTCCATTTTGACACAAAACTGTAAACAGTTGGACATATCACTGGACAATAGTAAACATTGAACATTCCAAACAAGGCCTCCAAAAAGTAAATAAATAATTTGGAATGAGTTTTTCACACAAAAAAGAGAATTACGAAGCTCTTAATTGAAAATAGAACATGTTTTCATTTTGGGAATTCATTTTATAAAAAATTCCACAATCCAGTAGAAGTATTTTCATTAGTTCCTTAATCCTGCGACCAAAGTAACCAACAGACCCTGTGCATTTTTACAGCCTTAATGAGTGTACATATTCATGTTGTGGCAATTATCAATTTTTATAACCAGAAAGTGACTAACCCTGTGCAATGCACAGGGTTAGTCACACTTTCTGGTTATAAACAATTTTCATTATAAACTGAGTAACTAACCCTGTTCACTGTATAGCCTAAGTGTAAATCTCATCCATATCAAATTTTTCCCAAGACAAGGCCAAAACCAGCAAGTAATATTTTCAAAAAGCATTCAAATTGACAGCTTATGACAAATCAATGGAATGGATGGTGGAAAGATTTTTTTTAGTGAATTTCAAAAATGAAAACATTCTATTTTCAATTAATAGTTTGTTGTTCAATAACTGTGTTTATGTGCAAAAATTACAGTGTGATTTCCTTGATTTTGACCAAGACAACCTCAACTGTAACAATTAACCAACAAGACAACAATCATTTAAGTCAAAATCATCATACACTAGTTGAATGTAAGGGACTCTCATCTTTCCGATATTGGGAGGTTCATACATCAAAGGTCACTGACTCCTTTCTTGCCTTTTACCTATTTGTATATAGAGTTAAAACTAGAAGTCCTGTCATGAAATGTGCACAAATAGAACGTGGAGCTGCACGTTAATCTACGTGTTATTACCATAGTAAGGCTATCAAATTCTGTACATATGGCCTGTGCACAAGCAATGTTTCAGCCAATGGACCTCTGGGTAACCTGGAGGTCCATTTGCAGAAACATTGCCTATGTTTGCTATGAGTAACCAGGAGAACCTGCCGTGCTTTGGATGTCATTCGATATGGCAATTGCACGCAATTCGTACCTAGCCTAGATAAGCACACAGTTCATGACAGGACTTCTAGTTTTAACTGTATGTACCTCTGCAAAATTTGTCAACAAATAACAAAATTTTCAAATGAAAATTCTCTTTGTAATGCAAAAGATGAAATGAACAAAGTATAATTGTCATGTTCAGGGAAAAAATAGTTTAAATAACATTATTTGTCACTTTGTGAACTTTTGTTGAGCAGTCTCTCTTCCTTGAGTCTCTTGTGTAAATGATGCAGTCATCGTGGGAAAAGTTAGAAAAATATATCCTCTCTGAAGCACTCAACAAACTCTGACAAAAAAATCCTGTATAACACGTACATTGAACATGGAGCTAGACATTAGTAAGATCCACTTGCATACCAAATATGATGTCATTCCACCATGTATTTAAAAAATTATTGAGTTTGATGGTAAAAATGAAATAAATTCCAAGTCTATAAAGGGCAATGACTCTGACACAAATACTCTGAATAACACCTGAATTGAACATTGGGCTAGACATTAATAAGATACACTTGCAGGGAATGGGAAGATTTGGCCTCGGGAAAATTTGGCATAGTCTTTTTTGTCCTCAGGAAGATTCGGCCCCGGTATTTGATGTCTTAATTAATGTTATCTGGCAGTGGTTTATGGCTTTCACTTTTATTATCTTATCAAAACATCAGTTACATAAGCAATAAGGATTTTGAGATCGTCTGTTCTAGCCCACTCACCATCTCTTACAATTCTTCAAAATTTCCCATTCGATTAGCACTGAGCAAAATGGAGATGATTGGAAATCTTGGGGATGCCAAGGGCAAAAAAGGAGTAAAATGAAAGGAGGAAAATCCTCTTTTCTACAATTCTCCCAAAATATCTCATTAGAATAACACTGCAAAAAAGGCGAAAAAGGGAAAAAATCATTTTCGCAAATGTTTGAGGTGAGCAATTTCATCCTTTTTACAAATAACAATGGGAAATTTGTATTGAAAAATGTTAGTTTTTTTAGATCGTCTGTACTAGTCCACATCGAGTTTAATTTTTTTTTAATTTTCTAAAATAAATCCCCATTGGATTAACCTTAGCCGAAATACCAGCTCAGGCAAAGATTGACTTAGGTCTTTTTTTAGCTGTGCATGAAAATGTTTCAAGCTATATTCCCATTATGTGCTAGAAATGCATTGCTTGCTGTGCTAGAAACCCCAATTATACTCTATTTCTATGTTTGTTATCTCACCTTCTATGTGATTATTCGTACGGACACTGTGATCATATACCCACCCCTCTTCATCATCAACGAAAACTGTTGGCATGTGAGAAATGGTAAATGAGGCCCAGAAGAATTGGGGCAAATCCTCTTCTTCATGGCATCAAATTATTGTTTTTGAGTTATTCCAGTGTATTGGCATAACAAAAAAACATTTTTCAACACGAAAATTACATACAAAATATTTAGCATTAACAATAAAACATATTACAAAAAAAAAAAAAAAATAAAAAGTATAAAAAACAGCAAATTTTAACAGAAAAAAATGCTCTGTTGTGAGAAGATTCAGCCCTCTAAATGTGCTGAAAGTGAGAAGATACAGCCTTTTTGGGGGATGAATCTTCTCGGCTGAATCTTCCTGAGGCCGAATCTTCCCATACACCACTTGCATACCAAAAATGGTGTCATTCCACTAAGTATTTTAAAAGTTACTGAGTTGGTCCATAAAGGACAATAACTCAGACACAAATACTCTGAATAATGCCAGCATTGAACATTGGGCTAGACATTAATAAGATACAATTGCATACCAAAAATGGTGTCATCCCACCAAGTATTTTAAAAGCTATTGAGTTGGTCCATAAAGGACAATAACTCTGACACAAATACTCTGAATTAACACACCAGCATTGAACACTGGGCTAGACATTAATAAGATACACTCATACACCAAAAATGGTGTCATTCCACCAAGTATTTTAAAGTTATTGAGTTGGTCATCAACGTTGGTAGTTATAGAGATGCTTCTTCAGCTAAAACTAACAAAATCTGTATTTTAAAAAAAATATCAAACTGGTGAAACATAGTATTTGACCATTCATTGAAACAAGTCCATTCCAACAATATTCACTATGATTTGAAAAAAACAAAAATTCACTGAAAGCAATGTTGTGTGGGTTTAATGCATGTATATACTGCTGCAATTTGATAGCTGGGTTGCAAACAGGGTTGATGAAAAAAGGTACACTTGTGTATTTCCCATTGAGATATTTTTACAAGGTGTGTAGTTAAAGGTACATCTATCACTGTTTGTGGCTTCATGATCTTGGCTTAGACAATTTGTTAAATGAAAGAAGCAAAGAGTTTAAAGAAACTTTGTTCAACCATTTATCTAATAAATCATCTGCATCCACCTTCATTATTTACAAACTGAGCAGTTGAAAACAAGAGCAATCCAAAGCGTGGCATATGCCCCCAAGCAGTGTCATAAAAGGGAAGGTAAGTCTCTTGTGGGTATAACCAAAATCAAAAGGAAGCTTCCTCTAGACACCAATAATGCATAACCAAAAAAATGAAATTGATTTGAGTCAGTATTCAATACGTATTGGGCAGAAACCAAATTCAAGATGGCCACCATAATGAACTGGCCACTGGTAGCCATCTTGGTTCAGCTGACTGGTCAGAAATTGAAAGGAAGCTTCCTCTAGACACCAACAATGCATACTTAAAAAATAATAAAAGTGCCAATGACACTGTAGCTTAACTTGTGTGTTGTGTTTGATGAAAAGGATAATGTTCAATGTTTGTGAAAGGATTATGAAATAAGACAAGAATTGTGATAATTGGGAATATGTTCATTTCTGTTCCCTGTATGCTATGTTTATGATAAAAATAATATGAGGTGTACACTATACTAAAGAGCTGAGGGGTGGGTTAATATGACCTCACAGTTAATGTATGTGGCCCTCACAGTTAACGTATATCAACAAAAGTTACCAAGTTACAGTGAAATTATTCCAAAACGAGTCATCCTATCAAGTTACATTAAAATCCCTTCATAAATATTAAAATTTTTTAGTAAATTTTGTTTTTTAACATACCTACCACAATTGTTTACAATTGGCTGTAACATAAGTGCAAGCCCTACTTCAGAACTAACTCAAGCTTTTAGAATCTTTTCCAAATGAGTTGGAAAAGTACTAGAGTGCAAAAGCACGAAAAAGATCGAAAAAAGGGTTGAGCGAGACCAGCGCTTGAAATTACAGGTACTTTCTCTGCACACCTCTTGCGTTTACCGAGCGCATGCGCAACAACCGTGAAGTCAATTCCGTATTTCCGCCAACGAGAAGTTTGTGATTTAGCGGGGAGGCATCGATATCAAAGATATCCCCAAGGAGGGTGGGCCTCCAGTAAACAATTGTGGTAGGTATGTTAAGAAACAAAATTTACTAAAAAATTTTAATTTCTTTTCAACCTACTCACAATTGTTTACAATTGGCTGAATAAACAATAGGAGGAGGTGAATCACATAACCAATACCAACAAGAGTAACAGAATGAAAGCAAGGATGGCAGAGAACAATAACGAAAACCTGTAATGAAGATAGAGAGAAGGCACCTGAAAAGAACAAGGCTGAGTGAAGCACAACCTCGATAAAAACAATTTTAATGAGGGTGCACAACAGCCTGAGCAGCAACGAGAGGGCCTAAAGAATAAAGGTCCTCAGATTGCTGCTGAAGGTGGCGGAGATAAAAGGAGGAGAAGGTAGAAGCATTCCTCCAGTAAGCCGCATTCATAACATCCCAGAGCGAAACAGAATTGGAGAACGCCCAGGATGCAGAAATGGCATGAACCTCATGAGCATTAAGCCGGTTCGAAACAAGATCCGACGCAGACAAGCGAGAATAAACCAGCTTGATTGCAAGACAGATCCACCTGGAAATAGAATGGGAAGAGATAGACTGCCTCTTAGGAATGAGAGATAGAAAGAATCTCTTCCGACCCCTCCTAATGAACTGAGTGCGAGTAATGTAAGTCTTGATCGCACGAACAGGACAAAGAAGAGGCCTCCGGCCATCTACAGCAGGGAGAGCCCGAATGCAGATTGGAGGAGGTACCGAATCAGGAAGTTGATTCTCAGCCAGAAAAGAGCAATCAGTAGTGAAGGTGACACTGTTAGCCTCATTTCGGAAGAAGGCAGAATCAACAGATAGTGCATGAAGCTCACTGACTCGACGAGCAGAAGCAAACGCTAGAAGAAAAGCCGTCTTATAGGTGAGAAAACGCATGTCGGTCTCAGATAAAGGCTCGAATGGCACCCCCTCCAAACAGTGCAACACCCATGCCAAGATCCACTTGGGTGTAAGGCGCAAAACTCGAGGGCTCTTCAAAGAAAAGTGCCAAATGAGTTTGGAGAGAAAAAGATTACGACCGATGCACCGCTTTCCCACATAAGAGAAAGTATCAGACAGCATAGACTGATAGCCCTTAATCGTAATAGGCTGGAGGCCCTTGGAGTCAAAAAGAAAAACCAGAAAATCCGCAATTTGAGCGATTGACGGATCACGGTAATTCACATTGTGATCTGCACACCAGCGGCAGAAAACATTCCACTTGGCCGCATAAGTCATACCAGTGGAATGTCGCCGCAATGCAGAAATGCACTCCACTGATCGTCTCGAAAAACCTCTATGTCGGAGACTGGACCTGATAAAAGACAGGCGTGAAGGGACAGGCTCGCCAGGTTGTTGTGATACTTCCTGGGACGACCCTGTGAAAGAAGATCGCAACGGAGAGGTAGACGAATCGGTCGATCGGCCAATAGAGGCCGCAGCAGATTGATCCACACCCTCTGTGGAGACAGGGGTGTGATCAGAATGATCCTGCAACTGCAAGCACGAATCTTCGCTAATACTTGAGGAAGAATCGGTGCAGGAGGAAAGGCATAGCCGATCCAACCTGTCCAGTCCAGAGACAGAGCGTCTACTGCAAATGGCAGAGGATCTGGACAAGGGGAGACAAAGGACTCTACCTGATGATTCCAGCGAGTAGCGAAAAGGTCGACCTGAGGACGGCCCCACTGCTCGCAAATCGCCTGAAACACTGACCGATGTAGCATCCATTTGGTTGGAAGGACACTGTCGCGTCGGGACAGGGAGTCTGCTAGGACGTTGAGACGCCCGGGAATGTGTCGAATGGACACCCGAGCGTTCACATCCCGCGCCAACAGAAGAAGATCCCGAGACAGCCGATACATGGGAATCGAATATGTGCCTCCTTGATTCCGTATGTAGGCCACTACTGTCGAATTGTCCGAAAGAAGTAGGACAATATGGTCCGACAGATGAGGGATCCAAAGCCGAAAACTCAACAGAAGAGCAAGGAGCTCCTTCTGGTTGATATGAAGGCCCACCTGCTCGCTGTCCCACTCTCCGTGAGTAGACAGACCGAGAGGATCCAATGTCGCACCCCAGCCCCGAACGCTGGCATCCGCAGTAAGGATGCGGTCGGTCAAAGGAAGATCCAACGGAACACCCTGTGTCAGCCAGGGAATATCTGCCCAAGGGTGGAGGTGACAAAGCAGAGACCGAGGAATAGTGAGTTCCAGGTCCAGCTGATCTACATTCGGATGCCAATGATCCAACAGGAAGTGTTGGAGAGGTCGGACAAACAAGCGACCGAGCGGAATGAGATCTGTCACCGAACCGCAAAGGCCCAGCATCCGAAGGAAAGTCCTGGCCGAGACCGAGGAAGATTGAAGCAGGTTCCGAGTCAAGGCGGAAAGAATCGTCTCCCGAGCCTGGGGGACCGACACTACATTGTGAAGAGTGTCGAAATCCATCCCCAAATGACAGAATCGCTGAGAAGGAAGAAGATCCGACTTCTCGCGATTGACTCTGAAACCCAGCGACGCTAGCAGGCAAAGAAACTGCCGGACATCGAACTCCAGAACAGCAGCATCGTGGTGCCGTTGGAGGATGTCATCTAGGTAGGCTGACGAAGTCACTGCCGACTGAGTGCGGTGGAAAGCAAGCACATGTGACATCAGTCGGGTGAAGGCCCAAGGAGCCAGGTTCAAACCGAATGGGAGAGCTCTGAATTGAAAAACTCGATCCCGAAACGAGAACCGAAGGTATTTCCGTGATGCCATATGAATGGGTACATGGAAGTAGGCATCCTTCAGGTCGATACTGGCCACAAAATCGCCCTGATGAACTGAACGTCGAACCGACCGGAAAGTCTCCATACTGAAACGAGCAGTTATTATGTACTCGTTCAGGGTACTCAGATCGATGACAGGACGATATTGGCCGTTTTTCTTCGGCACCAAGAAAAGTCTCGAGTAAAACCCCGGTGAAAGGGTGTTCCTGACCACCTTGATCGCCCCTTTGGAGAGGAGATTGTCGATCTCCTGCACCAGAAGGTCCCGATGCAGAGAATCGAAAGGGACCTGAGTCGGAAGGGGCACCCGAGATAAACTGGGGTGCCGATGGAAGGACAGTCGCAGACCGGATTGAATGACGTCGAGGACCCAAGAGTCCGACGTTATCTCTGTCCAACGGTCGTAAAACAGCGACAGCCTTCCCCCGACTGGAGGCGAAACGAGGTGAGAACCTTCACTTGCGGCCTCGACGAGGCCCCCGAGAGGAGAAACCACCTCGGGAAGTGACAGAGTCCTGAGACTTTCCAGCCTGAGGCTGCCAGTGAGCTTGGCCACGTCGGCACTTCTTATGTGCAGAAGCAGCAGACGGAGCCGACGAGGCAGACGCAGCAGCACGCTTGGCGGGCCTGGAACGACCCCCACCCGCAGCAGCAGGTTGGTCAAGCTGTCGCAGCAAAAGCTGGTCCTTCGAATGACGAAGAACTTCACCACGAACAGCTTCCACGGAACCATGGAACAACTGAGGTCCCACCAAAGAGGCAGACCTCAGAACAGCACGTTGCTCAGAAGGAAGGGATGGTAAAGAATCTAACACCGCATCCCGGCGTGCCAGCTTCAAATTAGCCGTGTTACAGGCGTGAGCGTGTGTCAAGTTCATAAGAGCCTGTGACAAAACGTGAAAAGGCGCCTGAGCGTCATCAAACTCCTCTGGTGAAAAATATTCAGCCAGAGCAGCGACGAAATGGTCCGCGAGAGATAACATACCCAGCATCTCTCGGGACAGGCCCACCATAGACTCAACTACCAACATCGGGAGAACTGCCGACTTAGGCTTAGTCAACCTGAGGGAAGAAGAATCCTCATCCACAGTAGTCATCCCTTGGAAGACTGGTGGAGAGACGGAATCGTAAACACGAAACCGCGATGGAGGCAGAAAGGCATCATCTCTAGAAAAGAAGGAACCCTTGAGGGCCTTAGAACGCATTTTGGAGTCTAAGCCCTGGAAAGACTCAACAACCTGAGCCGATTGCAGAGGACGCAAAGCCCCGGAGCTAGAAGGCTCAACAGGGTTACGGCGCTCCACAGTGGACCGCGGCCGGACGGTCACAGAAGGCTGGTCGGAAGGTTGAACGTCCGGCAATAAGCCAAAGACGAAATCCAAAGCCTGCCCCAAGACTGACGAGGGGGGGGCCCATCACCTTCAAGATACTCATCATCCTCCATAGCAGAGGAGACGTAGCCCAACTCGGGCTGACCAGCAGAAACCTCCTGTGAATACTGTATCCAAGGGGCCAGGCGAGACATCTCGGCGACCGACCAAAGGAGGTTGTGCCTCAGGAGGCACAGGGAGGCCAACTTGAGGGTTGCCAGAAAGCAACCGGGTGAGCGCCAAAATGGCCTGACGCAGGTCACCCTGAGAATCCATCGCAGCAGTATCGCCCGACAGAGTGTCCTCCCAATGGACCCTTCTGGTAGAAGAACCCAAATCCTCAGAAGAGACCGACGTCGAACGTCGATCGGCAGACAGAATAGGGATACGGTGAGAAGACACCGGAGGATAGTCCCAATTGTGACGCCCAGGGGCCATCACTGACCTCTGCGAAACAGAAGGTCCTGCCTGCAAATCCTCTAAAGAGACCGACGGCGCACGTCGATCGGTAGCTGGACCTAGGACACGGTGAGAAGACACCGGAGGATTGTCCCAAGAATGACAGGAACTGTCATTGGCCCCAACTGCCTATCCTCTGAGACCGACGGCAAGCATCGATCGACACCCAGACTCGGAACACAGTGAGGAATCACCGGAGGAAGGTTCCGAGAGTGACAGCTAACAGGGGCTGTCACTGACCGCTGCCGAACAGTAGGCCCTGGATGCCAACGTCCCAACACCATCCCGCTAGGCGACACACTAGCAGGGGAAGGTGGAACAATAAACGATTCACTCGAGGGATGAGGAATCGCTGCTGAAGCGACCGGCCGGCTCAACCGACTAGGAGCAAACCTAGCCAGATGAGACGGAGCAGACAGCAAACCCGCACAGCCCCGCCGTGGGGCTGGGGGAGGCTGAGAACACAAAGACACACCAGCAGATACAGCCTCAGTCACCCGAGACTGTAGTCCATCCCCAGAGGAGATGGAAGAGCCACCATCAGACAGAATAGGATCTGGAGTAACAACTTCCTCAACAACAGTCGACGGTGTAGGAGGCAGATCGGAGAGGGTCACCGAGCTGACCTCGGAAAAGCTCTCAACGAAAACCGACGCCTCAATAGTGACATCAGAAGACAAAGAGACCATGGTCTCCTCGTCAGGTATCACTGAACTAACACCGTCAACAGTTGCAGAGGAACCTGCCACAGAAGACAGATCAGAATCCTGTGTGACAGAGTCACCACGTGCAACAGCAGAAATGTCTGCTACGGCACGGCTACCCTTACCCCGAGTACGAGGGGTTCTAGCTCTGGACAGAACCACCTTGTTAACAGAAGCTCAGAATTTAGAGGACCAAACCCCACAAATACCACATGATTGGGCCTGAGTGCAATTGTTGCAAGTGACACATGTGGAATGAGAGTCATCCACATGCTTCACTTGCAAGCAAGAGGTACAAGGAATAGTCTTTGGCATTATATCAAAGTAATCAAGCTTCCCGCCAACGGAAAACAACACGAAGGTCGTGTTCACACGTGGGGGAAAAACAAGATAAAGTGTGAAGAAACAAGCAATAATAATACAAATTAACATTAATTAACAATAATTTGGTAGCTTGACAAAAGGATACAATCCACTTGCACACTAAGAATGTAGAATAAGTTGTTCACAAAGAATAAACAGCAAATTAGCACGAGTCACAAAAAGTTTCGACCATGTACAATGGCGGAAATAAAAGGAATTGACGTCACGGTTGTTGCGCATGCGCTCGGTAAACGCAAGAGGTGTGCAGAGAGAGTACCTGTAATTTCGAGCGCTGGTCTCGCTCGATCCTTTTTTCGATCTTTTTCGTGCTTTTGCACTCTAGTACTTTTACAACTCGTTTGGAAAAGATTCTAAAAGCTTGAGTTAGTTCCGAAGAAGGGCTTGCACTTATGTTACAGCCAATTGTAAACAATTGTGAGTAGGTTGAAAAGAAATGGCCTGTAGACTGTGCTAAAGGTTTTCGGGCTTTGGGCCCCTGTAACCGTCAGTTTCCCAATTGCGTCCAAAGGGGACATTCTCATCTAGACATTATATGAAGTCAACCTACCAAGTTACAATGAAATCCCTTCATAAATATGACCTGTAGACTGTGCTCAATGTTTTTGGGCTTTGGGCTCTGGCAGCCATCATGGTTGAATGATTGCAACCAAAAGGGGACATTCTCATCTGAGCATCATCTGGAGTAATCCTACAAAGTTACAATGAAATCCCTTCATAATTATGACCTGTAGACTGTGCTCAACATTTTTGGGCTTCGGGCTCCTGAAGCCATCGCATTTGACCAATCACGACCAAAAGGGGATGTCATCATCTAGGCATTATATGGAGTCAAACTTACGGGTTACAATGAAGTCCTTCCACAAATATGACCAATAGGCTATGCTCAAGGTTTTGGGCTCGGGCAGCCATCAAGGCTGAATGATCGCGACCAAAAGGGGACGTTCTCATCCAGACATTATTTAGAGTCATCCTACCAAGGTACAATGAAATCCCTTCATAAATATCACCTGTAGACTGTGCTAAAGGTTTGCAGGCTTTGGGCCCATGTAGCCATCACAGTTACCTATTGGTGTCCAAAAGGGTCTGTTCTCATCTAGACATTATATGAAGTCAACCTACCAAGTTACAGTGAAATCCCTTCATAAATATGACCTGAAGACTGTGCTAAAGGTTTCTGGGCTTTAAACTCGGGCAGCCATCATGGTTGAATGATCGCAACCAAAAGGGGATATTCTCATCTGGACATCGTCTGGAGTGATCCTACGAAGTTACAATGAAATCCCTTCATAAATATGACCTGTAGATTGTGCTCAAGATTTTCGGGCTTCAGGCACCTGTAGCAATCACAGCTGACAAACCACGACCAAAAGGGGATGTCATCATCTAGGCATATATGGAGTCAACCTAACAAGTTACAATGAAATCCTTCCATAAATACGACCTACAGACATGCTAAAGGTTTTTGGGCTCGGGCAGCCATCAGGGCTGAATGATCGAGACCAAAAGGGGACGCTCTCATCTAGACATTATTTGGAGTCATCCTACCAAGCTACAATGAAATCCCTTCATAATTATGACCTGTAGACTGTTCTAAAGGTTTTCGGGCTTTGGGCCCCTGTAGCCATCACAGTTGCCCAATCTTTCCAAAAGGGGACGTTCTCATCTAGACATTATATGAAGTCATCCTACCAAGTTACAATGAAATCCCTTCATAAATATGACCTGTAGACTGTGCTAAATGTTTTCGGGTTCGGGCAGCCATCATGGTTGAATGATCGCAACCAAAGGGGAGAATCTCATCTGGGCATCATCTGGAGTGATCCTGCAAAGTTACAATGAAATCCCTTCATAAATATGACCTGTAGACTGTGCTCAAGGTTTTCGGGCACCTGTAGCCATTACAGTTGACCAATCAAGACCAAAAGGGAATGTCATCATCTAGGCATTATATGGAGTCAATCTAATAGATTACAATGAAATCCTTCCATAAATATGACCTTTTTCCTATGCTAAAGGTTTTTGGGCTTGGGCACCCATCAAGGCTGAATGATCGTGATCAAAATGGGACGTTCTCATCTAGACATTATTTGGAGTCATCCTACCAAGTTACAATGAAATCCCTTCATAAATATGACCTGTAGACTGTGCTAAAGGTTTTCGGGCTTCGGGCACCTTTAGCTGTCACAGTCGCCCAATCATGTCCAAAAGGGGACGTTCTCATCTAGACATTATATGAAGTCAACCTACCGAGTTACAATGAAATCCCTTCATAAATATGACCTGTAGACTGTGCTAAAGGTTTTCGGGCTTCGGGCTCGGGCAGCCATCATGGTTGAATGATCGCAACCAAAGGGGACAATCTCATCCCGTGAATCATCTGGAGTGATCCTCCGAAGTTACAATGAAATCCCTTCATAAATATGACCTGTAGACTGTGCTCAAGGTTTTCAAGCTTCGGGCACTTGTAGCCATCACAGCTGACCAATCACGACCAACAGGGGATGTCATCATCTAGGCATTATATGGAGTCAACCTAACAGGTTACAATGAAATCCTTCCATAAATATAACCTTTTGCCTATGCTAAAGGTTTTTGGGCTCGGGCACCCATCAAGGCTGAATGATCGCGATCAAAATGGGACGTTCTCATCTAGACATTATTTGGAGTCATCCTACCAAGTTATAATGAAATCCCTTCATAAATATGACCTCTAGACTGTGCTAAAGGTTTTCGGGCTTCGGGCCCCTGTAGCCGTCACAATTGCCCAATCACGTCCAAAAGGGGACTTTCTCATCTAGACATTATATGAAATCAACCCACCAAGTTACAATGAAATTCTTAAAAAAATATGCCCTGTAGACTGTGCTAACGGTTTTCGGGTTTTGGGCTCAGGCAGTCGTCACGGTTGGCAGATCATGCCCAAATGGGGAAATTCTCATCTAGACATCATAAGGAGTCATCCTACCAAGTTACAATAAAATCCCTCCACGTTAAACATGACCTGCAGACTGTGCTAAAAGTTTTTGGGTTTCGGGCTTGGGCAGCCATCACGGTTGATAGATCATGCCCAAAAGGGGACGTTCTCATCTAGGCATTATACAGAGGCATCCTACCAAGTTACAATGAAATCCCTTCATAAATACGACCTGTAGACTGTGCTAATGGTTTTCGGGCTCGGGCAGCCATACCGGTTGCCCGATCGCGACTAAAAGAGGACGTTCTCATCTAGACATGACCCCAAACCTGCATATGAAATTTTGTGACAATCAGACAAGAACTGCGGGGTGTAGCCCGTGCTAAAGGAAAATGTGAACAGACTCACAGACTCACAGACTAACAGACTAACAGACTAACAGACTCACAGACTAACAGACTTCCGCACACGTGATGGCAATAGCTTATCTTGACTATGTCAAGTTAAGCTAATGAAAGTGTCAATGACACTGCAGCTCAACTTGACAAACTTGAACTTGGTAAGTTATAAATGAGATGGCAAAATTGAAGATCATTGGGACCAATGTCAGTTTTTTTGCCAGTGGCAACATTTTTGGACAGAAACCGAAGAAAATCGATAGCTCCCATCTAGAGGCCTCCCCAAACAAGCATGCCAGGTTTCAAAGCAATCCGATCATAAATGTGCCCTGTTGGGTGTACAAAAGGGAAATATTGTGGTCTGACTAAACTAAATTCTAAGAATGTTGGCCGTGGAAACATTTTTTGACGGAAATGGAAGAAAATTGATAGCTCCCATCTAGAGGTCACCGTAAATAAACATACCAGGTTTCAAAGCAATCTAATCATAAATGAGCCCTGTAGGGTCAGCCAAAGGGAAATATTGTGGTCTGACTAAACTAAGTTCTAAGAATGTTGGCTGCGGCAACATTTTTTGATGGAAATTGAAGAAAATCGATAGCTCCCATCTAGAGGTCACCCCAAACAAGCATGAAAGGTTTCAAAGCAATCCGATCATAAATGTGCCCTGTAGGGTGTGTCAAAGGGAAATATCAAGTCTTCTGACTAAACCAAGTTCTAAGAACGTTGGCCGCGGCAACATTTTTTGCCGGAAATTGAAGAAAATCGATAGCTCCCATCTAGAGGTCACCCTAAATAAGCATACCAGGTTTCAAAGCAATCAAATCATAAATGTGCCCTGCAGGGTGTGCCAAAGGGAAATATTATGGTTTGACTAAACTAAGTTCTAAGAACGTTGGCCGCGGCAACATTTTTTGACAGAAATTGAAGAAAATCGATAGCTCCCATCTAGAGGTCACCCCAAACAAGCATGCCAGGTTTCAAAGCAATCCGATCATAAATGTACCCTGTAGGGTGTGCCAAAGGGAAATATTGAGTCTTCTGACTAAACTAAGTTCTAAGAACGTTGGCCGCGGCAACATTTTTTGACAGAAATTGAAGAAAATCGATAGCTCCCATCTAGAGGTCTCCCCAAACAAGCATACCAGATTTCAAAGCAATCTGATCATAAATGTACCCTGTAGGGTGTGCCAAAGGGAAATATTGAGGTCTGACTAAACTAAGTTCTACGAACGTTGGCCGTGGCAACATTTTTTGCCGGAAATTGAAGAAAATCGATAGCTCCCATCTAGAGGTCACCCTAAATAAGCGCATCAGGTTTCAAAGCAATCAAATCATAAATGTGCCCTGTAGGGTGTGCCAAAGGGAAATATTGTGGTTTGACTAAACTAAGTTCTAAGAACGTTGGCAGCGGCAACATTTTTTGACGGAAATTGAAGAAAATCGATAGCTCCCATCTAGAGGTCACCCCAAACAAGCATAAGAAGTTTCAAACTAATCTGATCATAAATGCGACCTGTGAGGTGTGCCAAAGGAAATTGTGGACGTACGTACTAACGTACTAACATACTAATGTACTAACGTACGTACGTACATACGTACGTACGTACGTACGTACGTACGTATGTACGTATGTACGTACGTACGTACGCCGACGGACGAGAAGTGATGGCAATAGCTCAGCTTGACTTTGTCAAGTTGAGCTAAAAATGATTCGAGTCAGCATTCATTAGTTATCGGATGGAAACCAAATTCAATATGGCTGCAATGGCAGCCATATTGAATTGGCTGGCTGGACCAAAATCGACAGGAAGCATTGTCTGGTCATCCACAAGTAACCCCCAAAATAATGATTTGACCAAATAAGCATTTTTTTTACTTATTTGATGGAAACCAAAAGTTAATGGACGGACGCCAGATGCTGGACAGCGGATGGACATGGTGAAAACAAAATGCACACTGAAGAATCTCTCGGGGGCATAAAAAACATTTTTTCAAAACACATCTCATTGAGTTCATTCCAATGATGGGTCATATGATATAGTTTTGTTTAAATTTTTTGAAAAATTTGAAAAAAAATTAATTTGAATAACAAACTTTTATATCGTCTGCATTGGGTAAAGGGTTAATCCATAACCCTTAACTCTTTGAACACTGATGGCATCTTCCATGTAAGTTCAATGGAAGGAATTGGAGGAATCCATATTCATTATTTGGGGTAACACCAATAAATATTTTCAACGTGCAACCTTAGGGCTGCACGTTGAAAATATTGATTGGTCCACACCACACCTTTAGCTTGTAGCCATTCTACTTAATGACATTATGACATAGCTTGTGACACGGCCGGAAAAACGGCCTCTGGGGTTCAAAGGGTTAAGGGCCTAATTCTGACTTTTATAACTTCTTAATGCAAAGGAACAGGTGCCCAAAGAGGGATTGTTTGGACAACTCAAAACTTGTTTTCTAAGTACCTTGTCAGTTGTTTATATTTTTCTTGGAGAAGTGTCTTTCCAAAATGTTCACATATAATACCAAGTTAACATACATGTACAGTGCAGTCACCATGGACTGGTCATAATCCGTGCATGGGCAGTGATGTCCACTCATGCATTTACCAGGCAATAAAAGTCATCATCAGAAAAATTTTAATTAATGAAGCACCAGGTTGTACCCGCTGATTCATTAATTAAATATTTGTGCTGATTGCTCCTATAATTAGTGCTTGGAATCTAATATTATTGCATCCGTGGAAATATTGCCCACCTGAGGAATGTGACCGGTCCTTGGTGGCTGTACTGTATCTACAAAGCATTTTTCCCAAACCTGGGAGTTCAGAATTCTAAAATGTTGTATCTCAAAATTCCTGTCTTGTAAATGGAGGCGATCAGATTGTTTGTGCAAGTTGGAAAAGAAACAGGCGGGAAGCCATGACAAGCAAATCCTAAATTGATTGACAAAGGTTATACGATGAACGACATGATAAACTCAAAATTGTCATATAATTTTTCTAATGATAAGTTAACTTTCAAAATGTCAAATCACCATAAAAAACAAGAGGCCCCAGGGGGCCTGAGGGCGCTCACCTGACATGGTAGCCTAAATATCAACCCAGAGAATTGATTTCCACAAGTTGCATCTGCTCCTCCTAATAAAAGCTGAAACCAAATATCCAAATATTCTGACCAGTGGATCTAAAAAAAGATTTTTAAAGAATATTCCTCATATTGAACTAAGTCATAATTCAGGCTCCCACAGGGAGCCCATATACGAACCCAGGGACTTGGCTTTAACAAACCTGAAACTCACACCCCTAAGGATTCTGCACACCAATTATCAAAACATTCCGACTGCTGGATCTGAAGAAGAAGATTTTTAAAGAAAATTCCTCATTTTGAACCAAGTTACAATTCAAGCTCCCACAATCAGCCCAAATATGGACCTAGGGACATGGCTTGAACAAACTTGAATCTTACCCCCCTAAGGATGCTGCATAAAAAATATCAAAAGCATTCATCTGCTGGATCTGAAGATTTTTAAAGAAAATTCCTCATTTTGAACTAAGCTGTCATTCAGGCTCCCGTAGTGAGCCCAAATATGAACCAAGGGACTTGGCTTGAACAAACTTGAATCTCAGCCCCCTAAGGTTGCTCCATGCCAAATATCAAAACATTCCAACTGCTGAATCTGAAGAAGAAGATTTTTAAAGAAAAATTCCTCATATTGACTACGTTATAATTTGGGCTCCCATAGGGAGCCCAAATATAGTCCCATGGACTTGGCTTTAACACACTTGAATCCCCCCCCCCCCCCCCAAGGATGCTACTCACCACATATCAAACCATTCCGACTGCTGGATCTGAAGAAGAAGATTTTTTAAGAAAATTCCTCATTTCGAACAAAGTTACAATTCAAGCTCCCACAGTGAGCCCAAATATGGACCTAGGGACATGGCTTGAACAAACTTGCATCTCACCCCCCTAAGGATGCTGCATACCAAATATCACAAGATTCTGCCTGCTGGATCTTGAGAAGAAGATTTGCCTGAAATTCAATAAGTTCAAATTTGGGCTCCTATACTGAGCCCAAATATAAACCCAGGGGGTCGATTTGAACAAAATTGAATCAGATCCACCCCACAATGTTGCATACCAAATATCACAAGATTCTGCCTGCTGGATCTGGAGAAGATTTTTGAAGAAATTTGCCTGAAATGCACTAAGTTTGAATTTGGGCTTCTATAGTGAGCCCAAATATGAATCCAGGTGGCCGATTTGAACAAATTGGAATCAGATCCACCCCACAATGTTGCAAACCAAATATCAAAAGATTCTGCCTGCAGGATCTGGAGAAGAAGATTTTTGAAGAAATTTGCCTGAAATGCACTAAGTTCGAATTCGAGCTTCTATAGTGAGCCCAAATATGAATCTAGGGAGCCGAGTTGAACAAAATAGAATCAGATCCACCCCACAATGTTGCATACCAAATATCAAAAGATTCTGCCTGCTGGATCTGGAGAAGAAGATTTTTTAAGAAATTTGCCTGAAAAGCACTAAGTTCAAATTTGGGCTCCTATACTGAGCCCAAATATAAACCCAGGGAGCCGATTTGAACAAACTTGAATCAGATCCACCCCACAATGTTGCATACCCAATATCAAAAGATTCGGCCTGCTGGATCTTGAGAAGAAGACTTTCAAAGAAATTTGCCTGAAATGCACTAAGTTCAAATTTGAGCTCCTATACTGAGCCCAAATATAAACCCAAGGGGCCGATTTGAACAAACTTGAATCAGATCCACCCCACAATGTTGTATACCAAATATCAAAAGATTCTGCCTGCTGGATGTGGAGAAGAAGATTTTCAAAGAAATTTGCCTGAAATGCAGTAAGTTCAAATTTGGGCTCCTATACTGAGCCCAAATATAAACCCAGGGGGCCGATTTGAACAAACTTGAATCAGATCCACCCCACAATGTTGCATGCCAAATATCAAAAGATTCTGCCTGCTGGATCTGGAGAAAAAGGTTTTTTAAGAAATTTGTCTGAAATGCACTAAGTTCGAAATCGGGCTCCTATACTGAGCCCAAATATGAACCCAGGGGGCCGATTTGAACAAACTTGAATCAGATCCACCCTACAATGTTGCATACCAAATATCAAAAGATTCTGCCTGCTGGATCTGGAGAAGAAGATTTTTTAATGTTTTTCCCATTGCCTACAGTGTTAAAAAGTGCTGACTCAGCACTTTTTCAAAGTCCCGAAACTGTACCCTACGATAAAACCAATGGCAATTTTTTTTTACCAATTCTTTCTGTTGGTCCTAAGGAAGCTTCACACCAAATAAAAATTCTCGGTGCCAAGCAGTTTTGGAGATATGGGCGTTTTAATTTTTTTCTATTTTTAGCTCCTGCGGTTCCCATGGGGCTACGGGAAAAAAAAAATCAGCATAAATTAGGTACTTATGACCCAATAAGCCCTCACATAAAATTTGGTTCAAATCAGCCTCTCGGTTTGGAAAATAGAAATTTTGGGCGGGGCAAAAAATTTTGCCCCTCCCATAACGACGCCAAATATAGCCCCACAAACTTCTCTTGAACAAATCTGAGTCTACACCTCAAAAGGAAGCTGCACACCAAATATCAAGTCTCTGCTACTGCTGGTTCATGAGAAGAAGATTTTTTAAGATTTCAGCACACTTTTTGGGTGTGGCCCTACCCACGGGCGAGGCAACTTGATTTGAACAAAATCAAATTGTGATGTCATAACAAACTATTATCTCAAATATCAATTAAATTGGTTCAGTGGTTTGGGAGGAGAAGACGCAAACACCATGTTCATGGACGACGGACGACGGATGACGGACGGTGAGTGATCACTATAGCTCTCCTGACTGAAAGTCAGGTGAGCTAAAAAGATCAAAAAGTAATTTTTCTCATAGAATTATTTATTTATTGGTGTTTAAGGTCATATACTTATGCACAATGGCTAATCATGACAGTGACAGTTTTACAGGTGGAGGAAGCCAGAGTACCCGGAGTATTATTCCCTGCAGTTTAGTCAATATTTGAAGTTCAGTCACTGTGACCATGACATTGATTGGCATCAATTGGTTTCGACCAATTGAATGCCATAAAAATTAAAAAGCAAATTAGGGTTGGTACCACACCACCTAACAGTGATGTCGCCTTGACAACAAAGGAAATGCAACAATTATCCAGTTGAAAAGTGCTTTTAGTTCAATTTTCATGTAGACTGGATGTTATATGGCAGGTGTGGGATAAATACAGAACTGCACATATGTTTGAATGGGTTAAGAATTATCACACTTGATTGCTTTGGCACAGGATATCACTTAAGCCTTAGGCTCTTGTGATATCCTGGACCAAAGCAATCTCGTGTGATAATTCTTAACCCATTCAAACGTATGTGCGGTTCTCTATATTTATCTCTCCTGAGAAGTTAGAAAATTTGAAATTCATTTTAACAGCCCACTGAAAATATGTCAATCAGCTACACACTTTATCACTTTATAATTTACATCACAAATTCAAAGCAGGAAAGCATGTGCATTTTAAGATATTTTCTCTTTTCAAAAATGACATCAATTCCAAGAATTAGACAAACTATCTCATATGACGATTCTAAAATTGTTCCAAGTAACAAGAAAACTAGCATTTTGTGCAAAGCAATACCAACATAAAATACTACAAGTTAGCTCAAACCAAACAAAATACTATTATCTTAGGCCATCTTCAATGACCAGGACAACTTCAATGACCAGGACAACTTTACGTTACTTTCAAACACCAACACCAACATGTATAGTACAGCCTATAACTAAGTTTTCCATTAAACAATATTCTTTTGTTAATAATGCCATATTTGCACCTCATTATGGCGATATTCCTATAGTATTAGTCATCAATGGTCTCTGATCTTTTACTTGTTCCCTGTTTATTCATTTATTGGGGTTTAAGGACCCTTTCAACAGCCACAGCCATCTCATGTCGGACAGTTCTATGGGTGGAGGAAGCTGGAGTACCCAGAGAGAACCACGGAGTAGTGACAAGCAACTGTCAGACTCTCCAACTCTACACAAACAGGGTTAGCAATGGCTGAAGACAAGGTGCACCATCGACATGCAGCATGCCTTACTACACTGGGCCCCCATGTGGGCAATCAGGATTAAGTGCCTTGCCCAAGGACACAATGCAGTTACCGATGGTTGGGATTGAACCATGGGCCTTTTGGTTTGAAGTCCAATGCTGTCATCACTGAGCCACGGCACACACTTGGATCCAGTATAAATAGCTTTAGAAAACCATGACACTAAGAAGAATGTCACTTAAAAACTGTAAAGGATTGTGATGAAAGTTCAAAATCACAATATTCATTATATATTTATTGGTGTTTAAGGTCACATACTTATGCACAATGGCTAATCGTGACCGGACAGTTTTACAGGTAGAGGAAGCCGGAGTACCTGGAGAGAACCACCGAGCATCGACGAGCAACTGTCAGGTCCTCAACATTCTCTGTTCAAGCTCCACTCAAGCAGGGTTACAGTGGTTGAAGACATGTGCACCATCGACGTGCAGTACGCCTTAGTACATGACATCATAGTGCCCCCATGTAGGCAACCAGGATAAAGTGCCTTGCCCAAGGACACAACACAGGTCGTCCCAGATGGGGATCGAACTTGGAACCTCTAGCATAGAAGTCCTACAGTCTACCACTCAGCCACCGCGCTCCCCAAAATCACAATAAAAAATTATTTTGAGAGACAGGTGGGGAAAGATACCTAGGGTGGGGGATATGGAGGAACATACTCTATGGTATCCCCCAGGGGGGTACCCATTGATATCCCCCTATCTCCCTGTGGGAGAAGATACCAAGAGGGTGAAGTAACTGTACGACGCTGGGAAAACTTAGAATTCCAGTCACCACCAGTGGAATATCAGATTCTACTGGCAGAAAATTTAATAATCTAAGTCAGTACCTACTAAGTCAGTATTTTAATCCCAGTTTCTAACAGTGGATATTGGAATTCTACTCTCTTCTGAAAAAAAGTGGAATCATTTATTTCAGAAAAAAATAAGGTAGGGAGAAAATGGAAAATATGATGAAAACAAAAAATAATTGTTCACAAAAAAATTCTATATTCTCTTGCTATCCATATGAGAAAAATAATGCACAGAAATATTTTCCAGATATTGTTTAGTTTCTTCCTGAGTTTAGTTGAAATATGATGACAAGAAATTCTATGTCCAACATGGTGATTATTCTCATTCATGAGATTACCACCAAAACACTATATATTAAATTGGGAAGGTTCTACCATTAGTATCTGAGAATCTACTAGTAGAATACTAGTAGAATACGAATTTCAACTTATAACGGTACAATCTCAAATTCTACTAGATTCCAGTTTCTTCCAAGACATACAAATGCACTTTAAGACTGCAGTGAACCTTAAGGTTTCAAGTCAAACTTAATGTTTACAAGAAACAGCACATCATTAACATACATACTCTAGATAGTTAGACTTTATATGATTGAAAATTACCTATGACTTTGTTGAACTTTTTGTTTGATAAAGCCGTTATAGTGGTTTCTAGCACATTCAGTAAAGACATGGTAGTAGCTTCCAACACCCATGAGTAAAGGAATGATAGTGCCTTCTGGAACTAAAGCAGAAGTAAAGCAACAATATTGGTAACTAGCACTACTCTGTAAAGACACAGTAGTGGCTTCTAGAATTTTTCAATAAACACATAATACGGACATCTAGCATTCTTCAGTAAAGACAGGACTGTAGGTTCGGTTCTTTTAATAAAGGCATGTGTTTCTAACCACAACTGTAAAAGCATGATAGCAGCTTCTAGCATTTTCAGAAAAACCATGATAGTGGTTCGCTTACTGATGCCTTATAAGGTTACAAATACACTATAGTCTATAATAAGGTGGGAAGCTGATGGGACAACCACTGACCTAATAATGTCATATTTTTGCAATAATGTTACCACAATGTGACAGTTTATAGAAGAAAGACTTGGCTAAACACTTGTACAACGGGATGTAAAGAACTATTAAACCAGTCTTGCACCATGTAGATATATATAATTATTTGAAAAAATTTAAGGGAAACATTTCTATGAATTACTTTTGTTGGTGAGGAGAGTAACAGCTTATAAGGTGTAAAAATTGTTTATGGTTATTACTTAGTTTCATATTGGGTGATATCAGCCCAAGGAAACTTCATATCAGCCTGAGACCGATGACTGATGTGAAGTTACCAAGGGGGCTGAATCGCTGATATCTCGGCTGATATGAAACTAACCAAGTAATAACCTCTTCAGGCCTGAAAATAAGCAGCCTGATATTTGCAGAATGAGGTCCCCAGAGGGTGAATTTGATGATGTTACACCATACAGTGAGCCAATTTATCCTCTGGAAACCTCTTTCTGGTTAGTTTTGAGACCCTGATTGAGATTGAGGTTCACAGAGGGTAAATGTAGTGATGCTACCCTGCTGTGCAGGGTAGCATCACTAAATTCACCCTCTGGGGACCTCATTTTGCAAATGACAGTCTGCTCATTTTCTGGCTTGAACCTCTTTATTTATTAAATCAAATCAAATAATTACAAAATGTTCTCAGATCTGTTACAGTTTTCTGACAGTGTTATTGTTTCTCATTCTTTTCATAAAGTCTGAAGTTTTCTCTTTTCCTAGTTCAACTAACCAGATGTCAAGGATTCCCCATTGGAGAAGCTGCAACGTTTGAATAGCTGAACTATCACTGCTCTCACTTGGACAAATCTCCACATTCGACACCAAATCTTAGTTTGCACTGAATTTTGTATACAACTCTCTTCTTTTTCCTCTTCATCCACCTAATCCTCACTTATTAATTATTATCATTTATTCCTCACCCTACAAAAAGTACTCACTTTTGCATGGTAATGCCAATTTTACTGACTGATTGCTTTCAAAGAATAACAGTGAATGCATCAAAGGCAACAACTCTAGCTTGGTTCATATCAGCCAAGCTACTCCCTTTTGTCTGGTAAAGCCAATTTTACTGATTGATTGCTTTTGACAACTAACAGTGAATGATTTTGCTGTAGACAAAATGGCTGCCCATAGTAATGCATTAAGGGCAACAACTCTAGCTTCGTTCATATCAGCCAAGATTGGCATCATATCAGCCAAGTTTGAAGTCTTATCAACCAAACTCAATAATGAGCAATTCTGGAAAAGAAAATCAGATCTAATGAATAATATCTTCATAACATTGCATGTAGATTTTATCGCCAGATTGCTGTTTGAAAAATGAGGCAATAATCTGGAGTTATTAATGGGATAATGTTGCCTCATAGTATACTCTGTTATAGGCAATACTCAGTGTACTGCAATTTATTGGAGTTACTCCCAATGCTGCAGATTATTATTATTATTTTTTAGGGTTTAACAACACTTTAACAGCCAAGGGCATATCATGTCGGTGACAGTTTTATAGGTGGAGGAAGCCGGAGCACCTGGAGAGAACCACCGAGCAACGATGAGCAGCTGCCAGCTCCCCAACATCGAAACTCCACACTGCAGCACAGACAGGGTTAATAAATCCTTAATAAATCTGACATGACACCAAGCAGTAAATGTTATGTACTGATGCTCTGGTGATTATTTGTGATTAAGTTTTCTTGTCTGGCTTACAGGCTGGACATGAAAATTTCAATACTTTTGGACTGATATCAGAATCCGTATAATAAGAATAACTGTTGTAAACCCTGCACGCCATGAATTTTTCTTAGATTCTATCCAAAGTCTAACTAAACCACAACTGGGAGCTGTCTTTTTGTTATGTAGATGTCCATAACCAAAACTGATATCTTTGGATTACACGGTGATGAGAAGAGTTTTGAGTGTTGGACACATACAATAGTATAATTGCAAAAATGGTCTATTTTTTGATTAGATGTCCATGTTGAATTGACAAATGGGGTTTATTACAAGATAACAATGTTGAAACTCTTAAACCCTTTACCCAACGTAACGGCCAAAACCGACCAGCGCTATTCTCAAAAATCACTAATTAATTTTCATTTTTTGTCTCAAAAACATAAGTCATGACCCCTCTTTGGAACAAGCGTGTCGAGCTTGTTCAAAAGAGGGGTCATAACCTATGTTTTTGAATCAAAAAATTAAAAAAATTAGTTATTCAACAATTTTGTTTGCAACTGTTGTTTGCTTTTCATGTTATGTAATGGGTTAAGATTTCCACTGATCTCTATATAATTGGATTGCTAAATGTCAGCAAAAAATGTTGCAACTCAAATGCATGCCCTCCCCCCACCCCACCCACCCCCATCCCCCAAGATGGCATTAAGGCAATCAACGTAAGTCCTCTTGATCGATGGTGAGCTTCCCCTCATCAAATTCCATGGTGTTTACCTAGCATGAAAACTAGTTACAGGATATTAACATTCCAATCTCAGCACTTCTCTTTTGTGTATAATAACTAAGATATGTTGTAAATATGCAATTTATGTTGCAGTGACAAATGCGCACATCATCAACATTTTCCTTTTTTCAGACATCAAAGCATATTCTTTAAAAAATGATCAGTGATTATGGGATTTCAGGATATTGAATGAGCATGGTTTATTGAGAGCAATATTCAACCCCTGCTCCCATGTTACGCCCACTTTTGAAGTACCTGACCACTTTTGTAGTAGCTCACCACTTTTGAAGTAAAAATCGACCACTTTTGAAGTAGCTCACCACTTTTGTTGTAACCGTTGGCCACTTTTGAAGTAAAATGAGGTCTCCACTTTTGCAGTAACCATCGCCCACTTTTGAAGTAAAAAAAACAAGGTCACCACTTTTGAAGTAACATTTTGACTACTTTTGAAGTAAAAACATTTCCCCTTACACAGGGGTGATGAACTTTTGAACTATTTTGACCCAATTTTTAACAAGAGGGATGTTACATCCCAACGCTCACCTACATTCGCGCTTGATAATGTCGTTCCAATGTAACATGCCTAATATTTAGTTAATATAAATCATTAACTAGGCATCAAATGATTAATGTGGTTTACATGATGGCTTTGGAAAGTCTATATTTCTGCATTTATTATATATCAATTCAACATAGAATCATTGGATATAAAAGAATTTTTTCTTTTAGAAATGTTTATGATTAAAAATATGAATCGTGAGGCCAGATATTAAATCATAAATAAGAATTAGGAAAGGCTTTCATAAATCACTGAAATTGTAATTGAAGTACATTCATTGGTTAAAGAGGAGTTGCGAAAAAACATTCATTCAAGAAAGTGACTATAAGTCCCAACAAAAATACCTCACATCAACAACTAAAATAAGCCTTAATGTTACTAGTAACAAGTATGAGAAAGTATTAAATAAAAAAAAAAGTTAAAAAAAAATTTGTTTAAAGAAAGTGAATATAAGTCCCAAAAATCCCCCTCAAATTCCTCAAATATGCATGTACTAAGGGCGCAACATTACCGCAATGTAGTTCAGTAACCCATGCGTACAATATCAATTGCCTGGAAAGACACATAGAAACAGAACTCATCTTAACACCTCACCTTAACACAAACTTTTAGAACTTAAAATTGAGTAAGTCAGACAAAAACGTGAACATTGTGACTGAAAAAAAGAAAAGAAATCAGTTAAATTTCTGCATACAGTAGGGTTAATACCTACAGTTGTTATTGAAATGAGAAAATAAACAGTAAAGAGAGGTGAAGGCACCACAATCTGCACAAAAGCTGACTTTAACGCAAATTCTTACAACACCTAAATGCTAATTCTTACAAGTTTTGGCAGAAAATAAGCCTCAAATTCCTCAAATATGCATGTAATGAGGGTTAAATATTACTGCAATGGAGTTCAGTAACCCAAGCATAGAATATTAATCGCCTGGAAAGACACATAGAAACACAACTCACCTAAACACAAAGTTTACAAAGTCTTACAACTTAAAATTTACTTAAGAGTCCGAGAAAAACACGAAAATTTTGACTGACAAAAAAGAAAATTTCCGTTAAATTTCTGCATACAGTAGGGTTAATACCTACAGTTGTTATTGAAATATGAGAATCAACAGTAATGAGAAGTTAAAGCAGCACAATCTGCACAAAAGCTGACTTTAACGCAAATTCTTACAACACCTAAACGCAAATTCTTACAACAACTTTTGGCAGAAAATTTTAGGTGAAATTTGGAAAAAAGTCGTAGTATCAGGGTTAAATACTGTTCTGATAGTCCCCTACAACCTACATATGCAATATCAAAGGCCTGAGCCCACTGATGTTTGAGAAATTAACCTTAACATTAAATCTTACAATATTGGACATGCCGGACGCCGACGATGACGCCCGAGGTTATGACAATAGCTCACCACATCTTACAGATGTAGGTGAGCTAAAAACCATAATGTTTGTGCAGAACTGACCTGAGCTACCATCAGATTTGGCACTAAGTATGCTGTTGTACCTTTCCAATCATCCAATTTTTAGCTCACCTGAGCAAAGCAAAGGAGAGATGATTACTTAACAAAGCTTTACATTTTTCTTCACTGCATAGAAAATGTTGAAACTGAAACTTTCAACAGTTGTTAAGGTTGGTATGTCCTACACCATTTTTGACCCTTACTTGTCCTTATACCCATGAAAATATGAATGTCACAGGAATGGAACTATCTATCTATGTATCAATTACAACTTTTCATTTTATTAGATATTTCATTTTATTAGATGGAAATCTTTTACAGTTGTCGTACTGAAGATCCTGCACCTTGTTTTGACCTCTTACCTATTAATATAGCCATACAAATATGGATGTAATAGAAGTATTCAGAGTCTGTTTATCGTCAGGTTAAACGTTCCAACAGTAGTTGGTTCTGTACCACTTTGAATCCTTTGCTTATCATTAGAGCCATACAAATGATATGGATGTCACAGGTATTTATCATTTTCCCCTTCTTCGAGCTGGTTCATCCAATCATGTTGAAATTTTCTCCAGCTGTTTCAGCTGCTATTCGATAATCTATTTAAATACAGCCATACATATATAGATTACCAGAAGATACTGCTGCCCTTTTTGTCTATGTGACAAATTCTCAAGTAAGCAGATAAGACTTCTGTACTATTTAAATTTTCAATAAATCGCTCTGTCCTAAATCGTGTTATCACCAGGAATTCGCCCCTATCGGATTTACTCTTTTTCCAGACACAGATAGCATGATTTAGTGTATATTTTTAAAAAAACATTTCCCCCAGTAGGACCCCCAACGACTAGTCTCAGTAGGCCTACACTCATAAGGCCTACACTCATAAGTAGTCTTATTGAGACTTGGGGTTCATGGTCAACCCCGAAAGATGTAACGGTAGAAAGAAGTATTGCAGGTGCTATACTATATATGGCAGGCAAGTGGCTCTCGGATCCTCCATTTCCTTCCGCGCTTCCGTCTTTGTCCTTTCATTCATTTTCTGGACCCCTCCCCCTCAGAAGGTCCCTGTACCTCTTATGTTTGAATTCCTGGCTCCATCACTGGTGGAATGGGGTGTTGGGCAACTACGTCGAGGAGGATGATTGGAAAGGGAAGGGGGTGGGGTGGGGGGGGGGGGCATAGTTGGGTAGGGTCGCAACCAAAATATTTGGGTAGTGGTTCACCAAACCGCAACAAGTCGGGTCGAGTGGTATTGTTGGGTCGCTGGTCAAGTACTGGATCGAATGCGTAGTTTGGGTTAGGTAACATGTGAAATATGGGAGTTTCAGTCGAGTCGAATGGGTTGTGAGATGGGGGAGGTTCGGCCACCAGGTTGTCAGAGTTGTGTGTTGACCTCACTTGATCGTTGTGAGGTATAAGTTTTGGTTTGGGTCACATAGATGCGACTGAGGGGGGTCAAGATCAATGGGTGGATATGCAGAGATAGTGGGCCACATGGTCGCTATGGCCACCCCAGTCGGAACATTTGGCCTCTTCTTTCTTGAATGTGGGTGCATTTTTCATACAAACTTTAAGTTTTAAGGTCATTTCATGTTGGTTCGCCAGGTAGACTACTGGGTGGATCAAACTTCTTAGTCAGATCACACATGGAAAGAATGGTAGGGCCGTGTAGTGTTGAGCCACAGGGTTGAAGGAGCTGTGTGGTCAGATCACTGTCGTGGAGAAGGCCCTCTGGGTCGAACCACCTGCAAGGGCCACTATGTTGAGTGGGTGAGTGGGGCAGGGTAGGAACAACGAATTGGAAAGTAGGTGTCTTGAGACCCTTTGTCGTGGTAATTTGTGGACTGTACCAACCTCGAAATGTGCCCTGGGGTAGAGTTTTGGGACAAAGCTATGGCTGTTAGATTACCGTTTCAAGAGAGTTATCAAGAACGGTCATTTCGCTATCAGTATTTGTCTTGACGTCGCAAAGTATTATCTCGCCGCAGCAAGATAATTAATTCGCCACCGCGAGATAAATATTGGAAACCTTATGTACCTTCCATGCTGGTAGCTTATAGGGGAACATTCAGCTGCCAAATTAATTTACCTCACCACGGTGAGATAATAACTTGCCGGGGCGAGATAATTAACTTTCTGAGGCAAGTTATTATTCTCTCGCCACGGCGAGATATCTCACATGACAAAATAATTATCTCACCGTGGCAAGTTATCTCGACGCAGCGAAATAAATGTCTCCTGGTGGTGAGATAAATATTGGCAGCCAATGCCCCTTCCACGCTTCCGTACCAACTGAAACATGCAAGATAAAAAATAAATTAAATTTTCTTGGTTTAAATGCATATCCAACCATTTGGTCATTTATTTTTTTTATTTTTTAATAACGATCAAGCATGTTATACATTCAACACTGAAAATATGCGCGAAAGTTCTATAATTTTCCTATTACTGCAAGGAGGACAATGCCTTGGAACTTTTATCAGCTTAAGCTTATTAAGAATTTATCAAGTTGATGGATCTAAGTAGTGCATTAAGTATCAGGACATTCGGTAGGGCTTCTGTAGAACTGAAGTCGGTGCTATATGCAATAGACAGTGTCTCCTCGTTCTATGTTTACGTGTTGATCTGTGGTAATTTGCGATACTGTGATGGAATTGTTGGTCAGTGAATGGTGGGGTGGGGGTGTGGTAGGGTGGTGTTTGGTGGGGAGGAAGTACACTGAGTAATATTCTTCCTGTAAACAGGAATGATGCTTAATTTACACAAATGTTTTGATGATGCGCACGCTGCTATACATTCTAAATTTTGTAAAGCTTTAAAACCACTGTTTGTTGAGTGTAAATATACCCTTAATTGGTAATGAAGAATCAGTGAAATGTTACGAAATATATATGCTATTCAAAAACATGTGTCCTTTGATTCTCAATTTATTCAGAGTTTCTACTGTTCCATAAGTTGAAAATATTGAAAAATTTTCCTCCTATTTTGTTGGAAAATGGCAAGTGTCGCCACTGTGTGTCAATAGAAGTTGACAAGTGGATATCTGTCCTATAGTTTTCGTTTTATTTAAATGCAAATCTTTATTCTAAGAGGTTTTAATTCATAGCTCTTCAGCCCATTCAACCAGAAAGTTTGTGGTTTGCTTGTTCAAGTATAATGGGAAAATTGGTTGCATTTCTAACAGATTCTTTTATTTTCTGAAATATTACTCCCAAGGAAACCAAAACAGCTTCCGACCAACATCACTTGCCCCTGCCCCCGACATTCTCACCCATGAGGAAGAGTGTTGTGGACCCGACCCTGGTCAGAAATTGCCAGGAATGCCAATCATATAGATCTACGGATTTCCTCAGCCAGATTTCATTCCCAAGTTAACAAATTGCAAAAACATTTGGTAATAGAACCAATTTGTCACACATATTAGAGACTGGCAGGTAACCGAGATCACAACTTGGTTTCAGTTGTGAAAAACCCCCGCGAGTTGCACTGAAATTGCAGTCATACAACTGATGTTACGTTTCTTTTTAATTAATCATTAATACAAAGCATAATCTATGTATCCTGGAACAATGGTCAAACTAATTTGAAAACGCAGGTGTTATTTCTTAGAACTAACCCATATCATCCATGATCGGGTGGGGAGGGGGGGGGGGGGGGTGAAGGCACCAAGCCCATGAACGGATATCTACTGATTACAGCAGAAACAAAAGTAGAACTTGGTAACCAACCGTGTGCACCACGTGAGAGTTACAAGTTTTCTTGAGTTAAAATGGCGACTAAAGATCCGAGTCCCATGTACTATAATCGAAATGACCTGAAATCAAAATTTTGCATCTGCAATATTTGCAAAAGAGCAATAGCTTCCGAACACGTAAATACGAGCAACCTAATTCGACATATAGAGTCGAAGCATAAAAATTTACCCGAAGCTTAAAAAGTTACTGGATGAGAGATCGTCTGCAAGAAATCAGCGAAAACGATCATCTGCAGTAAGTACTAAATTAAAGTTCGCCCGAATGTATGCACACACAACGTGTAAACCTAGATGTGCTTGCGGTAAGATAGTACAATGAAATATATAAGAGTTTTACTGCAACATTCTACGCTAAAATTGTCTCCGCATCCCTTGTCATACATTGCGTGTACATATTTATTTATAGCACAAAAACACATGGAGATACATTTTGGATATGCACTGATCGAAGGGGAATAATTCTCTTTCTATAGACACCTATGAAGTAATGGTTACAATACTTTAAATGATTTGCATTGGTGACAGTGTTAAAATTTTCCTTTCTCCAAATCTCTTATAACAGTCCTTGAAAATCATAGTCAGAGGCCTAAAGGTGCTTAAATTTGATTGTCTGACACCCTGCAATAATAAATTTGAATTATGAACAAGCAATGAATTCAAGTTCATCTGGAAAAAACATTTTGAGACTATCACTTCATACTTGAACACGAGTTCACTGGTTCTTCATTTCCAAATTCCGAAAATTCTGAAGTGAAATAACCAAAACTGCCAATCTCTAACACATATGGAACTAAGACGAGAATGAACACAACTAGAAGTCAGCTGTATATTAAAAAACATTGAGTATGTGCAGAACGACATTTGCGAAAGGTCACTCTCTCGCTCCTCTCTCTCCCTCTCTCTCTCAAAGATCTAGATAAAAGCAAGGGGTGTTTAGGCAAAAAAGAAAAACCTCTGATCAAATTCTGATCGTTTCGTGCATAAAAAGTGAAATGAAAAAATTTGGGTCAAAAAGTCCCACAGCCATGAGAAAAGGGAAACTTACTTCAAAAGTGGGCAAATATTACTTCAAAAGTGGTGACCTTGTTTTTTTACTTCAAAAGTGGGCGATAATTACTGCAAAAGTGGAGACCTCATTTTACTTCAAAAGTGGGCGACAGTTACTACAAAAGTGGTCGATTTTTACTTCAAAAGTGGTGAGCTACTACAAAAGTGGTCAGTTACTTCAAAAGTGAGCGTAAAAATCATCATCAGCAAAATTTTAATTTATGAAGCATCAGGTTGTACCGGGTACTCCATTAATTAAATTTTGGATGATTATTCCTATAATTTATGTTTGGAATCCAATATTATTGCGTCCATGGACATACTGCCCACCTGTGGAAAGTCACCAGTCCACGGCGGCCTACTGTGTCAGCAAAGATTTCAGATAAACCAAACATTAGGCCTAAACAAGAGCTGGACTTTCATCCGGTGCATACCCCCACGTGGTGTAGCGCCTAGTGTGGGCATACCTATGACCAACAAATATCATTTATGAATATTCTCATGTGGACTGATGGACGGATGCACAGATGGACGGACGCAATCCAGTATACCTCTCCCCTTCCATTTTCTTCGAAAGTTTTCAACAATTTCTAAGTCAAAAGGTATGGTAAATTGTTTGGTGTTTGGAAGGTTTATGCAATGAGGCAGAAGCCTTTGTCATAGGCAAACTGCATGCCATATTTCAATGAAATCCGATAACCCCAATCCAGTATGCCCCCCTCCCCCTCCCATTTTCTTCGAAAGTTTTCAACAATTTCTAAGTCAAAAGGTATGGTAAATTGTTTGGTGTTTGGAAGTTTTATGCAATGAGGCAGAAGCCTTTGTCATAGGCAAACTTCATGCCATATTTCACCAAAATCCGATAACCCATACCTGAGATACAGGCTGAACAGACAAATAATGTCTATTTCCTACAATTTCTAAGTCAAAAAAGGGGGATAACTCTAAAAAGGAGAATGTGAGAAATATCTTTGAATTCTTTTTTTAAAGCCTATATCATAAGCAGTGTTCATGACAAATTTTATTGCAATAGAGCACTTGATACCCGAGATACAGGCTGAACAGACAAAATTTGGCTCGGACAGACACAATTTCTAAGTGAACAAGTGATAAAAAAAAAAATAATAATAAAAAAATAACTAGTGTGGGCATACCTATGACCAACATATATTATAAAAAATAATAATTTACTTTAGTTATGAATATTTTCGGACGGACTCACACACGGACGCACAGACAGACGGACGGACGGACGGATGGACAGACAGACGGACGGACTAACGCATGTAATCCAGAATACCACCATTTTCTTCGAAAGTGGGGGTATAAAAACTTAAAAATCTCTTTCTCAGGACCTCCTGTATGGTCCTTTTGTCTGCCACATGCTCTCTTTTTATAACCAATGCAAACATGAAAAAATAAAAATTAAATGGTTTATGTCCGATATTTTACCCAAGTTAATAAAATTGATACATTTGTCCCTTGAGTGAAACAAGGCTTTGCAATTCTTATCACTCAAGGGATGAAATTCCCCACCACCCATGCTATTCTGTAGATTATGAGACATAAAACAAACCAAGAATATGAACTTCTGATGGTAACGAAATAATTACAAAAATAAAAAATAAAATAAAAAAATGCCTGCCTGCATGCAATTTTACAAAACCTGGCCAGAGAAACAGAAGATCTACTTTGTGGGGCCTTAACAAGATATTATTTAGTTATAAAAAAATGACAAAAAATATTTCACTCTTTACCAATTTACAAAAGGCACTGGATAGTAGTGAAAATTTCTCAATATTTTCATGTCCATCTTGGCCCCAAAATATCATAAACATCAGAAATAATTAGAATCAAACTTTACCTCTTGTATAGTTATAGATGCTGTGTAGTTATAAAAATATGGAAAACTGATTTCATTCAGAGCACTCATTCAAAAGTTGGACGGAACCAAAAATTACTTAAAATTTCAAAGTCAATTTTGGACAGAATGGGATAAGTTGATAACAGTTCAAATCTGAACTTAACCAAGATATTGGTCAGTTATAACAGCATGCCAAAAACAATGTTGTTATGCAGTCTTTCAAATCTTATAGGATGAAAACCAAAATATTTCTCAAATTATGAATATTTATTTTGGCTTATATATCTGAAAAAGAAAGTCAGAAATATCCTCTTTACCCTTGTGAATACTAAAATGAGAAAGCCTGTAGCAATGTAACATTTTGCACATGGTGTTCAACATTTTGCACATGGTGTTCAACATTTTGCACATGGTGTTTAACACTTTACACAAAGTGTTTGAAGCGGGAAGAGAAATTATAGGATGTAGACTGGTAATACTTTCAACAATGACTTACTGTCTCCAACAGAAACTGCAAAAAATAATGTAAATACTTTACAATGAGCATTAAAATTCTGTCATCAAAACAACGCTGATCTGAAGTATTCTTTCAGGGAAAGAAAATTGTGCATGCAGGTAAAGCTGAAAAGGTTAACTGGTTAACCATTAATGATTCAGTTTTGAATGGTGAAAAACCCTGTAACCATGGTTAACCATTATACATAACATGTTTTAAAGACCTAAAGAAAACAAAATATTTTTCAATTTCGAAGTAGCGCATCAATAATTGCAGGTGAGTCAAAAAGCTGAAGGTATCTGCATATTCAGAATGATCAGTAATCTGTAACAACAATGTTAGACCATGCTGCAGAAAACTGAGAATACAAAGGGGGTGTTCTCACATTGCAAGCATGTATTGTTCTCATAAATGAAAGTGTCAATGAAACTGCAGCTCAACTTGTCCTTGAATGGACTGAATTAAATAGAAAGCTCCAGTAATGTCAAGTCATTTAATCAAGTTTCTACAGAAAAGACATAACACCCAAGCTACATATGAAATCTTAAAAAGATCTGACTACGCATGCGACCTTTAGGGTTTACTAATGGAATTGCTGACAATTTCGATACTAAATCAAAGAGGGCTGATGGCAGCCATGTTTTTGAATAAAATTCAGAAAAATTTGATAGCTCCCGTGTAGACATTACACCAAAGCTACACATGAAATTTGAACAAAATTTGGTGAGTGATGTAGCCTACAGGGTGTGCCAATGGAATTGTTGACAATTTATATGCCAAAGCAAAGATGGCTGCTGGCGCCCATGTTTTTCAACAAAATTCTGAAAAATTTAATAGCTTCCATCTAGATATGACACCAAAGCTACATGTTAAATGTGAAAAAGATCAGGTGAGAACTGTGGCCTGTATGATGTGCTAATGGACTTGTTGACAATTTTTGTGCCAAATCCATGATGGCTGCTGGAGGCCATGTTTTTTAACAAAATTCCGAAAACTTTCAAACCTCCTACCTAGACATCACACCAAAGCTAGATATGAAATTTGAAAGAGATCGGGTGAGAGATGTGGTCTCTCTGGTGTGCCAATAGAATTGTTGACAATTTAAAAGCCAAATCTAAGATGGCCATTGGAGGCCATGTTTTTCAACAAAATTCAGAAAAATTTAATAGCGCCCATCTAGACATTATCCCAAAGTAACATATGAAATTTGGAACTAAGAGAGAAATGCGGCCTGTAGGGTGTGCCAATGGAATTGTTGACAATTTATATGCCAAATACAAGATGGCTGCTGGCGACCACGTTTTTCAATGAAATTCGGAAGAATTCAATAACTCCCATCTAGACATTACACCAAAGCTACAAATAAAATTTGAAAAAAATTAGGTGAGCGATGCAGCCTGTATGGGTGTGCCAATGGAATTGTTGACAATTTATATGCCAAAACTAAGATAGCTGCTGGCGGCCATGTTTTTGAAAGAAATTCGGAAAAATTTGATAGCTCCCATCTAGACATTGCCCCAAAGCCACGTATGAAATTTGGCCTACATGGCATGATAAAGGAATTGTGGATGGACGGATGTACATATGGACGGACGACGGATTGCAACCCATCCCAATAGCTCATACTTGACGGTGTCAAGTTGAGCTAAGAAAGGTGTTAAAAACTTAGACAATAGAGATTTAAAGTATAGTCTGTACTATAGTTCTGGGTATTTAAGTTGATTTATTGTAAAACATTAACACAGCTTTAAAAATATGTTTTACTAAATATTATTGTCTGTGATAATTTAAAAACAAATCAAATAGATTAAATTATATGCATCTTAAGACTTTAATAAGTCTTCTTATAGCAATATTAATTATTACATACATTTTCTGCGCCTGTACACATTAAATACTAATTAATATATGTCAGTTTATACATATCGTCCCTTGAGTACAACAAGGCATCATCTCATCTGCAATGTTGAGGCATTGCAGATGTCACCTTGTTGCACTCAAGAAACAAGATATATTGCGGAATTTAAATAGAATTAACATTCCCTATAATCCATTTGGGAATTTAACCAATTAATTCCATTTTTGACTGATGGGGAAAGGTTGAATTGACTATTTGCTAGAGTATTACACCTTTTGCAATGTAGAATTATAAATTATAGTCTTGTTCTTTAATCAACAGATTTTTGTGTTAACTGTTCTGAATTGTGCTTTGAAGTTTATGTCCACTAATTAAATTACCATATTTGTGATTGTAAGCTCATTATCAGCAATTGCAAATTCATAGTAAACACTTCTGACCAACAGAGGACCAACAACTGTGAATATCTGTCAAAAATAACTGATACAGACTGTAGCAGAGATGTGAAAGTGACTTACTCCTGCCTGCTGGCAAAGTGAGAATACACTATAAAAGACACACAGCTTTATCAATGAAATGTATTGGATAGTATTTATTTATTGGTGTTCAAGGTCATTTTCGGCATCGTTGACATCATCATGACTGCAACATTGGTATGAAGTCAAGTTCAGTCAAATGTTGGCACCTATACTGCTCACTTTTGAGGACTTCCACCCCAGACATTAGTTCTGGTTCATATTTGATCAGTAAATTGAAAATTGTTTACCACAGTAAACAAGCACTACTCCACTTGCCTGTGTTCCCACAAGGGTGGGGGGGGGGGGGGGGGGGGGGATAGTATCAGATAGTATATTCTTTTTTTGATAAAGCTGTGCATCTTTTACAGATGTTGTGCAAGAAAAAGATTCAAATAACAAATATCTTTCTGATATACAACAAATGTAATTACTGACACTTTTCCAATACAGTTTTTCCACAGGTACATCAAGATGGGATCCGCACTATTTGCCAATGTAAACGATTACCTGAGTATCTGGCATAGTTGACACCTGGACTATTCACCAGCTTTGGTGGAGTAGGTGTCAGCCGTCAGTCGGCAACAGCAGAATAACAGATATAACTGTGACGGTCTACAACTTTTCAATATTATTATTACAACTAGTGTTGCAGGAAAAGATCAGTTTTGATATATTATTAGGGTTTCTGATGCTCAAGTGATCACAAAAATCTCAAAATGACGCCTTCACATCAGAAGCGAATATGTAATCACTGTAAGCGAATTCATAAAATTTAAAACTTCCCAAACAACCAACAGTTCCAATGAACTGACTTGATCCATAAGTAGTCTGGTGGCGTTTAGTTCTAATTACAGAATTTCCCACCTTTAAATTCTACCAAACTCACAGTGGTAACCGGTGTCCTCAAATTAGTGTTCAACCAATTACCCAAAATGGCTGCTGACTAATTACCGGTTATTTGAGCTCACAATCATCCGATTCCAATTACAATTGTTATTCTGTGCATTACTAGATAAGCCGAGACTCGAAAGAACTACATTAAATTGAATATATTTTACAGTGTTTACAATGTAATGTTTACAGTTGAGCATACTTGCAGCACTCGCGTACCAGTCGCAACTGCCGGTTGTGTGCACTTGGGTGGTACATGCAGCTCTCACCGCCATGTGTACCACCCAAGTGCACGTGACTGGTAATTTTACTGGTAATTCTCCTATAAATTGCAGCAAGGCAAATCTTTACAGTCTAAACAAGAGGCCTGCATCGCCAAGTGCTGCTAATCCTCCCGCAACCCCCAAATGGGAAGCATAGATGGGTTTTTTCCATCACTCTAAATAAAATCACTCTAAATCCGGCCAAACCCATCTTGGAGCAAAAAAAACCAACAATTTTTGTGGCCTAACTGACTGGACAGGGGAAGGGAGTGAGTGGGGACCGGGTCATAGGAGTCAATTTTTTTTTCTGCATGTAATCACTCTAAATCCTTCAAAATGCATTTTTGAGTAAAGAAAAAAAAAATGCCTAATTGACACAGGGGTAGGGGGGTCATAGGAGTAAAAAAAATTTCCACATGTATGCACTCTAATAAATCCTTCAAAATGCATTTTGGTGCAAAGAAAAATGAAAGTGTCAATGACACTGCAGCTCAACTTGTTTAAGACATGTACATGTATAGTATGTGACACAGCAATGACAAACATCTAGGTAATGACCTGATAACAAAGGTACATGCAAAGTATTGTAACAGACTGTACATAAATGCTGACTGTAGCTTGCAACAAATATATAGGTAAAGTATTGTAAAGGTGGGGGACAGTTAGATGCTAAACTAGACAAGAGAAATGTTACTAAGGTAACACATGCCCCCCCCCCCCTCCACACCTTGACCTTACGGACCTAGCTGTGGTGTGTGACACATCCACCCGTTGTCCTTTATAATTGAGCGAAGTTAGATGATTGTAGCCCTAATAGCTTTGGAGTTATGCTTGAGACACGATTTGTGACCCTGAACATATGAAGGTTAATTGTGACCTTTACCTTGCAGATGCAGCGGAAACTGTTATACGCGACACACCTTCTGACTGTCCTTAACATTTGTAAAAAGTTTAACAATTGTACTATGATTCGTTTCTGAGTTATGGCTGAGACACGAATATTGACCAATTTTTAGTGTGACCTTGACCTTGAAGGTACGTACCCGGCTATGGTGTGTGACACATCCTCCCATGCTCCTTTATAATTGTGTGATGTTTGATGACTGTGGCCCTAACAGTTTTCGAGTTATTGGCTCAGGCACACACACACACGGACAGACACATGGACACTTCAATCACTATATGCCACCCGACTTTAGTCGGTGGACATAAAAGAAATCTTTGAGTCCCAGAGTGGGTCTGACTGAACCCAAAAATATTTGTTCTTATAGCACAGTGATAACAAAGGCACCCAAATACACTCATTCCTGTCACAAGGTGATAACAAAGGTACCCCAAGAAGTTTTGTGAAGATCGGTTCATAAATACAGACTCTAGCCCGAGCCGTATTAACAAATGCACTTACTGTGTATAAGTAAGACTGAACAAATCAAAGTTCATCTAATTTGCATAATTTCTGCACGAGAAAAAAACCTGTATTATATGTGATGTATTCCATGTTACTAAACATTCCTACAAAAATTTATTCAAATCAGAACTTTCATACAGAAGTTCTGTACAAAAAACTGATTGCATTAATTTTGGTACAAAATGGCTGCTGGCGGCTATCTTGAATTTTGGACCGCACCCCAAAACACTCGTTCTCGTACCACGGTGATAACAAAGGTACTCAAGAAGTTTCGTGAAGATCGGTTCATAAATACAACCTCTAGCCTGTGGCGTATAGAAGTTGTGTACAAAAAACTGATTGGACATAATTTCGGTACAAAATGGCCACTGGCAGCCATCTTGAATTTTGGACCGCACCCAGAAACACTTGTTCTCGTCCCAAGGTGATAACAAAGGTACCCAAGAAGTTTTGTGAAGATCGGTTCATAAATATGGCCTCTAGCCCGAGCCATATTGGCATTTGCATTTACAGTGCTGAAAGTAAAACTGAATAAATCAAAGTTAGTCTAATTTGCACAATTTATGTATGAGAAAAAAACCCTGTATTATATGTGATCTATCCCATGGTACTAAACATTTGTCCAAAAATTTATTTAAATCAGAACTTTCATATAGAAGTTCTGTACAAAAAACTGATTACACCTAATTTCGGTACAAAATGGCTGCCAGTGGCCATCTTGAATTTCGAACCGGACCCCAAAACACTTGTTCTCAACCCACCGTGATAACAAAGGTACCCCAAGAAGTTTTGTGAAGATCAGTTCATAAATTCGGCCTCTAGCCCGAGCCGAACTGGCATTTACATTTACAGTGCTGAGAGTAACACTGAATAAATCTAAGTTAGTCTAATTTGCAGAATTTATGCACGAGAAAAAACCCGTATTATATGTGATGTATCCCATGGTACTAAACATTCATACAAAAAATTATTCAAATCAGAGCTTTCATGTGGATGTTCTGCGCAAAAATTTGATTGCCCCTAATTTTGAACAAAATGGCTGCCAGCGGCCATCTTGAATTTCAGACCGGACCCCAAAACACTCGTTCTCGTCCCATGGTGATAACAAAGGTACCCAAGAAGTTTTGTAAAGATCGGTTCATAAATGCGGCCTCTAGCCCGAGCCATATTGGCATTTGCACTGACAGTGCTGAAAGTAACACTAAATAAATCAAAGTTAGTCTAATTTGCATAATTTAAGCACGAGAAAAAAACCCATATGATATGTAATGTATCTCATGGTACTAAACATTCATACAAAAAATTATTCAAATCAGAGTTTTCAAATGGAAGTTCGGTACAAAAAACAGATTTCTGCATCGTCGGTACAAAATGGTAGCTGGCAGCCATCTTGAGTTTTGGACCTCACCCAAAAACACTCGTTCTCGTCCCACAGTCATAACAAAGGTACCCAAGAAGTTTCGTAAAGATCGGTTCATAAATACGGCCTCTAGCCCGAGCCCTATCCAATTGTTGATGTACGGACAGACGGACGACGGGCCATGACAAAAGCTCAAATTTGGCTTCGCCAAAGTTGAGCTACAAAGTATCTAATTGGTACTGAGAAGGGTGGGGGGGGGGGGGGGGGGGGGGGGGGGGGCAGAGCAATAACTCTGACAATTTTTACTAAATAATGGTGGTCATTGAACTTGAGGTAGACAATGTTCCCGAAGAGTTATATACCACAAAAAATTTGATATTTGGTTACTAATGTTTAAGTTATAACATAAACAAACATTACACAATATTTTTTAACAACAGGCAATAAATCATACAATTTTCATTGAATATTGCTGGTGATCGAACTTGACATGGACATTGTTGCTATAGAGACATATACCAAAAAGAAATGAAATCCGTTTTTATTGTTAAAGTTATGCCATAAACAAGCATTATACTATATTTTTATTTAAACAAAGGGCAAAAACTCCAATAATTTTCAACATACCCCGTTGGTCATCAAACTTGATGTTGACATTATTGCTATAGAGACATTTATCAAAGAGAATTGAAATTTGTTAACAATTGTTCAAGTTGGGTGCGCGGTGGCTCAGTGGTAGACTGTTGGACTTCTATGCTAGAGGTCCCGAGTTCGATCAATGGTGCACATGTCTTCAACCGCTGTAACCCTGCTTGAGCGGAGCTTGAACAGAGTTAGAATGTTGAGGAGCCAACAGTTGCTTGTCAATGCTTGGTGGTTTTCTCCAGGCAATGCTTGGTGGTTCTCTCCAGGTACTCCAGCTTCCTCCACCCATAAATCTGTCATGGTCACGATTACCCATTGTGCATAAGTATGTGACCTTAAAAACCAATAAATAAATAATTGTTCAAGTTATACCATAAACAAGCATTAAAAGGATATTTTTTATTAAACAAAGGGCCATAACTCCCATAATTTTCATCAGATATCGCTGGTCATCGAACTTGACGTAGACATTGTTGCTATAGAGACATATACCAAAAAGAATTGAAATTCATTAACTATTGTTCAAGTTATGCCATAAACAAGATTTACAAAATATTTTAATAACAAACGGCAATAACTCCCATAATTTTCATGAGATAGTGGTGGTCATTGAACTTGACATAGACATTGTTGTTATAGAGACATATACCAAAAAGAATTGACATCCGTTAACTGTTGTTCAAGTTATGCTATAAACAAAGTTTGGATGGATGGACAGACGAATGGACGGACAGATGGACAGAGCTCTATGCTTTTTCCCTACCTAGCGGGGGGATAATAATTTCACTTCAAAAATAATATGAAGCACATCTACAGAATAGGATACCTTTAATGTGTGGTACCCACATTTCAGATTAAAGCACAAATTTTGGTCTTAGTACTCAACCAGTTAACTCAACAGCTATTTTGAGTATTCCATTAGCAGAAAAATTCAACTGACCAGAATTGTGTCATTTTCCTACTTTGTTGTGATGAATTAGGGGATGACTATGTTGTATTTGATCGTTTGGGGGCGTAAACGATGGTTTTACTGCCACAAATTGAATTTTGCCAGTGATGCATTAGAGGAGCTGGTAAAACAGATATTTGCGACAGTAAAACCATCGTTTACGGTCCCAAACAATTAAATACAACATAGTTATCACCATTCTAATATAATTCGGCTGAAAACAGAGATAGCATTTTATCTCCCAACTTTTAAACCACGCCTTGTTGAAGACCACAATTTAAATCTAAAAATACATCTTCGTGATGTCATTTGGGAGTTTCGAACCAAATCACGAAATATATTTTACGCTGTCACTATACAAATAGTTCCAAACATTTTGGTCATATTATCAGCAATAACAAAATATATTTATAGTTGTACTGACGGCATTTATCGTGTTTAAATGTTTTTGACAATCTGAAACCAAATTATGCCGGCTGGTTTCCCTGTTCAAAGTTTAGAGTTCACCTTGTGATGTTTCAGTCTGAGTCGGAAAGCACTCGAGGAATGACCATTATTGGCATTAAAGTTAAAAATTTTGGGAGCTTTGATTGGAAGCACTTGTATTACAGTAATAATTACTTATGGTTACAGAACAGTTATTCATTTCAAACTGTTTCTGAGAAGTGATGGATTGTGGAATTAGGCTCCTGGTATTGACATAATTGTTGCAGAATGAATAGTTCACCTCTCTCAGTGGCGAACGCGTTGCTGTAGCTTTACATGTTGGTGCCACGAACGCAGGTGACAAATTAGAAAATGAAAGGACCGCTTGCACTTGAAGTCGATGTTTTTACATCGCTGGTGGATCGGTCAGAACTATTTGGCCATGAACAATTGAAATTATTATTGCCAGTTGTCAGAATTTTGGTTTTCTATTTCGCACATAGAGTCCATAAATTCTTCAATGTGTGAAAAATTGCTATTTATAAATTATAATATCACTGACTGGTTCCACACTGTTATCGTTAAGCCTGTCGGAATCAGTTTTTTCAACTCTCATTTCATTACTCATCAGTCTATGCCAAACCTCTTCCGCATCAATATTAAACTTTCCAACTTCATCCATATTAATTACAGTTACTTACAAGAAAGATAGAAATAGGTTTTTTTCACAGAAAGTCCACACGTTCACAGCGTTTGTTTACCTTGGATACGGTAGTCAATGACTCCAAATGGAACGAAAATAGAATGCCCACGAATACATCTTGACTTTCCTGAAATAGTTTTTGACAACACAAAATTTCCGACAGACTACGCCGATTTTACTGTCGCAAATTTTATTGATCAACCAATCAAATTTGATTTATAGTAATTGTATTAGAATAGTTATTTTATTATTTCTTACTTTGACAGGGATAATGAAGTTCAGAGATTAAGTATTTGTACATTAAGTACTGAGGGCAAGAAGGTCTATTAAGCTACAGAATCTGGAACATGTCGGTATAATTTTTCAAAAAATTACAATTGTAGTTACTCAACTTATAGAAATTTACTTTACCTATATTCAACTAACTGATCTAACCTGTAGTAAAGGTACAATAAATGTTTTGGTGTATAAATGTTATATGCAATAACTAGGGCTATTCAATAAGCAATATCTAATTTAAACAAACTAGTAATTGAAAATAGAATAAGATTTATTTTTGGAATTCACCTTAAAAAAATTTCCACAATCCAGTGTAAGTACTTCTATTAGTTCCTTGAATCCTGCACCCAATGTAACAAATAACAAACTTGCCCTGTGCCTTTTTACAGCCTTAAGCAGTGTATATTTTCATTCATGTAGTGTGTGATATGGCAGCCTATCAACAAATTCTGTGCAATGCCTATGGTTAGCCAGTACATGTATATGTTAGCTCTGCACAATGCACTGGGTTAGTCGCTCTTTGGGAGTGCGGAGGCTCAGTGGTAGACTGTTGGCCTTCTATGCTAGAGGTCCCAAGTTCGATCCCCGTCCCGGACGACCCGCATTGTGTACTTGGGCAAGGCACTTTATCCCAGTTGCCTACATGGGGGCACGATGACGCCATGTACTAAGGCGTACTGCACATCGATGGTGCACATGTATTCAACCGCTGTAACTCTGCTTGAGCAGAGCTTGAACAGAGTTAGAATGTTGAGGAGCTGACAGTTGCTCGTCGATGCTCGGTGGTTCTCTACGGGTACTCCAGCTTCCTCCACGCGTAAAACTGTCATGGTCACAATTAGCAATTGTGCATAAGTATGTGATCTTAAATACCAATAAATAAATAAATATAAATAGTCACTCTTTTCTTTCTGGTTAAAAATAAGATCATCTCTATTATGTGACTCACCGTGTGCATTGCACAATCTTATCGAGTGTACATTTTCATGTAGTGTGTGATATGCAAGTTACAAATTTTTTATAACGAGAAAGTGTGACTAACCCTGTGCATTGCACAGGGTTAGTCACACTTTCTCGTTATAAAAAATCTTCATCATTAACCCTTTACCCAACATAACGGCCCAAACTGGCCAGCGCTGTTCACAAAAATCGCATTCAATTTTCATTATTTTGTCTCAAAAACATAGCTTATGACCCCTCATTGGAACGAGCACATTGAGCTCGTTCCAATGAAGGGTCATAAGCTATGTTTTTGACGCAAAAAATGAAAAAAATGAGTTATTCAAGAATTTTATTTGCAAGTGTCGTCTGCCTTTCATGGTAGGTAAAGGGTTAACTGAATAACAAAACCTGTGCAGTGCACAAGCTTAGTATAAATCAGGGCTTGATTTAATCTGAAAATTTTGAATAGCAATTTACTATTCACCCTGGAAAATTGATTAGCAGTTGATCCAAAAGCACTTGAAACTAATAAATCTTGAATAGCAAAATTCAGAAATTGGAGAGCAAAGTGCTATGCTAATCCAGTTAAATCGAGCCCTGGTATAAATCTAATCTATATCAACTCTTTACTCAACATTATGGCCAAAACCAGCCAGTACTATTCTCAAAAAGCATTCAGACTCAGTTTATGACCCCTCATTGGAATAGATAGTGGAAGGTTGTTTTTTTAAGTAAATTCTAAAAAAGACAACATATTCTGTTTTCAATTAATAGCTTGCTTTTAGTGGGATGCACTGTAAATGCCTTTCCTTTTGAAAATACTGTGTTTCAATGGTATCAACTAAATCTGGACTATTTCTGTGATTTTAGTTTCAACATTACTTGTTTCCAAATTGACCAGAAATGCAAGTTACCCTCAAAACCTGGTTGTGGTTTTGACAATAACCTGAATACTTCTTTTATAAGGTTGTTTACACTTGTTAAATTTAATTTACATAGTACAGAGGTAAAATAACATTGTTGACATTTATTTATTTATTGGTGTTTAAAGTCACATGTTTCTGCACAATGGCTAATCGTGACTACAACATGGAGATAAAGTCAAGTTTAGTCAATTGTTTATACCCATGTTGCCCATTTTAAAGGACTTCCACCCCAAGCATTGGTGACTGGGTCCTATTTTACCAGTAAAACAAAGCTTGTTCGCCACAGTAAACAAGTATGGTGACTTCCAGAGGTTCCCATGGGGCAGCTTGACATTGGACTGTTGTGATGTGATACACTGGTGCAAAGGGCTGCTTAAGCCCTTTTCACCAGTGTCTTACACCGCAGTGTATTGGCATAAATAAATGCAACTCGTAACAAAATTGCAATATTCTGTTGCAATATTCCCAACTCAACCTTTGTAAGAACAAGTTTGAACACAGAAATCATATTGTTACAATTCTCAAAAAAATATCTGAATCATGGTTGCCTGAAATATTGGTTGCCAGAAAAGGTTATGGTAAACTCTTTTTGTGTTAGAATAGTTTCTAATTTGTACAAGCCTTGAATCAGATTATTCCTCTCACCTCTACATGGGGTGATAGAGACCACCATTACTGGAAGGAACAAAGAGCTTTAACCCTTTACCCAATGCAGACATAATCAAAATTTATTATTTTAAATATATTTTTTTTAAATTTTTAAAAAAAATTCAACAAAACCATATCATGTGACCCCTCATTGGAACGAGCTCAATGAGTCCGTTCCAATGAGGGGTCACATGATATGGTTTTGTTGAAATATTTTTAAAAATTTAATTTTTTCAACTGCTCAATTTGCATATTACGCGGGCAGATGCGGGCGATTCGTTAGGTAAAGGGTTAGGACCATGACACTGTTCTCATCTGGGATTTTCAGGATCAATAGGGATGACTCTGGCTGTACCATATGTGCGACACATCAGGTCAACAGAAGAAAGTTTTAATTAGCCTAGTTGATTTATATGTTGTGCCCAGGATGGGCTAACTTCAACATCATTACTGGTGAATGTGGCTTGACATGTCTTAGCATGATGTATAAGCTGGGTCTATACACAGAATGACACGAGTGTGTGAATGGGTTAATCATTATGGCAAAGTGCCAACACAGAAGAATAGAACGAGAGGCTGCAGAACACATTTTATTGCCAACCAAATTTGCAAGGGGAACCATGTTACTATTTCGTCTCGAGTTCCAATGTGTTCTTTGTGCCTGCTAGCCTATGTGCCTACTTGCACATAGAACACATTGTAACTCAGGAGACGATTTTTAGCTCTCACTAGTGATTCAAATTGTAATTTCGTTGTACGATTTGTAGAAAATTCCAGTGAAATTTCGCTTCTATTTAAAAATAGTCTGTCAATGATTTCCGTTCGTCACGTATGTGCAGAACAGATTTTCATTTTTCGCATGGTTTAGTGATGCTGTGGGTGGGGATTAGAACAGGCGTGTAATAAAAAAGAGAATGTAGAGATAAGCAGTATTGGAATTTTGAGTTTAGTATCAGTTTTGGTATTTTTATGGAGGTATACCTCAGTATTGATTCGGTATTCAGTATCTGACTTGACTGAAATTTGCTGATAGTACCAAAGGGGAATTCACATCAGAAAAATACAGATTAAGTTGTTCTTGTATCAGAGCTCCACAAATGCCACTGCCAATGAGCTCAATGGTGGCATTCTTTTACGAACACAAATCATATCTACAGTAATTTCTTCTAAACCCATTAACCTTTAAAGGCCTATTTGAGGCGTTTGCCATCTCAGAGCATGTACCCTGACCATGCTATCTACAGGGGGTCCTGCTGACAATACCCAAATCACCTGAGCAGTGACTTCTAGCACAGTCTTGGCTGCCTGTTAAGGCAGCCAAGACCTGGCTAGAAATCACTGTTAAGCAGCAAGACATATACAGGTTGTAGTCCAGTGAGAATTCAGGACAATTGTCCAGGCCCCTGAGGGTTAACAATACTGAAAATAAAATCAGCCACTTCTTTCATGAAAATGAACCCTTCAACTGCTATCAAGCCTCAACAAGGCCTTATAAATAGTGAATGTAGGAAAATTTAATATTTTTTGAAAATTCAGATGGTTTCGGTATTCAATGAATGGTTCGGTTTGGTTTTTCAGTATCCCCATGTTATCGGTATCGGTTCGGTTTTGCAGCATACTGCTCAACTCTGAAACAGATAGAGTTTATGAGAGGGTGAATTATTATCCATTATGAATTATAGTAATTATGAATTTTCAGTGGGATATAAGAGATAATCGTCTGTACCTTTCACTGGTTTAAGTTTGTCAATGTCTGCATATAACTCCTGAACTATCTCAGACCTTTCTGACAGCGGTCTTGATGTCACATGGCTCTTCCATTTCTTTAAACCAAACTACAACATGTACACAAAATTAATAATTAGATGCATGCCAAGGGCTGCATGGTACTCGAAACTGAATACTGGTATCAGTATTAAAAAACTACTCTGATGTACTGGTATGTATAGTAGATTATTTTAGATATCTGAATGTAGTAATCAATACATGTACCTTTGTCATACTGCAAAGAAAATTGTTGTATTGTGATTGGTTACCTTGTGATGATACCAACAGCTATGTTCAGGTTTTGGCCAGGATAATAAAATCATGTGACATTCTACATAGTCAAGGGAGATAAATCCTGCTTGAAAATTAAGCGGAAATGATGATTATGTCCAAAAACAAGAGCTTTGCATCACAGAAGCTGGAGTCAAGTTGTGGTGGTAAAAAGGAATCTGTGCTAGCCCCTGAAATAAGGAAACAATCTATGAGGCATTGGACAAAGTTGGTAAAAATCAGATGTTTGTTCTAGTTATCAAGCTGATACCACCCACAAGTCGGAAATTCAAACAAGAAAACAGTCTAAGGAGCATAATTCCTGAAAAAAATTTCATGCAGAACTGGTTTGCAAACTCATTCAAGACATTAGCAAGAACTAACAGACCATATTTGGTAAAAAGCAGATAACGTTTGTTCAAGTTATCATGATAACACCACCCATAAGTGAGAAATTCAAATCAGAAAACAATCTTAGTGGCATAACTCCTGGAAAAAAAAATGAGCATGTCTAGTTTTCACAATCATTCAAGATGTCCTCAAGAAGTCACTGACCAAATCTGGTAAATATTGGATAATGTTTGTTCAAGTTATCGAGCTGACACCACCCCGCAAGTCAAAAATTCAACCCAAAAAACAATCTAAGAGGCACAACTCCTGAAAAACATTCTGGCAGGACTGGTTTTTGAACTCATCCAAGATATTCTCAAGTAGAACTCACAGACCAAATCTGAAGAAAACTGCTTAGCTTTGTTCAAGTTATCGGACTGACACTGCCAACAAGTTGGAAATTCAAAGAAGAAAACAATCTAAGGGGCATAACTCATGAAACATTTGGGCAGGACTGGTTTTTGAAACTCATCCATGACATTCTCGAGCAGAACTTACAGCCCAAATTTGGTAATAATTGGATAATATTTGTTAAAGTTATCATGCTGACACCACGTGCAAATCAGAAATTCAAAGAGAGGCCAATCTAAGGGACATAACTCCTGAAAATAAATTCAGCCAGGACTGGTTTTCAAATTCATTCAAGATGTTCTTGAGTAGAACTGACACACCAAATTTGGTAATAAGAGGTTCACATAAAAGATGCTGAGGTCAGGTTGTGATGGCTAAAAAAGAAACTACTGAAACTAGGAAACAATCTAAAGGTGATTTCACATGGGAGAAATTTATACCGGGTATATTTTATAAACTAGATATACAGTGGAACCCTGTTAATTGATGGGCGGCCATCACGGTTGACTGATCACGACCAAAAGGGGACGTTCACATCTAGACAGGACCTCAAACCTGCATATGAAATTTCGACATGATTGTACAAGAACAATGGGAGTGTAGCCTGTGCGAAAGAAAATGTGAACAGACTTCTGCATGCTTAATGGCAATAGCTTATCATGACTTTGTCAAGTTAAGCTAAAAATAAAAGAAAGAAAAAATGTTAGTGATAAAGAATAGAGGATTTGCTAGATATTACATCTGCAGTGGATCGGGCACTATGAATTCAATGGTGCAATTTTTTTGCGTCTCTCTTCACTGCTGATCCTGCATAACAGATTGCATGGATGGTTGCACAGATCGGATTGATGACTGAGATGGATGTCAGTAATAAAGCTATGGCCAAAGCTGGTAACAAGATACCTTCTGAAGCCAGTATAAGAACTGATGATTTAGTTCATAAGTTGATAAAGCCATCTAAATGAGCAGAAATAATACCAAAATTTAAAGAGATTTTATCTAATGGAAACATAAAGGGTTCTGATGTGGCAATAAGAACTTGCCAAGAAATTAAAAGGACCAGGATTGAAAGTAGTTTGAAAAACCCCCATAAAAACCTTGAGTTAAAAACATGAAGGTGCCAATGACACTGCAGCTCAACTTGACCAAGAAGGGACTTAACAAAATAGAAAGTTTCAATAATGCCAAGTCATTAACTCAAGTTTCTACAAAAAAGACATCACCCCAAAGCTAAATACAAAAACTGAAAAGGGATGTAGCCTGTAGGGTGTGTTAATGGAATTGTTGACAATTTATATGCCAAATCCAAGATGGCAACTGCCGGATATGTTTTTCAACGAAATTCTGAAGAATTTGATAGCTTCCATCTAGACATCACACCAAAGCCATATATGAAATTCAAAAAAAAAATGATCAGGAGAGAGATGCGGCCTGTCGGTTATGCAAATGGAATTGTTGACAATTTATATCCAAATCCAAGATGACTGCTGGTGGCCATGTTTTTCAACAAAATTTCAGAAAAGTTTGATACCTCCAATCTGGACATTACCCCAAAGACATGCATGAAATTTGAAACTGATCAGGTGAGATATACAGCCTGTAGGGTGTGCTAAAGGAATTGTGGACTGACAGGGGTACAGACATATGGACAGATTATGGATCACAACCCATGCCAATAGCTTATACCTGACGTTATCAAGTTGAGCTAATAAAAAATGTCTAATCACATGAAAGAATTACTCGACTACATTCATATTATGAAGTGGATTGTTTGAAAGATTTCGAAAAGTGGTTATTGATACAATAACATGGAAATAAGAATTTAAAAACTTATTATAAAAAACATGTAGAATGAAATTGTATAGATTTCGAACTGTATACAGAATTACCATTTTGAAATGCAGTCATTTTAAGGCTTTTGGGGGCCAGATGTATAAAATTTAAATCTTCAACTACCTAAAGCTACCTGAATTTAATAATGAAATCTTCACAAAAACATTCTGCAAGTAAAAATTGGTTTCTTGACTGTTTGTAGTATTTCATTAGTTATTTATTTATTTCTTGGTGTTTAAGGTCACATACTTCTGCACAATGCCTAATCGTGACCACAACATGGAGATACAGTAAAGACAATGTCAGAGGAGTTGACCCCCAAGCATTAGTGACTGGGTCCTATTTTACCAGTAAAACGGTGCTTGTTTACCACAGTAAACAAGCACTGCCTAACTTACCGGAGTTCCCGTGGGGAATTTCATTAGTTTTAATCATTCTGAGATTCATAAAAACCATATAAATGACAATATAATTTGTCTCTTGAGTGTAACAAGGCACCATCTGCAATGCTAAAGCATTGACTAAATACTGTCTTGTTGCATTCCAGGGATGATATATAGTTTATAATAATCACTACAAGAGGAGCCAAGATGGATGAGGATGTTTTTTATTATTCTCAAAACAGATGTTTTGGCTGTTTAGGGTTTCAGTAACCTTACACTGATTGCATAGGCATGTCTATTAGCAGGAGTTGATTATTAGCAGCGGTAGAGACATTAAGAGACAGCAATGTTTGTGTCATTTGAATAGACTTAATTTGTGGAATTTACTTCTAAACAACATACAAAACTGATGCTTAACTGGTAGAGTGCTGAATTATTTATTTTTGGTCGTCATAATTTGCTCACTTGTCTCTGACTTGTTCTAATTAATCAGAGAGTGCCTGGAGGCACTCTCCCATAAATTGTGACAAGGCAAATTCCCACAGGCTTAATAATTTCACCCAACAGATAAATGAAACACATCCACAGAATATATATATTGATGCCTTTAAGATGCGACATCTGCACTTCTGAATAAAGACCAAATATGGACTTCCAGCACTCTACCAGTTAATAATCACTTTATTGATGCTCTTTGTGAATAAAAAAGGGATGCTGTACACATAATAGATACAACAGAATTTTAACATCCTTTTGTTTATGAATTTTCATGGGTTTTTCAAGGCGATTAGATGGTTCAGGGCCGTTACAGGGCCTTTTAAGAGCCAAGATTGAAAATTCATGGACTTTTTAAGCCTGTATGAACCCTGGATTAGGATTGTTGAATATGAGGCATTAGAGAATATAAAAAGTTAAAATGAATGTTTTGAAGATATGGTTTTAAAATTTATAAACAGTGTAAAAACAAAAGAATAATTATAATTCTATTCGGATTAGATTCTGCAGATAAAAATAGTACAGCATTTGTGCAATGTCTGAATTCAGGTAATAAATGGATAGAAAGAAATTAAAAAAAAAACACACACAAAAAACTTATCTAAAAAGCAATTCAGAAAAAAAAACAATGAAAATTGACTAATTACTGTAAAATAAAACGAAAGTGTCAATGACACTGCAGATGAACTTGTACAAAAAGGGAAGAAGGGACTGAACTAAATAGAAAGATCCAGTAATGCCAAGTCATTCACTCAAGTTTCTACAGAAAAGACATCACACCAAAGGTACATATGAAATCTGAAAAAGATCAGGTGAGGGATGTGGCCTGTTGGGGATACTAATGGAATTGTTGACAATATATATGCCAAATACATGATGGCCAATGGCGGCCATGTTTTTCAATGAAATTCAGAAAAATTCAATAGCTCCCATCTAGACATCACACCAAAGCCACATATGAAATTCAAAAAAGATTGGGTGAGAGTTGCGGCCTGTCGAGTGTGTTAATGGAATTGTTGACAATTTATATGCCAAAATCAAAATGTCCACTGGCGGTCTTGTTTTTCAATGGAATTCAGAAAGAATCAAAAGCTCCAATCTGGACATCACACAAAAGCTACATATGAAATTCGAAAAAGATCAGGAGAGAGATGTGGCCTGTACACTGTGCTAATGGAATTGTTGACAATTTACATGCCAAATCAAAGAATTCACGTGCAGCCAGATTTTTCAACGAACTTCAGAAAATTTCTCTATCTCCAGTCTAGACATCACAGCAAAGTGACATATGAAAAACGACATCAATATCCTCTGCTGGCTTTATGTCATGATAGGAATAATCTCATTATCGACCTGGACATGTAATCATACGCAATTATATGACTCACCAAATATCATTTAATTTATTTAATCGCAACTGAAGATATCTTCCAAAAACTTGCAATTTTGGTAAATTCAAAGTAGACAAGGGCTATAACTGTGGTAAAATTATTTGTATCAAAACTTCCTTTTCATATGCACATGTACATATCATACTCATACTGCGTATCAAGATTCGTAAAAATCCAATGCAGGAGGAGTTAAGCAGCCAACATTTGTGATGAAAATTTTGCTATTACCAAGGCCCATAACCACAGAAAATTTGTTGCATCAAAAATTCCTGACCACATGCACATCTAAACTTGATACTGATATTTCAGACCAAGTTTCATAAAAATCCAATAAAAAAAAGTAGGAGGAGTTAAGCAGACAAGCCTTTGTGATGGAAATCTTGCTATTTCCATGGGCCATAGCCACGCAAAATTTGTCGCATCAAAAATTCCTGACCACATGCACATCTACACTTGATACTGATACAGACCAAGTTTCCTAAAAATCCATTGAAAAATGTAGGAGGAGGTAAGTGGAGAAAGTCTGTGATGGATGGATGAACAGACTGACAAACCCCATTTCATTATCCCCCTCCTGACTTCGAAGGTGGGAGATAAAAAGATCGAGCGAGAGATGTGGCCTGCGGTGTGATATTGGAATTATTGACAATTTATATGCTAAATCTAAGATGGCCGATGGTGGCCACGTTTTTCAACAAAATTCGGAAAAATTTGATAGCTCCCATATAGACAATGCCCCAAAGCCATGTATGAAATTTGGAACTGATTGGGTGAGAGCTGCAGCCTGTAGGGTGTGCTAAAGAAATTGAGGGTAGACAGAGAAATGTACAGATGTATGCATGTATGGATGGACAGATGATGATTGCAACCCATCCCAATAGCTCATACTTGGCATTGTCAAGTTGAGCTAAAAGTTAAATGAAAGTGTCAATGACACTGTAGCTCAACTTGTCAAGACAAAGACATGTACATGTATAGTATGTGACACAGCAATGACAAACATCTAGGTAATGACCTGATAACAAAGGTACATATAAAGTATTGTAACGGTCTGTACATAAATACTGACCGTTGCCTGTAACAAATGTATAGGTAAAGTATTGTAAAGGTGGGTGACAGTCAGATGCTGAACTAGAAAAAATCTTTGAGTCCCAGAGTGGGTCTGACTGAACCCCAAAATATTTGTTCTCATAGCACAGTGATAACAAAGGCACCCCAAGACACACTCGTTCCTGTCCCAAGGTGAAAACAAAAGTACTCAAGAAGTTTTGTGAAGATCAGTTCATAAATACGAGCTGTATAGAACTTGTGACAAAAAACTGATTGGACCTAATTTCGGTACAAAATGGGTCCTGGCAGCCATCTTGAATTTTGGACCGTACCCAGAAACACTCATTCTCATCCCAAGGAGATAACAAAGGTACCCAAGAAGTTTTGTGAAGATCGGTTCATAAATACAGCCTCTACCCTGAGCTGTTTTGACATGTGTGCTTACATTGTGTAAGTTGCACTGAATAAATCAAAGTTCATCTAATTTGCATAATTTCTGCACGAAAAAAAACCCCTTACAATATGTGATGTATTCCATGTTACTAAACATTCATACAAAAATTTATTAAAATCAGAACTTTCATACAGAAGTTCTATACAAAAGACTGATTGCACTAATTTTGGTACAAAATCGCTGCTGGTGGCCATCTTGAATTTCGGACCACACCCAAAAACACTCGCTCTCATCCCACGGTGATAACAAAGGTACCCAAGAAGTTTCGTAAAGATTGGTTCATAAATATGGCCTCTAGTCTGAGCTGTATAGAAGTTGTGTACAAAAAACTGATTAGACCTAATTTCGGTACAAAATGGCCACTGGCAGCCATCTTGAATTTTAGACCGCACCCAGAAACGCTCGTTCTCGTCCCAAGGTGATAACAAAGGTACCCAAGACATTTCGTGAAGATCAGTTCATAAATACAGACTCTAGTCTGAGCCGTATTGACATGTGTACTTACTGTGTGTAAGTCGCACTGAAAAAATCAAAGTTCATCTAATTTGCATAATTTCTGCACGAGAAAAAAACTCGTATTATATGTGATGCATCCCATGGTACTAAACATTCACACAAAAAAATTATTCAAATCAGGGCTTTCATATGGAAGTTCTGTGCAAAAATCTGATTGCACCTAATTTTGTACAAAATGGCTGCCATCGGCCATCTGGAATTTCGGACCGGACCCAAAAACACTCGTTCTCGTCCCACGGTGATACCAAAGGTACCCAAGAAGTTTCGTAAAGATTGGTTCATAAATACGGCCTCTAGCCCGAGCCGTATTGGCATTTGCACTTACAGTGCTGAAAGTAACCCCAAAAAACATCAAAATTAGTCTAATTTGCACAATTTACGTACGAGAAAAAACCCCGTATTATATGTGATGTATCCCATGGTACTAAACATTCATACAAAAAATTATTCAAATCAGAGCTTTCATATGGAAGTTCTGTACAAAAAACAGATTTCTGCATCGTCGGTACAAAATGGCAGCTGGCAGCCATCTTGAATTTCGGACCGCACCCCAAAACACTCGTTCTCGTCCCACGGTCATAACAAAGGTACCCAAGAAGTTTCGTAAAGATCGGTGCCCGAGCCATAGCAGCTTGGCACTTACAGCTCTGAAAGTAACACTAAATAAATCAGTCAGTCTAATTTGCATAATTTACGCACGAGAAAAAAACCCGTATTATATGTGATGTATCCCATGGTACTAAACATTTATACAAAACTTTATTCAAATCAGAACTTTCATACAGAAGTTCTGTACAAAAAACTGATTTTTGCATCATCGGTACAAAATGGCCACTGGCAGCCATCTTGAATTTCGGACCACACCTAAAAACACTCGTTCCCGTCCCAGGGTCATAACAAAGGTACACAAGAAGTTTCGTAAAGATCGGTTCATAAATACGACCTCTAGCCCGAGCCATAGCCAATTGTTGACGTACGGACAGACGGACAGACGGACGACGGGCCATGACAATAGCTCAAATTTGACTTCGTCAAAGTTGAGCTAAAAATCTAGGGCCAAACACAAATTTTGCCCCCCAATCCCAAAAATTTGCATCTAAAACCGAAAATAACATGTCCTAAATGGTCCTCCATACTTTTGCGCAGTGTCAAGGAGGTCTCGAAATTGGCGCCAATTATCATTCTTACAAGCAGTGTCTGGTCAGCGCTACGTACTCAGCGGGGAGGTACGAGTTCCCAACTCCTGGGAGGGCCATCCCCGTCTGGGTCATTGGTAAGTATAAAAAATATATAAATTACTATAAATTTTTTAACATTTTTATACTGTACCAATGACCCAGACATAGCTGAATAGAAAAAAAGGCTGGAGGGCCTAGGACATAGAGGAAAATCCAATAAGCTCAACTAAATATAATAGAGTTATCCCCTCGAGGAGAAAAGGAGGATTAGGCTTTACATGTATCTTTCTTATTTATGACAAATTAGAAAGACACAACACCCTTCATAAATGAGCATAATAACATCCATGTTCTCTATTAACATCCAGTATAACCCTTTATACTAATTATTTTTAAAGTAAGCCAATAAATAAAGTAAGTCCAGAGAATTGAGACTCTTTATACTCATTAAAAGTGTCCGAGGATTGTATATTAACGCCGTTTGACACGTGACATAATCAAATGCTTCACACCGAGCTACACTTTAAAAATATGACATGAATGAATTTAAACATTAGCTTTACATTTTAAAACCATCCCGGTACCGACTCAGAATTACTGACTTCGGAGGAGGTATCCCCTTGCTTTTCACTATAAAGCAGGTGACCTAAGGGAACACCCTCCCCCCCCCCCTTCCCCTTGCCCTGGGTCAAATAGCCCAGAGCGAAGAGGGCAGCAGGACAGAGTCACTGCCGGAACAGAAAGCCTGCATAACTATAATTGCAACTGAGCAACATTCTGAGCAACAGATAACGGACCTAAACAATGCAGGTCTCCAGAAATGGACTCAATATTTCTGAGATAAAAATTTGTGAATGTGGATGGCTGAGACCAATATGCAGCCTTCATTAAATCTGTAATAGCAACACTATTTGCGTAAGCCCAAGATGTAGAAAGAGCTCTTACTTCATGAGCCGAAATCTTAAGCACAGACTGCTGAGTTGAAGATAGATTATTATAAGCAGTACGGATAGTTAATTGAATCCATCTAGCAATAGAATGGACCATAATGTCCTTTCTATTAGGCATCAGAGACAGAAAGAAGCGTTTTCGTCCCTTTCTGATAAACTGAGATCTTCGTTTATAAATACGTAAAGCTCTAACAGGACAGAGTAAAGGCCTATGCCCATCTGAAGATGGTAGGGCCTTAATAACAATAGGTTCCAGATATTTATTAGGAGCCTGATTCTTAGCCAAAAATCCAACATTAGTAGTAAAGGTAATAGTGTTCCCGACACTACGATAGTGAGAATCGTCCACAGATAGTGCATGAAGCTCACTGACTCTTCTAGCAGAAGAGAAAGCTAGAGAAATGCTGTCTTATAAGATAAGAATTTGAAGTCCACTGTCTCAAGAGGCTTTTCTTTTAGTTTAAGAAGAACCCAAGCTAAATTCCATTTAGGAATTAATCTAAGGGTTCTAGGTCTATTTATTGAGAAGTTTCTAACTAATTTAGATAAAGAGACATTAGATCCAATTTGTAAACTATCATGGTGTGCATAGGTATCAGATAACATAGACCTATAACCTTTAATAGTAACAGGCTGCAGTTTGATCTCATCAAACAAGTATACTAGAAAGTTTGTAATGTCTGGAATGGAGGGATCAAAAATATCAACAGAATGATCCCTACACCAACGACAAAAGACCTTCCACTTAGCCGCATAGTTTAGCGAAGAGGAGGTCCTCCTACAGTTAGAAATTGCATCCACTGCTCGTCCTGTAAAATGCTTGCCGTGCAAGAAGGACCGCACAACGGAAATACATGAAGGTTGAGACCTTGCGGGTTGTGATGTAGTTGACGCGATTTCCCCTGCGAAAGAAGATCCTCTCGTGGAGGAAGCTTCCGCGGTATGTCCCACAGCAGACACCTGAGTAGATTTATCCACGGTCTCTGTGGAGACAGAGATGCTACCAACAGAATTTTGCATTGAGATTGTTTTATCTTTAGCAATATCTGCTGAATCAACAGCGCTGGAGGATACGCATATCCTATCATTCCGTCCGAGATCGATAGAGCGTCTACTGCATATGCTCGAGGATCCGGACATGGTGACACATATACGTCTGCAACTGATTGTTGAGCTGTGTCGCAAATAAGTCTATCATTGGCCGCTCCCATTGGTAGCAAATCTGATTGAATACCTGTTTGTTGAGAGTCCATTCTGATGGCAACAAGCGACCCTTCCGTGAAAGGGAGTCTGCTAATACATTCAGACGACCCGGAATATGATGGACCAAAAGTAGAACTTGGTGTTCTAGTACAAACAGAAGGATTCTTTCCGTTAAATTGAATAACGGAACGCAATGAGTGCCTCCCTGGTTCCGAATATACGCTACTACTGTCGTATTGTCGGACAGGATTTGGACATGTGCTTTCTGAATAATGTTCATCCAATGACATAGTGCAAGCCAAATTTACATCATTTCTTTGATGTTTATGTGCTTGCCTAGAAACTGCAGATCCCAAAGACCCTGGCACTTCGAATCCCTTGGGATCAATGTTGCACCCCAACCTGTTTGACTGGCATCCGTCATAATAGTAAAACTCGGATCCAGCAACTGCAGTGGAACTCCCTGAGTCAACCACTGAATGTTTGCCCAAGTCTGAATCTCTTGTTTCACTTGATTTGACAAGAGAACGTCTATATCGAGCGAATGAATCTTTACTCTCCAATTCTGAGTCAAGAAAATTTGGAGAGGACGAGTGCGTAACCACCCCATCGGAATGAGATCCGCAGTGGCTCCGCACAGACCTATCAGTCTCATGAATTCTCTCGCTGTGACTTTGTCTGAGTGAAAACAATAGTGAGCGTAACAACTGATGAATTTCGCTCTGGTTAACGGCAGACGAACGAGATTGTTATGCGTCTCGAAGCTCATTCCCAAGTGGGTGAATGACTTGGATGGCACCAGATCTGACTTCTCCTCGTTTATTATAAAACCGAGACGTCGGAGTAATAAAAGCAGATACTGCACATCGTTCTGAAGCGTTAACTCGTTGCTGTACCTCTGAAGAATGTCGTCCAGGTAGGCCGACATTACCGCATATGAATGAGCTCGGAAATGCATCATTACCGAGTTCATTCTTTGAGTGAAAGCCCAGGGCGCTAGGTTCAAACCGAAGCACATCGCTCGGAACTGATGTACAACTCCTAGGACTGCGAAGTGTAGATACAACGGAACGAGCCGTCTGGTTTCGGAACCAGAAACAGATGGCTGTAGAAACCCGGTGATTCCTGGTCTTCTATGACCTCTACCGCGTTCTTCTCCAGAAGAGACTGTACTTCTGATAAAAGAGCGTCTCTTTTCTGCGGATTTGACGGAAGCTGAGTCCATTTTGGACTTCGAGTTAATGGAGGCTTTTGTTTGAAGGATATTCTTAGTCCTTCCGAAATTACCCCTCGAACCCAGGGGTCGTCCGTAATTGACGCCCAATTGTTTATAAAACTTGACAATCTTCCGCCTACCGGAACACGATAGAGGTTCATACCATCACCTCCTGGACCTGCGAGGCTTGCGGAAGGAGAAACTACGTCCTCCACGACCCGCACCTCGCCCCGTCGACCTAGGGACGTCTGACCGGCTATCTCGGCCAGTATAACGTCCCCTACGTGAGTCGCTGCCTTGACGGTCTCTAGAATAAGACCTAGAGGATGCATAGGAACCTCTATAGGAACTTCCCTTGGGCGTACTTGTCCCAGAAGTGCCTGTCTTACTCTTTTCTGCTGTATCTGACTTTTTAGAAGCGGATTTGAATAGCAGAGAATCCGAAGCTTTCTTAGTTATCTTATCATAAATTGCTGAAAGCTTGCCGTCGAAGAGAAGCTCTCCGGAGACCGAAGCGACTCTGAGAGAGTTTTTCGCCTTACCATCCACGCGCGTGGATGTAGCTAGGGCCGCGTCACGTCTAACCAACTCCAGGTTTGCCACTGAAAGGGCGGAGTTATACGTAGAATAAGCTACGGCCCTCGAAAGAACTCTTAAGGAGGATTGTATATCCTGGAATTCTTTCCCTTAAAGACGTAATGATAATGCTTTAGTAAGGTGATCTGCATATGATAAGGCATCTAAGTTAACTCTATTAGACATTATTGTTGTTTCCAATGTCGTGGTTGGAATTGACATAGACCACGGTATAGACAATTCTAGGTCTTCAGCCTGGTCGTCTAGACGCAGAGGAACTCTCGGTATGCCCTGTCCTGCCGTTTCAAATTTGTTCCTTGAATTGATGAAAGGCAAATGTAGAGCATTTGCGGACAAGAAACCATACTTGCTCGTTTTGGTAGCAAGCTTATATATAGCGTCATTCAATAGTTCAAATGTTCTTGTGACATTATTGGACTGTGTCGGAAACTCAGGGACGATGTCCCTAAACCGATCAAAAAATTCTGTGTCCAGTGACACTATCAGTCTCTTATCCGGCATCGCAGCATTCTGGTCCGACGGAACAACCCCTGGAAGATAATGCCGGATAAAATCTATGGCAGCTTTATGTTGTTCCGAAAGGGAAAACTCCAGATCCTCTGATCCTCGCCATCCTGTCGGACCATACGAAGTTCTCGGTCGTCTGTACCTGATGCTTCAGCAGAGCGTACCGACCCAGCGTCGTCGGATAATTCCTGATCCGACAGAGATTCTGTCGTCTGCTGGGATGCTGCGATAAGTTGTGCTATTTGTGATAGCACGTCTGTCACTGAGGCCTGTGGAGCAGAGGTCTTACGTTGCTTTGCCGCTGGAAGCTCCTTGGACGTTGACTCCTGTATACTTCTTTTATGTGTACGTCCGGAGTCTACAGGCCTCGTGTCCCTGGCTACCAGATGGCTTGACCTGGTCGCCATGGAATCCCTGATCGGCGAAGCTGGCTGGATATCCGTGGTCACGTAGCCAAGGTGCGGTTGTGTGTGCTGCCGTGAGGATAAGGAAGCCATATTGACAGTCTCTCCGGACTGTTTATATAATGGAGCGTCCCGAGTGGTGGACGTATGCTCCGAATGCGAAACGTTTTGTACCATCTGGTCCCAGATGTTGTTGTACGAGAGAGGGACCTCTCTCGCTCGCAGCCCGGATGGACCTGGACAAGCTAGGAACCGGACTAATAGGCTTCCTCTGTTCTATCCTCTGATCCGTCGTCACTGGGTGTGCACTTTGTGTTATTATAGTGCTCGCATCACCCAAATCTCCTTCCTGGACCGCAACGGACGAACCCGGCTGCCGAGCCATTCGATGAATGGTCGCTACACTGGGCGAGTTAGCGGACGCCAATGCCGTCGATCCTACTAGGGACCTCTTAGGCAATTGACGTATTTCCATGAGCACTTTTGCCGCTAGCTCTTCATTTAACTGTGACAATGGAGGCACACTTTTGGAAGACATCACGGAAACATCACCCTGTTCTTGTTCCTCTGAAAAAGAAATTGAAAAACTAGAGTGACCCTGCGGAGAAAGGACCGGCATGGCCTTATCCCCGCTAACAACATACCGTGACACACGTTTCCAATGTTTGTCATCCCAATTGACACACACTGAGCAGGAGTCAGTGCGAGTACACTGACTACAATTAATACAATGATTATGAAAGTCAGAGGAAGATTTCCTCTTATTACAATTTGAACAATATCCTTTCATTGTGAAAAGAACACAAACAGTCCTAGTACTCGCACCAACCCCTGAAAACAAAGATACATAATAACATGATCCATTAATATATAGAAAAAATAAATGAAATCAAAAAAATTTTTGGAAAAAATATTTTTTCAGAAAAGCCCAAGTTTCTGAAAGTAACGTTGAGCCCCAATGGATCCCAAAAAAGCCTAAGTGTGGACAAAATTTTTTAAAATATTCCAAAACAAATTAATGCAACACTTACGTATAATAATAATGTATCTTGTTATGATTAAACTAATACAAAGACAAGAAATCACTCTCAACAGAAACCGTTGTCAATGTAAACAAGAAGTGTATAAAAACCGGAAACATGACTCCAGGCACTGATAAACATGGCCCGAAATCAGTTACCAATTACAACACTATCTGATGCAAAACAGAGACTTCCAGAGAAGAAACTGCAGAACATCAGATGGTAGATGCAGAACACAACGCCTAAACACCCATGGGTGAGGACGTAAACATGGGGAAAAAAACAGAATTCATTCTGTTACCAAGCTAAAACTCACAAGAAATTTTAGTAATAATATTACAGAAAATATGCCAAAAGCATGGGAGAATAGCAAGGAGGGACTAAAGGAAAGGGAGAGAGGAAACACTGATCAAGCAGTGTAACTTTTTAAAAGAATGACAACAACAGGCCCATGCCTTGAAATTAGGGAACATAACATAATTTCATAAAAAAATTTTAAGTTACAGCCCTGATTATTTCCTGCCACTAATTTTTCCTCTCCTCCTTGTATTTCCTCTTTAGATCCACCATTTCTCTAATATTTATGTGTCTGGCATAATTTAAACTGAGATTTAAAAGCACAAATATCAGTCAGATGTGAACTGATGAAGGGCCAAACAAAGAATGATAATTGGCGCCAACTTCGAGACCTCCTTGACATTGCGCATGCGCAGTGGAGGAAAAGTATGGAGGACCATTTAGGACATGTTATTTTCGGTTTTAGATGCAAATTTTGGGGATTGGGGGGCAAAATTTGTGTTTGGCCCTAGATTTTTGAGAATTAGCACCAGCTATGTCTGGGTCATTGGTACAGTATAAAAATATGATTGGACAAAACCTGTTACTTGTGAATATCCTTTCCCCCATGATGGTCCATCAGTGGACAAAACCCATTGCTGGATGCCCTGCAAATTTAGTTTTCGCAGGAGAAAATAAATAAAATTAATTGAAAACGAAGATATGAATGAAATAATAAAAATATGCTGTGGGTTTAGTCCATCTTTCAGCTTTTCAGTTTTGATCACAGGAGGTTTTGTCCAGAAAGTTCTATGTGGCATCTATGTGGTTACTTGTTGTGTCTGTGTGGTTCTATATGGATCTATATAGTTCTATGCATAATGCTTTCCTATTTTTGTTCTATCTGGTAATTATATGAAAACTTTTATTCAAACACATGTAGTAACTTAAAAATATAACATACAACACCCGGTACTTTTTTTTCCCATATCTCACTGAATCAATACTCCATGTTAAACATTACCACTATTCTAAACAACCACCACCTTCTTTCTTTCAACAAAAGTATGAACTTACCAGTAAATTATGCATGAAATGTCTTGGCCAACTCCATTCCGATAAATGAAATAAATGACATGAGCTTTTTTTTATTTACAAATAGGACATCATTACAGTGCTTCAGAAGCAGGCTATATTTATTTCAGTTTCTTCAATTTCTCGGTGATTCAAGAAGTATTTTAAATACACCTTCTCAGGCCATTCAGTAAGAGCAATTTAAAATTTGCAAGATGTACATTGAAGAGGCTAAAACATATGGTGGACAATCAGCAAGAATCTCGAAGATTGAACAACCTTTCGCAGTTGTGTACCTGAAGTACTGAGTGAGATTAGACAACACTGTTTGCAGTTTGTCAACTGATGTGGATGTCTTAACTTGAATTCAGTATTATAGCAGAGCCACTTGGTAATTTGGATAGCCTAACTTTTCATTCATTTAAAAGAGAAATAATATTTAGGCTTTTCCCACTGGAAAAGACTCTTGTTATTCTACGGATTGTTATTATTATTTTTTTTTTTTTCCACACATTTTGTCCATACGATTCAGAAGCCATTTTCGAACCGATTTTCACAAAATTTTGCACACTCATAGAGGGCACAAAATCTAATGAAAGTGTCAATGACACTGTAGCTCAACTTGTCAAGACAAAGACATGTACATGTATAGTATGTGACACAGCAATGACAAACATCTATGTAATGACCTGATAACAAAGGTACATATAAAGTATTGTAACAGCCTGTACATAAATACTGACCGTTGCCTGTAACAAATGTATAGGTAGAGTATTGTAAAGGTGGGTGAAAGTCAGATGCTAAACTAGAAAAGAAATCTTTGAGTCCCAGAGTGGGTCTGACTGAACCCCAAAATATTTGTTCTCATAGCACAGTGATAACAAAGGCACTCCAAAACATACTCGTTCCTGTCCCAAGGTGAAAACAAAGGTACACAAGAAGTTGTTAGAAGATCAGTTCATAAATACGAGCTGTATAGAACTTGTGACAAAAAACTGATTGGACCTAATTTCGGTACAAAATGGCCACTGGCAGCCATCTTGAATTTTAGACCACACCCAGAAACACTCGTTCTCGTCCCAAGGTGATAACAAAGGTACCCAAGACATTTCGTGAAGATCAGTTCATAAATACAGACTCTAGCCCGAGCCGTATTGGCATGTGTACTTACTGTGTGTAAACACACTGAAAAAATCAAAGTCCATCTAATTTGCATAATTTCTGCATGAGAAAAAAACCCGTATTATATGTGATGTATCCCATGGTACTAAACATTCACACAAAAAATTATTCAAATCTGCGCTTTCATATGGAAGTTCTGTGCAAAAATCTGATTGCATCTAATTTTATACAAAATGGCTGCCATCGGCCATCTTGAATTTCGGACCAAACCCAAAAACACTCGTTCTCATCCCACGGTGATACCAAAGGTACCCAAGAAGTTTCGTAAAGATCGGTTCATAAATACGGCCTCTAGCCTGAGCCTTATTGGAATTTGCACTTACAGTGCTGAAAGTAACACCAAAAAACATCAAAGTTAGCCTAATTTGCATAATTTCTGCATGAGAAAAAAACCTGTATTATATGTAATGTATCCCATGGTACTAAACATTAAAACAAAAAATTATTCAAATCAGAGCTTTCATATGGAAGTTCTGTACAAAAAACAGATTTCTGCATCGTCGGTAAAAAATGGCGGCTGGCAGCCATCTTGAATTTTGGACCGCACCCAAAAACACTCGTTCTCTCGTCCCACGGTCATAACAAAGGTACCCAAGAAGTTTCGTAAAGATCGGTTCATAAATACGGCCTCTAGCGTCGTGTTGACGTACGGACAGACGGACGGACCGACGACGGGCCATGACAAAAGCTCAAATTTGGCTTCGCCAAAGTTGAGCTAAAAATGTACTGAAGTGGAATTTTCGATTTAACCCTTATTTCGTCAGAATTGGCAAAAAACTGTCAAAATTAGGGTTTATAGGCACTTTCTCGAAAAACATCTTGTAGATTTTTTTTAAACATTCACCATTGCAAGACCTGCCTGTGACACGACCATTGATACACAAGAGATATTGGGCGATGCATATGGTAACCCTCCACAGGCTGTCAAACATCGAAATTTTGATGAAATGGGCCGTTTTTGAGCCCCCCACAGCACCCAAGCGATAAACTAGAGATAAACATAATTTCCTTTATTGGAAGTGGAATTCACCAAGCATCATTTTTGAAAGTAATAAGGGTGTTCAAAAACTCAAGTGTTAACCCGTTTTGGGCTGGTTAAACAGCAATACCCCCAAAAGCTAAAAAAAATCATGTTTTCCATGGATTTCTCTAAACGAGTCTTGTAGTTTTCAAGAAAAATTGGCCACGCGCAGGACTTGGTGTGTCAATAGAAGTTGCATCGATAAAATACTCAGGTGAGAATTTGTTAACCCTCCACAGGCTGCTAAAGGTCAAAATTGTGATAAAATGGGCTGTTTTTGGACAGCAACACCACCCAAGGGGTATGCCACAAAGAAAAGTGCCTTCTTTTATCGAGTGCACAATTTATACGGGAAAATTTTTGTAAGTATTAAGGGTATTCAAAAGTCGAAGTCTTAACCTATTTTGGGCAGGCTGAAGAGAGATCCCCCCTTAAAATCTTAAAATACCCATTTTCTGTGGATTTCTCTAAAAACATCTTGTAGGTTTTCAAGAAAAATTGACTACTTGCCGTTCTTTGTGTGACATTACAAGATGCATGGACAAAATATTCCAGTGAACATTTATTAACCCTCTACACGCTGCCAAGCATCGTAATTTTGTTGAAATGGGATGTTTTTGAATACACACAGCACCCAATGTATACCCGAAAAATAAACATAGTCTCCTTTCTTGGAAGTGGAATTCACCGAGGATCATTTAAGTAATAAGGGTATTCAGAAAACCAAGCGTTAACCCCTTATGTGGTGGTTAATAGTGATACCCATCAAAAGCTTAAAAAATTCATGTTTTCCCTGGATTTCTTTTCAAACATCTTGTTGGGTTTGCAAGAGAAAATGGCCATTGATAGGTCTTGGTGTCACATTACCAGTTGCATGGATAAATTATTCCGGTAAGCATTTGTTATCCCTCCATGGGCTGCTAAATGTCACAATTTTGAAAAAAATAGCCTGTTTTTGGACACGAACAACATCAAATGGGAATGCCACAGAGAAACATAACTTCTTTTACCAGATGCAAAACTGATAGGGAAACATTTTTGTAAGTAGTAAGGGTATTCAATGAAAGTGTCAATGACACTGTAGCTCAACTTGACAAACTTGAACTTGGTAAGTTATAAATGAAATGGCAAAATTGAAGAACAGAGTAATCCATGAATTTTTAAATGTAAACTGAAAGACTGGCTAAAGGAAGAATGTTGATACACAAATGCAGTATGTTCAGAGGTTACTGTAAATGGCAACTTTTTTCACAGAAATGAATGCTGATCAATAGTTCTTATCGAAAGGTCTTGTCTAATGAGCACACCAAGTTAAACAAGCATACCAGGTTTCAAAGCAATCCAATCATAAATGTGCCCTGTAGGCTGTGCCAAAGAGAAATATTGAGGTCTGACTAAACTAAGTTCTAAGAATGCTGGGTGCAGCAACATTTTCTTACAGAAATGGAAGAAAATCGATAGCTCCCATCTAGAGGTCACCCCAAACAAGCATGCCAGTTTCAAAGCAATCCGATCATAAATGTGCCCTGTAGGGTGTGCCAAAGAGAAATATCAAGATCTTCTGACTGAACTAAGTTCTAAGAACATTGGCCGCAGCAACATTTTTTGACGGAAATAGAAAAAAATCGATAGCTCCCATCTAGAGGTCACCCCAAACAAGCATACCAGGTTTCAAAGCAATCCAATCATAAATGTGCCCTGCAGCGTGTGCCAAAGGAAAATATGGAGGGCTGACTAAATTAAGTTCTAAGAACGTTGGCCATGGTAACATTTTTTGACGGAAATTGAAAAAAATCGATTGCTCCCATCTAGAGTTCACCCCAAACAAGCATACCAGGTTTCAAAGCAATCCAATCATAAATGTGCCCTGTAGGGTGTGCCAAAGTGAAATATGGAGGTCTGACTAAACTAAGTTCTAAGAACGTTGGCCGTAGCAACATTTTGTGACGGAAATTGAAGAAAATCGATAGATCCCATCTAGAGGTCACCCTAAACAAGCATACCAGGTTTCAAAGCAATCCAATCATAAATGTGCCCTTTAGGGTGTGCCAAAGGGAAATATTGTGGTTTGACTAAACTAAGTTCTAAGAACGTTGGCCGCGGCAACATTTTTTGACGGAAATTGAAGAAAATCGATAGCTCCCATCTAGAGGTCACCCCAAACAAGCATGCCAGGTTTCAAAGCAATCCGATCATAAATGTGCCCTGTAGGGTGTGCTAAAGAGAAATATTGAGGTCTTCTGACTAAACTAATTTCTAAGAACGTTGACCGCGGCAACATTTTTTGACGAAAATTGAAGAAAATCGATAGCTCCCATCTAGAGGTCTCCCCAAACAAGCATACCAGGTTTCCATGCAATCCGATCATAAATGTGCCCTGTAGGGTGTATATTGAGGTCTGACTAAGCTAAGTTCTAAGAACATTGGCCGTGGCAACATTTTTTGACGGAAATTGAAGAAAATCGATAGCTCCCATCTAGAGATCACCCTAAACAAGCATACCAGGTTTCAAAGCAATCAAATCATAAATGTGCCGTGTAGGGAGTGTCAAACGGAAATACTGAGGTCTGACTAAGCTAAGTTCTAAGAACGTTGGCCGTGGCAACATTTTTTGACGGAAATTGAAGAAAATCGATAGCTCCCATCTAGAGATCACCCTAAACAAGCATGCCAGTTTCAAAGCAATCCAATCATAAATGTGCCCTGTAGGGTGTGCCAAAGGGAAATATTGTGGTTTGACTAAACTAAGTTCTAAGAACGTTGGCCGCGGCAACATTTTTTGACAGAAATTGAAGAAAATCGATAGCTCCCATCTAGAGGTCACCCCAAACAAGCATACCAAGTTTCAAAGTGATCTGATCATACATACGTACGTACGTGCGTATGCCGACGGACGAGAAGTGATGGCAATAGCTCAACTTGACTTTGTCAAGTTGAGCTAAAAATCGAGGTCTTAACGCATTTTGATTGGTTAAGGAGATCCTTAAAAGCTAAAATTCCAGTTTTCTGTGGATTTCTCCAAAAATATTTTCAAGAAAAATTGACCATTCGCAGGTCTTGGAGTGACATTACAAGTTGCATGGACAAAATATTTCGGTAAGCATTTGTTAACCCTCCAGAGGCTGCCAAGCATAGACATTTTGAGAAAATGTGCTGTTCTTGGGCACCCATAACACCCAATGTGTACCTGCGAGATAAACATAACCTCCTTCATTGGAAGTGGAATTCACTGAGGATAATTTTTGTATGTAATGAAGGTATTCACGAAACCAAGCATTAACCTGTTTCGGGCTGGTTACAGAGCGATACCCCTCAAAAGGTTAAAAATTCATGTTATCCAAGGATTTCTCTAAAAACATCTCGTGGATTTTCAAGAAAAAATGGCCATTCTCAGATCTTAATGTGACATTACAAGTTGTATGTACAAAATATTCTAGTAAGCATTTGTTAACCCTATGCAGGTTCTCAAACATCAAAATGTTGATAAAATGGACTGTGTTTGCGTACCCACACTACCCAAAGTTAAGAGGAGAGATCAACATAAGTGGAAGAAGAATTCACTGAGAATTATTTTTGGAAGTAATAAGGGTATTCAAAAAACAACACTTAACCCGTTTTGGGCTGGATAAACAATGATACCCATCAAAAGCTTAAAATTCATGTTCTCCCTGGATTTCTCTGAAAACATCTTGTAGATTTTAAAGAAAAAATTGCCATTCACAGTTCTTGGTGTGACATTACAAGTTGCATGGAAAAATATTCCTGTTAACACTTGTTAACCCTCTACAAGCTGCCAGACATCAATATTTTGGATACATTTGAGATAAAATGGACCATTTTCAAATAACCACATCACTTAGTGGGTATGTGTGAAACAAACATAACTCATTTTGTCGGTCATTAACTTGTCTGATGACGATATTGATATTAACCCTCTCCACCATTAATGATGGTTTTTACCTAAACATTTTTTTATCAATCTGAGTCACTTGAGACTACTATACCCACCTTTCTCATAACATCAAGAAAGGAACTTCAATGAGATAGTTATAAACAATTCATCAGACACTCTGGGTCATGAAAAATCATGGGATCTCATCTGGAAAAGCCATGATTCTCCAGAATCATAAAGTCTAGTATATATTGGTATGTTGTCTCTAGCTATCTCTCTCTCTTGAACTGAATCATTGTTCTTGTATCATTCTACCACAGTAATCTTGCATCATTTTGTGATTACTGGACTCATTTATTTATTGGGGTGGATAACCACAGTACAATGAGCTCTCCCTCTCTCGATTGATGGGGATAAACTATCATTGACTATAGCTCAGTAATACTCAAAACTGCATACATGTTGAGTTCAGTGGCAGACAGACCCTGACCAGATTTTTCAATGGGTGGGTCAAATAAACAGTTTGCAGCCAGCTGTCAAATTGATTTTATATTTGTTGCATCCACCAGTGTCTTTCAGTTGCAGTTTATGTGTGTGTGAGGGGGGGGGGGGGCACTCCCCATGCCCTTGACCATGGGTCCCTGGAGAGGGATCACACTCTTAAATTGCATCCGTTTCTTTCTTGCATCATGTAATTCTATCGCTTTCTTTCTTGCATCATTTTGTGATTACTGGACTCAATTTATTTATTGGAGTGGATAACCAAACCATAGTACAAAGAGCTGAGCTCTCTATCTCTCTTTTTCTCTCCCTCATGATCGTTGGGAATAAAATATCAGTGACTTTAGCTCAATGCTGCATATGTTTTAAGTTCAGTGGCGGACAGACCCTGATCAGATATTTTGATTGTCCAATCCACTGAACAATTTTGAGCCAGCTGTCAAGTTGATTTTATACACCAGTGTCTTTCAGTTGCTGTTGATGGGGGCACTCTCTCCCTTTCCCTTGATCATGGGGCATCGGGGGAGGTGAGTTGAATTAAGACATAATCGCTATTATAACCATTTTTAGCAATGCTCAAAAGAGTCCACGTATCCAACTGAAGCATTATTCAGGTCGTCTTCACAAATTAGTTTGTCATTTCAACATTCCAGCATCCCTGACTCCCCCCCCACCCCCCCCCCCCCCCCAATCTGTAAATGTTTTTCCAAAAGCAACTGTACTACACCACATCACCTCTGAATCCACATGAACTTGAGTGCCTCCACCCAGGGTTTTTTATATATATTTCCAAACAAGAAGTTTTATTGTTTATTACATTATTATTTATTATACTTTCCTAATGATGAGCAGGGCCATATCCAGGATGTTTTTGGTGCCGGTATACCGGTTTGGGTGTCCCAAACTACATGCACCCAAATTCATTGTATTCATGTATAATCTCCATCCTATTGTCTGCTAAAATGGTCAAAATTCAGCAAAAATTATGCATGACTAAAACCAACAACAACACAAAGCTAATCCCTTGAATCCCAAACTAGGATACTTTAGCAGACTAAATGCCGGAGGCCAAAAAAAAATGCATGGAACAGGTATGCAGAAATCATGCAGAGACATTATGGTAATTTCAACTTTTGTATCTTTTAAAACGTTGCGTTCAGTAAGGTAATCCTACTTTCAGTTTCCATCTCTGCAGCCTTCGGTTATACCTGTGGCATATATGGACAGCTGTCCCCAAATTATCCCTGGATATGGCCCTGATGAGTTCTTACAACACACATCAGTACAGGTTTCATGGCAAAAGACAATGACATGAATGTTCTTCACATGCCGAGTTATAATGTTGTTTGTCTGGATAAAAAATTCAAGACCTAGGGGATACTTTGTAGTAAATTAACATTACAATTTCATGTGTATAATATTATTGTAGTGATTACGCAGTTTTCAAATTCAATAGACTGACATATGTAATAAATATTATTTAACAACTTTTAACAGGTTTTTAAGGTATTAGCCAGTAGAAACTTCACTATTTGAAAAAGTGCAGTGACTAAGAAATCACGGAGTCATCCCATGATTTTACTTAAGTCAACTGCTGCCATTTACAACTTGTCATTACTGATGCACAGATTAATTCATGGTAATATATAATCTCTTACAAGTTTCATTTCTCTTACACCTGTCCTTGTTGAAGTAAGAAAAATGATGCCGAATCACTCCAGAACATTTTAATGTTTTCTGCTTCCCATGACATTTATCGATTGCAGTACAATCAGCTTGTCACATAGTGTACACCTGTCAGTTGAGAAAATCCTGTGAAAGTAAGATTGCATAAAAAACCAAACTAAAATAGTGTTTCAGATTCAGTATTCTGACATATCTCAACAGGTGAGATTCTTCACTGTTGTGGGAAGAAATCAGAGACAGGGAATTGGATTGCAACTGGGTCGTGATCCAATCAAAATTCACTGTCCACTTTTATGATCACAATTCTATAACTGGTATTTGGCCTGAAAAATTTGTGAGATCACACCTACATGTAAGCTGCGACAGATGGTAATGAAAGAGTCAATGACTCTGTAGCTCAACTTGGATATGACAGGAATTAGTACTTGCTGTGACCAAGACAACTGAATAATGAATATGACAGGAATTAGTATTTGTTTTGGCCCAGTCAACAATAATAAAAGAATTACAAGGTGACTGTAATGGACTACAGATTAAGACCAATCATTGTAGATTATTATTTTTGTGTGGAAATTTTCAGTCCCAAACAAAATATTTTCAGACTAAAATTTTTTCTTCTTCTTCTTAAAATTGACCAAAATGCATCAAAACACAAAAAACTAATTTCCGGATTTTGGTCCAAAATTTTTTTTTAAGTCCCACCCGGACCCCAAATTTTCAGTGTAAAAAAAATTATTTTTTTTTTGTCTTAAAATTGACCAAAACGCATAAAAAAACAAAAAAACTAATTTCCGGATTTTGGTCCAAAATTTTCTAAGTCCCACCCGGACCCCTAATTTGCATAATTTATTCACGAGAAAAACTCTGTATTATATCTAATGTATCCCATGGTACTAAACATTCATACAAAAATTTATTCAAATCAGATCTTTCATTTGGAAGTTCTGCGCAAAAATCTGATTGCACTTAATTTTGAACAAAATGGCTGCTAGAGGCCATCTTGAATTTCAGACTGGACCCCAAAACACTCCCTCTCGTCCCACAGTGATAACAAAGGTACCCAAGAAGTTTCGTGAAGATCGGTTCATAAATACGGCCTCTAGCCTGAGCCGTATTGGGATTTGCACTCACAGTGCTGAAAGTAACACTAAATAAATCAAAGTTAGCCTAATTTGCATAATTTACGCACAAGAAAAAAAACTGTAATATATGTAATGTATCCCATGGTACTAAACATTCATACAAAAAATTATTCAAATCAGAGCTTTCATATGGAAGTTCTGTACAAAAAACAGATTTCGGCATCGTCGGTACAAAATGGCTGCTGGCAGCCATCTGAAATTTGGGACTGCACCCAAAAACACTCGTTCCCGTCCCACGGTCATAACAAAGGTACCCAAGAGTTTCGTAAAGATTGGTTCATAAATACGGGCCTCTAGCCCGAGCCATTGCAGCTTGGCACTTACAGCTCTGAAAGTAACACTAAATAAATCAAAGTTAGTCTAATTTGCATAATTTACGCACGAGAAAAAAACCCGTATTATATGTGATGTATCCCATTGTACTATACATTTATACAAAACTTTATTCAAATCAGAACTTTCATACAGAAGTTCTGTACAAAAAACTGATTTTTGCATCATCGGTACAAAATGGCCACTGGCAGCCATCTTGAATTTCGGACCACACCCAAAAACACTCGTTCCCGTCCCAGGGTCATAACAAAGGTACCCAAGAAGTTTCATAAAGATTGGTTCATAAATATGGCCTCTAGCCCGAGCCATAGCAGCTTGGCACTTACAGCTCTGAAAGTAACACTAAATAAATCAAAGTCAGTCTAATTTGCATAATTTACGCACGAGAAAAAAACCTGTATTATATGTGATGTATCCCATGGTACTAAACATTTATACAAAACTTTATTCAAATCAGAACTTTCATACAGAAGTTCTGTACAAAAAACTGATTTTTGCATCATCGGTACAAAATGGCCGCTGGCAGCCATCTTGAATTTCGGACCACACCTAAAAACACTCGTTCCCGTCCCAGGGTCATAACAAAGGTACACAAGAAGTTTCGTAAAGATCGGTTCATAAATACGACCTCTAGCCCGAGCCATAGCCAATTGCTGACGTACGGACAGACGGACAGACAGACGACGGGCCATGACAATAGCTCAAATTTGACTTCGTCAAAGTTGAGCTAATGAAAGTGTCAATGACACTGTAGCTTAACTTGTGTGTTGTGTTTGATGAAAAGGATAATGTTCAATGTTTATGAAAGGATTATGAAATAAGACAAGAATTGTGATAATTGGGAATATGTTCATTTCTGTTCCCTGTATGCTATGTTTATGATAAAAATAATATGAGGTGTACACTGTTCTAAAGATCTGAGGGGTGGGTTAACCTCACAGTTAATATACGTGGCCCTCACAGTTAACGTATATCAACAAAAGTTACCAAATTACAGTGAAATTATTCCAAAATGATTCATCCTATCAAGTTACATTAAAATCCCTTCATAAATATGCACTGTAGACTGTGCTAAAGGTTTTCGGGCTTTGGGCCCCTGCAGCCGTCAGTTTCCCAATTGCGTTCAAAGGGGACATTCTCATCTAGACATTATATGAAGTCAATCTACCAAGTTACAATGAAATCCCTCCATAAATACGACCTGTAGACTGTGCTAAAGGTTTTTGGGCTTTGGGCTCTGGCAGCCATCATGGTTGAATGATCGCAACCAAAAGGGGACAATCTCCTCTGGGCATCATCTGGAGTGATCCTACAAAGTTACAATGAAATCCCTTCATAAATATGACCTGTAGACTGTGCTCAAGGTTTTTGGGCTTCGGGCCCCTGAAGCCATCACAGTTGACCAATCATGACCAAAAGGGGATGTCATCATCTAGGCATTATATGGAGTCAAACTTACGGGTTACAGTGAAGTCCTTCCATAAATATGACCAATATTTAGACTATGCTAAAGGTTTTGGGGTTTTGGGTTCGGGCAGCCATCAAAGCTGAATGATCGCGACCAAAAGGGGACGTTCTCATCTAGACATTATTTAGAGTCATCCTACCAAGGTACAATGAAATCCCTTCATAAATATCACCTGTAGACTGTGCTAAAGATTTTCGGGCTTCGGGCACCTTTAGCCATCAAAGTTGCCCAATCATGTCCAAAAGGGGATGTTCTCATCTAGACATTATATGAAGTCAACCTACCAAGTGACTATGAAATCCCTTCATAAATATGACTTGTAGACTGTGCTTAAGGTTTTCGGGCTTCGGGCTTGGGCAGCCATCATGGTTGAATGATCGCAACCAAAGGGGACAATCTCATCTGGGCATCATCTGGAGTGATCCTATAAAGTTACAATGAAATTCCTTCATAAATATGACCTGTAGACTGTGCTCAAGGTTTTTGGGCTTCGGGCACTTGTAGCCATCACAGCTGACCAATCACGACCAAAAGGGGATGTCATCATCTAAGCATTAAATGGAGTCAACCTAATAGGTTACAATGAAATCCTTCCATAAATATGACATTTTATCTATGCTAAAGGTTTTTGGGCTCGGGCACCCATCAAGGCTGAATGATCGCGATCAAAAGGGGACGTTCTCATCCAGACATTATTTGGAGTCATCCTACCAAGTTACAATGAAATCCCCTCATAAATATGACCTGTAGACTGTGCTAAAGGTTTTTGGGCTTCGGGCACCTTTAGCTGTCACAGTTGTCCAATCATGTCCAAAAGGGGACGTTCTCATCTAGACATTATATGAAGTTAACCTACCAGGTTACAATGAAATCCCTTCATAAATATGACCTGTAGACTGTGCTTAAGGTTTTCGGGCCTCGGGCTCAGGCAGCCATCATGGGTGAATGATCGTGCGTTCTCATCTAGACATTATATGAAGTTAACCTACCAAGTTACAATGAAATCCCTTCATAAATATGACCTGTAGACTGTTCTAAAGGTTTTCGGGCTCTCGGGCTCGGGCAGCCATCATGGGTGAATGATCGCAACCATAGGGGACAATCTCATCTGAGCATCATCTGGAGTGATCCTAAGAAGTTACAATGAAATCCCTTCATAAATATGACCTGTAGACTGTGCTCAAGGTTTTCGGGCTTCGGGCACTTGTAGCCATCACAACTGACCAATCACGACCGAAAGGGGATGCCATCATCTAGGCATTATATGGAGTCAACCTAACAGGTTACAATGAAATCCTTCCATAAATATGACCTTTTGCCTATGCTAAACGTTTTTGGGCTCAGGCATCCATCAAGGCTGCATGACCGCGATCAAAATGGGACGTTCTCGTCTAGACATTATTTGGAGTCATCCTGCCAAGTTACAATGAAATCCCTTCATAAATATGACCTCTAGACTGTGCTAAAGGTTTTCGGGCTTCGGGCTCCCGTAGCCGTCACAGTTGCCCAATCACGTCCAAAGGGGGACTTTCTCATCTAGACATTGTATGAAGTCAACCCACCAAGTTACAATGAAATTCCTCAATAAATATGACCTGTAGACTGTGCTAAAGGTTTTCGGGTTTTGGGCTCGGGCAGTCGTCACGGTTGGCAGATCATGCCCAAATGGGGAAATTCTCATCTAGACATCATAAGGAGTCATCCTACCAAGTTACAATGAAATCCCTCCACATTAAACATGACCTGCAGACTGTGCTAAAAGTTTTTGGGTTTCGGGCTTGGGCAGCCATCACGGTTGATAGATCATGCCCAAAAGGGGACGTTCTCATCTAGGCACTATACAGAGGCATCCTACCAAGTTACAATGAAATCCCTTCATAAATACGACCTGTAGACTGTACTAATGGTTTTCGGGTTTTGGGCTCGGGCAGCCATACCGGTTGCCCGATCGCGACCAAAAGGGGTCGTTCTCATCTAGACATGACCCCAAACCTGCATATGAAATTTCGTGATGATCAGACAAGAACTGCGGGGTGTAGCCCGTGCTAAAGGAAAATGTGAACAGACGTCACAGACTCACAGACTCACAGACTCACAGACTAACAAACTCACAGACTAACAGACTCACAGACTAACAGACTTCCGCACGCGTGATGGCAATAGCTTATCTTGACTATGTCAGGTTAAGCTAAAAATGAAACAAAGTCCAAGTTCATAAAGGGCAATAACTCTGAAAAAAATAATCTGAATAACACCACACTGAATATGGGCTAGACATCAATACAATACACTTGCATATGAAATATGATGTCATTCCACTAAGTAAGACAAAAATAGTCTGAATTAGAGATTGGTGGTATTGGAATTCTGAGGCCAGTATCGGTATTTGTAAGGGAGTATATCTGTTTGGTATTCGGTATCTAACTTGACTGAGATTTGCTGATAGCATCAAAGGGGAATTCACATCAAGAAAATATAGGACAAGTTGTTCTTGTATCATTCTACCACAGCACCACAAATGCCACTGCCAATGAGCTCAACAGTGGCATTTTTTTTATGAAAACAAATCATATCTGCAGTAATTTTGTGACTTGTTCTAAATACACCTTAACCTTTAACCCTTTACCTAACATGAAAAGCAGACGACACTTGCCAAAAAAATTCTTGAACAATTAATTTTTTTCATTTTTTGTCTCAAAAACATAGGTTATGACCCCTCATTGGAACGAGCTCGACGAGCTCGTTCCAATGAGGGGTCATAACCTATGTTTTTGAGACCAATAAAAGAGTCAATGACTCTGTAGCTCAACTTGGATATGACAGGAATTAGTACTTGCTGTGACCAAGACAACTGAATAATGAATATGACAGGAATTAGTATTTGTTTTGGCCCAGTCAACAATAATAAAAGAATTACAAGGTGACTGTAATGGACTACAGATTAAGACCAAACATTGTAGATTATTATTTTCGTGTGGAAATTTTCAGTTCCAAACAAAATATTTTCAGACTAAAATTTTTTCTTCTTCTTCTTCTTAAAATTGACCAAAATGCATCAAAACACAAAAAACTAATTTCCGGATTTTGGTCCAAAATTTTCTAAGTTCCACCCAGACCTCAAATTTTCAGTGTAAACCCCTAATTTGCATAATTTATTCACGAGAAAAACTCTGTATTATATGTAATGTATCCCATGGTACTAAACATTCATACAAAAATTTATTCAAATCAGATCTTTCATTTGGAAGTTCTGCGCAAAAATCTGAATGCACTTAATTTTGAACAAAATGGTTGCTAGCGGCCATCTTGAATTTCAGACTGGACCCAAAAACACTCCTTCTCGTCCCACAGTGATAACAAAGGTACCCAAGAAGTTTCGTGAAGATCGGTTCATAAATACGGCCTCTAGCCCGAGCCGTATTGGGATTTGCACTCACAGTGCTGAAAGTAACACTAAATAAATCAAAGTTAGCCTAATTTGCATAATTTACGCACAAGAAAAAAAACCTGTAATATATGTAATGTATCCCATGGTACTAAACATTCATACAAAAAATTATTCAAATCAGAGCTTTCATATGGAAGTTCTGTACAAAAAACAGATTTCAGCATCGTCGGTACAAAATGGCTGCTGGCAGCCATCTGGAATTTGGGACTGCACCCAAAAACACTCGTTCTCGTCCCACGGTCATAACAAAGGTACCCAAGAAGTTTCATAAAGATTGGTTCATAAATACGGCCTCTAGCCTGAGCCATAGCAGCTTGGCACTTACAGCTCTGAAAGTAACACTAAATAAATCAAAGTCAGTCTAATTTGCATAATTTACGCACGAGAAAAAAACCCGTATTATATGTGATGTATCCCATGGTACTAAACATTTATACAAAACTTTATTCAAATCAGAACTTTCATACAGAAGTTCTGTACAAAAAACTGATTTTTGCATCATCGGTACAAAATGGCCGCTGGCAGCCATCTTGAATTTCGGACCACACCTAAAAACACTCGTTCCCGTCCCAGGGTCATAACAAAGGTACACAAGAAGTTTCGTAAAGATTGGTTCATAAATACGATCTCTAGCCCGAGCCATAGCCAATTGTTGACGTACGGACAGACAGACAGACAGACGGACGGCGGACGATGGGCCATGACAATAGCTCAAATTTGACTTCGTCAAAGTTGAGCTAAAAATGAAAAAATAATGAAAAGTAACTAACGATTTTTAAGACTAGCGCTGGCCGGTTTTGGCCGTTACGTTGGGTAAAGGGTTAAATCGCTATTTCAATCAGGTGTATGCAATCTCAGAGCATAATCCCTGACCATACCATCTTCAAGGGGTCCTACTGACAATAGACAAAGCACCTGGGCAGTGTTTCAAGTCTTGGCTGGAAATCACCTCAAAGTAGCTAGACATGCATGTACTGGTTGCAGTCTAGTGAGAATTCAAGGAGAACTGTCAAGGTCCCTGAGAGATTAACAAAACTGAAAAGAAAATCAACCACTTCTTTCATAAAAATGAACCCTTCAGCTGCTTGTGCTCTTAAGCCTCAACAGGGCTTTATAAATAGAGAATTAGGATTTGGAAAAGTTTGATAATTCAGACAGTTTTGGTCCAAAAGTTACTGAGTTTAAAAACTTGTTGGTTACAAACCGACAAAGAAACAGACAGAGCGACTGACAGACATACCAACATTATCACATGCACAGCTGCTTGTCACATCTAATGAAAGTGTCAATGACAGTGTAGCTTAACTTGACTGTGTGTTGTGTTTGATGAAAAGGATAATGTTCAATGTTTATGAAAAGATTATGAAATACGACAAGAATTGTGGTAATTGAGAATACGTTAATTTCTGTTCCCTATATGCTATGTTTTCAATAAAAGTAATTTAAGGTGCAGATTGTACTAAAGAATTCAGGGGTTGGGTTAATATGACCCTCACAGTTAATGTATGTCAACCAAGTTTCCAAGTTACAGTGAAATTATTCCAAAATGAGTCATCCTATCAAGTTACAATGAAATCCCTTCATAAATACAGCCTGTAGGCTGTGCTTAAGATTTTTGGGCTTTGGGCCTGTATAGCCATCATTGTTGACCGATCACAACCAAAAGGGGATGTCCTCATCTAGACATTATACTGAGTCATCCTATCAAGTTACAATGAAATCCCTTCATAAATATGACCTGTAGTCTGTGCTAAAGGTTTTCGGGTTTTGGGATCGGGCAGCCATCACTGTTGACTGATCGTGACCAAAAGGGTGTGTTCTCATCTAGACATTATCTGGAGTCATCCTCCCAAGTTACAATTAAATCCCTTCATAAATACGACCTGTAGACTGTGCTAAAGGTTTTTGGGCTCCTGTAGTTTTCACAGTTGACCAATTGTGACCAAAAAGGGACCGTTCTCATCTGGACATTATATGGAGTCATCCTACCAAGTTACAATGAAATTCCTCCATAAATACAAACTGTAGATTGTGCTAAAAGGTTTTTGGGTTTTGTGCTCTGACAGCCATCAAGATAGACAGATAGCCACCAAATGGGGAAGTTCTGATCTAGACATCATACAGAGTCATCCTACCAAGTTACAATGAAATCCCTCCATGTTAAATATGACCTGTAGACTGTGGTAAAAGTTTTTTGGGTTTCAGGCTTGGCCAGCTGTCACTGTTGACAGATCATGACCAAAAGGGGACATTCTTATCTAGACATTATACAGAGTCATCCTACCAAGTTACAATGATATCACTTCATAAATTTGACCTGTAGACTGTGCTAAAAGTTTTTGGGCTCGGGCAGCCATCACGGTTGACCGATCATGACCAAAAGAGGACGTTCTCATCTACACATGACCTCAAACCTGCATATGAAATTTTGGGACGATCGGACAAGAACTACGGGGTGTAGCCTGTACTCAAGCCTGAAAATAAGCTGACTGCCATTGGCAAAATGAGGTTCCCAGAGGGTGAATTTGGTGATGCTAAGCTGCACAGCAGGGTAATATCACAAAATTTACCCTCTGTGAACCTCAGTCTGAATTAAGGTCTCAAGCCAAAACAGAAAGATGTACCTAGAGAATAAATTGGCCCACTGTATGGGATAGCATCAGCAAATTCACCGTCTGGGGACCCCATTTTGCAAATGACAGGTTGCTTATATTCAGGCTTTCCTGTGCTAAAGGAAAATGTGAACAGACTCACAGACTAAGAGACTTCCACATGAGTGATGGCAATAGCTTATCTTCACTTTGTCAAGTTAAGCTAAAAATAAAACTTACTAAATAATTATTTGAGATTCTGTGTGCCTCAATGACATTTTCTACTGTAACTCTAGGAACAATAACAACATTTTCTTCGAAAGAAATATTCTCACTATCTTCATTGTTGGTAATGTTTTTCTCCAGCCTTCTCTGTCTAGCATGACTTATATGGAGGGAGGTTTCTGGATTAGGTTGGGCTGAACTTGATTGTGTTGGCTGTGGTTTGCTAGTATCTATCTCATCACTAATGTCTTCTGAAATGGCACCTTGGTCTGCCATGATTCAAGGATCAAAATTCAACTTCTACCTATAGGGATTTATGTTGTCATGGTGATGAAACTGGAAAAAAATGAAACAAACACAAATACAGTACAGTCGCTGTGGACTGGACATAATTCATCCGTGGGCAGTGATGCATGTGTTTACCAGGTAATATAAATTATCATCAGCAAAATTTTAATTTATGAAGCACCGGGTTGTACCCGGTGCTTCATTTATTAAAGTTTTGATGATTATTTGTAATTAGTGCTTGGAATGTGATATTAATGCATTCGTGCAAATATTGCGCACGCATGGAAAGTGACCAATCTAAAGCAACTCTGTAATTTAAATAACTTGTCTGCCCTACTTTGTGCAGTACCTTACAATAAGCTGAAGGATAACATGAAGAAAATTCCTATCCCACTCTTCAAACACAGAACATTTTATGTATCAGGCATTAAAACGGTTTCCTGGAATGCTCCAAAATAGAACTTTCCAAGAACATGTCACTAACTGGTACAATGGTGAATAAAAATAATACACAAAATGTTTGAAGTTCCAGTGGAACCCTGTTAATTGAACAGACATTTTACCAATAAATAATATTCTATTGACATGAGGACAAGTATCCAATTAACAGGAATTTGGTTATTTTTTTTTGTATCCTAGTTGGAAACTGAGCATTTATTCTGTTTTATCCTACAAGAAGATATTTTATCCAATACAAGTAAAAATGTCTGGACAAAATACAAATCTGTATTGAGGGTAGCAACAACAGATGCAATGAATCGATTCAGAATAGAACGTTTTTTACCTGCGCTCAATTTGCTTGAGTTAACCCTTTACCCAACGTATAGGATATCAAAATTTATTATTTTAATTATTGTTTTTTAAAATTTTTCGAAAAATTCCTACAAAACCATATCAAGTGACCTCTCACTGGAACGAGCCCCATGCACACGTTCTAATGAGGGGGTCATATGATACGGTTTCATTGAAATGTTTTGAAAAATATACTTTTTTCAACTGTTAAATTTGAAAATTATGCAGGCTGATACAGCCGATTCATTAGGTAAAGGGTTAATACATGTACATATGTCAAGGCAAGCATTTTTTAAAACAGTGATTAAATGATTAACCCTTTACCCAACACAGACGATATCAAAATTTAGTATTTAAAATATAATTTTTTTCAAAAAATTTCAACAAAACCATATCATGTGACCCCTCGTTGGTACGAGCTCATTCCAATGAGGGGTCACATGATATGGTTTTGTTGAAATTTTTTAAAAAATAATATATTTTCAACTGCTGAATTTGCATATTATGCGGGCGGATGCGGGCGATTCGTTGGGTAAAGGGTTAATAAATCACCAACTCAATGAAATAAATTAGACAATTTCATTTTTTTTTATGATGAAATTTTCATATAGTTCATACCATGCATTAAACATGAAAAATAAAACAAGGAACACACTGCTGAAACACTACTATAAACTTCAGCAGTTATAGTACAAGTGGAACAATGATTGGGGATTAAGTCATACACAGCACAAAAATGAAATACCCTTACATGTATGCCATGATCTTCATTCCTAAAAAAAATCTATTTATAGACGCAGAATGATTGTTAAGGAGACGCTGTTAAAATCTGTACCCTTCTTTATGCAAACAAGAAATTGCGGAATATTGTAATATAAATGGATCATTACCATGGGATCTGGACATTTCGTACTTTGGATGTTTCATACTCTGGACGTTTCATACCCACTTGGACATTTCGTACCCAAATCTTTGGTCGTTTTCTGGACGTTTTGTACCCAAGATTGGACATTTTGTACCCTATTTTTTGTAAATTCACTAAGCATGATGTTTTGAAGTTTCGTACCTTAAAATTTAATGAAAGTGTCAATGACACTGTAGCTTAACTTGTGTGTTGTGTTTGATGAAAAGGATAATGTTCAATGTTTATGAAAGGATTATGAAATAAGACAAGAATTGTGATAATTAGGAATACGTTCATTTCTGTTCCCTGTATGCTATGTTTTTGATAAAAATAATATGAGGTGTACACTGTACTAAAGAGCTGAGGGGTGGGTTAATATGACCTCACAGTTAATGTATGTGGCCCTCACAGTTAATGTATATCAACAAAAGTTACCAAGTTACAGTAAAATTATTCCAAAACGAGTCATACTATCAAGTTACATTGAAATCCCTTCATAAATATGGCCTGTAGACTGTGCTCAAGGTTTTCGGGCTTCGGGCCCCTGTAGCCGTCAGTTTCCCAATTGCGTCCAAAGGGGACGTTCTCATCTAGACATTATATGAAGTCAACCTACCAAGTTACAATGAAATCCTTTCATAAATATGACCTGTAGACTGTGCTAAAGGTTTTTAGGCTTTGGACTTGGGCAGCCATCATAGTTGAATGATCGCAACCAAAAGGGGACATTCTCATCTGGGCATTATGGAGTGATCCTACGAAGGTACAATGAAATCCCTTTATAAATATGACCTGCAGACTGTGCTCAAGGTTTTCGGGCTTCAGGCCCCTGAAGCCGTCACAGTTGACCAATCACAACCATAAGGGGATGTTATCATCTAGGCATTATATGGAGTCAACTAACAGGTTACTATGAAATCCTTCCATAAATTAAATATGACCTATAGACTATGCTAAAGGTTTTGGGCTCGGGCAGCCATCAAGGCTGAATGATCGTGACCAAAAGGGGACGTTCTCATCTAGACATTATTTGGAGTCATCCTACCAAGGTACAATGAAATCCCTTCATAAATATCACCTGTAGACTGTGCTAAAAGTTTTTGGGCTTCAGGCCCCTGTAGCTGTCACAGTTGCCTAATGATGTCCAAAAGGGGCTGTTCTCATCTAGACATTATATGAAGTCAACCTACCAAGTTACAATGAAATCCCTTCATAAATATGAACTGAAGACTGTGCTAAAGGTTTTCAGGCTTTGGGCTCGGGCAGCCATCATGGTTGAATGATCGCAGCCAAAAGGGGACATTCTCATCTGGGCATCATCTGGACTGATCCTACGAAGTTACAATGAAATCCCTTCATAAATATGACCTGAGACTGTGCTCAAGATTTTTGGGCTTCGGGCACCTGTAGCCATCACAGTTGACCAATCACAACCAAAAGGGGATGTCATCATTTAGGCATTATATGGAGTCAACCTAACAAGTTACAATGAAATCCTTCCATAAATACGACCTATAGACTATGCTAAAGGTTTTTGGGCTCGGGCAGCCATCAAGGCTGAATGATCGCAACCAAAAGGGGACGTTCTCATCTAGACATTATTTGGAGTCATCCTACCAAGCTACAATGAAATCCCTTCATAATTATGACCTGTAGACTGTTCTAAAGGTTTTCGGGCTTCGGGCCCCTGTAGCTGTCACAGTTGCCCAATCGTGTCAAAAAGGGGACATTCTCATCTAGACATTATATGATGTCAAACCTACCAAGTTACAATGAAATCCCTTTATAAATATGACCTGTAGACTGTGCTAAAGGTATTCGGGCTTTGGGCTCGGGCAGCCATAATGGCTGAATGATTGCAACCAAAAGGGGACATTCTCATCTGGGCATCATCTGGAGTGACACTACGAAGTTACAATGAAATCCCTTCATAAATACGACCTGTAGACTGTGCTCAAGAGTTTTCGGGCTTCGGGCACCTGTATCCATCACAGTTGACCAATCACAACCAAAAGGGGATGTCATCATCTAGGCATTATATGTAGTCAACCTAACAAGTTACAATGAAATCCTTCCATAAATACGACCTATAGACTATGCTAAAGATATTTGAGCTCGGGCAGCCATAAAGGCTGAATGATCGCGACCAAAAGGGGATGTTCTCATTTGGACATTATTTGGAGTCATCCTACCAAGCTACAATGAAATCCCTTCATAATTATGACCTGTAGACTGTTCTAAAGGTTTTCGGGCTTCGGGCCCATGTAGCCGTCATAGTTGCCCAATCATGTGCAAAAGGGGATGTTCTCATCTAGACATTATATGAAGTCAACCTACCAAGTTACAATGAAATCCCTTCATAAATATGACCCGTAGACTGTGCTAAAGGTTTTCGGGCCCGGGCAGCCATCAGGGTTTAATGATCACAACCAAAGAGGACAAATCTCATCTGGGCATCATCTGGAGTGATCCCACAAAGTTACAATGAAATCCCTTCATAAATATGACCTGTAGATCTGTAGCATTACAGGGTCGTGGGAAGCATGATGAAACAGGGGGGGGGGGGGGGCGTGCGTGGATAAACAAAATTCGGAAGTTTGTTATACAGAAGAAGCATTTTCCTAGATTTCCGGGGTCATTTGTAGGGGAAGGAGGAGTTGATCGCCAGAACTATTGGCGAGTAATTTGTGGATTTGCCCTCCGGACGTGTCTTTTCTTTGATTTTGAAGTACTTTTAGGGTTCCTGTGGAATGGCATATGCCCTGTTGACAGTTCCTACAACCATGCATTTTTTTTCCATGGGAGATTACAACTTGGCGTCGGATTCTCTAATTGGACGCACACTATGGGCGGGTCTGCGCCCATGTTGTCAAGTCGCTGCCCGAGTGCTGTAGTGTTCTAATTGTCAAGGGACACAGTATTTTAGTATGTTAGTATTTAGTACTGTTAATTTCCTTTAATGCTTTATAATATAACTAAAGTATATAGTAGGTAATGTTGGGCCAAGCCATATTCAAAGTGGGGGTGAGGGGGTGAGGAGCAATCCCTGGTAGTTTAGAATGGCGGTATTGTATGGGTGGGCTATACCCCTTAAAGGCTCTTGATAATAATAGCTTATTGACAGCGTGGTATTATTCTATAACTGATATAGGTAATTGGTAATGTAAGGGTTATTGTGGAGTGGTGGTAATGCCTGGTAGTTTAGAACAGTGGTATAGCATGGGTCGACTGTACCATGTAAGGCCCATCTAGCCCTTGGTACTATTAACCTACTGGAGGCAATGTTTTTTTCCTATAACTGGTATACGTAGTGTAAAGCCAAACAGTATTGTGAAGTTGTGTATAATGCGTAATAGATTAGAAAGGTAGTATAGGCTATAGCACATTTGTTGTCCTCTCGACTCCCTCATTTCACTTCATCCTGGCCTCTGGCTAGGCCTATCCTGCCTGCCTGCCTGCCTGCCTGCCTGCCTGCCTGCTCCCCACAGGTCCTGCCTGACTAACCTTCCTGCCTGCAGGGCCTGCCTGCCTAACCCGAAATGAGTCGAAGAGTTGTTTGAGGAGTCACTCGATCGAGTGACTCCACATACGACTCGAGGGACTCCAAATTTGAGTCATTCGAGGAGTCACTCAATCGAGTGACTCCACAAATGACTCGAACAAGTGCCTCCTCGGGTCCTGCCTGCAGTGCCTGTCTGCCCTTGCAGGTCCTACCAGCCTGTCTGCTTGCCTGCCTGAATGATTTTAACGACTCTTCGACTCATTTCAGGTTACATGTAGGCAGGCCTGGCCAGTCAGAGGGCCCTGCAGGCAGGACCTGGGGAGGGGGAGGGGGGAGGAGGCATGTAGGCAGGCAAGCAAGCAGGCAGGCAGAAAACCCAACATCATGGTTTTCACACAAAAGGTGGCTCCCCCAAATTGCTCCCCCAAATGTAGTCCCCTTCCTTCTATGGAAATTTAACACTGGCTCCCCCGAATTGCTCCTCGAAAAATCTCCCAAATAGGGCCTGATTCATACGACCTATACTACTAGCATGTTGTTGAGCTGCCAGTTGTTCATCTTTGTTGATTTATTTTCTCCCGGTACTCTAAATTCCATACATACCCTGTACATGTAGGCTTTCACGGTTACAATTCACCAATGAACCCTCAAACACCAACTGATACGAGCATGGGTGGACTGGAGTAAGAATATTGAGGAGTTGACAATTACTCGTCTCTGCTTGGTAGTTCTCATCGATGACTCTGACTTTCTCCGCATATAAAACTGCCTCTGACACGATATGACCCTGGCTGTCGAAAAAGTCGTTAATCCTAAAACCAATAAACAAATAAATAACAGTGAACAAGTTTTAACCCTTTACCCAACGTAACGGAAAAATCGGCCAGCGCTATACACGAAAATCGATATTCAATCTTTTTTTATATTTTCATTTTTTGCTTCCAAAACATAGATTCTGACCCCCTCATTGGAAAGAGCATGTCATAACCTATGTTTTGGAAGCAAAAAATGAAAATTTTTAGTTACACGATAATTTTTTTTACATGTGTTGTCTGCTACTAACATTAGGTAAAGGGTTATACCCTGACAATTTCTACACAGACCACAGTGGGCAAGTAAATCGACAGCTACATGTAACTGTAAACTAATTTGGCATTTGCAGGATGGAGGGGGGGGGGGGGGGTGAAAACAACAAGAGGCCCCAAGGGGCCTTGAGCACTCACCTGACAAATTGGCTCTAAACTATGGCAAAGGTACATTTCACTTGACTGATAATTTGATAAACAGGAAGAGACACCAATAGAAGGACTAGTCTGGATTCTCTGGATCCTCTGTTTTGAAACAAAAATTTAAAAAGCCGTGTTGGGGGGGGGGGGGGGGTCCTCCCAAATCAGTCATGCCCCCCCAAACTAGGTGCTGCATGCCTTTTGGACCCTATCTCTCAATATTTCTGCATTCTGGTACCAATAAATGGGCAGCCAAGGCAGCCATATTTGATGGGTGACAGAGATTTCGAACACAATTCTTCAAGTGTTCCACCCAATGATCAAGCCCACAAAATTTTATTGAAATTGGCCCATTGGTTTTGAAGGAGATGATTGTTGACGTGAGAATAAGAGTTTTTAATGTTTTTGCATTACCTTCAGTGTTAAAAAGTGCCGAGTCAGCACTTTTTCAGAGTCCCGAAAAAGTACCTTAGAAAAAGACCGTTAGCGATTTTTTTCTACCATTCCTTTCCATTGGTCATAAGCAAGCTGCACAGTAAATAAAAAGTTTCTGAGCCGTGCAGTTTTGGAGATATGAGCGATTTTAATTTTTTCTATTTTTAGCTCCTGAGGTTCCCACGGGGATATGGGAAAAATTTTTTCAGCATAAATTAGATACTTATGACCCAATAAGTCCTCAAAAAAAATTTGGTTCAAATCGATCTCTTGATTCAAAAAATAGAAATTTAGGGGTGGAGCGTCAGCCAATCAGAAGCTGTGGCAGCCATGTTGGATGGCGGGCGGACAAACCAAACACAATTCTGAGAGAGGACCACCCACTGGTTATCCCCAACAAATTTTATTCAAATTGATCCAGCGGTTCTGAAGAAGAAGATTTTAATGTGTTTTGCCAATCAGCAGCCAAGGCAGCCATATTAGATGGGCGACGGAGATTTCGAACACAATTCTTCGAGTGTTCCACCTAATGATCAATCCCACAAAATTTTATTAAAATTGGCCTAGTGTTTGGGAGGAGATGATTGTTGACGCGAGAATAAGAGTTTTTAATGTTTTTGCATTACCTTCAGTGTTAAAAAGTGCCGAGTCAGCACTTTTTCAGAGTCCCAAGAAAGTACCTTAGAATGAAAGTGTCAATGACACTGTAGCTCAACTTGTCAAGACAAAGACATGTACATGTATAGTATGTGACACAGCAATGACAAACATCTAGGTAATGACCTGATAACAAAGGTACATATAAAGTATTGTAACGGTCTGTACATAAATACTGACCGTTGCCTGTAACAAATGTATAGGTAAAGTATTGTAAAGGTGGGTGACAGTCAGATGCTGAACTAGAAAAAATCTTTGAGTCCCAGAGTGGGTCTGACTGAACCCCAAAATATTTGTTCTCATAGCACAGTGATAATAAAGGCACCCCAAAACACACTCGTTCCTGTCCCAAGGTGAAAACTTAGTACTCAAGAAGTTTTGTGAAGATCAGTTCATAAATACGAGCTGTATAGAACTTGTGACAAAAAACTGATTGGACCTAATTTCGGTACAAAATGGCCACTGGCAGCCATCTTGAATTTTGGACTGTACCCAGAAACACTCATTCTCATCCCAAGGAGATAACAAAGGTACCCAAGAAGTTTTGTGAAGATCGGTTCATAAATACAGCCTCTACCCTGAGCCGTATTGACATGTGTGCTTACATTGTGTAAGTAGCACTGAATAAATCAAAGTTCATCTAATTTGCATAATTTCTGCACGAAAAAAAACCCCTTACAATATGTGATGTACTAAACATTCATACAAAAATTTATTAAAATCAGAACTTTCATACAGAAGTTCTATACAAAAGACTGATTGCACTAATTTTGGTACAAAATGGCTGCTGGTGGCCATCTTGAATTTTGGACCACACCCAAAAACACTCGCTCTCATCCCACAGTGATAACAAAGGTACCCAAGAAGTTTCGTAAAGATTGGTTCATAAATATGGCCTCTAGTCTGAGCTGTATAGAAGTTGTGTACAAAAAACTGATTAGACCTAATTTCGGTACAAAATGGCCACTAGCAGCCATCTTGAATTTTAGACCGCACCCAGAAACACTCGTTCTCGTCCCAAGGTGATAACAAAGGTACCCAAGACATTTCGTGAAGATCAGTTCATAAATACAGACTCTAGTCTGAGCCGTATTGACATGTGTACTTACTGTGTGTAAGTCGCACTGAAAAAATCAAAGTTCATCTAATTTGCATAATTTCTGCACGAGAAAAAAACCCGTATTATATGTGATGCATCCCATGGTACTAAACATTCACACAAAAAAATTATTCAAATCAGGGCTTTCATATGGAAGTTCTGTGCAAAAATCTGATTGCACCTAATTTTGTACAAAATGGCTGCCATCGGCCATCTTGAATTTCGGACCAGACCCCCAAAACACTCGTTCTCGTCCCACGGTGATACCAAAGGTACCCAAGAAGTTTCGTAAAGATCGGTTCATAAATACGGCCTCTAGCCCGAGCCATATTGGCATTTGCACTTACAGTGCTGAAAGTAACCCCCAAAAAAATCAAAATTAGTCTAATTTGCACAATTTATGTACGAGAAAAAAACCCGTATTATATGTGATGTATCCCATGGTACTAAACATTTACAGAAAACTTTATTCAAATCAGAACTTTCATAGAGAAGTTCTGTACAAAAAACTGATTTTTGCATCATCGATACAAAATAGCCACTGGCAGCCATCTTGAATTTCGGACCACACCTAAAAACACTCGTTCCCGTCCCAGGGTCATAACAAAGGTACACAAGAAGTTTCGTAAAGATCGGTTCATAAATACGACCTCTAGCCCGAGCCATAGCCAATTGTTGACGTACGGACAGACGGACAGACGGCCAGACGGATGGACAGACGGACGGATGGACAGACGGACGACGGGCCATGACAATAGCTCAAATTTGACTTCGTCAAAGTTGAGCTAAAAAAAACCGTTAGCGATTTTTTTCTACCATTCCTTTCCATTGCTCATAAGCAAGCTGCACAGCAAATAAAAAGTTTCTGAGCCGTGCAGTTTTGGAGATATGGGCAATTTTAATTTTTTCTATTTTTAGCTCCTGAGGTTCCCATGGGGCTACGTGAAAATTTTTTTCGGCATAAATTAGATACTTATGACCCAATAAGTCCTCAAAAAAAATTTGGTTCAAATCGATCTCTTGATTCAAAAAATAGAAATTTAGGGGTGGAGCGTCAGCCAATCAGAAGCTGTGGCAGCCACGTTGGATGGCTGGCGGACAAACCGAACACAATTCTGAGAGAGGACCACCCACTGGTTATCCCCAGCAAATTTTATTCAAATTGATCCAGCAGTTCTGAAGAAGAAGATTTTAATGTGTTTTTGCCAATCAGCAGCCAAGGCAGCCATATTAGATGGGCGACGGAGATTTCGAACACAATTCTTCGAGTGTTCCACCCAATGATCAATCCCACAAAATTTTATTAAAATTGGCCTAGTGGTTTGGGAGGAGATGATTGTTGACGTCCAATGAAGACGGACGACGGACGGAAAGTGATCAGTAAAGCTCATCCTGAGCTTTGCTCAGGTGAGCTAAAAATGCTTCTTATATTATACAACAAAGATATAAGCCAGTTCACTTAACGATCCTGGGATATTTTGAAAATGATTTTTATGTGATTTATTATAATTTCTTCGAGAAACCATTTTTTGTTGTGGCCATTAATGTGTTTTTGCCAATCAGCAGCCAAGGCAGCCATATTAGATGGGCGACGGAGATTTCGAACACAATTCTTCGAGTGTTCCACCCAATGATCAATCCCACAAAATTTTATTAAAATTGGCCTAGTGGTTTGGGAGGAGATGATTGTTGACGTCCAACGAAGACGGACGACGGACGGAAAGTGATCAGTAAAGCTCATCCTGAGCTTTGCTCAGGTGAGCTAAAAATGCTTCTTATATTATACAACAAAGATATAAGCCAGTTCACTTAACGATCCTGGGATATTTTGAAAATGATTTTTATGTGATTTATTATAATTTCTTCGAGAAACCATTTTTTGTTGTGGCCATTAAAATTTATATCACCTTTATTTTAATTACTTGTTTTTGGTTGAGATTTAGAGTTACCCAAGAAAGAAATACATAGTTCCTTTGAATGCTTCCAATGGGAATACTTTCATTATTACCCCCAGGCTGCAGACAAGGCATGTCCCCCATCTGTTTAGGTTTAGTTAGAACCTGTTACCCTCAAGCTGCAATCTCATTCCAGCCGCAGAAGCTCAGCCCACATAAAATGCTCGCGACCCCCGGCACCTCCAAATAAACTCAAACTAACCTAAATAAAGTTGCAACCAGCGAAGGGTACAACAGGAAAGAAACACCCTTGGGTGTGGTTTAGTGTGCTAAACCTGTTACCCTCGCACAGTAAACTCAATGTCAATTGAAATGCTATCTGAAAATGTTTTTTTGATACTTACTTGTTTTATTTTTTATTTTATTTTTTTATTTCATTTCATTTTTATTTAGTTTGTTTGTTTATATTATTATGTTTAAAGAAGATCCGCCGGCTTGAGCACTCTAATATTTTACCTGTTCAAAACAAGCTAGTGCTTAAATTCCGTCCGGCTTTCATCCACAATTAAATCTCTCTGTTCCGACCCTGGCTGCTAAAAGTGCAGAGAAATAAATAAATAAATAAATAAATAAATAAATAAATAAATAAATAAATAGTTTAAGCAAAACTAGTCGACGCAAGTCGTAACGTGTCAAACAAACGCAAACACCGAATAGCAAGCTTGCTTTAATTTCATCATGTTTTGTGAATTAAATCTAGAAAATAATTTACGAAAATCATCATTGAGAAGCATGCTTTGAAAGGTTACTAGACGATTTGCCCCTAGTTTTTGTGGACGATTCTCCCCTGGACGCTTCGCCTTCATGGACTATTCATCCCAGATTTTTTTTTATAATTATGTGTAAATAAAATATATTATAAACATGTTTAAATGTATGTTTTGAATTGTTTTGGAAAAGACTAAATAAAATTAAAAATGAATTGTCAAAATGTCAAATGGAAAGGTACTTACTTACTTCGACTAAGTCAATTACAGAGCAAATTGTTGTCGATACAAATAATATTGGACATGTGTGCAGTGAATAATAATTCACACTGGTTGAATGAACCATGGTGTAAAGAAACCTCAGAATTATGAGGAAATGTTTACACAACACTTTGCATTTTGAATTGAAATTACCTGATAAGAGACAGGTGACCTTGTTTTTACAACAGTCTGTGTGATGTATCTTTTAAGCCAGTCAAATTGTTTACGCAACAATCAAGGTTAGTTGATTGATATCTCATTCCTTTGAAATCTTGTTTTATGGCTTAGAACACTATTCCAAAACAACATTTTTGTGTTAGCTTGGTCAAAAGTTTCGTTCAAAAACATTAAATAATTCGGCAAGCTTCTTTTATTTGTTTGAACTTTTTTTACCGAACACAACACCCCATCTCCCCATTTGTATAAATAAGCACAGAATTTGTAACTGAGTCAGTTATCAAAATGCCTCCGAAACATCCCTGTATCAATTGTTTCAGGACGGTTAGGGGAAATAGTTTAGCTGTTGAATGCGACAGTTGTAGTAAATGGTGCCACAAACGATGTGGGACGGGTATGTCTAGGGAAGAATATGACACCTATAACTCTGACGACTCTGTCTTTCCATGGACCTGCAATCCAAGCAGAAACATTAATACGCCGAATGATCAGCCAACAGCAGCAGCCGATCATTTTTCAGTTAGATATTATTTTGTAGTAATTTACTGTGAAGCACTGAGCCCCGTGCTTTCCAATAAATTACTGCAAAATAATATCAAGCTGGGGCATGAGTGACGATAAGTCTTTTCAGTGCTTAACTTTTAGTGTAAATCACGATCATTTTTCAATTCCGATATTATTTGGATTTTCCTAGAGGGAAAATCTATTTGTTATTGCAAAGATTATTTTTTTTTTTTTTTTTTTTTATTATTCTTCTACACTTTTATTTTCACTATTTCTCGAAAACGCTCTTAACGATTTTTTTTAAAGTTTCTGTACTCATAAAGGGTCATAAGTTCTAACTAATCGTCACATTCCCATTTTTCTGAAAATGTTTTAGTTAACCCTTTAACAAAAATAGTCGGCAGCTCATATCTTTGGACGGGAAAGGGCGATTGACTTGAAATTTTCTCAGACATGTCAGCAAAACACCCCTCTATCAGCCTACGGTACAAAAATGTATGTAGTTAACACCTTTCTGCCAAAACATTTTTCAAAACGAAAAAAAAATTCAAATTTTGACCATTTTTGAACTCAATCTCGGGACAGGGATATGCTGAACCATCTGAAATGGTTTAGAAATGAAGACTGTATCACCGAATTGTAAAAACCATCGAAAAAATTTCGATTCGAATTTCCGACAATCCAAAATGGCGGCCGAAAAATCGAATTTTTATTTTCAGTTATTTATGCGTTTCAGGCCATCTCGAGACGAAAAAAAATTTTTTTTTGCACCAGAATAATTTTCGGTTTGGACGTCGGAAATTTTTGTTTCCACCGGGCCACTTTGCCGTCACAGTACTCAACAAGGGGGACAATTTGAAAGCTTCTAAGGGTAGAAATGTTGAAGTCACAATGTACATGAACAGTTATCATCTTTTGGAAATGGAGTTGTTCTTAATTTGGCTTCTGCTAGCAGTCAAACATGGCTTCGGGACACTGTGACCAAAAATTGAAAAAAAATTTTCTTGTGTTTTTTTTTTACTTTACTATGTCTAGATTCATTATTTCTCATAAATGAAAACTATCAATGACGGACATGAGTTCTAATAAATAAAACCATCAGTATTTGGGGCAAAATGTTTCTTGTTGGGCCAAAACGTCCAAGCATTTATAGGCCAATATCTCATGAAGGAAAAAAGCTACATGTATCGACTTAATTTCTTTTCTCGACAGACTTGTCAGAATTACTCTTGTCTAAAACAAACATAATCGGTATTTTTTTCCATTTTTTATGTTTTCTGCCAAAATTTTTCACAAAATGGAAAGTTATCTCGAAAATCGGCCATTTTGGATTGAAATATCAAGATTTAAATATAAGCCCTCTAAAAGGGATCCAAATTGAAGGCAGAATACTGCTTTATAAGAAAAATCGGACGAATTTCGTTTTGATTTTTCGTTAATCCAAAATGGCAACCAAAAAATCGAAAAAATTTTTTTCGTTTTTTATGCATTTCATTCATTTTTGAGACAAAATTTTTTTATTTTTTTTTCCACTGAAAATTTTCAGTCTGCTTCGGACTTTCAAATTTTCGACCAAAAGTCGGAAAATTTTGTTACGACCAGGCTACTTTGCCATCTGAGTTCTTCGTTTGGCTTATGCTAGCAGTCAAACATGGCTTCGGGACAACACTGTGACCAAAAATTTTTTAAAAAAATTTCTTGTGTTTTTGTTACTTTATTATGTCTAGATTCATTAGTTCTCACAAATAAAACTATCTGCATATTGCGGAAAATGTTTTTCCAGCCAAAACCGCCCAAATATGCGAGAGCCGATATCTTTGGACTGGAAGGGGCGATTGACTTGAACTTTTCACAGGAATGACTGTAATACACTTCTCTATTAATCAAGAGCACAAAATGGTAGTTGGTTAACACCTTTCTGCCAAAACATTTCACGAGACTGAAAAAAAATCAAATGTTTATTTGGTATCGAGTCCCCTTAGGACTTGCTGAGTAGAACAGTGAGTAAAATCACAAGGGAAAATCCTGTGTATTGTTCTGAAGGTACAATCACTTCCTCTAGTTTTATAGTAATTTACTGTGAAGCACTGAGCCCCATGCTTTCTAATAAATTACTGCAAAATAATATCAAGCTGGGGCATGAGTGATGATAAGTCTTTTCAGTGCTTAACTTTTAGTGTAAATCACGATCATTTTTCAGTTCGATATTATTTTGTAGTAATTTACTGTGAAGCACTGAGCCCTGTGCTTTCCAATAAATTACTGCAAAATAATATCAAGCTGGGGCATGAGTGATGATAAGTCTTTTCAGTGCTTAACTTTTAGTGTACATGTCGTGTACGCTGCCCATATGAACACAGAAATTGAGACCCCACTAATTACACTACGAGGTGTGGTCTCAAAATCCCACCACGTGACTTCAATTTGTCTATAATTAACTTGAGTTTTTTGCAAGTGTGGTAATCAGGTTTATTCTTCCACCAAAAATAGTTTCAGTTCATTGTTGTTTAGCGATTGTTAGGAATTGCAGTTTAAGTATAAATTGAATACGTATGCTCCATACATGTTTTTTGATAATAAAAAGCATTAATATGGCAAAAAAACGATCAAAATATGGTGTTTGAATTGCGTTTTTAATCTCACATGAATATGTCAAACTGTGTGATGGGATGTTCGGCTGACGTCGGTTTATCTTTTGATCTCTGTCACCGGCTCTTAATTAGATCAAATTTTTTCACTGTTAGTGAAAAATTACTTTTACTTTTACTTGAAATATTAAAAAGATAGTTCAATATTTGAAAAAGTTATTAAAAGCTATTGTGATTCCGAATGTTGTTCATGAAAATCGATTCAGAACTCGAGGAATTACGAAAAAATAAATATTTTTCCATACTGAAATCATGGATGTGAGTTGAAAAAATTATAACTTGACCAGCACAATATCTGGACATTCCCCCGACGGTCTTTTACCTAACTGAAGCTATTGACGGAGAAGAATCATGTTACCGGAACTGAATTTTGAATAAATTGTGAGTTGGGGAGGAAGGGAATCCGATTTACGATTTTAAAAGTTAAGTTCAGAGTGAAATGTTAAAATGTACATGTTAAGAGTGGAATTAACATAAATAAACTACATTAACGAAAAAGGAATGCTTGTGGTAGCCCTGAGATGTTTAAGCCCAAGACACTTCGGAATCCATATATTGAAGCACCTGCATGCACTAGCAAGGAAAACTGGCCAAGATGGGAGGGGGGGGGGGAGGAGATGGGCAAGCAATCAATGATATAGGCCTATTTGTGCGTGTGGGTTTATGGGAGTCTGGGGTCCATGCATGTGCAGAGGTAGGTGTTAAAACAGATGTTGGTTTGAAGGACAGCTCTGTGCTTTGTCGCGCCACTCAAATGCGAAAACGACGGTCTATTGAAATTATCATCGGTCACGGCCGGAACAGTTCGGAAAGCAAACCACACCGGAATGTTAATGAAAGTAACGTTATTACCGGTTAGATTGGACTCCCGTTCATCTGACTTCCTTTCCGTCTCTCTTTTCAATTCTCAATCTGCTCGTAATAAAACCGAGATGATTCACAACCTTCCCATCGACGATGATCTGGATTTAACGTTCATCACCAAAACCTGGCTTAGGCCATCCGGAGGGCGGAGACGAGGTTCTTATTAAGGAAATGACACCCCCAGGTTACGAGTTTCGGTCTTCCCCTCGCAAATTTGGGGGTGGTGGTGGCATAGCCCTTCTCTACCGTGACATACTCAGAGTGACACAAAAAACTATTACTGATTACAAATCCTTTGAATCGACTGAATTCACTGTTACTTCCTCTGGACGAACAGCTGTTTTCTTGTGCATTTATAAACCACCACCTAGTAAGAAGAACAAACTAACTTTCTCGATGTTCTTTGAAGATCTCTCCGATCTTATCAGTAGATACGTTGCTGACCAACGCAAATTACTAATACTTGGTGATTTCAAAATACACTATGAACACAAGGACAGCAAGGATGTCAATAATATCAAAACGCTATTGAATGATTCATTCTTACACCAAGTGATCACCAAACCTACACATCGCTTAGGGGCAATTCTCGACTGGGATATTGTGCGTGAGGATGTATCACTGGTTAGAGATGTTGATGTTAAATACCGCATATCGGATCACCACCTCATCAAGTTTCGTTTTAACTTAGCCAAGCCCCCACCCAGCATTCGGACTGTAACAACTTAGAATTTGAAAGAAATCGACCATGAACAATTCGCTAACGATATTCTCAACGACATCGATGTATCTTTGATGCATACCGCGGTATCGTGGTATGAAGGACTTAAGAGATATACTGAATCACCATGTCCTTTATCAACGAGAAAAGTCACTAGCCGTCCATCTTTTCCTTGGTTCACTGCTGATATAAAATGGGCTAAAACTGAACGCCGGAAAGCAGAACGACAGTGGAGACACACTGGCTTGACAGTTCACCGTCAAATATTTCATGACAAGAACAATAAAGTGAACTTCATGACAAAACGTGCTCGCCAACATCACTATAGCGAGAGAATATCTAACACCAAATCATCCAAAGTGTTATATTCGCTAGTGAGTGAAACGAAATCATCCACTCTTCCCACCAACATAGAAATGGACGACCTCCCAAATGCCTTCGCTGATTATTTCCATAACAAGATTGCTACTATTCGGTCACAATTTGACACTAATGAGGGGCAAGCCGAATTTCGACCATTCATTGGCTCGCCGCTTCAGTCATTCCATCCTGTTTCTTGTGAAGAGGTTAGAAAAGTTATCACTTCAGCTCCTCCTAAATAGTGTGCACTGGACCCGATTCCCACAGAACTTTTTCTGAAGCATATTGATGCTATCATCGGCCCAGTCACTGCTTTGATGAATTTTTCGCTGTCTTCTGGCATTGTCCCGACATGCTTTAAAAGGGCTGTTGTTGTGCCTCTTTTAAAAAAGCCTTCGTTGGACCCTGAAACTCTAAAGAACTACAGGCCAGTGTCCAATCTCCCTTTCCTTTCCAAAATCCTTCAAAAGCTCGTTCTTGCCCAACTAAAAGAACACCTGGAATATCATTCGTTAATGGAAAAGTGCCAGTCTGCTTACCGCAAAGGGCACAGAACTGAAACTGCACTGATCCGAATAACGTCTGACCTTCTGACCGCATCTGATGAAGGAAAAGTGTCCCTGCTAACGCTCCTCGATTTATCGGCGACGTTTGATACATTGGACCATACAATTTTAATTCGTAGACTTGAAACTACTTTTGGCATCCATGAGTCCGCTCTTAAATGGTTTGCCTCATATCTATCCGACCGGTTCCAACAAATCCAAGTTGGAAACTCGCTTTCAGATGAACGTGCACTGAAATTTGGAGTTCCACAAGGTTCAGTACTTGGCCCTATGCTATTTCTCCTGTATACACAACCACTTGGTGACATTATCAGGAGCCACATGTACACAGACGCCACACAGTTATATGACCATGATACAGTTAACCGATACGCCCAGCTTGTTTCAAACACCGAGGAATGTTTGTCATCGGTGAAGTCTTGGATGTTGGCAAACCAACTCAAACTCAACGATGACAAAACCGAAGCGATGTGGTGCGCAAAACAATCCGTCGCAAATTCCATCACAATTCAGCACATTTCCGTAGGCGAGAACTTAATCCATTTCACCGATAGTGCGAAAAATCTCGGAGTTCATTTGGACACCACTCTTTCAATGTCCTATCAAATATCAAACATATGTAAGTCAGTATAGTTTGAAATTAGAAGGCTAGGTCATATCCGAAAATATTTAAGTTTAGACGCCACAAAAAAGCTGATTCCATCATTCATCTTGAGTCGAATAGATTAATGTAATGCACTGCTTTTCGACGTCCCGGACAACCAGCTCCAACGTTTACAGAGGCTGATCAACGTTGCTGCTAGGATTGCTCTACGGACGAAGAAAAGGGAACACATCTCACCCGCCCTTGCCAAGCTGCACTACATCCCAGTTAAAGACCGCATAACATATAAACTAGCAATACTCACCTACCAGAGAAATTCGGCTGACTTCCCAGGCTACCTTAGCAAACTCCTCATACCATACAAACCGCAGCGATCATTGCGATCCAGCGATGAAGGGCTTTTAACTCAGTTGGCGGGGAATTTGAAGACTGTAGGTGACAGGGCTTTCAGGATCAGTGCGCCCCGTGTGTGGAACTCGTTACCCAAAACCTTACGAAATGCACCATCTCTTGACAGTTTTAACAAGGGACTAAAAACCTACTTATACCAGAGGAACTTCCCAGGCTATCCCTTCGCTGACACACAAACCGGGTGACTTTATTGATTTTATCTATCTTATTTGTGATTTCTTTTGTAAAGCGCTTAGGGCTTTTATTAGGATAGGCGCTATATAAGTGAGATTATTATTATTATTCAAATGTTATTTGACACCTTGTGCAGGTGGTAGTTTAATCTACTGTATTCAATTAATCCCTTCAATCCCGACTACTTTAATGTACTAGTAGTAGTAGTAGTAGAATATTTTATTCAAGTGGCACATTTCAATACACAAACATAATATACAGAGAGTATTTACAAAATATGAAATCCAGCCTATGAAGGCTTATGAGACACATTTTCATCAGAGGTAGGTCTTTTTTTACAGTAGTTCATAACCCCCCCCCCCCCCCCCCCCCCTAAAAACAAAAAAACCCAAACCCGAAAAACCAAACACATGCACGCACACACGCACTTTTGTGGATCCCCCCCCCCCCCCCCCCCCACACACACAGAGTAATATGCAGACATACACCCACATGCACTTGTGTATACTTTCGTGTACTAATTTTCTTTCACTTTTTCTTACCCCCCCCCCCCCCCCCCCCCCCCCCCCCCCCCCCCCATCACGTATATCTGTCTCTCTCTATCTCTTTCCCACTGAAGTGTACTCTCTCGTAGAATGGCACATTCGCAGATATTTTAATTCGGTATCTCACTTATATTCACCCACGTATTTTTACTTTTTACATACACACAGACTTGGCTATTTTAATGGATAATACAAATAACAACAATGTAGAGGAACGTTGAGAAATCTGCAAATGCAAAGAGTATAATGTACAAACCCCTACAGAATTGGATGAAGGATATTTGTTTCGGTATGCAAATATCTCCCGTCCAGGACCACCCCCCCCCCCCCCCCCCCCCCTGTGAAATAACCATTAGTTTCAGTCACGAGTGAGATACTTTTGGGTATCTATTCAAAAACACTATATTTTCTTTTTACTATATCCTTTTTATGAGAATCTTTAATTGCGTAGCCCGACATGAGTAAGACGGGAAAGGGGATGGGCTGGTCGAGTTGTCTCAATGTCGTAAACTGGTATCACTTCGATCATTAGCCGTGCGCCGTGGGTGCTTTCGTGGTGCAGGAGGCTTTTCCGCCCCCACTTCCCACCCATGAAAAACACGGTTCACCATGCGTTGACCTACAGCTGTACAGTAAACAAAATGTGAAATTGGGAACTTCGCGAATATTAGTTGTTTTTCTCAAGTCTGGTTTATTTATTTCCTCCATCAAATCGATCGTGCAAACACAACAGTTTAGTTTCGAAAGTGACGAGGACTTTGTACTTAACCAAATGGAACTGACTGTTCTATTCCAATTTACAATTTCAAACAACAGCAATAGTCGCCGTCTGCCTCCTCCAAATTCCAATTTTAAGTTAAAATAAATTATCTTCTACCAGTAACAAATGCTGTTGTCTTGCCAGTTGACGTCACAAGACAGTATTTATTAATCAGCAGAGAAACTGACATGCAAAAGCAATTAAGCTAATCCTTAATGCATCGTGACTATGGTCTTCCACTGATCAAACACTGTGGTCCACTGGAACTCCACGGTGGAGAACACACCACGGCAACGTTTTTTGTTTCAATCCACGTTGAACGTACTGTAATGTTAGTTATAAGAAACCAAATGAAGTTAAAAGATTAAAAAAAAGACAACTCATTTATGTAAATATCTATGTGCAAAAAACAAACTTATTTATGTTAATATCTATGTGCAATGTATTGTTTCTATAGTTTATCACTTGTTAAAAGTTGAAACACTTGAATGAAATAAAATATATCAAAGCCAATGATCTTGTTATTGTTGCTCCGTTGTCAATGAAGATAAGTAATTAATTGTACACGCCCACTCATAAATAGTTCCTCTATAAATAGACAGCACTAATCTACATTTAGCATCAATAACTGTGGTATTGATTGACCAGTCTCGTATGGGTACTGTACATGTAATGGTAAATCACGATCATTTTTCAGTTCGATATTATTTTGTAGTAATTTACTGTGATGCACTGAGCCCTGTGCTTTCCAATAAATTATTGCAAAATAATATCAAGCTGGGGCATGAGTGATGATAAGTCTTTTCAGTGCTTAACTTTTAGTGTAAATCACGATCATTTTTCAGTTAGATATTATTTTGTAGTAATTTACTGTGAAGCACTGAGCAGTGCTTTCCAATAAATTATAGCAAAATGATATCAATCTGGGGCTTGAGTGACGATCAGTGTTTTCAGTGCTTAACTTTTCGACTAAATTGACAAATAAGTTGTTTTCTCCGGGCGCAGCCGTGAATGATATATTTTTCATCAACGCCTGCAGCCTCTTTCCGGTTGTTGTAATAATAATAATACCGGTACTAGTAACATGACTTTCTCTGGTATTTCTGGTCCATTAACAGCCCTCAATCCGAATCATAAAAAAACGTGAGCGAATCATCCATCGGAGCGAATCGTCCACGGGGGCGAATCCCCTTTGAAAATTACAATTTCAGTAAATACTAGTAATGTAATAAATAATTATAAACAACAAAACTGCCAACCCGAATTTCTAAAGTGTTTGTTTATAAACAGCCAGAAAAGTTCCGAATTTATCGATGAAAATGCTTGATAAATATACTTAATAATTACCCATAATAAACAAATTTGACAGTCTTTTGCAAATTCCTGTCTGAGGTTAAATTTTGTGAGTGCGGTAAAGGCCAAGAATAGAGGACCGCACATTTTTTAAGAAAATAAAACATATTTCACAACTTTTTTGAGTTACTTATCATTCTAAGACATGTTTTACACAAAATTAGCCCAAAACACCGATACCCACTCACAAAAATCATCACTTTTAACCCTTTTCTCTGTAACGGGTTTTTGAAACAAAATGAATTTCTGATTGCGTTTTGAAATGGAGCTGTGGATGTTTTGATGTGACGTCACAGGGGAGCAATCGTTACCTTTTTTGCCTGCTAGGATCAGTTGAGGATGGGTACGGGTTAGCTAACCCGTACCCATCCTAAACTGACCCTAATGCATTGGTCGCCGTATTCTATTTTTCGAATACGGCGATAGGACTGCATTTGGGAAAAGGACAACACTGTCTGCATTTTTTATTGAGGATGGTTTCCATGCTCGACAGACATGCGCAAATCACTCGATACCACGAATTTCCATCGAAAAACAAAAACGTAATTCTAAGAAATTTCAACAGGTATCATGATACCTTGCATTGAATATGGCAACTGTGCAATCTCTATCTAATAACAGTATACTGTATGAAGGCGATATTTTTCATTATTAGTCCCCTATGGGAACCGTAAGGGGACTATAGGATTGCACTCTGTCCGTCTCTCTGTCTGTCCATCTGTCTGTCTGTCTGTCTGTCTGTTTTTTATGTTACCACCTCCAACATGCTTTAAGCTACACCTTTCATATTTGGTACATGGATAAATGGTTCTGAAGGGATGATGCACGCTCAAAATTTTTTTTCAAAATCCAAGATGGCGGAATGGTGGCCATTTGTGTTGTGTTTTTTAAGCTTTTTTTCTCTATTTTGATGTTACCACCCCTCCCACCAACATGGTTCAAGCTACACCTTTCATATTTGGTACATGGATAAATGGTTCTGAGCGGATGATGCACGCTCAAAATTTTTTTTTAAAAATCCAAGATGGCAGAATGGCGGCCATTTTTGTTGTGTTTTTTTAAGCTTTTTTTCTCTATTTTGATGTTACCACCCCTCCCACCAACATGGTTTAAACTACACCTTTCATATTTGGTACATGGATAAATGGTTCTGAGGGGATGATGCACACTCAAAATTTTTTTTTCAAAATCCAAGATGGCGGAATGGCAGCCATTTTTGTTGTGTTTTTTAAGCTTGTTTTCTCTATTTTCATGTTACCACACCTCCCACCAACATGGTTCAAGCTACACTTTGCATATTTGGCACATGGATAGAGGGTTGGGAGGGGATGATGCATGTTCAATATTTTTTCTTCAAAATCCAAGATGGCGGCATGGCGGCCATGTTTGTTGTGTATTTTAAGCTTTTTTTCTCTATTTTGATACCACCCCTCACTCCAACATGGTTCAAGCTACACTTTTTATATCTGGCACATGGATAGAGGGTTGTAATGGGATGTTGCACGTTCAATATTTTTTTACCAAAATTCAAGATGGCGCCATGGCAACCATTTCTGTTGTGTTTTTTAAGCTTTTTTCTCTATTTTATGTTACCACTACTCCCTGAGTCTCCCTCCAACATGGTTCAAGCTGCACTTTTCATATATGGTACATGGAATAAGGATGTTGTGAGGGGATTATGCACGCTCAATATATTTTTTTTCAAAATCTAACATCTGTTTGTCTGTCCGTCTGTCTGTCTGTCTGTCTGTTTTTACCACCTGTCCCTCTAATATGCTTCAAGCTACACCTTTCATATTTGGTACATGGATAAATGGTTCTGAGGGGATGATGCACAGTCAATATTTATTTTTCAAAATCCAAGATGGCAGAATGGCGGCCATTTTTGTTGTGTTTTTTTAAGCTTTTTTCTCTATTTTATGTTACCACCCCTCCCTCCAACATGGTTCAAGCTACGCTTTTCATATTTGGTACATGGATAAAGGGTTGTGAGGGGATTATGCACGCTCAATATTTTTTTTTAAAAATCCAAGATGCTTATATACTCTAGTGTCTTCTGTGGCAAAAACACCTTATGTCACAAAAGCACCGTAGGGGACTAATACCACCTCGGTGGTCAAACACTTGTTTGATTTTAGACAGCGTTGTTTTTATATGCTTTTTCCGTCCGATGATGTGGACTGGAAATCGAAAGTATATTCATACGTAAACAAAAGCAAAGGCTTTGGAATTTACCCCCATGCAGCTCTGTCGCCGTGTTTTGGAGAATGTTGACCCCCTAGCTTTGTTCTTGGATAAGTAAAGCACATTTAGCCACGAGTTGTTTTCGTGAAATATTATTAAATTATCAGTTCTGGTGCGAATACGGCAGCAGACTTCCAGGAACCAGTGGTGCCCACAGTCGATTCTATGAGTTGATTACATGTGTTTCGTGTTCTATGCATCTCAATCTTCATTTTGATGTATATTTTGTGTGTATTTAATTTGAATTGAAGGAATATAAGAGGTGAGAATTTTCAAAATAAACAAAATTTCATTACTTATATAGGCCCTTAAAAGGTGATCAGATACCGCCGTTACAACTGTATTTTTTTCAAGTTTAATTTTTTCAAGAGATGATGTATTTTGTGGATGTATAGGTATTATTTTTCAAAATAACTTGGTTTGTTGAACAGAGAGTGAAAGGTTAGCACTGTGGTCAATGGAATTTATTCAGGCATTCATAACCCACACTTCTCACATGGTCGTGCTCGGACAAAATCGTGAGAAGCACTAATTTCGGTGTTTAGTTATTTTTTAAATTTTTCACATATTCATGCCGTTTCAACTTCTAACTCCATTAGTATGGAACAATTTTGAGACAATTTAAATACATTTAACACCATGTTCAGATTACTTTGTCATGTGGGGCTGCAGAATATACGGAAATCAAGGAGTTGCAACTTTCTAAAAAAATATTTCCTTCTCACGTGATTTTGTTTATGTTTCATTTTTTGACTTGGAAGCTGGCCTAGTTCCAAATCCATGTGGATTTCCCAAAAACTTGAACGTGTATTCCCTTTGGGAACGGGAAGAATCGGCCTCGGGAAGATTCGGCCCCGGGAAGATCAGCCTCGACCCGGGAAGATTCGGCTCGAGACTGAAAATTCACAAGAGACGGGGAAATGAATGGTATCAGGACAACTCGTACCCACGGCAACTCGTACCAGTCAAGTCGTACCCAAAATTGGACAACTCGTACCCACAGTTGGACAACTCGTACCCAAGGTTGGACAACTCGTATCCACAGTTGGTCAACATGTACCTGGTCTTTAATTGGGTATCAGGACAACTCGTACCCACGGCAACTCGTACCAGTCAAGTCGTACCCAAAATTGGACGACTCGTACCCATTTTCGGCTGGACAACCCGTACCCAAGGTTGGACAACTCGTACCCACAGTTGGTCAACATGTACCTGGTCTTTAATTGTATGGGCGAAGGCGAATATTGGCTGAAGGACTTGAGAAGATGAGTGTCTGCTTTCAATGGGTGTGCATAGAGGCAAAAACTTTCCACTTTTAGCATTTACCTCAGCAGAACAGTCTGAACAGACTTCGCCGAAAGTCAATTTCGCCGGTATGAACATTTCATCAAGAGAGCAATTCGAAGGAAACAGGAAATATTTAAATTATATATTAGTGCAGTGGTGTAGATACGGGAGACGGCCCCTCCCCCACACCACCACCACTCCCCAAAATCGGGTAATCTTTGGCTCTTCGTTAAACTTCTGAGGGCTTTTCTAGGTAATATTTTGTTGTAGTGGTAGTCATACCCAGCAGTTCACGTGTTGCAGTGTTAACGCAAAATCAGATGCGAGCGGGGCTCATTCCCCCACCCCACCCCTTCATTGGTTGAAGGATTAACGCGATGTCGGACGCGATCGTGGCCCATCAGAAGTCCTTTCCTGGTCAAATTACATCTATATAGACCTGTGCCAATTTTTGTTTCGATCGGTCGAGGCACGAGAGTCAGGTGCCGAGAAAGAGAGAAAGAGAGAGAGAGAGAGAGAGAGAGAGAGAGAGAGAGATTCACAATTGTGGGTACGAGTTGTCCAGCCGAAAATGGGTACGAGTCGTCCAATTTTGGGTACGACTTGACTGGTACGAGTTGCCGTGGGTACGAGTTGTCTAGAAACCTTTAATTGTATGGGCGAAGGCGAATATTGGCTGAAGGACTTGATAAGATTTGTGTCTCCTTTCAATGGGTGTGCATAAAGGCAAAAACTTTCCATTTTTAGCATTTATCTCAGCAGAACAGTCTGAAAAGACTTCGCCGAAAGTCAATTTCGCCGGTATGGACATTTCATCAATAGAGCAATTAGAAGGAAATAGGAAATATTTAAATTATATATTAATACAGTGGTGTAGATACGGGAGACGACCCCCCTCCCACTCCACTCCCCCTCCCCAAAATCGGGTAATCTTTGGCTCTTCGTTAAACTTCTGAGGGCTTTTCTACGTAATATTTTGTTGTACTGGTAGTCATACCTAGCAGTTCACATGTTGCAGGGTTAATGCAAAATCAGATGCGATCGGGGCTCATTCCCCCACCCTAACCCACCCCTTCATTAGTTGAAGGATTAACGCGATGTCGGACGCGATCGTGGCCATCAGAAGTCCTTTCCTGGTCAAATTACATCTATGCAGACGCACGAGAGTCAGGTGCAGAGAGAGAGAGAGAGAGAGAGAGAGAGAGAGAGAGAGAGAGAGAGAGATTCACTTTTATTCACATTTATAGTCTAATTGCAAACCTAACAAAATGCTAATTATCATTTAATTTTCATGATTGTCATGGAAGATAACTGTTAGAAAAACACACCTCCCAACTGGAAGATTAACTTAATTGGCGATAATAATATGCACAGATAATTGGAAGAAAATTAAACACCAATCGACTATAAGGTAATAGACGATAGAAAATAATTCTTCGTGATCTCACACCTGTCACTGCCGGGTAAGTCTAAATTAAATGACTGTCGAGTTTTCAGGTGTGTCGGTGTTGACCATAAAATTTCCGACAGAAATCAGTTGATGCGAGCTGATGGACTCATAGAGAGAGATGTATTAGAGCTTTTTAATTAGATTTTTTTCAAATGAACATCATTTGTGATCTTCTTGATTCAGTCTATCACTGGTCATTGTTTGCCGTTTTTCTTCCCAGCGGGTAAATGTGCTGCGCTTCAAGTACAAAATCCGTCTGGACTCTCAATTTACAATGAAATCCTTTCTCGCCTGACCGGAGTGGCGCCTCACTTTGCCACACGAAAAATAATGTAAAGGCGGAGAGTGGCATTATTAATTAGGAAAGGCAAGAGTTAATGCGACGAAGGCTATGGTTTTCACCCTGATAATTTGCAGAGCCTAGGCCTAGATGCGAGGCCTTTTAGTTTTTTTCCAGTACTCTATATCCCAAAACTGAAGCATAGAAACCGGGTGTCGGGGTTGGAGGGGGAAGGGGGGGGGGGGGGGTGTCATTCACGCCAGTTCTCGTACAAATACGATTGCAGGCTTTCAGGAACCACTGGCGCCTGCTATCAACAAAGTACGGTCAATGAATATATGTTTCGGAAATTCCTGTTCTGTGTATCACAGCCGTCATTTAGACGTAAAATCAGATGCGATCGGGGCTCATTCCCCCACCCTAACCCACCCCTTCATTAGTTGAAGGATTAACGCGATGTCGGACGCGATCGTGGCCATCAGAAGTCCTTTCCTGGTCAAATTACATCTATATAGACGCACGAGAGTCAGGTGCAGAGAGAGAGAGAGAGAGAGAGAGAGAGGGAGAGAGAGAGAGAGAGAGAGATTCACTTTTATTCACATTTATAGTCTAATTGCAAACCTAACAAAATGCTAATTATCATTTAATTTTCATGATTGTCATGGAAGATAACTGTTAGAAAAACACACCTCCCAACTGGAAGATTAACTTAATTGGCGATAATAATATGCACAGATAATTGGAAGAAAATTAAACACCAATCGACTATAAGGTAATAGACGATAGAAAATAATTCTTCGTGATCTCACACCTGTCACTGCCGGGTAAGTCTAAATTAAATGACTGTCGAGTTTTCAGGTGTGTCGGTGTTGACCATAAAATTTCCGACAGAAATCAGTTGATGCGAGCTGATGGACTCATAGAGAGAGATGTATTAGAGCTTTTTAATTAGATTTTTTTTTAAATGAACATCATTTGTGATCTTCTTGATTCAGTCTATCACTGGTCATTGTTTGCCGTTTTTCTTCCCAGCGGGTAAATGTGCTGCGCTTCAAGTACAAAATCCGGCTGGACTCTCAATTTACAATGAAATCCTTTCTCGCCTGACCGGAGTGGCGCCTCACTTTGCCACACGAAAAATAATGTAAAGGCGGAGAGTGACATTATTAATTAGGAAAGGCAAGAGTTAATGCGACGAAGGCTATGGTTTTCACCCTGATAATTTGCAGAGCCTAGGCCTAGATGCGAGGCCTTTTAGTTTTTTTCCAGTACTCTATATCCCAAAACTGAACAGACCCGTCGGAACGAAATTTATATTGGGGGGGCTGATATTGCTAATTTGGGTGAACTGGCTGATACTAAATGGGTATGGGGTATTCAGATGCCGAAGGCATCTGGCGCGAGTGCTGAAGGCACAGGCTTTTTGAGGGGGGAGGGGAGGGGGGGGGTTACTCCCCCAGAAAATTTTTTGAAAAGGGCAATCAAAGGAAGCATTCTGGTAGCTTTTGAAGCAAAAACCTCTTGATTTTTTTGAACGGCAAAAGTTGTTTTTTTAACAAAATGTTTCAAAAATCCCAATAGAACCCCATAACATTTGGGGACGGTTCTCACGCCGGGCTCACCTGCAGGCCGTGGCCGTATTCCGTCATACTAAAAAACAGTCAGGCCTTATGGTGGATTCATTAGTTTTATCATTATGCCAACAGTTGTCGTGGTCTTCTGAGCTGCCAAAGGAATTGCTCAAAACGTTTGCACATCAACATATGCAGGTGCATGTTATACATTCAGTGATCCGTTCATTCATAATTCTAATCCAGGGGCGTAGTAAGCTAATTTTACTGAAGGGGGGGGGGGGGGGGTAGGACCTATATTCCCATGACGCGATGCGTCATCCGAGCGGCGAGTGGGGGTGAACACGAGAGGGGATATCCTCCGTCTCGTTGGTGGGGGGTCCGGGGACCTCCCCCGGGAAAATTTTCGAATTTAAGATGTAAAAGCATGCATTCTGGTTGATTCTGAGCAAATAAATCGTATATTTCTATGACGCGAAGCGTCATCCAAACCGCGAAAAGGCGAGTGGGTGTGAGCACGAGAGGGGGTATCTCCCCGTCTCGTTGGTGGGTGTCCGGGGGGCCTCCCCCGGGAATTTTTTTTAATTTAAGATGTACAAATATGCATTCTGAGTGATTCTGAGCAAATACATCGTCAATAAGGAAATACGTCAGCTCTCTGATCAGTTCAGCGTGATTTCCGAGCAGAATGACAGGAATAGTGAACATGCAATGAATTACCCTGTGGTTGGTTGGGGTTTAACATCGCTTTCCACAATTAGGCGAAAACACGACTGTCAGTTTTATTGGTGGAAGAAAGCCCACACGGAACCCACTCAATCCAGTAATCATTAACAGTAATGTCGGAATATGGTAACCAGTGGGCATCCCGTGTGGAGAAACCACCAACCCAGCCCAGTAAAGCCTACTTTTGACAAATTTGTGGGGGTGGGGGAAATATCTCCCTTAACCCCCCCCCCCCCCCCCAACCGGTTCCTACGCCACAGTTCTAATCTGAGTTCAATAATGTATGTAATGTCCAGTTTTATTCAGATTACATCGGTTGCTACCATCATGGATAAACTAACGACAAAATATGAGCAAATTATCGGGGGGGCTGCAGCCCCCCCCCCCCAGCCCCCCCCCCCCCCCCCAGCCCCCCCCGGTTCCGACGGGCCTGCTGAAGCAGAGAAACCGGGTGTCGGGGTTGGAGGGGGAAGGGGGGGGTGTCATTCACGCCAGTTCTCGTACAAATACGATTGCAGGCTTTCAGGAACCACTGGTGCCTGCTATCAACAAAGTACGGTCAATGAATATATGTTTCCTGTTCTGTATATCACAGCCGTCATTTAGACGTAAACTTTGTGTATATTTCATTCATATTCATGGAATATCTGACGAAGGAATTTCAAAGTAAACTGATTTCCATTACTATTAGAGCACCTTAAACGGATGAAACAAAAGCAAAAAACCCGCTTCTATAGTTCTTAGGCCATTAACGACCTTCGCCCATACAATTAAACACCAAGTACAAGTTGACCAGCCATGGGTACGAGTTGTCAAACCTTGGGTACGAGTTGTCCAATTGTGGGTACGAGTTGTCCAGCCGAAAATGGGTACGAGTCGTCCAATTTTGGATACGACTTGACTGGTACGAGTTGCCGTGGGTACGAGTTGTCTAGAAACCAAATGAATTTCTTGATGGGAGAGTACAGAAATAACGTAACATTGGTCAGAAATGAATCAAAATTATGATTTTATTTTTTTTTTCAAATGAAGAACTATTACCTATATTTACATATTTCGCGTATACATGTACGATTTGCTTTAATAGTTCATTATTATTACTTATTATTACTGATTAATTATTATTAGTGACGTATCTTTTTGAATATTTCAGACAAGAGGCAAAATACAATAAACAACAATGAAGAATCTCACCTTCTATATCAATATTTGTGCGTACTGTGTGGTCATATATACTCCAGGCTTCTACTGGGAAGGTTTCGTTTGTCATCCATTGTCTGTCAATATATGCTGTCAACTCTTTCACTTGATCGGTATTAGCCTTTGATTTCAGGTTTTCAAATGTATTTACAATATGGGACGCAGGTAAGAACGGTAGCGCTGACAACTGCTTGATGTATATGAACAGTGGACCCTGCTATCTGTACGATGTCCCAAGACCAAGTTCCTAAACACGTCTATAAACTGCCTGGGTCCAGTGAAACACGCACCCTTTTATCTGTGGTTCCGGGAAGACTTCTCTTAGAGCTTGCCATACTCCTACAAACAGAAAATAAGGATGATTAATGTTCCTTAATAATAATAATAAAAATAGGCCGATTAAATCGTCAGATGTGTACCCAAACTAGTAGAAAGCTGTATCATGTGACGGAGGGCCACTGGAAGGCCGATATTATATACACCATACATGGTATGGGTACATATCGAAATGGATTGGAGGAGTGTCTAATTTGATGGATAAAGGGTTAATATCTCCGGATCAAATTATTAGATTTACATAAAAAACTATACAGCACAGCACATCAGTAACCTGAATACATATATAAAGTAATCTGATCATCGAATTAATATTTTTTGAGTTATCGTATGTAAGCCTAAAAGTAACTTGACAATCCAAGCAATATTTTTCAAGTTATCGAATGCCAAAGGGGTTGGAGGAATTTTCAATTTGAAGATTAAAGGGTGAACACAAATATAGCATAACTTGACAATCCAAGCAATATTTTTCATAATAAGAAAGAATAAATAAATAAAATAACATAAAACATAAACGTCATCAAATCTGAAAAAACGGGAAGATTCGACCTCAAAATCGGGAAGATTCGGCCTCGGGAAGGGCCGAATCTTCCCACTTATCGGCCCGGGGCCGAATGTTCCTGAGGCCGAATCTTCATGGATCTTTCCCTTTGACCATAGAAATCGGAAAAAGACGTCTTTTTATATCCGATTTCTATGTATCCGATTCTATGCCTTTGACGGAGTAGATCAAATTTGTTTCGGCACGAAGGCATCTTGCACGAATAACTTGCGAGACTGTACCTTGGACGGGATACAGACGTTCTTCCACAAGCCGAATCGTCCTCTTTCAATTTTACCCAAATCGTCCGCCGGCGCGTCGAATCGTCCGCCAAGGCTTTGAAAATCATCAAAGCATGGGATGGAAAATAACTTTAATGATATTTATTCGGTATCAAATAGCACATGATAATAAATAGTTAGTGTAACATTTTTAAACATGCGACATAGCACATCTTTCAAATATGTTTTTGGACACAAATTATTATCGTGTATTTGTGCAATAATTTTATGATTATTCACTGGCCAATTATAACAATTTCCTTTTTTTAAAAAATAATGTTGCGATTACTCATGGTTAAGCACGGTGGTGCCTTTCAATGAACTTGCAAAATTCTAAGATTTTTTTTTCGAACTTAATATACCATAAGTTTTGACGGGTTTCTTAATATAATTAATTCCTATAATATATTTGCTAATAATTTTGCGATCATTCATTGTTAACCGCCGGTGGAGCCTTGCAATGAATAATTGCAAAATTATAAGATTTTTTTCCGAACTTAATATACTTTAAGAAGTTTTGATGAGTCTCTTAATACAATTAATTCTTTCAATGAATAATTGCAAAATTCTAAGATTTGTTTTTATGGAACTTAATATACCATAAGTTTTGATGCGTTTCTTAACATAATTAATTCTTATAATTCTTAATTCTTATAATATATTTGCTAATAATTTTGCGATTATTCATTGTTATGTTAAGCACCGGTGACGCCTTTAAATGAATAACTGTAAAATTTATAAGATTTTTTTTTGTAGAACTTAATATATTTTAAGAAGTAGTGCTGTCATCATCATCATGAAGAAAACATTGAATAAACATTAATCAGAGCCGCGTCAAACAATATCGAAATTAATTAGATTGCTGAGTAGTTTATTTTGTTCTGGCGGGTCATGGATTATTCGACGAAAGACAACTTCGACGGAATGTTTTTTGACAGTTCGACGAAACTTTGGACGAATCGACGGAAAATCCGTGCAAGTTCGACAGAATTTTTGACGATTCGACGAGATTTTGGACGATTCTACAAAGGTTTGGACAGTTCCACGAACTCTGGTTCACATTCGACGGAAGGCACTTCGACGAAATTGGTGTGGGGGGGGGGGGGGGGGGGTTTGGACAGAAACAAAAGATACGGGGAGAACATGTGCACTTAGCTGGGCATTTTGCAGCACGATGCGGTTACTTTAGCATCACCCGTGTGTTCTATTTCTGTTCTACTATAGGTATGGTCAGCTTTATTGAAATTTACTGCCGCTGCACATATAATATTTTTATTTCTTACAGCACATCTCCAGCATAGTTTTTTTTACCATCATAGTCCTTGTTGTAAGTGTACCCCAAACTATCGACCAACACATCTTTTGCTTTACTTGACCCTCTGCTATCACATTGTAAACAGATTTTTGCCCTGGATCGCCAACATCACATTGATCTGGAATGTGCAAACTGTCTACCAGATTTCTTTCTGAAAATGACTCAACTGACTCAACAGATATTTGAGTGGTGTCTCGAAGTTCATCCACATTGGGAGAGTTTTGAGCTGATATAACCTAATAGAATTGTCACTGATTTGTGATACGTTTGGCGATAAATGGAGATTACTTGTTGAGTCGTCTGTCCTGGTTGAATTGAATTGCCCAGTAATAACGTATGTTTCACTAACCGTTCATCTACAGAAGTTTGTGCATGGCATTCAGATGTTGACTTATTCTCGACATTCAGTTGATCAGTAGAATGTGGCTCAGACTGCCGTGTGTAGCTGGAGAGATAGCAATATTATATTTATCTTTACCTTTTAGGGCTTTCCTATATGCAGAGTAGGTGATCCCAGTGCCACCACGTATGTGGTTCCAACTCTGGCACTTGTCGCACGCTATTGCATTGCTTCTTGTGTTCACCACTTTCTGGCAAGTAAGACAATCTGCCATACCGCTATCAGTTTCCATAATTGAATGATGAAGATGAATGACTCGATTGAAATGAAAAGTTTCTGCGCACCAAAGGCACACAGGGACGATGTGGAATTGAAATCCCTTGCGACCCGAATAACTTTATTTGCTTATAAATCCACGAGAGTCAGAAGCGAGAGCCAATAATCTTATTAAGTTTCAGTGTGCGAGTGGCAGTAGGCTAGTGGGTTGAGATCCCCGAGAACCTCGAACTGGAAGATGGCTTGGAATTTTGCATAACTACAAGAGTTCTGCTCCGTGTTTGCTTAGAGTAGTTGGCATATTTATGGTAATACTGAAACCGCCGTTTGGTGGTTATTTTAGAAAAAAGAAAAAGAAAAACCAAACAGTCGCTGGTTTGGGAGCAGCCGCAGCATATTGTCCTTAACGGTTACAAAAAGGAAAAATCCACCAATATGTGTTTTTGAAAGCTGGAAGTCATAAATCAGCCTAGAAGGGAGAGTGGATGCTGAGCCTTGACCCTCTGGTCTGCCTTCAGGGGGGACAGATGACGGGGTGATTGGAGGGGATCCCCCCCCCAAAAAAACAACAACAAAAAACAACAAACAAACAAACACACACTCTTTCTCACAGACACACACCCGAAAGCCCTTAAAAGGGCTGTTAAATCTTTATTCAAATGTTTATTTATATAAAATATACACTTGTCCCAGCCAGGCAAGCTTGTTTCAATCCTTGCCTGGTGTTTGGTGGTTTCCTGTGTATGTTAACAGAAGGGTAGATTGTACGGATTCCTCCTACGCTTCGTCTACTTTTTCAATGAGTCTTCTTGATAAGGGTGTTGCACGAAAATTTTAGAATGTTCAATTAGAAAAGTTATAGGTAGAGAGAAAGATAGGCTCCGCTATTGTATATTGTGACAGCTGTGTGATTGTTGCTATGGATGGGGTGAGGGGTGGGTTTCTTCGGAGCTCACTTCCCACACGTAGAGTTGCGAGGCAATCCTCACAGACTCAATCCTAAAGTTCTCAATGAGTAGCGAGGCAATCCTCACCGACTCCACGTAGTTTAATTCTATTGAGTAATTTTAATTTACTGTGGCTTATTTTGTTTTTCTTTTAACGGTTCGGTGTTCGTTCAGCTCTACCATTGATTCACTATCCTGGAGTCTGTGGAGGGTTTTGTTATATAGGTCTTATTAAACGCGTTTCAATCGCGCTTCAGCAGAGTTGCGAGACAGTCCTCACAGACTCAATCCTAAAGTTCTCAATGAGTAGCGAGGAAATCCTCACTGACTCCACGCAATTTAATTATATTGTATAATTTTTATTTTCTGAAAACTTATTTTGTTTTTCTGTTAAGGGATCGGTGTTCGTTCAGGTCAACCATTAATTCACTATCTTGGAATCTGTTGAGGGTTTTATTTTGTAGGTCTTTTAATCGCGTAAAATAGTTTCTATTTTTGCTAGCTCGTGAAGTTCCTTTATCGGTGTCCATTTGGGTTTTCATAGTGCCACAAACAGGGCATAGTTTTGAACCCTCTGTAGCTTCTGAATGTTGGTTTTGCTCAGATCACTTGTTATTAAGGCACCGTATTCTAGTACCGGACGTATAAATGATTTGTACAGCTTGAGAAGCACATCTTTGTTTGCTCCCCAATTTTTACCTCTGACCATCTTCAGAAAATTGATACGTTTAGTAGCTCTAACCGTAATGGAGTTTACGTGACTGTTTAGACTGAGATTGCTATCTAGTATAAATCCCCAAAAATTGGCCTCTTTGCTTGCTTCTAATTTGTGATTGTATAACTGGATATCGATACTGGGGACTGTTTTTTTTTCTTTGATTCTTGAAGAACGTAACTTTTTGAGTTTTGTCGGCATTGAGTTTGATGCGCCATAAGGTGCACCAGCTCTCAAGATTGCGAATGGTATCCTGTAGACGATTTTTAATTATGTTTCTGGCCTTGCTGACCGTCCACATGCCTTTGTCGTCTGAGAACTGCGATAGTTCAACACAGTTTTTCCCTACTTTTATCTATGCCATTCACATATATTATGGAAAGAATCGGGCATAGAACCGACCCTTGTGGTATTCCCGCTTCGAGTATTACTTCCTCTGACACCTCGCGGTTAACCCTCACCTTGATTTTTAGGTCAGTTAGTAATGATGATATGATCCACAGAATTTTTGTGGGTAATCCCCTTTTCGCTAGTTTATATCTCATTCCATTGTGCCATACCGAGTCAAACGCTTTTTCTACATCAAAGAAAAGCGCTGTTCCGATTTCGTTTTGACTAAATGCTGTTTTCATATAATCGACCAGTCTTTATATGTGTTTGATTCCCTCTTTCTGACTCCTATACGCTCTTTTGCCATTTGTTGAAAAAGTTGATTGATTCAAGATAGCTGCGAAGTCTCGTAGTGAGAATCCGCTCAAATATTTTCCATCACAGTTAAGCAAGCTAATTGGGCGGTAGTTAGAAGGGTTGGTAAGGTCTTTGTCGGGTTTAGGTATCATGACTCCTGCGACCACTTTCCACCATTTTGGGAAGTACGAACAGGAGAGAAAGCAGTTTAGGAGTTGGGTAAGTCTACAGTAGAAGATGTTAGGGCACTGTTTCATTATTTTGTAAGAGACTGAACGTCTTCTCCCGGGGACGAAGATGACTTGCATTTTCTGATTATACCCATGACCTCTTCTACGCTTATTGGTTCGGTTAATTCATGGTCGTCCCCGTCTTCATGCCTTTGGTCGAAGTTCGGTTCATTGAAAATTGTTTTGTTATCTTGGACAAATCTATTTACTTTCACCTTAAAATCGTTGTCATATCTGTTCCCTTCTTGCAGTCGATGCACTTTCTTTATAACTTCAGCAAAAGCGCTGCATTTTGCCTTGTCGTGCATGGCCATAGTTCCGTCGCTAGTCTTCAGCGCATAAATATTGTTACTTTTGCTCTTTTGGCCAGTAAGAGTTTTAAATTTATTCCAGAACCTCTAGGGTTCTTTCAGCCCATTTAGTCTTTCTGTTGCTTTTTCCCATCTTACGCGAGTGTCGTTAGCTATGACCTTTTAACTGCTCCATGTAGACGATTATACGCGGTTTTAAGTTCTGATCTTTTCATTTTACCAACCATTCTCTGATTGGTAAGCCCGGAAGGCTTTTCTTTTTTGTTTAATTATTTGAAGAGTTGTTTGGATTATTCGGTTTATCCGCGTCTTTACTGTTTGATTGGGACAAATTTCATCTAGTGAACTGTTGATAACCTCATTAAGATGGGTGCAGGCTTTTTCTAGTTCAGGAGCATTTAAGGGGACATCTGCCTTTATTTTTACTTCGATAATGTTTCTGAAGAGGTTCCAGTCAATTTTTGATATGTTCCTCCTGTTCACGGGAGGATACCTTGTGGGACCAGTATTACATTTCAAAGTGGCGTGAACTGGCAGGTGATCACTGCCTAGCTCATCATCCCCTACAAATATGTCTTGCATTTGGCTGATTAGTGATTTGCTGGTGATTATCAAGTCTAGGATATCTGATTGATGCAGTGGGTTGTTGCTTATGTATGTTACGTCTTGATCGTTATTTACCACGAATAGATCGAGTTCTTCAATGATGCTGAAAAGGCCGTCACCATTAGGCCCAGTCTTATGACAATCGAATACCTGGTGTTTGGAGTTGAAATCACCCAAGAATATGCAGTGCTAGTATTTTTTGGTAAAGAATTCAAATACTATAATATGATATGATGGCCACGTGTTTGTGGTCAAGTTCAACTTCAGCTGCAATCACATCAGCATTGAGGTGGTCGCATAGTATGTTTTTTGTATTTAATCTCCTGCCTTATCAGCAGAGCGACGCTGCCACCTTTTTGGACGGGGCGATCTCTTCTTATAATATCAAAACCACATAACGAGAATTTTTTGTTTGGTTTAGGCCATGTTTCACTAATTCCAATTATGTCCGTATTTTTTAAATAATGTGACATTTGCAAGTTTTTCTGATTAACGCTTCGAGCGTTGCACTGGACTATTTTAGTGTATCCATGAATGGTTTAGGAATACCTGTACTAAGCTTATTTAAGTTTAATTACTATTTGTAATATTGTTACCTAATTACATTTAGTTGACAGTCGCTTCTCATAGCATGTGAGATATTTGAGTTTTATATAACTTAGAGGCTATTTTACTGATCTCTTTGCAAACGTCCGAAAGACTGGTGCTGTAATAAACTTGGATCCACAATAACAGTAGAATACAAAGTATAAACATGGATAATTCTTGTTGACTTGATTTTGTTTCTTGGCTCCAACCACAGATATCAGATAGAACACGTGTTCTATCCGATATCTATGGCTTCAATAACGTGACTGACTAATCGCACGTGCATGCCTGTACACAACCCTGGACACAATAACCACATGAAATATAACATAACAAGTATACATCCTTTGCAGGTGCCCATGTTTTTCTTCATTGTGCTGAAAATAGAGCCAGCTATTAGGGTACACGTGGAATAAGGGGAGCATGAGTTCTCGACATTACTTACATTTAGAACTTTAAGCTGGATGTTTGTTTTAACTTTTTTTGAAGTGGCTACACCCCCGGTAGTTGCTGGAGTTTGAGCACCGCAATTGGGGCATTTCAGAGTTGTAGCACTACATGCCTTCGCGAGGTGTTTGCCATCGCATTTCATACATCGTTGTTCTCCGTTGCATTTGTGTGACAAATGCCCAAATTTCTGACACTTGTGACAACGAACGGATTACGGAAGAACACGATATTCCTCAGTTTCGTATTTTTTACCGTTGATAATTACCCCTTGCTTATCAGATTTAATTTCGTTGCTCTATTGCGGCATTTTACTTTAATCTTCCAAGTATGGCCTTGTGTGTCTGTGTAAGGATGCGTGTGTGTTTTTTTGTTTTGTTTTGTTTTTTCCCCTCCAATCACCCCGTCATCTGTTCCTCCTGAAGGCAGACCAGCTGGCCAAGGGTCAGCGTCCACTCTCCTTTATGGGCTGATGGATGACTCCCAGCTTTCAAAAACACATATTGGTTGATTTTTTCCTTTTTGTAACCGTTAAGGATAATATGCTGGGGCTGCTCCCAAACCACCGACTGTTTGTTTATTTTTGTTCTTTTTTCTAAAATAACCACCAAACTGCGGTTTCAGTATTACCATAAATATGCCCACTTCTCTAAGCAAACACAGAGCAGAACTCTTATAGTTATGCAAAATTCCTAGCCATCTTCCAGTTCGAGGTTCTCGAGGATCTCAACCCACTACCCTACTTCCAGTCGCACACTCGAACTTAATAAGATTATTGGCTCTCGCTTCCGACTCTCGTGAATTTATAAGCAAATAAAGCTGTAAAGCAAAAAAAGTTATTCGGGTTGCAAGGGATTTCAGTCCCACATCGTCCCTGTGCGCCTTCGGCGAGCAGAAACTTTTCATTCATTCACTTCCGTTGAAATGACCTTTTTTAAAAATTTCCGTCGAAATTGCATTTCGTCGAATTGTCTTTTCGTCGAATAGTCCAGGACCATCACAATTCCGTTTAAGTATATGAAATTTTCGTACAATGGGGTACGTTAAGATATATTACAATAGATAATATATGATGAAATTAAAAAAACAAAAGAAAAATAAATAAAAAATGATTTTAAATACAGTTATTCAAAATGTCCCCCCAGCGGATGAGTTTCAGTCAACTTGGGTAAAATTGCAGCGGGCGACTTGGGTAGAATTGCAGCGGACGATATGGGTGTAATTCAATTGTCTTACGAATACGCCGGGGAAATCCCTGCTAGTAAAAATCGACTTTTTAGACTTTAGTGTGACACAGATCACACTCCAAAATGTTTCGGCAAACTGATAGGTTGTAGTGTAGTTTATCGTTTCCGAAGAGCTTCTCTGAATAGGACAGGATGGACATTACATATGTCTTTGTATTGTTGTTTATTCGCGATGTGCAGTGGATTGGAGAAGGATTGTAAGTTTGGGTTTTTCGAAAATTGAAACTAACATAATTTCTAAGAGTCTAAAATAGGCCACGAATTGGTTGTGGTATAATTACATGTGTTTTTATAATCCATAAATTCTGCTGGATTTGCGTGTTTTTTCCTATTGCATAAATTTCAGTGCTGAACCTGCATCACGAAAGGCAGTTCCACATAAGAAATCTCTAGTCATTATTGCTAGTGGTTTATGAGAAGATGAATGTTAAAAGCATCTTGGGCTTTTGGGTCTTTAATCCCAGTCCCAAGGGGAGTAGCATCTTCAGAAGAGCATACTCCATCAAGATACTTTGTATCAAATTAGTTTAGATTTGATCCAAATGTTCTGAAGAAGAATAATCAGTTGAGTGAGCACAGGAAAGATAACTTGGCATTTTCCCATTACCAAGTGTTGAAATGAGCACCCCATGACAAAATCGACAGCAAATGTTTGTTCCATCCATCTCCACTGGTCCTAAGGAAGCTGCATACCCCAAAAACCCCACAATATACAGGTCCGTGCAGTTTTTGAAATATGGGTGTTTTAATTTTCAGCTCTAAAGTTCCCACACGAAAACATTTTTTCTAGATATCAATCAAGTACTTATGACCCAATTAAACTACATGCAAAATTTGATTCAAATCAGCCCATCGATTTTTGAAATAGAAATTTTGGATGGTGATGATTTGTAGGCTTTTAGGCATTAACCCCAGACCGAGGATGGCAGCAGCTTCATTTGAACAAAGAAGAAAGGGTATACCCCAAAAGATTGTCTGTGCCATATACGAATGGATTTAGTCCAGTGGTTATAAAGAAGAAGACGATTTTCAAATTAGTTGATGGAGTTACAGAAAGATGATGACTCAGCATTTTCCCACTGCCGACAGGCGCGTGTGTGTGTGTGTGTGTGGGGGGGGGGGGGGGGGGGGGTGGGGGTGTTTCAGGGCCGACAAAATGAGAAAATGACTTAAAATGCAAATTTTTTTCTCCACATAAAATCACAAAGTTCTGTGCATGTTTAACCCTTTATTATCAATTATATGGCCACCCACAGCATCCAGGCCATTTAAAACATAAACTATCATATTAGGGGTGCAGGTAAGTCCAAATCCAAATAAATTCTATGTTGGTACCCGCCGCTAATGCTGTCCACGTGGTTATAGAGAAGTCGTTGGCAAATTTGTATCAGACAAATTCAAATACATGGCAAGTATTTTCAAATATCATCTTGAAACTGCTTGAAATTGTGATTTAATGTGACTGATTTAGTGTGCTATAAGGTTTCATGGATGTATAGGCACGGGCTTGCATCTATGCTTCTTAATCTATCTGATCATTGCACTGGGGCTTAGTTAACATAAATTGAACATTGTTTATTAGTTAAAGAGGCCAACTGAACAAAGATGAATGCTATGCAGTATCAGTCAATATCCTTCATTATCCCAGCAAGACATGTAGATATTTAGACTGCGAGTGTAACTTCCCTCATGTCACATGTGCATACCACAGAAATAGGGAAGGTGAATGTTTAATATCCCTATTAGCTCCAAAATGAGGAAATTTAATAGAATTTCTAAAAAATTGAGGACTTATTCAGACTTATTCAGGAACTTATTCAGACTTTGATAATATTTTGTTACTATTTCCATTCAAACTCCTTAGAATTATCTCCCTTGCAGCCTCAGAGGTTTATTAAAATGCTGGAATAGTCAGTAGAATAGTCTTAAATATTAAGAAATGGACCAATTCTCGGTTAGACAGGGCTATGTCTGCATTTTACACCATTAAACACCGATCGTTCAGCAGTCAGATCAACAATGCATCACTTACTTGGCCTTGTTTTTGCTAAAATGGTTAGCCTCCATATTGTGATTATTTAAAGGTACTCATGTCGTTTTAATTATATTTTTCAGGCTTTATTATGTACTACGAAATATTTGTGTGATATTATTATTAAAGTAAAATGGCGTGAATGCAGATGTGATATGTAAATAAACTTGTGTATGTAATATCACCAGAAAGGAGGTGTTACTCATTTATTTCCATCATGTTTGATCAGGGAACAGAGTCCAAGTTTTCTCTGTCGAAGAAAGTCTAAAAAGGCCCATAAGTCTACAAGAAATGATTGGGCAAACCCCTTACTTGTGAATATCCTTATCACGATGATGGTCCATCCACATACCAACGATCATGCAAATTCAACATGCACTGACCGAGATACAAAGGTCTAAAGTTGTAACTGATGGACAGATGAACAAATGTTCCATGTCAGAAAGACCCGTAACTCTTGGAAAAATGATTGAAAAAACCTGTTACTTGTCGAAATCCTTTACCCCATGGTAGTCAATCAGCATAACAAAGATTATTCAAATCCGACATACACTACTAAAGTTATCATCTAGAAACCATAAAAATTGATTTTTTCTAAGTTGAAAAAAGTTGAAGAAGGTCCATAACTCTAGAAAAAATTATTGGACAAAACCTGTTACTTGTGAATATCCACCCCTCGCCCATGCTGGTCCATCGACACACTGACCCTATTGCAAGATCCTCCACAACCCTCGTTGGGGGATAATAAATACAATTAATTGAAAAAGAAGATACGAATGAAATAAAAAAAAATATGCTTTGGGTTTTCTCCATCTTTTAGCTTTTCAGTTTTGATCACAGCAGGTTTTGCACAGAAAGTTCTATGTGGCATCCATGTGAATACTTGTAGTGTCTATGTGGATCTTTATAGTTCTATGCATAATGCTTTCCTATTTTTATTCTATCTGATAATTAGATGCACTGAATTGTTTTTTTTTCAAATACATGTAGTAAGCGAAAAATATAACATAGAATACTGTTTTTGCATATCTTGCTGATAAATTCTTGACACGAAACATTACCACTATTCTAAACAACCACCACCTTCTTTCAACAAAAGTACGAATTTACCAATAAATTATGCATGTAATATCTTGACCAACTCCATTCCAATTATGAAGGAAATGACCTGTGTTTTTTGTTAAAATACAAATAGGACATCATTACGGCACTTCACACACAAGAAACTATACCATACAATGGACAATCTGCAAGAATCTCGAAGATTGAACAACCTTTCGCAGTTGTGTATTGAACAGAATGGGGATAGACAACACTGTTTGCAGTTAGTCAGCTGATGTGGACGTCTTAACTTATATTCAGTATTACAGCAGAGCCACTTGATAATTTGTATAGCCTAACTTTTCATTCATTTAAAGGAGAAATAATATTATATCTTGGTTGTCTCTAGCTGTCTCCCCATCTCTCTCTCTCTCTCTCTCTCTTGAATCGTTTTTTTTTTCTTGCATCCTTTTGTGATTACTGTAATCATTTATTTATTGGGGTAGACAGCCACAATACAGTGATCTCTCTCTATCTCTTAATTGACTGTGCAGATTCAATAAACAGTTTGGAGCCATCGGTCAAATTGATTTTATATTTGTTGCATTCACCGTGTCTTCTCTGATAACTGCAGTTGGTGATTTTGTGTCTTGGATTTGTATATTCAATTGTCTCTTTGCGAGATTTGATAAACCCAGATTTCCCTCCTGCATACTCCATAGGGATAACTTCTTTGGTTCACTATTGCTGATATCTATTATTTTAAAACCATGCACACCATGTACTCCTGCGGGACTTGATATACTAAAATTGTCTTTGCACACTGCAGGCTCTTTATTTTTTCACAGTTTTCATATATTTCCTTTCATACACTGATGTTTTATTTGAATGTGTTTTATTTTTGATAGTTAATGCTGAAAATGAATGCCCTACTGGTATCAACTCTGTTCTAGTTTGTCCTCCCATTAACAATTTGTCCTCGATTACCTCTTTTATTAAATTTTGATTATCATCCATGAATTGAGATTTTTCTATTTCTGAAATATTGGATGCAGTATGTTTTTTTATAATTTATTTCATTTTAAACTTTACCACCAGGTGGTTTTCTTTGCAGCAAAAGCAAACTATATTTTCTTCTGAAATATGCCTGTCCCATTTTTCTCTTTAAATTTGACAGGAATAAATATTGTTTTCGCTTTTCGTTAATACATTTAGCACACAGGATTTCTGTGAGTAGTGTTATATTTCTGTCAGATGATTTCTGAAAAATTGTCTTTGTTTTTTATTTTTTAAAACATTAATTTTAACAGGCTTGGAAATAAATGTCACTTTATTTTCCACATTTATATTTTTCTGTTAAACATGATTATTTTTAGCTAATTGACTGGGAATAAAATATCATTGACTTTAGCCCAGTAATACTTCGAGTCCTTCCGGTAAGATTTTTTTCTAAATTTAGTCCTGTATTTGTTGTTCTTATTCTTTTTCTTCCTCCATGTTGATCTCGACTATTAGCTTGAAAGGAGACTTTTGGCCAGTATAGATATTCAGTTGAATGGATGTCTGGTACAGCAATTAATTTGGTTCTTCAGAGAGCCAGCCTCTGTCCTGTATCCTGAATTATGTGGAAAACGCTTTGCTGTCTGGCCATCATGGTTTCTATTCACAGTTGGCTCTTCATGTAAAATCTTCAAAATTTCTCCTTGTCTTAGCAGTGCATCATCTAAAGAGACAACATGAGATTCGATTTGAAGTCTTTGAAAATGATGAAATTTACCTTCTTTTATTTTTTGGTCTTTCAAATTTTGGATCTTCTTACATGTGCAGTTTTGATGAATTTGTGGCTTTGATTTTAAATATAATTCACTTAGTTTTAACGGTGATATTTATATTGTTGTGCAAATGGCAAGCTGGCATAAAAATGTTTACAGTAATAATCTTGTCCTCATTGGATAAATGCATAACAAGTGCAAACTGCAGTGTAGACGTTACTGAAATTGGGACATGTGTTTGCATTTTTGAAGGCAAATGTATGATTTCTGGTATATATTTAAAACTGTCCATTCTATACAAGTCATATGCCATATAATTCAATTCTTGATTGATTCATTTCCATCTACTCACTGTGCCGTAACAATGTTCTTCAACTAATTCTTGAGATGCCTTTTCAAGGCCTAACATGGACGGGTCAGTGATTTAAGATCATCAATACTGTCTATCCAATTTTCATGTATAGATAATAAATTTGGGTCCATGGTATTCCGGTTATGTTGCTTATTTACAGAGAACCAGTCATGCATGTGCCATCCATCTAGAATCTGAAGTCTTCCACTTTCAGTAATTTGAATCTCAGCATTTATTTTCTTCATTTCTTTTTATTCCTCACAATGTTATATTCATTTGGATCATTTTCCTTGGTATCATAAGAGTCTTTGAATAATGTTGGTCAAGAAACAGAGGATATGGAACAAGTGTTTTGGTCACTCGATATTTATGAAACGAGTCTAAGAATTTTCCATTTTGCCGAGCCTTTGACGAGGCTAAACAGGGAAATTGGTAGACGAGTTTCATAAATATCGAGTGACCAAATCACGCATTTTATATTCTGTTTATCATATGACACCACAGTTACCAAAAACACGTCTCTTAGATAGAAACGAAGGGCTAAATGGAATGGAATTTCACATTGAACATCATGCATTTGACCGTGATGCATCACAGCTGCACGCAGTCATATGTTACAACCGAGACAATTGATGGTTCCTCAATTCGGCATTATAAATATCAAATTTCAAGTATTTATACATTTCTTATCATGGGGAATTTAGTGAATGTTTATAATAAATAAAATCAGGCATTTGAAATAGTTCTATTTACATGCACATTAATATGACCCAGATTTTTTGTTGATAACCAACCAGAAAGCATTCTTTTGAACTTGACATATCAAATCAACTTAAGGTGTTATGAAGCACTATTCAATATTGATTGAAAATATGAAGCAGTAATAAGCCGAGAAAATGGAGAAATCATATGATAAAAGTATGTACCTTTGTAGCTAATCATCATTTGAGATGTTCCGTAAAGTCAGTATCATCAATGTCTCAAAATTTTCGTTCTGTTGTATTATTTGTTGGTAAGAGTAAGTTTCTCCTTTCTTTTGTTGGTACTTTGAACAAAACATATGCTGTAAAGGTGTTTTGGCACGTATCTGTTTGAAACCAATGGAGGTCAAGGTAGCGAATAAAGATGAATTTTATATCCCTTGATAAGAGGTTATCTGGTATAGTTTTTATTATGAAATTCCTGAAAGAGACTTGTACAGATTTTCTTTCATTTCCTCATTAAATTATCTCATCACATATATAAATCCTATTTCCAGTGTTGAAAGAAACACTTTTAGAGCCTTTTCACTATCAATATGTGTCCTGTAGGCATTAACGGCATGAAAGTTGCAGAATTCCAGCCCATATCCATTACTTCATTCCTGATGTCGGTTGCTTTATCATGTTCTATCATTGGTGAATATGCCGCTGAATCTGAACACAGTCTCTACCAAAAACCACCCATTTCCATCGTCAAGTATATGAAGTTGTCACGGATGTTTGTATTCACTATTCAAACATTTCATATTTCTTGTAACCACTTCTAGGGCGAGTTTATGTGTTTCACTATCCTCTGAATTTGCAATTGCACAAACAGCAGCTCGTCCTCTTTCTTTTTGCCATCAAAATATGTAATTATTGCCGTTTTAAATCTGGCCTGGTTGTAGTCCTGATTTATATTATAGCCAATAAAATATTTTCCAAATTTATTTAAATTATGAAGGTTCTTTTCAGATGCAAGAGCTATGGGGTAATTTCTTTGTAATTTTTGATCACCTCGTTGAAAAAGTAAAACATTTGTAAAGTTTTTCTCTAATATTTTTTTTGTGTTTCTCGAATCTGACAAATGTCACTTCATCTCTCTCAGCCATGTTTTGTTGCATCTGATGATTATCAACCAAAACACATTCTTTTTATTTGATTCACTGAGTGTTTTGAAGTGGGTGATCACCTCGTTGAGAAAGTAAAACATCTATAAAGTTTTTCTCTAATATTTTGTCTGTGTTTCTCGAATCTGACATAAATGCCACTTCATCTCTCTCGGTCATGTTTTGTTGCATCTGATGATTATCAACCAAAAAACATTCTTTTTATTTGATTCAGCGAGTGTTTTGAAGTGGGTAGTCTTCCTATATTACTTCTACACTAGTATAGATTCGTTTTGCTGTTCCTTTAACATAACTTCTGCATTTGTCCCACTGATCTCTCATTTAAAGTGAAGGTAGAGTTTCGTTTCACACATATTCTCTGACAGATGATAAAAGCTGTTTTTATAATTTCTGCTCACAATTCATGTATTCATGTCAGATGATTTTAGTTCAAATTTTAACTCCCACTTGCAATTCAGATGAGAATGGTACACTGTATTTTCAGCTGGTTTCCGCAGGTATGATGGTCTTGGTGACTTGTATTTGCTGGCATAAATAAAGGATGTTTCACATGTTAAATTATCTTTTATTCATAATCATTGAGGAAATGACCGAGTTCCACAGTTGGTGCAGATGTTTATATTTTCTACTTTTAAACCACTACAATTCAAAATCTCATTTCAATTTTTGATTCCTTTATAATACTCCAAGGTCTGTCCTGCATATATTTGATTTTGAGTTGCAATTTATAATTAAGGTAACCACTGTGAGTTCATTTTCTTTTAATGCTCCATTTGACGATAGTGTGTAGATATCATCAACATGATTCTGGAATACTTTCTGGATCACGATGTATGTTTGCAATTGAATTTTTTACTTTGAACTTTTGTTTGTAATCAAGTTTGAAGTTTCAGACAAATCTTTTGTGTTTCAATACCTGTTTCAACATTAGTGACATACTCATATTCAGTGGTCTCATTGAATGATGATATCTACTGTGAGAGGTTTTCTGGATTAAAAACAATTGTACCTTTTTTAGTTGTTGTATTCTGTCTTTAACTGTTCTGAAATTGCAAAATCTTTACATTTAAAACTTCCATTTGGCATTTTTAAATATAGGCAAAATTTGTTTTTTTCCCTAGTTGTTGTTCAAGTGCAGTTGCCAACGAAGATGTCAAATTGAAACAAAATCTCCCAGATCATTTGGAAGTTCACAAATAATTTTATCCATCATGTCTTCTCTTGCATTCTCCATTTTAATTTCTTTCAAGATTTTACTTTGATTGGTATTTTGTACACTTTTTCCTGTGTTTTCCTGTCTTACATACTTCTTTGTATTCATATTTTCACCAATTATGATCGCAGAAGTTGTCTCATTTTCACCATTCATAATTTGATCAACAATGGTGGGAGAATTTTCTAAGTTTCTGTTATACTTGAAGTTAGTTGTGGCGTGTTCTTTTTAATGGTAATCTATTATGTTTTGCCTTACTTGATATGCCAGATATTGAATTATCATGCAGATTTTTGTAAATCACTGCGCAAGACATTTTTTTTAACACAATCCAGTTCACTGAAACCAATCTTAAAAACCTCCCATAAGAAGAAATTTGATGTAAATATTGAAATTCTTTTTTTTTTGCAGGTGTTGTTGATGAGAGAGCCAAACATTACTGGATCAATGGCTGAAATACAAACACATATAATGACAGCTACACCACACACAGAAGAACAGGTTTGAATGGGGTAGTAAGAAATACATTGATTAGAACATCTGAAATTCACCACCAGCTCCATGGTCAGGATCATGACAGTGTTTGAGAGATGGTATTTGCCCAGAACTGAAATTAGTCATGATTAATGTTGACAAAGAAGAATGTAGATCATTTTGGTGTAGACCAGGACACGGTGTCAGCAGAAGTTATGATATTTGTTGAAAATCAGTAATGTGCAAACGAGAAATGATTTGCTTCCTTATTTGAATCTCTTGTGTTCAGACTATTTAAAAATGTTTTTCCAGTTTTTCAATTCTTAGCAATGTGACAAATAAAAATAATCTTTGTGTCTCTGATGGCATTTTTAAAATACTGTTGTATTTTTTAGCCTTGTCTATTTCGATTAGAATGGCCGTGATCTCTCAAATAAATGATGTATGCTCACCTTCGTTGATTATACTTTTGAATAAATAAACAATTGTAATATTGATCAATCTGTTTCATGCTAGCATACGGATTTCATCAGCAGTGATGGTTTCAAGATTGAGAAAATTGAATGGTACAGATGGTGGTTTATCTTATAATATTTTTATCAATTCCATATCAAGATTCTTTTGCATATCTGTTTTGGGAATATCCATTGAAATCCATAACGCTTCAGCTTGAATAGCTGCCTCAATATGTTTCAATTCTATCATGTCTTTGAAGCCGTATATATTTTCAAGATCCAAATTACCATATGGGAGTTCAACATAATAGTTTTTGTGTTCCTTTTGACATAAATACTTCATAAAATCATCAGTTTCTTCCTGTGATGGTGAAAAGTGAGAATTAAAGTATTCATTAATATTAATAACTGAATTGTTTTCTATTACCTTGTACCCGAAAATGTGATGTTTTGATGCATGTTTATTTAATTTGACTGAATTTTAAAATTTATTTCATATTTACCTTTTTCTTTCGTTAATGATTTTTTGAGCAAGTTAACTTTAATATCTCCCTGAAAAAGATACGGAAAAACCCACAATATTGCCATGATATCCTTACTATACAGTTTTCATAAATAGAAAGGCTGCAAAATCAAATGGATTTCATTAAAACGAGAATTTAAAATACTATTTCATTAGTGCTATCATGAATTTCGCTCCTCCCACTCCAAACTCACAAGAAAAAAAATGATAAACTATCTTTTATTATATGCTAGCCTGTGAATTATTGCAAATTATCTAAAAGATATTTCTCGATATCCATCGACTCGATAGATCTCGAGGAATATCCCTCAGTAGCTTACTAAATGACGTCACGCTACGCCGCATCACGTCGTCTGGAAGGAACAATCAGCTGATCTTTGTTATTGTTTTGAAACGTACGCATTTCTCATCGAATTGGGCTGAATATAGGGCAATAAAATGTCTCGTAGCATATAATAAAAAAAAATCTACTCTATTTTAGTCTGTATCTGGAATTATCTCATGAGTGTGGACCTAAAAGTTTTATTTTTCTCGAGCGCATGCGCTCGTGAAAAATAATATTTTCTGGGTCCACACGATGAAGTTTTTCAGTAACTTCCTAAAAGACGTTACACTTTGGTGCCTTGAAGGAATAATCAGCAGCTTTTTGTCATTGTCTTGAAATTATTTGCAGTCGAATTTGGCTGAATATTGCGCAGTAAAATGTCACGTAGCATATAATAAAAAGAAAATGTACTCTGTTTTTGCAAATATTCGGGAATTATCTCATGAGCGTGGACGTGAAATTTTTATTTTTCATGAGCGCTTGCGAAAGTTCGCTAAAACACCGTAATATCCTCCATATATTCGTGGAAAAGTGTCTATAGATTCCTGACTACTTTAAACAGTTTACGAACTTTAAATTTCAGAAGAACCTTTATGCAGCCTATGTCTTTTAATCACGATTTTCAGCATGCTAACATGCCAGTAACATACCTGCAAGGTGAACGGTGACTGCATCAGACACGTATAAGCCACTAACCGGAAACATTAGTACAGAAGACCCTAGGTTTCAGGTTAGATTGTCTAACGAAAGCCATTGACAGTTTGGCAAGAAACACAGAATAATTTCAGTGAACTATGAAGTGCTTGTTTGTTATAGCTTCGCATTTTAATTTATTCAAATTAAGTAGCCCCACCGCAAAGGGGGAAGATGTAGTGTAGCGGATATGTAACAATTTTTACCCAAAGTGTGCACTTCTGGAAAGAAGCACAAAAATTTGCCTGATGGGGGTTTTGAGCATGCTGATTTAAAAAAATTGCTGGAACCACGCCGTCACTTCAACATTTCCTGCAAAAAATTTAAAATTCAAAATGGTCACCACAAACATGTTTTTGCCGAAAAAGTGGGTCTTAGTGCCCCGACTATCGTGATCTTGGTGTCTATACATATGTTGGTGGGACCAACTAATCCAATAGAACACATGTGAAATATCAGAAGATACATTTTAACGCAAAAACATCTAAAAAAATCAAAATGGCCGCTAGAAAAATATGTTTTCCCCATAAGTCGGCAATTGCCCCGATTATCATGTTGTTGGTGTCTATACATATGTTTATAGGGCCAACTAATACAATAAATAGAACACAAGTGAAATATCATAACATACATATTCACCGTGAAAATATTTTTAAAAATGCTTTCAGGTTAGGTGTTGGATCCCTTTAACTACAGAAATGATACTACATGCAGACAAGTATTAACGTTTTAAATGTATCATATATCTGTGATTCAATAACTTATCTTTGTTGCACAAAAAAACACACACATGTTCTCTGTACTAGCCCATGATCAAGTCCATGTACAGCTGAATGCAATGGTGAAAGGAGATGGGGGCATAATTGGTATCACTGAAAATGAAGCAGCGCTGACACAGCGGAGGGTCGCCGTTCAGGAAACAGCTCTCCTTTTAATGAAGTATGAGACAAACATTCTATGAAAAAGAGGGACACAGAACGCCATTATGAACAAATACCATGTGTTCAGAAGACCTTCCTATTGCAAAGGAAGAGCGTCATTGGTGTAATGGAAGAAATTGGCAACCCTTTTACTGATACAAGCATAGACTTCTACATACTTGGCACAACACTGATAATGTCTGAGAGTGTGTGTACATGCTGCAAGGTCCACAGAATGCATAGACAAAACCCAGAACCAGAAATTTGTTGTGGAGTGCAGCAGTGACAATATCACTACATTCAATGGCATCATACATACGAACAATCTGCCTCTGTTCAATTCTAGGTCAGAAAAGGAACCTGTGAAGTCCACTTCTAAAATCTCCAATCTGCATGATGATGTTCATCTTTTCTCACGGATGTATATAGTGTGTCAAGTTAGACACTGACTGGCCTCCATCGTTGGCGCCAAATGGCATCATGCACCAAACAAACAAATCTGACTTGATGGTTTGCTTGGAGTCACTTGTGACTCAACCGGAATCTGTTCCAAATGTGGATGTCAAAATTGTGGACGGCGCTGCTCTTGTGAATAAGTTGGATCCAAAAAAGTCACAACTATATATCAAAACATTTCAGGACTATTCACACTTGGTATTCTTGCCCTATATAGAACGCATGTTTCAAGACGTTCGTGTAGATGTTGCTTGGGATGTCTACAGAGAGGACAGCTTGAAGGCACAAACAAGGCCGAACCATGGATTGGGTAATCATCTACAGGTGGACAACAACACCAACATTCCCACCAACTGTAAAACTACTTTCGTTGTGATGCAAACAAAGAGAGCCTGCTCCAACTTATAGCCAATGCAATACATGAGTTTCAACCTCCTCAATATAACCAAGTCAGCTCCACGCTTGGCCAGAATGCTGTATAGTCTCCCATAGCTGACCTCACAGACTTGTCCTGCACTCACGAAGAAGCAGACACACTGCTCCTCTTTCATGCTTCTCATTTGTTCTATCATAGAATTACCAAGCTGATGATACATGCAACAGATACTGATGTAATGGTTCTTGCAATTGCAGTGTCAAGTATTTACAGGACTGTGAGATTTGTGTAGTATTTGGACATGGTTCTAAACTATGTTACAACCCCTGCCACCTATATGCGGCTGAGTTTGGCATTGATGCATCGGGGGTCTTCTATTCTTGCACGCAGTATCAGGATGTGATACTGTTTTTGCCTTCCGTGGAATTGGAATGAAAATTGCTTGGGCTATTTGGCGCAGTATTCTTCATCTCATACCTATTTTTTTGCTCACTGTACTCACTTACAGTTATTCACTCAAAACGGTACCATGGAAACATTCCTCCAAAGTTTCATGCTCTGAAACAGCATGTGAAAGGGGCTGCTCATCAGGCAGGGCACATCTGGGACCAGTTACTTATGGGATTGCCAGTCTTATGAGGTTCGGAAAACGTAACGGACGATTTCCGATAGACTCCATGCTGGACGACTCTTCCAGGGGCATCCAAGGATTGTCAAGAACTATTGAAATATTGTTACAAAAAGTCTTGTACGAAGCGATGCAAGTGTGTCAAAGTAAATCTTGAGTGTATACCGTTGTGCTTTTGTTCAGGTCAGTGTAATAGTGATTAATAAGCAAGCAAATCTGAATATGAGATACTGTCAGAGAAAATTTTTCTGGCAGCCACTTTGAATTTTTTATATTATGTATCTTATGATATTTCATATGATTGTGTTTTATTGGATTATTTGGCCCCATAAACTTATGTACAGACACTAAGATCATGGTAATCAGGGCACTTGCAGCCGATTTATGGGCAAAACATATTTTTATGGCGGCCAATTTGAATTTTGAATTACTTTTAGCAGGAAGGTTATCTTATATTTCACATTGTGTTTTATTGGATTAGTTGGCACTATAAACATGTGTATAGACACCAAGATCATGGTAATTGGGACACTTGCAGCCGATGTATGGGGGAAAACATTTTTCTAGTTGCCATTTTGAATTATTTTTTTTTTAGCAGGAAGATGTATGTTATGATATTTCACATGTGTTCTATTGGATTAGTTGGCCCTGTAAACATATGTATAGACACCAAGATCGTAGTAATCGGTGCATTTGCAGCCGATTTATAAGGAAAAAACGTATTTTTCTTGTGGCCATTTTGAACTTTTACATTTTTAGCGGTAAGATGTATCACAAGATATTTCACGTGTTCTGTTGGATTCGTTGACCCCCCCCCCCCCCCCCAAACATATGTATCGTGATAATCGGGACACTAAGGCCCGTTTTATAGGTAAAAACATGTTTTGTTGTGGCAATTTTAAATTTTAAATTTTTTAGCGGGAAATGTTGGAGTGACGTTGAGGTTCCCGCAATTTTTGAAACCAGAATGCTCAAACACCCACTCGGGCAATTCTTTGTGCTTCTTTCCAGAAGAGCGAGCCGCAGTCACATACCCGCCCCACTAATGGGGGGAAATGGCCTAAAATTTAAAAAAATCACACAGCGTATTACTAAAATTATGTCCGTCCAACATGTTCAGTACTCCAGCAGTGTCACTGTTTGTTATATTGAAATGAATTGTCACACCATTCCACCTTGGCATGGAGAAACATATTTCAAAACAAGATTGATTCCCTGGCAGCAATATTTTTAGAGTTACATCCCTTTAACTAATTAAGGCCTTTATAATCTGAGAATGGTGTGTTTGAGCGTCTCATTGTTCCACGTTCTCTCATATGTGGATAGTCCAATCTGCATCAGACATTGACTTGACACATTAGTTTATGTGGACCTCATAACTGCCATTGAGGGGTTCGATTTCATGTTCCTGCAGTAAAATAAAGAAAATAAATGGAAACCACCGAAACTATTGACTTATGTGTTTGTCCTTTTTCTCCTCCAACGTAGATGGCCCTATTGTCACCAGTGTTTTGTCACAGATGGTCGTATTGTCACCAGTCTTTTGCACAGTGTTCATGGCCCTCATCATTGGCACTGGGAGGGGGGGGGGGGGGGGGTGAATTTATTTGCTGTTACACAAGAACAATAGTTCTGCATCTCCTATGTGGGTGGTCTGTTTGTCACCAGCATGTGCTAAAAGGTACATGTGAATCTCACGATTGTTTTTGGGTGTTAGATTTCCCTTCCCTGCTGTAAAAAGACAATATATCCTTCACGTATAAATGCCAAACATTAAAAATATGTCCCTGTTGGCATTATGAGAGGTGGCATATGCCACACTTAGCATTGCTCTTGGGGATTTTTTTTGCCACGGAACATGTGCTGGTTGCACTCACAGTGGTATAACAATACTCTCAAATTCTAAGTTATTCCAGCTGAGACTTAATTCTCACAGCGGAAGTTTGCGAGAATCTAAACATATTCTCGCGAATCTTTACAGATTTAAAGGCGTGTCTAATGAGGAACTTGAAAAATGCTGAGTAAGCATATTTTCAAAAATGAACAAAATCTTCTCCCGAATCCCCAGTTAATCCCCGGTTTCATATTTGGGTTCCCAATTAAAGCCTGAATTTAGCTTAGTGCTATATGAGAAATATTCCTCAAAGATATTTTTTTTCCTCCTGACTGAATGAGCAGTATATTTTGATATTTGCTATATAACAAAGATATGCCACGTAGATTAAAGTTTGTTCTACGTAGAATCCAGTTTGTTCTGTGTTTACAAACAACTGATTTGAGCTTTGACGGGGCACCAGTGGGGTTTGACATTTAACATTGATGCCAATGGAGAATTGAATACTTGTTTCTTTAAATAAATGCAGCCCACGCCCCAAGGGACTGAGCTGATCATAGCCAAATTTAGTCAGATGTATATGTGGATGGTCCGGATAAAATTACCATTTGTTTAAATTGGGCCCACAGACCACTTGATGCCCAAGGTAGTTAGTGATTTTCCATTGTGTACATTTTTTTCTTTCACTTTAAAAGGAATTTTGAGTAATTTTATGAGAAAAAAAAATCCCAGGGGTGGGGTGCATAGGACTATGCGATTTTTTCTTTTTCAAGATGATTTATGAATGATTTTGAGTCATTTTAGTAAGAAAAAAAATGTCCACCCTGCTGACCCATCAGGCTGTTTGATTGGGATGCGGTCCATTGGGTTATTTTGTTTTCTGTTTTATAATGGTTTTTTAAGGATTTCGAGTAACTTTCCAGGACATTCACCAAGTGAATACACACCCATACCTCATATGACACTATTGAATGTCCTCAGACCCCCCCCCCCCCCCCACACACACACAGGCAACTCCACGAACACCCCTTAGTTACCATACTTACCACCTCTTTACAACAACCATCTTTGTGCACATTACACGCAAAGGAAACTACTTAGAAGTATGTCGTTTTCTTTCCAGTGGAAACCTCGAAAAAGGGAGCCGTGCTTCGATAATCACCAATGTAGTAAACAATTCCTGTATTACTGGTAAAACGGGGCTCGGTCAGCAACGCCTTAGGTGAAATTCCGATACTTGACTTGACGCCATACCGTACATTTTAATAGTAATAGAGAGGGCACCCGGGGTAAGTTCTATAGAATAGGAGTAGTTTTTCTGTTTCGGATTCCTGCAGAATCCTTTTTTTAGGACCGCAATACCATGATTTTTTCCCCAATAAAAGCCGTGTTCCTTTGTATTGTCATTACCCAGCATCCTCTGTTTCTACCTTTTTGGGTTTATAAGAGTAGTTCCTAACCATTATTCAAATTATAAGTATGTGTAGGGCCCATATGTGTACATGAAGGCCATGCAGCTAATCTCAAGTCCTTCATATATTCATGTGAGAATCTACGGGAAGTTATTTTCTTGGCAGTCACTGGCGCTTGATGGAGTTATTGAAAACAACACAATTTTTAAATGTTTATTTCTTTTATTCATCAACAAATTACAACTTTTTATGGAAACAGTTTCTTCTATGGTATGTAGATTATCAGATATTCATAAACAGTCTTTCTGCAGATTGGACATCTTGTCAGTGGTTTACAACAGTCTTTGCACAGGCACAAATGGTTGCATGGTCGTGGAGCGACGCTGGATTCAGCTAATACACACACACTGCACTTCGTTCTCCGTGAATCTTCTTCTTGAACTGATGTGTCGATTTGTTTTTTGATGGCCATTTCTTCTTCTTGAACTTTTTCAGCGTCCATGAATTCAGGTGTTAAATTATGAATGTAATAACAGTCTGGCGAATATTTTCTGTGTTCTTCTATAATAGCATCTTCTGTTTCCCAGAAACGAACAATAATAGCTTGGTAGCATGTCCATAACTCAACAAAGTTTCTATGAAAGCTCTGTAGTGATAGGTGTTGTTGGAAGGAGACAAAAAGTTTTTCATTTAAACTGATATCGATTTGATTAAATAAGGAATCCGTCCATAAATTGACTGGGCCTACATTGGCATCAGGTGCAACTGATGCCCCGTTGGAATCTACAACCGTTGCTTTAAAACACAAGTATGCCTGTGCCAAATTCAAATAATCATCTCCTAATTCTGCAATGTGGAATTCTATTGGGCCACTGTTTCCTATGGTCGCCAAAGGTCTGTGCTCTACCATTGCCCATGTTCCACGCTAGTCTGCGTTGGTGGTATTGAAAACAAGTCAAGTTCGCTGTTGACACACTCACAAGATTTTTCAATGATGAGAGACATCATGCACCGAGAAAGTCTGCGTCTGTACAGGTCTTCTTTTTGTCGATTTGCCGATTGTGCGTGGTGCGGGACTTTTTTTTTATACTTTTCCTGCCGGGTGGTTTCGAACGACCAATCACTTCGTTCCAAGCACTCACACCAGCCTCTTTGACTCTTTGATTGCTGTCTTTTTTTACATTTTCCCCTTTGATGACATCATTGGCAAAGGCCGCTCCTTTTTTCACGAGCGGTCTTCCCACGGCCCTGGCTGTAGTTTTCAATAAGGGTAACACGACGTTCTTCAGTCCTCCCAAGATACTTCCCAAAACATAACCTTTCTGTATTTGAGCTCCAGAAAAAGCTGGAAGACCGTTCCCAGCTTGTTTCGAGTAATATTCTTCGTATAATTTAGACTTACAATAGTAAGTCATGTTTATGTGAAATGAAGAGATCTGCGATTTCGAAAATGAAGTGTCACTGTCACTTTCCCGAACTCGAACGGCGCTATGGCTCCTGCGTCGTCCCTTATATACACCCGGACGGTGCTGACATTTTTTCCCTCCACTGGTACATAATACACATTCTCAAAAGTTTGGGAGATGATGTTCTCATATTTTCCACGTACGAGTACGATGCGAAGAAGTGGTATTCTTGTATCCCTACAACTTGGTCACGAACCAGGTCACAGTATACGTAGAGCGAATAGAATCCTTGGTTGATAACTCGGGAAGAATTGTAAGTTCCTGATTTGAAAACTCATTCGTTAAACCCCAAAATATTTTGAAGAGTAGGGCTCAGTGTGACTACGACTACATCACGTACCATGACACGAACTTTACCAGTTTCTTCATCCAATTCAAAATCTACCTTATCGTGACGAGGAAAGAGTAATTCTATAACACCACTGATACCCCGTATCACATCAGCAGGATCTGATTAACGACCTTCTTTCAGAGTGAGTCGCTAATTTTTTTTTTTGAAGACCAGTACACTGTGACGAAAGCTTCTTCCCCACGAATATTGAACCAAGTATTTGGATACTGGATCTCTGCCAGACCTACTTCCCATTCCCCGTGAGATTCACTGGTTGTGATACCTGAGTGGTGTACTTAGTCAACGTTTTTTCGGGAAACACGTTCATAGAACTGTTAGTTTGTAGAGTTAAATAAAACATTACCTTTTCTTGATGGTTGGATTAGGCCACAAATATCCTATGCCACCACTCAAAAGAGCAGTCCACAACTTGCCGCCTGTGTTCTCGAGAGTGAGATTAACGATACTGGTGATTATGATGATGTACAAAATGATTATTTGTGAAAAGTAAGTGATCTCGATGCTTGGGATTCTCTTTCCAAACAGAGGCCACGATCCATTCGATCCTTCAATTTTGGAGAAACCCAACAGGTTTCCTTTTATAGGCGAGCTGACTCTGCTTGATCCATGAATTGAACGAAGTATATCCCAACCACTTTACGAACAGTTCTCTGTTTTTACCACGACACGTTTCTAAGTACGTGATTGATTTTGTAAATAGTTTTATGTGCGATTCGCTGAAGCTCTTCAGTGTAGAACGACCCTTTCAATACCTTCCCACTATCATCTTCTAAGGCGTATGTGACTGGATAGCCTTTCTTGATGGCTATCACTGTGAAAACCCTCTTCAACCCAATTGTACAAATAACCCTTCTCAAATGTTTTCTTAACTTTACTGATTCTCACTCCGTCTCCCACTTTGAACTTTGGGGCCTTGTGTTTTATGGGTTTGCCATAAAGTTTTTGCCAAATCCTTTCTTGATTTTCAAAGTTCACGGCCATGGGTGCCATACGGATACTACGATGATGAGAATGATTTTCTCCAAGTTTTGAAGTGGAAAAGTTAGTGTATCGTTCTTGGTAAAATAGTTCCACGTTTTGGTTTTCAAAGTTCTATTGAACCTTTCTACGCCAGAACATTTTGTTTCCACATTTTGTGTAGTGAAAAATTCTACTCTGTGTTGTTTGAGAAAATTCAGAAATTTTCTGTTTAGAAATTCTTTGCATTGATCAGTTTGTAATTTTAATGGTTTACAACCTAGTTTGAAAATTTTACTAAAAGCTTTAACGATGGAATCACCAAGTTTGTTTTTGAGGGGTATGACCCAAGCATATTTACTAAACACATCTATACATGTTAACAAAAATTTTGTGTCATTATTATATTTATTAATAGTCGCTAAATCTACGAAGTCAGCTTGCAGTTATGCATCGATACCATTAACGATCACTTTCCTTCTAGGAAATCTTCGACGAAAAGGTTTGTGAAGAGTGTATGTGTCTTGAGTCTCTAACCATTTCACAACTTGTTTGGTCTTTTTCTTGGACGAACTAAGAAGAGTGTCTATACCACCAAAACTTCCAGGAGCTGCAGAATCATAGTACAATGCCTTTTTTTCGTTGTTTGGGGTTTGTCTCAGTCTCCGACTTTGTCTCAGTCTCCGACTTAGTCGGTGCCTGTTTCATAAAATCCCAACGTTCTTTATGACCTATCAATTCTTGGGGTATGTTACTATCTCTCAGGGCTTCGACCAACACTTCCCATATTTTAGAAAGTGCTTCATCTTCTAAGCAAATCGTTTAGAAGATCTATCATATTCGACCCTACCACTGTTTGGTCTTTGTGGACTAGTTGGACCTTCTCATTCCAAGATATATGTGGATCATTTCTAATAAGGTTCAACGACAACTTTGCCTTTTTCTTCATAGTCATAGGTACAGGATCGAGAATATCTTGGTCTATATTATCTTTCTCAAGTTCGACTTTAATGGGTCGAGGGGACTCTACCTTTTGCTGGAATGTCAAGTATCTTTGTAAGATTACAGTGTGTCATCTTTTCGTCGGATGTGAGATAAAGGGCACCGAGAATATTCTCTCATTTCTCGATTCAATGATGAAACAGCCATTTCATTCAGTTGTCTTGGAGTCTCTTGTAGATGTTTCAATAACCTTGGTTTTACCAAATCCATCTTTTTTACGTATTCCATCATCCAAAAGTACCTTTAACACCCAATAGTACAGGAGGTAGTAATGCACCCAAGAATCCCCCTGTCTGCAAGATTTGTCTATTCCTTTTGTTAGAGGTACCTTTTTTGCCACTGCTCTCACTAGTTGTTTCTGAGGAACGAGTTGGGTTCCCTGAGCTTTGGTCAGAGGTACTGCCCCTTCAAGGTATTCGAGGCACAGTCACACAAACAAGTAATCAAATCTTTGTATATTTTAGTATGGATTTGACAAGTGTGGGTTTCGATTTAATAAGAAGCGTGAGAAGTGCGATGTCGTGCTTGAGACTGTCAGACATACTTCTGACTTGAGGCAGACTTGCTGCCCCCCTTTTACACCTTTCGGAGGTAAACGTACTGGGTTTTCCCTGGGAAAAGTTGACTTCTTAATCTCATGTGTTCAGGAGTATTTTGTTTGAGATCGATTAAAAGGTAACCATATGGGGTCGATGTGGCATCTTCAAAAACTTCTCTCAGAAACTTGGAATGACCAGGATACATCTGTGCTGCCAAGTGTGTGATCGGAGAACGATCCCTATGATTTTTAAATAAGATCATGTAATGACTATTGAGAGCTACAGCCATGTGGACTTTATTTTTGTCGAATAAATTTTGAACAATGTACACCACACTAATCTTACGGTGATGACTACCTTTTGTTAATAATCTAGACACTCGAACATCTGCATCGAGCATCAGATCATCCAATATGACTAAACTATCAGATTTCAATTCTCGAGGGAGACCCTCTACGAATTCTACTTGGGGTAAAGTATTGTTTAATGGTTGCTATTCACTATAACACCAAATGATTTAACTTGGAACAGGTGAGATAATATCTTGAATGCTTTGAATAACCCGATTTACAAAGGATGATTAACCACTACCCGTGGGACCACACAATAAACAAGTAAATGGATGCTTCCAATGAGGACCCATCTTTGTTGTTGAATGTGGGTACTGCTCCCCTTTTATACCTTTTGGGAAGGTGGCCATAATGGCCACTGAATGTGGGTACTGCTCCCCTTTTATACATTCTGGGAAGGTGGTCGTCTTTTGACCGCCCTCCAAAAATATACACAACATAGGTAGCCTTCTGACTTACTGGCTGGGGACAGGTTAAGTTTGTTTGATATTTGTCCAGAAGATAACCATCAAATAACTTAAGCGTTATTACCACCTTTTTTCTTTTTTTTCTTCTTTTTATACTTTTTTCTTTTTTTGTTATAAAAACAAAGCATCTATTTACCACTTCTATTTATAACCTCTATTTACATCTTCAGACTGAAAGGCTTCTTGAGGGTCATGAATTCAATCACCAAATCCATAATACAAAGTCTCTGTTTATTTGTGAGAGGTTTCTCGTACATATCTTCATACTCTTTCTGTACTGGTGGTGGATTCATTCCAGAAGTATTAGGGTGCCACATAGATGAACGTCATTCTTTTTAACTCTTTCAAGTGCTTCATTGAAACATGTTATAACCTTCTCTTCTTGAGTCATCACCAGGCATGGGTGATCGACTGTATATCCATAGCATTTTTCTTTCATCACTGCATCAATGTTCTCTTCCACATAATGAGCATATGCCAAACAAAGTTCATGTTGCAAGCAAACTTGCCTGAGTTCACTATCAATTTATTTCATCAACGATCAATGGTCGTGGTTTGGTTATTCTCATTGTGATCTTCTTCTTCTTTAAGGGTGGTTCTTGAATTGTTTTTTTTGAAGTCTTCAGGTTTAGCAGGTTCAGGTTTAGCAGGAGTAGGGTCTTCAGTTAAAGCTGTTCGTTGGGTGTCAATAGCTGCATCTACTTCTTCTATTTGGGACTTCAAGGCATTCCATTCTTCTAAAGATATAGCAATCCCAGTCTTCGTAGGATAAGGCTTCCGGTCTTTTCCCTCAAAGAATCTTCGAAGATAAATCTTCAGTTCACCCTGGTACTTGGTGACGTTAGCATAAGTCTGCTTGGTGCCAAGTCGGAACATCTTCACTGTTCAATGGTTCGATCGTGTATGATGCCAAGTCTATGCTTCGCCTAATCTTATATAACTTTGACGGAAGTGTTTGAAAACACCACCTCAGTTCAGTAATTTTGATCAACCTTTTGATTCTTGGTTGGAGTTTGTGTTTGTTTCCTATAGGATTATAGATTAAAGTTGGAAAATTTAGAAAATTAGTATAGAAGTCAATAGAAAAGAAACACAATGTACTTTTGTATTGTAAATTCATAGAAGAAATTTGATTGGTTGATTTACTTCGATCTGATTGGTCAGTTTTGTCAGTTTGGTGATCAAACTGCAATCTTATAATAATATACACATTTATATAGCGCCAAAATTATAGTTCAGAAGATATAGAACCATATTCTAAGGCGTTGTACATGTTACTGAGCTCATGCAAATATACAAACGGAATATATACAGTATCTTACAGCCCAGAACATCACTTATAGGCTTTTTGAAACAGATATGTTTTGAGATCTTTCTTGAAAAGGTTGACATTTGACAGTCTTTTTAGGTGTTCTGGTAAATTATTCCACAAGTGAGGGCCAGCAAATGAGAATGACCTATCTCCAAATGTCTTACACCTATGTTTTTGGAACATGTAGCAGCATTTTACCATCAGACCTTAGGTTGTATTGACACATATTCTTGGTATTAAGGAGTTCTTCTAAGTAGTCTGGTGACACGTTGTTTTGTGTCTTAAAAACTAATAATAAAGTGTTGAAAATTATTCTGTACTTGACTGGCAGCCAGTGCATATCCCTCAGAACAGGAGTGATGTGTTGAGATCGTGATACCCTACACACCACTCGGGCAGATGCATTTAGTACCATCTGCAGGCGAGAGTACTGATATTGTGGAAGGTTGAACAGTAAGGAATTACAATAATCCAAATGTGAAGTTACAAAGGCATGAATTAGGGTTTTTGTTGAGTCTTTGGTGAGGAACTATCTTATCTGTTTAACTTTGTATAGACCTCTGAAAGCCTTATTGCACATATTTGTAACATGTCTGTCCATAGACATGATAGAGTCGAAGAAGGCACCAAGATTACGTACACTGTTACTTGCACTGATGGCGGAATCTCCTACCTTCACTGAATTGATGTCAACTTTAGTGAGTTGTTGTCGTGAACCAATTATTAGGAATTCAGTCTTATCATCATTTATCATTAATTTGTTTGAAACCATCCATGAACGAATGTCTGAAATACATGATTCAATAGTTTCTAGAGCTTTAGTTTGATCCTTGATTGATGGTCGAAAAGAGAAATAGACCTGTGTGTCATCAGCATAACCATGGACGTCAGACAGGTGAGATTCAATGATGGTGAACATTTGACCCTTAAACTGTAGGATATGGCCCTCTGCATTTTATACTGGCTTGGGACAGGTCAATCTACACACCTCTGCCCAATGGAGATTAGTCAAACAGCTCGAATGCATTCCACCCCCTACAGTTCGTACTAGTATCCTTTTTGGAGATTTTTTTTATTAAAAAAGCATGTCCAACTTAGCAATTCAGACGTTTTGTTCATTTCTCATTTTTTTAAATATTCACAACAGAGAATTTCTTAGTGATGATGATGATGATGATTCATTTCTTTGGTTATACAATAGGGGTAACCTAAGAGACATCAGGAATCAATTTCTATTTTTTTATTAAAAAAAAAATAAAAAGGTTTGAACAAGAATAAAGATGTATCATCCGGTTCCAATAGGGGTAACCTAAAAGATATCATGAATCAACCTTTGAGAAATAAATGGAATGAAAACAAAAAGTTTGAATGAAAAAAAATATGTCATCCGGTTCCACCTACAAGATACCATGAATCAACTTGAAACTAAAAAGTTTGAATGAAACTAAAAAGTTTGAATAATAGATGTGTATCATCTGGTTCCAATTGAGGTAACCTAAAAGATACCATGAATCAATTTTTTTTAAATAAATGGAACGAAAACAAAAAGTTTAAAAGAAAATAAAAATAAGAATAAAGAAGTATCCTGCACTACCAATAGGGTTAGCCTTAAGTAAACCAGGAAATGCCAACATGATGATAATGATGATGATAAAAACTCTCTGTATTAGAATAAATAAAAATTAAGAAACAAACTTTCAATCCATTTTAGATTGCCATGTGTATTGCCTTGTAAGACTTTGTTTTAAGAATTGCCATGAAGGACTATTTTGAGGAATTGCCATTTGGCACTTTTTGGAGGACTTGCCATAAAAGGACTTTTTGAGATAAAGAGACTGCCATATAGGACTTTATGAGGACTGCCATAAAGGACTTTAGAGACTGTCATAAAGGATTTTTTGAGGACTTGCCATACAGGACTTTTTTGAGGAATTGCCAAATAGGTCTTTTTAATAAGAAAAAGAGACTGCCATATAGGACTTTTTAATGAGATAGAGAGACTGACATTTAGGACTTTATGAGGACTTGCCACAAAGGACTTCAGAGACTGCCATAAAGGACTTTATAGAATGCCATATAGGCCTTATGAGGTCTTACCATAAAGGACTTAAGAGACCGCCATATAGGACTTTTAAATTAGAGAAGGAGAGTGTCTTAAAGGACTTTTCATGAAGACTTGCCATATACGACTTTTTAATAAGAGAAAGAGACTGCCATATCGGACTTCAAAGAAAAACTGCTCTTATGGCTTTAGACATGTTTTGGTGAACGTAACATGATTGAGTAGACCACCTAAAATCCATTACCGCTTTAGAAATCTTTTTGGTTAACCTAACATGATTGAGAAGGCCACCTCAAATCCATTACAGCTTTAGGAATTTTCGGTCAACTTAACAAGTTAATAGAATATTAGAATATAAGTACTAGTCAAAGAAACCACTATGGAGGCTTTCAAAAAATGAGGGTATCAGTGCAAAGCCCAACATTTTCCACGCTCACGTTCCATATTCAGTTAAACACAAATATTATTTTGTTTATATAAATTTGCTTCATTACAAATTATTGGAGAGTACCTATGGGCTCGCTACAATAATTTGAGGTAAAACGAATTGCGATGAACAAATGCATGCCACTAAAACAATCTAGCCCTCAAGAAGTTAATAGAATATAAGTACTAGTGATAGAAGTCACTATCGAGCCTTTCAAAAATGAGGGTATCAGAGCAAAACACAACTTTTTCCACACTCGTATTCAATATTTAGTTAAACGCAATTATTATTTTTGTTTATATAAATTTTCTTTCTACCAATTATTGGAGAGTGCCTATGGGCACTCTCCAATGATTTGTAGTAGAGGAAATTGTTATGAACAATTACATACCACTAAAAATAATCCAGCCCTCAACGAGTTAATAGAATATGTGTACTGGAAATAAAAGCCACTTTTAGGGCATTCAAAAAAGAGGGTGTCAGAACAAAACCCAACATTTCTAACACTCATGTTTTTTATTCAGCTGAAACGCAAATATTATTTTGTTTATATAAATTTCCTTCATTACAAATTATTGGAGAGTGCCTATTGCCTCTCTCCAATAATGTGAAGTAAAACGAATTGCGATGAACAAATGCATGCCACTAGAATAATCTAGACCTAAGATGTTAATAATATATAAGTACTAGTGCTTGAGGTCGCTATCAGGGCTTTCAAAAAATGAGGGTTCCAGTGTAAAAACCCAACTTTTTCCACACTCGTGTTCCATATTTAGTTAAACGCAATTACCATTTTTGTTTACACAAATTTACTTATTACAAATTATTGGAGAGTGCCTGTAGGTAATCTCCAATGATCTGTAGTAGAGGGAATTGTGATGAGAAATTGCATACCACTAACATAATCCAGCCCCCAACAAGTAATAAAATATGTGTACTAGTGATAAAAGCCACTTTTAGGGCTTTGAAAAAATGAGGGTATCACAGCATATTTGTGAGGCTTTATTAATAAATACTGTTTATTTGGAAAAAGGCTATCAGATTCAGTTTATGTTTTTAAAACTTAAAAAGTTGTGATGGGTAAAGGGTTAACGTGTGTCATCGGTATACAACAGGATTTCAAGCATGTTGGCATCATGGGATCATTGCATACTCATAGCAGGTATGAATTCTCGCTGCGATTGTTGCTAGAATCCAAATGGTTTGCCCAAATTTAGATGAATCATTCACTAGACAGATGGTAACCAAAAAGTTTCTTCGGCTTATTGTTAAATTTCTTAGTTGCTCATTCTTTGATTTAGTAGTACATCCACTCACCCATTTATTCCCTGAATGATTAAGCAGATGGCTAGGTGGTGGATAGTTGCCTAGATAAATGATCACTTACCGGTTCAAGTGACTCACTTTTTCTCTCCCATCCACTGATGTCAGGCTACTATTTCTCAGGCATGTGAAGATTTAATCGCTGTTTTTAATTTTTTAATTTCTGCGAACAACTCCACCTTAGTCCACAGACCTTTTAGAAAACTTATTTGGAAGCTAACTTGTTTATCCCTTCCTTCAATAATTCAAGTCTGCATTCAGTCATTTATTCACCAACCGTCTAAGGGACTGAGCGATTGATTAGATTACCGACCAGGTTACCGACAAAATGATATATATTTCTCCTTTTGATCACTGAAATTAATTTACCACTTATTCTTCAACCAAGCAATCGTGTTGTAAAATAAAGATTTATTTTTTTCTTTTTAGCTAGTGACCAACTTAACAGCCATGGTCGGTAATTAATTAGTGATCGAAATATCATTCATCAGTTTGTTTCCATTCACTATTTAGTTTTCTCTTTTTATTCGTTCAATGTTACCTCTTTGTTTACCTCGTTTATTAACTTAGTCTTTTTCAGTTTTTATAATTTATTCTTTTCGAACTGCTATATGCAAGTAGATTCAAAATCACCCCCCCCCCCCACACACACACACACACACACTCTATTTACCCATTTGAAGCTTAGGACGTACAAATTTTACTTATTCAAAAACAAAAATTCCTAAGATTCCTTTTCCGGGCTCCATCTTAAACTTCAATCGACTGTAAGCATCGGTGGCTATTGTTGATAAATTTCTTTCACATCAGCGAGAGCGTGCAAACTCAGCGAACGTTAAGCCGAGCAAACTCAACAAGATACTTAGAAATAGCGAAATTCGCCTATTCGTTCATTTTTGTTATCCCATATAAGTTTTTTTCATTCTTTTTCTCGTTAATTCGGCCAGTCTCTCTTACTCGACGATTGCTTTCTGGCTCGCTGCCTCGCACACTTGAGTTTCCGAAAATAAAACGGTCTGCAGGGTCGACCGTTTCTGAAGCAAACAACATTCTATTTAGCCAATTTGATTTCTATTTGATATTATTCAGAATGGACCTCAAAAGCTCACTGTATGGTGTTATCTATGTAGTACCGAACATTTTGATGTACTCATTTATTTCAGTTTGCTACAAATCGTGACTGTGGAGTACAATTACCCATTTTGTAAAAATTATCCAGCAAACTACTGCATTGTGAATCTTTAATAAGGATAGATACATACAAAAACCCGAAAAACCCCATTAAGTGACAGAAGAGATACCGTGCTCTCAACTCTCCCTCGCCTCTCTTCTGAAGGGAGGTTGTCCTTGTTGTTGTCGCGTTGTTGTTACCTCAAAATATAAAAAATCAGATAAAGCATCTTATATTGGTCAAATTTTATTACTATAAAAAATAGACAGAATTTCCCAAGCAAAGACTGGTCTTGCAGAGAAATATATATACTATAAATATCCAATATCCAATAACGTTATGTCTAGTATCACTATATGTAGCCTGAACTGTCGGAGATTAGCTTCAGATGAAATCAAACGGCAAGACATCCTCTCATTTTGCAGAAGTAAATTTGATGGGACGTTTTTATTCGATACTCACTCCAGTGAATCGGTAACGAGTAAGTAGAAAAATGAATGGGGTTACGAGGCAGTATTCTCATCTGGTACAAGCTCAAAAGGTGTTGCAATTCTATTTAACCCTTTACCCAACGTAACGGCCAAAACCGGCCAGCGCTATTCTCAAAACTCGCCAATTAATTTTCATTATTTTTTTCATTTTTTGTCTCAAAAACATAGGTTATGACCCCTCATTGGAACGAGCTCGTCGAGCTCGTTCCAATGAGGGGGTCATAACCTATGTTTTTGAGACAAAAAATGAAAAAAATTAGTTATTCAAGAATATTTTTTGCAAGTGTCGTCTGCTTTTCATGTTAGGTAAAGGGTTAAAAGCACTTTCAGCTTCAATATCCACGATAAAAGAATCGACCAAGGAGGAAATTTTATTATTCTTGATACTACTATCCAAAACCAAAGACTTACGCTGGCGGCAGTATATGGGGCAAATGAAGATAAACCAAAATTTTTTTACGAAAATCATTTTGGAAAAATTGTACATCCATTCTTGTTGGTGGAGATTGGAATGTCCCTCAAAATTATGAATTAGACACGATAAATTAAAAAGGAAAAATAGTATAAAGTCGAACGAAAATTTTTTATCCCTTGCAGAAAACATGGATCTACACGATGTATGGTGATTAGATAATCTGCTTAAGAAGCGTGTCACATGGAGGGAGCCAGAAAATAAAATGGCCAGGTTGAACTATTTTCTGATTTCCTCAGACCTACAGCTATACACCCCCGCCCCGCCAGATCTTCATTACAGATATAGGTCAGATCACAATCCAATAAGCTTGCAACTCAAATTCATCGAGAATTATTGGTGTAATATATTGTCCAAACACGGCCACCAAAGCGGATATAGATCTTTTTCAATCAAAGGTCAACAACATAACTGACATACTTAACAAGGAAAAGAAAACAACCTTAATCATGGGCGACTTTAATATTGACCGTCTGAAAGTAGCTTGCCACTCGAAACAGATAGGTTTACAGATTTAATGTTTTGTGAGGGATTTATGCCTGTCATCACCAAACCAACCAGAGTGACAGATCATTATGCGACGCTCATAGACAATATCGTTTCAAATAATCTATTTTACTCTTTCAAATCTGGTATAATTCTCACTGATGTATCCGACCATTTTGGAATCTTTTACACTGAATCAGCAAATATGTCACTAGAGAATTTATTTATTTATTTATTTATCGATGTTTAAGGTCATATATTTATGCACAATGGCTAATCATGACCGTGACAGTTTTACGGGTGGAGGAAGCCGGAGTACCCGGAGAGAACCACCGAGCAGCGACGAGCCACTAGAGAATACAATGCCAACTCTATCAAGGAAAATAAACACTAGCAGTATCGAATATTTCAAGGTATTATTGTCCCAGTGTGATTTTGCTCCAGTTATGGAATCCAACTGTCTCAATGCTGCCTATGAACACTTTTTAAATATTTTTCTGAATGCATTTGAATCGGCATTTCCTTTGCAAAGTCAAAAACGGAATAAAAAATACAAAAAGCTACAGCCTTGGATGACGAAAGGTATTCTAATCTCAGCCAATAACAAGAATAAATTTTTCATGAAAAAATTAAGAAGTCCAACAGAATTTAATGTCAGAAATTACAAAAATTACTGTCGGGTGTTCAACAAAATTAGAAAACAGAGTAAAGCAATGTATTACGAAAACGTCCTCTTGGAAAATAAAAGTAATATGCGATAAACGTGGCAAATTCTAAATAACGCTCTAAATAGAAACAAAAACAAAAGCAATTTACCTTCCTTTTTTAATCTGGGTGAAAAAAAGATAAATACACCGAACGAAATCGCTCACGAATTCAATAATTTCTTTGCAAATATAGGAAAGGAGACCTCAAAACAAATATCGAATCCACGCAAATCTTTCTCCGAATTCATGAAATACCCACTCCCAGATAATATGTTTATTTTACCAACGTCGTCCCTGGAAATTATCAATATTGTAACTAAAATGAAGCCTAAAGCAAGTCAGGATTGTGAAAATATTTCATCCAGTATCCTTAAACATTCGATAGATTCGGTTGCCAACCCCCTTGCCCATATCATGAACATTTCACTCAGTCAGGGAATAGTTCCAGACAGAATGAAAATTGCAAAAGTAATCCCAATCTTTAAATCAGGTGATGAAAATAACTTCACAAACTATAGACCAATAAGTATTCTCCCTGTCTTTTCAAAGATTTTAGAAAAATTGATGTTTGTTAGACTGATAAAATTTCTCAACAAATTCGATATTCTCTATCACCACCAATATAGTTTTAGGAAGCAGCATAGCACACTACATCCAGTTATGCAACTGTTAAAACATGTTGCTGTAGAAAATAACAAAGTCAGCAAGGACACCACTTTAGCTATTTTTCTTGACCTTTCCAAAAAAGCCTTTGAAACAATAAGCTACGACATCCTTCTTCAAAAACTCGAACACTATGGAATAAGAGGTATCGCTTTAAGTTGGTTCAAAAGCTATCTGAAGAACAGGAATCAGTATGTATTGTTTAGTGATAGCAACTCTAATCTAACTGAACTGATATGTGGAGTTCCACAAGGTTCTGTATTGGGTCCTATTTTATTTGTAATATACATCAATGAAATAAGTAATTCAACTACATTAAATATCTTGTCGTTTGCCGATGACACAGAAGCATACAAGTCTGGAGCGGAGATAACTGCCCTAGTCTCAGATTTTAATGAGGAATTAAAAAATATATTTTACTGGTGCACAGCCAACCACCTAGTCCTGAACGAAAAGAAAACGAAATACATGTTACTTAATCCAAGTAACAGAGGTAGGAATGTTACTCATCAGAATGTCTATATAAACAACCGGGTAATCTGCAAGGTTGGTAGTGGAGAAAGTGAGAAATCCTTAAAGCTTCTTGGTATAAATATTGATGACAACTTATCGTACAACGCCCACATATCTCAACTCTGCACAAAAGTTGGACTTGCCAACTTCGTTCTAAACAAAGTTAAAAAGTTTCTCCCTCATACTGTTATGAAAACGTTATATTTCACTCTGATACAGAGTCATTTCATCTATGGAATTCCGTTATGGGGTGCGTCAAAAGCCTGTGATCGTCTTAAAAAACTGCAGAAACGAGCACTACGAATAATAAATAATAAGAAATACAATGCCCACACTGACCCCCTATTTATCAAAGATAGTATATTGAAGTTAAAAGATTTATACAAATTACACGCCTTATTATTTATGTTTGATTGGCATAATGGAAACCTCCCGGTTTCATTTGCAAACTTCGTCTCAATTGTGAATAACCAACCTAACATAATTACTCGCCAGAACCAAAACCCTGGATAAATTACCCGTCTTTGCGCTACCAAAGCTATGGAATGAGTTAGAAAGAGATATCAGAAATACAGAGAATAGGAAAGAATTCAAGAAAAAGCTAACAACAATATTTTTCTCCTCTTACTCCGAAAACATTTCCTGTTCGAACCCTTATCGTCCGGATTGTATAAACTAAAATGTATCCCTTTTCCAACGTGGATAGCCGAGACATTTGTCATAAGAAAATTCTTGAATAACTAACTAATCTTATTTTTTCGTTTTGGAGACAACGCTCGAGTGTCTTCATTGGGGCGAGCTCAAGGAGATCGCCCCAAGGGAGGATCGTGGGCTGTGGTTTTGAAACAAGGTGTGAAAACAAAATGTAATTTGAATAACGACTTCTATGAATGGCTGTGGGTGGTTTCGGCGGTTATGTTAGTAAAGGGTTAACTATAAAATCACGTGTTGTATTTGACAGTAATCGTTGTCTGGTATTCTCGTCCATGTCACCTCACATTCTGCTCCCACCAACCATTTCGTAGATTTACTCATACTATTACTACCTCCAAGCTAATGGGAGGAACGGTGTCAGCAGAATCAAGGTAGCGACATTTCGCAGTTGATCATCAGTGACACTACGCACGCATGCTGGAATGAGACCAAATCAAGACATAATAACTGGAATCCACAATGTTGCAGTGTAATACCAATTTCTTTCTCTTTCTTTTGCTGATCTTTCTTTCTCTTTTTCTTCTATATCTCTCGGGGAAAGGCAGGAAGACAGCCAATCTGGCTATGCCTTCCCCTGCCAGTATACAATACTTTAATTATTGGGATTTTGTATTTATATGTACTATAAGAAATATATTTTTTTGTTGAAATTTCAATATGTTAACTCCATGTACTATATGTATACATTGTTATATTTTAGTATACTGGCAAATAAAATATCAATATCAATATCAATATCAATCAAATCAGAGGCAAAGGCTTGTGGAAATTTAATAATAGTCTTCTCAGTGACATTGGCTACGTAAATGAAATCAAGTTGGTAATTGCAGAAACCATAAACCAGTATTCAGTATCTACTGAAAACGTAACGATTCACAATCAATGACCAACTCTTCTGGGAAACCCTGAAAATTATGATCAGGGGTAAGACAATACAGTATTCGTCGTACATAAAACGAAAAACAAATTATAGGCAAAAAGAAATCGAATCAAAACTTATAGCCCTCAACATAAAAATAAACGAAGGAGATTTATCAGTTCATGAGGAAATAATGGGTTTAAATACAGAGCTAAAAGAAAACAGGGAAAAACAAGCCAGAGGAATAATTATTCATACCAAATCTATGTGGAAACTGGAGGGGGAGAAGCCAACAAAATATTTTTGCAACCTCAAGAAAAGACACTACACAGAAAAGCTTGTCCCGAAGCTGATTAAGTCAGATGGAACTGAAACAACAGATTTGGGTGAGATCATGAAAGAACAGAAAAAAAAGTTTTTTCTGGAAAGACGTTGGTTGCTATTTAATAAATTCTTCAAACCATGGTTATACGTCTGGAGAACTCTCTATCACCCAAAGGTTCTGATTGATTTGCTATATACCCAAGCAAAATAAATCAAAATTGTACGTAAAAAACTGGAGACCTATTTCTTTATTAAATGTAGATGTTAAAATAGGCTCAGATGTTATTGCAAATCGCATTTAGGGAGTTTCACCGAAATTAATTTCCGATACGCAATTGGGCTACATTAAAGGCCGATTTATTGGGGGAGTCTACTAGGCTGATCTTAGATTTGATTGAAAAGTGTGAAAAGAAGGATCTGTCTGGAATACTTATCCTTCTAGATTTCAAAAAAACTTTGATTCTTTGGAATGGCCATTTAGAGAAAAAATTCTAAATTTCTTAGGCTTTGGCACATCCATTATTTGGTGGTTTCAAACTTTTTACACAAATATTTTCAGTTCTGTTCTAAATAATGATCACTGTTCTGAAAAGCTTGACTCACAAAGAGGAGTTAGACAGGGAGACCCCCTCTCACCCTGTCTCTTCATTCTTTGTGCCGAAATTCTTAGTGCGTACATAAAATATAATCCCAATGTAAACGAAATAGAAATACATAGCTCCGAGTATTTAATAAACCAATATGCAGACGATACGGCACTGTTTCTTCAAGATGATGATCGCTCAATAAATGAAGCATTACAGTCAATAAACATGTTTTCAAAAGAATTAGGACTTAAAACAAATTTTGAAAATTGGGCGTTAGAAGGTTTCGAGGGAAGAAATTGAAACAAGACATAAATTAACTTGGAATCACGGAGAGCCGTTCACAATACTTGGAATAGAGTACGACATATTTAATACTTAATGACTGGTCCTTCAGGCATCTCACAATCTTCGGACAAAACACCGTGCTGAAAGCCCTTGCCCTTCTCAATTTAATAGACGTCTAAACGGTTTTACCAAGTCCGCCCGAGAATATCCTCCAAAAAATTCAATCATTGTTGTACAATTTTATGCTCATGAAAAACTGATAAAATTAATCGTTGGGTAATTATTAGCTCACCTGACTGAAAGTCAGGGTGAGCTATTCTGATCACTTTTTGTTCGTCGTCGTCTGTCGCCCGTTGTCTGTCGTCTGTCGTCCGTCGGCTGTCGTCTGTCGTCCGTCGTACGTCGTGAAGGTGGTGTTTGGGTCATTTTCTCCCAAGCGACTGGCTGCAGTTCAACGAAAATTCACACGAGTAGCGGTTATATAGGGTCATTTGGGTTTTTCTTCAAATTGGGTTTCTGCTCATATTCTGGAGGGGGGTGGGGCCAAAATGCACAAAATTTTAAAAAATCTTCTTCTCATGAACCAGCCATAGCAGAGACTTGATATTTGGTATACAGCTTCCATTTGAGGTGTAGACTCAAATTTGTTCAAGAGAAGTTTGACGAGCAATATTTGCCTTTGTTCTGAGAGGGGTAAAAATTTTTGCCCTGCCCAGAATTTCTATTTTCTGAACCGAGAAGCCAATTTGAACCAAATGTATGTGGTATTATGGAGGTATTATTGGGTTATAAATACTTGATTTATGCCAACAAATTTTTTCCTGCAGCCCCGTGGGAACCTCAGGAGCCAAAATTAGAAAGAAAACGAAAACGTCCATATCTCCAAAACTGCACAGCACTGAGAATTTTTATTTGGCGTGAGGCTTCCTTGGGACCAACAGAAAGGAATGGTAAAAAAAAGTTGCCATCTGTTTTGTCATACGGTTCTTTTCGGGACTTTGAAAAAATGCTGAGTCAGCATTTTTTTAACACTGTGGGCGTTGGGAAAAAAAATAAAGAATCGTTTGCTTCCAAACCACTGCTCCAAAAGCTTTCATATTTTAATATAACATCTTTGGAACATTGATTCACATATTTGTTAAAATCAAATCCCTCGGTCCATATTTGGGTTCCCTATGGGAGCCCAACTATTCAAATTAGTGCAGTATGAGGAATATTCGTTTCTTTAAAAATCTTCTTCAGATCTGCCAATAAGAATCTTTTGATATTTGGTATGCGGCATGCTTGGGGCGGGGGGGGGGGGGTGGAGGTGAGATTCAAGTTTGTTTAAGCCAAGTCCCTGGGTTCATATTTAGGCTGAAAATTTGAGGTCCCAATCCGGATTTAGAAATTTAGGACCCAAATCCTGAAATGAGTTTTTGTTTTTTATGTGTTTCGGTCAATTTTAAGACAATTGTTTTTTTAAATACCGAAAATTTGAGGTCTGGGAGGGACTTAGAAATTTTGGACCAAAATCCGGAAATTTATTTTTGGTTTTTTATGCGTTTTGGTCAATTTTAAGACAAAATTATTTTTTTACACTGAAAATTTGGGGTCCGGGTCGGACTTGGAAATTTTGGACCAAAATCCGGAAATTAGTTTTTTTGGTTTTTATGCGTTTTGGTCAATTTTAAGAAGAAGAATAAAAAAAATTTTAGTCTGAAAATATTTTGTTTGGGACTTCAAAAATTTCCGAACAAAAATTAAAAAAAATCTGTTTTTATGCATTTATCTCAATTTCGGAACTGAAAATAGAAGGAAAATCCTATGTATCGTGTGGGCACAATCGCTTCATCTAGTTGGTATATGCTTTTCTTAGGAGGGGCGTATGCAGCTTATTCAAGTCAAGTCCCTGGTTTGTTATTTAGACTACCATGTCAGGTGAGCGCCCTCAGACCCCATGGGGGCCTCTTGTTAATACAATAGACAATGGAGGCATAAAAATCCTACATGTTGAGTCCTACTGTTACGCTCTTAAAATGTCCTGGATAAAAAAAACTAATCAATCCCGCTGTCCTAGCGGCTTGGAAAACACTTTTTCTGGTCGATCTTGAATATTTTGGAAGTGAAAAATTATGGTATATGCACAAACAGGGATTAAGTGAAGTGAGTGATTGTACAAACTCTTTCTGGAGTGAAGTTATAAAGGCATGGCCTCTTTTGGAAACAAAAACAATAAACACTCCAGCAGAAATTCTTTCAGAACTGCTCTTTTATTATAATAAAAACACGAAGGCAGACAATAAATTAGTTTTTTACAAAACCTGGAGTGATAAAGATATTTTTATCGTCAACAACCTTTTTGTACTGACAAACAATTTCTATCTCATGCTGAGATAACAACCCCTTTCGCTGTATACTATGGGTTACTGAATTGCTGTATCAAATTCATGGAAAGATAGGGTAAAAGATTGAGATAAATTAGAAACAGTACATTTCCCAAATTTAGATACTTAAAAAAAATGCCAAGATGTTTGTCAGGCTTTTTAGGTATTATTTTAAAAACGTTTACCACGCCCCCACACAAACCCAAGAAAATGGAATAATCGTTTAGGTCGTAGTTTACAACCAGACGACTGGCAGCTAATATACAGACACTCATTTTCATTTACCGATGATACATACCTGAAAAGCCTGCAGTATAAAATTCTGCATTGTATTTTATATACCAATTCAAAACTTTTTAAATGTAAACTTTCAGAAACCGAACTATGCACCTTTTGTGGTAATACGCGAAAGACTGTTTGCCATCTTTTCTTTGAATGCGCCCATGTAAAGACAACTGTATTATTACTTCAAGAAAAATTCAGTGAGAAGTGCAATATGCCACTTTCACTTACACCAGAATTTATTCTCATAGGATAACCCACTACAAGAAACACTGGTGAGAAAATAATAAGTTTATTTGTACTTCTTTTTAACAAGTACATTTATTCCTGCAAAGTCGAAGGATGCAAACCAAATTACACGGCCCTTATGGAAGAAGTTAAATATTACCATACAACTGAAATCCTATCGCATTATGAAAACCAACCAAAAAAGTCAACGACTGTACAAGAACGATGGGCGAAAATAGTTCCGTTTTTTAGTTATGACACGTAGTTTTTTAAAACTGACTTGGTGAAGTGAAGGTAGAAACAAATAATCTTGTCTCTCAGCCTTCTTAGGAATAATACGAAACAAATACAAAAGTATTTTTGTTTTGTTTTGTTTGTTTTTTCTCTCTCTTAACGCAAGTAAAAAGTTAACACAAATAGAACAACTACCGTACTCAAATATAAAAAATAGAAAATAGTCTAATATCTTAATGGAGATACGTAAGAAATACCCGACAGGTTTCTTCTTTCTTTTTTCTGTATGTACGCCCCTATGTCTCTTTTCATTTGTTTATGACCATATTGCATATTATATTTGGCAGTTACTCCACTAAAATAATCCATTTCTCTGTTAATGTATAGAATCATTTATAGGGTAAAATTATCGGCGGCTGACTGGCGGCCGGGACTTCAAAGAAGTCCTACCGTCAGTTATTCAGATGATAGGGTTACTTCCATATTAAAATGGTACAAAACCACTCTGCAAGACCAATGAGATTAGAAGGGAAAGTACACATCAACCATATACATTTGTATATAAGCCCCCTCACTACTTGTGTACAAATGTTCACAAGGACTCCATCAGTTGTATTTGTTATTGTTTACTTTTGTGTTTGTATTCTTCACGTAAATCTTTATCTGAATAAAAAAGGAGAAAAAGAAAAAAAAAACTGAACAGGACTTTTTTTAGGCAAAAGCTACACTTGTTCTGGTTGTAGAAAATATGACACTCACTGAATTGTTTCTTCTTCATTGTTCGTGTCTTTATTCTTCGTTGCTGGTTAAATCTCCAGTGGTATGGTGCTAATTCCATCTTCTAAAACTCTTCGTTTTGGGTAGAAATATGATAGTCCATCTCTGCCCTGCTGGTAAGTATACATGATGCTGTCATTCATAACAAATCCCGGTTGATGCCGGATCCACTTTGTTGAGTCTTCAAAACTTGCAAATATTTCTCTTTCGTCAAATTATTGTGGCGTTTGCTGATTCCTTTACAACTAAATTTATTGGTGGCACCGAAACAGTAATACGTTTTACAACACAATCCAATAATGTCGGTTCCTTTTCATTATACCCTGAACAAGCCTGGAGTTCTCTTGTCAAAACGCTCTCTTTCTTGGCAACACACTTCTGTAGCCAGCCATTCTTTGCCTTCTAATTTGGATTTCACATAATCATCTCTGTGGAAATCACAACACTCAGATGGAAACCACTTGTGATTCTCTTTGTAAAACTCTACTCTCTTCTCTGGTTTCACTATTTCATATATGGATGGTGACGCGGTACATAGATATGCAGAATCTGTGTCCATTTCTGCATATTCGAAATCTTGGCGGTTGACAAAAGTATTGATGACATCATAGTAGAACTGAAGCATCTGGAGTTTCGCATACTGGTATACAAAGAATCCTACGTGGAGCGGCAGATCCAACTTGATGGTCTTCTTGTTGAGTTCGACTTCATATAAAGTTTCACCTAATGGATTCAAGGCTCTGGAGGACATGTCACTCACAGCTCTGGAGACTTCTTCGTCATGCAATAGCACACACGTCGATGCTTCTCTTTGTTGGTAACGGTTTTGCCATATCCAGAATTTCCCAACAGCTTCATGGTGTCGGCAACGATCGACTTGTTAGGGTCAACATCTCCTTGTCTTCTAGCCTCGGATACTTTATTTCCAAATTTCTCAAAACATCTTCTTGGTTTGTATTGGATAACCTGGTAGACGTGGTCAACTTCAGTACCATACTGGAGGTACCATTGCAGAAAAGGGGTTGCAGACAACATTGTTTCTGCTACATAGATTCCGATCAAACTTCTATAAGTTTCTTCATCATTCCATTCTTCTCAGCAAAGGACTTCATGTGTACACCCTTATCATCTATGGAGATATCTGTATTCTTGAAGATAGGTGTCATCTCTTCAAAGTACTCTTTCAGGTGATCTGGTACGTGTATATCACATTCAATCAAACCAAACAGTTCACCAGTCTTCAATTTCTTCAATACTTCTTCTTCTGTCATTGCACCATCTATTTTCTCTGAAATTTCTCTTTCAGGAAGGCTTTAAGTGTGGCATCGGTCTTCTTCATCTCTCTCCACCCACACTCCCAGATTTCAACGAGTCTGTAGACCAAGTCGTTAATATACTCAGCATTGGTACGGGTGTCTTGTAGCAGTTCTTTCATGGGTTTATATATGACTTCATTATGGAGGATAGGAAGCCCGTTCTTATCTTTCATGCAGGATTGTCCGTGTCAGAAGCAGCCATGGAATTGGTATACAGTCTGTGTCTCTTTGCACCAATCATCAACAGGCAACTGTCGTCGACCAATCATTTTTTCAGCTCCGTTAAACTGATGTCTGATGTGGATGTCATCTCTTATCGATAAAAACTCTAACCATTGTTCAGCCATTTTTCCACACTTCATAGGATGTTCTGGATTAAACTGGTATTCTGTACGTCGTCTAATACTCCATCCCGTTGGCATCTCTGGCACCAAGAACCAGAGATATAATGTATTCGCAATAAAGCCTATAACACTTCCACGGGGTTTTGCTTCTTCACCATATTTCGTTTCTCTGATTCGGGTGACATCTTTCTCGTGGTACCGATTGGAGATAATTGAGGGTCCACCAACGAAATTATCTTTCACCAAGTGATGCAGGTCTTTATTTTTCATGTCGATTTGGCGTTCTTGATAGAAAGCAAACTGCTTGTCAACGGCTTGAAGGAATGGTTTTGCGTCTCGGTTATTGTACCAGATCAAAAAATCACGGAAAGTTGTCAACTCCAGGTCGTTTCATACCTGTTGGCGGTACTGGTATTTTTCTTTGGATATGTTTTCTTTATTGAGAGATGTGTAGAAGGCTTCATGATCCGGTAAGTGGTCTTAAGCCAATTCTTCCAAGCTGTCGATCCATTCGTATGGTAAAAATCCCTTTGTCACCAAACATCCAAATACTTTTAAAAACTTGTCATAGCTGAATCCTGGAGCGAAGTAGTTGCAAATGTCAACAAACTTGAAAGATTCTGTGGAGACGCACATGTAGTTATTAGATTTCTTGATTGCAAACTTGAGTGGATTCTACCTCTTCATGTATGACATCACTTCACGCTTGACTACATTCATATCGTATTTTCCAGAGTTGAATCCGATGACGGGCATCTCTCGTAGGCAGTCTTGAAATTTCTTCTGCAACTTCTGTAAAGGGTGAATCTTGAATGTATCTTCTCCAGAAGCTCTGGCTTCCGCTTCCAGCGTTTCATCAATTTTCTGCCTGAGTTGAAGCAAGGTTCACGCATGGTAGTTCTGCATTAGGAGGTGGCAATGAGATGAAATATCTGTGAGGTATGTCATTATTTCTTCAATAACTTCTTGAGAATGTCCGTTGGTAATAAAACACTACGGTTCTTGGTATTCTGGAACATTACTACATACGCTCACTTTCACTGGTCGGTGTTCTGCTTCCGACATCAGTTTATCACTCCCGGCAGGTAGACTGGACTTGTCAAAGCAACTTTAAAAGGTTGCACGGTATGGATAGAACTTCTTCTCTTCAGGCACTTCTATACCTTCATCTTCCAACAGATCAAATATGGACTGGGATGGATGGTACACACCGCCAACATACTGGTAATTGACTTCATCTGTACATGTCATCTCGTGACGATTGAGTAGAAAACCATTTTCCCATAATTTTCCGCATTTGCGGCATTCAAATGATTTGCATTATTTTCTATATCGATGTTGTAGCTAAAATGGTTCTTGTAGACGTCCACATACATTGTGTGGGAATATCTTCTATGAGATCTTTGGACTAGTTTAGCAACAGTTTGGTCATCATTATTCTTGACAAGCTCAAATACTTGGATATTTACTTCATAACATTTCTCCAAGTCGGGTAATTCGACTTAGGTTACTCCACTGAATTCATTCTTTGGCTTCTTCGTATACTTGTTGTACATGGCATCTGTTGTATAGTTGAGGTTGTGTGCTGTGGAACCACCCCATAAAACTAATCATCGGAGGGTGCACAGGCTGTCTTCGTAGGTAAACTGGTGATGTTTATCTTTCACCAAAACATTTACTGCTTTGTTCTGGAGAATGTAATCTGGAAGATCTTCTACCATTCCAATCGGGTGGTTTTTCAGCTTATTCACATAAAAGGCGACATTAGTAACTCTCTCCACTAGCCATTTGGTGTTTGGTCGTTTCAATTGGGCTCATTCAAGTATATCTTCTTCCATGACATCATCCAGGAATTCTCCAAAGTCTTCTTGGCAGCATACGAGTTGTGGAACATCAAGCACCCGGGCGCTGTTTTGTGTATGATGGTAATGCTTCAGTTCATTAGTTTCATTATGCCTCAGGATAAAACCAAAACTAAGATTAATTTTAAATCTTAGCTGCTGTGGCAAAACTTCTGTAGTCATCAGTTCATCATCTTCAGGTTCACATCGTTGATCCGGCAGTTATACTGGTCCTGGACTCTTCTATTCATCATATGGTGAGTTCTAATAGAACTCCAGGTATCTACGTATACATTCAACATCTCATCGGTCTCTTCTTCTGACATCAAATTCCGATCAAAATCGATCGGGTCAACACCATAACGGGTGGTCATCGTGGTCTGTTGTTGTTTGGTTGGTCCTCTCTTCGGTTCATCAGTCTTCCTTTTAGCTGCTACTGGAATTGGTCGGTGGACGGCGCTTTGGTGCCGGTTAAATTGGAGCAGTTGGTTAAACTCCTGGCCGCATTCCATGCAAATATAAATCTCCAAACATTTCTTCTGGTGGTTAACCAAATCTTCTTTCCTGGTAAAGGTCTTGTTACAATTGGTGCAGTCGTAGGTCTTCTTCTCTTCACCGTGCTGGGTACATACATGGCGGTTCCGGTTCCGACGGCCCGTGAAGGTCTTCCCACACTCTTCACAGGCATAAACGACAGTCCTGGTAACGGTCATGGCAGCAGCATCAGACTCCATCTTCATGAAAGTTTTGCGAAGGCAAAATGATTGCCATAGAAAACGCTCTAGCGATGTGTTCAGTTCCAAAGTTTGAAACAGAATGACTTGACGTTACTCTTAGGGATTTATCTCTACGTGACGAACGTTTTTGCAAATGTCACGACGTCACAACGTTTTTTCATCGATATTTTCATTTTCGGTGGGCGGTTGTGCTTGTTTCCTATAGGATTATAGGTTAAAGTTGGGAAATTTAGTAAATTAGCATAGAAAGTAACGGAAAAGAAATACAATAGGAATATACTAATCTGATTGGTCGATAAACTTCGCGCTGATTGGTTAGTGTAGAAACATCTTGATCCTCATTAAATTTAATATTTAAAATCATGTAGTGGGGGGGGGGGGGGGCATTTAAAGAAGTTGCTGAATATAGGCCCCTAACAGTTAGTTATGGGGTCAGTTAAGGATGTTACTAAAATAGAGCGCAGAAATTTATAAAAAAATATAGTTCCAGGTAGAAGCAGAGGATTCTGGGTAACGACAATATAAAGGAACGTGCCTTTTATTGGTGAAAAAGTCATGGGATAGCGATCCTAAAAAGGATTCTGGCGGATCCGAGCAAAATAAACAACTGTCGGGTCTATTTGGGTAATTCTACGAAGAAAAACGAGGATTCTGTAGGAATCTGAACCAGAAAAAATAGTCCCATTTAATCGAACTCACCCCCGGGGCCCCCTTCGGTACTATAGCGCTACGTGCTACCATTAAAATTTACGATATGACGATCCAAAAAAGGATTCTGGGGGAAATCCGAGCCAAATAAACAATTATCGGGTTGTTTGTGGTAATTCTACCGAGTAAATGAGGACTCTGGGGGAATCTGAGCCAAAGAAACTACTCTAGTTCAATCGAACTGACCCCCCCCCCCCCTCCAGGGACCACCTCGGTACTATAGCACTACGTGTTACTCTAATTAGTAGGATTCCTGAAGAAAATAAAAAGTGGATTTTGGTGATTTTGAGGGATTGTAGGGTTGTTTGTGGTAATTAGATTTACTCTTATTCAATTGAACATACCCTCCGAACATACCCCTATCATATAAGAAGCCTTTGGATAACAGCAACCACGTGCTATGATAGAAACCAAGATGGCGGCCTCCAGTCTACAAAATCGACGACGGAAACATGTATCGCCCTAACAACACGCGATGCGCATGCGCACTAACACCATATATCACTGTGGGGATGACGTCATAAGATGGCCGTTCACGCGAGTTACCATGACAACAACATGGCGCCACTGGGTCACGTGACATTACGTCACTTTCTGGGTCCGGAACCCGGGTCCAGCAAATGGGCCCTGAACCATACGAGACATACTACTAGTGCTCTATTGACGACCTGAGGAATTTATAGCATGTGTCACTATAATGCAGACCAGCAAAGATTTTAAGCCCCTCCCCCTCCCCCGGCGAATTCGCCACTGACTACGTGTATTCTGTATAACCATTGCGAAATGATTCATCACGTTCGTAAAGAGCGAGACTGGCTATAAGGTTCAAAGTTTTGTGCGAGTGCTGTTGGTGTTCGCTAACCGGACACACAAGACACACACACAATGACAGAAATAATGGAAACTGACTCAGATATGTGATCTTGCGCCATGTCCGAAATTTGATTCATGTAAAGGTACAATAGATAGCACAGAATCCGATAGTCTGTTTGAGTCAAATCAGCCCGTTCAATACCATTACAAGTATGTGTGTTTATGCGTGAGAGAGTGTGCATATGGGGGGGGGGGGGGGGGGGGTGATCGCGGGCAGGGTCGAGGCCATGTTCCAAGCAAAGCTGCTAAGTATTTCGACACAAGGTGGCTTTGGCTGTCGAAAGTGTCGTTAAACACAAATAAATTTATAGCCAAGTATAATTTTTGGCACACCAAACCACCCACAACACATACGGTCTGATTTGGAAATACAATGACAGGGTTCGCAGATTAACAATCGATGAAAAATAAATGTAGTTTTCAATTATTTGAGGGACTCGTTATGTTGGCTGTGCATCTCAGATCATATCGTGTTCGACACAACACCTGATCCCAAAAACGAGAAAGAAAAACTCCGCCCTCCCAATTGAGATTGCTCTCTGTGAATTCGTTGAACTACCAGTTCTCAAGAACGTTCTTCATATAGCAGCAGATATTTTACCAGTATCTTTCTCTGTTTTGGCCTAAATCATAGAAACATACCCTAACTTAACCCACCCAGGCCTGATTGATTTAAAATCACAGGAGCCACACAGCAGACCCCCTTTAATGAGCAATCTAATATGAAACCCAAATTAAGGGGAGCTGTTTCCTTTTTTGGTGCTGAATGAGAGCAATTATGGCTCCCCTTAATTCAGTTTTACAGGCGCCACGGGGAGCGTGAGCTACGTGGGAACCCCGGCAGGTAAAGCAGTGCTTGTTTACTATGTTAAACAAGCCCTGTTTTCCTGGTAAAACAGGAACCAATTTGCAATGCTTGGGGTGGAAGTCCTCTAAAATGGGCAACATGGGTATAAACGATTGACTAAGCTTGACTTTATTTCCATGTTGCCGTCATGATTAGCCATTGTGCAGAAATATGTGACCGTAAAAATAAATAAATAAATAAATAAATAAATAAATAAATAAATAAATAAATAAATAGGGAGCGTGCGCAACATTTGTATCTCCTAATATAACTAGGCATGGCCACCATCTACTACTAATAGTATGCCGAGGCCTATCATTAAATGGGAGTTTTGAAGTTGTGTGAAAAAAGGGCATCAATCCCGCTCTACTTTTTATATGTAAATTCGAGGCAAAGTATATCATCATGTACTTGGGCCCCTACGTGTTTTGAATGATCAAGAACGGGCATTTTCAATGAAGCAGGAATCCATTGCATTAATGGGTGCCCCTGCCCCGTCGGAGAAATTGCATCCTTAGGCACTAGCTGTCTTGTGGGGGAGCACAATCATCCATCCCACGAAAAATCATGGCGCAATCTCCGGAGTGAACGGTGGGGAAACGACAGTGGAATGCGCGGAGAATATATCCCCATAGGTGTGGCAACTGTGGGAAATTTCTGTCGTTTAGGCATTTTGCATTGATAAATGGTTAGATGTTCATGGGCGCTTATAAAATAAGTTGAAATGTCCCGAACAAAATGTGAACTTATTTACCTGTTTATTTCCTTGTAGCTGTTCCATAATTCCGTTTTTTTCTTGAACATGTTCTTTGAGTGCTTTGCCAACTTTGGGGTTTTTTTGCGTGAAAAATTTGTAATCAAAATCTTATCAAACGGCCCTTTTAATTATCTTTCAAAAGCTTTCAAATAAATTTATAAGTAGGCCAGAAACGTCGACGTCAACTTGTCCCATGCTACAGACTACAGTTTTCAACACGCATTCAACCAGTCCAAAAACACTACGTTTTGCATGAGAAGTTTCGGAACCATTAGTTACCCAAATATGAATTGTTGAAGAAAAACCCCCAAACAAACAACTGGTTTCAAAACAAATACACGTCCGCGTCGTTTTATTGGTTAAATATTTTTCAATAAAGAACAGCTATTGGAGTGACTAGGGTTACGGAGGAAAAAACTGAGAATACACAAATACATATTCTGATTGGATACCACGTCAGCGCTGGCGAAATAGTCCATGTCACTTAGAGTTGTTAACGCGTGACCTAATGGAAGTTAACCACAGTGTTGCGGGATGCCAGGAAAGAATCGTTTGAAGTTTTCTGCAGTGTTGAGGGGTGGAGACAACAATCGTACTACTACTGGGCAACGCTTCAAAGGTTCCACGCCTCGAGTCGCTCAGGGTGCTCCGAAAAGTCAGCGGAGAGATTTCATAAAAATACCTAAGTTGATTCTGATGAGGGGTTCACACAGGGTGCTCCAAAAAAAAAAAAAAAAAAAAAAAAAATAACGGAGGAATTTCCAAAAATACAATACAATACAATAATTTGGATTGGGGTGAAAGGATCTTTGACGAGGCGTACCACAATTAGGGGAACGAATTGTCTCGGCAAAAGGTGCAGATTGTCAAGACAAAAGGTACGAATTGTCTTCGTAAAAGGTACGACTTGTCTCCTTTTTTGCAAGAGTTATCTCGTGTAAGTGTACGAACTGACTCGTGAATTAACCATTTAACTGCTATTTTCTTACGTTTTGGCTGAAGCGTAGGTCAAACGTGTGCATAAGAAACTCCTTATACAATTTTCAAATGTGTTTGATAAAAAACAAAAATGACCAATCGTCGATTGAGTGAAATGGAAAATGAAAAGTCGACTGGGTGATAGTAATACACAAGAAAAACATGAATGAAACATTCAAACAAAAAGGATTTATGTACGTATCTCTGTTTGTTCTGCTTAATCAAAAGGCCTTGTTTAACCCTCTGCACTCTGATGTCAAAATACCAAAGTTTTCTGCAGCGACTTTTCCCACAATGCAACTGAGAATTCAAAAAATTATATCTAGTTTGACAGAACTCACCGAGCTCTGTCAAACAAGATATAAGTTTCCCAACATACACCTCAATGTCTAAAAAGAAAACAAATTTACAATACAGAACACAATTTATGTAGTTACTGAAAGAAAATTCAATTGTTTTTTACATTGTCATTACATCTGTTCAGTAATTGAATAAAATTTTATCACTCGACAGAGCTGGGAGGTGTTGTAAAACAGAAATGATATAATGTGCAATTGTGATACTATCATGAATAGGATATATTGAATGAATAAAGGTTACAGCCACATTCAGGGCTATTGATAACACTGCTTATTTGAGAAGAGAAAAATCAATGTTGTAAACTGTTTACATTCTCATTCTTCTGATGACTTCTACTATTAGTCCAGTCAAATTAACGAAAATAATACACAACCTGGGCAAAATTGCTACGTGGAAGATTTCTGTGTATTTGATTATGGATATACAACACACTATATTTGATTGTAGAAACTGCATACAACAACACACTACCAACACAAACAAGAACACTGCTGGGCAGTGGCATCATTATATGGCTGTTTAATACAAAATTCAGTCATTTTTGTAGTGCAATATATACCTCACATATCTTAATGTACCCTGAGAACTAGAAAAAGGAGTTGCAGTTGTCATTTGTTTTGATTGGAATTATTGCTTGAACATGGCAGCATTGTTGGAAAGGCAGAATGCTGGTTATTCAAAGGAACTTACCTACAATCATTATTATTGACATCAGAAAAAATGGGGATCCATTGGCCATTATTTTTTAAAGTTATACCACGGAAAAGCAAAAATGGCAAAAATTCAATATTGATTGCATAGTGGCCATATTGGATATGACATTGTGGCCGTATTGGATATGGCAGAAAACTGACTATCGAAAGGAACCTTCTTCTAGTCACAACTAATCCACAACAGAAAAAAACGATCCCTGGTGCATTTCATTGTCAAGTTATTGTGAAGAGAAGCAAAAATGAAAAAAATCTGAGATGGCAGACCTTGCATCTTGAAGCAATAAAGCACATGCATCAGCTGATGCCTCATCTGGCAGCAAGTTTTCTTTTGCAACAGTAATGTCATTTAAGGTGAAATGTTTTTGATTCTTACATGCAATTGCAAATTTAATGGACTCTAAGTGCAGACGAAAAAATATTTCATATGACTACGGTCATATGGTGCCATCAAACCTCTACATTCTTTGCTTTCACAAAAAATCTTTTCCACCCCACAAGTTATCAGTTTGACATGAAGTTTTTCAGGAAATCCTGAGAATGATTTGGACATCATGAAAATTCCATTACCGGGATCAACACACTGTACCACAAAGTGTCTATCTCTTGTAATGACTAATTTTGATTTTCGTGATTTAGGGATCTCTCTAATGTGTTGATTCTTTCGTAGTAACATTTTTTACACAATACACAAACTGTTGTTAGCAACTTTGTTCTAACAATTTTAGAGGGCATTTCTCGTATGTTTCCCATGTCTTCTTTTTCATTATAACTATCCAGTGGACGTTTAGATGCTTGTAAAATTCCATTTTTCATTTCTTTGATTGTTTCTAAACTTGATGTTTAATTTGTGGCACTTTTGTGGTATATATTTTTCAATGTGTAATGAATAAATGTTTCTTTTCTTGAAATAATGATCTGACATTTTAGAAAATGGTAGTGTCTTTTTTATTGTTACTCTTACTCACATAATCTTCATTCTGGCGTACAAAACATCTGACATCTGAAAATAAGGAAAATCGTTATAATTATCACCATAGTAGTATGAGTCTAAAACTAGAAGTAAATAAAGATCAACTGTAACACTTTTATAGACTTATTTGATGTGAGAACATAAGCTTTCAGCCTTTTTGGAAGCCTTTGTCAAGTGCACACACAAAAGATAACATTACAAGTGAATTGACAAATGTTAAGAGAATGGAGCATTTCATTTCAATCATGGATACCTATGATAGAAGCCAGATACTGAACCAAGAAGCCCAAATTCCTGTTCATACTAGCCTTAATAGTATTTAGCTGATATATGACTTTTAGTGTGACAGTTCTTCTTCTTTCTTTCTCCAGTATGCCCCCAATGTAAAACAACTCATTGATATCGAATAAACGATAACCAAAAGAACTGAAAGATTCTCCCACTGGTAAACCATTGTTTATTGATGCAAATGAGAACAAGTACTTGTTCTTGAGTTTTGAAGGTTTTGACAAGAGCTGCGCAGAAAGATCAGCCCTAGGCATTTTCTGTCTTAATAATGTATACCACTCCTTTCAAACCACAGTCCTTTAGTTACGTTGAATTTCACACAGAGTTGGTGACTGGTTGATTTAAGATTGCAGGACATGTGAAGCATTTTATTCTATTACACGGTAAGTAATCTCCTAAAAATATTCTCCCACAGCTTTAGGTTTCACTAATCTGTTCTTTATATTATAATGGTCCAGCCCTCCCTGTCACCACGAGGACGCCCCGTTACTGCCGAGCCAATTGCCTATTGGACCCAAAGCACACAATTCCCCACAACTATCAGTAGGATGGGTCACCTTCACTTGTTGAATGGGGTTTGGTTCATAATGGTAGAGTGCAGAATCTGTTTCTAGGTTGTGTGCAGCTTTATTGTTATAACAGTGAGTTAATAATATAGATTGCTGGACAGTGGTCAGTGAAGGTAGGTCGTGATGGCCACCTCATACCAGCTTCTTTACCTGAGAGTCACTGATAGAGTTTTCAGTGATATAATAGGTCAGTTCCTGGTTTGATTTCTCGGTAAAAGGTGTGGTTAATAGTATGGTCAACTGGTAACCATAAATGGTGGTCCTTCTGTTCAGTTCCAGGTTACATTGTGGTCACGTGGGGTGGCGTATTACTATGAGCTTATAAGGGAAACGTGAAGTACCAAGATAAAGTTGCTCGATGCACAAATACCTCAATACAATTCAGAGCTCTTGGAGCTCACTTGGGTAAATGTACATACATAAAAATTATGTTGTCACTAGGACACTGGCAGGTAACACCTATACTAACAACACTGGAGTAAATAAACTATCCACTGTGAAGTGGGGTAAAAGGAATATAACTCAATGCGTAGAACAAGATATAAAATTCATCACCATTTTAATATACATGTGAGAGCACTCTCATAGGTAGGCCTATCCTTTTCAGTGTAAATTGTAATGTGTGCACTGAAAATGGTGGGTATTTCAGTGGTCTAAATTATGCCGTGTGATGGTGGCGGATAAATAATCTACTAAAAGTGATGTTTAATCCCCCTTGCAGACTTCCCTACGCTCAAAAGATTGCTATCTCCCCTCGGACGTTCAGCCCAAATAAATAGTAGTAACCGTACTATCAGTACTACTATAATACGGTTGCGGTTTCGTGGTTTTTAAAATCATTTGATGGAGTTTCTGGTAAATGTGAAGTTTCGGGTATCTGGTATGAGTTGGTTGTGGTCGTGGTTGTACAACAACTGCTATTGTGGTTACCTTTTTACGTAATTATAAATCTTTTAAATCAGGTTGCTTGGTCGTTTGGTTTCTGGTGTTATGGCTGTTTTTACTATTGTCGCTGCCGGTGAATGACAAAAAGAAAGCCTCTGCGAATCAGACACTCTGCTTTTATACATGTGACCACCAGCGACAACAATCACAGACAGATTAACCAATGGGGAGCTGGTAGTAGTTGGTCATAGTATTTACAACGACCAACTATGTACAACCAGCCACGTGGTGGGTGTCACCACAACATTTTATTATAGAAATTCCCGGTTCAAAATAGCTGGTTAGACATAAAACCTAGCTTGGTAATGTCCGACTTGGAAAAAGTTAGTTATTTACAAGCGCGGCAATTACATTTAATGATTAATAAGGATACAACAAACCTCATCACAACAGGGATAAGATCTGAGATACAAAGATAGCTGATGGCTTCTTTATGCATTACTTTTAATACTGAACAATTTCTAGTAACGACAATTATCATTAAAATTCAACATAACGAAATTGGACAAAATTACCAATGCTGCATTTTGCATTCGCGAATGTGATTGTACAAACAAATGATTATTTTTATAATACGAAATATGACTTAACCTGGATATTAATTATATAATTGTTATTTTAAATAGTTTCACGGAATATTCTAATTATGTGAGTACTCTTACTATGAAATGTGATGATTCATGATGTAAATGTTTTGATGAAATTTAAATGGTCTGATTAATTTTTGGTTGAATGAATTTGACTTGAAATTTTTACAGCTAAAATAAAATAAAACAGAAAAACACTAACTTCAAAATTTGATCTATCTTACATTGGCTACAACACCCGCCGTGCCCCAAAACATGTTCAACCTCGAACAGAATTACTTTTAGTAACAGAGAAATTAATTTTGAAATTTTGAAAAAAATAAAATACCCCCCACGCCCCCCCCCACCCCAAATTGAATAGACCCACCAATGTCTTTTTGTACAATACATTTTGTTACAACAACAGTTTGTTTTACAAAGACATATGTACATTTTCTTGTAATTTATATCTTCATTCTTTGGACTTTTTTCAGGTTGAGTGGCTGGGTGTCTCCATCTGTGCCTTTCGGTATCATCCAGTATTCGTCTTCTGTTTGCGTGGTTGCTGTTACAGTTGTCTTAACTTCTGGTTCCTTTGTACAGTAGTCAACAAGCGTATATGTGATCCCACTTGGAAGCCTCACCTGTTCTTCCTTCTTGATCATAAGATATCCATCTGGTACATATCGTTGTTTGTAGTTGTACAGGTGCTGTTGACATGTTTTCCTGGTTGCCACCATCAACTGTGCTCGGTGCCCCTCCATGTAATACGATGGTGCCCCACTGAAATAGAACCTGGGGTCAGCAGAGAGTTGATTATAACTCTTGAATGGGCGTAGAAAGTGAATTTCATCAGTAATTTCAAGCTCCCAGAGTTTAGTAAGTTCTATGGGAACATTCTCTTCTGTTGGTTGTTTGATTGGTAACGTATGGTCATTACTAATTGCCTGGGTTGTTGGTGCTGGTTGAGCGGAATTGTCAGAGAACATCTCAAGTATGATCTGGTCTAATTCTTTTTCACTAGTGGTTGGTTGTGGTGCTTGGTCCACCTGTGATAAAGGTTGTGAAGTGATTGGTATTGTTTCAGTTGCCTGTGGATCTGATGTTTGGTCTGGTTCACAGGGTTGTGGAGGTATAGGTGAACCACTGGTGGAATAACAGTCTAGAAAACTAGGGAAAACTTGAATAGGGGCAATATCTTTCCACTGGGCCATGGGTAGATTTAAATCAATGTCAAAGTCATTATCTGGGTTGTTCACTGATGTCACTGTGGTTGGTTTTATTGTTACTTCAGTTTTTTAGTCTTGATGTTTCTCGTGCTTTGATTGTGGTTTGTTCTTATGGCCAGATTTGTGTTTTGATGTTGTATTGTCGGATAAGGGTCCTGTGGTTAATACTCCCTCATGTACATTTATAGTGCAGTAATTTCTCTTCAGGAAATCATATCCCAGTATGGCCAGATCCTCGATGTCAGGAACTATCATATAGCTATTGTAGGTCAGTCCATTCAGTTTAACTGAGAATACAGCAGCTCCAAGTAACATTACTAATTCACCACCAGCCATACATAGTTTTCCACATGAATTATTTAATGGTGGTCTCGGACAAGCAGTTAAGTTTTGATAAATTCTGCTGTGTAATACAGATACTGCTGCTCCTGTGTCTATCAAGCAGTCAATTGCCTCTCCACGTATATGGACATTAACAAATAAGTCCTCACTATTAATGGTTTACATTTCAAACAATTAGTGGGGTCAACACTATTCAAGAAATGCTGAGTCTTGAACCACAGGCTCAGCAAAAATTAGTTTTCTGACATACAATGTGCTTGAACACCTTTCTCCATTTCCATGTGTCCAGCGGGTTTATTTCTTCTAGAAGGTGGGTGATATCCCCAATTAGCCTGGTCATTAATATCCTTTTTGCATTCCTTTTTAAGCTTTTTAAGGCGCCCTGCCTGCCAAAAGTAAAAGCATTTTCTACCAACAAGTTGTTTCTCGCTCTCCACGTTAGCTACCCTCTCAGTCAGGAAATGTATGGTTTCCTCTTATGGATTGTCCATGTCATCTGTATTGATATCCTGTAGTGACTGTGCTCGAATGCTATATCACATATTGCTCTTTCCATTATGGCTCAATATGAAAGCATCATACTTAAGAGCTAGGTTCAGTGCTTCATCCACATTTTTTCTGAGCTGCACTGTCAAACAGCCCAGGCAATGTCGTTGTGATCTAGTGCATCTTTAAAACACTTAAAGGCATTGCTGTCTCTCACTTTACTAGAAGCAGTCGGAAATGTGAATCTCACCAATCTTTTCACATCCTGGACAAGGTTTGATAATGCATCTTCCTTTCTCTGTACTCTGCCATTCAGCGGAGTGCAATACACCTCACACTGATTTTGGGGTTCAAATCTGGTTATTAGACTGGTTTTGAGTTGAGAATAGCTCCTTAGCTGATCAGGCCTGCGTTCCATAAGAATTCTCCTTGCATTTCCCTTCAGATAAGTAGCCAATTTCATTATCTTCACATTGTCAAGCCAGCCGTTTAACTCCGGCACCATTTAGAAGTGGGTGATATAGTCTGTCCAACTGCTTTTTCCATCATAATAGTCAGGTTTAGTGTAACCAGTATGTTGACTGTTTCTCACATTATTCATATTCATTAATGTCGGATCAGTCATTTCTCTATCATGCAGTCTGTCATTCCTGTCACAGTTGTTACTTATGTCTCGTCTTAGTTCTCTGCGAACAAGTGAATGGTGCAGGGTTTCAGTCATATTTGTCACCGAATCCCTAAGCGACAGCAGTTCGGTCTCAACGTTGTCCAGTCTCTCACCATTAACATGTAACCTGGTAACCGTAAATGGTTTGATTGTTCTTTCCAGTGTGCACACTGGTAGTCCTTCTTCTATTCAGTTCCAGGTTACATTGTGGTCACGTGGGGTGGCGTATTACTAGAGCTTATAAGGGAAACGTGAAGTGCCAAGACAAAGTTATGCGATGTAGAAATTCCTCACTACAATTCACAGCTCTTGTAGCTCACTGTACATACATAAAAATTATGTTGACACTAGGACACTGGCAGGTAACACCTATACTAACAACACAGTATAATTGGAATAAATGAACTATCCACTGTGAAGAGGGATAAAAGGAATATACCTCATTGTGTAGAACTAGATATACAATTCATCATTATTTTAATACATACCCGAGAGCACTCTCATGAACAGGCCTATCCGTTTCAATGTAAATTGTAATGTGCATACTGAAAGTGGTGGGTATTTCAGTGGTCTAAAATATGCCATGTGTTGGTGGCGTATAAATAACCTGTGTCTATTCTACTAAAAGTGAAGTATAATACCCCCTGCAGACTTCACTAAGCTCAAAAGACTGTTATCTCCCCTCGAATGCTCAGCCAAAATAAATAGTAGTAACCGTACTACCACTACTACTATAATACAGGTGCTAATGCATAAAATGAACTACAATAGCATAGGTTGAAGTTTCGTGGGCTTTAAAATTATTTGGTGGAGTTTCTGGTAAATGTGAAGTTTCAGATATTTGGTATGAGTTAGTGGTGGTTGTATAATTTTAATGTATGTACATTTATCCTGAGTGAGCTCCAAGAGCTGTGAATTGTATTGTAACTTTTTCTTGGCACTTCATGTTTCCCCTATAAGCTCAAACAAATACGCCACCCCATGTGACCCTATGTTGATGAAATAAGTCTGTAAATATTCAATAGGGGCACCTTGTGTACCTTCTGTTCTGGAAATTCTGTTACTACACACATTTGGTCTATAGATAACGGATTCTTTAGTGTGTTTAGGATGAAAGCCTTTTTGTGTGCAAAGAGGCGAAAATTGTTTTTTTGTTGTAATAATAAAGCTCTTGTGAGTGTGTTAGGGTAGGGCCAAGCAGCACCTAGCAGGTAATGCTGACATCTGTTCTAGAGGAGAGTGATGAACAGAGTTTACGTAGCACGTTGCTATTGCCTATCTGTATCCACTCTAGGTTGAGTTTGTAGCTGTTGCGGAGTCAATGTATGTTGTTGGAGTGCACCCAAGTGTAGTGTGTTTTTGCATTATGATTTTGGAGGAGTAGGTATAAAAGGAGAGTATACTATCACTTGTACATGTACGTGTACAACATACGCACACGATGCGTTCACCAACGTGGAATTCAGTGTTAAATCACACGCTTGTTCACAAAAACTGTACATGATTTTGAATCCGCTTATGTACAGTCAGTGACTCCTAGATCGCGCTTTTAGCGTTCAAATACTCGTGGTGAACGCATCGTGTGCGTATGTTGTACATCTTCAGTTGTATCGTGTACGTAATTTTTGGTCGACGTTCGAATCGCAGATCAGACCACCGATCCATCGTCGGCGAACGCGAGCGAAAGCATAAGATTCTGGCTCATCATCAAAAAACAGTTTTTGCAATTCTAAATCAGTGATTCTGAACCCGCAATTGCTTTGGTACAGATGATTTAGAACTCTCCCTTGTTTTTGAGGCGTTCACGTTTTTGATTGATATAAATATAGAGGAGAAAAAAAAATATAAATAAATAGTTATTTAGAAAAATAAATATATCAAATCGAATAGATAATAATAAAAAAAAAATACGTAAATCATGAGCGCTTCCCAGATGATTAGAGCGAGGTTTCTTTTAAACATGCTGATGAGAGCATACGCAATCTGCGTGAACGAACAACTACGTCCCATCTTGTTAGAACGATGCGTCGGATGTCGGGATCATCTAGACTTCGATCACGAGGATCATTCGTGTCTGACGATGGAAAGGGAAGATATGGTTGTCATGTATTTCGAACCGGCGTTCGAACGCGTTAAATTCGACGATGTGATCACGTTTTGGAAGAGATTAGTCTTCTGTAAGAATCGAGACAGGCCCACAGATTCGGAAGAACTGAAATTGGCGCGTAGAAGTTTGACTTTAGAAGACAAGGGATGCATCAAGAAATTATTGCTGAACGAAGCATACGTCTAAGTTTTGTTTTTCGTTGATATAAAAATAAGGGAGAGTAGAAAAAAAAAAAAAAATAAATACACACATAAATTTTTTATCTAATATTAGAAAGAAAAAACACAAAAAAATGAGAACCAGAAATAAATTGTATCCGACGTTAGTGGACGACGAGGACGAGAAGCCAAATGGTGTTTTGCCGACGGCGCCGTCGCTAGAAGAAAGAGAAAGAGAAGAGAGGTATCGCATCGATCAAATCAATAGAATCCAAGAGTATCTGACTCGAGAGAGAGATTCTCGTCGTTCCCTCAAGAAGAAGTATTCGCGTTTCGTGAAATTCATCAACGGGATCGACACGACACTCATCACGATTTCCATGGGTTTACACGCGGCCGGCATTGGATTGTTGTCGACCGCGGTCGCCATTCCGATCGTGTTGACCGTGGAAGGAGTGGCCCTCGCCGCCGGATTGTTCAGCATGGTCGGAAACTTTTTGAGTAGGAAATTATATCTGAAGGCTAGGAAACACGACAAGATTCGCGTCTTGGCCGACTCCAAGATCGACACGATATCCGAAATGATCTCTATGGCGTTGAAAGACGGTAGGATATCGGACGGAGAATACTTCGCGATATTGAGCGAGAAAACGAAATACGATGCCATGAAAGAAGCCGTGAGAATCAAGACTCGTCAGATCATCAAGGAAGAGTTGAAGGATTCTCTCGTGGAAAAGGGTAGGAAAGAGGCCAGGGAGGAATTCAGTAAGATGATAGAACTCAAGAGCAGCGATTGAAAAAAAAAAAAAAAATATATATATATATATAATAAGAACAGAATTTAAAAAAAAAAAAAAATATTAAATTTATATATAAAATAAAAAAATCCGAAATTAATTTAAATAACTCTTCAAAAAAATGTATTGCGTAAAGTGTAAGAGAGTTACCGAGACGAGTAATTCTAGAGAAGTGCGAACTTAAAACGACAGATGGATGCTTCGCGGAATTTGCGACTTGTGTGGTTCTATAAAGACTCGATTCGTCAAACAAAAGAATGCGAGCAAAGGTAAAGGCATCGTGAATAAAATGATCAACAATCTACCTTTCGAAATGCATCTGCCTGGTCACAGTTTCACGGGACCAGGAACGAAATTGAATAAGAGACTCAATGCCGATCTGACTCACAAATCTTGGAGCAAACCCGTGAATAGGGTGGATGCGGCTGCGTACGATCACGATCTGTGCTACGCCGGACATCCCGACACCAAGACTCGCAATGACGTCTGCGACAAAAACATGTTGGCGAGATTGAGAGGCATATCGAATCCGACCAGGAGAAAGAAGATGGAACGTTCGCTGGTCGGGAATCTGATCAGTGCGAAACGTCGATTCGGATGGGGCGTTCAAAAAAAAAAGCGCATCTGAAAAAGAGAAGAAGAAGAAACGATTATTGACGAGCGAATTGGCCGAGGAGTTACACAAACCCATAGTGCGTAAATTTCAAAAGAGAAGGGTGTTCGTGACGGGTCTGGATGACATTTGGTCTGCCGACTTGGTCGACATGAGATCGTTTTCGAGGTGGAACGAGGGCATCAAATATCTATTGACGGTCATCGACGTGTTTTCCAAATACGGTTGGATCAGAGCTTTGAAGAATAAATCGGGACCTTGCATCGCCGAGGCTCTGAAGAGCGTGTTCGACTCGTCCTCTCGAAAACCGAGTAAATTGTGGGTGGACAAGGGAAAGGAATTCTACAACAAGGACGTTCATCGATTGGTAGACCTCTACTCGATCGAAAACGAAGAGAAAGCCAGTGTGGTGGAACGTTGGAATCGAACGATGAAGGAGAAGATGCACAGATACTTCACGGCGAATTCGACCAAGAAATACATATACGCTCTGAACGGTCTGGTGAAAGATTACAACGACACGCGACACAGATCGATCAAGATGACTCCCACGGAAGCTAGCGATCCTCGAAACGAAAAACGGGTCTACGCGAATCTATATCCCGAGAGATCTAAGATCGGGAAGAAGTCTAGAACGCCGAAATTTGCGGTCGGCGATCGAGTGAGAATCTACGCTTATAAGAAGCACTTCGAAAAGGGTTATACTCCTCGATGGACCTCGGAAATCTTCGTGATCATCAAAATATTTCACACCGATCCGGTGACTTACGAAATCGAAGCTTTGGATGGAGAAGAGATCATCGGAAAGTTTTACGAACAACAATTACAGAAGACGAAGTTTTGATGAAGAACACCAAAAAAAATTTTTTTTTTATTTACTCTCTGACATTTTCTTGTTTACACACACATATATATAAGAGAGAAAAAAAAAAATAATAATAAAAATAATTAAAAACTATTTTTTAGATAAAGAAAAGCAAGTGAATTAATAAACAAACAAAAAACTAAAAATCCTTTAAAATGACAAATATACTAGATATAGCACAAAGCATAGTGAAAGATGTAAGTATTCAAGAATATGAGGTTCACGAATACAAACCGGTAACCGGGACGAGTTTGAACAATGCGGGAGAGATAAGAATCAACGTCGAAACTCAAGATCTATTCGTACATCCTAGCGAGAGTTACATAGTGGTGCAGGGACGTCTCACCAAGGAAGATGGGAGCGACTATGCTGACGATGACACGGTCACTCTTGCCAATAATGGCATCATGCATCTATTCAGTAACATAAAATACATGCTATCCGGACAAGAAATAGAATCTGTTTTTCATCCCGGTCAGGCCACCACGATGTTCGGACTCTTGACGTATCCTGATGATTTTTCAAAATCCAGAGGACTTAATCAGTTGTGGGTGAAAGACACCGTCGGCCCTGCTAGCGCCGGCGCTGCCGCGATATTCAACTACGTCGTCAAGACGTCCAGACCTAAAGGAAGGTTTTCGTTCAGGATACCTTTGAAACACATCTTCGGATTTGTGGATGATTACAACAAGATCATGTACGGATTCAAACACAATCTGACGTTGATTTGAAAAGGAAACGACGACGCAATAGTGAGACTCACCGCGACCGATGAGGGTAAGATAACTCTACACAAGATATCGTGGTTCGTTCTGCACGTGGAGCCTTTGATGGATGAGAAAACGCATCTCTACAAGATCATACAATCCAAGAGTAAATTACCCGTGGGATTTAGAATGAGACAGTGCGACACGGCTAGCATTCCTCCCTCCACGAATCACTTCGATTGGAGATTGATGGTGAAATCCGCTTCCGAGAGACCGCGTTTCATCGTGGTCGCATTTCAGACCGATAGGGACGGGTCTCAGGAAAAGAATGCGTCACTGTTCGATCACTGCAATTTGAGAAACATGCAAGTGTTTCTGAATGCCACGAGATATCCGGCAATCGATTACAATGCATCGTTCGACAAGAACAATTTCTGCAGACTGTACGGCGACGCCGCTGATTTTAGAAAGAAGTATCACGGTCTAGATGAATTGATGAGCAATCCCAACATATCTCCCGGCGAATACAAGTCGATGTATCCCATGTTCGTGTTCGACGTCAGTAAACAGAGTGAACGACTCAAGAGTAGCGTGTTAGACATTCAGATCAAGATGCAATTCGATAGGAATATGCCGAGAAAAACCGAAGCCTTTGCCCTGGTCCTGTCGGACAGAGAATTACAATTCGAATCGGACGGAAATAAGATGTCGATCATTCGATGAGAGACGAGTGTGTGAAAAAAAAAAAAAAACAAAAAAAAAATAAAAAGTAATGTGTGATTATTAAAAACAAAAAAAAACAAAAAAAAAAATAAAGTAATGTGATATAGAGAGATTGAACATCTCTCTATATCTCATTACTTTTTTTTTTTGTTTTTAATAATCACACATTATTTTTATTTTTTTTTTAATTCATTATTTTCCACGCGTTCACTGTTTGTTCAAAGGATCCAGTTCGATCAGTAGACTCACCACGGAAGTGGCGGCTTCGGGATTATTGGTTTTCGTGACGAAATTAATCCTGTCTCTGGCGTTCACTTTGAGAGGCATGCCGAACGTGCTAACATTCGCGTGTTGATTCTCAGTCTTTTCGATGCTGTATCTCTTATTGCTCTCCACACCATTCACCATGAGATTGACGACTGCTCTGTTATTCAAATCCGAGGAAGCCAGACTCATTCGAAGGATTTCACCTCCCAGCGGCATGGGATATCCCACCTGACTGTGTTTTGATCCGCTACCTCCATTTCCGAAAGACCACTCGGCTTTTCCCTCCTCTAAGGCGTCGGACTCTTCGGCCCACACGGTGATCAATTGTCTGGCATATTTGACTTTCTCCACCACCGAAATCAGGGTGCAGGCGTCCGTCATGTGCACGGGTTCCGGTAGATTCGTGAGCGCGTGTCCGCCCATGTCTAGTTTACCTTCCATGATGTCGCCCTTTCTCCAGACCGAGTTGTCATCCACGTACTTCCTGCTTACCGCGCTGGAATCGAATTTCGGGATCGTGATCGAGACCGAATAAATTGTGACCGTTCATGTTGATGCCACCCTCCATGGTTCTGCCAGATTCTTTGTTCAGGTAGGGATCGTCCACTTGCGATTCTAGGTATTCTTGCGATTGTAACATGGAAGAATCCACGTAGCCCTTGTTGACCGCGGTTGAGTCCGCATCCGTGTTGTCGATCTTTGACAGATTCAATATCTTGTGGAATCCCGCATTCAGATCCGATTTCATTTCATGTCCGTCAGACTTTCTCCGTTCCACATCTACGTAGTATTTGGTCGCCACATCCTTGGGATTCGTGGGAGTGGCCACGTTCGTTATCTTGTAAGAATTGGCGTTCAATTCCGAGTGCATCGTTTTCGTGACGTATCTATTTCTCAGGTGTTTGCTGAATCCCGCGTGAGAGTCATCCATGTATTTCTTGGTGGCGGCATCGGTGGGATCTACGGGATTCGCGACGTTCACCAAATGTTTGGATTTCAGATCGAGATCGTCAGTCATGGTTTTATCCACGTAATTATCCAGCAGGATTCGTTCGAAATCGGCGTTCCCCCTGTCGACATATTTTTTAGTCGCAGCATCTGCAAGATCTATCCACTCGGGAAGATTGTAGAGCTTCTTATCGTTCATGTTCAAAGGTTCCTCTCGAGGTTCGTATCTCCGAACGTAACGCTCGTCCAAGTTGGCAACGTCGTAACCATCATCGACTTCGAATGTCTTCCTCTTCTTTCTCGGGTTGACTTTTTCGTCGTCACTTCTACCAAATTTATCGACTGTCATGTTGTTGTGGGATTTTTTTTTTTTGTTGTTGTTTAGAAAAAAAATGTGTTCAAAACGCAGTTTATTAAAAAATGAACTATGTTATTTTATTTTTCGTTTTTTATTCGATTAAAATTTTTTTAAAATAATTTTTTATCTTTATATATATATACTATAAAAAAAAAATCTCTCTCTAATGTAAGTCATTGAGAATGTCTTGAAATTCATCTCCTTCAGACCATCTCTTGAGAACGTAGAGACACAGGTGACCGCAAAACACTTGATCTGGTGATTGCGCTTGATCCGTGTTGTAAAGAACCATCGATTTGTTGAAATAGTTCTTTATTTCTTTCGGCGGCGAGATTCCATAGCTGTCGAAATAATAATTCTTCTTCTTCCCGTTCTTGAACCACGCCACCCAGTGAGTGCCTTCACCCGATGAATCGTCTAGATTTAAAATTCCGCATTCCGATTGTCGAGGTCTTCTCTTCCGCAAGGCATCTCTGGAAAACACTCCTAGAAAATCTTCGATTTTCAAATCTTTTGCCGCATTCAACAAATCGATGTTGGATAGGGGTTCGTTGGGTAAGACGACACCTTCTATGGATATCTTCATTTTCTTATTCATAGATGTGTATATATATTTTTTTTATTTATTTTATTATAATTCACTAAAAATGACGTTATTTTTTTTCTATTTTTTTTCTTTTTCTTTTTAAACTAACTCTATGGACTTCCACAATCTTGAATCCGTCGAATTCCTTGACTTCTATAATCTTGGATTCATCTAATTCTTCTCGATTTTCTGGAATCCTACTAACTTTCTCGATGTCAGTATCGATTTCCATAATTTTATGTTCATCTAATTCCTCTTGATTTTCTGGAATCCTATCATCCACAATCGTATCTGGAATCTTATCATCCGCAAGCGCATCTGGAATCCAATCATCCCCATTCATATCGTCTAAAATTAGATGCAAACTCCAATGTCCGAGTGCCAAAGTGCTTATTTTATCGTCTAACACGAATCTCTTGTCGTCGTCGGCCGTCAGCAAAATCTTGTTGACTATTTCGGTATACAAGTCGTGATTTTCGCTTCGAATCGATTTCATAGTCTTATACACCGGACCACTTCCTAACAGACAATCTTTATACTCTTGGAAAGAGATGTTTTTCTTCACCACGCATGCTTTAACTCCTTTGCACTTCTTGATCTCTTCATCATCTTCTAGACGATAAGCATACAGTTTGGGTCTCAAGCCCACGAATTCGACGATCTGTTTACCGCCGCTCTCGTCCTTAAATTTACCCAACACCTTCTTGTTGTTGTTCGATTGAATGTTGGACGGGTGATCGACGGGATAATTGCTCGTGTCGAACCACTCGGCCATGTCCGGAGATATGTCTCAGTAGACGTCTTTCATCTCTATCTTGTAAACTAAACTGTCCGTGTCGGTGAACAGTAGTTTGGCTTTGTCACCAAATTTTCGTTTGACATAATCGTAGTGAAACTCGTACATCAATCGCTTGCTGACATCTAAGATGATTGGTCCGAGATAATACGGTTTGTCGACCTTCAGGTGCGTCTTTTGCATGTGAACGGCCACTAGATTTTCGCCGAATATGGTTCGGTGTTTGTAATTGGGTTTCGCCACTAATTTTTTAGCTCTTTTCTCAGACGTGACGAGTCGAACGTCGGTTCTCTTCCTGATGTTTTCCATCGATTTACCATACACGCTGTTGTTCATGAGTTTGAAGAAATCTTTTTCGAAATCGTTCTCGGCTCGAGTTCTGAGATTCGTGTTGAGATCGATGTATTTTTTCATCCAAGGCTCTTCGTCGAATCGAATGATGCGATGTATGTCGACTAATTTCATCCCGTAATCGATGTACTGTTTCAAATTCTCGCTGTAGACGACATAGTTACATTTGTTAAATAAATTGGGAATGAGTTTTTCCTCGTCTCCTTTGTTCGGTTCCATTCGTTCGGGAGCCAGTGGATAATCGTTGTGTGGATCGTGCAATTCTTCCGGATAGTTCAAATCGACTTCTAAAATGCAAGGATAGTCTCTCCATTTTTGCATCTCTTCCGGTTCCTTCACCCATTCGAAATTTCCAATCGGTAAAGGATGACTCATAGCCCAACCGTACAGATTATTGGCGTCCCAATACTGTATGTATTTAGTCGACCGTTTTGAATCGAAACCTTCTTTAATGTAGGGATTGTTAGCCTCAGAATGTCTGTGAGAGATCATCGAGATGCCACCTCTCGCAGCCCTTTCGAACATGAGCAACATGTCTACGTCGGATAATAATTCCAATTGAACTTCGGTGGTCTTCAACAGAGTGTCCCACACCAGACCGGGTGCGGTGAAATACCAAGCGGGATCCAGATCGTAATTTCGACCACAGACGTCTCGAAAATTTTTGAACACGTCTGCCAAGAGCAGAACGTTGGTCTTCAGATAGAGATTGTGATAATCTCTCATGGTTTTCATATCGAATGATTTTCACACGTTTTTGGCATGTTCGTAATTCTCGTCGGAAATGTCGGATTCGTATAATTTCGAATAAAAATCATCTTTTGAAGGTAGTGCGGTGTCTTCGAATCTCTTCAGATCGTTCATGTAATCGTAAGGATAGACTCCTTCCTCAACACGACATCTACTCGTTCTCCGAAATGTTCGCTCGTGATTTTAAATTTATCCTTGCTCATGTTATCGACTAATTTTTCCAGAGCGGTCGACATGAATTTAAAAGTGTCGATGAAACGTATGCATCTACGAATGGATTTCGTTTTTTCTTTCAACGTATTTCCGTCGATTACTCTTTTCCTCTCCATGAGCTTCCATTTCGTGAAGGAAATGTATCTTTCTTCGCTGTTCGCGATGCAATTTAATTCTTCGTGTGAAGTGCCGAGATTTTTCACGAACAGATGACTGTCGTAACCCGAGAGATTGTGAAACATCACCGGATAGAAAGCGGCATCTCGATATTTTAAATTACACTTGCTGTGAGCTGGACCGCGATACAGACCCGTGTAATGATCGTGGTCTCTGACCTTCTTATTTTCCTCCAAATTCTCGTCGAACGATTGTCTGCATATGTGACATTCGGTGGCTCTGTTATTTTCGTCCTGCTGCTCTCACGTGATGATCATTTTGGCCGGAGTTTTGAATTTGTCGTTTAACATTTGAATTTTCGATTCTAACTCTTCCACGAACCTTTGAGCCACGTCGTCGTCTTCGCGCTGTTTCGTGTAGGTGAAGGGACCCATGTCGTGTTGCAGGTCGAAAGCGCATTTCACGTAAATGCAATAGCCCGAAGGTATGTGTTTTTGATATCTTTCGACGTAACTTTGAAGAGCGTTGGGTTGACAGGAACTCATTTTCGCGGTGAAACATTCGAAATCGGCGTACACGATGAATGGTACTTTTAACCTTCTGTTGTGATTTTCAAACTTCACGATGGTGTTGGGTTTGGGGATTTCGACGGCGACACCTTGATTTTCGTTGCAATATTCCTGATGTTTCGCTAATGATTTTTCGCTCTTAAACATGTTCATGCAGTTGCAACATAAAGATATCTTTCCGTTATGATTATTATTTTGTCTCGACAGCAATCAGCTTGGATGTTTAACCCAACAATAATGACGATTGTCACCATTCGAAATCGATAATAAAATAATCGTCTTTTCTCTTCCGCGATACGAAGTCCATCTGAGAGGATAGATCTTTTGATTTTCGTCGTTGTATCCTAGGTCGTTCACCGCTACGGAGGGATTTTGAACCTCGAAACGTTCAATGTGTTTTAACTCTGTTGGAAAAGTCACTCCGGTCCAATCGAGATTTTTAGAAGTTTCCTCGTAACGAGAAACTCTATCGGAGTTTATTTCAACAGGGTATAAAGCGGAGGTGACTGCCCATTTAAAACACTGATCATCTTTATTTTTCATGTTGACCACGGCATGTTTCTTAGTCAAGAAATACGGTAATTCTAAGTAGGAAGATCCTTTCAACGGTTCGTTTTTAGTCATGTGAATTTCGAGTTTCAACACCTCACCGAACATCCAATTACTACCTTTATTTTGATAATTCGCGAGAGACGTCAACATCTTGTCTTTCATCTTTTCGAAAACGTCTGATAGATCTGAACCTCAAAATACGGGTTCGACATTAGATCTGAAATATGCATTTTTCACGATGCTCTCGCCGGACTTCGTCGATTTTATTCATTATGCAATGGAGTATCATCTTAATTTTTAATCCCAAGTTTGTGTATTCGTGAAACAAATCCAATACTTTTTTCTTCACCTGTTCCATGAACAATTTCGGATCGACTTTCTTCGACGAGGGAAACACGTCAAAAGTTTTAAAAATGTCTTCGATCGCACTCTCCCGTTCTACGGGTTTCGATTGGAATAGTTCCGCAACGAGTCATCTTACATATTCTTCTCCTTTCTCTTCGTCGATTGCTCATTGAATTTCACTCGATATATCTCGTTTGTCTTGAATCTGAAGTGCATCACTCGTTTTCGTTTTAGTTTTTCTTTTCTTTTCTTTGGAAACTTGATGTTTTTCAACGGCTTTTTGTTTAGTCGTCTTCTTATTTTTCACAACCGGCGCATCTTTTGAAGTCGTTGCTATCGACATTTCGTTTGCCTTTCTAGCGTTTCGCAAATATTCTTGTATGACTTCAATTTTTTTTGATTTAGTTCTATGCTTTCTGAAATCTGAAATTTGTAATAGATTACAAATCTCGTTTAACTGAGGTATGGTTTTCTCATTTAAATTTACCATTGTTTTATCTGTTTGCTTCATTTGTAAGAATATTTTTTTTTTTTGAATTTTGTATTAAATAATTTGTTAAAAAAGTTTTGCTTTTTTACTCTATATATATGATAGAAAAAAAAAAAAAGTTAAATTTTAAAATTCAATTTTTTTAATACAAAATTTAAAATAAACATTATTTGTAAGAATTCATAAAAAACCAAATAATCGATCATGACAACAACACCTAAAAGATGTAGATTGAAATTGAAACGAGATGAAAAGTATGAGAAATCCAGTTTTAATATCTATACATTACAACCACACGATCCTATCGAATTGAATGAGGTCGAGATGGTGGACTTAGAGCGCTACTACCACAAATATTGAATATGTTTGAAAGTGGATGAAGCCGCGCTCGATTTGTTTTATGAGTACCAAAGCGAACTGTTGATTAATATCATCGTCGCCAAAGACAGAGAATTCAACAGGGGTGATTTATTGTTATGCTATGGAAGTTACATATATCCAATAACCTCACCCGAACTCGTGAAGAAATCAGTTGGTGAGAGCACATTCGCCTATGAAAAAAAACTCAAAAGAGTAAAGATGAACATTCACACCATTTTCGTATGTGGAAAAATGACGAATGTCAACTTGCTAATAACATACCTGGAAATATAAACAATAGAGAGATTGAAATTAAAAAAATTTAACTTTTTATATATATAAAGAGAAAAAAAACTTTTACTAAAAAAATTTTTACATTAAAGAAAATTAAAAATTAAAAAAACAACTTTTTTATATATATAAAAAGCAAAAAAAAAATAACAAACTTTTTTTTTAACAAATTATTATTTAAATACAAAATTTAAAATATACATTATTGCAAGAATTTGTAAAAACAAAAAAAAACAAATAATCGATCATGAAGACAACAACACCTAAAAGATGCGAATTGAAATTGAAACGAGTCAAAACGTATAAGAAATTCGGTCATAAAATCTATAGATTACAACGACACGATCCCATCGAATTGAACGATGTCGAGACGAAGGGCTTAGAGCACAAATACGAGAAATATAAGATGCCTCTGAAATTGAACGAAGCCGTGCTCGATTTGATTTACGAGTACCAAAGCGATCTGCAGAACATCGTCATCGTCGAAGATAGAGAATTCGACAAGGACGATTTGTTGTTGCCCTATGGAAATTACATATTTCCAAACATCTCATTCGAACTCGTGAAGAAATTGGGTGGTGAGAGCGAGTTGACCAATGTAAAAAAAACTCAAAAGAGTAAAGATAAACATTCAACACGTTTTTGAGAAAGGAGTAGACACGAGCGTCAACATGCTAATAACAGACTTGGAAATATAAACAATAGAGTGATTGATTTTTAGCAAAGAAAAAATGAAAAAAAAAAATAAGTAATGAGATCTCAATTACTTTTTTTTTTTTTTTTTTTCCTTCTTCTTCACTATCATCATGATATATTATAATAACGTTTCCTTTTCTCTCAAATTTCTGCGTCGATTCTTCTTCTTTTTCTTTTTTTCTTTTTCTCTGTGATGTGATACGTTCATGGTAACATTTTTGTTTATCCGAATCATAATTATGAACGAATGTTGTGCATCTCTTGGTAACACTCGCTTCAGAAGGTAGTGGTGACCGTGGAAAGCATCGTCTCATTCCCAACCGTATATCCCACGCTTTATCTATCTCTTTCCTTAAATATCCATCATTAGCGTCTAACCATTTTTTTATTTCTTCGCTCTCTGGCTCGCGATGTTCGTCATTATCGTCAAATTCATCCAGGTGATAAATTTGTTTCTCCACCTTTTCACCCATTTTAAATATAGTATTTTATACTTTCTATGATTTTATATATTTTATATGATTTTATATTTATAATAACATATTCAAAATCGGTATGTTCTTAAATGGCGAATTCTCACCGAGCAACAAACCCTTGCCGAATCGCTTGACGTTCCGTCCACTCTTCAGATAGAGACCATTTCCTCTCAGAGAGTTGCCACCTCTAACGGGTTCTAGATACAATCCTTTACCACTGTCGTCTACGTGAACGCGACACACGGCTCCTCCCTTCTTCAAAAACAGTCCGCTGCCACCCATTAATTTCTCAACTGCCGAACTAGCGAGTCCTGTGAGAGCTCCCACGCCGAGAGTCTTTCCGAGAAAGGGTAGCACCTTTGCAGCGAAGGGTAATGCTTTGGCGGCGATTCCTGCCAATAGCGGTAGGAAACCGCCTTTCATTCTCAAATTGTATCTCAATTGAGTGGGACTCAATCTCACCGCCAACCCTCTTCCATCGCGAATCGCTTTCTCCATCCTTTTGATTTGACTTCTGGTCCAGGCGATCGAATCCTATCCGCCTCTCGTCAGATCTTCATGAGTGAATTTGAATCTCACCACCTCGCCTCGAGTTGTTAACGCTCTCTTAAGTTTCTTCCTCTGTCCTGCGGATATGTTCACGTTTTTAACCACGTATTGTGTCATAATTCTGTTTGTTTTTTTTTAAAATATATTTACTTCAATTGTTTCTTGTTTAATAATTATATTAAAATAATTTTGTAAAAAATTAATATTACCGTTTATTTTATTTTTGTTATATATATATATATAATACTTTTTTTTTTTTTGCTTTTTATATTTCTCTTATGTGAAATCGTATCATCACTCTCTCTCCGCTAAGATCTAACAGTTCACCATTTTGATCCATCAACGTGGTTTTGAGACTATACAACGTGTCTAAAATCACTGGTAGATAAACTAAATTTCGAGGTCACTCCACGATCTTATAACCCGGCGACACGTTTGGAAAAAAGGAATAGATCGTCGGCTGAGCGCTACCATTCACATAGCTTCCGGCAATCACATCCACGTTCACCAGAATGCTATTGACAGCGAGAATGTCGACCGTATTTTCAAATGCCGCGTGGCCTCAATACATCTTTCGATCGAATCCCAACATCTTGCCTATAGAATCGTCCGTGTTGAAATCCACATGAAAATTATCTTCCAAATCCAACATCGTCTGTAAGGTATTAGGATTGGGAGCGAGTCTGATCTTGTTGCTTCCCTTTCCATCCGTCTTCATTCGCATCTGAATGTAATGGTTCAAATCGTCTATGTCGTAACTCCCTTTGGGAATTTGAATCTCCAACCAATCCACTCCGTCGGAATACTTGAACGAGTTATTCTTTTTGGTGACGTTGGGAAAGGAATAATAAGTCTCCAGATTCACCAACGCCATCTCGTAACTTTTCTCTCTGTTCAATTCGATGGAAGGTTCGAATTTCGTAGCGAATCGAGTCGAATCGCCACTCACCACGATTTGAATGGATTGTTTCGCAGCCGTTTTCTCGGCTATCCGTTCTAACAATTTTCCATGTTCGAACATTATATCTTAATTTTATTTTTTTTTTTTATTCAAAACTAATTATTTGAAGATTTATTATTTTTCTAATTTTTTTTATTTTCACGCTCTATCTTATTATTATCACCATCGGGAACATAAAACTTGTCGAATCCGCACCGATATTTTCCGCGATTAAATTCGCTCGTCAAATCGATCACGATGAAATTGTAAAGTCCCCCATCCCAAACCCTCTTGCAGAATCTCCTGAATTCGACAGCGCTCATGTCGTTTGCGACGTGATCGCCGTAGATGTGATTGAGATTCTTGAGATCTTGGCGAAAGAGACACAGAAAATTAGCGTTCTCCCTTATCGTCTGTCTGGGCAATCAAAACTAATTCTGCGACAGGTAGAAACAGTCCACGTTGCTGTGTCGACCCCTAACGTAATACGATTCGCATCGGTTCTGTCTCTCCAAAAGCAGATCGTCGAAAATCATGAGATTCTTATCTTCCGATTTCAGTTCCCTAGGATCCGGAACGTCGCTAGCGTCCTCATAAAATCGACACTCGACGTTCGAAGATGCACTTCTCTTCGTCAGCTCCGTCGCCACGCCGTCCAAAATGGTCGAGAGCGGAGCTCCACACTTGTCGAATTCCTCCCTACTGTCAAAGATTCTGGCTATGACGTCCTTGGGCAATCTGCGATCCATGCACTCTCGAAGCAATCTGTATTCGGGTTGAAACAAGCTCTTGCCAAACACGAACAATCTGTCGTAATCCAACCAGTCGGGTCGGGACAACAGATTCATCAACAGATTGGTCTTTCCACAATTCGATTTTCCCACTATCAAACCTCTTATGCTCTTGGGAAAGTACTCGTTATTCGACCTCTTGGTCGCGGCGTCGTTCCAAGACATATCTTTAATGTTCATCTTTTGTTTTATTTTTTTTTTTTGTCTGTTATTTTAGATTCTTTTCAAACACAATTTTTTTAATGTTTTTTTCAAACTCTGTTTTTAATGTTGTTATTATTATTATTTTGTTTATATCGCACCGTCGCGAGTTCTCTTCAATCCGGTTCCACTCATCATTTTGGCTAAATCTTGTATGGGCACCACGACATCCTCAAAATCTTTCCAACTTTTCGACGTTCGCTCTAACGCAGCTCGCTTCGCCGGCGGACTGATCAACTTGTCGATCAACGCGTCGGTTGCCCTCTTGCCAACCACAGAAGCTATCCTACCACTGGCTTCGGAAGCGGCTTTCTTACCAGCATCCAAAGCCGTCTTCTTACCGACCTCAAACGCGGTCGATGCGAGTTTTCTACCCGCATTGCTCGTGAACGCTCGCATTATAGAATCGACGATGCCAGAACCGCCTTGAACGTAAATCCTGACGTATCCCCTGTTCTTTATCACCAACATATTTTATTTTTATGATATATTTTGTGTTTTTTTCACTGGTAAATCGTTTTGTCGTTTTTTAAATACTTTTATTATTCTAGTGTAAGAATTTACTGTTTTATTTTTGTTTGTTTGTTTGTTTGTTTGTTTCTCTCTCTCTACTTATTATTATATTCACATCAATCCTTCAATTCGTTCAACAGCCTTTTATACTGGTTTTTATTCAAAACCTTCTGTCTCAACAATTCGTCAGATATGGCAACTATCTGATTATCTAATCCCGTGTTACCAGCCCGTCTGCTCCCCATCAACAAACTCAATCTCTGAGACAGAGCGTTGGGATCGCTCGGAAGAAAAGTAGTGGTTTTCACCCCTTTGCCGGTCATCGATTCGACGAACTTCTTGTTCGCATTCCATATGGGCTTCACTATTTTCGTCCACTTGTATCCTCTGTTGGCTTTGGGTCTCGTCTCTCTGGCATCGTTATTTCTATTCATGGCGTGGGTCTGGACTAGAATGTCGCCGTAATTGTGGAAATCCTGTTCCGTGTAATCTCCGGGCTTATCAAAAAGGAGCAATCTCTGCAGACCATCGGTTACTTTATATTTATTCGAACCCACGATCAATTCATCATCGTCCATTTCCACTTCAGTGTCGCCCACGAATTTCCTACCGCTCGAATCCTCGCGAATTCCATACAACAGATCTCTCTTACCGCCACCATCATCATCGGACGATGCGATGCTATCAGTGGTGATAGTCGAAGCCGTACCATCGCTCTCACTCACGTCGGTTGTGATTCTCGTGGGAACGTAATCCGGTGTAGATTGAACGGAATACCGATTTCCAAAACCAGAAGGCAACGAACCCATTCTCAAAGAACTCTCCTTTATGGGTCTCAATTCTTCGACTATCTCCTTCCTGCTTCGCTCTTGACCCTCCGTCACGGGTTTAAATATTTTTGTGGCTTCGCGTGTGAGTTCCATCTCACCGAGACGTCTGCTCCTATCAGCAGCCTGAATCGCCTTCTTAGCACTTAAATACTCGGCTAAAATTCGATCTCGGCGTCTAGGATCCATCTGGAAAAACATCTTTCGTTTTAATTGTTTTTATTTATTTTTCAAAATTAAATGTTTAATTATATTTTTTTTATATTTTATGTTTTAAGTATTAAAATCTCTTTCCGTCTTAATATAATATCTGAAAAATATTCACATCTCAAACTCGCTGTGTTAATTGAAGTTAAAAAAAAAATACGTTTTAAACAGTACATGACAAACCGGTTTCTGATGTAACGCATTTTGACAGTGGTGTTTAAATTTTTGTCAAAAGATCTTCATTCATTCACGCATCAATTCATCGAGTGTCGAATTAAGAGAAAATCCTTTTTTTGATGACTGTTAGACAGTTTCAACACACAATGGAAAACTGATTTTAACAAATCTCTCTCTCCGATTGCTATCGTGAATATATTAAAAATTTTACCACTCGAAACCTAACTGAGCGGAAAATGCGTTTTAAACATTCCGATAAGTGTTTCTTGACTTTATTCAAGGAACGCTTAACAGTCAACCTCATTTCTCATAGTGGAGGAATTCTAAAAAAAAAACCCAAAACTCAATTTGTATCCATCCCATCAACAGAAAACATCAATGTCTATAATACAGACTATATATTCACAGTCGACTCTTTTTGAACAAAACACCTCAATTACGATAACGTGTGTTAGTTGCTTACTTCAGGAAGACGTGACTGGGTTTGCAAATTTCCAACACACAGACACTCTTCGTTCAGATCGAGTTTTATTACGAGAATCGAGCGATCCGATCGCTCGATCAGCTGTATGGTTTTTTTTTTTGAGAATTTTCTCATAGAGGAGGAATTCTAAAAAAAACCCCAAAACTCAATTTTTATCCATCCCATCAACAGAAAACATCAATGTCTATAATACAGACTATATATTCACAATCGACTCTTTTTGAACAAAAAAAACCCACCACCGCCTCAAAACAATTGCGGATTCTAAATCATCTGTACCAAAGCAATTGCGGGTTCAGAATCACTGATTTAGAATTGCAAAAACTGTTTTTTGATGATGAGCCAGAATCTTATGCTTTCGCTCGCGTTCGCCGACGTTGGATCGGTGGTCTGATCTGCGATTCGAACGTCGACCAAAAATTACGTACACGATACAACTGAAGATGTACAACATACGCACACGATGCGTTCACCACGAGTATTTGAACGCTAAAAGCGCGATCTAGGAGTCACTGACTGTACATAAGCGGATTCAAAATCATGTACAGTTTTTGTGAACAAGCGTGTGATTTAACACTGAATTCCACGTTGGTGAACGCATCGTGTGCGTATGTTGTACACGTACATGTACAAGTGATAGTATACTCTCCTTTTATACCTACTTGGGGGGTTGGTGGGCGCCATGGTCAAGCCACGAGGAGCACAGAGCAACCAATGCTGGCATCTGTTCTGGGGGTGAAGGATGAACACTGTTTGTGAAGTATGTTGCCATTTGCTATCCGTATCCACTGTGGCTGTATGTGTATGTTTGTAACTATTCAGAGGCTAATATTTTCAGAAAGTATGCAAATGAGATGTGATTTTGCAATGTGATTGTTATAATAATATTTTTTTATAGCATTAAGTCCACACACGGCTGTACAAAATGGCACAGAATGCTAATTGTCAAAAAGAACCTTCTTACAGTCCTGCCCAATCGTCCATAAAAAGCAAGAGGCCTCCTACCCCAGGCAGCTCCAACAGGGGTCACTGCTTCTAGGGGAAGCTAAATACAAGATAAGATTCCAGGTGACCGTGACCTCGATGATATGACAATGGGCCAAGGTAGGTCATGCCACACCTTTGAGTCATGAGTATTATTGTACCAAGTAGGAATAAGGTCTGTCAATCACACCAAGTTATATGGACCAGAGAAAGGCTGTATAATAATATCAAAATTTAGCTGTCTGTGACCTTGACCCTGATGATATGATCTTGGGGCAAAGTCGGGACACGCCTTTGGGTCATGATTAATAAATGTTCTAAGTATAAAAAAGTGGATCTGTCAATCATACCAAGTTATATGGCCTGGGCAAGGGCCGATAACAATATCAAAGTTTGCTGTCTGTGACCGTGCCCTCGATATGACCTTGGGTCAAAGTCGCAACACTTGTTTGAGTCATGAGCAATGATTATATCAAGTATGAATAGGATCTGCCAGCCATACCAAGTTATATTGCCCAGACCAGGGCTGTATAAGAAAATCAAAGTTTTGCTGTCTGTAGTCTCGACCTAAATATGACCTTGGATCAAAGTTATGACACATTTGATTCATAAACAATAAATGTACCAAGTATGAATAAGATCTGCTGATCATTCCAAGTTATATGGACCGGAAACAGGCTGTATAAAAATATCATAGTTTTGCTGACTGTGACCTTGGCACTGATGATATGACCTTGGATCAAAGTCGTGACACCTTTGAGTAATGAGCAATAATCTTACCAAGTATGAGTACCTGCCAGTTTTATGGACCGGGCAAAAGTGACAGAGAAATGTCACTTTATCATAGGGCGTGTGACCTTGACATTGAAGGGCACATTACATATGGTAATTCGTGACATTCCGTCTTTTGATATTACTTACTGTTATAATGTTTCATCAACAAATATTCAGTGTTTGAGAAGGGATGGCCTGAACAAACAGAATCTTGTCGGCAGATGGACGGATGATGGATGACAAATGACGGACAACTTACAAATCTTGACTGATTTTGTCATATGGAGCTAATGAGATAAATCTGTCATTTCATTTTAAAGTTCTTGCATATGAAAAATCAGAAATTAGAGAAATTCCAAGATGACTGCTGTGGTGGCCATGTTGGTTGTGTGAGAATGCCATCAAAAGAAACCTTACTGTAGTCATTCTCAATACACCTTAAAAATTAGATCTTTCGAACTGGGAGTTTTCAAGTTATTGCACAAACAATGCAAAAGCTAATGGACAAACAGACAGAGACAGATTTACATAGCCATGCCATCTGAGTGGCCGCATAAAAAACATGAATATTCTTGACTTTATTCTTTGGTTTAATTCAGTCCAGTAAATTTTAAGAAGATGGTTTAAATAAAGTTAACTACCCATGAAATGGCAGCCAAATTTAATTTAACATCCAAAAGGTGGAGAGGCACAACGAATTGTACTGCAAGCTTTCGACCAATGATAACCTTGTTTAGAGGTCTAACAGCTGCTAGCCGCTGCTCAGTGGTTCTGTCTGGGTATTCCTGACTACTCCGCCCATAAAACTGTCCTACAGAAGGTACCTGTAACTGACGAGTCGTTAAAATCCAAATACAAAAATAAATCTCTAAAAAAGGTTGTGGCTCGTGAGTAAGTTTGCGTATAAACTTCAAAATAGTTGCAAAGTTGCATGTAATGAAAAAAGTTTAAAAGTATATTAAAAGCTTATTGAAGAAAACCATAAATTATACCTTCAACAGAAAAAGGCTTAGATAGATATTACAGACTTAACCAAACACCAATGCAATAACGAAACGAGGTGGTATATCTCTAAAAGGTTATTACAATTCACATACATTTTTAACACTATGCAGCTTTTTAGTTCTGTAAAAAGAATTTCTAACATTGTCAAGAAATCATTTTTACCCAGGCCATGCATGAGCACACTAATTCACACATGTGCAGCACAAGCTCATACGATACAGAGAGTAATTAGGACATGATAGAATTGGCATGTTTGTTTTGAGTGGTGTCATTCTGTGTTTATTACACGCCTTCACGTCAACTACTATTAGAAGGACACTCAGCAATTCATTTGACAACTATCAACAAAAAGAACACATTTTATTGCCAAACAAATTTGCGAGGGGAACCCGTGTTACTATTTCGTTTTCTGAGCTCCCCGATGTGTTCCATGGGCTTACTGGCTCATAGAAAACATTGGAACTCAAGGGTAGATTTTTAGCTATCGCTAGCAAATCAAATTGTAATTGCGTTGCACGATTTGTAGAGAATACCAGTGAAATTTCGCTTCTATTTAAAAACGGTCCGTCAACGATTTCTGTTCCGCACATATGTGCGGAACAGACTTTCATTTGCCACATGGTTTAGTGTTGCTGTAGATGGGAATTACATAGAACAGGCATGTAATAAATGTATATACATAATGCAGCTGTGACATATCCATTTCAGTTACCTAAATGGCTATTCATCCTTCATTGATATAACCAGTGGCTAACCACCAACATTTAACTTTGGTTAGACATAAATAACATACATTTGCATACCAAAGTCTCTTCATTTCTAAATGAACGTCACATATCAATCAAAACTGTCAACATGCACCTGATCCAACTCAGGGTTCCCACAGTTTAACTTCTCAAAAATTTTCTTAGAACTTTCAAAAACCACTCATCAAAATCAAGGGCTGAATAGTCTTATGTGCCAAACAAACCTATGTGCCAATGTATTTTAATTGTCAAAGTTGTTCAAGTCAGAGATTCTCAAGGATATCTAATCAAAATTTAAGTACTTTCTAGCCTTTACATGGCACAATAAAAGATTCATGGCTCTTGAAGGACTTCAAGGTGCTGCAAGAATCATGCAACACAATCTCAGCCCCAAATTTAAAACATATAGACATTACAACCAAGCCGACACGAATTATTACTTACACTATATTCCAGCTTTAGAGCTGTATGCGGCTTAAGGTCAAGGAAAACGCCTATATTTATATCTGTAGCCCAAGTACATAAACATTTAACAAGAAGATCATTTATAACTCTCAAATCATGGTTTCGATAGATGTCATCACTACACTTGAATTATTAGTTACACTGTATTCCAGCTGAGCTCGTTAGAACTGCATGAGGCCTATGGTCACAGTAAAGTCCTCTATTTATATCAGTAGCACAAGCACGTCAATGTATAACAAAAGGCCATTCATTGATTAAATACCTTTTTGCAATAGAGATAATTACAACCTAAAACACATGAACTGTTGGTTACACTGTATTCCAGCTGAGATCTATAGATCTGCATGAGGCTGATGGTCTTAGTAAAAGCATGTATTTATATCAGTAGCTCAAGTACATAAACATGTAACTCGAAGGTCATTTATAGGTATCATTACTTGATTGCAATAGAGGTCATTACAACCTAGTAAGCATGGATTATTAGTAACACTGTATTCCAGCTGACCTCTTTAGAACTGATTGGCATTCATTGTCTCGGAAAACGGCAGTATTGATATCAGTAGCCCAAGGAAGTAACATTTAACAAGACGATCATTCATGTGTATCATTATCCGATCGCAAGAGACGTCATTACAACCTAGCATACATGAATTATTAGTTACATTGTATCTCAGCTGAGCTCTTTAGAGCTGCAGAAGGCTGATAGTCACAGGAAAAGCCTGTATTTATATCAGAAGCTGAAGGACATGAACATGTAACTAGAAGGTCATTACCCAATTGCAATAGACGTCATTGCAACCTAGTAGACGTGAATTATCTTTGACACTGTATTCCAGCTGAGCTCTTTAGAGCTGAATGGGGCATATGGTCACATTAAAAGCCTGTATTTATATTAGTAGCTCCAGGACGTGAACATTTAACAAGAATAAAATTCATAGGTATCATTATCTGATTGCAGGAGACGTCATTACAACTTCGCACACATGAATTATTAGTTACACTGTATTCCAGCTGAGCTCTTTAGAGAGCTGCATGGGGCTTATGGTCACAGATAAAACCTGCATTTAAATCACTGTTCAAAGGGCATCACAGTTGAGTCACAAGCTTATTTATTGGTCCCACTACCTAACAATAAACGATATTACAACCAAGTCAACACGAATTATCAGTTACACTGTATTACTGCTGAGCTCGTTAGAGCTCATTGTGGCCAATGGTCAAGGAAATTTTTTATATTTATATCAGTAGCCCAAGTACATAAACATTTAACAAAAAGATCCTTTATAAGTATCATTACCTGACTGCAAGAGACGTCATGCCAACCTAGCACACATTAATTATTAGTTACAATGTTTTCCAGTTGATTCAGGTTCATGGTCACAAAAAGGGCTGTATTGATATCAGTAGTCCAAGGATGTCAATATTCAACAAGAAGGTAATTTATGCATCTCACTACCTGATTGCAATACATGTCATTACAACCTAGCACATGTGAGTTATTAGTTACACTGTATTCCAGCTGAACTCTTAAGAGCTGAATGGGGATTATGGTCAAACATAAAACCCGCATTTAACCCTTTACCCAACGTAACGGCCAAAACCGGCCAGCGCTATTCTAAAAAATCGCCAATTAATTTTCAAAATATTTTCGTTTTTTGTCTCAAAAACATAGGTTATGACCCCTCGTTGGAACGAGCTTGTCGAGCTCGTTCCAACGAGGGGTCATAACCTATGTTTTTGAGACAAAAAATGAAAAAATTTAGTTATTCAAGAATTTTTTTTGCAAGTGTCGTCTGCTTTTTGTGTTAGGTAAAGGGTTAAATCACTGTTCCAAGGGCATCACACTTCAGACACAAGATCAATTACAGATCCCACTACCTAACAATAGACGACATTACAACCAAGTCAACATGAATTATTAGTTACACGTTACTCCAGCTGTGCTCTTTAGAGCTCATTGTGGCTAATGGCCAAGGAAAATTTTTATATTTATATCAGCAGCCCAAGTACATAAATATTTAGCAAAAAGATCTTTTAGAAGTATCATTACCTGATTGCAAGAGAAGTCATGACAACTTAGCACACATGAATTATTAGTTACAATATATTCCAGCTAAGCTCTTTAGAAGGCCATTCATAGGTCTCAATACCTTGTTGCAATAGAGATGATTACAACCTAGAAGAGATGAATTGTTAGTTACACTGTATTCCAGCTGAGCTCTTTAGATCTGAATGAGGCTGGTGGTCACAGTAAAAGCCTGAATTTATATCAGCAGTCCAACGACATAAACATTTAACTAGAAGGTCAATTATAACTCTCACAACCTGGTTTCAAAAAGTGCCATTACAAAAACACACACTTGAATTTATAGTCACACTGTATTCCAGCTGAGCTCTTTAGAGATGATCTGGGTTCATGGCCACAGAAAACGGCAATATTGATATCAGTAGCTCAAGGATGTCAACAATAAATAAGAAGGTGATTTCTAAGTCTCACTACCTGGTTGCAATACACGTCATTACAACCTACCACACATGAATTATTAGTTACACTATATTCCAGATGAGCTCTTTAGAGCTGATTGAGGTTCATGGTCACAAAAAACGGCAGTGTTGATATCAGTAGGCCAAGGATGTCAACATTTGACAATAAGGTCATTTATACGTATCACTACCTGGTTGCAATAGACGTCATTACAACCAAGCACACAAGAATTATTAGTTATACTGTATTCCAGCTGAGCTCTTAAAAGCTGAATGGGGCTTATGATCACAGAGAAAACTTGCATTTAAATCACTCTTCCAAAGGCATCACAATTCAGCCACAAGATCATTTATAGGTCCCACTACCTATTTGAAATAGACGAGATTACAACAAAGCCAACATGAATTATTAGTTTCACTGTATTCCAGCTGAGCTTTTTCGAGCTCATTGCGGCTAATGGTCAAGGAAAAATTCTATATTTATATCAGTAGCCCAAGTAGATAAACATTTAACAAAAAAATCATTTATTGCTATCATTACCTCAATTGCAAGAGACGTCATGACACCTAGCACACATGAATTATTAGTTACACTGTATTCCAGCTGAGCTCATCAGAGCTGCATGTGGCTTATGGTAATAGTAAAGGCCTGTATTTATATCAGTAGTCCAAGCACGTCAACATTTAACAATTTAGGCCATCCATAGGTCTCAATACCTGGTTTCATTAGAGATGATTACAACCTAGAACACATGAATTGTTAGTTACACTGTATTCCAGCTGAGATCTTTAGATATGCATGGGGCCGATAGTCACAGTAAAAGCCTGTATTTATATCAGTAGCCCAAGGACGTAAACATGTAACTAGAAGGTAATTTTAGGTATCACTAACTGATTGCGATAGACGTCATTGCCACCTAGTAGACATTAATTATTAGTAACACTATAATCAAGCTGATATTTTTGGAGCTGATTGGGGCTCGTGGTATCGGAAAACGGCAGTATTGATATCAGTAGACTAAGGACGTCAACATTTAACAAGATCATTCATAGGTATCATAATCTGATTGCAACAGACGTCATTACAACCTAGCATACATGAATTATTAGTTACACTGTAATCGAGCTGAGCTTTTAGAGCTGATTGGAGCTCGAGATAATAGAAAAAGGCAACATTGGTATCACTAGTCCAAGGATGTCAATAGTCAACAAGAAGGTCATTTATGACTCTCACTACCTGGTTGCAATAGACGTCATTGCAACCCAGGCTTTATTAGAATTATTAGTTACACTGCTTGCAACTGAGTTCCTAAGAGCTGCACGGGGATTATAGTCACAGAAAAGAAACTGCATTCAAATCTGTGTTCTAAAGGCATGACAATTCCGCCACAAGATCATTTATAAGTCCCACTCCCTAATTGCAATAGACATCATTGCAACCTAGCCAACACGTATTGTCAACTGCACTGTATTTTAGTTGAGCTCTTTTGTGCTAATTGGAGCTTATGGTCAAGGAAAAAGGCTCTATTTATATCAGTAGCCCAAGGACATCAAAATCTAACAAAAAAGTAATGTATAGGTTTCACTATCCGGTTGCAATAGACTCCATTACAACCTATCAAATGTGAATTGTTAGTTTTTTTTTGTATTCCAACCGAACTCTTTAGAGCTGTTTGGGGCTCATGGTCACTGAAAAAGCTTATATTTATATCAGTAGCCCAATACGCAAACACTTAAGAAGAAGGATATTTATAAATCTCACAACCTGGTTGCAACAGATGTCGTTACAGAAGTGCACACTTCAATTTCAAGTGACACTGTATTCCAGCTGCGCTCTTTAGACCTGTTTGGCGCTCATGGTCACAGAAAATTGTAGTATTGATATCAGTAGCCCAAGGTAAACTGGTCACTAGAATCTACACGAGATAAAATGCTCTTACATTGTACTCCTGGTGAGTGTTTTACAGCTTTGCAAATGTTATGTTTGGGAGAGGGGATCTTTATTTATATTAGTGTCCCGCGGACATAAATAAATGTTCATCAAAAAGCTCATTTATAGTTCATACTACATCGTTACAATAGCCATTACAACCTTCCACACAGAAAAAATTTGGTTGTTTCACTGTATTCCAGCTGAGCTCTTTAGAGCTGTTCAGCACTTATAGTCACGGCTGATGCAGGTATCATGGTGTTATATCTGTATTCCAGGGACATGAACTCCCAACAAGAGACTAATCTCTCGCTAACTGAATGGCATAGACATCATTACAACCTTCTCTCAAAATAGAATGGTTGTTATGCTATATTCCTAGTGAGCTCTTAAGTGCTGTAAAAAGCTTTGTGTCAACGAAGACATCTTTATTTACATCAGTATTCAAAAGACATAAAAAAAATGCAACAAGCTAAAGGATAATTCTAAATGACAGTTACAATACATATCATTGGAACCTACCACCTGTAAAATACTTTCTCAAATGAGCTCTTTTAGAGTTGTACAGCATTTATAGTCCCAGAAGATCTCTATATCTACACCAGTGTCCCAAGAAGATTGACACACAACAAAAATCTAATTTATAGGTCTCGCTGACTGGTTGAGAAGAGCAGGAAGGAAAAGAACACAGCAGATTGAGTGCCAGTTAATGGAACTGAGGCAGCTGTGCAAAGATAGAAAGAATAGCAGTAGCACAAAAAAAAAAAACGTTTAAAAGAATGAACCAATATTTACGCTTTACGTATGACATGCATTATTATAATTTATTTCATTATTTGATTTACAAAGATTCTCATAAATAATTCACTCTGTAAGTATACTTTTCACTTTTCATATATATATCTATAGATCTGGTAACTTTATTTATTTTTTTATTGGAGTTTGACGACACTTTCGAAAGCCAGGGTCACCTCGTGTTTTACCGGTGGAGGAAGCCGGAGTATCCGGAGACAACCACCGAGCAACTGTCAGACTCGCCAACATACTAAGTCCACGTAAGCAGGGTTAGCACTGGTTGAAGAGAAGTGCACGGTCGACGCGCAGAATGCCTTAGTACATAGCACCACTGTCCCCCATGAGGGAAATCGTGATTAAGTGTCCTGCTCAAGTACACAATGCTGTTACCCCTGGCGGAGATCGAACCATGAACGTTTCGTTTTGAAGCTCAATTCCAAAAGCCGGTAGAAGTCTCCATTTAATAACTTATTTCAAAATTTCTTTGGGGAAGTACCCCCTCTCCTCAACCCCATTATAGCTTGTGCCTTTGACACGGGCACCTGTGTCCCGACACTTTTGAATGGGGGGGGGGGGGGGGGAGGGGCACAGAACTAATCCTGGCCTGGGGCCTGAATTTCCACTTCTCGGTCCTGGCTGGTCTTAGACCAACACGCAACCATGCGTATGTAAAATACCGAAACCGAGAATGCAGAGAGCCTTAAACACTAATGGCACCCATACATGTACAACCTTGTACAATAGCCCAAGAACATTAGGTTTCACTAGGGAAAAAAATCGGAGAAAGCTGATTTTTTCAGGGAATGTCGAGTACATGTCACTGAACGATTAGACAAAAGTCCCCTAAAATCCCAGTTGAGCTTTTTTTTCAACAGCCATTTCTCGAAAACGCGTTTGAAAAAAATCAAAAAAAATCGCACGAACTTTGTAACCTCGAATTGATCCAACTGTATTTTTTGTTTACGCGTATTTCGAGCTACATAATGTCTAATATACATTTACCTAGAGGAAAATGTGCATTCTGTGACAATTTCTGCGAAAAATTATTGAAAATTCACAAAAAAGTATCGGATTTGCGCAAAAAATGACGATTTTCCTAACGGATTTGCCCAAAGGGTCGTAGTACAGAACGGGATGTTAGTTGGACAGAGGATAAAAAATCCACCACCATTTGAAGACTTTTATCATTGCTTACAAAATAGACATTATGGAAGACCCCCTCTGCTTCTGGCCGAGTTCCCCTTTTGGCATAAAATTCGTCAGCATGAGAACTCAACTATTTTCGGGCTTGGGACCGAACAGACACGTCTGTGTCTGGCAGCATTAGATCAATAAATAATATTTACAGAACGTACAAAAATCAATAAATAATATTTACAGAATGTACAAATCAATCAACATGGATTAAGTTACACTGACTATTATCAACGCTATATACAGAAATGACATGACCTATATACATATTATTCATCGAACTCAGAAATTTCCGACAGGACAGTTTTTCTGTGGTTGTTACAAGAATCCGAACTGCAATTACACAAACCTGAGAGTCCTGCCTTCTTACACCCACACCTTTTTGTACAAGCACTCTTGCAACCACAACTGATCAGATTCAGTAGGTTATCGGGGGCACATGGCTTTGTGGCTGCAGTCGGTACAAGAAGTCCATTGTCTAGCGACCACCCCCAATCCGTCGGAGGAAGCGAAGTGCCCAGCCATTGTTGGACCTGGAGATAACATCTGTAGACATGTTGTTGTGCAGCATCGCTGCTTGGTGGGAGTGGGGCTAGGTCGATGGGTTTATTCAGTTTAGATTTTGCTACATAACGCTTGTAAGTGACATATCTATATTGGTCGAGAGAGGAAACAGTTTTACTCCCGTATAAGATCAGGAGAAGTTGTTCCCCGCAGCGGCTACTGCACTTGGTGTACTGTCATCCGCCAAAATTGTGTTGACATACTGTTGTGAGTCGCTAGTAACATCGGAGACAATTGTACTGAATACTTTCTTCTTACCAACTCGAAAGAGTGCAGAAGTAGTGTCACAATCACTTATAGAATGTGCTACAAGGAGGTTGCTTCTATGGTCACCCATTTTGGTTGCTATTTCACTAACTGAAACTAGTAAGTTTGGGGTAATGGAATACATCATGTGAATATTACATCCCGGTTGAACTCGAGAGGTAAGAATGACTAACAAGTCTGTGTCTGTTCCCACAACGACAACATTGTTGTCAACTTGAGCGATGTCAAGTGCAGTTTCGGCTATCAGTACATCAGCATCAGCCTCGGCCTGCTTGGACTGAATATTGATAGCAGATAGCTCCTGCATTAGAAGATCGATCAGTTGGGTTTTGTTCTTGGCATTTGCAAGGAAATCGGATTGGGGTGTGGTGGCTGGTAACTCGGGTGAGATATTGATATCAATGGAATACCTGTCTTTAGATTTACGGGCTTGTTCCATGCCCTTTGTCGACATTGTACAAGCATAACCATCAAAAACAACCACGACGTTCGCCCCAAAATGTCTCATTAGATAATTGGAATATGATGTACATATGTCCTTATATGACGACTGTTTAGGCCATACAACTGCCCTCAATAAAAATCCACCATCTACAACGAACAGAGAATGTTCTGGGATTTTAGTTTGCTCGGAACCGTATGTTTTGAGGATCTTACCGAGCGTGCTTTTCTGTGTCTTCCTCATTCCAGCAGAATCAAACAATGCTGGTGGTTTCGGGGAGAGTTCATATTTGAGATACTCTTCCATCTCTGCTTGTGACTGAATAACACATGTGATGCGGTTGAACAGAATTGTGGGGTCAATCACTACCTTACTTCCACGGACTTTGATGCTATTTGCCATCGATGCGAAAGACTTCACAGTGTCAACACGTCGTAGTTTGATGCTGTTGAACATTTTGCTTACAACATTCGATACGCAACATTCACCAATTTTGCGAACTTGGTCACAGTTCACAGTTTCGTCGGCCACAAGCCCGGTCGCTATAGAGACTAATTGTAGTGGATCTCTATTCTGAAAGGGGGAATGCACTCTGAGCCAGTTCAATAATTTGGTGATATCATTGGCATCAGTCAATTGTGAACTTTGACGGAGATGCCGATGTTGTTCGCCATGACCAGTGTGAACATGAACAAAATTTTCGAGAGCATTACATATCGGAAGGCAAAGAGGTAGTCCATGTACCCATTTCGCAACAGTGCTATCGGTTATTTCCCTGCCATGTGTGAGACCACCAGGGAGCTTGAACATTCTCATTAAACACTGCTCTATGGTCTGATCAGAATATATCCCGTCCCAGAATTTATCTGAGCGCCTTATGGTAAAGTAACCTTTCTCAGTGAACAACTTCAAATCACCCTGTTGCATTATTTCTGTTAGCTCATTCATCTGCTGCAAATAGAGATGAGAACTTTTTGCGTATGCAAAATGACCACCTGCGTGAAATACTGGAATCATATTGCGAACACAATATGTGTGGAGTTCCCAGTCGCTGCGCGCTCTGCTCTCAAGAACAACTGGAGAAGACCTATTTGCTCGTAGTATTGTACCCAAAGCTTTCCTGTGCGTCCTACGGACGCATTCTGGAGCAGTTCGTGTAATTATGACAGTAGATGGTTGACACTTTCTTGATTGACAGCGTCAGCTGTTGCACAGTCACCTCTGGCAAGTCCACAGAATATTTCATTGACTTCTGTGCAGTCTATGTTATCTAGTGTTCGGCTTTCTTCAAACACAAGTTTTGTATTGGCAATTTGTGTTAGCAAATGGGCACGAACTGCTCTTGAATATGCATGACCACTGATCAAATGATGGATTGACCCACCAGCATAAACAGTCCCCCAAAGTTCATCCAAGCCGCTACCAGCCATGATCGAACCAATTGCCCCTAAATATGACATAATCATATGGAAGCCGCCGAGTCTAACGAAAACTTTTGTCAACTTATCTGACGAAGACACAATCTCCACTGTTTTGATATAAAGTGGTTGGTCAAACGTCACTGGATAAACGTTCAGTCCCTGTTTCTCACATTCGGTTTGTGCAAACATGAGAGCAGTGTAAATTGTGCTCGGGTTGGATGGATCAAAATTAATAAAGGGAAGTATCTCGACATCACTTGTTTCATAATCATCTGATGATGTGACAATGTGCATATATCCAGCCCAAGATGGGCAAGGTACTCTCAGTACATGCATCAAAGACCAAAGACTGTCGACTGTTTTTGCGAGTTTCAAATTTTTCGGATCAGATTCACCCAAAGTTGATAAATCCTTCATCACAATTTCGTGAAGACCCGATTTGCTTGGTTTACTGTAACCTTTCAAAGGGATGTACCCGAATTCACCAGAGCCAATATTCGAATGATCACCAGTTAGTCGTTTTATCGAAGACTCTTCTGTGTGATCTCTGCTTGGAGTTATACAGGCGATGCCTCCCGTACTATGTAAAGTATTCTTGCCATCTAGCGTGCGCACATTACAATCGGCGTTATCGAAAACGAATTGTGTGAAGTTCGCAAGTCTAGGCGACGGACCTTTGATTATCATGACAGAATGAACGTATTGTTGAACTTCCCAGTAGCTAGAAGAGAACATTAGTCCATTCAGAATGTCGATCAGTTCCCGAGATGCGAATTTCCTATGTATGTAAACTGCTACCGACAATAATACTGGTGACAAGAATGAACGGGGCCGACAAGAACTTATTAGAGACTGACCTATGGCTGTCACGCGTCTCTGGTTGGCTTGGATGTTTTGCCCACGCTGCGACGGAGCAACAATCCCTTGTAACAAGGTTTGGAGTGTATCGGGTAGTAGATCACTAGATACAGATAACGAATCGGGTTTGGGATAAACGTCACACTCGTAAATGGCTGACCGAATATCATCGCGGACTATAGCCGATGCTTTCTTGACGATGCGCATTCGTTCATCAGTTTCATTGGTACATTTGTCTGAGTACCACGAATCATATAGTATTTTGTCTGATGAATCTCTGAATGTGACAACATTTTTAGGGACCTCAGTGTTGTAATAGAGATTCTACTACCGAAATGCTCAAGCAGTTTGGTTTTAAGATGTTTAATTGTGTAACCGACTTCGTCACCGAGATACGATTCAAACGTCTCTGCCAATTCGCTCAAGGAAAACTGACACTCATCGCTGTTCTCCATAAAGGTACACAATTCATGGAATGCAAGTGCTTTCTTGTCTGCAACAGGCCTACCCCGTGAAAGAGTTCGTTCGGGCTTATCTCTGACAAATCCTGTCCAGCAATCATGGTGATACCGACCTTCCTCGGCCACTAGATCGATAGCACGACCGATCCGAGTAAGTACAGACTCACCCCATTCATCACTACGTTTCAAACAACGGGTTCTGATACTATCAACAAAAGTCAATGTTTCAACGGTGTGGACTTCTCTTCTACGTTGAACGGGTATATGAGTTTGTTTGTCGGCGGATTCTCCACAGAACAGACAATGGAATTTAAAATTGAAAGCATCTTGATCAGAGCGCAATTTTTTTGTCATAGATGGACCAGCTTCGTCAGATTCAGCTGCATCTAGAGACATTCTCTTACTTTTTCTTACAGAACTTTCCCGTGTATAATTCTTGTAGCAGAATTTGTGAATTTTCTCACCAACTGTGGGTTTCTTCGAACCGGCAAAAAGATTATCGCCAAGCTCGACGCTTACAGCAACCAACTTTTCTATACCCCGCTCACCAAGTGTAATTATTCCGGACGAGCCGGTCAACTCATCGTTACATTTGATACATTTATCCATTGCCAAAGTCACAACAGAAAAAAGATGATAGACACAATAAACTCAAGTACAATACCACAGAACAGATATCAATGTGCGGACCTGCTTCGTTGTCACCGTAAGGTATCAACAGGTAACGCTAAGTGATATGCCAACAACATAACTGATCAGTTCTACAAATAACACAAGACTCTAATAATCAACAACAGGCAAAATTACATATATATCTATCAAGGGATCATTGGTTTCAATATCTAGGCATCAAATGCGGAGTGTCCAATACTGAACAGAGCAAATTGTGCAATGGACAGACCTGGAATGCGGAATTGAACAGCGTTTCCTGATGAAAGTCGTTCAAGGCTATTTTGCATCAAATTAAAGAGCGTTGTCTGTACAATACAAATTTGTTTATGAGTACACATCAAGGGCGTGCACACATTACATGCCAATGCATCTTGAGTGTAGGCGAACACCACATTATGTGATTTAATCGAACATGGAAATTGAAACAATGATGCTATAATACGGTATTTGAATGAGAAAAGTCGATGCCGTTTGAATTTGAGTTTAGGGGGTATGGTTAATATTTCACACGTTTCACCAGTTCATTATGGAATAAATGACTATTGTTATATATCATTATAAAGCCACTGCTTTTCTGCAATTTTTGATATATAATTTAACTCCCAAAGTAGTCGTAGATTTGATTTAATGGACGTTGTGTACCGTTGTGTGTATGAAAACAATAAATTTTTTTCGTAATTTTGTACATTTTCGTGAATATTTCACCATTGAGTGTGAGGATTGGTACAAAGTTGGCATTTTCTGTTGGGGATATGTATTCTCAATATAATTCAGCACGATATTTATGATTCTCACCCTACTAAGGCGAATAAGAATGAAAAATATGGAGCTGGGTCGAATTTTTAAAAAAAAATTTTTTTTCATCAAAAAAACGCTATAACTAAAAAAGCTCAACTCGGATTCGCGGGGACTTTTCACACTTTATCCGCAATGTGTGTCCCGGAAACATATAAAAAAATCAGCTTTCTCCGATTTTTTTCCTTACTTTCTCATTTTTATGTCTAATGTGCCTGGACTATAACACAAATTGCCATTACAAAACTTGTGTTTGAAGAAAGCCGAACACTAGATAACATAGACTGCACAGAAGTCAATGAAATATTCTGTGGACTTGCCAGAGGTGACTGTACAACAGCTGACGCTGTCAATCAAGAAAGTGTCAACCATCTACTGTCAAAATTACACGAACTGCTCCAGAATGCGTCCGTAGGACGCACAGGAAAGCTTTGGGTACAATACTACTAGCAAATAGGTCTTCTCCAGTTGTTCTTGAGAGCAGAGCGCACAGGCGACTGGGAACTCCCCACATATTGTGTTCGCAATATGATTCCAGTATTTCACGCAGGTGGTCATTTTGCATACGCAAAAAGTTCTCATCTCTATTTGCAGCAGATGAATGAGCTAACAGAAATAATGCAACAGGGTGATTTGAAGTTGTTCACTGAGAAAGGTTACTTTACCATAAGGCGCTCAGATAAATTCTGGGACGGGATATATTCTGATCAGACCATAGAGCAGTGTTTAATGAGAATGTTCAAGCTCCCTGGTGGTCTCACACATGGCAGGGGAATAACCGATAGCACTGTTGCGAAATGGGTACATAGACTACCTCTTTGCCTTCCGATATGTAATGCTCTCGAAAATTTTGTTCATGTTCACACTGGTCATGGCGAACAACATCGGCATCTCCGTCAAAGTTCACAATTGACTGATGCCAATGATATCACCAAATTATTGAACTGGCTCAGAGTGCATTCCCCCTTTCAGAATAGAGATCCACTACAATTAGTCTCTATAGCGACCGGGCTTGTGGCCGACGAAACTGTGAACTGTGACCAAGTCCGCAAAATTGGTGAATGTTGCGTATCGAATGTTGTAAGCAAAACGTTCAACAGCATCAAACTACGTCGTGTTGACACTGTGATGTCTTTCGCATCGATGGCAAATAGCATCAAAGTCCGTGGAAGTAAGGTAGTGATTGACCCCACAATTCTGTTCAACCGCATCACATGTGTTATTCAGCCACAAGCAGAGATGGAAGAGTATCGCAAATATGAACTCACCCCGAAACCACCAGCATTGTTTGATTCTGCTGGAATGAGGAAGACACAGAAAAGCACGCTCGGTAAGATCCTCAAAACATACGGTTCCGAGCAAACTAAAATCCCAGAACATTCTCTCTTTGTTGTAGATGGTGGATTTTTATTGAGGGCAGTTGTATGGCCTAAACAGTCGTCATATAAGGTCATATGTACATCATATTCCAATTATCTAGTGAGACATTTTGGGGCGAACGTCGTGGTTGTTTTTGATGGTTATGCTTGTACAATGTCGACAAAGGGCATGGAACAAGCCCGTAGATCTAAAGACAGGTATTCCATTGATATCAATATCTCACCCGAGTTACCAGCCACCACACCCCAATCCGATTTCCTTGCAAATGCCAAGAACAAAACCCAACTGATCGATCTTCTAATGCAGGAGCTATCTGCTATCAATATTCAGTCCAAGCAGGCCGAGGCTGATGCTGATGTACTGATAGCCGAAACTGCACTTGACATCGCTCAAGATGACAACAATGTTGTCGTTGTGGGAACAGACACAGACTTGTTAGTCATTCTTACCTCTCGAGTTCAACCGGGATGTAATATTCACATGATGTATTCCATTACCCCAAACTTACTAGTTTCAGTTAGTGAAATAGCAACCAAAATGGGTGACCATAGAAGCAACCTCCTTGTAGCACATTCTATAAGTGGTTGTGACACTACTTCTGCACTCTTTCGAGTTGGTAAGAAGAAAGTATTCAGTACAATTGTCTCCGATGTTACTAGCGACTCACAACAGTATGTCAACACAATTTTGGCGGATGACAGTACACCAAGTGCAGTAGCCGCTGCGGGGAACAACTTCTCCTGATCTTATACGGGAGTAAAACTGTTTCCTCTCTCGACCAATATAGATATGTCACTTACAAGCGTTATGTAGCAAAATCTAAACTGAATAAACCCATCGACCTAGCCTCACTCCCACCAAGCAGCGATGCTGCACAACAACATGTCTACAGATGTTATCTCCAGGTCCAACAATGGCTGGGCACTTCGCTTCCTCCGACGGATTGGGGGTGGTCGCTAGACAATGGACTTCTTGTACCGACTGCAGCCACAAAGCCATGTGCCCCCGATAACCTACTGAATCTGATCAGTTGTGGTTGCAAGAGTGCTTGTACAAAAAGGTGTGGGTGTAAGAAGGCAGGATTCTCTTGCTCAGGTTTGTGTAATTGCAGTTCGGATTCTTGTAACAACCACAGAAACACTGTCCTGTCGGAAATTTCTGAGTTCGATGAATAATATGTATATAGGTCATGTCATTTCTGTATATAGCGTTGATAATAGTCAATGTAACTTAATCCATGTTGATTGATTGGTACATTCTGTAAATATTATTTATTGACTGTTGTACATTCTGTAAATATTATTTATTGATCTAATGCTGCCAGACAGAGACGTGTCTGTTCGGTCCCAAGCCCGAAAATAGTTGAGTTCTCATGCTGACGAATTTTATGCCAAAAGGGGAACTCGGCCAGAAGCAGAGGGGGTCTTCCATAATGTCTATTTTGTAAGCAATGATAAAAGTCTTCAAATGGTGGTGGATTTTTTATCGTCTGTCCAACTAACATCCCGTTCTGTACTACGACCCTTTGGGCAAATCCATTAGGAAAATCGTCATTTTTTGCGTAAATCCGATACTTTTTTGTGAATTTTCAATAATTTTTCGCAGAAATTGTCACAGAATGCAGATTTTCCTCTAGGTAAATGTATATTAGACATTATGTAGCTCGAAATACGCGTAAACAAAAAATACAGTTGGATCAATTCGAGGTTACAAAGTTCGTGCGATTTTTTTTTATTTTATTCAAACGCGTTTTCGAAAAAAGGCTGTAGAAAAAAAGCTCAACTGGGATTTTAGGGGACTTTTGTCTAATCGTTCAGTGACATGTACTCGACATTCCCTGAAAAAAATCAGCTTTCTCCGATTTTTTTCCCTTGTGAAACCTAATGTTCTTGGGCTAAATGCTTGCGTTGAATTTCTTATTTCTCCTGTGCAGTGATGGAAAACAGGATTACTTCCCTTTAACCACAAAAGATAACTTTTAGCTGTCCCAGAGCGAGGCCCAATATTTTCCTACGTCATTACTGCCTGTTTTCAAAGCGGAAAACATCATTTTAATTTTGCTCTTCAAAATCAAATTATGTCGCCAGTCAAACGAAAACGAACGACTGTGGCTTCTGTTGGACGAACCAGCAGCGGCCGTTTCTCCAACTCGCAGTATGCAGGATCGATGCCGAAGGCAGTAAAGAACAGGAAGGCTTCGACGACAAAAACTACAAGACAACAAAGTCAAAACACACGAAATCGAAATGGCGGGGGCCCGGCAACAAGAATCGTGCCAGAACGCGACACGATGGAAGATGTGTCCCAAGGGAACATGTCCTCCCATTCTCAATCATAGGGTAAGGCTGCGAGTAATACCGACGAGTTTTTGCTCAATGTGTGGGACGACCCCATAAATACCGAGATTGAGAGACACCAAACTTCAGCTGGGTCGTCGAAACCAGCTCCGACGGACAGTAATAACAATAGTTCAGCTTCTCCGGACAGTTTTGGTTTTAATGCCCCTTTATTCCACTTGCCAGATGACGATGTGTCTGCACACGTTCCTGGCTGAATCAAACAAATAATATGGACCAACCAATATATTAACCTGGCACTTCTGTTGAAGGGTAACTCGGAACTCAATGAGTTGGTGGGTGGCAACACTTTGATTTTAAATGAACAAGGCGCCATTGAAGTTAAACCTAAGCCGATGAAGGACAAAATTCCATCCATAGCAAAATGGTCAGATGCTTTTATAATCTTCATTTATATTTATGCCTAACAGAGACCGGCAAAGATATTTGAACTGCTAAAATATATGCAGATTATCCGAGATGCGACTAATAGATTTGCCGATTTCTGTTGGAGAACATATGATGAACAATTTCGGATGCGCCAATCCATCAATTTACAGGCATTGGGCACTATCATTCCTAATTTATGGCTGCAGATAATGGTGCCTAAGGTACCAGTGCTTGCTCCAACCAGCATGACCAGTTTAAATTCAAGTTCCATAACCTCTGCCTCCAAAAGGCAAGCCGTCTGTTTTTCCTGCAATAAAGCAGGGGATTGCAAATGGAATCCCTGTCGTTTTGCACACATATGCCAGAATTGTGGCAAGAACCATTCTGTATTAACTTGTCAGTCCTTTCGAAAGCAAAGTTTGTCGACCGGTTTTTTCAAGGACGGTTCCCGGCAGCGGAAAGTTTAACTTGGGCACTTCCCCAATTATCTTACAAAATTTGAAATTTAGTTTACAGGAATACCCTGACCAAAATATGGCTGATTATTTACTAAAGGGTTTTACTTCCGGGTTTTCTTTGGAATATGAGGGTCTGCGCCACACCAGTGGTTCAGGAAATTTGGTTTCAGTTTCCCATAATATTGAAACTGTCCGCGAAAATCTCCACAAAGAGCTGGCTGCCGGGCGAATAGCTGGTCCATTTACTGACCGCCCCATTTCAACACTATGGGTCTCCTCAATCGGCTTAGTCCCAAAGAAACACCTAGGTGATTTCCGGCTAATCCACCATCTTTCCTATCCCAAGCATGCTTCGGTCAATGCTTTTATTGATGAAAAGTTGTGCTCCGTGGCCTACACAAATTTTGATAGCTCTGTGTCGATGGTACAGGATTTGGGTCCTAATGTATTGCTGGGAAAAGCGGATATCAAATCTGCATTTCGATTATTGACCATTTGGCCAGGGGACTTTGACCAACTTGGTTTTCGATTCGAGGATGCCTATTATTTTGACAAATGTCTACCCATAGGCTGTTCAATCTCCTGCGCAGTTTTTGAAAAGTTTTCCATATTCTTGGAGTGGCATGTGCGTAGGCTGTCTGGGTTCAATAATATTTTGCATTATGTGCATGATTTTTTGTTTGGAGGGCCGAAGGATTCTGTCGAATGTAAGTATACCATGCAGAAGTTTTTTTGCAGAATGCACATTTTTGGGGGTGCCTGTAGCAGAGGAAAAGACAGAGGGGCCTCAACAGGTTATTTGTTTTTTAGGTTTGGAAATCGACACCAATGCCATGGTTATCAAAATTCCTGAGCAAAAAGTACAAGAACTATTTATTAAAATAAATGAAATGCTACATAAGCCAAAAGCTACATTGAAACAGATGCAGTCACTTATTGGAAGCCTACATTTTGTGTGCCGTGCAATTAAACCTGGACGCCCCTTTTGCCGTAGGTTGATTAATTCTATTAAGGGCCTTTCAAGGCCTCAACATCATCTACGCATTACGGGGGGCATGCGGGAAGACCTTCACATGTGGTTAACTTTTCTTAAACATTATAATGGGATATCAGCCTTTTCTAACCAGTTTTGGGAATATAATGTAGACTTGGAATTATACACTGATAGTGCAGCAGGTTTTGGGATGGGTTTTGGGGCATATTTCCATGGTCGATGGGCTTATGTTATTTGGCCGGATGCATGGCACACAGCTGGGCTGACAAAAAACATTACACTCCTTGCGTTTTTCCCCCATCTTAGTGGCCGCTGTGGTCTGGGGTAATTATTTCACAAATGAAAAAGTTTTATTTCACAGTGATAACATGACGGTGGTACACATACTGCACTCCTTAACCTCCCATTCCGAGGAGGTTATGAAGTTAGTTCGTCTTTTTACTTGCATTGCTTAACCAATAATATTCAGTTCAGAGCAGAGCATATCGCTGGCTCTAGTAATGTATTAACAGATAGCCTTTCCCGTTTATAGCTCACCAAGTTTCATCAACTAGCGACAGCAGCAGAAAAGGAACCAACACCAGTCCCAGGCAGTCTGTTCAAGATCTTCAAAACACAGCAAACCGTTTATTGAATGCTAGCTTAGCAGACAGTACTAAAGCTACATATCAATTAGGCTTACAGTCACTTGAAAATTTTAGAAGGCTTTTTGGCTTTCAGTCAGTATGGCCTATCCTAGTTGGGCAAATTAGTTTATTTATTGCATAACTTGCTGACAAGGGATTATCCGCTAACACAATTACGACATACTTAGCAGACATCAGCTTTAACCATCGGATACGAGACTTGCCCGATCCAATCCAACCCTTTTTAATTAAGAAAATGATGTTTGGGTTAAGGAGACTAAATCCCTCCAGAGATCTGAGGGCACCAATCACATTTGACATATTGCGACGGCTTCCTGCCGCCTTAAATATGGTCTGTACTAATTTTTATGAAAGTACATGGTTCCAGGCTGTTTATTTTTTGGCATTTTTTGGTTTGTTTCGGGTGGGTGAATTAGTAAGTACTCCTGGCATAACCATTACTAGAGCTTTGCAATTTAGGGATTTGTATTTTTACACTCGGCAATCGACAAGATGTTTAAAAATTTCTTTACGCTCCTCAAAATCCAACAGGTCGGGTCACGCGGAGGTAATGCTCATTCCTTCCTTATCTGATTCCAGCATGTGTCCAATTCAGGCTTTAGATAATTTTTTGCAGGTCCGCCCTTGTAGCTCAACAATCCTTTTCTGCAACAGCGATTGTAGACCTTTGACTAGATATCAGTTCACTGCCCTTCTGTTTAAAGCACTCCATTTTCTGGGGTTACCCAGTAGTCTTTTCAAATCTCACTCAATCCGTATTGGTGGGGCAACAAGGTTGGCCATGAATGGTGTCCCTGATCACATTATCCAACAAATGGGTAGATGGAAGGCTGATGTTTTTTCCAGGTACATACGATGCGATCGCATAATTAATTGTGGTAGGGGCCAGCTTTCATAAGGTCAAGAACAGTACAAATTTGATTTATCTGTTTCCGTAACTAACTTTGGGTGTACATAGCTACTGCATCTGATATTACATTTTCCTTAAATTATCTCTTATTAATCTCCTATTAATTTCAGATATTTGGCTCGTGGGCTCCTCCATTATCTACTGGGCACACCGACGTGCAGTAATCAGAGGTAGGAGGAATTTACGACTTGAAGGAAGTGGTGTCCGATTGTTTTGGTTCGGCTAACGTGGAATGTGTTGGAATGATCTGTTACCAAGATTGCGGAACATCCTCATTCATAGACCCCCCCCCCCCCACAATATTTAGTCATACATTTGGGAGGCAATGATTTGACATCTCTCTCAACAACGGAAGTGTGTTCTTCAATTGATGCTCATTTTGCAGAATTGCATCAATTACTCAATAATACAACCCTGATCTTGTCTGACATTTTGCCACGACGCAAATGGCAAGGTTGCAGGGATATATGTGTCATTGAGAGAAAGGGGAAGCGTGTGAACAGAGTGGGCCGCAGGGCAGCAGCTACATCAGGGGGTAGGGTAATTCAGCATGCTGAACTCTCATTTAACACTTCAGGGTTTTTTTCCGGGATGATGGTGTACACCTAACAGATGATGGCAATGATTTTTTCTTGAATAATTTACAAGGTGGCATAGAATGTTTTCTGTCAGGAGACACCATCATTTTTTGCTGAAATCTTGGATAAACAATTTTGTAGAGACATAATTGAGTGGCCATGTTTTTTTTTTGTCACATTGGAGCTGGCGAACGTGGGCTGTCGTTAAATTCATGTTGGACTACTCTGCTATGGTTTACCCTAGGGAGTAGTGTGTTGGCTATAGTGATAGCCGTGGTGTACTCCGCCACGGTGGACCCTGGGGAGTACTGGTCTACGTTCTGGTGCACTCTGCTATGGAGGTCCCTGGAGAGTGCAATGGTGAGAGGTTTTTAAATTTTCTCAGCTATGGTTTTCCCTAGTGAGCAATGCTTAGCTATGGTGTACCCTAGTAAGCAATGGTGGATATTGGCATAGTAAAATTGTGTACTCGGTACTTAAATGTAGGTGCACACAGCTATTGTTCGTCAGCTCGAGTGTGACATTCAAGTTTGTCTGTTGCGGCCTATTTCTTCCACTCATTAAATCATTTAATTGAACTGATATCCTTTTTGTTTACAGTATTGAAGCATGTGATCTCTTGATATAATGCGATTTATTTTTGATGAATAAATCCTTTTATATCAGGTTCACAGCGCCTTTTGGTGGTCCAACTAGCTGCATGATAATGCTTGCGTTGAATTTCTTATTTCTCCTGTGCAGTGATGGAAAACAGGATTACTTCCCTTTAACCACAAAAGATAACTTTTAGCTGTCCCAGAGCGAGGCCCAATATTTTCCTACGTCATCACTGCCTGTTTTCAAAGCGGAGAAAATCATTTTAATTTTGCTCTTCAAAATCCCAGCCCACCCTCCCCTAAATATACTGATCTTGATAACATTAAAACCCTTCAACAGAATTGTGTCTGATACGGTTTATTAGAATCATGTCCTGCTGCCGAGATGTTTTCTCTTTTCAGTTGACTGTGAGCTCCTGCCTGTAACCTGTGTTCAAGTTTAGTGCACTAGATGATGACTCACTTGATTGGAAGGCGACTGTTATATTTATTTATTGGTGTTTAAGGTCACATACTTATGCACAATGGCTAATCGTGACCATGACAGTTTTACGGGTGGAGGAAGCCGGAGTACCCGGAGAGAACCACCGAGCAACAACGAACAGCTGTCAGCTCCTCAACATCGTAACTCTGAACTCTGCACCGCAGCACAGGCAGGGTTAGATTGGTTGAAGACATGCGCACCATCGACGTGCAGAACGCCTCAGTACACAGCGTCATCGTGTCCCCATGTAGGCAATCGGGGTGAAGTGTCTTTCCTAAGGACACAATGCGGTTGCCGCAGGTCGCATTCGAACCGAGGACCTCTCGGCTTGCAGCCTGCACCTCTACCAACTGAGCCACCGCGCCCCCGGAAGGCGACTGTTAACTTGGTTGGATGATGACTGGATATTGTACTTCAGACGAAGTGACACACTACATCCATGTAAGCAGTTTCACAAGACAGGGTTGTATCGACCGTTTCCATCTCATGGACTACAATCTCTCATAAACTATCAGTAGCCAATAGTGTGTCTATTTATCCTACCAGTCATTGAGAGTTCAGGCAGTGTTATATCGCTTTCCATATCGAACAGTTTGATAAACAGAAAATGCGAATTGTGTTTTGTCATCATCAAAGTTTACGCACATGTATAGTCGCAACATTTTGGGTTTTTTTTTGTCACATTGGAGCTGGCGAACGTGGGCTGTCATTAAATTTATGTTGGACAACTCTGCTATGGGTTACCCTAGGGAGTAGTGTGTTGGCTATAGTGATAGCCGTGGTGTACTCCGCCAAGGTGAACCCTGGGGAGTACTGGTCTACGTTCTGGTGCACTCTGTTATGGAGGTCCCTAGAGAGTGCAATGGTGAGAGGTTTTTAAATTTGCTCAGCTATGGTTTCCCTAGTGAGCAAAGCTTAGCTATGGTGTACCCTAGTAAGCAATGGTGTATATTGGCATAGTAAAATTGTGTACTCGGTACTTAAATGTAGGTGCACACAACTATCGTTCATCAGCTCGAGTGTGACATTCAAGTTTGTCTGTTGCAGCCTATTCCTTCCACTCATTAAATCATTTAATTGAACTGATATCCTTTTTGTTTACTGTATTGAAGCATGTGATCTCTTGATATAAATGCCCACTGACTAGAACTTGAGTCTCAGTGTTTTTCAGTCTTTCGCTTAATCCAATGAACCATGGTAGTATCTTCCATGCATGTTTGTTCAATTACAGCAATTGGAAGAGGCCATATTCATTATTGGGGGGGGGGGGGGGGGGGGAGGTAAGGCAATTAAGCACTGCAAACGACTCATTTAGACCCTTCTAATGTGGGATCCTAAGCTGTTGTTTGCAGAAAAATACGAAGCGTTTTGTCTATAACACAGACCAATTTTCTCTTCTATCACAGTTTTTAAAAATATTTCCGAGTAGCAAAAGGCGTATCAGAAATGAAATTAAGAGTTATTCCCCTGACATCAATTTGTTCGCTCCTTTGAGCTGAATCTCGTCCGTTTCACAAAGAGGATCTTTTGTTTCACAGGCCATGTGGTATTTGTTTTTTAAATCTTATTTTACTTATTACTTTTTAAAAATATTATTTATTTCCCTTCAGCGGTTCATATTTCCATTTATTATGCTCCCGACCTCCGAAGGAGGATTTGGGGGTATCTAGTGAAGCCAGCCGTCCGTCCGTCCGTCCGTCCCTCCGTCCGTCCGTCCCCGTCCGTCCGGGCCAACATTGGAGGTTTAGGGGATATTATTATTAGGGGCTACCTCCAAATTAAGGTAGTGTTAGGGTTAGGAGTGGGGTGGGGTTAGGGATAGGGGTAGCCCCAGAGTAGGGCTTAAGGATGGGGAGGGTTAGGTCCGGGGGGGGTGTTAGGGTTGGGGTCAGGGGTGGGGTTTTAGTTTTAGTAGACCCTAAACCGAAAATAGCTCCTAATCCTATTGGTTTGGCTAGGGTGGGGTGGGGTCAGGGGTGGGGTCAGGGGTGGGGTGGGGGTTAGGCTTAGTGGTGGGCCCCAGAGTAGGGCTTAAGGTTGGGGGGTAGGTCCCGGGGTGGGTGGGGGGTAGGGTCTAGGGTGGGCTTTTAGGGTTTAGGGTCAGGGTGGGGTAGGGTTAGGTTTAGGGTGTGGTTTTTGGGTGGAGGGGTGGGCTTAGGGTTAAATATAAGTTCTAGGGTGGAGGGGTGGGGTTCTGGGTAAAATAAGGTTTTGGACATACAAAATGTTTTTTTGGTAGCCCATAAACCCGAAATGTTGGAGAGTCCGTCCGTCCGTCCGTCCGTCCGTCCGTTCTCACGGGGGTACATTGTGTGTTTATTGTTATGCCTGTTGGTTACTTGAGTGACTAATTTCTGTTGTGAGACTAGTCCCACAAAACATGACAATGATTTGCCTGATGACTCCTTGTGTGTTTCTAAAGACGGTGACGAAAGGTGCCACAAAATAATGACACTGTCCCAAAAACACCCATGTGTCCAATTAAGCACTTTACCACTAAAGCGATATGGACGCGCGCGCCATGTACAAACCATCCAGTTTATAATAGAAAGTATCAGGTAATTTTAATTTGCAAATCACAGTGTCGTGCAGATTGAAGAGCTTCCACAAAACATGTGTGATGACACAATGGTAGGCACTCTTTTGAGTTTTTACATCATTTTAGAAGTTATTTCCACCAAAACATCTATTTAAATATTTACATATCTGCACAGACGCAAGTTTATTACCGATAATGTGTGACAAGCCACAGAAACGATATAATCCTTCGAAATATGGCGTGTATTTGTATTAATTTTGTCAACTCGAAATCTATTTATTGAAATTATACATGCTGAACATGACTCTAAACCAAAATAAATAAATGTAGTACACTGTAAATTGTTTGGGTTGTTTCAACACACAAAATTTCATGGACACGCAGAAAAGACACACAATGTATCATTTGTTAGAACACGTTTTTTAGTACCACAATGACTCTACAAAATAGTCACACAATGCAATAGTCACACAATGTATCGTTCGTTCATCCGATAGTCCGTCTGTCCGTCCGGGCAATAATACGGGACTTATGAGTTTTTTTGGGGGGCCGTACAGGCATTATGAGCTTACTTCCAGATTATGAGCTTACGTACAAATATTATGAGGTTAATGTCTAAAATATGATACTTATGAGGCAAGAATTGATTTGTAGCGATTTTTCGGAGTTTCCAACCATGTCTTTTCCCACAAAAATTTTTTCGAAGAAACGACTTTTTAGCGGTTGTCCGAACATTTTAAAATGATTAATTTTTCCGCAAAAAATTAAGCCCACAACTCCCGTTTTTAAGAAAGTCCGTCCGTCTGTCCGTACAAAAGTTTTGCATTGTAATTTCAAAGCTATCGCTCGGATTTGGATCTCCTTTCGTATGCTAATAGACCTACATGGGGGAACGGATATGCACAAGGGCCGGGTTGCATCCAATAATTCTTCCCAGAGTTATGGCTCTTTTTCGACTGATTTCGTTCTTTCCACTTAGAGACTTTTTCTGTCCCACAATACCTTCAGTGTTACTTCGAACTTGCATACGGTTCTGGAGGAGTGGCCCACGCTTTGCGTTGCTCCTATTTTGTGTTGTAGGCCCCCTCTTCTACAGAACAAAATGGGCAGTAATTTGTTTTATCCATTTTATTAACTTGGGGAATTCATCTGAAATTAACTGATTCTAATTTTTTTTTCAAAATTTACAGCAGTAATAAAGACACCACACGGACAATAGTGAGACGAGGTGTGATGCTGTTACATGCAAAATATAAAGTAGCCGCAAGATACCGTTCTTCATTTATTTATTTATTTATTTATTTATTTGAAGAAAGCCGGGGTGAAGGAGAGAACCACCAAGCAACGGCGAGCAACTGTTTGACTCCACAACATACTAACTCCACGCAAGCAGGGTTAGCATGGTTGAAAACAAGTGCACCGTCGACGTGCAGTACGCCTTAGTACACAACGCCACCGTGTCCCCACGTGGGCAATTGGGATTAAGTGTCTTGCCCAAGGACATAATGCATTTACTCCTGACGGTGATCGAACCGTGGACATTTCGGTTTGAAGTTCAATGCTGTAACCACTGAGCCACTAAGCTCCCACCGTCTTCGTAATTTGGAGTCAAAAATACAAAACGTCCTATTTGATTATTAGACTGTCGGAAACCGGGCTTTGTCGTTGCTGGGGTAAACAGATTCACGCCGCATATTAAATTCAACGAATAAGAAACCAAAACGTCAATCACACCCCGCCCACATAGTTTTTGAGTCACTTGCGGGCCCACATTCTCTGTTGTCGCTGGTTTCTTCTTCCTTGCCGCTGATTTGGACTCTGGTCGCCTTAGCAGTAGTGTATGTTCCCCTACAGGGATCATTTGAATGATCTCATGGATGATCTCATGTGGCGTCATAGTCACGTGACCTAGTGGCGCCATGTTGTGTTGTCATGGTAACCCGCGTGAGCGGCCATGTTGTGAAGTCATCTCCATAGTGATACGTGGTGTGAGTGCGCATGCGCAACGTGTGTTGTTAGGGTGACACGTGTTTCCGTCGTCCATTTTGTATACTGGAGGCCGCCATCTTGGTTTCTATGGTAGCACGTGATTGTTATGTTACCCAATTTTTCTGTAATAAGACAGAGTATGTTCGAAAGGTGTGTTCGATTGTAGAAGAGTAAATCTAATTACCACAAACAACCCGACAATCCTTCCAAATCACCAAAATCCACCCCAACTTTTACTATTTCGAATTCTTTCAGAATTCTCTGCTTCTGTCTATCTATGTAATAGTTTTCGTCTATCTGGCCATGTTCCTTTGTTCTAGAGTATACTCCAGTAGCGCAGAAGAGCCTATCAGTTAGAACAGTTTTGCTTATTGTTACTATATTTAGCTATTTTTGTTCTATTCTTGTTAGTTCTGACCCTATTCCGTGTACTCTTGTTGTTTCATATATCTAACTAAACAATCAGATTGCTTGATTTCCCATAATGCAGGGTTATCTCCCTTGTGTATAACAAAAGCAGTCCCAAAGCCAATAAGCTATCGAGCAGTTACTGATAAGTCATTGCTCGAACGACTCTAAGCCCATCGAGCAAATGAGCTATCGAGCAATTGCTCGATCGAGTGACTCCTCGAACGACTCTCGACTCATTTCAGTATTTGAGGATACCCATGACCCGGTATTGTATTATTTGAGGATACCTATTCCAAATATCCCTTATAAGCTAAAGAGCCAAGAGAGTAATTGCTCCATGAGCAATTGCTCGAACGACTCGAAGCTCATCGAGCAAATGAGCCTTAGAGGAATTGCTCGATCGCGTGACTCGACATACTGCTCGAACGACTCGAAGTCCATCGAGCAAATGAGAGCTTTAGAGCAACTGCTCGTTCGAGTGACTCCTCGAACGACTCTACCACTCATATCAGAAAAAAGGGATTCTAGGGCCTAAAGGGATTCCGTAAGTAGGGCTTTTTCCCAAATAAGCCAAAGAGCCAAGAGAGTAATTGCTCCATGAGCAATTGCTCGAACGACTCGAAGCTCATCGAGCAAATGAGCCTTAGAGCAATTGCTCGATCGAGTGACTCCTCGAACGACTCTTAGACTCATTTCAGTATTGGGGGATACTTGTTGTAGAAACCTTACATCTGTGTACTTCTGTTATTCTGCCCCATATCTCATCCATTAATAGTGACTTGTATCACTACTTCCTAGCTATACCTTCGCTCAAGCCTTCAAAATGTTAAATCACTGTATACATATAAAGCATTCCATAATTGAGATTCCTAGCCGATTCCGTAAAATATGGATTCCGTGTTTTTACATAAACACTCGAGGGTATTAAAGAAACTTTCTATATTAGTATTAACGTGTATAATACAACATAATGATACAGTTTGTTGTATAACTGAGAATTTGTGTTTATTATGATAGATTCCGGACACTGAGTTCCGCCACACATTCTCAATTTTTTAGTCTACCCAACCTAGCCAGCGTCTGACACGAGCTATAACATTGAAGAGTTTTGTCTGTTTTTCCCTCTGTTGCAAATGTTTCACGTATACAATAAGTTTTGGCTTTGTGTGTGAATATTGTATATTAAAATCTTTTACTATGACTGCGCGTCCATATCATTACAAGAAAGTATAACAGGTTGTACACGAGAAATTCCCGGAAGCTGTTAATTGACAATTAGTATTTCCAATGGATTTTACGTTCAAAACAATTGCGTGTAACTAACATAGAAATATGGTTAGTAACACCCTAGTAATATTTATGAAGCAAGCGATGTTTAAGGATTATTTTGGTATATTACTTATTAGAAAGCATTACCAAATAATGAAACGCCAATACATTTAGTGTCAACGATGAAACACGAATGTCTGGGACCGAAAGAAATTTCTGCTTCGATACTCGCAAGTAAACAAAGGCTTTCTTAGACGTCCGTCAGGAGTTTATAAAATAACGCTGGAAACGTTCGTCGGGCTACCTTGAATTATTATGGATTTTCTCCCAGCCTTTTTTATAATTTTCATAGGACTGGGTCATAGACCCAGTCCCGCCACCCCCTCTTACTTGCTTTAACACTTCCTGGTGGTTCGCATGGCCGCTCACGCGGGTTTCCATGACAACACAACATGGCGCCACTAGGTCACGTGACTATGACGTCACATGGGATCATCCATGAGATCATCCAAATGGTCCCTGTAGGGGAACATACACTACTACTCGCCTTTTCAGGAACTTCACTCTTTCACTGCCATCGTACGACCCCCAAAATATGGTCACTTTACCAGACGCCTTTGCTCAAACATGTGACGGAATGTCACTCTACCACTGTCGTCGCACGGCCACTAACGTATTGTCACTTTACTGGATGTCTTTCCTCTAACCTGTGACGGAATGTCACTCTACCACTGCCGTCGCACGGCCACTAATGTATCGTCACTTGACTGAACACTTTTCACTCAAGCAGTCGGCACTTATGGGCACTTAAATGCTCTCCTCCATTTATCTCAGAATAATGTTCATACAGGCACAGCCTTCTCTGCCTACGTATGGCTTGCCTTCTACAACAGGTAATACCGCCTACCTAAATACTAAGGTCGTGAGCTCATGGAGCTAGTACTCCTACTAATACTCCTATACTCGTATATGGCGACCGACTTGACCCGTGGCTGTTCCTAATCAACATATGAGCTCTGTGCCCCCCCTACATTACAATGTCCCTTTACTTTCGCACCGATGTGGCACATCCCAATCTCCTCGCCTACGACCCACAGTCTTACACGCCCCTGAGACTGGAATGAAATTATCGAGAACCCCCCCCCCCCCCCCCGATCTTTATTCGGTCGCCAGAGCTTTAATCCCATTTTAATTGCTTCTCTTGAACTTGGCCGCTAGAGATCTGTCTTAATTTGAAATTCACTTTCAAATTCTTTTAAGTTTGCTATACTTTAACATTTCTGATAGTACCCTGTCAAAAATTGTGGATGTGCTTATAACACAGACATTACTTGTGCGCTACGAAAGAATAGGCGATTATCGACACTAATGGTCCTTGGGTGGATAAACGAGTGTCTTTTGTTTGAAGCTTATAAGGAAAGATCGTTATTTCAGACCAGATAAACGCTAATTAGCGTTACAGATTCCTATTGCGATTCTTCTCCATTAAAGTTATCTCTCTTGTCCGATTTTTATCCATTTTGATATGCATATGGCTTACTTTACAACTCGGTTTATCGGGGTCCGGCACATAGCTATGTTTATGCTTTTACCCCAAGCGAGAAAAAATATCAAAATTATATATACTTGTCGTAAAGCATAACTTTGGAAAAATTAGCTCAGCAAAAACGCTTGTCAGCTTTCCTTATTTATTTACACTGTATGGCGGAATCCTGCCGTAGTCCGTTCACAGTCGGCATCCAGACTACTGCATTCCGAAAAATAATACAATATATACAGAACAATTACTCGTAACAACGGTTACTGGTAAACACTTATATCCGAGACAATAATTAACCCCTTTTAAAATACATGATTAACCAAGCAGCGTGTGCCGTTATGCAAATGGGCTAATCAGGGATTGTCAGCTTATGTAAACTCTGATATTGGACCACTAAACAAACTCAAAACAATTAGCACTTATGTTTCCTTCAATCATTTAAAAAAATATAATTATTCATCTGAAAAAAAACTAAAAAAGGAGCCTATAACAGCACACCCTGCCTGAAAAATCTTTGGTCCCCCAAAGAGAACTCAAAATAAAATTATAAACCAGCGTCCGCTCTTTGAATAAGTTAACACGGTCAAGTCCTTCTCAGCTCGAAACTCGAAACTGTTAAAATAAAAAGTTTGGTAAAACGAAATTTATTCGGTACTGAGAAGTACTTGCGGAGCTGGAATATTGTTCAATGTCCGAGAAAGAAAATCTCATGTTTGTCCACAATTTGATTTAAACATTATTTATTTCGTAAATGCGACGTTGTAACAATAATTACATAGTACATTGATGTGGATTCGGCAGAAAGCTATAAGCTTATGGAAGGCCGTTTCCACCAACAGCAAGATTACAGAGTCAACTTGGAGACAATGACAAGAATCAGAAACTACATGATTAAATCTGTAAAGCCAAAATATATTTGACAGCTAGAATATAAGGTACAATGTCTTCACACAAGGTAAGGAACATGGAAACAATATGGCGTGACTCGCAGTAATTTTGTAGTCATGTATATTCGCACCAAATTGATGGACGATGGGTAAATGGAGTGAATCGTTGTGGTATGTGCATGTACTAACACATGCATATATGCATGTATACATGCATGCGTATATATCCAGATAGGTACACACATACAAGCATATACATACACACAGGCACAAACACACGCCCACAAATACACATTGACAAGTATTCTATAATATTGGCAATTGGTTAATGAAATCTCTTACTTAATAAGATATAGTCTTGTACAACCTCAAAGACGAAACAGTTCTCATCATAGTTCAAGAATTCTGATCCAAAGAGTAGTATTAATGTGTCAAATGCAAACGGGAGAATATTAATTGTTTGATTACGAGCATCGGTAAAAATTGGACAATGCAAAAGGAAATGCTCGGAAGTTTCATTTTCACCACACTGACATGAAGGGCTTGGTGATAAATGGTTGGCATGTAAATGAGAATTGAGATTGCTACATTCCAATCGCAATCTACAGTGATATATTTGAGCAGTGCGAGATTTCGCCTTAATGTAAAATTTTGGGGGTCGTAGGTTACCCTTGTTTAAGAAGATCTTGAAATTAACCAAGGACGCGTTCTCGCGGACAGACAGTGGCAAATTATTCCATATATCAGTGACACTTGGGATAAAGGATTGCTTGTACAGTTCGGTACGGCAAAAGGGGATACGATGGTTCTGACTTGATCGAAGACTAACCGGCAGCCCTGTCGAATGAGCAGGTGGAGGGACTTTACAGGAGAGATATGGTGGCGTCATCCGATGATACATTTTAAAATACTAAATTAACTTATGTTTGCGACGTCGATCTTGTAGTGGGTCCCACTGCGTTTCAGAGTAAAGAGAGGACTTACAAGCGCTGACGGTTGCTCCTGTAATAATCCTCGCTGCTGCAATCTGTATTCTTTCTAGGTCTGCTGCTTTCGTTGCCGAACAATTATCACAGACAGTATCCGCATATTCAAGGAGGGGTCAAATAAAGGCAAAATATATTTTTTCTAATACACTGCGAACTAATATGAATTTGTGCTTCCTCAATAAATCTAAACGAGACCAGGCTTTGGCGCAAATGTGTTCAATGTGATCATTCCACGTACAGGTACTATTCAGTATTACTCCTAAGTGTTTGTGCTCGGATGCCTCAGTTATCTGAGTGCCACCTAAAAATAGTGGCGCATGTGAAATGGGAATGCTTTTACGCGATATTAGCATAGTCTCAGTTTTATTTGAATTGAATTCTACCAGCCATGTTCTAGCCCAATTTTCAATTGTGGCTAGGTCATGGTTGATTAAATTCGCGGCTTGTATGGGATTTTCAACAATTAGATATAAAGACGTGTCGTCTGCAAAGAGACGTATACTACTCAGAAGGTCTTTGGTAATATCGTTAATATAAATAAGAAACAATAAGGGACCAAGGATCGACCCTTGTGGAACACCGGCATTGATGGTTCTCCACGATGATACCTCTGACGATATCACCACTCTTTGCATTCTATTTGCCAGATATGATTTTATGAACAGCAGGAGCTCACCAGAAACACCTATGCTCTCTAGCTTGTAAATAATACCGGCGTGCCATACCTTGTCAAAGGCCTTGCTTACATCACAGAACACGACCCTAACCTCTTTGCCTTCATCAAGAGCACGGCAAAATTCATCATATATGTCTGTCAGTTGAAAGACGGTTGAGTCACCCGGTGTGAATCCTGATTGGAATTGACTTAGTACATTATTGTCTACTAAAAGCGCCCACAGACGTTTGAACACACATTTTTCAAGTATTTTACCGACACAACTGATCAGTGATATTGGGCGATAATTTGAAACCAAATTGGAGGGTTGTTTTTTCAAAATTGGAGATACATTGGCTTTTTTCCACAGTGATGGAAAGTATGAATTATTCATTAATATGTTAAATAAAATCGAAAAGGGCTCACACAAAGATGACTTACATGCTTTGAGAAGACGCGGACTTACTAGATCTGGCCCTGACGCTTTGGACGCCTTTAGCGACTTAAGTGCGGTATATACTTCGCTGCAGTGCAGAGTAATAGAATCAATACCTCCAGAAGCTTGGGGTTTTGCGGTTGGAAGGGAAGCATTCGAGTCATTGACGAATGAGATAGAACTGAAGTACTCATTCAACACTTCAGCTTTCTCTGCATTTGAGCAAATTGTTTTGTTCGAATGGAATCGCTGCGTGGTTACTGTTGCCAATAAATGTTTTCAGGGTCTTCCACCACTGGGCTGGTGGAGTTTCTCGGCTACTCAGAGTGGACTGGACTTTAGACAAGAATGACGCTTTTGCCTTCCTAATGGCCGATACAACTTCATTGCGTTTCAGTTCATAATTGTGCCAGGCCTGTGGAATGTTGGTGCGTTTAGCATTGCGGTACAAGCGTTTTCTCTGTCTGATCAATAATCTTATCTCGTTATGCATCCATTTAGGTTGGTTTCCTCTTATGGTGACAAGTTTGTTAGGTATGTGAATAGATGCCGTGTCAATTATTTTATCTGTAATATTAGAAACTATGGTATCAAGACAGGGATTATCAAAAAGAGAACTCCAGTCGACGTTCCTAAAAGCCTCGTTCAACAGTTCATAATTACCTTGGGAGTAAAGCCATATTCTTCTTTTAAATGAGAGGGGTGGAGATTTTAAAAACTCAACTTCAAGTGAAATTGGGCAATGATATCGGATCATGTCTGGGATAATCGGTTCTAAGACGTCACAAGCTTTCATGTTAATTGTATCACTGAGAGCAAAGAGATCCAGTAATGAGGCAGACGATTCGGTAAAACAAGTCGGCTCATTGACGACCTGTCTTAGATTAAAATAGTTTGATATTTGTGAAAAACCACTTCTTGCAGGAGCCACTTGGTTATCATTGAAGTCGCCTGTGACAATTAGGTCCGCGATTTGCGTATCTCTTGCGGTTTCAATTTCTTGTGGCACTAAATCTAAAGGCACCTTTTAATCCCGGGAACCATCATAATAATCAGCACAAACCCAAAGTTCTCCTCGTTCTCGGTATCCATACACAATATTTTGAATTTGACTGGTGTCTTGTGTGTAGTCTACACGGAAGTTTCTATTTTTCTGCCGAGACCGTTGCCGTTTGTAAGTTTCCACCTTTTGTTGCCAAGCTCTGGCACGATCATAATTTTCTCTTTGTTGGTTTACCTTGTTTGCTGAAAGGAATTTAACACTATGATCATTATTGTCACGCTTTTTCAGTGATTTGGGCATTGAACTTGGACCAGGTATTCTATGTTTGTTTTCTTTAATATACTGACGTGCCGCGTCATCCAAATCTTTATCATGAACCCAGGAATTTTTGCTTGGTGGAAGGTCTCTCCATTTTATTAAATATTCAAGTCCAAAATCGACAGTCATGCAATATCTTTCTACCTTCTCCGTCACTCTTTTAGGCTCAGTACAATGTTTTATGCTGTTATCGAGACATGCAATTTTGGGCTCTTCTGGGGTGGTTTGGGTGGAAATAGTTGCCAACTGTGGCACACATTGAACAGATGTATTTGCGTGTTCAGGTTGAACCGTTGTGCCGCAATCAGTTTTTGATACATAAAAGGTTTGTGAACTCACATGTTCTGTTGTTTCCTCCTCCTTTTTCGAAGCTAAATTACACAATTCCGAATTTTTAACTTTGCTGTCAATAAAAGTCGCATTTTCCCGTTGTTTCGTTTCAATGAATTTATCCAAACGTTTCCTGTCTCTACACAAATTTGAGTTTGATTTGAATTTTCTGAAATGATCCGATGCTTTCCTCCAAGTTAATGTCAGGCGGGTTTCGTAAGCTTCTACCTGAAATCCCCAGGATAGACGAAGTTGGTCCAGGTTTAGAGTCCGTAACAAGTTTTGAACATTAGAAGGAATTAAGTTTTGCATGTTGATTATCTTTAGAAAAATGTCTTTTCTCCAAGATCGCGAGTGAGCGTAAAAAGTCACTCTGCCGCGGATTCTGCACCAAGTGTCGTAAAGCGTAACTTTGGGAAAATTAGCTCAGTAAAAACGCTTGTCAGCTTTCCTTATTTATTTACACTGTATGGCGGAATCCTGCCGTAGTCCGTTCACAGTCGGCATCCAGATTACTGCATTCCGAAAAATAATACAATATATACAGAACAGTTACTCGTAACAACGGTTACTAGTAAACACTTATATCCGAGACAATAATTAACCCCTTTTAAAATACATGATTAACCAAGCAGCGTGTGTCGTTATGCAAATGGACTAATCAGGGATTATCAGCTTATGTAAACTCTGATATTGGACCACTAAACAAACTCAAAACAATTAGCACTTATGTTTCCTTCAATCATTTAAAAAAATATAATTATTCATCTAAAAAAACTAAAAAAGGAGCCTATAATATACTTTTCAAGCCATAAAATCGTAAATTCAAGCTATCACCTTGACATAGACATCCATCCTCATTTTGCTGTGTTCGTCTGGAGAGAGAGAGAGAGAGAGAGAGAGAGAGAGAGAGAGAGAGAGAGAGAGAGAGAGAGAGACAGAGAGAGAGAGAGAGAAAGAGAGAGAGAGAACCTGGTAACAAACACCAGCGATGTGCTTCTTCGAGGGTAGTATAACTCTTTACCCAACGTAACGGCCAAAACCGGCCAGCGCTATTCTCAAAAATCGCCAATTGATTTTCATTATTTTTTTCATTTTTTGTCTCAAAAACATAGGTTATGACCCCTCGTTGGAACGAGCTCTTTCCAACGACGGGTCATAACCTATGTTTTTGAGACAAACAATTAAAAAAATTAGTTATTCAAGAATTTGTTTTTGCAAGTGTCGTCTGCTTTTCATGTTAGGGATAAATAATTTGCCAAAGTTGACTGATACTTGTGTTGTGGTCATGACGTTGCCATCGATACTGAAAGAGACCTTAAACATCAATAAAAAAATAAAAATAATTACTTTGAAAATGTAGGCATGTATTTTTTATACTTACATATACTTTTGCAAAACGTGGAAGGAGGAGTGGTGGGAACTGCTTGCCTTTTGTCTCTTTCGAGTCCAGAATAGCATTCACATTATGTTTAATTAAAATAATCATATCATTGTTCATCATTGTTCATCTCAACATGGCAAATGCACAGCTGAATGTTAACTTCATAACCAACAGAAAAGGAGGGAAGAACATAGCTTATGATGGCTATATCTACAGACACATCCGGAAAGGTGGCGACAAAATATACTGGAGATGCACCACATCCGGTTGTCCAGGTTCTCTAACTACATTAGACAACATACCAGTAAGTTTCGGAAGACAACAGCACAATCACCCCGCTGACCACACTGGAGTCGTCACAAAACAAATACTTAATCAAATCGACCGACGCTGCATGGAAGACGTAAGGCCAATACCATCTATCTATGAAGAAGAACTAAATAAGCTACGAGACCAAGAATGGGATGACGACACCCAAATAATTGTACAGAGACTCCCTACCTTCAACTCCAGAAGATCAGCTTTATACAGAGCACGCCGCAAGCAAACTCCTAAACTTCCAGAGACTCTTGCTGACATCAGCCTAGAAGGAAGATGGACACAAACAGCCACTGGTGACCGATTTCTTCTTTTCGACGACAGCCAACAAACAGACCGTATCATCGCATTTGCCACCACAGAAAGCCTGACACATCTCTCAGCTGCCAACACCTTCTTCTACCATTCAACGCCACAACAGCGTTTGCCGACTTCGAAGTAGCCGCCCACAATGCCATACGCCAGGTTCTTCCAAACGTCACCATAAAAGGTTGTTTCTTCCATTTTACCCAATGTATATGGAAAAAGGCACAAACTACCGGACTTCAAACTTTGTATGGAGACAACAAAGATGTTAGAACACTAATTCGCCGAGCAACCGCTCTTCCATTAGTACCCCTAGAAAGCATAGAAGAAGTGTGGTTCAACACACTAGAAGCCTTGGAAGAAATAGAAATTCCTCATGATACCCTGCCTTTCACTGATTATGTTACAGAACAGTGGGTTGATGCTGGCGGCAGAGCTACATGGAACCACTTCAACACAGATGGACCACGAACAACAAATAACCTAGAAACTTGGCATGGTAAACTTAAAAGAAAGGTTCAACACGCACACCCAAATATCTTTACAATCATCAAGACCTTCCAGGACATACAGAATGCAACTGACATCAATCGACTCCAGAGAGAAGCAGGGGGAACCTTCCGCCCAAGGGCAAAAAGGTACATGACTATCGACTGTCGCATTCGTACGCTCAAAGAGAGACTGCAGAGAGGAACCATCACAACCATGGAATATGTAGATTCAGCATCGGAATTACTCCACTTGGGTTAAAAATGTATTGATATTTTTTGTAATTTATTGTTGTTGTATCTTTATTGTTGCTGTATAATTATATGTTTATTAATTTCTTTTTTTCCAATTTTCTTCAATACAAAACTTTATTATTATTTTATTTTAATTTTTTTTAAATACAAAATTATTTTATTTTTTTTCATTTTTTTGTATTTATTTATTTTTTTCAATTCTTCTTTTCTGAAAAATATATGATAATTATATTGAAAACCCTTTGTAATAGAATATTTATAGTGTTAAAACTCTCTTTTTATCTGTACCTAACAATGCTATTCACACATTGATTTTCGCGAAGTTCTTATTAGTGAAAGCTCCCCTTTGTGTGCCCCATAATTAACTTCAGTGAAGCTGAACATCGAGATTAATTTTCTAAAAGTTGACGTTCGGAGATACAGCCCAAAAGAGTCAGTCTATGTGATAACCAAAATAATAAGTGAAAATAATTGGGGCGAAGCTTAGTCTCAGAATCCCAGTTCTGAATCAGATAGATCTTGTGGAAGTAATCTACATCCATCTCAAAGATTCAAGCAAGTGATCTCACGGTTACAGATGACCTGAATGAACACACACATGTTCTATTGCTCATGCTTTCTACGCATATGGGTAATGCAAAACAAGAACTAGGCAACCACCCTGTGTATAACCCAACCTCCATGTTATTCCGCCTGATGTAACATTATCCAAGTTAAATAGGACAGACAGAAAGTTTAATTAATTGTGAAAAAGTGCCATTACTCATTAGCATAATGTGTGGTCACCATCTTTTATCATGTGCCTGAAGGAGTTTTCCATACTAAAATCATGTAAGATTTCATGATGATCCAAACATCTTTTTTCTGTTGTCTAGAATGAACCCTCGCAGAGATTGGGGTATACTGGATTACATGCATCCATCCATTCGTCCATCCATTATTCCACCCGTCCATCTGAGTACCTAACACCACAAGTAATAGTTGGATGACCCATGTTTTATTTCGCAATCATTCTTTGCGCACGGTGCTGCCGTCCTCTTGGACATTGCAGCATTTTTCGATCTTTGTGTGCTGACATGGGTTCAGAAATATCATAAATCACAAAGCAGCTTGGAAAGCTGATTTTAGTATCCGATAGGAGTGGGTTCCCAAACATTTTTGGACAATATTGCATGCCTAGGTGGGTGGGTCTGTCTGAAAAATTGTGGCTTCAATTTTTCCCTGTCACGCCATCGCATTAAGTATGGGGCATAATCATGATGTGCCAAGACACGTACAGAGCTTATACCGATTGGATAGCGGACTCCAGTTATGTTATATGTTTATATAACGAATTTATATCGGTTCAATACACCGCCTGGCAATCTGAATATGTTGTCGAAGAAATTGATTAAATTTCTCTCGCTTTTGAAACATACCTGCCGGACAAGGGTTGGTAAACTAAGTCTCGGCTTGGCGTAGTATGCGTTATTGGATTTGGGTCTTGTGTTGGTGTGCCCGGGGAAGAGCTAATGTACTAGTACTCAGCTACCTTAACGGCATGTATTGAACTGATATGTGTTTATCGTTCAGTAATTTCTTGTTCTCCTCTCTCGTCTCGGTTAGCACGTGGAGTACGAGCCAGTTTAGTGCACATCATGTATATAATCGCTCTTTGGTTTGAGTTAGGGGGAGCCTTTTGAACAGCAGCTGAGAGGTAATTTCTAGTTATTCCTACTGGAGTATATTCATTTTGACCGATGTAAATTATTAGTCAGGATTTGGAGGATTCATGGAATTTTCTTGGATAGAATTCATGGACTGTCCTTTGAATCCCCCCTTTTATTGACTGGCCGTGATACCCCCCCCCCCCCCCCCCCGTCCTTCCGTAAGCAGATATTAGAATATTGAGGGAATTTGTGTTGTAAACATGCCACAGCCTGGATCGTACGCTTTGCTCATTAATTAATGATGACATTTAATTTCTGGCGAGGACCAGATATAGATGGTTGCCGGGGTATAATGGTTGACTCTTTTTTATGGAGTGCGGGAGGTGTTACTGATTTTTTAGTTTCGCGTATTAAAATGTTGTACAAGTTGGTACAATGGAATTCATGGAAGGCCAGCTCACCTCCACTGAAGTTTGCACTGGATAATTTATTGATTTTGTTGTGAGTGTAGAGAAATAGGCGCGGTGCTTTGGTAGCGGGTCTCATTTGAGTGCGCATTGCCGGAACAGAACTGGGTGCGGTGTTTTGGGTGGCGGAACTCCGTAGAGTACGCGGAACCATAACCGATTACAGCTTACTTCAGCTCACTTGGGGTAAGGTAAGCGTCATAGCAGGATAATTCGCGCATTGAGAAAGATTGTACGCGTCAAGTGACATTATTGTGGTGAAGAAACGCGTTAACCATAATGAGGAGCGGCGCTTGTATAACTTGGTAGGCAAGCCCCGCTCACCATAACAAACCTCCATTGTATTAATAGGATTAAAAGTCCTCTAGTGACCAGAGGGTACTGATATATTTTTTTAAGTCCAGGTAAAACAATATCCCCACGATTTAATCTTTAGTTAGAGTCTTGTATGTATGGGAATTTAATAAAAATATATTAAGATTCATTATAATCTTGTTCATTGAACACCTTAGATTTGTTAGCCCCTAGAAAATGGATATAGGGGAATCGTACCTGATTCTTTAGGCCCTTACGTTTTACCAAACTGCTGCCCCCCGACCCCCCCCCCCCCCCCCCATAGGGACCCTCTTATTGTTTTGAATGGAGCCATTGTGCAAGACTTCCTCGTTGGAGAAAGACTTGTAGCACTGGCTTTACCCAAAACCAGACAGGGCACCGCTTGTGGAGTGATTTAAGAGAGGCGGGGATGTGGGGTCTGTTACACTATTTCTTCATTGATGATCTCTGCCTTCAACATTTATCGTTGGAAAGAACCCACCAAGAACGTTTATGACATACACAGTATTTTTGTCAATAATATAGTCTCAATATTTGAAGTAGAGGCTTAACCCTTTACCCAGCGCAGAGGATATCAAAATTTATGATTTCAAATATTATTTTTTTTAAATTTTCAAAATATTTCAACAAAACCATATCACGTGAACCCTCGTTGCAACGAGCTCGACGAGCTCGTTCCAATGAGGGGGTGACATGATATAGTTTTGTTTTAATTTAATTTTCTGAAAATTAATATTTTTTCAACTGCCGAATTTGTATATTACGCGGGCGGATGCGGCCGATTCGTTAGGTAAAGGGTTAAAGGTCATCAAACAATCCAAGCCGATCTCAATTAGGTGCCGTCTGTTCTGCCTGCCTCTTCGTATAAGTTTGTTACATCCTGTTTATATATGTGTATGCGCGCACAATATCTCAACAGCCTTGAAATCAACAGTAGAAAATTATTTTTATCCATTGGGCTTCCCGGAACGTGTTCGTTTCTTTATATATTATAAGAATTGTAGAACGATACTAACATTCATCGTGATCACCCCCCTGGGGGCACGCATCCACACCACCATACACCGATGGACACTCACACACCCACTCTTTCCACAAAGAGGGTGGGGGTGGGGGGGGGGGATTCGCTTTTGACAGATATGAAACACACCCGTTAATGAAGGGCTGTCCTATTGCTGGTCTCCAGTCAAACACACAGAAGCACAATGCATCATAGAAAAGAAGTGGGTCCATACAGGACGTATGCTGCTACCGAACCCATATTAGCTTGGACTGTTTGATGGGTTTTAGCACCCATTTAAAACACTGAAGGTGTATTATTAAGAACCCTGCTGTAAATAGCAAAATGTCGAAATTAAACTTACTTATCCTGTAATCTCTAACTTTGACCTGTTGATAGGTAGATGCAAAATTGATCACAACACCTTACGGCCAATTTGTGTACCAACTCTGTGGCTATCTAACAACAACAACAACAACAACAACAACAACAACAACAACAATGCAATGTTAACGTCTAGAAGACCACCACAGTGCTCTCTGGCTTGCATTATTACCCCGTATCACATTTGTTCACGCCCTTTGTTCATTCTATGACATTCTAATCTCAACTCAACGGAGCATACTGCCGGTGCTCCACAGACGAGCGCACAAGGCAAGCACCTCAGCAGGTCCCTATTTTACACCTAACCAAGGTACGGTGAGGGTTGCGTAGTACTGGTGAACATTCCCAACGCCCACAGCTGGCATGTGATGCAATATTCCCAGAACGACTTACTCAAGGCTATCGAGATATCGTGCGTATGCCCTACATACATATGTATAAACAGAGGGTAACAAACTTACGAACAGACAGACAGACAGACAGACAGACAGACAGACAGACAGACAGACAGACAGACAGACAGACAGACAGACAGACAGACAGACAGACAGACAGACAGACAGACAGACAGACAGACAGACAGACAGACAGACACGAACGATACATTGTGTAACTATTGCATTGTGTGACTATGTATGGGACTAAAAAAACATGTTCTAACATATGATACATTGTGTGTCTTTTCTTGCGTGTCCATGAAATTTTGTGTGTTGAAACAACACAAACAATTTACAGTGTACTACATTTATTTATTTTGGTTTAGAGTCATGTTCAGCATATATAATTTCAATAAATAGATTTCGAGTTGACAAAATTAATACAAACACACGCCATATTTCGAAAGATTATATTGTTTCTGTGGCGTGTCACACATTATCGGTAATAAACTTGCGTCTATGTAAATATTTCAATAGCTGTTTTGGTGGAAATGACTTCTAAAATGATGTAAAAACTCACTCAAAAGAGTGCCTACCATTGTGTCGTCACACATATTTAATGGAAGCTCTTTAATCAGTACGACACTGTGATTTGCAAATTAAAATGACCTGATATTTTCTATTTTAAACTGGATGGTTTGTACATGGCGCGCGCGTCCATATCGCTTTAGTGGTACAGTCCTTAATTGGACACATGGATGTTTTGAGGACAGTGCCATTATTTTGTGGCACCTTTCGTCAACGTCTTTAGAAACACACAAGGAGTCATCTGGCAAATCATTATGTCATGTTTTGCGGGACTAGTCTCACAACAGAAATTAGTCACTCAAGTAACCAACAGACATAACAATAAACACACAATGTACCCCCCGTGAGAACGGACGGACGGACGGACACCTAATTCACATCGGCTTGGATTATTTGATGCCGTTTGAGCCTCTACTCAAAATATTGAAGGTATATTATTGAGAACATCGCAGAAAACAACATGTGTGCCAAAATTTAACATTTTGATACCGTTCCCTAGACTTTTGATCTAATGGCCTGTAAATGAAAAATGTTAAGGACAGTTTATGGTCAACTGGTGTGCAAAGGATGACCATTGTCGAATGGATGGTTTTTGAGATGTCGTGAGGATATGATTACACAAAGAAACAGACACACATAGATTACCATACCGTCACCCATTCCTCATTATGTTCTGGTATGTGATGTTGTTTTCACACCCACGTAAAATAATGAAAGTTCATTTTTTCCTAACAGTGTCATAAATGCTTTACGTGTAAAAAATCTATTTGTTATCAGTGTGACCTTGATTTTTGGCCTATTGACACATACATGTAACAATGATCAGACCACGCTAGGAGCACCATGTGTGGTGAGTATAACTGCCATAACTTGATCTGTGGCTGATAATCGTCAAACATGCAGAGTTACATAAAAGAAATTAGGATCAATGACCTCGACCCTTGACAACCAGACAGACAAACAACGTTTCTGCTCAACAGTTCAAGTCGCCGCGAAAAACAAAATGCAGCAAACATACGACAGTGATCCCGGGGTCGCTATTCCGTCATGTGATTTGCAATGGCTTGGATTATAGCGTCCACTTAATATATAAAAATTGACATGAATTATCTGTTGCTTTATCGGAGTATGAATGTGGGATGGACTGTTAAGTGGCGTAGCACTTTAAACAAAACTTAACAAAACTTAACATGCTCACCCCACATTCACACACCTTAAAGCGACAGATATTTCATTTAGTTTAAACAATATTTATTTCCAACCTCAGTGAGTACAGTATACAACATGAAGATGTTTGTGGATTCGACAGTAAGCCGTTGGCTTGTACAAGGTCGTTTCCACACCATTAGTTAATTACCTCTAATATCTTCTATAACTACTATAAAATATGTTAAATCCAAACCAGTAAATAATTTACTGAGAAATAATACGATTTGATATAGGTTGGAAACACATTTCTGAAATTCTGAAATTATAGAAAGAAGAAGGAGAAAAGAAAAAAAATAAAATAAAAGAGAAAACCAGAAATAGTAATCATTTAAGTACTGATAGGCTACAAATTGTAAAACGCCACACTCCACAGAACGGAAGACATGGCCTGAAATGATATTTCATTTCAATTGATATAATTTAATTCAGAGTGTTTGCCTGCATTACAATGTTCCCTTAATGGGGCGAAGTCTCCTGAGTCCTTTATATCATTGCAATCATATCAACTTTTGTGCAGACAGCAGATTTATTAGTTGCAACATGGGCCAATACAAGCGGTCGAAAGACGAAAACCAGTGTAAGCAACCAACGTGAATACTAACGACCAAAACTTCGAATGGAATGGTTTCACGCGCCGAAGGCGCGCAGGGACGGTATGGGGAACAAGCCCCTTTCGACCCTCAGTGACTGTAAATGACTAATTTCCACATGTCTACTCGTGTTGAAGGAGGAACAGGTTCAGGTACTCGGCAGGTGTCACCGGTTGTGGCGTGGTGGTCTCTTTGACTGATGTCGGTTGAACCCTCGGGTGAGGACCAGTGTGAGAGGTTGGGTCCTCTCACAAACGTACTACCTCTCCCCGAGGGTGCAGTCGATCTGAACGAACAGTCCGCCTGCAGCAATTATAGTTCAGTTGCACTATTGGACACGCCCATAAACTTTTAATTAACAAAGCAAAACATTCAGACGATAGGAAAATTATTCATGTAGTTATAAAAAAACACACCTCGACCATAATTTGCAAGCAAATCGGATATCATTAAAGAAAATAAAATATAAAATATAGAACGTTGCTGTAAATGACATAAGCGTCAAAACTGAATTTATTGACCCTATGTAATTAACCTTTGATCTTATGTTCAGTAAATGCAAAATTGATCAGTATACTTAGGGGCCAACTTTTGTACAATATATGGTCACCGCACCATGAAGGGTTCCTGAGATATCGTGCGGGCACACATTACAAAGACGAGGGCCTACAGGGGAAGACAGCCCGTGGTCCCGTGCCGGTCGAGGACCACCTGTAAAAAGCTATATTATCAGCCAAATCCCATTGGCTTTGGGTATTCGATGATGTTTCAAACTCCACTTAAAATTCTGAAAGTGCATTTAAAGGACACTGCGAGGACAGCTTTAGCTGTTAACAATTAATTGCCCCTTAACCTTAACCAATGGACGTGTGAATGAAAACTTGCTCAAGCACCATAGAACGAAGATGTGTACCAAATTAGACCAGAGTAGCCTTAACGATTACCGAGAACTGTGCGGATATACACATATATAAAAAACGTATAACGAACAAACGAGCAGATACGCATACGTCGTCAATCGCTATTCTGAGGCAGAGTTTACAGCGATTTGACTGTTTGGATGGTTTTTAGCATCAAGTTAAAATATTGGATGAGTATTTTTTAAAATACTGCTGCAAATGCCATATATGTCAACTATGAACTTACGAATCGAGTGACCTTGATAGGTATGCAAGCACATTTGATGTACAGTACTACGATAACAAAAACAGGCAGTGACTTTCGACCGGATCGTGACTGGGTCAATATTTGTTCGAAATTCTTTGTCCGCGTTCCTCCCCGCAACAGTGTAGAATTTCACCTGTCCAAAAAGATATGCGGCAACATTGAAGATTTGAGGTGCTATTCTCGTCTGCTTTTTCTTGCTGAGGTCTTAATTTCGCAGTCCAGTGCGGCCGCCGTGGACTAGTCACTTTCCACGGATGGTCAATGTTTCCACAGGATGCAATAATATTAGATTACAAACACTGATTAGAGGAATAATCATAAAAATTAATTAATGAAGCACCGGGTACATGCTTCATTAATTAAAATTTTAATGATGATGATTTTTATTACCTAGTAAACGCATGCGCGTACATTACGACCAGTCCACTGCGACTGTTCTGTAGTTCGATTCGGAAATATCGATGACCTGATGTAAGTGTATCACGATTGAATCGCGATCTGATCACGAAAGAGAACACTTTTATGATAATAAAACTGTAAATAAAATTAGTCACATCACCATATATGCATCTTGTGAGCCAAATATGGCCGTTGTAGTCGCGAATATGCACATGTACTAACGTTGCTGAGATACTGTGTGGATATACCAGACCACTGGCGAAGGAGGGATTGAGATGGGTGGATTTGGATAATTTTTAATAGGGTGGGGACTCAGGAGTGTATCACCCAATCCCGGGCAAAATATTCAATAGTCTCAATCCACAAACAGTTGGAAATTCCATGCCCTGTGGTGGTAGATTTCGAGGCATTTTATCTGTGGCCTTGACCGTTTCTGAAATCAAATTTAGATTAAGATTAAGATTAAGATTATTTATTCAACGGTATAGTTAAAATTACAGCAATGCATGTATGATAATAGAAAATGTAGAAAGCACAAAAAGCATTAGTACAATACAAGAATATTAATAAATATCTATACCGTAAGGAGATGACATAGCCAGATTGGCTGTCTACCTGTCGTCTCCCATTAATATTTGTTCTGGATTGTGCATTGTACACTGATTACGAATCTGGATTATAAGCAAATTATCTAGTCGCATTCAGATTTTATGGTATTGAAAGTGTCGGACTTGGCAGTTAAAACATACTTTCCTGTTGGGCGAGATAAACAGACCGAGAATATTACTTGATGTTATCACATGCAAAGAGCACATAATTCGGAAAATGACCATTTAGTTATTGTTCAAAGCATCTTCAGGTGTTTGAATCCGTGATTATCTCCCGACATTAAAATTACAACCTCGACAATAGGGATTGTCACATTCCACACTACTTGGGTACTGAGAAAGGAATTTTTGTGTCAATAATTTTTTGAATAGATTTCTATTAGTGATAGGCCTTAGATCTTGATTCAGATTCTTTATTCAGATTCTTTATTTACGGTATACATATAAAAAAACGTTTTACAGATAAATGTTTTACAGACAATGTATTCAGCATACCGTGGGAAGTGACATAGCCAGATTGGCTGTCTACCTGACACTCCCTAGAAAAATAAAAATCGCAACAGACTGTGATGAAGTGATCGGACTTGACGTAATTAGTCTAATTCCTAATGAGGGATGGGTGTTCATATTCTTTTGCCAATAATTTGTTCTCGTATAAAAAATAAGTTAGGGGGAAATAATTATAGATTCCAGCGGACGACTGGTACCTCAATATTGCTAATATCCCGAAACAACCTGCTTAATATATTGTTAACACAGTTCAGGGTTGCAAACAGTAACAACAGATCCCGTCATAAACTATCGTATAAATCTTGGAATAATACAAGTCTGTTAATTGGAGGTCTACATCGGCTGGCACACAGTGGGGCGCAAATTGTGGTGAATCAGCCCGTTTCAGTTCAAACTGGAACGGCTCCTCCAGCGGTACCTCACGATGTGACAGTCGGCATAACACGTAAATTATTTGTGCATATTCACGGAACAAATCGAAGGATTTGCAGGTTGTACAGGACGAGGATACCAGAATGGGACACAGAGCATAGCTTGTGTGTATAAGTTCTTTTTGGTAAGTTCTTCTCGGTAATTTAATGAAAATACTGATTGGTATTATGTACATTCTGGGCAATAAGGGTTATTACACCGGACATAATTGGAGTAGGAAGAAATAAAATCGGAGGTTAATTTGCGTCTAAAGGCGGTTCTATTGTTAATATTTCGAACAGTGACGTCTAGAGCATTCCATAATTTCGGGAACGTGTATAATGGAAGTTTATCTAAGGTACGGTTCGTGTTTTTTCTATGTTCAGAAGTCCAGACTGTCTGGTTGTTCTACCTGACGAATTGTCATTTACGTTGAACATATCATTAAAGGAAGAAGGTAAATGGCCTTTATGCCAGTCAAACATGAACAGCAATGCATGTAGTTTAAACAAATCGTCAACTTTGAGGATTTCATCCTTCTTGAACAGAGGGTCAGTATGAGAGTTGTATTTTTTGTTATTGACAATTCGTAATGAACGCTTCTGCATAATAGCTAATTTATTAATTGCTTTCGAATTCCCCCATGTTACGATTCCATATATTAAATGGCTGTGAACCAGGGCGAAATACAATGTCTTCAGGACTCGGTGGGTGGGGGGGGGGGGGGGGGGGGATATTTTTTACTTTGTTGAGACTATAGTTTGCTCGCGCTATTTTCGCGCTTATACAATGTCTTCAGGACTCGGTGGGGGGGGGGGGGATATTTTTTACTTTGTTGAGACTATAGTTTGCTCGCGCTATTTTCGAGCTTATTCGGGATATGTGGGCTTTGTAGGATAAATGTTCATCGAGGCTTATTCCCAAAAAGTTTATGGATTTTTCTGGTTCGTTGTCTCCGACCTTCTTAATAACTTGGTTATTTATTTTTACCTCATGACGGGAATCAGTATTCCTTCCTTTTGTTGGATTAAGTATAATGTATGAGGTTTTTTTAGCATTCAGCATCAGCTCGTTCACAGAGCACCATTCGAATAATTTTTGAAGTTCTTCGTTAAAATAAGGTGTTATTGAACTACTGTTGAGACCAGAGCAGTGTACTGTAGTGTCATCAGCGAACGACAAGAGATTAAGCGAAGTTGAGTTACTTATATCATTTATATACAGAAGAAATAAAACGGGGCCCAAGATCGAGCTCTGTGGGACACCACAGCTTTGCCTGGCAAAGTCAGATTTTTGTTCGTCATATAGAACATATTGGAATCTATCGGACAAGTAGCTTCTAAACCAGTTGTTGGCTAGTCCTCTGATGCCGTAGTATTCGAGTTTGCCCAATAGTATTTCATGGTTTATCGTGTCGAATGCTTTAGACAGGTCCAAGAATAGTGCTAGTGTACTATTCTTTTCCCGTTTATTGTTTTCCATAGCGGTGCTTTTGAGGAGTTGGAGGACTGGGTGAATCGTGCTATGACGTTTTTGAAATCCGTATTGATAAGGATATAAGATATTAAACCTCTCGAGATAAATTCTAAGTCTTTTGTCCATGAGCTTTTCCATTACTTTTGAAAAAGCTGGAAGGATACTAATGGGTCTGTAGTTTGTAAAGCTGTGCTCGTCGCCTGATTTGAAAATGGTTACCACCTTTGCGATTTTCATTCTATCTGGTACTTTGCCCTCGGTAAAGGAATTATTGATTATGTGGGTAATGGGGACCAATATCTCATTTATCGTTTGTTTAAGAAGACTGGTTGTGATACTATCGCAATCTTTCGACGATTTTACTTTCATTCTGTTTACAATTTGACTAACTTCTACAGGATTTGTGGGTTGAAGATAAAAGTTGTTGGAAACACTACCATGCATGTAGTTTAAATACGATTTATCCGGTTTCTGGATCTGGTCGGATATGGTTCTACCAACGTTGACGAAAAAATTATTGAATTCTCTTGCAATGTCCTGGGCTTCGATTATTTCTGTACCCCCCTGGACAAAGAAAGTGGGTAGTCTGCTTTCACGTTTTCCTTTATTGATAACTTCGTTTAAGATCTGCCATGTTCTTCGCATATTGTTCCTATTTTCATTCAAGATATCCCTATAATAAATTGATTTACATTGTTTCTTAACTTTATTAAAAATTTTACAGTAGTTTTTGTAATTTCGTAAATTATGTTCATTAGGGTTTTTAAGTTTTCTTGTATAGAATTTTTCTTTATTAACTGAGGATATGACAAGTCCCTTTGTCATCCAAGGTTGTTTTTTAATAAATTTATTGTTCTGGCGGACACGCTTCAAAGGGAATGCCTTATCGTAAGCTTCCATATAGATGTTTAAAAATGTTTCATATGATTCATTGGGACAGTTTGAAAGCAAGACAGGGTAAAAATTACTTTCTGAGAGTAATTCTTTAAATTCAGACATTTTTTCCGCGTTTATGATTCGTTTTATAGTAAACCGTGGTGTATCATTTGCCTTGGTAGATTCTTCAATGTAAAAAACACCAAAGTGATCTGATACATCTGTTATAATTATACCCGGTATTGTTGTTTGTGAAACATTGTTTGAAAATATGTGGTCTATCAGAGTAGCTGAATGGTTAGTTATTCTCGTTGGTTTGGTTATATGAGGCAAGAATCCTTGGCTAAACATGAGATCCACAAATTCTTCTGTCTTGGAATGTATATTTGCTTTTAAAAGGTCCAGGTTGAGATCCCCCATGATATAAACTTTCTTGTTTTCGGCATTCAGAACATCCATTATTTCACCTAATTTTAATATGAGGAGGTTTATATCGGCTTTCGGTGGAGTGTTTGGTCTATATATGACGCCAATTATTTTAGAGTTGTGTTTATCTTCAACTTCTATGAATAGAGATTCGAAAACGTGGGGGATGAAAATTGTAATATCACTTCGAACTTTATAGGATATCCCCTCTTTTATATATAGCCCAACTCCCCCTCGGCCATCATCATTTTCGGGTCTCATACATTTGATAATTGGCGCATAACCCTCCAGAGTAAATGAGTTTTGTGGGGGAATTTGAAATATTTCTGTGAGTCCAATTATGTCAAAAAAATTATTATTTGTTTGTAAATTATAGAGCAGGTTCTGGAAGGAATCCCAGTGAGCCTTTAAGCTTTGACAGTTAAGATGGAACAAAGAAAATTCTGAGTTTATTTTGCTAGTCATAGGCTGAAAATCTTTAGGTGTAAAGTATTTACACTCATTTGAGTGGAGTTTAAACGGAGATTCGTCATTTTCTGGGGAGGAACATACTTTCTCATTATAGAGCTGTATAAAGTCATACTCTGGTTCCATTTGCACCTCGTCTAGTGCAACATTACCCGCCATAGGTCATTATCGTACCACCCGCTCTTCCACAGGAAAAGTATAATAATATTTCCCCTAAATAATAAGTGGTAAATGAACTGTTCATGAGGGACTATCGATACTTCAGTATCACTTTTAGTCACAGTCTGTTGCAATATGAATCCATGATTTGAGGTCAGATTGGGAACACAATAACTCTGTACATATATCAAAACTGTTAAAAATATACATATACATATACATATACTTATTGAGTGCGACATCACTTTACTTACAGTTGTTGTCACGCGATAATTCGGGTGGGTATATGTTTTAAATTAGGTTGTTCAAAAAACTGCTATGGGATTTGGATTTGGAGGACTTTCACATGGAAGGATATCGCAATAATATTAATTTATTACAACAAATGATGATAATATCCATTCTGAAAACGGAACACTGGACTCAACTTTCAGTATTTTAGATACGATTATCTTATACTGCCTTGTTTGCTGCAAAGTATTGCTGTTGAGTTACACACACTCAAGTAATTTTTTTATAAGCTTTGTTTCCCTGCATTTAGATCTACAATGCAATAAATCACTGGTGAAAATAAAGACTGCATTAAGGCTGGCTGGCCCTTTGGTGTTGCTGAATTATACACGCTAAAGTGATTTATTTACATAATTTAATTCCATGCTGCACAGTATTGTCATGCAAGAAATCACTGGTGATAGATATCAATTTCAGTTACAAAACACTGAACTCAGCTCTCAATATTCCACATATTTTTCATCAACTCCGGCCATGTCTGCCATTAAGCAGCCATGACCCGGTTTGATGAAAATTGGTGAGATACAACGACTTAATCTGTCTTGAAAAAAAAAGAAAAAAAAAAGAAACAAAAAAACCTGGGCCATTTCATCTCTCGCACAGTCCTCCACAGAACGGATGGGGAAATTAGCAATCTTCAATTGTTCGATTGCGACAAACGTGAGTATTTTTCTTCTGTTTAGACGGCAACAGACTTCACCTATTAAGGATACTAAACATCTTAGTTAAAATCAAATACACGAAATTACTGATGAAAATATCAATTCTGGTAGTGGAACACTGGACTCATCTTTCAATATTTCAAATATGTCTATCAAATCTAGCCGTGTCTGCCGCAAAGCAGCCGTGACTGTTTTAAGGAACATGATCTTTTACAAATAGTCAAGTTATGAAAACAATTAGCATTTCATGGACTTATTTTGGGCGTTCGGACACTTTAACACTCGAACAGTCAGTCGCACAATCACTGGTGAAAATATTAATTCAAGTTACAGGACTCAGCTGTCAATATTCCAGATCTTTTTCATCAAATCCGACCATGCCCGCCATTCAGCAGTTGTGATCCGGTTTGATGAAAAAGTGGAGAAAAACAACGACTAAAGTTATCATATGAAAAACTCTGGGTTATTTCAACACTCGTACAGTCCTCCATTCAAGTGATTTATTTACATCCTTTAATTCTATACTATTAAATCCACAATGCGAGAAATCACTGGTGAAAATATTTATTCAAGTTACAGAACTCAGCTGTCGATATTCCATATCTTTTTCATCAAATCCGGCCATGTCTGCCATTCAGCAGCCGTGACCCGGTTTGATGAAAAAGTGATCAAAAACAACGACTGAAGTTATCATATGAAAGACTCTGGGCTATTTCAAAACTCGTACAGTCCTCCATAGGACGGATGGGAAATTTTGTCTGCCATTCAGCAGCCGTGACCCGGTTTGATGAAAAAGTGGACAAAAACAACGACTGAAGTTATCATATGAAAGACTCTGGGCTATTTCAAAACTCGTACAGTCCTCCATAGGACGGATGGGAAATTTTGCAATCTTCAGTTGTTCAATAGCGTGAAAGGTGAATATTTATTTCTGTTTAAAAGGCAACAGTCCTGACCTATTAAGGATATTAAACATCTTAATTAAAATCCAATACACGGATATTAAACATCTTAATTAAAATCCAATACATGATGAAAATATCCATTCTGGTAGTGGAACACTGGACTTACCTTTCAATATTTCCGATATGTTTATCAAATCCAGCCATGCCAGCCGCAAAGCAGCCGTGATTCGATTTGATGAACATGATCAATTACAAATGGCTAAGTTTTGAAAACAATAGCCTTTCATGCACTTATCTTAAGCTTTGGGACATTTTGACACCCGTACAGTCGTTCACAGTATAAATTGGGGAATTAGCAATCTACAATTGCAATAATTATCGGGTCATCAATAGAAACTGCATTAAATCCAGCCATGCCTACCGCAAAGCAGCCGGGACTCGATTTGATGAATATGATCAGTTACAAATAATTAAGTTATGACATTCGTTCAGTCATCCACAGAATACTTTGGGGAAGTAGCAGTCTTCAGTTGCACTAATTAGCAGGTCAGCAATAAAGAACTGCATTGAGGCTGACCTGTTTGTGTTGTTGGGTTACACACTCTCAAGAAAATTGAATGAAATTTCCTGCATTACATTCTACAGTGCAAAAAATCATTGATGAGAATACCAATTCAAGTTACAAAATACTGAACTCAACTCTCAATGTTCCAGATATTCCTCATCAAATCCGGCCATGTCTGCCATTCAGCAGCCACGACCTGCTTTGGTGAAAATAAATGAAAATTGGTAAAGTACTACGACTTTAGTTGTTGTATTTAAAAGAAAACAAAAACCATAAAACATTGGTCCGTTTCAGACAAAAGAATGGATGGGAAAATCAGCAATCTTCAGTTGTTCAATTGCGTCAAAAGTGAATATTTCTTTCTGTTTAACCGGCAACAGACTTGGCCTTTTTGGGGATAATAAATATCTTAATTAAAATCCAATTCTGGTAGTGGAATACTGGACTCGTATTTCAATATTTCAGATACGTTTATCAAATCTGGCCATGCCTGCCACAAAGCAGTCGTGACTGTTTTAATGAACATGATCTTTTACAAATAATTAAGTTATGAAAACATGCAAACAACTAGCCATTCAGGGACTTATTTTAGGCATTCGAACACTTTAACACTCGAATAGTCAGTCGCAGAATACATTGGAGAATCAGCAATCTGCAGTTGCAACAATTATCCGGTCAGCAAGAAAACCTGTATTAAGGCTTATCAAATCCAGCCACGCCTGTCGCAAAGCAGCCGTGACTCGATTTGATGAACATGATCAATCACAATTAGTTAATTTATGAAAACAATTGGACTTTCAGGCACTTATCTTGAGCGTTGGGACATTTTAACACTCATACAGTCATTCACAAGATACATTGGGAAATTAACAATCCTCAGTTGCACTAATTATCACGTCTGCAATGAGAGCTGCATTAAGCCTGACTGACTCTTTGGAGTTGTTGAATTACACACATTCAGGTAATTTATTTACATGATTCGATTCCATGCATTTAAATGCACAGCGCGAGAAATTACTGGTGAAAATATCAATTCAAATTACAGAACACTGAACTCAGCTCTCAATATTTCATATATTTTGCATCAAATCCAGCCATGTTTACCATTAAGCAGCCTTGGCCCGGTTTGATGAAAAATTGTAAGATACAACGACTTAAGTTATCGTATAAAAAGGCTGCTACCAGTTAGCGGTAGATAAGGACAATGAAGTTGAATTTTCCATTTCTGTTCAAGTTTCGGAGAATTTATCAGCTGCAGTCTGATGTTAAGCAACCGTGACTAGATCAGATGAATAATTAATCGGAAATTAGAGCATGAAATAATTGGTAAGAGTATCCACTCATGTTTCAGAACAGTGAACTTTTCTCTCATCTGTCCAACTGAAGTATTTTTTTAACCCCTTATCCAACTAGACGACCAAAACCGCCCGGAAAATTAGTCTATGTAAAGCCTTCACAATAATTATCAGGTCAGCAATAAAAACTGCATTAAGGCTTATCAAATCCAGCCACGCCTGCCGCCAAGCAGCCGTGACTCGATTTGATAAACATGATCAATCTCAAATGGTTAAGTTATGGAACTATTAGACTTTCAGGCAATTATATCTTGAGCGTTGGGACATTTTAACACTCATACAGTCATCCACAGAATACATTGGGAAATTAACAATCCTCAGTTGCACTAATTATCAGGTCAGCAATAAAAACTGCATTAAGGCTGGTTGAACCCATTTGTGTTGTTGAGTTATACACACTCAAGTATCTTTTACAAGATTTGATTCCCGCATTTAAATCTACAATGCAAAAAATCACTGGTGAAAATATCAATTCAAGTTACAGAACACTGAACTCAACTCTGAATATTCCTGATATTCATTATCAAATCTGCCATTCAGCAGCCATGGCCTGGTTTGATGAAAAAAAAAGAAGAAAATTGGTGAAATGCAACGGCTTGAGTGGTCATATAAAAACACTGGGCCATTTCTACACTCGTACAGTCCCTCACAGAACGGGCGAGGAAATTAGCAATCTTCAGTTGTTCACTTGCGTCAAAAGTGAATATTTCTTTCTGTTCAACCGGCAACAGACTTGACCTTTTATGGATAATAAATGTCTTAATTAAAATCTAATACATAAGTTACACGTGAAAATATCCGTTCTGGTAACAGAACGTTGGATTCATCTTTCAATATTTCACACATGTTTATCAAATCCAACCATGCCTGCCGCAAAGCAGCCGTGACTCGATTTGATGAACATAATCAAAATAAATGTCTTAATTAAAATCTAATACATTAAGTTACACGTGAAAATATCCGTTCTGGTAACAGAACGTTGGATTCATCCTTCAATATTTCATACATGTTTATCAAATCTAGCCATGCCTGCCGCAAAACAGCCGTGACTCGATTTGATGAACATAATCAATTACAAATAGTTTTGTTACGGAAAAAGGTATCCTTTCGAGCACTTATCTGATAAGTACGTTGGACGTTGGGACATTTTAACACTCCTACATCCGTCCACAGAATACATTGGAGAATTACCAGTCTTCAGTTGCATCTTGATCCAATTCATTCCACACCCCGGGAAATGCATAGATCTGTAACCTGTCGAGGGCTTTAGTGCGCGTTCTACTGATATATAATAAGTCTGATGGTCTCGTAACTCTTTGTGAAGTATTTTCTATTGGGTTACAAAAGTCATTAAATGGCGACGGGAGTTGTCCCATTTCCAATCAAATATGAAGAGACATGCTTGGAGTCTGAACAAGTCATTAATTTTAAGTATTTTGTCTTTTACAAATAAGGGATCAGTATAGGCGTTATAATTTGAATTATTAATGATACGAAGTGAGCGTTTCTGCATAATAAGAATTTTACTAATTGCCCGAGCATTACGCCATACATGGATGCCATATAACAGGTGGCTATGTATAAGGGCAAAGTATAATGTCATTAAAGCCTTATGTGGCAATATTTTTTGTGAGATATGGGCACTGTATGACAGATTGTCGTCAATGCTGATACCAAGAAATTTTAATGATTTATCTTGTTCGTGGCCTCCTATTCTTTTTATCGTTTGGTTTTGTATTTTGATAGTTAAATTTTCTGGGACCAGTGTGCTACGGGTTGGATTTATAAGGATGTATTTAGTTTTACTTGCATTCAAGACAAGCTGGTTGGCTGAGCACCATTCGTTTAATTTGCTTAATTCATGATTTATATATTCAGCCAATCTACTTGCATTTGGACCTGAAGCATAGGCTGTCGTATCATCCTCGAACGATAGGAGGTTTAGCAAAGTCGAGTGACGAATGTCGTTAATATAAAGCAGAAACAAGACTGGCCCGAGTATGGAACCCTATGGTACTCCGCACGTTATTTGGGCTTCATTCGAATTATTTTCACCACATTTTACATATTGGGTTCTGTTGGATAGATAACTTTCGAACCAGTCAATGCTAATACCCCTGAACCCATATCTGTCTAATTTACTTATCAGAATGCTATGATTAATAGTGTCAAAAGCTTTCGAAAAGTCTATAAATACCGCTAGGGTTAAATCTTTTGTCGGTTTGTTGTGTTCTATAGCAATATGTCTAAGAAGTTGCATCACAGGATGTGTGGTGCTGTGATTTTTTTTAAAACCATATTGATGCTGATAGAGAATATCAAATGTATCCAGATAATTAACCATTCTATTAGCCATTACTTTTTCTAGGATTTTAGAGAATGCTAGAAGAATACTTATAGGTCTATAGTTATTGAATCTATTTTTATCTCCAGATTTATAAATTGGGATGACTTTGGCGATTTTCATTCGGTTTGATACAACACCGGTGATAAAGGACTGGTTGGCGATATGGGCAAACGGGCGGGCTAATATATCTATAGACTTCTTTAGAAGATACGTTGAAGTGCCATCACAATCTTCTGACGGTTTGACTTTCATTTTTTTGGCCACGTCCATCACTTCACCGGGGATAGTGGGTGTTATGTAGAAGGTATATATGGAAGACGGACCCATGAACTTTCCGGAAGGATTTATCTGTTTGCGTCAATTCTGCACTGGCACGTCTTCCCGTGTTTACAAAAAAGTTATTAAATGCACATGCTATTTCGTTTGAATCATTTATTTCGCAATTATTGTCTTTGATAAAAGTAGAAGGCAAGCTAATTGTTCGTTTTGCATTATTAATTGTTTCATTTAATATTTTCCAAGTTTCTTTTAAGTTGTTTTTGCTATCATTTAATATCTTATTATGGTATATTGATTTACTTTGTTTTTTTTATTTTATTAAAGATTTTACAGTAGTTTTTGTAGTTTTGTATGTTTTGTTCTGTTGGGGATTTTATTTTCTTATTATAAAACTTTGTCTTATTAAGAGTTGAAGTCATGAGTCCCTTGGACATCCACGGTTGTTTTCTGACAAACTTAGCTTGTAGTTGCACATTTACTTCAGGAAACGCCCGTTCAAAAGCTGTTGAATGGATATCCATAAATTTATCGTATGCAGCATTAGGACAGCTTGATTCAAAAATTGACGAAAAATCGCTTTGATAGAGAAGTGCCCTAAATATTGCCACGCTGGCTTTAGTAAATTTACGTTTGCGTATAATTTTAGGGCTACCCTTTGCAGTGGTATTATTTTCTATATAATATATGCCGAAGTGATCAGAAACATCTGTAATGATTATTCCAGAGGAACAGGTTGCGGTTATATTATTGGAGAAGAAGTGATCTATTAGCGTTGCTGACTGAGTGGTTATCCGAGTGGGTCGGGTGATACGGGGTAAAAAACCCTGACTGACCATAAGGTCTAGAAAAATTTGGGTTTTAGGATGATGATTTGTTTTCAGTAGGTCGATGTTGAAATCTCCCATAATATATGCCTCCGTGCGTTCATAATTAATTAGGTCAGTTATATCATTTAGTTTTGTGAGAAAGAGATCTATATCTGCTTTTGGTTGTGTATTTGGTCTGTATATGACACCAATTAGTTTTTTAGTATTATTTACCCTGATTTCAACAAACAGGGACTCAATTACAAGGGGGAATAAAGACAGACAAATCATTTCGTATTATTGGCGCCAGACCCTCCTTAACATAAAGACCCACCCCGCCCCTCCCGTCATCCCCCTCAGGTCGTTTTTTATTAATGAGTGGACAATAGCCGTGCAAGTAATACGACGTGTTCGACGGTATTCGAAATATTTCAGTTAATCCTATAGCACGAAAGGCGTTTTTCGAACCATGTAAGTCACTCAGCGGTTCATTCAGGGAGTCCCAGTGTGCATTTAAACTTTGGCAGTTTAAACGAAACATTGAAAATTGATCACTTTGCTTGTCGTTCATTGATTGGAATTCATCAGGTGAATAATAATTACAATCGCTTGTGTTATCTTTAAATAGGGAATCTTCATCATTAGAAAGTTCACATGTTCTGTCATTATAGACCTTAATGAAGTCAAATTCCGGATTCGTTTGTATCTCGTCGAGACTAATGTTACCCGCCATTATTTACAAAGACACTGCCAAGCCGTGCAATTTCGTACCAATTCATAATCACAGCAGCATAATTTAATCGTTGCCTGTTAATATTTTCGGATGATCTAAGAACTCTCACAGCCATATATATACTGTGAGTTTGGTGTGTATTACCTGTACTATTACAATCAGTCGTGTACAATGCAGGAATCTTTGTATGCGCAGTGCACAAAACAAATAATCACAAACATTAGCAAAAATATATATACAAGTTTCATGATTGGAGAAGAAAGGATTTTATGAAGGAATGGTGAAATCGTGTATTATTGATATGGTAGTTGTCCGTGATTCATGCAAGACCTCGGGGAAAAATTCTATAATTTCGCAAGGGTTATTCAAGACCGAGATAGAGTTTGCAAAGGCTGAATTATATTATACCTTAAGAAATTGGTAATTCGTGCCCCGGGAGCATTGCATCCGACACCCCAACAAAAAGGCTAAAAGTGATTGCAACAGAGAAATAAAGTCAAGCTTAGCCAATCGTTTATACCCATGATGCCAACTTGCAGAAGGGCTGCACCCAGCGGTATTGGTCATCAATTCTGACTTCCAAAATTGATCTAGCACTCAACTGGTTAACATGCATCTGTGTAATTGCCGTGCTTTTTATTTATTTATTTACCGGTATTTAACATCAGTTCAGCCTCTTCTTCTTATTTACTGGTGATTAAGGTCATATATTTCTGTATAAAGGCTAAACCATATAATGATCTAAAATGAATCCCGTTTATAGCTTACACATTGAATTTCCTGTACATTTGTCATGAATTGACTAAAGAAGAATTGATCCATTATATATTCATGCATCAGAGTGGCAAGGGTGTGTGTGTGTGTGGGGGGGGGGGGGGGGGGTATGTCAACTTATCTATTATCACATAATAATCCATATTAACTTTAGATTTCCGGAAGTCCCACGGGGGAGGGGGGGGGGGAGAAAGGGGGCATATTAACATTTCTATTACCAGAATCTGATATAATATAACCAGGTATATAATTATGCTTAGTAACTCTGTCAATATGGAATTTCAACAGGACCAGTATGCATGGGTGTACATATCATCATACAATACAAATATTACATTTACTTTCCGGGCATCAACATGCATGGGTATGGGCATGTGTGGGATATATATATGTGGACATACATACATCCACACGCACACATACCCATACATCAGCCTGTACATCAACCAATAAATTGATTAACACTAGCGACTAATTGCCACATAATAATCCAAAATTATCACAGCTTATAGCTTACACATTGAATTTCCTGGTGCATTTGTCATGAATTGACTAAAGAAGGAAGTATTGATCCATTGTATATTCATGCACCAGATTAGCAAGGGGGTGGGGGTATGTCAACATATCTGTTGTCACCTAATAATCCATATTATCTTACATTTTCGGGAATCCCACAGGGGGTAGGGGCATATTCACATTTCCATTACCACAATCTGGTATAATATAACTAGGTATATATTCATTCCTTGCAACTCTGCCAGTATGGAATTTCAGCAAGACCAGTATACATGGGTGTACATATAATCATATATACATATATTACATTTACTTTCCGGGCATAAACATGCATGGGTATGGGCATGTATGAATATATATATGTAGACATACATACATCCACTCACGCGTACATCAGCTGAAACAATTGGACTCTCTGTGTGGCTTTATCTCAATCCATTATAGAGTTCCAAATGGCACTCCCCAAAGATAAATATATGTCTGACATCAACCTCTGAAAACAGTAATTTACTGCTAGCAACTTGAAATTCTTTTACTGTAACCAATTATTTCCCATTTTCAGGAATTTGTTGACTCTCAATGTGACTTTATCTCAATCGATTGTAGAGCCCCCAATAGGCACTCCCCAATAAATTGTGACAGAACAGATCTATATCAACATCTGACATCAGCCTCTGATATCAGTAACTTTCTGCTGGCACCCTAAGAATTAGAGATGGTATGTGAAATTGCTTTGCTTTAACCTATTATTCCCCACTTCCAGGACCTTTTACAAAGATATCAGCTCTATTTAGCTAAAAAAAAAATTGGACTCTCTAAGTGGCTTCATCTCAATCCATTTTGGAGCCCCAATAGGCCCTCTCCAGTAAATTAAAATAAATTGGACTCTCTATAATGGTTCATCTCAGTCCATCGTAGAGCCCCAATAGGCACTCCCCAAATAATTGTGACAAAACAAATCTATCAACATCTGACAACATCTTGTGGTATCAGTAGTTTTATGCTAACAATTTAAGAATTAAGTGATGGGATCTGAAATTGCTTTGCTTTAACCAATTATTTACCACTTTCAGGAATTTTTACATAAGCTGTATTTAGCTGAAATGTTTGGACTCTCTATATCACTTCATCTCAATCCATTTTAGAGCTCCAGTAGGCCCTCTCCAATAAATTGAAATAAATTAGGCTCTCTATATGGGTTCATTTCAATCCATTGTAGAGCACCAATAGGCACTCCCCAATAAATTGTGACAGATCAGATCCATGTCAACATCTGACATCAACTTCAACTGGTGTATTATTGATATGGTAGTTGTCCGTGATTCATACAAGACCTCAGGGAAAAATTCTATAGTTTCGCAATGGTTATTCAAGACCGAGAGAGAGTTTGCAAAGACTGGATTATATAGTACCTTCAGTAATTAGTAATTCGTGCCCTGGGAGGAGAAAGATGCCTGGTGCAATGCCAAAGCATTGCATCCGACACCCCAAAAGTGGTTCTTGAACCACATTTCATGGGATTTTCTAACTGCAGTCAATATTTAGTCATTTGAGTGCAACAAGGCGCCATCTGCAATGGCGCATTGTTGCACTGAAGTGACGGTTTCTAAGTCGAGGTCTGGAAAAGGATGAATTTGTCCATTTGTGCAGGGGACAATGCCAACCTTTCGAGAGCGAAGTCTCTGGGATATTTCGAAGTCTCTGACGTCCCATGACCGAGGTTGAGTCATGATGAAAATATTGTTGTATAAGACGTATGGGAAGAGAAGAGAGAGAGAGAGAGAGAGAGAGAGAGAGAGAGAGAGAGAGAGAGAGAGAGAGAGAGAGAGAGAGAGAGAGAGAGAGAATTTAGAATTTACGCTTCTTGCGTGGACGAGGAGATTCCCATCATATTTGGGGAACATATTCTGGTTGCTACAATGCTTTATAGTTTGTGAGACATTACGACATGTGTCTGACTACGGAATACGAAGACACCATATTCACGTGTTTCGAGTCGGCACTTGACAAGGTCGGTGACAATCAAGTGCAAGCAGGGAGACACTCCGAACCTTCCGTAAGCGAAGTTGCACAAATATTTCGGAGAGCTCTTACCAATCACCAAGGAAGGTTGAGAGTGTATTTTAAGATTATTGATGAATAGAAAAAAGTAACGCATCGATTTTATTATAAAAAACATAACAAAAAATAAAATAGAAACATAAAGTAGATAAAAACCCAGGAAAGAATAAAACTATCATTTTTTAAAAACAGAAATCCCAAGAAGAGAGATGTATTGTTTTGTCAATTACTCGAATCTGAAAGAAACGGTTGAACTAATGAAGTGGTAAGACAATTGCGTGACATTGAAAAGAAGCGCGACATGAGTCAGATACACGAAGCGATGGTCGAAACACAACAGAAAACCAGGAGAGAGATCGTGGAGACCTGAAACCGATCAGAAAAGTTTCTGTATGGAGCACGCCGACTAGTCTACGAGAGGAGAGGAGCACTATGGGCACAGAGCTCCGATGCATAACCGTCGATCGACGAGCGTGCATTTGATTCAACAGCTTCTACGGGGACCATAAACCGGCGTTTTCAGATTACAAATTTCGGAGTTCGCCGGTGTCGATCGCAACAGAGGACGACAGAGACATTCCTCCACCTCTCTGCGATTCTTAGATGAAATCCGAAACGCAACCCGTTGATATTAAAGAGTTAGCCAGAGGACATTTCAAGGTACGTTGCGTACTTGGTCTTTGGGATCAGGAGAAAATGGGATGGAAATCTCTACAAAGGTAACGAGCCGGTGATGATACGCAGTAACGAACCGATCGTCGATCGGCGATCACAAAAGAAAATCGCGAGCTGAGGTGTATCTGGCATCTGACGGTGTCAAAGAGATGAGATCGCTCGAAGATGTTTACACACTGACGATCACCGGGCGCATTCCGACATTCTCGCCAGGACGAGTGCCATGAAGAGGAATAACGATTCAAGCGAGGCGAGACTGGAGAAGAATGAAACTAACGAATGGAAAAAGATTGCGCAGCCGATATGGGGCAACAATAAACCGTCCACGGACAGAGAGTGTCATCGTGACTTGCGATCCCAATGCGTTGCTCGAGAGACTGAAACTCTTGACGGCTTCTTGGGAGGCTGGTAATATGGGAGTGGAAAACGAAAGAGAATAAGCATCTGTAACAAATTGTTGAGGCGAAAACATTCGCTAGATGGATGTATATATAAAAATCTAGCTATATTCCCAACACACTAAAATTTCATCCAAGTCGGACGAACTTCATTTTTCTCTGTGCAGACATCATAATTTCAAAATTTCTTCACTAGGGAATTTTTATCCCGTTGGGTGAAAACTGATTGCATTTTTGGAAATGGTTTTTATGGGGGATTATATTTCCCAAATTTTAGAAGTGAAGACCTTGGATACATATAAGAAAAATAAATTGTTTAAAAATAAAGTTTTTACGTGAAAACTTAAAAATTATAACGTCACTAACAATGAAATTATAACCATTTGCTAGAATGGACAGGTAGCAGTAAGCCTGTTAACTTTCATAGCTGTGTGCCATATCGTGACGGAACAGAGTGTGTTTGAAAACTAGCGTTTTTAAAGAAAAATGTACCTAAAATTTCAGTATTTAAGGCATATCTCCGGTATTTTCAAAATGTCTCCGGCTTTCTGTTCAGAATCATGAGTTCTAAAATATCACATGACCTAAAACACATATTCCCTTAGTTTTCACCTTTATCCAGTGGAATTCAGTTTTTGACGTTTTGCGACTCTAGTCATCTTTTACATAATAGCGTAAAAATACAATGTAAATCGAAATAAAAAGATAATGCGGCCCGCGTTTGTGCATCGATTGAACTGTCTGTGGTATATTGTAGGGGTATTTTGTATTTTTTGATCACAAAATGGGCACTATTTCAAAATTTGAAATGACGTAAAAACGTCGAAAATGGCCGAAATTGAAAAACAAAACCAAATCGTTATCTTCTAATTTTGTGAGCACTGCAACATACTAAAATTTCATCTAAATCGAACAAACTTTATATTTCCTACGTTAATGTGAAAAGTTAAAGACGTATCCACCTGTGAACATTTTTACCGTCCGGTGAACTGATTACATTTCCAGATATGTCTTTTATGGAAAATTACATTTCCAAAATTTCAGAACTGAATGCCGTTTGTGTATTTGTGAAATGGAAATTGTTTATAAATAACGTTTTTACGCCAAAACTGTGACGTCAACAACATCGAAATTATAACCATTTACCTTGAACCATCACCTAAAAATAATGTCTGATGTTTCATAGATTAGCCTAAGTAAGTTATGCATGTCATAAAATGGTCCTTTTTAGATTGAAAAGCACCAAAAAGTGCCGAACAGTCAAGTGACATAAAAACGTCAAAAACAGCGCAAAATAAAAAAAAAAACAAGTATCTCCTAATTTTGCGAGCCCTACAACATCCTAGACAATCATTTTTCCACGGGTGGGCAATATTTTCACGGACGCGATAATATGACACACCAAACACTGACTTTTAGAATAATAATCAAAAATTTAATGAATGAAGCACAGGGTACAACCCGGTGCTTCATTAATTAAAATTTTACTGATAATGATTTTTATTACCTCGAAAACACATGCGCGGACATCACTGCCCACGCGTGGATTACCACCAGTCCTGTATATATCGGCATGCATGCACCAGTGGAAATCGCTATCGCGGATGTCCTTTCTAAAATATTGAACATATTTTGGAGAGAGAAATTCATGAATTTTATAAAGATTATTTAAAATAAATAAAGAGAAAAAATAATAAAAATAACAGAAAAAAACCCCATGGAAATCAAAAAATTTTCTTCGAAGGAAACATCGTCAAGGAGATCAAATCATAAGAGGATTGACTGTGGGAAAATCTAACTGCAGACAAACGAATCTGTTCATGAATCTCCCGTTGACACCCGACTGGTTGGTTTGCGAATGGATGTTCGTCTTGGATGAGAGTATGTTTCAACCCGAATACAAGATTCTTGAGAGAGGTCTGGAGGATAGATTACATTACGGTCGCCGTGGACTGGTCACTTTTCACGAGGGGGCATTATTTTCACGGACGCAATATTAGATTCCAAACACTGATTATAAGAATAATTAGCAAAAATTTAATTAATGAAGCACCGTGTACAACGCGGTGCGCCATTAATTAAAATTTTCTGATGATAATTTTTGTTATCTGGTAAACGCATGCGTGAACATCACTGCCCACGCGTGGATTACGACCAGTCCACGGCGACTGTTCCTTATCCAAGGAAGTGATATTCAATCTATTCCATAATCGAGAGGTTTTGTCTCTCGCTCTCTTGGGAGAGGTATCTAAAGGAATGAATAGATGAAAACCGAACGTGCTTGTAACGTCTACAAAACCTGCCAAGATGTGCCCGACCCGCTAGAGTGATCTCGGAGAATACATATCTCATGATCTTCGATGTTCTGCGATTGGAGAGACAGAATCGATGTGAATCGTATCACTTTTGCGGGCGACACAATAACATGGATTGATTCTATCAGTCATAAAATTATTTGAAACATCCTAGACAAACAATCAGAGAAAATTCGAATTTCCTGTGCCTGTTTCGTCAAGATTTCAAAAATCTCAATCATGAGCAGAGAAGAATTCGGGTTTTTTTTGTAAGTAACATGTGAGATGGAGGACTTCACAATTTCTTGGTTATCGATTTGACGAGAGAGAAGTGCAACGGAAAATTTATGAATGGATTTGAGGAATGTTACATTTGAGAATAATATATGTAGAAAGAGAAATATTTAAAAATAAGTAGAAAATATAGAAAAATTATTAGAAATTGTTGCGAACTCATTGATGAAGAGTACTTTTCAGAACATGGTGAGTGATAGCGGGATCTATTTCATGTATATTCAACACACGACTTGCACTGAAAAGAAAACAGATACCTGACATTGGCGAATCCCGAAACGTACTATTCATTTCCCAACCTCATGGAAGAAAATACGCTGTTCAGATATTCGGTCGAGAAAGGAAAGAATTGGTTCTAAATCCGCATCCCCAAAGGGGGTTACGATATATTCGAACGACATGGTGAAGATCACCGTCAATGCGAATACTCTTGGAACGACAGTGCACATGGAACTTGGTTATTGTGTCGATTCCACACCAGACGACACCTTTATGAAACTATTGGTTTTTGATTGACCCGTATACGAGGGTAATATTACATCCGAAAATATGGTAGTCATTCTCACGACCAACAATATTTTTGTGAACCTGAACGGCATCACTGGAAGTATCATCAATGGTAGCGATCAAAACACATTCTATTGCTTTTTTTCGGACGTGTTTCGGGGTATCCAAATCGCCTTGCAGGCTCGAAATCTCGTGTATTTACCCATAATGTTAGACACCATACATAGTTTCGAAACCATCTTCGTAGATCAAAATGCCCAGCAAATAGATCTTCGAGCAGAAAATAGAAATTTATCATTACAGAAATTTAAAATACATAAACAATGAATAAAAAAATAAAATATACAAATATATATATATAGAAAACAGCTTTTAAGAGAGAGAGAGAGAGAGAGAGAGAGAGAGAGAGAGAGAGAGAGAGAGAGAGAGAGAGAAAACATGACGAGAGATGAAAATTGAAAAGTAAACATATCGGAAGGACCAAGAGAGAAAAATTGCAGAGCATTAGAAAATCGAGGCGAATAGGTGGAATTGAAGTTAGAACAGGAAGTTATCGTAGGTGGAAACATGATCGCTCTGACCAACACTCAAATCAACATAATAGCGAAGGCACATTGAATCGGGAGAGCAATCGCCATACGATTGAGTCCCGCTCAACTTGGATACAATTTGAAGATTAAAGATAGTTTCTTCGGAATGTTGATGGGACTGGTTGCCAGAGCGTTACCAATTCTCACGAAAACCAAACTGCTAGCTCTTGTCATCGATGCGCTTTCGGGTCTAGCTAGTTCGGGTGCGCAGAAAATCACTGGAGATGTCCTGTACTTGAAGAAAAGAGGATGATACGTTTGTCGATTCGAAACGGATAGGAAATGATTGGATTTAGGGTCTGTAAGAGGTACTAAATTTAAAAAGTACGGAGATGGCTTATATCTGAAGAGAGGAGAGAACATTTGTGTTGCTGGTCAAGGTCTTCTTCTTGGTCAGAATTTGTCAATTCTCGACATGTTATTATAGATGCACGTGAAGAAACCACACACACACATTTTTTTGTCATATTAAAACAAAACAGAAATAGAGAAAAATAGAAATAACAAAAAATAATTTATATCCTACATATTGCCATCAGGGTGTGGCATTTGGGGCAGAATTAACCTCATTGCATATTCAATTCATAATGTATTTTGGTAATTATTCCATTTTCACTTCATCAGTTTTGGTAAATTTAAATTTTCTGTAACTGTATTACATTTGGGCCCCCACAGACAATTACGTCCACACGCCTAGTAATGCTATGTTATAATTTATTTACTGGTGCCAAGTATTCCATTTATTCGTTTAGTGACTAAAATTGAGTGATTTGTTCTGCCATTAAACTATTCCCAGTCCTTAGCGTTTCTCTGTTCTGCACTACAGGGGAAAATACACAAGCGTAAACATGGACAACCCTTTGTTATCTACACTAGGTATTACTTAAAAATTTGAGAAAACGTCTTCTTCACATTGAGACCCATCACTGGATCTTCACAAATTATAAATGCGTCAGCCTTGGGAACTGTTATGTCGTTCAAATGCCCATGCTCACGTTTTAATGTAAATTTTTTCACTCAAATTGTTCATATCGAGTTAATGGTAATTCTTCTGGTCTTTTTGTGACCTTGCCGTCGCGTAGTTACGAAAACCTCTCGGAAAATCCTTATATGAAAGGTAACCAGTTTCCTTGAGTTGACCACTTGGAAACGGGTCGATTGCTTCGAGACCAGTACTGATGTATAAAACGCCGTGCCAGAAAGCGACCCGGGTGACCCAACGAGCAGAAGACAAAGAAGCTCGATTTATTTATTTATTGAGATTTAAGGACACTTTCGACAACCAGGGTCACCTCGCGTCGGACGGTTTTACGGGTGGGAAAGCCGGAATACCCGAAGAGAACCACAGAGCAACGGCGAACAACTGTCAGACTCCCCTACGTACTAACTTCGCACAGGCAGGGTTAGCTTTGGTTGAAGACAAGTGTACCATTGACGTGCAATAAGCCTAAGTACACAGAGACACCGTGCTCCCCCCACCTCCCGACAATCGGAATGAAGTGCCTTGCCCAAGGACACAACGCAGTTATCTCTGGCAGGGATCGAACCGTGGACCTTTCGGTTTGAAGTTCAATGCCGTAACTACTGAGCCACCGCGCTCCCAAAGAAGCAAGATAAGTTGAATAACAACAGCATAAATAATATTTCACTGACGATACCTTGACATGTTTAGAACCTGATAAATTCCATAGAGGCCAACCAGTTGAGGGCGTAAAAAACAACTAAAAGGCGATTGTTTATTTATAACCAATGCAGCATGGCTAATCAAATATTTATTGCACGGCTATGCTTTTATTTTCATAAAATACACGCGTTTTCTGCAAAAACCGAAGCGAACAATAATTTGTTTTGTATTGTCCTTGAACAATACGGATCACGTGCACGGACTATTTAACTATATCCTTTTTTACGTTTTGGTTATTTTTGGCAATAATTTGTATTTTTAATATTTTTTAGTAAACTGTAGGCGTGCAATAAATACAGAACAGCATATGCGTTCAAGCTGTCATTTTTTACCGCACGGGATCGATTTCGGTGGAGGGATGATATTCAACAAGAAGCCGAAGGCTTCGACTTCAATATTATCCCTCCGCCAAAATCGATTAATAATTTTTTAGTAAACTGTAGACGTGCAATAAATACAGAACAGCACATACGCGTTCGAACTGTCATTTTTTACCACACTCGATCGATTTTGGCGGAGGGATAATATTGAACTCGAAGCCTTCGGATTCTCGTTCAATATTATACCTCCTCCCAAATCGATCCCGTACGGTAACAAATGACAGTTCGAACGCGAATGACGATCTGTCTATTTTTCGGATTGAAATTTGAAGTGCTCTCAGGCTGTCGACTAGAAAATGCCTTTTTAATTCAGTATACTATTTTACTGGGGGATTGGAAAGACTTTCACATGCATGTTCTCATTCTAATATTTTACCACCCAGCATCAGGTTGTTGTTAAAACCCTCTAATGTAGCAGAACAATTAGCACAGTCTTAACCACAATTGGCACAATCCATATTTCTCCCCCACCTCCTATCCAAGATATGCGGGTCTCATGTGAGAAGGCCATGTGAGATTCATATTTATCTCACATGTCTTACGTGACCGGCTTATTAGCATATTTAATGATCCCACAGACTATTTAACCATCGGACGTTCTTCCGTAAACAAACACCATGGCGTCACGTTTCGGAAATATTAGCAGACGAAAGGTGGTCGAAGAAAATAGAAATAAAAACATAGACCGCAAAACCAAAGGACACTTGACTCCTTAAATGATTTTTTGGGTGAACGCCATTGTTGGCGGAGAGAGTTGCGCGAAATTCCCGTCAAAAAGTTATGCGAATACACTGCTAAATTCATAATAAATGCCATCGGAATGTGTCAATGTTCATTTCGCTACAAATCTCTAATCCCTGTCTTGCCGACGTTGGGATTTAAATTCGTGATATATACCTGCGGTATTTTCTGAACTTTTGTGCGCCCTTTTCGATAAGCAAATCATTTTTTTTTCAGAAATGGACAACAAAATTGTTCGATATAGCTGCACGTGCCCCTGGATTAATTTTGATGACATCAGAGTGTTTTGGTGGGGAAAGAAAATTATCCCTGATGGGGTAAGTGTGGGATGGGGAAATCTCACCCTCGTGACAAGATATTTGGTCCAGACACTCGGCAAGCCTCGTGTCTGGACCAAATATCTTGAGATTTTCCCATCTCACACCCTCACCCACCAGGGATAATAATAATCTTACTGTCTGCCTTTATCACGATCACAGAGTCGGTCTACCATGGTTAAACTGAAATGGTTTAATTGCACTTAGGTTTAGACTAGTTCCAAGCATTATACAGGTCCAGGGGTGTTCATGTATGACTATTATGTGGAGATACAACATATAAATTGAATAAGAAGAACACTTCTCACCTCTTGCAATAAAGGCCTATGCTTGTGAATTTAATCTATTTGTTTCCATTCCTTTACCATGTGTGACCCAGTGTAACCCAGCATGACCCGGTGACCAATTGTGACCCAGTGACGCAGCCATATTTTTTTCCAAAATGGCAACTTTCAGTGATTACAGAATAGGTCCGATGACCGGAACATTAAAACCAAAAGCAGGCGGAACCAATAAGCACAGTAATTGTAATCAAGTTAGACGAGAGAATGACCTCTTCAGTGCCAATTAGACACTAACCAGGCTGAGGTAAACCAGGCAACCAGAGTGGCAAATCCAATCCACTCTACCATTTATAATCGCCCACTTGTGGGTGTGGGGTTGCATCCTATTCCCCTCAGAGAATTTTCAAGCCCCTCTCCAAGAAGACAGAAGACACGAATATCGCAGTAACACTTAACGACCGAAAGAGACAGCCATCTGTCGCCTAATAAGAAATACGTGCGAAATACGGGATTCGTCAGTAGATTGGATTTGACTCTCATGGCCGTATCTATGGCTCTGGGCTGGTCTCTTGTCGACCGTGGCCACCGTTCCAGTCTGGCTGGCGAGAGAAGGCGTGGCTTTAGCACCCAGATTCTTGAGTACTATCGAAGTATCATCGCTTGGACGAGTTGATAAACAATCCGAACATTACTCCTAATATTGCAAGACGATATACCCCCCCCCCCCCCCACGCATCCCCCTCCCGTGCTCAACGTCAGTAAGCACAGCGAGAGACTCGAGAACAACATGTTAGACATACAGATCAAACTCAATTCGATCGGATCGTCCTTAGGAAAACAGAAGCCAGGGGCGTACTGGGCCCAGAAATGTTACCGAGGAATACACCAAGGAGGCCCTAGACCGGGAGAAAATCTTGATGTTTGCGAACTGAACGAACACGGCGACTTCCTTGCATCTGCGCGATCAATGGCAGTCAACACAGAGGACATTTCGATGTCATTTTTATATCCTCTTCATCGGTCATTCGACAAATATGGTTCGACCGGGGGGCGGGGAGGGGGGGGGGGTGGGCATCGAGAAGACCATAGTTCGCCACAATCGGAGAAAATTTTTGAAATTAAAGGAACGCTATTTCCTTTCATCTGAACGATCAATGGCAGACTAGATTGCTGGTATATCGAGATCTTCTCTGTGTGGACTGCTTTGTTTTGTTATCGAATGGATAAAATTATATACATTTCTAATATAACACCCAATTCAAAGCATTCATTCAGCCATTCATTATGTCAAGAATTCATTGACCCATCGTTCGTGTGCTGGAATTCAACTTTCCGTTTTCCATTCCTTAAAATCGTCCTCGTTCACCTCTTTATATTTGTTTTTTATTCTCACTTTCGGAGGACCGTTCCCATAGCTCTCTCAAATCACACTTGATGGCCTTGTGCATCGAAAGTGGAAGATCGAACCACTGTTTTGGTCTGTTCTTATTTTTAATTTGTCCAAAGGTCTTCTCACTCGCTCGATGTTTGGATATTTTCTCATGCAATTCTCATAAGCTTCCCTTGTATTGGTCGCTGGCATCTAATTCCGTTTTGCTACCATCAGCTCCACTTCCTCTCTCTTTTTCGTCGTGTCGTACGTGCTCGTTCCAACGAGGGGTCATAACCTATGTTTTTGAGATAAACAATGAAAAAATAATGAAAATTAATTGGCGATTTTTCAGAATAGCGCTGGCCGGTTTTGGCCGTTACGTTGTGTAAGGGGTTAATACCGCTTATTTGCTTCTTTTTATTTTTCTTGGATAAAAAAAAAAAAATCAGATAAAAACAACAACAACAACAACCACAACAACAACAAAAAACCAAATTCGGCGAGATAAACGTTTTCTTTTTCTCGCAAAAATTGAACTTTCAAAACAAAAACAAAAGTTTCTTTGAGAAACAAATGTTTCATTGAGAAAAAAAAACATTCGTCGAGATACATTTTCAAGCCTGGGTTTGAGGGTGGGGCGGGGTAGTTTCCTCTTAGTAGTTGGATGTTCTACAGCATGGGGGGAGGGGTACAGTGTGAAATTCTGAGTGAGCACACCCTTAACCAAGACCCATTTAGAAATAAGAAAACGGCACTTTCAGTATCTTTGGAGTTCTGTAACACTTTTTCTGTTCATTAAATCAACAGTGTGTGCAACGTGTCATATAATACAGACACCATCCTTTCCATTAATATAATAGTTTAGGAGATAAGATTTGCTTTTTTTTCCTGTGAAGAATAAAAACACATTCGCAAAACAAAGAGCTAAAAATGACAGTTATTTAGCTGCTTCTAATTAGCTTGCCAAAAAGAGCTGTCTAACAATACATGTCAGAAGCCTTTTCTCAACAATTATACTAGCGGAAAAAAGAAACTTTTTCTTTTGTAAATATTTCAAATGTGTTGTGGATGATCATTTCATTGTTTGGATTTTGATGTTATTTCTTTATTACTGATTAACCCTTTACCTAACATGAAAAGCAGACGACACTTGCAAAAACAATTCTTGAATAACTAAATTTTTTCATTTTTTGTCTCAAAAACATAGGTTATGACCCCTCGTTGGAACGAGCTCGACGAGCTCGTTCCAACGAGGGGTCATAACCTATGTTTTTGAGACAAAAAATGAAAATATTTTGAAAATTAATTGGCGATTTTTGAGAATAGCGCTGGCCGGTTTTGGCCGTTACGTTGGGTAAAGGGTTAAACTTTGACGAGTTTTGTTGTCTTAACACAGACGGCGTGTGCATGGATAACGTTCAAACGTGGGTACCCTACGCCAGTTCCTGATCAAAGTCAATAAGCGGGTGTGGTGTATCCACCCGGGCTTCAGTCGCTGCTCTAACTCTCCTTACCATTGCCCCCATCAAGTTGTTTATGGTCATTTGTGGGATGTTATTCAACTCCTGAAGAAGGGTCTGCATGAGCTGAGCGGCGTTGTTTGGGACGTTGACGCGCTTCCTGTCACTCCTGTCCAGCTCGCCCCACAAATGCTCGATCGGGGACAAATCTGGACTGTAGGGTGGTCAATCGAGAACTGGGATATTGTTTTGGTTGAGGAAGTCACGGCAGACCCTAGCAACGTGCGGCCTCGCATTATCCCGCTGCAACGTAAGGTTACGCGCATGGATAATTGGAAGGACGTGAGGCATGAGGACCTGATCCAGATAGCTTATGGCTGGAAGGTTGCCCTGGATGACGACGAGAGGTGTTTCCAAGCCATGAGAAATCCTCCCCCCAAACCATAACACACCCTTCCCCGAATCTGTCATTTCCCTCAACGCACGCGTCATCTCGACGTTGATAGCAACGTTGCCGTCAATCTGACATGTAAAGCGTGAGTCGAGACTCGTCAGTGAATAACACACGTCTCCAGTGTGCCAAGTGGAACCGATTTGGTGCATGTGCCCGCAGCCATTGCAATCGACGTTGACGTCGCCTGGGTGTAAGTTGCGGACCAACCGATTCCTAACGGAGGTGTGAGAGACGTATGCCTCTGTCTTGACGTGGCTACGTAACGCGCGGACTTCCGCTCCTAAGAGGGTGAGCTTATCTGCCTGTGGCTCTGAGACGCCCAACTAAACGTGCTATGGTTTACTTATGGGCCCCAAATTGTTGGGCGACGAGACGTTGCGATTGGCCCTGCATAATTGGAGCAATAGCCCTACCCCTATCAACTTCGGACATTCGCGGCATTTTACTTTTCAATCGAGTTGAAATGAAATGTTGTGCAATCGATGTGTACTGTTCAAAACTTCGATTTGGTATGGTTTACAAGCCCATAGCACGCAGGAATGCCCCGGATGCACCCTTTGTCAAAAAATCTGTAGAAAGCATGCAGCGTCGCACGTGGTCATGGTTGACTGAATTTTAACCAAGACTGTTTAAACAGTTCACTGAGGTAGCTATGTGTCAAATCTTACTACATTTGGTCTAAGGATAAAAAAATTATATTACCAAAATAGAACTTGCGTTTCTTTTTTCCGTCAGTATATATATTTCATAATTGGACCTTCCTTACCAGTTTAATAATTTCCTGGAGATAACTTTATTGAAAGTCGATTTTCATGGCGAGAAAAGTCAGGGATGAGGTGGTGACTTTCCCCTTATCGAATTTACAGAAGGTTATGACTTTTACGTTTATGGAATGGCGGATCCTTGCTAAAAGGTTTAATCGGTCGTATTAACTGATAAAACTATGCATTTCCAATATAGCAACTCAATAGTCCAATAAGTGCTCGGCATACATCAAAGTATGGTATACAATGGGTTGTAGGAGTACTACCTATAGTGCGGTGAAGTGATAGCGGACTAGTGTTGCTACTTGCATGGTGGACCAAATATCCTTGGCATGTCACAACATTCTCTGAAAAAAAACACAAACATTATAACATCCCTTATAGGTTAGAATGTTATATGTATTGCATAAAATAGACGCAATTGTTTTCCTCTTGGACTCCTCCACCCACGCCGTCCTCTGGACCCCCGGAGTGATTATAACTGGCATGCGCACTGGGATGAGATGCGCAAAATTGAAACATTACACGTGTAAATTTTGAACATCTTACTGTATATTTAATGCTTACCATTTGAAGCTAAACACTTTACCGACACATCACACATATATGCATATACATTATTTTTTTGGTTTATTTAGTTTTTAATGACATTTTCCACAGCCCCAGGGTCACGTCGTGTTGGACAGTTTACGGCGAGAGGAAGCCGGAATATCCTGGGCGAACCACCGAGCAGCGGCAATTTAATGTCCAATGCTCTAACCACTGAATCACGAAGGTTCCGCATATATAGAATCGACAGTAAATTTAACTACAAAATAGTCGAAAGATAAAATGTTCAGAACAAACATGTATGATGGGTAGCATGGTTTACAACCACATTGTCATTCTTATGACGAACACAGGAATTGTAAAAGATAAATGACGAAATCCTTTTCGTGACGTAACGGCCAGAACTGACCGTTGATATTCATAAAAATGCCATTCAAATTTTATTATTTTTTCAGTTTTTGACTCAAAAGCATAGCTCGATCCGATGAGGGGTCATAAGCTATGTTCTGAAGCAAATAAATAAATAAATAAAACTAAAAAGTATCGTCATCTATTCCTGTCAGGTTAAGAATTAAACTCCAGAAATACATACCATACAGTACGTACGCCGTGGATTGGTCACTTTCTATAGGTGGACAATATGTCAACGGATGCAATAATATTAGATTAGAAACACAACTTATAGGAATAATCATCAAAAATTTAATTAATGAAGCATCAGGTACAACCCGGTGCTTCATTAGTTTGAATTTTACTGTTGATGATTTGTATTACCTGGTAAACGCATGCGTGGATACGACTGCCCACGCGTGGATTACGAACATTCCGCGGCGACTGTACTGCATTTGCGATGTTCTTATATCAAATTATCTGATAGGAACACGTGATACCTGTCATAGCTTCTGACGTAATATTGCCGTTAAATATACCATATTCTGTACGAGTCAGGTCGAGCTATTGGATACCTGCCAGTATCTGTACACATCAGGTCGAGCTATTGGATACCTGCCAGTATCTCTTTTATAGACACGGTCTGGTCTTGGTTGGGTCTATTTTTTTCTACTTCCAGAAGGTAGTTGAAATAGAAGAAGCAGACCAAACAGGCCGAAGGTGGAATTTGCCGTATGAAATTAACATTGCTTTCATTTGCAGATAATATGTATGCGGTGCCTATGTGTTGACTCTTTTGCAAATTCTCGATTTTTTCAAACTCATTGTGTAAATCTTCTCAATTGAAAAACGTGAAGAGGTGCGTATACCCTGCCCAACCTCTTACACTGCTGCCTCTGTCAAACACTTTGTTAAAGAAAAATACATTTTAAACCCCAAACTCCTGGGTGATAGAGTTATTTAACTAGATTCAATGTGTACAATTACGGAATGTAGTAAATTAAACATGTCAAGGAGGTAATAATTAGAAGTTATTACATGGTTAGTTTCTTATCGGTCGAGATATCAGCCCGAGATAACTTCATATCGGCCTAAGACCAAAGGTCGAAGGCGGATGTGAAGTTACCACTCGAAGGCTGATATCTTGGTCGATATGAAACTAATCAGGTAATAACCCTTATTTATTAACCCAAGAACAAATAATTACAAAATGTTCTCCGATCTGTCACAGTTTTCTGACAGTGTTATTGTTTCTCATATCTTTCACGCCCGAACTTTCCTCTTTTCTTAGTTCAGCTATCTATCCCACGGAGAAGTCGCAACGTTCGGTTAGCTGACCTATCTCTAGTCCCACGTCGATGAATCTCTGCTAACAACTCTGAATCTTAGTTTGCGTTGAATATTCTAAAGAACCCTCTTGTTCCTTCTCTTCATCTATCTAATATTTATTTATTGCCGCCATAAATTCCTTGCCATACCTACCCCCCCCCCGCCCCCCCCCCCCAAAAAAAAACAAACAAACAACAAACAAAAAAAGCAAAACAAAGTCGCCTTCAAACCACCCCATCATCAATTTTCTTGTTTGCGTTCGATGAATAATTGTGCCGATTTCTGTGTGAACAAATTGGTTTCGCCTAGTAAGGGGTCGGGAGAGGTACATCTCTGGCTTGGTTCATATTGGCCGATGTCGCGAGTAGTAAGGGATGACACTTGGGCGAACTGATTTAACACTGAAATTCTCGAAGACATTTGTTCGCCAGAGAAAATCCAAGGTCGTTTGTACTTGCATGAGCAAACTGAATTAACACTGAAAATTCCCATAGACATTTTTTCGCCAGAGTGCCATCGGCCGATGGCACTCTGGCGAAAAAATGTCTATGGGAATTTTCGGTGTTAAATCAGTTCGCCAGAGTATACACGAAAAGACTCGCGCAATATTAGCCGAGTTTGAAGTCATATTTGCCGAGATTGGTAATTGAGCAATTCTGGAAAAAAAATATTTCGAATAGTTACTGTTGGGGAAAGGGTTGCGATGAAAATGGTAAATCACAATTAAAAAGTAAGAGTCTGTCAGTTAATGAAGTATCTGCACATTAACAGACAGGCCTGTAACTATTAGTTTTGCTATCGATGGAAATTTCTATCGAGTCCACGGTAAACAGTCGTAAACGTTTGGTCTGATAATATTGCTCTTTGTGATAGCGTATTACAGGTTGTCCCAACTATAAATATAAGTAAAGAACAGAAGAAACTGATTTTCTTAGCACTGGTGACAAACGGAACTCTTTGTAATATGACAATCGAACGAGCAACCAAACCGGGCTAAGTGAAATGGCCCTCAGCATGCAACCATTTTGCGCTGGTTGTTAGTAGTAAGTGATAAGGAATCCCCCCTCCCCACCCCTGTAAATTACATTCCACTACACTACTGTTTGGGGCCGTTTCGAAAATAACCAGTAATTCGAATTTGAGGTTATCGTTTTTTTCCAGAGCGACATGGCGCTGGTTTTCCCTTTTTCCTTCCAATAATACCGCTGTCTCTTCGTTATGAGTTCTCAGGGGTGGTTGGTACTCTCGAAACAGTCGAAGTTTATCTATCTCGTCAACTATTTATCAAAACTGCCTACAGAAAAGTACTTTTCTAAAACACGGTACACGCGAGCAATGATTTATGAATATTTATTGGTTAGTGAACCGAGGTATACCATTTATTGGTTAGTGAACCGAGGTAACCTACGAATTTTCTGCACCAGTAGGACTAGAAATGGGTTGTTGGATAACCGCATTAGCTTACTTAAACTGCAGCATGTTGTCTTCAACCAACGCTAATACTGCTTGTGCGGAGTTAGTACTTTGAGGAGACTAACAGTTGCTCGGTGGTTTTCCCCTGGTACTCCGGCTTTCTCCACATATAAAACTGCCCAAATACGAGGTGATTATGGCTGTCTAAAGTGTCATTAAACCCCAATAAAAACTGTAGCATGTGAAAACAATTCCTTCAAAACACCACTATTTCATAAAACTTTTTAACAACCATAATTGTCAAATCAAGTCAGTGCGAATCACAAAAATCGCCTCTCATATTTTACTTTTTAAAAAATAATATTTGCCTCCAAAACATAGCTTATGACTCCTCATTATAACGAGCTCGTCGAGCTCGTCCAAATGAGGAGTCTTAAGCTATGCTATGATGGCCAAAATGAAAATTTTTAGTTACTTAAGAAAATCGTTTGGCATATGTCGACTGCCTGTCGTATTTGGTAAACAGATAGAAGCAAAAGAATATTATTGTACCCAAAACGATAGATTATCGAAAAAATTGCGGAAAGATAGAAATTGTATTTCCCATTGTGAAGTATAGAAATGTTCACTTTCACAGTATTAATCAAAATGTCGGTGCTCAAAGCATCACTTCAAGGTGAATACGAGTCAAATAATCACTGGAAATGATCAATGTATATATATAAATATAAAAACGTATAATGAAAAGAAAAGCTAGTGTTTTGAGTTGATACCGATCATTTCCAACAATAATTCAACACGTATTCACCTTAATTGATGCATGAAACCCGCCAACCGAATCAGATCGCAAGATGCTACCTGCTTCGAGTATCGGTCAAACCACTTTCACGTATCAATGCGCATCAGCTGTTCACTTTCATGCATCATCAATTCAAAGTTGAAACGAGTGGAATTATCGATAGGAATGATCAGATTCTTATAAAAAACGTATAATAAAAAGCAATTCTGGTGTTTTTGAGTGGATACCGAAAATTATCTCACTCGTGACCTAGACAAAAGGCTATTTTCACTCGCGCAAGCGCTCGCGAAAAATAAACATTTGTCTCGGTCACTCATGAGATAAAAATGTTGGTATCCACTCAAAAACACTAGATATCCTCTATTTAATTTTATTCGCTGAATGAGTTTGATCGATGAATGGTTTAAAAATCACTTTGAAGGCGTCTGACCTTCTTTCCATATGTTTGAGTGGTCCGACGGTGGGTTGGACGGTGTCTTTTAAACGCCTGTCATCGCGGGTGAGCTGCTTATGGACAGTAACAGATGGTTACGGAGACATCCGTCTTTCTTGACTTTTTCTGTTAAATTCCAAGCCGGATTATGTTACAGGGATCATGCAATTCGTGAATTATTAACTCATTAGTACAGGTTGTCAAGAGGCTTATGATCGAATAACTGGAATATTAAGATTGCTGGAAAGCATATTCAGAGCACGGTTTAGCAGCCATATCTGGGGTCTTCACGCGTCTTCTTTAATTGGATGCAACAATTGTTTCCTCGTAATCATATTCCAAGCAATTATCTCGTCAAGGAAATCTCTCTTCCAAATACTTATTGTTTTAGTGTCAAATCTATTGGAACTTAGGGTATAGAAACCGCTGCTATCTCAAATTGGGTTATAATTGCGCCATCAGAAATCTTTATGAGAATGAGGAGAATGGCAAATAAATTGAAGACCAATCGATATTGAGTTGCAATAAAGTGAGAATGAAATTGAAAAGTCGTTTCGTCGAAACAAAGTTGGACGTAAACTTGAGTCAAATCTAGTTAGAATCAATGAGAAAATATTATAAATTATATTTTGGGTCATATGGTAGTAGAGATAGGGAAGGAATATTTGAAAATCCATTTATACTGTTTGTTTGAGAGTCATAGCTGTGGCGGTTTATATTGATGAGGTTTTTAGATAAGTCAAAATCACGAGTCGTATTATTGACGTTTTTCTCATAAATAACAAAATTATTCCGCCACATTGTCTGAGTATGGAATAGAAAACATTTTCTTATTGACCAGTTTTGACAATTGATAAATATTTTACAAAGACAAACTTCTTTTTACGTTCTTTCCTATTCTTTTTATTAATATGCCTTTTTGTTCGCCTATGTTAAGTTTGATTGGTGACATTGCCAGTGCATTATTCAACAAATTCAATCTGTAAATGTGATCCCGTATCGGATTTAATGTCAATTTTTGATAACGAAGCCCTGAGTTCGATACATTTCTATGTACTTTCAATTTTCTTGTGATAGCCTGCATTTAAGTACCCATATGAATGAATAAATGGAAGCAAAAAACAAGAATGACACACTGCAAATGCTTGATTGTTGTTCACTAGTAAACATTGTTGTTTGCCGAGAATTTAACGCTTGAGTCAAGCAACACTTTGCAAAACGTATTCTCGAAGGTTGGAGGATTTACTATCATCGAGTGATGTGGGGATGAGATAGGGGAAATCTCACCCAAGGAGGAGGTATTTGGTCCAGACACGAGGCTTATCCTAACCATTTAACCCTTTACCTAACATGAAAAGCAGACGACACTTGCCAAAAAAATTCTTGAATAACTAAATTTTTTCATTTTTTGTCTCAAAAACATAGGTTATGACCCCTCGTTGGAACGAGCTCGACGAGCTCGTTCCAACGAGGGGTCATAACCTATGTTTTTGAGACAAAAAATGAAAATATTTTGAAAATTAATTGGCGATTTTTGAGAATAGCGCTGGCCGGTTTTGGCCGTTACGTTGGGTAAAGGGTTAAACCTTTGTGGTATCTTCTAAATCAGTTCGACGGCAGCAATTGGAGTCCACATTCATTATTTGGGGTAGACGAATTAATATTTTCAACGAGCAGCATTAGGGCAGCACGTTGAAAATATTGATTGGTCTACCCCAAGCATTCACTTTGCAGCCATTGTACTTAATGAAACTATGATGTATCATGTTCATTGACCGGAAAAGCGGCCTCTAGCATTCAAAGGGTTAACTCGCAAGTGAGATTTATGCATCTCTTCTCCCACCACTCGAGGATAATATTTCTAGCTATGCCTCACCTAGCAGTCTATCTAGTCCTGTTTACTCCTAGTTATCTCTTGTCCAGACCTTTCTTGACCAATCATATCGTTCCATTTATCAACCATCATCCTACTTATACAAGAGGAACTTCCCAGGCTATCCCTTCGCTGACACACAAACCGGGTGACTTTATTGATTTTTATCTATCTTATTCGTGATTTTTTTTGTAAAGCGCTTAGGGCTTTTATTAGGATAGGCGCTATAAGTGACATATTATTATTATTATTATCCACGATCGCCTCATTGTCTGAAACATGAGCCTGTATGGTTCCTTAGAGTGAGTTCAAGAGTCAGTCAAGCAGGAACCTCATTACGTTATGCTCTGGCAGTTCTTCGACCCACCAGGGTATTATTCCTAGACCGCCCCATTTCCTTCAGAGCTCCAAAGAGTTCAAGATTCAATCGAGCAGTGACTATATGAAGACAATGTTTTGACAGTCGAATCATATCGAGCAAATGGGTTATCGAGCAATCGCGCGAAAGAGTGAATCTTCGTTCGACTCTTGGACTCAACTGTGGTATTTGAGAACTGAAGATTGCGATGGCTTATGGACTGATGTAGACTAGTATGGACTGGCGTGAACTAGTTGCTAGACTCCAGATCATTCCACAAGGCTCCTAGCGAGCCTATGGCTTCCTGACTTCTACACTATTGCCACTGCCATCTATCTCTCTCACTATCTCCCAGCATTACTACTGATGCCTTTTAAAGATGCGACTACTTTCTACCCCTAATACACCATCTCCGATGACTACTACAACTCCTATGGCTATCAAGGTTTCCTGTAATTACTATCAGACCTGGGTTACAATACTGCCCTAGCTTTTATCACTACAGCTGATGGTCCCCCACCTACTGTGTCATGGCGCTTGTCAATTTTTCAGATCATGCATTTTGGACACTCTCCGCCCCTACACTTTTGATGAATAAAAATTATCCATGGAGGTTTTATGATCAACATTCATTTATCATTACTATTTAACCCTTTGCGTAGCACGAATAGCAGACGACACTTGCGACAAAAATTCTGTAATAACTAACTTTGTTTGTCTATTGGCGTTTAAGGACACATTCAACAGCCAGGGTCACATAGTGTCTGACAGTTTTACGGGTAGAGAAAGCCAGAGTACCCCCCCCCCCCCCAATGGGGGGGGGGGGGGGGGCACCGAGCGAGCAGCAGCAAGTCAGCCGCGGTTGGAGGTAGGTGCACCATCGACATGCAGTACGCCTTAGAACACAGCGCCACCGTGCCCCCACTTGGGCAATCGAGATTAAGTGTTGCAAAATATCTCATATTCGTGTTAGGTTAAGCTGGTAATATGCTGTGACGTAATACGCTGTTACGCATGATTCAGAGAGTTTCACATCGTTGCATGTCTTCGAAAGAGTCAAAGAACAAAGTTTCATAATTGTTATAAAGTAGATTATGGTTCTGTACGAGTTTAACCCTTTACCTAACCTGAAAAAGCAGACGACACTTGCAAAAATAATTCTTGAATAACTAATTTTTTTCATTTTTTGTCTCAAAAACATAGGTTATAACCCCTCGTTGGAACGAGCTCGTTGCAACGAAGGGTCATAACCTATGTTTTTGAGACAAAAAATGAAAAAAATAATGAAAATTAATTGGCGATTTTTGAGAATAGCGCTGGCCGGTTTTGGCCGTTACGTTAGGTAAAGGGTTAAGAAATCATTATTTATTAGATATGATTTTATTTCCTAGAATTGCCTGTTATCAAACGCGGAAGATATGGCTTCAAACTCGGCTGATATGACGCCAATCTCAGCCAATATGAACCAAGTAGATCTCTTGAAGCGTTGCAAGGCGCAACCATTTTTTTACATCGAAATCGTTCAAAATTATTCTTCGAAGGCAAGCAACGAAATTAGTGTTACCAGGCCCGATGGAGAGGTTTAACCCTTTACATTGAATCGGCCACATCCGCCCGCGTAATATGCAAATTCTGCATCTGAAAAAACATTATTTTTCAAGAAATTTCAACAAAACCATATCATGTGACCCCTCTTTGGAACGAGCTCGTCCCAATGAGAGGTCACATGATATGGTTTGCTTGGAACTTTTTGAAAAATGATATTTAAAATAATAAATTTTGATATCGTCTGCGCGTAGTAAAGGGTTAAAGCCAAGCTTTTGTATGATGCTGAATTATTGACGGCAATAAGCAATGATTAGGTGGTGGAAGAGTAGAAAGAAGAGTTGTACAGAAATTTCAATGCAAACTAAGATTCTGAGTCATGAGTGGAGATACGTCGAAGTGGGAGATCAGATAGTTCAGCTATCCAAATGTCGCGGCATCCCCAATGGGGATGCCAAGACGTTTGTATAACCGAACTAGGAGAAAAGAAAACCGTGGAATGGATGAGAAACAATAACGCTGCCAGAAAACTGTAACAGATCTGAGAACATTTTGTAATTATTGGTTTGCACATTAAGGTAAACTTTTCTGTTTTGTTCAGGCTGAATTCAAGACCTGTAGAACTAAGATGAAAGATCATCTCAGTAAAGATGAGATAAAGTTGTCACACGCGGACTTCTAGGAATTAATATATATGTACGCCAGATGTTTGTTACGTTTGAGCCTTTAGCAAACGTAACGGCCAAAACTGATATCGTTATTTACAAAAAGTAGCCATTCAAATTTTATTTTTCTCAATGTTTGCCTATAAAACATAATTTATGATACCTCAATGGAACGAGCTCGCCGAAATCGTTCCAATGAGGGGTTCATAAACTATCTCTAAGAGGCAAAAAAAGAAAATAATTACTTTTTTTAGACACCCTTCTATTCGTATGAGGTTAAGGGGTTACACCAGACTTTCAAAACACCCCCTCTCCGAACTTTCAACGTATGCTACATCCATCCTCCACCCATGCATCTCTTACTGAATAAACCTCATCTAGAAAAATTCTGCAGCAAAGAAGACCCCCAAAGAGAAAACACTAGAAGTGCTTATTTCAAAATATGATTTGTGCTTGTTCAGTGATGGTCCAAACACTTATTTGCATCCCGCTTCTGGTTCATTCTCTTCAGTTGATCTTACAATTGCATGTCCTTCAGTCTTCCTTGCTTTTTCTTGGAAGGTTGATGATGACTTGTGCGAGAGTAATCACGTTTTCCAGTTGTATTGGAAAGTGTGGTTCCGGAGGACGATGGGAGGGTGCCCCAGTGGAAGATTAAAAATGCAAACTGGGACACTTTCTCGGCGCTTTGTTCCGATCGGCTCACACAGGAAGCATTCCAAGAAAGCGATGACCAACGAGAACATCTACTGAGGTGTTACCTGGTATTGCACACACAACCATTCCAAAATCCTCGACAAATCCAAAACGTTTCACCAAACCATGGTTTGATGATGATTGCAAACAGACTATAACAAATCGCAAGAAAACTGCAGGGGTTGACAGTGGAACTTATTCTTTTGCATTGCACAGATTTTGATCATGCAGGGGGCGGTATTTCACTGTGGGATCTCCAAGACATCTTTTTTTTATCACACGAGCCCGTACAAGAGTCTCTCATTTCAACGTTTCTAATAAATTTTAAAATTGCTTTTATTCTTTTAAACAAGACTCTTCAAGTTTCAAACTCAAAAGGTTGATTTAACCCTTTACCTAATGAATCGGCCGCATCCGCCGGTGTAATAAACAAATTGAGCAGGTTCGGCCTCGAATAAGCACTTAGCTTACTGCTGAATCCTCTTTTCATGTTGAAGATATTTTTGTTCTCAATGCTAATCAACTATTGTCTGTCTTTTTGGAAATAAAATATTGTTTAAAGTAAATTAAGCAGTTGAAAAAAGTATATTTTTCAAAAAGTTTGAACAAAACCATATCATGTGACCCCTGATTGGAACGAGCTCAGCGAGCTCGTTCCAATGAGGGGTCACATGATATAGTTTTGTTGTAATTTTTTGAAAAATATGAAAAAACAAAAATTAAAATAACAAATTTTGGTATTGTCTGCGTTGGGTAAAGGGTTAAAAGGCACTTATATCATCACTCATTACCGTTTAACCCCCTCCTGTCTTTGACATTTTTATTGTAATTATTTCATATTTTTCTTCAATCTTTTTTACTTCATAATTTACATGTTTACTTTCCACCTTTTTTTCTGGCCACGATATAGCCTTAGCTGTTGATGTGGCGTTAAGCACCAATAGATAAATACATGAATAAATAATCTAGAAAAATTAAAGGGCAGTACCCTTACGGAAGATGATAACAGTCATTTATTGCTGGCTCCTGTTAGGAACTTTTGACACAGTATTCCTCTGGTAGTCACTGAATGCCATTAGGGTTGAGCCACCTATGGAGTGACGCCACACTGAATAGCCTCCTTCGCTTCAATCTGGAAGAACATACTCGTCTCGCAAATGATGGTGGGCTTCCAAAACAGCTGTCGTATATCGAGGACCAATTGAATAGCTTTCTTGATCGCTTCTGGGCAATGAGATCCACGCTCGTCTGTTGATCCCAGTGAATCTTCACTTTTACCAATCAATGTCAAAATGGCTATGAGCTGTCCTCTTTTATACAAGTTTATAAGTGTGACTTCCTCTCTCTCTCTAAAAAGCACGGTTGCTCATTGGTTAGAGCATTGGAAGTTAAACCGAAAGATCGGTGGTTCCATCATGACCCACACCATCTCCGTTGTGTCCATGGGCATGACAGTTAATCCGGATTGCCACGTAGGATCGCGGTGGCGGTGTGTATTAAGGCGTATTACACGTCGATGGTGTGACTGCCTTCATTCACTGCTAAATCTGGCGATGTTACGTAACTTTAGGAGTCTGACATTTGCTCGCCGGCTTCCCCACTCGTAAAACTGCCCGACATGATGTGACCCTGGGTGTTGAAGTGTCATTAAACCCCAATAAACAAAGAAACAAAATAATTCCCCAACGGTTGCATATGCAATAGGGAATATGAGGCTAGGCCTCATTCAATAGACTCTTTGGCCTCATACGGTAACACTTATGGCTGGACTTATTTGGAAAATGTTACTGGTGCTTTAATAGCTAATCTTCACACCATAAATATGTCAGTGTGATCCCCAATAGTTAATGGAGCCATAGAAGCTATATATCGTGAGGTCTCTTGCACAATTTGCTTAGTGTCAGATGCGAAAATGAAGTACCACACCTAAGCTGTGAGTGGACTCTTCTCTGAGTAATGACGACGAACAGTACTACAACGGTCCTGCGATAGAGAGAGAGATAGATAGATAGATAGCTAGATAGATATAGAGGGAGGGAGAGGGTGAGTGAGTGAGTGAGTGAGTGAGTGAGTGAGTGAGTGAGTGAGTGAGTGAGTGAGTGAATATTTTTCACATATGCACACCTTCATATCCTACATGTAGCTCAATAAGCTGGTGTCAGTGAAGGGGACATAAGCTATGTTTTTAGGTAAAAACAATGGAATTGTTTAGGGACCGCTGTGGCTCAATGGTTAGAGCACTGCACTCATTCCAAACCCATAGAGGGAGAGAGAGAGAGAGAGAGAGAGAGAGAGAGAGAGAGAGAGAGAGAGAGAGAGAGAGAGAGATGTCCTTTTAAAAAACAGCCTCAACTACATTAAGTCTAGTTTGACATGTTGATACACTAAATAAAGTATTTTCGTATGGGAAGTAATCCGAGTGATACTCTAACGAAATCGAATCCTCATCTATAAGGACTTGCACATGATTGAAACTCGATCATGATTGAAGAATGGCAAGAATTTGGAAGCGTATTGAAATCGATGGAGATACAATGCCGAGGATCACAGCAAAATATCAGATTGTAGAGTTAATACTTCAAGTATCTAATGATACGTTTTACACCATCATCTAACCTTTCCAGCAGATCAGTGATCAGTGAACCCATGTCTGATAGAATCAGCAGTCTGAAAACAATGACCTAAGTTGTTAGTGATGTAACTTTTGCTATTGGTAGTGTCGTAAACCCACACTCTAAAACCAGTTGGATTAAAAATCACCCCAAATCAACCGAGCTAAGTGAATATGAACCCAATTGGGTTCATATTCACTCAACCCAGTTGTTTTGGGTTGATTTTTAACCCAAATGATTTGAAGGTGCAAGTACTCGTGCAAATATTAATTCTGTTGGACATTTCATCTCTTTTCAACGGGGCATATATAAGAAGAACTGCAGCCTGGTGCAGTTATTTATGTTTTCACTAGTAGTTTTTTTTCTTTTTTAGAAGTTTTCAGAGAAAATATAAGTATGACATAACAACAGTAGATTTAACCAAAAGAAATACTATACAGTAAACAGGTCTCCTCATCAATCGTTCTCCGGTTCTGATTATGCAACAATTAGTTCATTCCGTCACGATAGTATGGCTGTTTTGCGATTTTATATAACAAGAGAATTTGGGGTTATTTTTGCCATTTGGGGGAGATGTGAGTAGAAGGAGGTAGCTATATGAGTAATTATGTTACGTACCAATGGCTTAGGGGGCATATTGAGCGGATCTCTTGAAATATACTCGCCAAAAAAAGAAAGTGTGGATTGCAGAAATTGATCAACCTCTAAACATAATTTCGTACGTGTAAAGAGTGTTAACCTGTTCATGAATAAGTTATATTGAACACAAAAACAGCTTTCCCCCGTTAAAATTGCATTAACGTTAAATGACGTGCTGCACGTTTGTGAAAAGGCATGTTTTGCACGTGGAGAGTCTGAAAATTCATGCAGCAGTGTGAATCCTTGGGTATTTAAACACTAAAGTAAGGCCTTCCTATCGTTCACATTCAAACTTGCGCTGCTGTTAAAACGACTCCACATTAGCATGCCAAGATTGAAAATGAATCAAGGTCTCCTTGCCCTGGGTATGCTTAGAGCTGGCAGAACACACAGAGAGATTGCCCAGCATTTGAACTGCCACCGTAACACTGTAGACAGGGTAGTCCATCGACATGCACAACATGATGACGTTCGAGACCGACCCCGCTCCGGGAAACCCCGAGTTACCACCCCTGCACAAGATCGGTATATCCGTGTCGTCCATCTCCGGAACCGGCAACAAACGGCAACGACGACAGCCAGGAACATCCCTAACCTGCGACGGATACATCCTCAAATAGTAATCAACCGGCTGAGAGAATACGGCTTTCGTCCTCGAAGACCTGCAATTCGTCCGATTTTGACGTTACGCCATCGTCGTGCTCGACTGCAGTGGTGTAGACAACACCCCAGGCATCCCTTACACTGGTGGCGACGTGTTTTATTCACAGATGAATGTCGTTTCCATCTTTCATCATCAGATGGCCGCCAGAGAGTGAACAGACGTCGAAACGAACGCTACGCAGATCCATGTGTCGCGGAGCGAAACCGTTATGGGGGGGGGGGGGGGGGGGTCTCTCATGGTGTGGGGTGGCATCACTGCCCGTAACAGAACTGAGCTGGTCATTATTGATGGCAATCTCAATGCAGCCAGATATCGTGATGAAGTGCTTACACCTGTTGTTGTCCCATTTCTGCAACGTCACGGCCCCGGCGTCATTCTACAGCAGGATAACACCCGACCCCACGCAGCTCGTGTTGTTCAACAGTATCTGCAGCAACAACAAGTGGATGTTCTTCCCTGGCCCGCAAATTCGCCCGATATCTCACCCATTGAGCACGTGTGGGACGAAATGAAACGTCAGCTACGCCGGCTTCCCCATGCACCGTCAACGCTTGTGGAACTCCAAAGACAGCTTTATGGAACAACATCCCACAACACTTCCATGCTAACTTGTTCGCTTCCATGAGGCGTAGATGCACAGCAGTAGTCGATGCAGACGGAGGTCATACCAGATATTGAGTGTGTGACTTTTGTGTTTGACCCTTAGTGTCTTTGACTCTCCATGGCACCAAGAGTTTTCGTCGTAGCGTAATGAAATTTCTCGTGTTGATCACAAATTGATTCATCTGTGATTGAATAAAATTTCCATGAATGAAAATGATATATATCTTTTTTAGCGTTATTTTTTAGCATGCACACTTTCTTTTTTGGGAGAGTATATAAGATAGCAAAACAGGATAAACGTACTTTTTCGTTTTCATTACCAAGTTATCAGAATTCTTCAACTTCTGCTGTAAAACAATATTCACTATTTTTGAGCTTCTCGCGTGAAGGGAACAATAACACATCATTCACTCGCTCTCTCCACTTTTCTTTCATAATTTTGAAAAAATGAGACCTTATCAAATCGCTTTCTAAAAAAAATTGAAAAGAATATGTTGTTATCTGTTATAACTCAAAGTGCACAACAGTGGTGACGGGACTAAAATGAATGTGGGAAGACTAGAAATTATTTAAAAACAGTTTTTTTGCCTTAACCCTTTGAACTCTAGTCGTATCTTCCATGCTAGTTGAATGGCAGCAATTAGAAGAGTCCATATTCATTATTTGGGAAACACCAATCAATATTTTCAACGTGCAGCCTCGGGGCTGCACGTTGAAAATATTGATTGGTCCACCCCATACATTTAATGAAAAGCCATCCTATATAATGACGTTATGACGTATCATGTTCCTGGCTCAATGGTTAGAGCACTGCACTTTAAATCGAAAGGTCGATGGAGTGATCACGCTCATCCAGCTCATACCAAACCCAAAGAGGGAGCGAGAGGGAGGGAGAGAGGGAGAGCGTGTGTGAGCGAGAGTGTGTGTGTGTGTGTGTGTGTGAGAGAGAGAGAGAGAGAGAGAGAGAGAGAGAGAGAGAGAGAGAGAGAGAGAGAGAGAGAGAGAGAGAGAGAGAGAGAGAGAGAATGCTGGGGCTGCAGCACGTTGAAAATATTGATTGGTCCACCCCATACATTTAATAAAAAAGCCATCCTATATAATGACGTTATGACGTATCATGTTCCTGGCCGGAAAAGCTGCCGCTAGGGATCAAAGGGTTAAAACATAACTGATGATCTCTCATTGGAACTAGCTCAATAAACTCGTGTCCAAGGAGGGGTTCATAAGCTATGTTTTTAGGTATAAACAATGGAATTGTTTACGGATCGCTGTGGCTCAATGGTTAGGCATTTCAATCGATAGATCGACGGAGTGATCACTCTCATCCAGCTCATTCCAAACCCTTAGAGAGAGAGAGAGAGAGAGAGAGAGAGAGAGAGAGAGAGAGAGAGAGAGAGAGAGAGAGAGAGAGAGAGAGAGAGAGAGAATGCACCTTTTTAAAAGCAACCGCAATCACATTAAGTATTTTTGACATGTTGATTCACGAACTCAAGAATTTTTCCATGGGGAGTAATCCGGGTGTTACTCTAAACGAAATCGAATCCTCATCTATAGGATATCATTCACTCACTCTATTCGCTTTTCTTTCATAAGTTTTAAAAATGAGATCTTATCATATCGTTTTCTGAAAAATTTTGAAAAGAATATATTGTTATCAGTTATAATTCTGAGTGCACAACAGAGGCGACGAACTAAAATGAAGGTGGAGAGGCTACTAATTGTTTTTTTTAAATTTATGCCTCCAAAACATAACTGGTGATCCTTCGTTGGAGCTAGCTCAATAAGCTCGTGTCAATGAGGGGCGGGGGGGGGGGGGGGGGGGTCATAAACTATGTTTTTAGGCAAATTCGATGGAACTGTTTGGGGAGCCCGGTGGCTCAATGGTTAGAACACTGCACTTTAAATCGAAAGGTCCAGGAAGTGATCCTCATTGGAACACGCTTAACGAGCTCATTCCAATGAGTGATCATAATCTATGTTGTGCAAAAAGTTAGAAACACATTTGAAAGTCGATCTCTGTGAATATCACTGGCCGGCTATGGAAGTAACGCAAGGTAGCGTGTTAATGAAAGAAACTCATGAAATGAACTATAGTATTTTAGGTTTCTCATCTCAATCTTTTCAAAAAACATCGGGAAAATGTTTTACTTTGCCTCGGAGGCGTAGCCAGATATCTATATGAATTTAAAAAATAATAAGCCCCCAACGGACAGTTTGGGGCTCGAAAGAACGTCAGTGTCCTTCATGCGTGCTATGTCATCTAAAATTTCATTGGTTGATGTCCCATGCAGACTGTAGAATTTCGGATTTCTAGGGGACGTGGGGATATGCAGGAGAGCCAAGGGTCCCTTGCTCCCCCAAGCCCCACCTCTCCCCACCGCATGGCAACACTACTGCTTTGCCTTTAATATTCTGTTGCTAAAAATTCAGAAAAGCCGTAGAAAGCGTTTCGAACTTGGGTGGGGCATGGTCATGAAAGGGCACATGCACATACATGCACGGACTGATATGCACGTGGTGGCCCAAGTGTCTTTGTTTCTTAGTAATGAATACATAGACAATGGTTCATTGCTCGGATTCGAGTACGGTTTTTAACCACGTCTGGGGCGCGCGGGGAATTATTTCACTAACTATAAATAAGAAATCCGCGTGGCCCGCGAAATGATATAATCGTACTCGAATCCGAGCAGAGAACTTTTGTATTTATTTTATTTTCTCCTTGTTTGTTCTCCCAAAACAACCCTTTATAATTGATTCAGTGGTTACTTTCAAAACATGACCCCTCCCCCCCCCCCCCCCAAAAAAAAAATTTAGTCCGTCATCGCTGAGAGTGGAATACGATGCTAGGAATGGAATTCCATTTCGGCGATTCTGAGCGGGAATACGGTTTGTTTTGGAAGAAGAAAACGAATGAAAATAAAATAAAATAAAATACATAAAGCTTTGGGACTAACGGACCTCTCCACGTGGGGAAAAAAAATGCACATTTTGACTCCATAACAAATTCTTCTCTCTCTTATTTCTTTCAACTTTTTCTGCAACACAACGAGCCTGTGTCTGCAGCTACTAAGTCCACATCACTGAGAGAATGATGACCTGAAAAAATGGAAGTGTACATTTTCAGGTCGCTTTCATTTCTAATTTGTTATAGTCTAGAGACGAATGGTAAATGAGATGGAGTGGGGGAGGAGGGGGTTAAGATCATAGTAATGCTGCAAAAGGGATGTTCAAACTGCGGAAGCTAATAAAGGTATGCGCTTTCATCTCACCATTCAGATGCAAAAATATTTGGGATGGTATCGGTTAAAATCTTTTTTGAAAAAAAACACTATGTTCAACTTCTTGACAGGAGTATGACAATTAAAACTGTTGTAACAACGCCTGCATGTCATTCGCACTCCATTTCGACTTTACGCAATACCTTTATCTTTCTGCTTGCCCCAAAAACTTCGCAGGCAGCGACGCTTTTCACGCGCCTTTCATAACCAAACCCATAGCATCTTGCAGCAACAGAAAGCACCACAGTTGCTATGGTTAAATGTAAACCAGACATTCTTAATTATCCGTTACGAAGGCAATATTGGTTTCTAGAAGAAAGTGGAAATATCACTGAAATGAGTTTATTTCGATCAAACTGTGCGATAAGCATGTAGCCCTGATCGACTGAAGTAAATTGTCTGGCCCCGATATTACTCTCAGCTAAAAAACGTATTTTCATTTCACCCCAATAAACAATCAATTGTTCAAAACGCAGAACAAAATACGTTATGAACGCCAATTAACTCATATTACTCGGAAGGTAGGCTTTCACCTTACTATGAACCCTTAAAACCGTCACTAGTTGGAAAAGCTCCGAATATGTTTGAGAAAATTTCAAAACTTGTTCGTGGCTCGGTTGAAACCTTCCGTGTGACCATTTCTTGAGCGGAGAAATGCAAATGTTTTTTTTTCGGCGAGATACATGGGACAACTTAACCCTTTGAACACTAGTGGTATCTTCCATGTCAGTTCATATGCTGCAATTAGAAGAGTCCATATTCATTATTTGGGGGTAGACCAATCAATATTTTCAACGTACAGCCTTAGGGCTGCACGTTGAAAATATTGATTGGTCTACCCCACCCTTAACTTAGCAGGCATCCTACGTAATGAAAGTATGACGTACTACGTCCCTGGGCCGGTAAAAGGGCCTCGGGTGTTCAAAGGGTTAAGGCACCCGGTTGTATCTCCGAAGACATTATTCAACATATTTCCAACTGTCGGATCATTTCAAATGTTTGTGTTTTTAACTCCTGATTGTGCCAATGCACCAGGTTGAGGGCATGGAGTCCATAAGGGAATTGGACTGGGACTAAAATATCCTTTCGATTGTTTTAGGTGAACAGTTCAGGGTGGATGAGTGTATGTATGGGGGAGGGGGGGATGGGGTGGAGGGTTATGCAAAGCTGTTCAAACATTCACCTTTTGATTGTTTTTTGAGACCCCGTTCAAAGAAATATGCAACTAAATAGCTGACCCAATCATAATTATAGTCTGTATCCCTTACTGGTAGGTAAAATGTCATGCAAACGACAGAGATTGGTTGGAGATCTACCAGCGACGCATGCCAAGTTCATCTTCCAAAATGCCCTGTCATATAAAAGCCCCTGCCCGGACCTGTCGCTTTGTGCTGACAGGGTCGCTATTTTTGGTGTTGATATATTGAACGGTGTGACACACAGTAATACTTGCCATCGCTTGTCCCGGTGGAAAACGTTATGATGTTGATTCTCCATGTTAACCTTTTCAAAACAATATAAATGATTTTTTTGTGGAGAAAACGTTGGCCTTCGATGAGTAAATACTACACTGGGAAGGAGTATCAGTAATAGATCGATCCTGCAGCCCCAGAGGGCTGTAGAGTGAATTATTACTGAACCTCCATACAAATAGAAAAATGAACTCGCCCATTTTTCTGTCGACAGTACTGCTTAGGACGATACCATTCAGTTCGCCATGGTTAAAGGGTTAAAAGGTGGTGCCCCCCTGTTAACTTGAAGCCATTTGTGAACAATCCTTTCCCAAAGCCGTCGTCTCTTTGACTCTAATCGAAAAACTCCTTGGCTGAAAAGGGAGCCCTTCTGGCCCCACGTATTAAGCTCTCTTGCATCTCGTGGTAAAATCCGACACGAGGCGACTCGGGCTATCTAAGCTGTCGTTAAACCCCAATAAAAATCTCCCATTAAATAGTTTTCTGAGCCAAGAATCGATGTGACATTCACTTTATTATGTACATCTGGAAGAAACTAAACAAACCCCTCTCCCGAGAAAAGTAAGCACGTTTGCTGTTCACTTTTAAAAGAAACTGCGATTAGTATTCGAGTAATCTCCACTTACAGGATGTTGACAGGGCCACCGAAATGAGCCCGACATATGCACGTGAAACTTGACACCTTTGATTTTATTTAAAAATACAGTTTTATTCCGAGAATCAACTTTATCGTGGTGTATATAGTGCATCAGGATATGGCAATGATTTTCAAAGAGATGGGAAACAGGGAAGCACATTTTAGGTTAATGGTAAAACGTAGGAGGCCGAAACTTTGGCCAAACCGTGTCAGTTGGGGAATAATCTCTCAGGCTACCAGTCTAATTCTACAAGACATTCGACGCTGCTATAGCTTGGAGCCAATCTGACCCTCAAATTCGTCATCGCCTTTGTTTAGATTCACTCGTCTGGAATATTTCGTAGGACAGGAAAATCGATCGGACCAACTGAGAAATTCCGGACGATTGAATCTAACAATTTTCGTAAGATTCATTTTCTGTGAATCAAAGCTAGAATTGTTGATCAACCGAGACTTGATTTGACCAACATTTTGATGATAATACAATTAAGAATTGAATGCAATTTTTATAATCTTTATTGGAGTATGAACGTGTGGGAATGGGTATAAATTATGTATGAAGACCGAAGGGATTCATACATAATTTGTACCCATTCCAACACGTTCATACTCCAATAAAGATTATAAAAATTGCATTCAATTCTTATAATTACATTCCGTAACTGTTTAAACTACATTTTACCAAACAACAAAGCAGAAAGACGAAATAAAACATATACGAACGAACGAGGCGAAAAACCACCCTCACACAAAATACAAAACGCACAACTCTGATTTTTAAATGGAAACAAGTATTTTAGTAACGGGCTTTATGCCACAGTTGGGAAATGTCACCAAAGAAACAGCAGCGGAGTTGATCACTGCGAGAGGCGCTAAAAGTTAAAAACCCGCCCAAACACCACCCGAATTACATTCTGTCAACTGCGCTCTACCGTAAATGCGGGTCAAAGTTCGACCAAATGTATTCATTGGGAAATGAATTACATTTGGTCATGAAGTTTTCATCCAGCTGACCAATGGGAATTGAGTATTTCGACCCAAAACGTATAACTACATAAACAATGTAATTATTCAGAAATGAAAACTCGCAACACCCGTTGTTTTGTGATTACGACGCCATAAATTATTGTTGGACCCGGTGCTTCATTAATTGAATTTTTCATGATTATTCCTATAATTAGTGTTTGGAATCTAATATCATTGCGTCCGTTAAAATACTGCCCGCCCGTGGAAAGTGACCAACCAGTCCATGGCGGCCGTACTGTATGTTAGAAAACTAAGTATAATTATTTATTAGCTACTCATCATTACCCTTAATATACAGCACGAATAGGAGACGACACCCACAAGAACAATTATCGTGCAACCAAAATGTTTCATTTTTTTCGAAAAAATATAACTTATGACACCATCCTGGAACGAGCTCCATGAGATTTTATTATATTTTCAATTTCCCCCAAAGAAACTTAGCTTATGATCTCTCACTGTAGAACGATTCCCGCGAGCTCGTTACAATGAGGAGCCAAACGCCGTAATTTGAGGGAAAAAATTAAATTTGAATGTCCATATTTACGAATAGCGCGGATCGAAAGTAGTTTGTTATGTTTCCGACGGTGCTGTTCTGGTTGATCTCATGGATGCTCTGATGCGACGTCATCGGACACGTGATCCCAGTGCCGTAATGTTGGTTATCATTGTAGCCCGTGTGAGGGGCTATGATGTGATGTATTATGGAAATATGTGGGTTAGTGCGCAGTCACTGCGCGTGTTGTTAGAATGACACGTGTCTTCGTCGTCCACTTTGTTTACTGGAGGCCGCCATCTTCGTTTCTGTGGTAGCTGATGGCTACTATGAGGGCCTAAGACCGACAACAGAATGAGAGTGTGTTCTGAGGTTATTTTCTTTTGTACAGAAGTATAGTGAATGACCGAAACTATCCGACAGCTATCAAAAATCGCCCAAATGCATCCCATAACCTCCTAGATCCCCTCTGTCAATCTGACAAGCACGGATATAGGATCTAGAGGCCTTCGACAGAGCAGAGAGTAGTTAAGTGGTATGGAAGTGTGTTCCATTGTATCAGAATATGAAGAATTTTCTGAAAAGACCAACCCGACAACTGCCTTGAATTACCCGATTGGGACCCCCCCCCCCCCCCCCCAATAGCCTTCTGTTTATCTAGCTGGGATTCTCCAAGAATCCTCGGTTTCTGCTTATGATGGGGTATATTCTGGCTACTTTCATCCAAACGTTTGAGCTAGTCCTAGCTACTCCTTGCTATGGATGACCCTGTTCCGGTCTCTTCCCGCAACAAAGTTTTAGAAGTTCCAATCAAATAACTATATTTTTCTAAGTACCGCCCACTATCTCCTAGACCGAGTACTACTACTAACTCTACAACTATTTTGTACCACACCAGTAATTATCGGGGGTGCCCCCACTTCAAAAAAGTGAAAACCAACATGGAGTTGAAAAACCTAAACTTAAAAAAAACCCGACAACGCTTCCTCACCCCACACAATATGCTCCCTTGTCGTGGGAGCGCTCTACTCTGTTCTAAACAAACATGTCAGCACAAGTCTGTCTGATATCTGTCACGATGTTAGCCGGTCAGCATCCCGGCTATTCAAAACCCTAAAATCCGAATCCTTAATCAAATCCGCAATCAACACCCAATAAAGCCACTAATCTCCTCTAACCAAACACCGCGACTAAACTGCAACCTCGATCACGAATAAGCTACAAATAGCCACGTGGAACGCTAGAAGCGTTAATAAAACTTCAGATGAGCCGATATTTCGAAGGCACAGACATTGTCTGTATCTGTGAAAGTTGGCTACATCCCACCAAAACCTTTTCAATAAGTGGGTTCAGCACTATTAGAAGAGACCGACAAATCACCAAAGGATGCGGCGTTGCTCTTCTAATAAAGCAGAACATCGAAACTAAAACCATAAAAACTACTGATCACCTCGATGCGGAGGTGATTGCAACTGAAATCACAGTCGACAATAAAAACATCGCGATTGTTTGTTATTATAACGACCCAAGCAAAACTGTTTCTGACACCGTCTTTGAATTCTTTACGAGGAAATACAAATATTGTATCTTCCTCGGCGACTTCAATGCCAAACGCCTGTACTTTGGCTGCAACAAAACCAGCCCCAACGGTGAAGCCCTTCTCGAAATCACAAAAAACATAACCTACAGGTGGTTATGAACAATAATTCAGTAACCTACATCAGTAGCAACCCACTACACCCATCTGAAATCCTCAATCTAATTATCGCCAGCGACTCCCTGATAAATCACACCGATGACCACTGGGTCGGCGATGATGACTTAGGCAGCGACCACCTCCCGGTCCATGCCTCGCTCCAACTAGGCAATGGCCCACTCAGGTACCCACCCACTCTCCGCAGGAATTTTAGAAAAATGAATTGGAACCTCTACCGTGACATCATCGATGTCAAACTCACAAAAACACCCCCATCCAATGCAACTGAACTCGAAACCCAATGCGAGGGCATAGAGAAAATCATTAACTCAACCCTAAACGAAATATGCCCAAAAGAAGAAATGCGCCCCTGGAGAAATACTATCTCGGGCGACACACTCTCACTTATCAAAACCAAACGGAAAGCTCTTCGCGCTCTTAAAACCGAAACTGACCCCAGTAAGAAAGCTGACCTCAAAAAAACATACAACCGCCTTCATGGCGAGGTTAAGAAAGCCCCCCAAGCTGAAAAACAAGCCAACTGGGAAAAGGCAACAGCCAACCTAAACGGGGTCCAGGATGCTACAAAATTCAGGGACTCTTTCAAAACCCTAACTGGGCAAAAAAAAACAAAAAAAACAAAGGCCGCAAGGCCGCCGCCAAACCTCTTAAAGGGAAGACGGTTCCTTCACGCGCACCGACAAAGACAAGGCCGACACCTTTGCCGACCTCCTAAGAAAAACGCATCGCCCATGTCACGATCCGGGCAACGATGACACCACCATAAAAGCCATTGATGACTTCATCAATGAACACCCGGATATCTACCGTGACCCCAAATTCGATAACGAGCCGGAAGACGGGGATGACGAGGACCTTGTCACCCCATCACTAATGACGAAATCATCAACGTCATAAAAAAGTGCCGAAATTCCTCCTCACCCGGCGAGGACGAAGTGAGTTACAAAATTCTTAAACAAAGCCCAAATTCCATGAAAAAAAACTGAACAAACTGTACAACGCATGCCTCACCCATGGCTACTTTCCTAAATGTTGGAAAACAGCCATCGGTGTCATGATACCAAAACCTGATAAGGATCATTCCGATCCAGCCAGCTACCACCCAATCAGCCTCCTCAGCTGCATTGGCAAGATATTCGAACGAATCCTTGCCAATCGACCCAGGGGGCACCTTGAAGATAACGATTTCTTTAATAAGTGGCAAAGAGCATATAGAAACCGTAAAGAAGGCATCGAGCATGTCTATCGCCTAGTCACCCAAATGAAAACCGCGATTAACAATCAGGAAATAGGCGCGGCAGTCCCTCTAGACGTCGAAAAAGCATTTGACTCTGTTTGGCACAATGGAATGCGCTATAAATTATCCAAAATAAAACTTCCCATGCAAATGCTAAGACTACTGTCCTCCTTCCTAAATTATAGCGAAATTAAAGTCAGAGTAAACAATGAAATATCCGACAGTGTCCCCCTAGAAGCAGGTACCCCCAAGGGTCCGTCCTCAGTCCCTCCTTTACATCTTCAATGTAAACGATCTTAAATTCTCCGAGGATCGTGTTCAAGTCTCCCAATTCGCGGACGATAAGGGCCTCTGGGACTCTAATAATACTGCCAGTCTACTCCAAAAACCTCTGCAACGCGCTCTCGAAGACCTAGAACAATGGTGTGCCAAATGGAGAATAAAACTGAACGCCAATAAAACCCAACGAATCACATTCACTCGCAAGACAGGCAAACGCGACTTTAACCTGAAACTATTGGATAAAGTCCTCCCAGAATGCAAAGAGGCGAAATTCCTCGGTATCACCATTGATCAAAACCTGTCCTTTAATAAACCAACGATATGGCCAGTAAAGCAACCAAACGCATTAACTTATTGAAAATGTTAAAGGGAACTTCCTGGGGGAGCCAACCAGTCTACCCTACTTGAACTATAAAAACCTTTGTGCGCCAAGTACTCGAATATGGGGCAATCATCCTAACTGCGCTCAATCAAACTAATATGGGAAAGCTTCAGAAGGTCCAAAATTACGCGCTTAGGGTCGTCCTCCGTGCCCCATGGGATACACCTATCAAAACACTCCACGACAGAGCCGATATCCCCACCATAAAAGACCACCTTGCCTCTCTAGCCGCGAAAAACCATGACCGGCTAGCCGATAGCCAACTAATATCCGAACTACAGGTAATTTGTGAAAGCAGACAAAAACCCCATAACGCCAAAACTTAGGAAATACTACTTTTTAACGAGGAAAAGACAGGAAAGTAACACCCCCGGGTGTGGCTCTGTGTGTAAGCCTGTTCTTCGACTCAATACAAAATAGGGAACGAGAAGGTGAACTAACAGGCAGATTAGCAGCTCAGCTGTGGCCTTCTACTAGAAAGGGCTGCCTTCACCAACTCAACTAAAGTAACTAAAAATCGGAAGCCTCGAGAAAAAATAGGGAACGAGAAGTTGAGCTAACAGGCAGATTAACAGCTTAGCTGTGGCCTTCTACCAGAAAGGGCTGCCTTCACCGACTCAACTAAAATTACATCACGTTTAAAGACTGTATAAAACTAAACATGCTCGAGAAAAAATAGGGAACGAGACGGTGAGCTAACAGGCAGATTAACAGCTCAGCTGTGGCCTTCTACCAGAAAGGGCTGCCTTCATCGACTCAGCTAAAATCACATCATATTTAAAGACTGCATAAAACTAAATATGCTATATTTATTTTTTTATATTTTACATATTCTAATGATAACTAATTCTGCCTTCTTTTAGCAGGTACACAGAAGATGCTTTTTGACCAACACCCCAATAACCGCTAAGGAAACTATAACCGTTATGGAAACTGTAATCCCCATGGTTCCTGAACATCCTCCACTCCATCCCCAGAAGTGGTCGACCACTTCAAGGGAGGCAAGCGTTGGTCCTGCATCCCACCTCTGCCCCTTTTTGTAAGCGTCTATTTTGACCCACCCAAATAGGATCATAATGCAGGCCTGTCCCCGAACCAGGGAAGTTCGGGTCTTCTTTATGGTGGTCCCCGAAAGGGGTCGTTGTTGTTATCTCTCCAAAGATGTCCTTCCACGAACATAAACTCCGACTAAGACAGCCTGAGGCAGACTATACTTGCCAATGATGGCCCACCATCGAAAACATCTCCGAAGTGGCAGACTTTACTTGCCCGAAAATAAAACACCACAGCACCCTCGGGGAGAGGTAGCACCTTTGTGAGAGGACCCAACCTCCCACACCGGTCCTCACCTGAGGGTTCAATCAACATCAATCAACGCAGCCAACCTTCCACCCGTAACACCTTAGCCAGAAAATTCTGCCGAGCACCTGCAACTTTTCCTCTTTCAACACGCCTTGACATAAATCCAAAAGATCTCAAACAGCCAATGAAGGTCGAAAGGGGCTTGCCCCAAACCGTCCCTGCGCGCCTTCGGCGCGCGAAACCATTCTGTCCGCAGTTTTGTACCCTTACTATATTATCTCTGATTTTACTACAGCTCCTATGACTGTCATTGTCTTCTGTCACTACTATCAGGTTCAGCTTCCACAGTCTTCATCCTGTACAATAGTCTTCTACTATCACTGCTAAATACCAAAGTGGGGCCATTAGTACTACTACTGGCTTGTACCTTAGCTACGCTCTCTTTCCGATGAACAGTTTCCACTGGACGGGTGTTTGTCGAGTACAACAGTTCCTTATAGTTCTGGCTCCTGCCAATAATGTTCCTACCACTACTCATTGCTCCTTCAAATACTATTCCATCCAGCTTTATCATTGGCTTCTAATGCCTATGTCTCCCGTCTGTTCATTAAGTATGAGGTCCTATTGCCAAACTTGACATCCCCGTCTATAATATAATATAATATAATATAATATAATATAATATAATATAATATAATATAATATAATATAATATAATATAATATAATATAATATAATTTTATATAATATTATATTATATTATATAATCTAATATACAATTATGGACTTCTGTGGTGGTGAATATGAAGTGATATAAACCTAAAAAACTTATATTGACCTCGGTTAAGACCTCGGTCAATATAAGTTTTTCAGGTTCATATCACATTATATTTACCACCACAAAAGTCCATAACTGTTTTATTGTATACACAGTCGATAATATCGTAGGATTCTCATGACTGAATGCGCGTATGTATATTTGTATAATCACTATTCACTATTCTTTTTTATATATTATATACAGTACAGCCGCCGTGGACTGGTCGTAATCCACATCGTTGGCAGTGCTATCCACGCATGCGTTTACCAGGCAATACAAAATTATCAGCAGCAAAATTTTAATCAATGAAGCACCGAGTTGTTCCCTGTGCGTCATTAATTTTGATGATTATTCCTATAATTAGTGTTTGGAATCCAATATAATTGCGTCCGTGGAAATATTACCCACCCGTGGAAAGTGACCAGTCCACGGCGGCCATACTGTGCATGAACTCCTATGACTCTTGTATTTTTGCAATCTGCCATGCTTTGGTGTATTTGCTAAATAAATAATCTAAAAAATCAAATCTATAGAATTGTGTTTTCGCGCGAGTCGCACGAAGACGAATTATAGTAACCAATGATTTTCGGATATTGCAGACGTATCAAATAGCAGATTAGCCCGAAATCTGACTCGTCCATTTATATAAATGAGAGAAATTTAATACTCACGAATTCATTTCAATCACTGGATTCAAATATGTTAGGATGAAGTTGAACTGGTGTCACCGCACTGAAGAGGCACGTAGAAAATAAGCTGACAATGAAAGAAATGAGTCACTGTGGAATCATTTTATCAGTTTAACATTTCGTATTCACTAAATTAGTGATTAATTTCCAATGGTTAGTCGAATAGGCGAGCTAATGTTGGTCATCGTGAAGTATCAAGTGTCAAATGAGTGTTACAGATGAGGATCAATCGCATCACCAATTCTATATAACACCCATGTGGGTGCGTTTATTTGAATATTTCATGACTTTATTTCTGCATTTAGCATCTCCACTACCAGAACCCCAAATGAGAATTGTCATGTGATTTACAGTTTAGAGGTCTCAATATCACAAGTTACCATTCGCAATGACAGCTTAACCAACTCATTTAACCCTTTACCTAACGTAACGGCCAAAATCGGCCAGCGCTATTCTCAAAAATCGCCAATTAATTTTCACTATTTTTTTCATTTTTTGTCTCAAAAACATAGGTTATGACCCCTCGTTGGAACGAGCTCGTCGAGCTCGTTCCAACGAGGGGTCATAACCTATGTTTTTGAGACAAAAAATGAAAAAAATTAGTTATTCAAGAATTATTTTTGCAAGTGTCGTCTGCTTTTCAGGTTAGGTAAAGGGTTAAAATATTGACACGAAAGCACCACACCCAACAACTTTCAAACTTTAACACTTTACCAAACGTAACCACCATGTTTGTCCAGCACAATTCACAAACAACGCCACAGTGACGTAGCCAGGGGGAGGGACTGGGGGTGGGGGATGCCACTCTCTAAAAATTACAATGGCCTCCCTCAAAATAGGAAAATTAATGCACCAAAGGGTCCCAGATTTTAATTTTCAAAATTTTCTCTGGGGAGCCCTCGAACCCACACCAACGGGAATGGGTTACCGTAGGCCTGAGGGGGTGTGGGTGGGTATGGCTCTCCCGTTGGTGGGGATTCGGGGGAACCACCAATGGGAGGGCCATACGTTTCCATACCTCAGGCCTACGGCCTTTGGATATGCTTGTGACATATATCAACCTGGCACCCCTAAATAAATTACCCTCTCCCCCAATAAGAAATTCTAGCTACGTCCCTGCACCGTCCTTCATGTTTCATTATTGTTTCATTTCTTTCCTCCGCAACATAGATTCAATAATGTGCCCAGGGTCGTGGCGAAGATGACCTTTTTTAAAGGGTGTATACGTGATTTGTCCCAACTGTGGTGGCCCAAGTCCCGGCCGACTTATATTACAACTACATCACCAAGGTATACCTTCGCCAAAGGCATGCCTTGAAGATGTAGTTTGAATATCAGTCAGTCAGGTTCCGGTCTACAGTTTCGCACTATTGCACACTACTGCGCAGGGGTGAAATTCTAAACATAGGGTATATGTTGAAACTAAGGCCATGTAAAATCGAGATATATTTTTAGTATCAGATATATGATTACATTAGGCTTTTTGTTGGACAAGAGAATTTGAAGTTTTGGTCACAAAGTTGGAGTCTGATACATAGGGGTAAATTATCAGATGAATTATGGGAAACAGTGGCTTCGAAAAATTGGCTATTTTTTAAAATGTAATTTTTACACGGGTTTGTTACTAGACATGTAACTAAAAAATGAAATGGAAACATGTAAATGTTTTTTTGCATTTTAGAAATAGGGGATGCTATACTCCAGGGATAGGTAGGTTGGGGTGGTGAAAAAATTCTGCTTTTGAGGCTGGTGGGTGGCTGAAAATGACTGGCTTCGGCATTTTTTCATGTAATTTTGCAGGTTGAAGTCTTGCCTTTGACAATAAATTATTCCACCCACATTCAGATTGTTTATTTCTACTTTTGTCAGATAGTGTTATATGTTTTTTTGTGGATTTTGGGAAATGTAATACATGTTATGGGTTAGATAACTAAGTTACAGAATATTTGCATTTGAAGAGAGTGTATGGCAAGTCATTTTTGGAAATGCCCGGAAAATTGTGGAGCGGAACCTCAGGGTTATTGTTAAAAATGTCAAGACTTCTTAGAAATTTATTAGTGAATAAATAAAATATTTAAATATACTATTTAGTAGTCGTGACACAACTTGTGATTCAGTTAGTCACGTGGCATACCGGTACACCAAATTGGTTCTGTTGGACCACAATAGCCCGAATCGAGTACTGCATTCTCCATTTGTAAGACTGACGTGTGTGTGACGCAAGTCCAAGTATCAAATCTATTTTTAAAAGAAAATACTTGATTACTAACAAGATAAAATTGTTATCTTACACTTATAATTATTGGGTGGGTGGGTGATGGGTCAGACATTGCCCCCCCCCCCCCCGTTAGCGTCGCCCCTGAATGGGCTCAGCAACAAATGAAAACGCGTGTCGCCTGGTAATCTGTTGAAGTATCGTTCTGACAGTTTCTAACGATTGTTGACGTCCAAATCAGCCGCAGACAGGTTTTTGTGCATGCTCAAAACCCGGCCACAACTAAAATCACTCGGACGACTGCCATACAAATGGAGTTATACAGTAACCCGGTTCGAGATGTTGGAGGTCCAGCGTGATCAATTTGGGGGTGTCGGTATTGTACATGTTAATTAAATAACAAGTTGCATCACAACTACATAAATATTTTATTTATTCACTAACTTTGGAGGTTTTTAACTATAATCCCGACTGACTAATATTCCAACTACATCACCAAGGCATGACTTCACCGAAGTCATGCCTTGGTGATGTATAGTTGGAATATTAGTCAGCGGGGACTTGATCCATCGCAGTCGGGACAAATCAGGTTTCCACGCCCAATCGATCATCACATCGCCCATGCCAACGTTTAGATAACACATGGCTTCGTCAGAGAATCGTCCAATGATATTATTCCACCTGTAATCATTGTTCAGACGTCAAGAGAGCTTCCGATGATGTTAACGTCGCACTTCAATTCATGGTGCCTTGCAACCGATTCTCCAAGACTCCCAGAGATTATCCATGACTTGTCGCGCGACTTATTAAAGAGTGCTCACGTCTTTGTGGGCGGAGATAATCTTATCCTGTCTTATCCTACTGTAGGCCCTAGTGTGACTGGGGCTTAAATGAACTGCGTCCGACCATTGCCCATTGCCATCGCATGGTTAATTGGGCGATGGGGTGTGGGTGGGGGAGGGTAACACAATAATTTTACCAGTCGAGACATTTTCGCCAGCATTCGAGTCTAAGATATCAAGTCTCTTGATTTTAATTATGTACTTACTAAAAAAAAATCATATCTTATGCTTGAACTTGTGTCACCCAAAGAGACAGCCATACAAATGGAGAGATGCAGTAACCCGGTTCGATATTTTGGAGGCCCAGCGTGATCAATTTGGAGTGTCGGTACTGTAGGTGTTAATTAAATAAGTTGCATCACAACTACTACATAAATATTTTATTTATTCACTAACTTTGGAGGTTTTTTACTATAATTCGACTGACTAATATTCCAACTACATCACCAAGGCATGAATTCATCGAAGTCACAATCGCCCAGGCCAACGCTTAAAAACCACATGGCTTCGTCAGAGAAACGTCCAATGACATTATTCCACCTGTAATCATTGTTCAGACGTAAAGAGAGCTTCCGGTGATGTTAACATCGCACTTCAATACACAATGCTTTGAACTTGTGAACTTTTTCTGTTAACCTATTTATTAATGAGTGACACACACCACATTTCTGTGTGATGGTAGATTTGGTTGATCCAGCATGTTTATGTTTTGGTGTTTATAGTCACTTTCAGCATCGTTTATGCCCACGCTGACCACTTTAGCGGATTTCCACCCTGGCTGTTGATTCCGAGTTCTATTTTACCAGTAAGAACTTGTTTACTGCAGTAAGAAAGCACCCCTCAACCACCTGGATGCCCACGGGTAAATCCAACTTTTCATGTTTGGAAATCTTACATGTGGCATCAATTGTGGACACGACTGTCTCCTACGAAATTGACCAGGTTTAACCCTTTACCCAACGTAACGGCCAAAACCGGCCAGCGCTATTCTCAAAAATCGCCAATTAATTTTCAAAATATTTTCATTTTTTGTCTCAAAAACTTAGGTTATGACCCCTCGTTGGAACGAGCTCGTCGAGCTCGTTCCAACGAGGGGTCATAACCTATGTTTTTGAGACAAAAAATGAAAAAAATTAGTTATTCAAGAATTTTTTTTGCAAGTGTCGTCTGCTTTTCATGTTAGGTAAAGGGTTAAAGGTTTTTGTATCAGTTTTTGGTAATACGGTGTTTGACGCGATGTATCGTCTTAATAGAAACATCGTGTCCAGCGCGTATCACACCTATTCATATTGCGATCGCCTAAATTATGACATATATCTGTAGTTTTGCCGTACATGCACCTACGAACAGGCACGTAACCAGAGTCTGTCTTTTTGTTGGGGGGGGGGGGGGGGGGGGGGGCACCAAAAACATAAATAATTCTTCACACTTTACAACATTCATAACTTTACGACACTTGCAAACAAAATTCTTGAATATATATTTTTTTTCATTTTTTGTCTCTAAAACATAGGTTATGACCCTCTCATTAGAATGAGCTCGTTCTAAAGAGGGGTCTTAACCTATGTTTTTGAGACAAAAAATGGAAAAAATTAATTAGTAATGTTTTTGAGACAAAAAAATGAAAAAATAATAAAAATTGGCGATTTTTGTATATATCGCTGGTCGGTTTTGGTCGTTCCGTTGGGTAAAGGGTTAAAGTCAGTATAAATTTTGTGTATGGGAAGATTGATTGCTATAGCTAACTCTGCTTTCAGCAGAACAGTGTCAATGTCCATACTATCCGAATACATTTCAACAAATGATGCTATCGTCGCTTCATAGTCTAAAAAGGCACCTGATGAAAACCCTAGAAGTAAATCGACATCTTTCATTTCAGTCAAACTGCTGGGCAAAAATCGCCGTTCAAGTTCTACTTTGAATTTGTCTAATAACTGAATAAACGTGTCAGTTCGTGGATGTTCTGAAACCTTTTCTAGAAATCAGATGGTTTTAGCGCGCCGAAAGCGCACAGAGACGGTGTGGGGCAAGCCCCTTTCGACCCTCTTTAGCTGAGTGGTAAAGTCATGTCTGGCAGTCGTAAAGGAGGAGGAGTTGTGGTTTTTAGCGTCGCTTGTGCTTCTTCTTATGCTTTTTTGTGGGAGGAGGCTGAGGTGAGTTGGCTGCTGTTTCCTTCTCAACCTTTCCTCTTTACCATTTGTGAAAGAGAGGGTGGCGGATCTTGAATGCCTCTAGTCTGTTGCAATTCATTGCTCTGAAGTGGTGTTTGGTTTCTTCATCGTATCCTTTTTCTCTGGTTTTGTTAAATTCTAAGAAGTTATCGACTGTACCCTCAAAGTTTAGTTTCAGTTCTCCGAATTTTTTTATGACCATCCTATCTATCCGGTCGATAAAGTCCCCAAGTGTTTCTAACCTTGGTTGTGGTGATTTGGTTGCTGCTTCTTCCTGTGCCCGACTTCCGGGTATCGAAAGACCAATTAATATTAATTAGTCTACACTCAAATAATTACAATGGATCCTTCCAGCTGGTGCCTTTGATCTGATATGGAAGATACCGTCAGAGTTCAAATGGTTAAATAGGAAAGGGTGAGTGTACAACCTCTGGTTTTATCCGTTCGTATCGACTTCTAGTGAACAAAATTCCCGAAGCAGTTAGTTTGTCTGTAATCACTATTCACCACACGCCATTAAACTGTATGTCTACAAAGGGCAACATTTCTCAACGACTGACAGACTATAATTGGGCTATTTTTTGCGGGGCGTGTTTAACTAAGTGTAAAAATCGTATTTACTCAGACGACAGAAAACTCTCTTTAAATTTGCCTATGAAAACCTCTTCACGGATGAATTATTCTTTCAAGAGTCAGCGAAGAAGTCAGAAGAATTTTATTGCACCGAAAAACAAATTAAGGAGGCATTGATTTTTCAATTATCAAAACAAGATCTGCATTGAGAAATAATTCTTTATTAACTCATCTTCTCTTTTATTGGAAAAGATGTCAATAGCTGTTCTACAGCTCTAACGAACTAAGGCTGGGGTCGTGGCATCCATCTTTTATAACGGCAATATTCATAATCTAAATTAACGGACGAGCTGAGACAAGGCTTTGGAAGAGCAATATATATCATTCCACACTCTCACTACAAAGGAAATGCTGCTTGCGCGATAGCTAGACCAATGGTGTAGCTAGTCCCATTTATGCCGTCTTAATTGTTTGTCGAGTTCTGATTGGTGGGATCTAATGCACTCAGATCATCATTAATTGTTACAAGTTCTTGTGTTTGCTGACAGTCCTCACCCTGACATAATTATCTTTATGTGATATTTAATAAAAGGGTGGTATTCCGCTATATCACACGATCTCGTCTGTAAATCTCGTACAACAAAAAGAGGGCATCTCGCGTTTTTGCGTGAATACCAGCATTATCTTATGGGCATCCTTGACTTATCTTGTCGGGGGCGCGGTGGCTAAGTTGGTAGAGGTGCAGGCTGCAAGCCGAGAGGTCCTCGATTCGAATCCCACCTGCGGCAACCGCGTTGTGTCCTCGGGCAAGATACTTCACCCCCATTGCCCACGTGGGGGCACGGTGACGCTGTGTACTAGGCGTATTGCACGTCGATGGTGCACCTGTCTTCAACCAATGCTAATCCTGCTTGTGTGGAGTTAGTATGTTGGGGAGCTGACAGTTGCTCGCCGTTGCTCGGTGGTTCTCTCCGGGTACTCCGGCTTCCTCCACCCATAAAACTATCGTGGTCATGAATAGCCATTGTGCAGAAATAAGTGACCTTAAACACCAATAAATAAATAAATAAATAAATACTTGTCTTGTCATGAAAATTGACTTCCGATAAAGTTATCTCCCCTGAAAATATTGGAAGGACGAAGAAGATCCAATTAAGAAGCATGTAATGGTTGAGAAAACACATATGACATCAGTAGATAATAAAGCTAAGTTTTCTTTGTAACTTTTTATAAACGAAAACAACAGGCAGCTCTCGGAGCTATCTGTTGTTTTCGTTTATTGAACGTTACAAAAGGAAATATGGCTTGTTATCGCAACCTTATGAAAGGCGATTAAGAATATCCACTTTGGCTCCTTGGTTTGCGAATGTGTTTTTACAGTAATTTGCATGTTTTTATTCTTCAAAGGAAACATATTAGCAAATCATACCTCTTAGACGTTTATGTTAATGGAAACGATGGTGCCTGTATAATATGTCACGATGCGCACACTGTTGACATATAGAACCGCAAAAAGTTACAGAACATCAAAAGATGGAGAAAGCGCCGTTTTCGTATATTTAAATGGGTTAACCCTTTACCCAACGTAACGGCCAAAACCGGCCAGCGCTATTCTCAAAAATCTCCAATTAATTTTCATTATTTTTTTCATTTTTTGTCTCAAAAACATAGGTTATGACCCCTCGTTGGAACGAGCTCGTTGAGCTCGTTCCAACGAGGGGTCATAACCTATGTTTTTGAGACAAAAAATGAAAAAAATTAGTTATTCAAGAATTTTTTTGGCATGGGTCGTCTGCTTTTCATGTTAGGTAAAGGGTTGAGCTCGTTCCAACGAGGGGTCATAACCTATGTTTTTGAGACAAAAAATGAAAAAAATTAGTTATTCAAGAATTTTTTTGGCATGGGTCGTCTGCTTTTCATGTTAGGTAAAGGGTTAAACAGAGAATAATAGTCAAACGTTTAAACTGATTGTGGAAAAGATTGTAAAAAGTCAATTTATGTATTTTGTACTACACTACAGGAAAATGAACGTGAAATGAAGCGCGCATCGATGATACAACTTCACTAACATTTCAAAATTTAAATTTTCATATGAAATTCTCATACTCTTAGTGTTAAATTTACTAACAACATCAGAAAATTAAGGGAAGCTAACTTTCCTGTAAATCTCTTCCAATGACGAAAATTGTCAGCCATGAAGAGGCGCGGAATCGGGGGTGGGGGAGAAGGGACTGGTAGCGCACTTTCCAGAACTGCCTTCAGTATTTCAGCCTGTTTCTAATCCTTCAGATATATTTCAGCCCGAGGGGAAGCGTTCGGACCGAAGGAAGGCTGAAGTAGGAGAAAGAGGGCAAACCACCAGCAGACCATAGCGTACATACTAAAGCAAGTCGCTAGCAAGAATTTGAACATTTGTTTCATGATTAGAATCCGGGCTGAAGGATGTTTAAAGTAGAAGAAATAGAACAACTTCCTTTTACAGAATCATCTAGTTGGTCACCTCCACAGAGTGAAGTAGATTCCGATATTACGGAGGCTAACAATCGAATCCTCCAAAACGTATTCAACATGAACATACTATCCGCTGAAAACAACAGCCTCTGAACGTGGAGATCTCTCGAAACATCGAAAAACATAAGTAATTACTTATCAAACCAACAGAAAAAGGCGGATCAGTTGTCGGTCTATCTCGAGATAATTATATAAAAGAGGCAATGAGATAACTAAGTAACACTAAACATTATAAGATTCGAATTTGCCCTCGACGAAGGTCAAATAAACAACCAAAAAAAACCCAATTGAGAATTTAACATCTAAGCTCAGAGTAAAAGCAAGATAATTTTACATCCTACCAAGCGTCTGCAAAAACCGTTCTCCATTGACGAATGACTTAACTCCAACCGGGAGGCCAATTGTCTGGGATTGTAAGTCGGAATCCTATGCTATCACGGAGCTCGTTGATTATCATCTGAAACATATAGCTACAGTTAAAACTAGAAGTCCTGCCACGAATATTTTCTGTCCATTTTTAAAATATTTATTGTTTTAAATCAATAAATACGGTACCTTGAAAATATTTTTGGTACTTAAATTCTCTTATTTTGTTTTGATTCAAATTTTGAAATTCGAAGCAAATGGAACTGAAACAAAATAGTAATGGCGGCTACTCACCCGAGATCAAATAACATCAGCTGAGTTACCTGATAAGGCAAAACCTTCAGATGATATTCCATATTCCAGCGTTACACCAGTGGCATTTAAAAAAACCCCATAATTCTCTGTAATTGAGAGAAAACTAGGCACCCAATGAGAATAGGTGAATTCAACATTATTTCTTGGTTGGAATGTTGCAATTATTCCTTTTTGCGTCTTTTCTGTTGTTTTGTTGAAAGTTATGATGCAAACCCTTAGCGATTTCTCTCCCTGAACTCGGCGTTACACCAGTGACATAAAATTTTGGAACATTACTCAAGGAAAATATACGGAAATACTTTCACCGCTGAGATTGGATCAGAAGCGAGCAAAAGAATGACATTTATCTACATATGGTTTAAATATTTGGAACAAATGGTGTATCCTGACTAAATTATGAAATACAAAGACGGCTTTGTTATGTAGTATGTCTTCAGACACGTTACACCAGTGACATTTTGGTTCGAAGGAGCTCAAATTTGAAAAACGGAGCAAAATACAAGGAAGGTAAAACATATTCCGATAATCGCTCCTCTTAGTATCTCCAAAATGAGAACCTAAACTTCATTGATAAATGTTTATTGAATGAGTTATTTGCCATGGACACAAAGTTTCCCTTTTCTGTAGAATGACCCAACAGTCGGCTGCAAAATTTACCATAGGACTGCCCATAGGACTGTCCCTAGCTCACTAAGTTACTCAAGATTGACACAAGAGACTAAAGTTTTCTACGGGAATTCCGATAGTAAATTTTCTTCCATAGTGTCAGTCAGTCAGTCCCACGTGGAGGTACGGTGGCGCTGTGTACGTAGGCGTACTACTCGTCGACGGCGCACCTATCTTTAACCAATGTTAACCCTGATTGTGTGGAGTTAGTACGTTGGGGAGTCTGACAGTTGCTCCGTGGTTCTCTCCGGATACTCCAGCTTCCTCCACCCGTAAAACTGCCCAACACGGAGTGACTCTGGCTGTCGAAAGTGTCGTTAAACTCCAATAAATAAATAAATAATAAATAATTAAATAAATAAATAAATAAAGTGTCAGTCCTGGAGTATGGAGAATCATGTGTGAAATGCATTGGCCTATAGTATCAACGTCCACTATTTCTTTCGAAAGTATCCTTAAATCCTAATAATAACAAAAAAATTCGAATGCGTGCTGCTCGACAGAATCAGGATATAAAATATAATGCTGACGCCCAGTAGCACAACATTCAGCCTTCCTGACTATTTTTTGGGCAGTTTTGAAATCCAATAAATTGAACAACCACCGATTGAAGATACCCGCAGTCTAAAATCAGTTGGGTTAACCCTTTACCTAACATGAAAAGCAGACGACACTTGCAAAAAAAATTCTTGAATAACTAATTTTTTTCATTTTTTGTCTCAAAAACATAGGTTATGACCCCTCGTAAAATAATGAAAATTAATTGGCGATTTTTGAGAATAGCGATGGCCGGTTTTGGCCGTTACGTTAGGTAAAGGGTTAAAATCAACCCAAATCAAATGGGTGAGAGTTGAATTGTGTTGATTTGTAATCAAACAGATTTTAGAGTGTAAGGTAAAACCGATGAATTTAGAAAAAAGAGAAGCTTTTACACTAATACACTTCAAACACTCTCGCCATTTTTGTTTGAACATATCAGACAGAGATGGTGAATAATGAGACTTTTATGAAAATAGATTTATTTTTTTATAACTTATATTCGAGTTTACTCTTTACAAATTTAATGTTTGCCCGACTTAACTTAAGATTCAGAAGTGCGGTCGCGCATTGGCTTACATGTTAGACTAGCCATCTGGAAATTATTGGCTTGATTCCAGCTACACACGCATCTGCATTGGGTTTTAGAGTGGGAACATTCATCCACTTGTTCGGAGTGAATGTGGCTCCGGTTGCCTTCGAAGTTCACATCTAATGTTTAGGAAAGCACATGAATATTTATTTCAGACGAGGTGAATGCGCCAGATTCTCCAGCTGCCCGGGTCCAATACTATATAATTTTTACAATTGTATTTTCTAGAATTGTATTTTCTTGTTATGACTTTAAATGGGTTGCACCGAACCATTAGCATTTTCAAAGATCTGGCAGTTTGCCAGAACTGGCAAATTGCCATATCATTTAAAAAGCTAATGATTTATTTTAGTCAGTTATATTAATAGGTAGAAAATACAATTCAAGAAAATACAATTGTAAACGTTTTATAGTATTGGCTATAGATATTGATCACAAATATAGATTCCCGCGACCAAATACAACACTTATAGCTTAACAGCTGGAGATTCGACGATATGTTTGGATCAACCAAGTCACCCAAAAGGCTTCGGATTTGAAAGTCGGACGGAATGGTTTCGCGCGCCGAAGGCGCGCAGGGACGGTTTTGGGGAACAAACCCCTTTCGACCCTCAGTGACTGTATATGGGTAGTTTTCACATGTCTAGGCGTGTTGAAGGGGGAAAAGGTTCAGGTACTTGGCAGGTGTCTCCGGTTGCGGCGTGATGGCTTCGTTGACATATCTCGGTTGAACTTTCGGGTGAGGACCGGTGTGGGAGGTTGGGTCCTCTCACAAAGGTACTACCTCTTCCCGAGGATGCAGTGGTTCTAGGTTTTCAGGCAAGTAAATAGGTTTTCAGGCAAGTAAAGTCTGCCACTTCGGGGATGATTTTGAGTGATGGCCATCACTGGCAAGTATAATCTGCCTCAGGCTGTCTCTGTTTGGTTGGACTCTTTGAAAGAAAACAACAGCGACCCCTTTCGGGGACCACCAGAAAGAAGACCCGAACTTCCCTGGTTCGGGGGCAGGCCTGCATTGTAATCCTATTGGGTTGGGACAAAAGATGCGTAATGCGCTTACAAAAAGGGGCAGAGGCGGGACGCAGGACGAACGCTCGCCTCCCTTAAAGTGGTCGACCACTTTTAGGGATGGAGTGGAGGATGTTCAGGAACCATGGGGGTTATTGTTTCCATAACGGTTATAGTGTCCATAGCGGTTATTGGGATGCTGGTCAAAAAGTATCTTCTGTTCTGTGTACCTGCTTAAAAAAAGAAGGCAGAATTAGTTTTCATTAGAATATGTAAAATATAAAAAGATAAAAATAGCACATTTTGTTTAATTTATGATCTGATCTTTATCTGAGTCGGTGAAGGCAGCTCTTTCTGGTAGAAGGCCACAGTTAAGCTGTTAATCTGCCTGTTAGCTCACCTTCTGAGGCTGAGAGTGAGTTTACAGCGGGAGGGTAACAGGTTTAACACACTAAACCTCACCCGAGGGTGTTTCTTTCCTGTTGTACCCTTCGCTGGTTGCGACCTTATTTTGGTTAGTTTGAGTTTATTTGGAGGTGCCGGGGATCGCGAGCGTCTTATGTGGGCTGAGCTTCCGCGGCTGGGAATGAGATTGCAGCGGGAGGGTAACAGGTTTAGCACACTAAACCACACCCGAGTGTGTTTCTTTCCTGTTGTACAAAGTGAAAGTACAATAGATCTTTCCATTTTATATATGGATTCTCCCTGACCATGTCAATCAACAAAATCACTATTAATTCTGCAAGAGGTGTGTTACAACCAGTAGTGTATAAATTTACCAGTAATGTCGAAATCGACCAGTAATATCGAAAAAATTAACCAGTAATGTCGAAATCAACCAGTAATGTCGAAAAAATCGACCAGTAATGTAAAAATCCGTAATGTCGAAAAATTAACCAGTAGTGTCAAAAAGTGACGACCAAAATGACGATTTTTTGCAAAAATTTCAATATTTTTTCGGGTTGCTCTAATTGTACTTTTGCCTATATTTATCGACTTTTAACCATTTTCGCGCAAGTTTAAACACATTTACCCCAGTAAATATGGAATTTTATGTTTAACAATTATTTCCCTCTTTCATATGCACAACATATCCCATCCTATTTGCTCTCTCTCTCTCTCTCTCTCTCTCTCTCTCTCTCTCTCCCCTCTCTTTCTATCCCATGTCCCTCTGTCTTTGCCCCCTCTCTCCCTCTCTCTCTCTCCATCATTCTCTCTCTCTATCCCCCTCTCCGCCTGTCTTTGCCCAGCTCTCTTTCCCCATTCCCCCCTCTCCCTCTCTCTCTCTCTCTCTCTCTCACCCTGCCTTTGCCCTATCTATCTATCTATCTATCTATCTATCTATCTATCTATCTATCTATCTATCTATCTAGCTGTCTGTCTGTCTGTCTGTCTGTCTGTCTGTCTGTCTGTCTGTCTGTCTGTCTGTCTGTCTGTCTGTCTGTCCCCTGTCCCTCTGCCTTTGCCCCTACCTCTATCTCTCCTTCTCTCTCTCCCTTCTTTCTCTCTCTATCGCTCTCTCCCTATCCCCTTTTCCCTCTGTCTTTGCCCAACTCTTTCTCTCTCTCTCTGTCTCTCTCCCCTCTCTCTCTGTCTCCCTCTCCCCCTCTGTCTCTCTCTCTCCCTCCTTCCCCCCTCTCTCTCTCTGGATAGATAATGAATTGATACGACTCTGAAATATTTAGTCTAGTATTTAGCGCTCGCACAGACAGACATACAGTCGAACATGTAGGCTGGCAAGTGTGTAGGCAGGCAGGTTAGCAGCATCCAGGCAGACGGACAGAAATCCAGACAGACAGATAGCAATGTGGCGTGTGAAAAATAACCCCTAGACGTGGATAGACAACTGAATGACGGAAAGACAGGCAGACCTACATACAAAGATTGATTGGTTGGTTGATTGATTGATTGATTGATTTCGTTTACAACACTTAGTTTGAAGCACGCGCACCATACACGTGTCATTTCGGCATGTGGCCTGGCACACGAAGTCAACGTGCACCTGGGATAAAGTGTCATTCCCAAGGACACAACTTAACTGACCTCGTCAGGTATAGAACCCGGATATTCATCAAATTGAATTGCGAGGCAATTTCTCGATTGAGCTAATAGTGCTCCCCACGTACATGCGCGAAAATGGTTAAAAGTCGATAAATATAGGCAAAAGTGCAATTTGAGCAACCCGAAAAAATATTGAAATTTTTGCGAAAAATCGTCATTTTGGTCGTCACTTTTTGACACTACTGGTTAATTTTTCGACATTACGGATTTTTACATTACTGGTCGATTTTTTCGACATTACTGGTTGATTTCGACATTACTGGTTAATTTTTTCGACATTACTGGTCGATTTCGACATTACTGGTAAATTTATACACTACTGGTTGTAACAAGGTGAGATCAGAAAACGTATTTTCTCACTCCAGCGAGGATTATAAAAATATTCAGCTTTGTGACGACTTGGATAGCGCTAACATCAAAAGTTCGCAAAATATTAAACAGACAAATGGGACCGAACAAACACAACGCTTTTTATTCTAATTTGTATTAAATGCAAAAAGTCTGAATGCTTAAACAAAAATTGACAATGTTTTATTTTGTTGTAGGAGTGAATGCATTTTAGGCAAATAATTCCCAAAGGTAATTGATTTCTATAGAGGAAACAACGCATGAATATCAATCAACGGAATTAGGATAGAAAAGTGGTTATTGAAAATGTGCAACACTATCATCTAGGTTCAAATTAAATTAAGAAAATAAATCGCCTGTAGAATTTTAAAATTTATTACATTATTTGTCACTGCTTTCATAAAAAGTGCTAGGTTATTTCATGCATTCTGTGATTATTTTCACCCATATGGCGTCCCTTGTCGATCTTTGGGGAATTTTCCTGCCTGTTGCTGCACACGCTGCAGGAATGACCTAGTTATTGGTGGATCTAGAGGAGCGACCGGTTCCCCATCAAGGATTTTGTTGGCTGTTTGGAGTTCAGAATGTCTTTTAATACGGAGAAATTACCAGTACAATATTCAGTACATTGCTTGTTCGTTTTCCAATTTTTGATTTCAAACTTTCGAGGAATACCATACAAATATTATAAAACTTCAACCAGCTCTTTGAGCTTGCATGGCTGACAATTTCCATCATAAAAAGTGATTTTCCTTAGGTTATCTCTCCCTGATTTGCTAAACGTTTCTCTAAATTTAACACAAAGGGTATGGGAACTTCATACAAAAAATGAATTTTTAAAACTAGTGAATTTGTGTCATCAATGTGCGCATAATTTCACAAACTACAGGCATTTTCTTGAAGAATAGGATGGAAATGAATAAGATGACGTTTCGAATTTTTCCCAATTAGTTTGAACATTTGATTAGTATTCCATGTAAAATCCCATTTAAAGTGAGAAAATAGCGTTTTAACCAGGTTTTAATGTTCTGTAACACGTTCAGTTCGTTTAAAACCTTTACCTTACACAAATGGCAGGCGACACTTGCAATTAAAATTCTTGAATAATCAATTTTTTTCAGTTTTTGCGTCAAAAACATTGCTTTTAAACCCTCATTGGAACGAGCACATCGAGCTCGTTCCAACGAGGGGTCATAAGCTATGTTTTTTAGATAAAAAATGAAAACATAATGAAAATTGAAAGGTGATTTTTGTGAACAGCGCTGGGTGGTTTTTGCCGTTACGTTGGGTAAAGGGTTAATGTCTGAAAATACACCGTAAAATCGGGATATTTCGGACAAATGCTATTTTGTACCGAAATCAACTTTTCTCTTTTCTTTAACCGGTTGCCTGCTGTAAGCCCATATTTGGGATTTGCGAAATGTCACAGGCAGCGACTATAACATCTACACTCTGTTAGAGAATGTTTCGAGTTGAAAAAATAAGATTTTGTTAATGACACATCATTCTGTTACATTTGATTTGATAGTGCCTATTGTCAACAGCCAATCTAATCAAACATACCAATATATGATGAAATAAATCTATGGTAAAAAAAATATAGCACACTACCAGTTAATGGGGGCGTAGACCCTTCGAGTTTTTTTTTCAGGGCATTAACGGCATCAGACCCCTCAACAGTTTGAGTTAGCATCTCACCCCACCACCCCTTATAGTTTCTGGACCCTGACATATTCAACCAAAAATAATTAAAAGTTCATCTCTATTTTCCTATTAATATAGCTTCTGAACCCTTGGTGGGCCCGGCATGTTGCCGATGACTTCCTCATCTTCCACCAGTTTCCAATTGAGATACGTGTGTACCGGGGAAGATACCCGAATGAGACAGATTAGTCTTACCCACTCCGTGTGAGCGTCCTCAATTGAATATTTAATGATCGTCTGACAATTCCGTTATTGTCTGCAGCTTTTAAACAAACATGGTTTCCCTCTCGCTTCGCTTCAAACGACGCGGTTACCTATCCCATACCCATACCACTCAAGGATGATTTTTCTCTCTACGCACGCCACATGACGTCATCGAAATCAATAAATCGAAATTGATGTCACCGGAATGTCCGCTATTTCAATCGCTTCAATATGTTAACCCTTTATCCAACGAATTGGTTGCATCCTCCCTGTAATTTACAAATTAAACAGTTGAAAAAATATATTTTGCAAATATATCACAAAACCATATCATATGACACCTCGTTGGAACGAGCTCGTCGAGTTCGTTCCAAGAAGGGGTAACATGATATGGTTTTGTTGAATGTTTTTAAAAAGTTAAAAAAAAACAATAATTAAAATAATAAATTTTGATATCGTCTGGGTTGGGTAAAGGGTTAACCCATCGCTGACGTGTGCTACCGCATATCAGAACTTTGAGATACACTTTCCGAATTTGAAATTCAATTTTCTCTACGGCCATGCAGTACAATAGGAAATCTTCCCTGCAAGACCAGTATTTTGATTTCGGTGACGTCATCTAGGATGAGGTGGGAGAAATATCATCATCGAGTGGCGTGGTGGTGAGATCGGAAAAGCTATTCGAGGAAAGACATTTGACCCAGACACTCGGCAAACCTCGTGTCTACGTAAAATATCTTACACCTCGGGTGTGATTTCCCCATCCCAACCCACACCATTCGAGTATAATAATACATTCGAGTATAAAAATAATAACACTTCAGCCGTCCGCTGATTTGTTGCGGTTCTCAGATGAGAAGGCCTTGATTAGTCCTGTCCCGTTCTCCCAAATGCCTCCGTATCCCCACGTCTCTTCTCTCCTCCCAACACTCGAAGACTTGAAGACGAAATGCTTGATGATATCCCGGATCTCGGTCTTCACAATCTCTCCGATAAGCATACTAACCCTCTCATTTGGGTCACCCGCTAACCACATGTCCTTTATTGTCCCATCTCACTTCCCCTCAAAATCCAGGTGAATCTTATTCTGCAAGACTGGTATTTTGGACACTTTAATAGAAAGTGTTCCAGGGTCTCCACTGCGCCAACATTACACACTTGGTACTCCTTTTCACAGTCTATCTCAATTTTCCCTCTAAGCTCCAGGGACCCGCGACAACCTGGGTTCATTTTTATCAATAATAATCTCGAAATGATATGTGAAATGATTGATAACAAAATATATCAAGAGTACTTTCTTAATATTGTGTTCCTGCTCCTTATCTTGTCTTATTACAAAGAAACCATGTATCATGGATTATAATCTCGATATGAAAGTTTTTTCCCTCTATTTTAAAAAAGATGAATTCAAACATCCCTACACAATCCTAACAACATAGACCAACAATCGGATAGTAATAGAATTCGACATTATTTCAAGTTCGTATTTGATCTCATAGCTGAGATATAGACATAATAAAAAATATTGATTTGTCTACTTTCTATTGGTCTCGGAATTCGAATGCAGTAACTCATTTTGGTGAAAAAACAGAAATCACCAGGCCAAAAGCGTTTTTAGTGGCTCGTTGGAATTGTGAATGAGAAATCGTTAGGTCGCATATGACACGTGTCGCCTACATTGCCGTCTTAAGTAAAGTACCTAACCCCACATTCTCTAGTGGGAGGACAATATCACAGTATGTCGTCAATTAAGCACCCCCTCTGATTTAAGTCTCACGTGTAAACGATTCGCTTGCTGTGGCTCGGTAGTTGTTTCCCTATGCTCCGACTTCTGGCACATACTCAAGAAGTCAGGGGCGTTGATTATAGTGTACCTGAGGGTTGTGACCCAATCATTTTTCGGTGAGTCATGACATTTTCATCTGGATTGAAGTCGTAGATATCGATTCGCTCTTGATTGTATCATGTAATTTCCTACCAGACTGGATTTGATAAATGAAATCTGTAGTAACCGATTCGGGCTGTTGGAGAGCCAGCATGACCAATTTAAAGTACCGGAATAGGATGAGTTAATTCAATAAGATGATTACCTTGATTTTCATAGAAAGAAACCGGAAATCAACGGTTGCGTTCCGAAACCTTTGATTTCCGATTCTAATCCATAAATGCCCAGGCCATTAAGACTGACTTTTAGAATCGGTAACCGGGAAATTCCCGTTCGTGAGATAGCCCTAAGGGCGAAGCGGGTCTCAGAAGAATACGCAATCATTGATACAATGGTGTGTGAATTTCAGGGTGTCGTGATTGCGTAGCTTTCACAACCGGGAGTCGCAGATCAGCGAAACCCCCGATTTCGTGATTGAACCTCATACATTACTCATACATTACGTGATAGACAGAGTCTCAAATTTGTCATGTTCTGATATAAAATTTGTGAACCAAGTTCAATAAAATACATTTGAGCCTCGTTAAACCTCGGTCCGGTTAGTTTTAGTGAACTTGGTTCAGAAATGGCATATCAAATCGTGACTCATTAACTGGCACAGTGCTAAATTATTTTTGGTCATAAAAATTTGTTCACAAGTCTTTGCCTTAGTTATAATTTTTGGGAGAGTGTCATAGACACTCCCCCATAAATTATAACAAGGCAAATTCATACAGACTAAATAACTTCACTTCAAGGATAATATGAAGCATATCCACCGAATATGAAGCCTTTCAGTTGTAGTACTTGCACTTTCGAGTAAAGCCCAAACCTGGGTTTCCAGCACTCTACCAGTTAAGAATCCTCTCTTCATGAAATATCGAATATTAGTCAGTCGGGATTACAGTTCAAAAACCAAAGACTTCTTGGATATTTATTTGTGAACAAATAAAATATACAAGTAGTAGTCAGAATATCAGACATCAAAATACATTGCCCGAAGTATCTACCATTATCAAAATCAGCGTGGCTGCTTTGTTTGTTCACAGATTAATGCCTAGACAAAAAATGAAATGTCGCAGATGGTGGCTAGTCAGGTGAGTCGGACCAACCCTAGAAATTAGCCACAGCAATCGGCAAGGCCGTAGTAAAACGCTTGGTCGAATAGGTTATGATAATTGTATTTATAAATTAAAACAGTGGCGTAGCTATGGGATGGGGGGCTGAAGAGGCTTGGCCCCCTGAACTTTTCGCTGTCCCTCCCCCAAAAACATTCGCCCAATGCAAGTTTCACTCAACATAGAGCCCCAAAAGGGTTGCCAATATACGGGCTGCACACGCTACAAATGCCTCAAATTAGCCATTAGAGCACTAAAGTTTGCTAAATTGTCTGGTGGGTGGGATGGGGGCTAGTGTAACTAGGACAGTCCGGTCGTTGACCCTTCCTCCCACTTCCCTTATGGGAAGTGAGACGAGTGGGCAACGACCGTATGGTCCTTGTTAGGACTAGGAGAGGCCCACGAAACCACACCCAGCGGCCTTTCAAATATCATTTTTAGACCCCTCCCCCGTCCAAACTGGCCAAGGCGCCCCTATTATAGAATCCTGGCTACGAACCCGAATTAAAACAAAATCAGTGTGCCAACTGCTATTTCTCATGTATGAAACCAGATCTGCTTTGTTTTGTCAATGCTAAAGTCGCACAAACACGTTGACAAATGAGAATACGATATTGTTTGTTCTTCTTACAAACCCGTTTCGCACATGTGACCGTTATAACTTTTGTATGACAAAAGACAGCATCTTTTTAATTTGAACATTCTAATATTTGTGTCAAACACAACACCTCATGCGACATTTTCTGGCCAGAAAAATAGGGCAAGTGTGCTATTTAGAGAGAATTTTCACATGGCAGTGGAGTCGCTGGAGTGCTGGTGTCCGAAACGAAGTTTTAAGGAAATATTCAACAAAAACTTGCAAACATTCAATTGCATTTTTAGGCCTACACAATCATGAAATAGCCCACCTGTCCTCCTGGAATACTAGACAGTGATGCAAATATCGATGGAAAGCTACAACAGTTTTTCAAACAAGATTAATATTTTCCCGGGGTACGCAGTTTCGGAGTTTACATCGTTTTCTGTCACATTTCAAGCCAGGTAAGTCTCGGCGAATTATTTTACCTTTTAACAGAAAATTGGGAAAAGGCGTCACTCTGCAGTAGAATTAGAGTACCTCCATGAATAGATATGATATTAATCTTGCAAATTGTTGACATGTCGTAGCAAAAAAGACTGCGAGCATCATGCTAAAGGCATAGACGTAGGAACTGGGGAGGGGGGTGCACAGGGAGCATGTGCCCTAATTTGTTAAAAAAATAGTTGAGAAAGAGAGAGAGAGAGAGAGAGAGAGAGAGAGAGAGAGACTGCGAGCATCCTGCTAAAGGCATAGACGTAGGAACTGGGGAGGGAGGTGCACAGGGAGCATGTGCCCTAATTTGTTAAAAAAATGAGAGAGAGAGGGAGAGAGACAGAGAGAGAGAATAGCCCAATGCAATCTTATTGAGAATTAGCAGGAAGGTCCTGCGCAGGGTCTTTCCTGTTAAACTGTGAACAAAGATTTCCTCGTTTCGATTTGACCCTCTTTTGGACTTTAAAACCAAGAAAATGTAAAGGTTGGCATCATATTTAACAAATTCGTGTTGGGAAATTTGTTAAATAATTATAGAACCAAAAATGTGCATCTTTCTCAATATAAAGGTGCGAGTCCAAAACATAGCTTAGTGTATTATATTCCAACCATGCTACCGATGCTCATGAACCACCGCTCAAAATGGAGAGAAATAAGAAAAAAATGTTGCTCGGTTTTCACATGAAATGTAACGCGAAATTAGACATTTTTGGGGGATAAAAAAGTAACCGTCTGGCATGATATTTCAAAATAATATAGCAAAAAGCTGGATTTCTTTTCTATAATCGACAGTGTTTGTGACCAATTATCTCAATATTCTTAATCAGATTTGTCTTTTAGTTTCCAGTGTTGCGATGGTTTAGATGTCTCATAGGTAATGTAAAATATTGATTTCTTATCAAAAATGACATTTAACGATCCTAATTTGACACTTGAAAAAATTAAGTCTGTATTAATAGCTCATTTTTAGAAGCAGTTTTAATGATTTTGTAAGAATGGAGAACCAGGCTATTATGATTTGTACTCTATTTATAAACCTTGTATATAAAGACATGTTCGATCCAGACACTGTTCGTTGTTAAACAATAATTAAACAGCACAATTAGTAAGTATATACAAGGGAAGCTTGGTGTAAATTTGCCTGCAGAAAAAATATTAGCCTTATGTGTATGGACACGAATCACTTGTCGGACGTCTTTTGTGAGTTCAAATCCAGACGGAGTCACATATTATTGTTATTAATAAATAATTTCTGTGTGGTTTCTCTATCGAGAATTAGTACTGAAATGGTTAACCGGATAACCGGATTGAAACCAGTTACCAACGTAACCGATTAGAAAAACAGTCAACCGGTTAACCGAAATATCGACAGTGATCGTCGTACCACTGTTAAAACGTAATAAATCTAAGGCTTTTCCTTTGGAATAGATTACACCTCGAAGCTGCGTTGTATATGTTGTATATGTTGAGAAGTAATCGAATTTGGCGTTCAAGTCTTCGTCAATGATAGGCAATTTCCGTGAGTACTGAGTAATCGCAGAAACTATTCCGGATTATGTCTACAAACGAACGTTGTCGCATGTTCGTCCTGTATTCCCTGGCTATAACAGTGGTAACGGGGCTCCGTCTAAATCGCGGTTCCGCTGGAATCACGATTGTACCGTGATATGACACGTTGGCTAGTTGACCAAGTCCAGCAGTGTTGCGATGTGGCAGTTCATCTTTCACCTTTCTGTTCTCCTTCCTCTCGCCTATCTGTTTTGACTCTTGTGAAGTCGAATACCTACCAACATCCATCTTGAAGAGTGTACATACACAATATTGTTTTAATTATTCATAAGTTTGCTTTGCCATTGCATGCACATTTTGGTAACTTTTTGTAAATATTTGTAAAGATAACCTGAAATTTTCAAATGTATATTAAGGAAAGGATATTATCTAAGTGCTAGGCACTTGTTATCCAATCCATTTTGTTATAACAAATAAAATATGTTTAATAATAAACGTTGTCGAGTATGTTGACATACTATGGAATAGTTTGTGTGAATACTGCTTTCCAATTCCTTTTGTTTTGATCCCATATACGGTGAAACAGTGGCCACGGATAACCGGATATTATCCGGTTATAGCTCTCGGTTAGTCGGTTCTGAAAATGATCCAACCGTTTCAGCCCTATCGAGAATAGTCTTTTATACTGCAATAGTGTAACATAAAATCTTGAAATCTACTTGCAGCATGTGGAGAATCGATTGTAATTAAATCACCCGTGGAGTGGAGTTCTATACATATGGACAAATACACAAGCAATGTTTCAGCCAATGGACCGCCGGGTTTACCCGGAGGTCCATTGGCTGGACCTTTGCTTGTGCTTGTTATGCTTTGCTACAAATTTGCAATTATTGATTGGGTGGAATCTGCACTCTGTGGGTGATTTAGTGACAATACACCCTCCGCGTACTGTAACAGGAAAACGAAAATATTTGAAACCCATATAGTTTTAGTCTTAATCGGGGACAATTGTTCGAATACTGTGTTCACAAAAGCACAAAAGTGGCCTCTTTCTCGATCCACTTGCGATCTGATCTCTACAGACGTACACCTGTTGGTCGAAATTCCATAAATAAAATACTTCAAATCAAGACTGAATCACGAAAAACAGACGGAAATTGCAACTAAAATTCAATGTCCTCGTATTTCTTTTTCCATATGTGTGATTCCACCTTTGAGGTGACGAAAAAGCGTCAAAATCACAAGAAACAAAAAACAGCTGTCTCTGAAGTTTTCGAATTCTACAACATACTGCAGGTTGCAAATATTGGTTGGTCTACCCCAATTAATAAATATGGACTCTCGCAGTTGCTGGCAATCAACAGACATGGGAGATACCACCAGGGTTCAAAGGGTTAAATAGACTGGTTTAAAGCGGAGTGTTTGAATGACGAGGAATTTATAACGGCAATGAATGAGGATAGGGTGGAGGAAAAGAAGAAAAAAGAAAGTTTTACAGAAAATTCCACACAAATTAAAATTCAGAGTTGCAAGCAGAGATTCATCGAAGTGCAGAAAAGACAGTTCAGCTAAACGAACATCGCCGCTTCCCCAGTGGGGGAGCCGAAACGTTGGATTAGCAGAACCAGGAAAAGAAGAAACTGCAGACTTTGTGGAAAGAATGAGAAATAATAACACTATCGAAAAACTGTAACAGATCTCAACCCTCGTTAACTTCATATCAGCCATCGTTCTTCTGTCTGAGACTGATATATAGTTACCTCAGGCTGATATTACGGCCGATATGAAACTAACCCAGTAATAATCTCTAAATATAAACTTAACGTACCCTAAAAATCACACCTTCAGTTTCATGAACCATTTTTTGCCCCTCTTTGTCACAGTCACATATTTATACCTAGAGCTGAATGAATGATTCAATACTTACCTCCTGTTGGATATACCCCCTATAGAGTAATGCTATTTTAAATATACACGCATAAATATATAACATTTGTCTGATATACTAGTGGTACACCACACCAACGGGTCTAAATACCCGTGACTGGTACCACCACCCCCCTACAAAAAATAAATATAAAAAAAATAAATAAATAAAATAATATTAATGGTAAATCTGGATTAAAACCTTTTTACTATTGGTAGTTTTCACCGTTAGTAGGCTCAAACAATTTCATTTATTGGAATGAAAAGAATTTCCAATTAATGGTAATAAGACAGTATCAGACTTTGGAAAACAATATTTCAGTAACCCAGGGAATGAAACAAAACCTAATAGTTTTGCTGCTTCATACACCTTAACAAAATATACAGTGTTCTTCTTTGCAATGGTACAAGCTTGTAGAGGGGTTATAATCCTTGGATCATGTACTAGGTTCACAATATGACAAGTACAATAATCAGTTGCGTATCTAAGGAATGGTAGGTGGGACACATACCCTGGGCGCCACTTGAAGGAGGGGGCGCGCCACTGAGCAGTTTCTATTAAAGTCAGACAAGCCATCCTCGAATATTGAAAAAAGAATTTTCTTCAAATCTATGATCTGTCTTTGATTATCATGGGTGAGAAGCACTAGGATGGCCGGGTTGTTAAACCACTTATATAATATTAAGTACAATACAGTGCAGGGAGCAACATGACCACATGCTTCATAGTACCACTGTTGAGCCTCGGTGCCAGATGGCAGTAAGATCATTAGTAGGTAATACAGGCGGATTTACCAATCACTTTGTACATGTACGTGTACACGATGCGTTTACCAACGTGGGATTCGGTGTTAAATCACACGCTTGTTCACAAAAATGTACAGTGATGTTAAATCTCCCATGTTTTTTTGTGACTCCTAGATCGCACTTTTAACATTCAAATACCCGTGGTGAACGCGCGTTTTTTTAAAAAAAGGTGAAATTGTACATCTTCACTTTTATCTTTCACTTTAAAAATTTTTGTCGACGTTCCCATCGCAGATCAGACCATCGATCCATCGTTGGTGAACGCGAGCAAAAAATTCTGGGCTGTCATCAAAAAACGGTCTGCGGATTCTACATCAGTGATCCAGAATCCGCTATTGTTTTTCAGGCGGTGGGTTTTTCCCATTTATGACGTCATTAGGGGAATTCTCCACTATGGGAATTCCCAAACTCAGCTAATCGACCGATCGGATCGCTCGATTCTCCGCCAATTGACCGATCGGATCGCTCGATTCTCATAAACTCGATCTGAACGAAGAGTGTTGTCGGTGTGTTGAAAATTCGCGAGCCCACTGTCACGTCTTCCTGAAGTAAAAACTAACACATGTTATCGTTATGATTGAATGAGGTTTTTGTTCAAAAAGAGTCGATTATGAATATGGTCTGTATTATAGACATTCATGTTTTGTCTTGACGAGACGGATAGAAATTGAGTTTTGGAGGATATTGTTTGAAGGAGACGATCTGTAATAGATATTCGCGTTTTGTCTTGAATGAGACGAATAGAAATTGAGTTTTGGGGGATATTGTTCGAAGAGACAAACACTTAGTGGAATGTTTAAAACGCATTTTCCGCTCAATTAGGTTTTTAAGTGGTAAATTTTTAATATATTCATGATAGCAATCAGAGAGAGATGAAATAAGTTCTCAGCGTTAAAATTAGTTTTCTTTTGTGTGTTGAAACTGTTTAACAGTCATCAAAGGGATTCTCTCTTAATTCGACACTGAGTGAATGGTTGTTTGATGTGTGAATGGAGATCTTTTGACAAAATGTAAAAAACTACTGTCAAAATGCGTTAAATCAGAAACCGGTTTGTCATGTACTGTTTAAACGTATTCTTAAACTTCCCCAATTCAATTAACAGTCAGTTTATTATATTAAAGACGGAAAGATTTTTATTACTTAAAACATAAAAATATAATTAAACATTTAATTTTGAAAATAATAAAAACAATTAAAACGAAAGATGTTTTTACAGATGGATCCTAATTTTAGGCGAGTATGAACGTGCTAAGAAGGGGATTCAGTCAGCTGATAGGAGCAGACGTCTTGGTGAGATGGAACTCAAACGCGAAGCCACAAAAATATTTAAACCCGTGACGGAGGGTCAAGAGCGAAGCAGGAAGGAGATAGTCGAAGAATTGAGACCCATAAAGGAGAGTTCTTTGAGAATGGGTTCGTTGCCTCCTAGTTTTGGAAATCGGTATTCCGTTCAATCTACACCGGATTACGTTCCCACGGGAATTCAAACAGATTTGAGCGAGAGCGACGATACAGCTTCGACTATCACCACTAGTAGCATCGCATCGTCTGATGATGATGGCGGTAAGAGAGATCAGTCATATGGAATTTATAAGGATTCTGAGGGTAGAACTTTTGTGGGAAACACAGAAGTAGAAATTGACGATGATGAATTGATCGTGGGTTCGAATAAGTATAAAGTAACTGATGGTCTGCGCAGATTGCTCCTTTACGACAAGCCCGGCGATTACACGGAACAGGATTTCGATAATTACGGAGACATTCTGGTTCAGACCCACGCCATGAAGAGAAATAACGATGCCAGAGAGACGAGACCCAAAGCCAACAGAGGTTATAAGTGGACGAAAGTGGTGAAACCCATATGGGATATGAACAAGAAGTTCGTCGAATCGGTGACTGGCAAAGGGGTGAAAACCACTTTTCTTCCGAGCGATTCCGACGCTCTGTCTCAGAGATTGAGTTTGTTGATGGCGAGCAGACGGGCTGGTAACACAGGATTAGATAATCAAATAGTTGCTATATCTGACGAATTGTTAAGACAGAAGGTTTTGAATAAAAACCAGTATAAAAGGCTGATGAATGAATTGAAGGATTGATGTGTATATAATAAGTAGAGAGAAACAAACAAACAAACAAAAAAAATAAAACAGTAAATTTTTACACTAGAATAATAAAAGTATTTAAAAACAACAAAACGATTTACCAGTGAAAAAAACAAAAATATATTATAAAATATGTTGGTGATAAAGAACAGGGGATACGTCAGGACTTACGTTCAAGGCGGTTCTGGCATCGTCGATTCTATAATGCGAGCGTTCACGAGCGATGCGGGTAGAAAACTCGCATCGACCGCATTTGAGGTCGGTAAGAAGACGGCTTTGGATGCTGGTAAGAAAGCCGCTTCCAAAGCCAGTAGTAGGATAGCTTCTGTGGCTGGCAAGAGGGCAGCAGACGCATTGATCGACAAGTTGATCAGTCCGCCGGCGAAGCGAGCTGCGTTAGAGCGAACGCTGAAAAGTTGGAAAGATTTTAAGGATGCTGTGGTGCCCATACAAGATTTAGCCAAAATGACGAGTGGATCCGGATTGAAGAGAACTCGCGACGGTGCGATATAAATAAATAATAACATTAAAAACAGAGTTTGAAAAAACATAAAAAAATTTGCGTTTGAAAAGAATCTAAAATAACAAACAAAAAAAATAAAACAAAAGATGAACATTAAAGATATGTCTTGGAACGACGCCGCGACCAAGAGGTTGAATAACGAGTTCTTTCCCAAAAGCATAAGAGGTTTGATAGTGGGAAAATCGAATTGTGGAAAGACCAATCTGTTGATGAATCTGTTGTCCTGACCCGACTGGTTGGATTACGACAGATTGTTCGTGTTTGGCAAGAGCTTGTTTCAACCCGAATACAGATTGCTTCGAGAGTGCATGGATCGTAGATTGCCCAAGGATGTCATAGCCAGAATCTTTGACAGTAGGGAGGAATTCAACAAGAGCGAAGCTCCACTTTCGACCATTTTGGACGGTACGGCGATGGAGCTGATGAAGAGAAATGCATCTTCGAACGTCGAGTGTCGATTTTATGAGAATGCTAGCGACGTTCCGGATGCTAGAGAACTGAAATCAGAAGATAAGAATCTCATGATTTTCGACGATCTGCTTTTGGAGAGACAGAACCGATGCGAATCGTATTACGTTAGGGGTCGACACAGCAACGTGGACTGTTTCTACCTGTCGCAGAATTATTTTCGATTGCCCAGACAGACGATAAGGGAGAACGCTAATTTTCTATGTCTCTTTCGCCAAGATCTCAAGAATCTCAATCACATCTACGGCAATCACGTCGCAAATGACATGAGCGCTGCGGAATTCAGGAGATTCTGCAAGAGGGTTTGGGATGGTGGACTTTACAATTTCGTCGTGATCGATTTGACAAGCGAATTTAATCGCGGAAAATATCGGTGCAGATTCGACAAGTTTTATGTTTCTGATGATAATAATAAGATAGAGCGTGAAAATAAAAAAAATAGAAAATAATAAATCTTCAAATAATTAGTTTTGAATAAAAAAAAAAAAAAAATTAAATATAATGTTCGAACATGGAGAATTGTTAGAACGAATAGCCGAGAATACGGCTGCAAAACAATCCATTCAAATCGTGGTGAGTGGTGATTCGACTCGATTCGCTACGAAATTCGAACCTTCCATCGAATTGAATAGAGAGAAAAGATACGAGATGGCGTTGGTGAATCTGGAGACTTATTATTCCTTTCCCAACGTCACCGAAAAGAATAACTCGTTCAAGTATTCCAACGGAACGGATTGGTTGGAGATTCGAATTCCCAAAGGGAGTTATGACATAGACGATTTGAACGATTACATTCAGACGTGAATGAAGACGGATGGAAAGGGAAGCAACAAGATCAGACTCGCTCCCAATCCTAATACCTTACAGACAATGTTGGATTTGGAAGATAATTTTCGAGTGGATTTCAACACGGACGATTCTATAGGCAAGATGTTGGGATTCGATCGAAAGATGTATCGAGGCCATGCAGCATCTGAAAATATGGTCGACATTCTCGCAGTCAATAGCATTCTGGTGAACGTGGATGTGATTGCTGGAAGTTACGTGAATGGTAGCACTCAACCGACGATCTATTCCTTCTTTCCAAACGTGTCACCGGGTTATAAGATCATGGAGCGACCTCCAAATTTAGTTTATCTACCAGTGATTTTAGCCACGTTGTATAGTCTCAAAACCACATTGACGGATCAAAATGGTGAACTGTTAGATCTTTGCGGAGAGAGAGTGACGATACGATTTCACATAAGAGAAATATAAAAGCAAAAAAAAAAAAAATATTGTGTATATATATAGATAACAAAAATAAAATAAACGCAATATTAATTTTACAAAATTATTTTAATATAATTATTAAACAAGAAACAATTGAAGTAAATATATTTAAAAAAACAGAATTATGACAGAATACGTGGTTAAAAACGTGAACATATCCGCAGGACAGAGGAAGAAACTTAAGAGAGCATTAACAACTCGAGGCGAGGCGGTGAGATTCAAATTCACTCACGAAGATCTGACGAGAGGCGGTCAAGATTCGATCGCCTGGACCAGAAGTCAAATCAAAAGGATGGAGAAAGCGATTTGCGATGGAAGAGGGTTGACGGTGAGAATGAGTCCCGCTCAATTGAGATACAATTTGAGAATGAAAGGTGGTTTCCTACCGCTATTGGCAGGAATAGCCGCAAAAGCATTACCCTTTGCTGCAAAGGCGCTACCCTTTCTCAGAAAGACTCTCGGCGTGGGAGCTCTCATGGGACTCGCTAGTTCGGCAGTTGAGAAATTAATGGGAGGCAGCGGACTGTTTTTGAAGAAGGGAGGAGCCGTGTGTCGCGTCCATGTAGACGACAGCGGTAAAGGATTTTATCTAGAACCCGTTAGAGGTGGCAAGTCTCTGAGAGGAAACGGTCTCCATCTGAAGAGTGGACGGAACGTTGCGCGACTCGGCAAGGGTTTGTTGCTCGGTGAGAATTCGCCGTTTAAGAACATACTGATTTTGAATATGTTATTATAATATAAAATTATATAAAATATAAATCATAGAAAGTATAAAATAATATATTTAAAATGGATAAAAAGGTGGAGAAACAATTAGATGATAAAGACGAATATCGCGAGACAGAGTGCGAAGAAACAAAAAAAAATGAGATCAAAAGATGATCTCATTACTTTTTTTTTTCATTTTTCTTCGCTAAAAATCAATCACTCTATTGTTTATATTTCCAAGTCCGTTATCAGCATGTTGACACTCGTGTCTTCTCCTTTTTCGAAAACGTGTTGAATGTTTATCTTTACTCTTTTGAGTTTTTTTACATCAGTCAACTCGCTCTCACCACCCAATTTCTCCACGAGTTCGAATGAGATGTTTGGAAATATGTAATTTCCATAGGGCAACGACAAATCGTCCTTGTCGAATTCTCTATCTTCGGTGATGACGATGTTCTGCAGATCGCTTTGGTACTCATAAATCAAATCGAGCGTGGCTTCGTCCAATTTCAAAGGCATCTTATATTTGTCGTTCAATTCGATGGGATCGTGTCGTTGTAATCTATAGATTTTATGACCAAATTTCTTATTCGTTTCGACTCGTTTCAATTTCAATTCGCATCTTTTAGGTGTTGTTGTCCTCATGATCGATTATTTGTTTTTTTGTTTTTACGAATTCTTGCAAATAATGTATATTTTAAATTTTGTATTTTAATAATTTGTTTAAAAAAAGTTTGTTTATTTTTTTTTTGCTCTTTATATATATATAAAAAAGTTGTTTTTTTTAATTTTTAATTTTTTAATGTAAAATTTTTTAGTGAAAGTTTTTTTTCTCTTTATATATATATATAAAGTTAAATTTTAACATTTCAATCTCTCTATTGTTTATATTTCCAAGTCCGTTATTAGCATGTTGACATTCGTCATTTTTCCACTTACGAAAATGGTTTGAATGTTTATCTTTACTCTTTTGAGTTTTTTTTCATCGGCGAATGCACTCTCACCACCCAATTTGTTCACGAGTTCGAGTGAGATTATTGGATATATGTAACCTCCATAGGACAACAATAAATCACCCTTGTCGAATTCTCTGTCTTCGGCGACGATGATATTATTCAGCAGATCGCTTTGGTACTCGTAAAACAAATCGAGCGCGGCTTCATCCAATTTCAAACACATTCGATATTTGTTGTAGTAGCGCTCTAAGTCCACCATCTCAACCTCATTCAATTCGATGGGATCGTGTTGTTGTAATGTATAGATATTAAAACCGAATTTCTCATACGCTTCGTCTCTTTTCAATTTCAATTCGCATCTTTTAGGTGTTGTTGTCATGATCGATTATTTGGTTTTTATGAATTCTTGCAAATAATGTATATTTTAAATTTTGTATTAAAAAATTGAATTTAAAATTTAACTTTTTTTTTTTTTATTATATATATAAAAATAGTAAAAAAGCAAAACTTTTTTAACAAATTATTTAATACAAAATTCCAAAAAAAATATTCTTACAAATGAAGCAAACAGATAAAACAATGGTAAATTTAAATGAGAAAACCATACCTCAGTTAAACGAGATTTGTAAACTATTACAAATTTCAGATTTCAGAAATCATAGAACTAAATCAAAAAAAATTGAAGTCATACAAGAATATTTGCGAAACGCTAGAAAGGCAAATGAAATGTCGATAGCAACGACGTCAAAAGATGCATCGGTTGTGAAAAATGAGAAGATAGTAAAAGGAATCGAAATGCCGACGTCGAAAAAACCCAAAAACGTTTCGATTGTGAAAAATAAGAAGACGACTAAACGAAAAGCTGTTGAAGAACATCAAGTTTCCAAAGAAGAGAAAAGAAAAACTAAAACGAAAACGAGTGATGCACTTCAGATTCTAGACAAACGAGATATATCGAGCAAAATTCAACGAGCAATCGACGAAGAGAAAGGAGAAGAATATGTAACATGACTCATTGCGGAACTATTCCAATCGAAACCCATAGAACGGGAGAGTGCGATCAAAGGCATTTTTAAAACTTTCGACATGGTTCCCTCGTTCAAGAAAATCGATCCGAAATTGTTCATGGAATGGGTGAAGAAAAAAGTATTGGATTTGTTTCGCGAATACATGAACGTGGGATTAAAAATTAAGATGATACTCCATTGCATAATGAATAAAATTGACGTGAAGTCCGGCGAGAGCATCGTGAAAAATGCATATTTCAGATCTAACGTCGAACCCGTATTTCGAGGTTCAGATTTATCGGACGTTTTCGAAAAGATGAAAGACAAGATGTTGATGTCTCTCGCGAATTATCAACATGAAGGTAGTAATTGGATGTTCGATGAGGTGTTGAAACTCGAAATTCACATAAATAAAAACGATCCGTTGAAAGGATCTTCCTACTTGGAATTACCGTATTTCTTGACTAAGAAACACGCCGTGGTCAACGTGAGAAATAAAGATGATCAGTGTTTTAAATGGGCAGTCACCTCCGCTTTATACCCTGTCGAAATAAACTTCGATACAGTTTCTCGTTACGTGGAAACTTATAAAAATCTCGATTGGACCGGAGTGACTTTTCCAACAGAGTTAAAACATATCGAACGTTTCGAGGCTAAAAATCCCACCGCAGCGGTGAATGTCCTTGGATACGACGATGAAAAACAAAAGATCTATCCTCTCAGACAGACTTCGTATCGTGGAAGAGAAAAGATGATTATTTTATTATTGATTTCGAATGGTGACAATCATCATTATTGTTGGGTTAAACATCCGACCCGATTACTGTCAAAACAAAATAATAATCATAAAGGAAAGATATCTTTATGTTACAATTGCATGAACATATTTAAGACCAAAAAATCATTAGCAAAACATCAGGAATATTGCAACGAAAATCAAGGTGTCGCCGTCGAAATGCCTAAACCCAAAACCATCGTGAAGTTTGAAAATCACAATAGAAGGTTAAAAGTACCATTCGGCGTGTACGCCGATTTCGAATGTTTCACCGCAAAAATGAGTTCCTGTCAACCCAACACTCTTCAAAGTTATGTCGAAAGATATCAAAAACACATACCTTCGGGCTATTGCATTTACGTGAAATGTGCTTTCGACTCGCAACACGACATGGGTCCCTTCACCTACATGAAACAGTATGAAGATGACGACGTGGCTCAAAGGTTCGTGGAGAGTTAGAATCGAAAATTCAAATGTTATATGACAAATTTAAAACTCCGGCAAAAATGATCATCACGTGAGAGCAGCAGGATGAAAATAACAGAGCCACCAAATGTTACATATGCAGACAATCGTTCAACGAGAATTCGAAGGAAAATAGGAAGGTTAGAGACCACGATCATTACACGGGTCTGTGTCGCGGTCCGGCTCACAGCAAGTGTAATTTAAAATATCGAGACACCGTTTTCTATCCGGTGATGTTTCACAATCTCTCGGGTTATGACAGTCATCTGTTCGGCACCTCACATGAAGAATCAAATTGCATCGTGAACAGCGAAGAAAGATACATTCACGAAATGGAAGCTCATGGAGAAGAAAAGAGTAATCGACAGAGAGACGTTGAAAGAAAAAACGAAATCCATTCGTAGATGCATACGTTTCATCGACAGTTTTAAATTCATGTTGACCGCTCTGGAAAAATTAGTCGATAACATGAGCAAGGATAAATTTAAAATCACGAGCGAACATTTCGGAGAACGAGTAGACATCATGTTGAGGAAAGGAGTCTATCCTTACGATTACATGAATGATCTAAAGAGATTCGAAGACACCGCACTACCTTCGAAAGAAGATTTTTATTCGAAATTATACGAATCCGACATTTCCGACGAGAATTACGAACACGCCAAAAACGTGTGGAAATCATTCGATATGAAAACCATGAGAGATTTTCACGATCTCTATCTGAAGACCGACGTTCTGCTCTTGGCAGACATGTTCGAAAATTTTCGAGACGTCTGTCGTCAAAATTACGATCTAGATCCCGCTTGGTATTTCACTGCACCCGGTCTGGCATGGGACGCTCTGTTGAAGACCACCGAAGTCCAATTGGAATTATTATCCGACGTGGACATGTTGCTCATGTTCAAAAGGGCTACGAGAGGTGGCATCTCGATGATCTCCCACAGATATTCTGAGGCTAACAATCCCTACATGAAAGAAGGTTTCGATTCAAAACGGTCAACTAAATACATACAGTATTGGGACGCCAATAATCTGTATGGTTGGGCTATGAGTCATCCTTTACCGATTGGAAATTTCGAATGGGTGAAGGAACCGGAAGAGATGCAAAAATGGAGAGACTATCCTTGCATTTTAGAAGTCGATTTGAACTATTCGGAAGAATTACACGATCCACACAACGATTATCCGCTAGCTCCCGAACGAATGGAACCGAACGAAGGAGATGAGGAAAAACTCATTCCCAATTTATTTAACGAACGTAACTACGTCATCTACAGCGAGAATTTGAAACAGTACGTCGATTACGGGATGAAATTAGTCGACATACATCGCATCATTCGATTCGACGAAGAGCCTTGGATGAAAAAATACATCGATCTCAACACGAATTTCAGAACTCGAGCCGAGTACGATTTCGAAAAAGATTTCTTCAAACTCATGAACAACTGCGTGTACGGAAAATCGATGGAAAACATCAGGAAGATAACCGATGTTCGACTCGTCACGTCTGAGAAAAGAGCTAAAAAATTAGTGGCGAAACCCAATTACAAACACCGAACCATATTCAACGAAAATCTAGTGGTCATTCACATGCAAAAGACACACCTGAAGTTCGACAAACCGTATTATCTCGGATCGATCATCTTAGATATAAGCAAGCAATTGATGTACGAGTTTCACTACGATTACATCAAACGAAAATTTGGTGACAAAGACAAACTACTGTTCACCGACATGGACAGTTTAGTTTACGAGATAGAGACAAAAGACGTCTACCGAGATATATCTCCGGACGTGGCCGAGTGGTTCGACATGAGCAATTATCCCGTTGATCACCCGTCCAACATCCAATCGAACGACAACAAGAAGGTGTTGGGTAAATTTAAGGACGAGAGCGGCGGTAAACAGATCGTCGAATTCGTGGGCTTGAGACCCAAACTTATTGCTTATCGTCTAGAAGATGATGAAGAGATCAAGAAGTGCAAAGGAGTTAAAGCGTGCGTGGTGAAGAAAAACATCTCTTTCCAAGAGTATAAAGATTGTCTGTTAGGAAGTGGTCCAGTGTATAAGACTATGAAATTGATTCGAAGCGAAAATCACGACTTGTATACCGAAATAGTCAACAAGATTTCGCTGACGGCCGACGACGATAAGAGATTCGTGTTAGACGATAAAATAAGCACTTTGGCACTCGGACATTGGACTGTGGATCTAATTAGAGATGATATGAATATGGATGATTGGATTCTAGATACGATTGTGGATGATAAGATTCCAGATACGATTGTGGATGATAAGATTCCAGATACGATTGTGGATGATAGGATTCCAGAAAATCAAGAAGAATTAGATGAACACAAATTTATAGAAATCGATAGTGACATCGAGAAAGTTAGTTTAAAACGAAAAAGAAAAAAATAGAAAAAAAATAACGTCATTTTTAGTAAATTATAATAAAATAAAAAAAAAAAATATATACGCATTTATGAATAAGAAAATAAAGATATCCGTAGAAGGTGTCGTCTTACCTAACGAACCCCTACGCAACATCGATCTGTTGAATGCGGCAAAAGATTTGAAAATCAAAGATTTTCTAGGAGTGTTTTCCAGAGATGCCTTGCCAAAGAGAAGACCTCGACAATCGGAATGCGGAATTTTAAATCTAGATGATTCATCGGGTGAAGGCACTCACTGGGTGGCGTGGATGAAGAACGGGAAGAAGAAAAATTATTATTTCGACAGCTACGGAATCTCGCCGCCAAAAGAAATAAAGAACTATTTCAACAAATCGATGGTTCGTTACAACACGGAACAAGTGCAATCACCACATCAAGTGTTTTGCAGTCACCTATGTCTCTACATTCTCAAGAGATGGTCTGAAGGAGATCGATTTCAAGACATTCTCAATGATTTACATTAGAGAGAGATTTTTTTTTTTATAGTATATATAAAGATAAAAAATTATTTTAAAAAAATTTTAATCGAATAAAAACGAAAAATAAAATAACATAGTTCATTTTTAATAAACTGCGTTTGAACATATTTTTTTAAAAAACAAAAAATCCCACAACAACATGCTAGTTGATAAATTTGGTAGAAGTGACGACGAAAAAGTCAACCCAAGAAAGAAGAGGAAGACATTCGAAGTCAACAATGGTTACGACGTTGCCAACTTGGACGAACGTTACGTTCGGAGATACGAACCTCGAGAAGAACCTTTGAACATGAACGATAAGAAGCTCTACAATCTTCCCGAGCCGATAGATCTCGCAGATGCTGCAACTAAAAAATACGTCGACAGGGGGAACGCCGATTTTGAACGAATCCTGCTGGATAATTACGTGGATAGAACCATGACCGACGATCTCGATCTGAAATCCAAACATTTGGCGAACGTCGTGAATCCCATAGATCCCAGCGATGCCGCGACCAAGAAATATGCGGACGACTCTCACGCGAGACTCAGCGAACACCTGAGAAATAGATACGTTCAGAAAACGATGCACTCGGAATTGAACGCCAATTCTAACAAGATAACGAACTTGGCCACTCCCACAAATCCCAAGGACGTGGCGACCAAACACTACGTAGATCTGGAACAGAGAAAGTCTGACAGATGAGAAATGAAATCGGATCTGAATGCGGGATTCCACAAGATATTGAATCTGTCGAAGATTGACGACACGGATGCAGACTCAACCACGGTCAGCAAGGGCTACGTAGAATCACAAGAATACCTAGAATCGCAAGTGAATGATCTCTACCTGAACAAAGAATCTGGCGGAACCATGGAGGGTGGCATCAACATGAACGGTCACAATTTATTCGGTCTCGATCACAATCCCGAATTCGATTCCAGTGCGGTCAGCAGAAAGTACGTGGACGACAACTCGGTCTGGAGAAAGGGCGACATCATGAAAGGTAAACTAGACATGGGTGGACACGCGCTTACGAATCTACTGGATCCCGTGAACATGACGGATGCCTGCACCCTGATTTCAGTAGTGGAGAAAGTCAAATATGCTAGACAATTGATGAGTGGTGTAGAGAGCGATAAGAGATACAGCGTCGAAAAGACTGAGAATCAACACGCGAATGTTAGCACATTCGGCATGCCTCTCAAAGGGAACGCTGGAGACAGGATTAATTTCGTTATGAAAACCAATAATCCCGAAGCCGCCACTTCCGTGGTGAGTCTACTGATCGAACTAGATCCTTTGAACAAACAGTGAATGCGTGGAAAATAATGAATTAAAAAAAAAATAATGTGTGATTATTAAAAACAAAAAAAAAACAAAAAAAAAAAAGTAATGAGATCATCTTTAGATCTCATTTTTTTTTGTTTTCCTTCTTCTTCACTATCACCATATATTATAATAATGTTTCCTTTTTTCTCAATTTTCAGCGTCGATTCTTCTTTTTCTTTTTTTCTTTTTCTTTGTGATATGATACGTTTATAACAACACTTTTGTTGATCCGAATCATAATTATGAACGAATGTTGTGCATCTCTGGGTAACACTCGCATCATTACCATTCTCTTCAGAAGGTAGTGGTGATGGTGGAAAGCATCTCATTCTTTTCATTTCCAACCGTCTATCCCGCTGTTTACCTAACCATTTTTCCACATCTTTTTTTTTGTTTTTTGGCTTGCAACACAGGATGGAACATCTGACGGAAACGGAGAGACGATCGCACAGGATCGAACAATCTAAGATCTGTTCGAGTTTTAATATCTTCGTCACGAAATATCCTTTTTGTTTCTCTCGAGTGAATAGCACGCGATCTTTTAAATAATTCAGAATGTAATCGTAAAAATCTTTTTTTTTTTCAAACGCGAAAATGGAATGTGTATTTCGTTTTCTACGTGACTACTTATGAATTGTAACATTTTGTACGTTGAGAATGTTGAAAAAAGACGATTTTTTCTCGGATGAAACTTTTTTTAAAGTTAAAAAAATATCATTAAAAACGAATTTATTTTTTTAATTTTTTTTTTTGTTTTTTGTTTTTAATAATTACTCATTACTTTTTATTTTTTTTGTTTTTTATTTTTTTCACACACTCGTCTCTCATCGAATGATCGACATCTTATTTCCGTCCGATTCGAATTGTAATTCTCTGTCCGACAGGACCAGGGCGAAGGCTTCGGTTTTTCTCGGCACGTTCCTATCGAATTGCATCTTGATCTGAATGTCTAAGACGCTACTCTTGAGTCATTCACTCTGTTTACTGACGTCGAATACGAACATGGGATACATCGACTTGTATTCGCCGGGAGATATGTTAGGGTTGCTCATCAATTCGTCTAGATTGTGATACTTCTTTCTAAAATCAGCGGCGTCGCCGTACAGTCTGCAGAAATCGTTCTTGTCGAACGACGTGTTGTAATCAATTGCTGGATATCTCGTGGCGTTCAGAAACACTTGCATGTTTCTCAAACTGCAATGCTCGAACAGCGACGCATTCTTTTCCTGAGACCCATCCCTATTGGTCTGAAACACAACCACGATGAAACGCGGTCTTTCAGAAGCGGATTTCACCGTCAATCTCCAATCGAAGTGATTCGTGGAGGAAGGAATGCTAGCCGTGTCACACTGTCTCATTCTAAATCCCATGGGTAATTTACTCTTGGATTCTATGATCTTGTAGAGACGCGCTTTCTCCACGATCGAAGGCTCCATGTGTGGAACGAACCATGATATCTTGTGTAGAGTTATCTTACCCGCATCGGTCACAGTGAGTCTCACTATTGCGTCATCGTTTCCTTTTCGAATCAACATCAGATTGTGTTTGAATCCATACATGATCTTGTTGTAATCGTCCGCAAATCCAAAGATGTGTTTCAAAGGTATCCTGAACGAAAACGTTCCTTTAGGTCTGGACGTCTTGACGACGTAGTCGAATATCGCGGCGGTGCCTGCGCTAGCAGGGCCTATGGTGTCTTTCACCCACAACTGATTAAGTCCTCTGGATTTCGAAAAATCATCAGGATACGTCAAGAGTCCGAACATCGTGGTGGCCTGACCGGGATGAAACACAGATTCTACCTCTTGTCTGGATAGCATGTATTTTATGTTACTGAATAGATGCATGATGCCATTATTGGCTAGAGTAACCGTGTCGTTGTCGGCGTAGTCGCTCCCATCTTCCTTGGTGAGACGTCCCTGCACCACTATGTAACTCTCGCTAGGATGTACGAATAAATCTTGAGTTTCGACGTTGATTCTTATCTCTCCCGCATTGTTCAAACTCGTTCTGGTTGCCGGTTCATATTCGTGAACTCAGATTCTTGAATACTTTCATCTTTCACTATGCTTTGTGCTATATCTAGTATATTTGTCATTTTAAAGGATTTTTAATTTTTTGTTTATTAATTAACTTACTTTTTTATCTAAAAATAGTTTTTAATTATTTTTTATTATTATTTTTTTCTCTCTTATATATATGTGTGTAAACAAGAAAATGTTAAAGAGAGTAAATAAAAAAAAATTTGTCTTCTTCATCAAAACTTTGTCTTCTGTAATTGTTGTTCGTAAAACTTTCCGATGATATCTTCTCCATCCAAAGCTTCGATTTCGTAAGTCACCGGATCGGTGTGAAATATTTTGATTATCACGAAGATTTCCGAGGTCCATCGAGGAGTATAACCCTTTTCGAAGTGCTTCTTATAAGCGTAGATTCTCACTCGATCACCAACCGCAAATTTCGGATTTCTAGACTTCTTCCTGATCTTAGATCTCTCAGAATATAGATTCGCGTATACCCGTTTTTCATTTCGAGGATTGCCAGCTTCCGCAGGAGTCATCTTAATCGATCTGTGTCGCGTGTTATTGTAATCTTTGACCAGACCATTCAGAGCGTATATGTATTTCTTGGTCGAATTCGCCGTGAAGTATCTGTACATCTTTTCCTTCATCGTTCGATTCCAACATTCCACCATGCTGGCTTTCTCTTCGTTTTCGATCGAGTAGAGGTCTACCAATCGACGAACGTCCTTGTTGTAGAATTCCTTTCCCTTATCCACCCACAATTTAATCGGTTTTTGAGAAGACGAGTCGAACACGCTCTTCAGAGCCTCGGCGATGCAAGGTCCCGATTTATCCTTCAAAGCTCTGATCCAACCGTATTTGGAAAACACGTCGATGACCGTCAATAGATATTTGATGCCCTCATTCCACCTCGAAAGCAATCTCATGTCGACCAAGTCGGCAGACCAAATATCATCCAGACCCTTCACGAACACCCTTCTCTTTCGAAATTTACGCACTATGGGTTTGTGTAACTCCTCGGCCAATTCGCTCGTCAATAATCGTTTCTTCTTCTTTTCAGATGCGCTTTTTTTTTTTGAATGCCCCATCCGAATCGACGTTTCGCACCGATCAAATTGCCGACCAGCGAACGTTCCATCTTCTCTCTCCTGGTAGGATTCGATATGCCTCTCAATTTCCCCAACATGTTTTTGTCGCAGACGTCGTTGCGAGTCTTGGTGTCGGGATGTCCGGCGTAGCACAGATCGTGATCATACGTGGCCGCGTCCACCCTATTCACAGGTTTGCTCCAAGATTTGGGTGTCAGATCGGCGTTGAGTCTCTTGTTCAATTTCGTTCCGGGTCCCGTGAAACTGTGACCGGGCAGATGCATTTCGAAAGGTAGATTATTGATCATTTCATTCACGATGCCTTTACCTTTGCTCGCGTTCTTTTTTTTGACGAATCGTGTCTTGACAGAACCACACACGTCGCAAATTCCGCGAAGCATCTGTCTGTCGTTTTTAGTTCACACTTCTCTAGAATTACTCGTCTCGGTAACTCTCTTACACTTTACGCAATACATTTTTTAAGAGTTCTTTAAATTAATTTCGTTTTTTTATTTTATATATAAATTTAATTTTTTTTTAAAAATTCTGTTCTTATTATATATATTTTTTTTTCAATCGCTGCTCTTGAGTTCTATCATCTTACTGAATTCCTCCCTGGCCTCTTTCCTCCCCTTTTCCACGACAGAATCCTTTATCTCTTCCTTGATGATCTGACGAGTCTTGATTCTCACGGCTTCTTTCATGGCATCGTATTTCGTTTTCTCGCTCAATATCGCGAAGTATTCACCGTCTGATATCCTACCATCTTTCAACGCCATAGAGATCATTTCGGATATCGTGTCGATCTTGGAGTCGGCCAAAACGCGAATCTTGTCGTGTTTCCTCGCCTTCAGATATAATTTCCAACTCAAAAAGTTTCCGAGCGTGCTAAACAATCCGGCGGCGAGGGTCACTCCTTCTACGGTCAACACGATCGGAATGGCGACCGCGGTCGACAACAATCCGATGCCGGCCGCGTGTAAACCCATGGAAATCGTGATGAGTGTCGTGTCAATTGCATTGACGAATGCCACGAAACGCGAATACTTCTTCTTGAGAGAACGGCGAGAATCTCTCTCTCGAGTTAGATACTCTTGGATTCTATTGATTTGATCGATGCGATACCTCTCTCCTCTTTCTCTTTCTTCTAGCGACGGTGCCGTCGGCAAAACGTCGATCGGCTTCTCGTCCTCGTCGTCCACTAACGTCGGATACAATTTATTTCTGGTTCTCATTTTTGTATTTTTTTTCTTTCTAATATTAGATAAAAAATTTATGTGTGTATTTATTTTTTATTTTCTATTCTCCCTTATGTTATATCAACGAAAAAAACTTGGACGTATGCTTCATTCAGCAATAATTTCTTGATGCATCCCTTGTCTTCTAAAGTCAGACTTCTACGCGCCAATTTCAGTTCTTCCGAAACTGTGGGCTTGTCTTGATTCTTACAGAAGACTAATCTCTTCCAAAACGTGATCACATCGTCGAATCTAACGCGTTCGAACGCCGGTTCGAAATACATGACGACCATATCTTCCCTTTCCATCGTCAGACACGAATGATTCTCGTGATCGAAGTCTAGATGATCCCGACATCCGACGCATCGTTCTAACAAGATGGAACGTAGTTCATCGTTCACGCAGATTACGTATGCTCTCATCAGCATGTTTAAAAGAATCCTCGCTCTAATAGTCTGGGAAACGCACATGATTTACGTATTTTTTTTTTATTATTATCTATTCGATTTGATATATTTAATTTTCTAAATAACTATTATTTATATATATTTTTTTTCTCTCCTTTTTATATCGATCACTTTTATTTATTTCCTAGGGTATTCCCCCACCCCACGACGAGGGGAGATAACTCCGTATGATCGAGTTTATGAGAATCGAGCGATCCGATCGGTCAATTGGCGGAGAATCGAGCGATCCGATCGGTCGATTAGCTGAGTTTGGGAATTCCCATAGTGGGGAATTCCCCTAATGACGTCATAAATGGGAAAAACCCACCGCCTCAAAACAATAGCGGATTCTGGATCATTGATGTAGAATCCGCAGACCGCTTTTTGATGATAGCCCAGAATTTTTTGCTCGCGTTCACCAACGATGGATCGATGGTCTGATCTGCGATGGGAACGTCGACAAAATTTTTTAAAGTAAAAGATAAAAGTGAAGATGTACAATTTCACCTTTTTTTTTAAAAACGCGCGTTCACCACTAGTATTTGAACGTTAAAAATGCGATCTAGGAGTCACAAAAAACATGGGAGATTCAACATCACTGTACATTTTTGTGAACAAGCGTGTGATTTAACACCGAATCCCACGTTGGTAAACGCATCGTGTACACGTACATGTACAAAGTGATTGGTAAATCCGCCTATATTACCTACTATCATTCTCCTGCGCAAACTAAGGAGGTTGTGTGTTTTTACGCCTTCATTGTTTCTGCTACGCCAGTCATGCTCTTTACGTTTCAACGGAATTTCCTAAGCCCCTATATAAATATCAACAACTAACGCGTGATTTCGCTGAAGTGAAATCGTGCGTTAGTTGTCGCTATTTATTTGGAGGAAATTCTTTTAAGATGGAAACGGCGTGCCATAGGCACTATTTTCCGTAGACATGCCGCGGACAAAAATATTGTTATCCTTCACCACGACAGGTACCAGAATTTGTAGACTTGCATACCAACGATGCGACATCTGTGAGTGACAAAAGCCTGATCAAATCCCGTGGATATCCTCATTGTATCTCCAACGAGACTTAGTCTTCGCCGGTATTCAGCAAAACCTCCTGTGACGAATAAGTATCAAAGACTTCCCTCTTTTATTAATGCCACAAGCTTCAGTTTCAAATGTTCTTTCTGACTGTGGATATTTTCAGTAAATGTGGGTTGTTTAACTGGTCTGAAGAATGTTGGGGGGTGGGGGGGGGGGGGTGTTCTTATGACAACAAACTTTACATTTATTCTGTTCATTCACATTTATTCTTTCCAATTCCAACACGACATCAAATGTGGAATGCGAAGAATATAACATGTCATACTTTTTCCTCATCTCATTGACAATTACATCAAACCAACCATTCTACCCTTATTCCAAGGCATCCATATGCTTTTCTATCATCATAACATCTGGGTTTAAATTGTGTGCACAATAAATGACGCATGTTTTTGCAAATAGCCAGTGACCACATTTATTTATTTATTTATTTATTTATTTATTTATTTATTTATTTATTTATTTATTTATTTATTTACTTTAATTTCTCATTGATTCAAGAAGTATTTTTGGAAATTCTTTTTCGGGTAATTAAATGATAATAATGCAAAATGTACTTATTCAAAATTAAAGATTGCGTACACAGCACGATGCACCGCCTGAAAGATACTTTCAGATTAAACAACAGAGAAGGGCGGTATTGGAATTTTTAGTTCGGCATCGGTTTCTGTATTTTTCTTGGGGGGGGGGGGGGTGGGGGAGGGGGTATACCTCGATATCGGTTCGGTATTCGGTATCTGACTTGATTTTGTTTTCCTGATAATACCAAAGAGGAATTCACATCAGGAAAAACAGAATAAGTTGTAGTAGCATTTTACCAACGCTATAAATTACACTGACAATGAGCTCAACAATGGCATTATTTTACGACCAAAAATCATATCTACAGTAATTTTGTGACTTCTTCTACACGTGCCTTTAGGAGGTCCTGCTGGAAACAGACAAAACATCTGGGCAGTGATGTCTAGTTAGGTCTTGGCTGCCTTAACAGGCAGCCAAGACCTGACTAAAAATCACTGCTAAGCAATTGGACAGGTTGCTGTCCGGTGGGAATTCAGGACACTGAGCGTTAATACAACTGAAAAGAAAATCAGTTACTTCTTTCATGAAAATGAACCTTTCAACTGTCATCAAGCCTCAACGAGGACAATAATAGCGAATGTAGGAAAATTTGAAAATTCAGACAGTTTCGGTATTCAACGATTGATTTGGTTCGATTTTTCGGTATCTCCATGATATCGGTATCGGTGTCCATATGTAATGGCAGTTCTGTGGGTATAAATAAGGGAATGCATGGAAATTCAGAATGGACAACCGGACACGAAAGGAAAACTCGGCATCGGGGGAGATCAAAGGAAACCTAGCACTGATAAAAAAGATATGTACTCTTGAATCGCTATTTAAAATAATCAAAAAGTAGAATAATGTTTTTTTCACAAAACATACTTGAATCAGTGACTCATAGTTATCATTATAATCTTCATGTCGATAAAAAAAACACACAGTGAAAGATCTATATTAATTCTTTACACAAGACCACAGAACGAATATTTTGAGAGAAAAAAAGGTTCATATCTGTTAAAGCTATAAGCCAGAACCAACGAAATTATACGTATGGATGTACACAAATCCACCTTTTTCTTACAATGAAAATCCTCGATTTCACAACGCAATAATTTTGGCCTTTAAATATTTCGATAAAACTCAGTCTCCTGGCAGTTTCCACGAGCCGTTAACTGAAATTCCAATATCACACAGAGAATTCCTTTAAAGTGACATTCGCGGGAGTTCCACATCAATGTCTTTTATCTTTTATTGGAAATACAAAAGGAACTCACCTTCCTCGATCCACAATAAGTACGCACATTTGAATTTTGAATGTTGTTTGCGAAAGACGATCTTGACCTTCATGTTCCTTTTTTCTGTTTTTCACATTCAAAGTCGCTTATTCAAAGGGGGATGAATTTAACCTGCATAAATAGTTATACATGCATTTCTGCGCAGTGGTAAAAAGTAGAACTGATCCATGAATTGTGATTGAGGAGGGCATCAGAGAACAACACAGATGGGCAAGAGGTACAGCGGGTGTATAGCCACGCGCGCACGCTCGTGTGTGTGTGTGTGTGTGTGTGTGCGCGTGTGTGTGTGAGGGCGTGTGTGGAAGGTGGGGGGGGGGGGTGCAGCGGCCATGCACCCAATCATGGCCCTCATGAAAAAGTTGTCCCAACACACGATTCACATAAAATAGAGCCTCAAAATGGTCCCCAATATCGGCCAACACACGCTACAAAGGCTCCAGATTGATCTTAGAGCACAGAATTTCGCAACTATTCCAGGGAAACTTTCCCCGTACAAACACAATGGACTTGCGTGCATATCGTTCTGCCTCCGTAAAAACAAAAAAAAACACAAACTGGTTAAACATCCCCCTATTATTGAATCCTAGCTCCTTGGATGGTTTTGCGTCCGCCTTGTGGAAATATAACATGTTATACAATGATATGTCCAGAAATACCCTGCTATATCAGGCCTATTGACCTAATACACCAGGGACAATTCGTGGTTTAGCACTGTATTCTTGTATAACCCTTTACCTAACATGAAAAGCAGACGACACTTGCAAAAAAAATTCTTGAATAACTAATTGTTTTCATTTTTTGTCTCAAAAACATAGGTTATGACCCCTCGTTGGAACGAGCTCGACGAGCTCGTTCCAACGAGGGGTCATAACCTATGTTTTTGAGACAAAAAATGAAAAAAATAATGAAAATTAATTGTCGATTTTTGAGAATAGCGCTGGCCGGTTTTGGCCGTTACGTTAGGTAAAGGGATAAAAAGCCCCCAAACACGGACAATTCCTTGCACTCGGGTTACTGGCGTTGGAAGGTAATTGGAGTTATTGGACTGAAAGCTTGTTTATAAAAAATAATGCCAAGATTATATAAATAAATTTCAGATGTTGCGCAGGGTCCCGTCTCATTTCGACAGTGAATACATGAATCTATCAATCAATGTTCCAGGGCACTGCATCTGGACCCAGTTTCATTAACACACTTATGAATGAACAGTCTTATTTATTGCTTCAAACCAGGCGACATCTTCGTCGCCAACGCGTTCTCAGAGACCGCACGAACCCTCTGTTGAAAAAATCCAGAGATATCTTTTGCCCCGGAATCTACATGTAGTGCTGCAGGTATGCGAACTTGTAATATATGACAATAAACGACACGCGAGGAGATCTCTCGATTTATCAGTCCGTAAACGGAGACGTGCACAATATAAGCAAGGCCTGCCTCTTGCGTGTTGTTTACGGAGTCACATCTGCACTAGTTCTTAATTGCAGAATATTCATCAAGTTGCCGACCTATGGAAACGACTTACGGGAAATAATGACAGGTATCTACGAGCTGGCAAGTTTCCCTAACGTTGTGGGGATGAAAAAAGGCACCATGGGAAGATGATGATGATCACTTTAATAGGAAGAAGTATCATTCTGTAAACATCCTAGCAGTGCAGTGTGCGATTCGAAGCTAAAGTTCATTAATGCTGTGGCGAAGTGGCCTGGCTCGAACACGATGTATTCATATTCAATAGGACAGCCTTGAATCACATCAATCGTCAGCAAATCCCAGCAAGGCAGAATACCATGTGGATGGTTAATTGGCGACAGTGGGTATCCCCTCAGGCAATGACTAATGACACCTATCCCAGATCCAACCACAACAAAGGAAGTGGCATATAATGCTGCACACAGGAAAACTAGAAAACCGGTGGAGAGGTCCTTTGGCTGGCGCATGGAAGATGCGATTTCGGTGTACGGACACGTCCGGGGAGGGGGGATTGCTATTTTGCCCAGAAAGATGTTGCAAGATGGCGATTGCCACAATGGGCCTCCACAACATGTGCAGAGATGAAAAAGAGCCACTGGACAAATCTTTGGAACTGGCCCCAGATGACAACATTAATATCAAATACGAGGGCGCTAGAAATAGTGCAGCGGCCCTTGTAAGACAGAACCTTGTAAACTCAAGATTTTAATTTGTTTTTTTCTTGTGTGTCTTTTCAGACTGCATGATTATGAATGTTAAGTTTATCGAGAACCTAGCCTTGCTTACCAAACTTATGGCTTGACATGGTACATCCACATGATAGTCTCTCTTAGACACGAAAACCGAATCGCTTTTCTCCACACACTGACTGTAGAGCGTTGGATATACTAAGAGTAATCATAACTTGCTGTATTTGACGATTTAAGGAAGTAAACGCTGATTTGACTGTCATAAATTGAATTCAACCGGTGGCGCGTCAGCGAATCCGGAAACTTGAAACGGATATTTGCGACAGTAAACCCAGAGTTTACGCCCCGTAATAGTCAAAAACACCGTTTGCAACATAATGCGATAATAAAATTCCTTAATAAACAGCCATTTTAAACTTAGAATACACTCCAGGATGGAACAAGGATATTGTGGAACTGCAGTGTTTGTGTTTTGCAGCCAACCCGCGGACCCACACGCACAAAATGCATGTGATTTTGTTTCGCGGACACCTTGTTTTAACCAAACTGTATTTCGTAATATTCATAAAATTGTCGTAACGTGTTCCTAAGTTGGACAGCATAAAAAATGGCATAAGTTTTGTTTTGTGAAACACTTATAGCATTTACTTAGGAACTTCATAGGAATGTGATACGAACAGACTTATGAATGTCTTATGAAAGTCATATTAATGAAATCAGCACCTGCACATGTGGACTGCACTCAACTGGCGTAAATCATAAAGGATCAAAATCTCCACTCGTGTTCACATTAATTCTTAACAACATATGGCCAACGGCATTGTTATTCTAAATTTCTGTTGATGTTGTCTACACGCCTTTCTGATACTTTAACTGTCAGATTTGTTGACGTTGCGCACACAGCTTATTGGGCATTTTTGAAAACAGTCATTCATGTTTTTTGAAATTTCACAGGTAAGAGCCAATAATACCCTTTAGAATTCGTCTATGTCAACTCTCCCGCCATCTACATATACTTGCAGCACTTTGTGCGCTTTCATCAGAAATAAGGATAACCAGCAGAAAAATTCTGTGACCATTTTTTTATTGATAAAAAAGTTATTTATTTATTTATTGGGGTTTAATGATACTTTCGACAGCCAAGGTCGCCTCATGTCGGACAGTTTTACGACGGGTGGGAGAAGCCAGAGTACCCGGAGAGACCCACCAAGCAGTGACGAACAACTGTTAGACTCCCCAACGCACAAGCAAGGCAAGTGCACCATCGGCGCGCAGTAGGCCTTAGTACATAGCGCCACCATGCTCCTCCACGTGGGCACGCGGGATTAAGTGACTATAATAGTACATAATGCGGGGTTGATGGGGTCCATATTTGGCGGTCCTCGATGGCGAACCTTGGAAGTAACGTCACACCACGATGCACTGCGGTGTCACATGTGCTGCTATGGTAGCCCACATGAGCGGCCATATTATGACGTCATTGTCATATTGAGGAATGATGTGAGTGCGCATGTGGAGCGCGTGCCGTTAGGGTGACATGTGTTTCCGTTTGTTTACCGGAGGCTGCCATCTTAGTTTCTATGGTAGCATGTGGTTACTATGTAACTAAAAGTCCGACAAAGTATTTATTTATTTATTTATTTATTTATTTATTTATTTATTTATTTATTCTTAACGCCACATTAGCAGCTGAGGCTATATGGTTTGCGACTCCTACAACAGTAATGGAATATTTTCGAAATGTATGTTAGGTTGTATGGCAGTACAAGTACTCACCGGAAACAACAAACAAAACAAACAACAATAGATAACTGCCGACATCACCCAAATGGACTCTATTTAGCTCAGGTCTCCAAGGACGGTACCTTAATAGCACGTAGTTCTTCTGGGTCTTCAATAGTGAAGGGGGCGGTCGGAGATTCAATGGGAATATTGCCACAAACAACCTGACAATTACCGAAAATCACCCAAATTTGGCTCGAATTCTTCTATAATTCTCTTTTTTGTCACCCCATTGCACCCCCCTTTATTTCCGTCTCTGATCAATATCGCGTTGTTGTTCCACACTCAATGTACCTTATGTCAACCAGCAAAAAATGCCGTGGGCGCATTGTTGACAAAAAATGTCCCATAAATTTAAAAAATACAAAAATAAATATAAAACAAATATGCAATAAGAAAAACAGACCAACAAAAAAAAAAAAAAAAAAAAAAAACCAAAAGGTGAGACACATTTTTAGATGAGATGCTTTTAGACACATTTCTTTTCTGACTTTAAGCAAATAACTTGTAGACCATTCCGTCTCTAGAGAGCAACAAGATGCCACCTGCAATGCCTTAGCACTATAATCCTGGAAAATACAACTATAAACGTTTTAGAGCATAACATTTGTGCGGTGATGTATAAAAGCTGTTTGGCAGAGTATTTGTGCCAGATCCTCTGCAACCCTCGTGTCTAGTTCAAATATACTGTCCCAACGAGGAGTATAATTTGCATATTAGGACAGAGTGACAAGAAAAGTTAGTACAAACCAATGAATATACCTGGAAAACGAACTCCACCCACACTCATCGAAGAGTATTATTATCCCCAAAATAGGTGTGGGAACCGATACAGAAATCTAACCCTTGGCGCACGATGTTTATACCAGACACTCGGCCTTTGGGGTCAGGAAAATTTCAACCGAGGGGCAACATATTTTCACCAGTCAGGAGGCTGATATCGCAAATGTCGTTCCTCAGAGATGAAAATCTACAATCCAACACCCTCAGTCTATCTTGTATACAGATCAGTGGGTCCAACTCAATCTGTCTTCTTCCACAATATAGCGTCGGAGCCAAACACAACGCCGTAACTCCTCCCATCGATGACGTTTGATACGTGAAGGCTGTCGCGCCGTAACGGTAGTCACAGCGCAACAGCTTTCACTTCTTCAAACGTCATAGTGCTTACCTAGCACGAAAACTATGAATTTTCCAATATTGGCTCTTGTTTTTTTTTAAAATAATAACAAACATAAGTTGTAAATATTCTATATGCACAACATTAACGTATCCTTTGAAAAGTGGTCGGCAATACCGAGTCTTCGGAAATTGAAATCTATGGAGCATTGTCTATTCATATCACACCAAGACTATGGTAGGTGATTTTGCTGTAAGTGACCAAATGAACGTTTTAGCAAGCCACGTGTATAGAGATGGCTAGTCTATTCCAAACTGTATACATAAATTATTGCTGAGGGAAAAAATTTGGTAGTCGACGACTATAGACGACACAGTAAACAACAAAGTTGTAAGTAAGGTCAATTATATAGAAAGTAATCGTTTGACTGGACTGGTTATGTGAAATAATTCATGAGAGGTGAGGGACTTTGTACAAACACGAGTGCGCGAATGCGCACGAGTGTTTTACAATATAATCCCTCGCCTCGAATGAATTATTTCACGTAACCAGTCCAGTCCAGTCAAGCGATTACTCTGTTTGTTACTTTTCATTATTGACGATAATTATATTATTTAACCCTTTACCTAACGTAACGGCCAAAAACGGCCAGCGCTATTCTCAAAAACTCGCCAATTAATTTTCATTATTTTTTCATTTTTGGTCACTAAAACATAGGTTATGACCTCTTATTGGACGAGCTCTTTGAGCTCGTTCCAATGAGGGGTCATAACCTATGATTTTGAGACAAAAAATGAAAATAATAGTTATTCAAGAATTGTTTTTTGCAAGTGTCGTCTGTTTTTCATGTTAGGTAAAGGGTTAAACAAACAATGAAGTTCCCATTACATCCACGGCAAAGCATCTTCGTTGGCGCGCACGGATACATGACACAATTGTTGAATGCATAATTCACTTGTGCAGTTATCGTTTATAAGCAAATCCGGAAATCCTAGTAAATCACACTTTGGAAAGTAATAAAATTCAATACTATTAACACTACCCGTGTTGTGTTCTGTGTTTATACCACGGTTAAACTTGAATTAAGTGCATGCAGCTGATATTTTAAAAGACAAATATCACTTTCGGCGGTATGTTCACATTCTTGCTTGACAATGTTTGTGTCGAAGCATTTCATTCACGTCATAACGTCAATCAGATACGTAATGGCCAGGTGCATTCTTACATAACGTTCTTACACGTAGGCACGTGATATATGTGCAACATTTCTCAATGTCTGTATTGTATCTGGTAAAGTTGAATAAGCACATTAATCGTTGTATAAATAGCACAATGTCGTGTATTACACCTCCACGCGCAATCATGCACTTTCCATTCCTCTGAAAACATATTGCGTGTGGCAATCATCTTCAGGAATACAAGGTTGAAATCGGTAACGCTTTACCTAACCTATCGATAATGTACGTCCAGCGCCAATCCGAAAAACGACCTGTTGTTCAAATGTTTGGATTTTTCAAGTGTCCCAGGGCGGGGAAGAATACTACAAAACTATCACAATTGTATTTTCTAGAATTGTATTTTCTAGGTATGACTTTAAATCGGTTGAAATGAACCACTAGCATTTTCAAAGATGTGGCAATTTGCCAGTTGGCAAATTACCATATCTTTTAAAATGCTAATGATTCACATTAGTCTGTTATATTGAGAGGTAGAAAATACAATTCTAGAAAATACAATTGTAAAAGTTTTATAGTATTGTTTTAAAGTCATATAGGCAAAGGGTTAAGATATTACGTGCTGAGTTTTCACTGCGAGCACAAACACTCCGTGTTTCAGTATAATGTTATATAGGACTTGCATTTTGCATGGCAAAAACTCTTGTTGGGAATAAATTAAAAAAATTCTCGAAGCATAGCAGTGCCTCCAGTCATTTTAAGACTTGAGATATGTTCTAATAAACTGACAAATAATTCAGGCTTGTATTATAAGCGTTTCCTCTGACAATATCCAACACCCATGTATTGGATATAAGGTCAGAAAATTATTGCACATTAGCACGTTATTGGGGTGAGAAATTGTGTTTGCTCTTTGGTAGAGATAAAATGTTTCTCACTTTATTATTTTTAATCAGCATTAAATCATTGACATGCAAAGCACATCTCTCCCAATCAAACGTAAAAGGAAAATGAAAAAAGTGTCAATAGAGAGTGTATTTTCCGTCAAAAGGAATGATTAACTTATCTAGAGCCAGTGCCGACACAAATGCCATGTGAGTCTTCTATCAGGGCTGCAATTGGCGGAATTTTAGAACATTGCGATTGGATGCATTTGGGGCACAAGTCCCGCAAAAGTGACCGTTGTCATCCAGCGGGTCCAATGCCTCCAATTTCAGCCAATTTTCAGGGCGATGAAAACCCCCTGGATTACATGAAGATTCTTGAAATTCCCACAGTATGGAGCTGAAAATCATTTGGAGTGGATTTGTAATTACAAAAGCCGAACTGACAATTTTGGTCCAAAGTCTCCACATTGTGCCCACCTCACTTTGATACGAAGCTGCAGAAATCTGAAGTCACTAGATACAGATGAATTATGTATATCTTTCATTACTGGACATTAAATCCTTAAGAGAATTTCATTGGGGTTCCCATTTGCATTTTACAGCAATATATTGTCTCCCGGAGGGAGCGCGGTGGCTCAGTAGGTAGAGGTGCAGGCTGCAAGCCGAGAGGTTCTCGGTTCGAATCGCACCTGCGGCAACCGCGTTGTGTCCTTGGGCAAGACACTTCATCTCCATTGCCCGCGTGGGGGGCACGATGACGCCGTGTACTAAGGCGTACTGCACGTCGATGGTACGCATGTCTTCAACCAATCTAACCCTGCCTGTGCTGCAGTGCGGAGTTACGATGTTGGGGAGCTGACAGCTGCTCGTCGTTGCTCGGTGGTTCTCTCCGGATACTCCGGCTTCCTCCACCCGTAAAACTGTCACGGTCATGATTAGCCATTGTGCATAAATATGTGACCTTAAACATCAGTAAATAAATAATTGTCTATCGGATGTTGCTTATATCACGAATGTTCCTGATTTTCGTTAAACGTTAAAACATTGCCATATTTTATGGACATCGTTAAGCGGCGTGAATTTGGACTAATCCAGAGGCATGTTTTTTATGAGCTCGAGTTTTATTATTTTCCCATAGCATATAATGAACTGCTGTTTTATCAGGGTCGCTTAAACACCGGAATGTTCGTGGGCTTGCTTCCTATCCCTTCGCCAACTTGACCACGTGAGACGAAAATGCTGTTTGCTACAATTCAATGGGCTGAGTTCATTCAACCATACTCAGCATAGTAGAGACACCGAATGCAGCACAGACGCCGTTGACTCGTCGTATTTCACACGTGGGCAGTGATGTCCACGCGTGCGTTTACCGGGTAATAAAATCATCATCAGCAAAATTTTAATTAATGAAGCACCGGGTTGTGCCCGGTGCTTCATTAATTAATGTTTTGATGATTATTCCTATAATTAGTGTTCGCAATCTGATGTTATTGCCACCGTGGAAATATTGCCTGCCCATGGAAAGTGACCAGCCCATGGCGTCCATGCTGTATGTGACATTGGGACACGCTGTGAAGCAAATATATCTTTCAGACTATTTTTATCTATATACTAACTTTGCAGTTACAAGGATTAATAAACGATGATAGACTTCTTGCAAGCTTTTTTTTTATATTCAAACTGTTAAATTTAAAAAAAGTGTGTGATAAAAGAGTATGGTAAATGACATTTGGACCCTAATTATCGAAATCGTTTCATGCAGAGATTTTGCTGCTGTCGAACCAGAAAACGTCGAAAACATCACGAAACAATTTGCCTGCAAAGATACGCCCTTAATTAAGTTCTATGTCCTAAGCCGCTGGAGAAAACGAGAAAAACGGTAGCTTATCTAACGAAAATTTGGGAGGAAAACCCCGAAATTCTGTTGGAAGCATATCTGTGTGCAATTTCGTTAGAGTAAAATCCATTTTTTCTTGAAAAATACCAGACAAAACCAAGCAGAGAATTTCGACCGGATCACGGTTGTGTGGCGAGTTGGCCGAAATTCTCTGCCTGCTTTCCTCCCCACAGCACTGTGGAATTCATGGACGTCGCGAAGATGACCGATTGGGGTTGGGTGTAAACCTGATTTGTCCCGACTGTGATTGCTGAAGTCCCGACTGACTACTATTCCAATTACACCATCAAGGCATGCCTTCGTCGAAGGCATGCCTTGATGATGTAGTTGGAATATTAATCAGCTAGGATTATAGTTAATAACTCAAGACTTCTTGGAAATGTATTAGAGAATTAAGAAAATAATAATGTAGTAGTCGTGACGCAACTTCTTATTATGCCCCCGACTTGAAAAGTCGAAGGAGTATCTGATGGAGACGTCCATCCGCCCGCCCGCCCGTCCGTCCAGCATTTTTCTTTGTATCTCAGCCACCGAACTCCTGTTTGAAGGATATTTGGTGTTGTGATAGAGCATCATGGGGGAACGACACCTGTATAGCGTGGGTTTCTTCCACACATTTTGTCCAGATTTATGGTCTTTTTCAGTCTTTCGACTTGGAAATTATTTTGCAGCCGGGGGCATCAGCAGCGCTTTGCGATGCAGGCCTCTTGTTTAATTAACCCTTGCCGTTCGGTACTCCAAATTGGTCGTGCTGGTTTCCCAACATCCCGAATCGCGTACTACAGACCCCTATTTGTATGACCGACTGTGTGTGTGACATAAGTATAGCAAATATAAGACTCGCAAGAAAATACGTTATTACCAGCAAGAGAGAATCGATATCTTGGACCCCAGTCCAGACGAAAATGTCCCGACTGGGAATTTATTGAGGGCGTCACCCCCAACACTCCCCCATAGTTGGGTCCCTGGTGGAATCTCACGTGTCGAAAACAACATGGCAGAATACTGAATCACATATGTTGTTTCTTTTACCCATTTCCTAATTCGGTCTTGACTTCGCAGTATTTAATCTAGGAAATCTCGATTCACCGGTGTACGTGTGTCGAAACCAGATGGTGATCTGATCGATAAAGAGGCTTTTTGGGTTCAAGAAACTATAGCGTGGTTTACATGATCATGCTTTTTATTCCGATAATGTGTACAGAGGATCCCAATCAATTCGCCTGTCACAACTATGTACGAGTTCCGTTGGTTCCTAGGTTTACCGAGTTTCGATTGAGACTAAAACGACGAGGCTGGTAAATTTCGTATAAAATCGGGATCCATTTCATCGCCAAGATACACTGTTGAAAACCTGAAGATATCGCGGTTCCAGTGTTGAAACAACGTCATTGTCATTGGCCGCATACACCGTCAACTAGACACCGAAGCCATGTAAATTCATTTTCGTGGCTGGCTGAAGGAATATATGGCTGGCTAGCCAGCTCAGCTGGCTAAGTTTTAACTTTAACGGCTGGCGGCTCATGGCGACTCAGCTGACTGAGAGGTGTAAAACACGGCTATCCCAGATTGGTGGAAAGAAACAAAACTAAAATGTACTAGAAAGGCAGATGTATAAATCTTACGAAGGTAGACTAATTGGAATTAGGGCAAGGGAATCGACATATGGAGACATTTTTTCTAACGTTTAATCATTTTACTTAACGTAACCGTCAAAACCGGCCAGTGAAAACTTTTTTTGAAAATATTTTCATTTTTGCTTCCAAAACATGGGTTATGACCCATCATTGGAACGAGCGCGTCGCGCTCGTTCCAATGAGGGGTCATAACCCATGTTTTGGAAGCAAAAAATGAAGATTGTTAGTTACAGGAGAATTTTTTTACGAGTGTCGTCTGCTACTGGCGTTAGGTGAAGAGTTAATTATGAAATTTTGACAATTTACACGGCTTTAGCCGGTGTAAAAGGAATGGAAGTCCGTAGGAACGTTAGTCTCTCTGGACTATTATTCCGCGGAATTATAGTCCTAGGTCTAACATTTCTAGGAATAGTAGTCCGGCTGACTACTATTCCTAGAAATGTTAGACCTAGGACTATAATTCCGCGGAATAATAGTCCAGAGGGACTAATTTTCCTACGGACTTCCATTCCTGTAACAGCGGCGCAAAATTTCGTGGCGGTTGATTTATAATACGGGTGGCTGTCGAAAAATGTGGCTGGCGGTGGCTTACGAAAAATATGGCTGGCGGCGGCGGCTCATGGCGGCGGCTTCGGGGTCTACCGTCAACACAGGAGGTGGAGATGAGAGATTTATGATCCCCATAGGTTTTGACCGTACTTAGAGATTATTACACGCCTGTTCTATGTAATCTTCGTCTACAGCAACCTAACCCGTGCGGAAAATGAAAACTTTGTTCCCCACATATGTGCGGAACGGAAATCGTTGACGGAATATTTTTAAATAGAAGCGAAATTTCACTGCAATTTTCCACAAATAGTGCACTGCAATTACAATTTGAATCTATAGAGATAGCTAAATATATTTACACAGCTAAATATAGTTACACGGGTTCCCGTGGCAAATTTGGTCGGCGATAAAATGCGTTCTTTTTGTTGTTGATTCGTCTCCTGAGTTCCAATGTATTCTATGTGCCTACTGGAACTCAGGGGCCCAGTTGTCAAATGAATTGCTGAGTGTCCTTCTAATAATTGCTTTCACAGACTTGAAGGCGTTTAATAAACATAGAACAACACATCCGTGTGAATGGGTTAATCGATATGGCATTTGTGCCAACGCGAAAGGATAAAACTCGAGGCCCGCGGTCTCTCGTTTTATCCTCCCGCGCTGGCACTCGTGCCATATCGATTAACCCATTCACACGCGTGTGTCGTTCTGTGCATGTGCCATCTGTCCTTTGAGTGAACAAACGTTTCACCACCTCGTTCTCGTTGTCTGGTTGGGGCAGATACATCATCTGAAGGTGTCACTGACTTGGTATTTAAAAAGATAACCGACGGGTATCATGTAGAGGCCCCCTCGTGCTGTAATTGGCGTCTCACTGCTCCCTCCAAGCATCCTGTGCGAAGCAGCTTCCACTTGTAACGCTAATTGTTCTCCTGTTTCACTAACTGCCACTTTTCGTCAACTCCTATAACTCGCTTTAACAATGTTAACACTATACCGTCGGCTTACCTGCTTTCGGGTACACTTGAAAGTCTCGTTCCAATTGATGCACTTCCCGTCAGCCATTTAAACATACAATGTTCACGCATGATATGCGCCTCATTTCCACTTGGCCCACTCCAAACTCCTAGCCTGCACTTGCTCCTGCTCTCGATAACTCCCTGCAACTAACATTACTTCTACGCTATATGGACCGGTCAAACTGCATCTAAAAAAAACCCCAAAAACCCAGCCCCTTGCTGGATTTCCAAACTTTCCGTCACGAAGACCTTGACAACCAAATATTCTCATAATCCTTAAATACGATAAAGAAAATACCCAAGAGCCAGTAGAGTGGCCTCTCTTTGAAGAACGTAATAGTGATTAGTGGGCTCTTTAAAATTCCTTGAAATTACAAACGGCTGTCTTAATTCACGTTTTCGGCACCGTTAAGATCGCTGAGTAGCTATACCTAATTTGCGTCTCTGCGGGGTGTGAGGTGGCCATCTGTTGCACTACCACATCAGTTGCGGCATGGATAAATTATCGAAGCAAGGTTTGATTATAGGTCGCCTGGGCTATAAAAAAACCAAGATTACACATCTATTTACATATTCATATATAAATTTCGAATAGATCTTCAAAATAACATGATATTTATTTATAAATACAACGCAGCCTTTTAGGCCGTAATTATGTAATAAAATCAGGTGTGTGAAGAAATTTAATTACACGACCAGGGTTCAACCCATAGCCTTTTTGGGTTGGGTAAAATTTCTGGCCAGTTCACAATGTGAAATAGTAAAATTCCCAATTGGACTTACCCTGTTGTCCCTGACGTACTAAATCAGCACTGAGTCAAAGCCCCACCCCACCCCACCCTTACTACGGGCATACATGCAGGCTCTAAATCTTCGTGGAATACGTTTTCTCGTGGTTTAATACAGGGCAAGTTCCTAGGGCTGTTTTAAGAGCTTCAATTCCAGGGACCTCAATAGATCTGAGGTGACTGAAAAGACCCCACAGTTCTTTTGAGATTTCTGGAATTATAATATAGATTCCTCGAACTTGACAGGTTTTGGTGACTTGTGGATCGTCCCTTCCGAAAGAGGGTTTCGGGCTTCCCAACAACATTTGTGTGGATCAGAGGCGACGAAGGCACAATGGAATATGGTGTGTGTGTGTGTTTGTTGGATGAAGGGTGGGGACAAAAATTTCCAACATCCACCAAACCTAACATAATTCGACACGGAAAAACAATTGATAAATGGACACACAGAAATGCTATTCCCCTGATTCTCACGTATTGGCAAGTGCGATGGAAAGTTTAAATGTGAGGGCGTGAGAGGGGACCAATATATACATTATACCTTTGGAACAACTGACGATGTTCTGTAAAGTCACGCCATGCATTATGCCATGCCAGCAAATGTACGAATACTAGCTTGTTAGGGCCCCGCGAATCTCTCATTTCGTGTTGAATCGAATTCGAAACGAATAAGGTGGAGGATTTCGAATCGCATCTTGAATCGAATCTCACTTCTACTAAAATTGTAGAGTTGCATCTTACAACAATAATTAGAGACCTTTCGCACAATGAGCGACGACTGGTGAGAATTACGAATTGGGTACTACGTCATTAGAATCTGTGTTCTTCCTATCAGCTGTTGTTTTTCCTTATCCGTAGTTACGATTTCTCATTAAAACACGCAGATATATCATATTGCAAAAGGTTTGAAAGCATTTCTCCGCCACTTAATGTGGGGGTTCACTCAAAGATTATGTCCTTAAACTGTAATCGCCATGCGGCCTAAATTTCCATCTCTTACTGGCAATCAAATCATTCGTTGCCGTGTAACACGAGAACATAACGAACCACAAACGCACTCGTAGTCGTCAATTCTGCCAAAAGGCTTGTTGACCGCTCGACGAATTTACGACTACTATTAACCATTTCGTATTTTTTATCAGTCGTCGTTCATTATGCGAAAGGTGTCTAATACTGCATATTTCTCCCCAACTATTGTATTCAACGACGACTCGTCTGTTTGGTCACGTCAATCAAAAAGCGGAATATTTCAGAATAGGAATCAGAGCAGTTTTGGCAGCGGTATCTCCTTGTACTCTTCTTCTATCATCAAGTTTCCGATAAAAGAAAAGTTTAAAAAGGGGACACTTGGCGGGATTTTGAAAGTATATTGACGGTTCTACAATGTCCGAATTAGCAGGACTCGAATCGAAACGACTCGAATAATTTAAAAGCTTCAGAGGGACCTACCCTTTTTTAGTTATATGCCTCTGTCTGATCATGATTTGGCCTATTTGTACTATTGTGTGATTGAAGTAGAATAAATAAACCAAAACAATGGAAGATGGAATCATCAGCCAAATACACTTAAATTTCGTCCATTGAGTGCATCAAGGCGCCATCAGCCATGCTATAGCATTGCTGATGGCGCCTTGATGTATTCAACGGATGATTTGTGTAGATTTGTAAATAACATGGAATAAGACGACATGGGGCCTAATACTATAAAACTTTTACAATTGTATTATCTAGAATTGTATTTTCCGGTTATGACTTTAAATGGGTTAAAATGAACCATTAGCATTTTCAAAGATCAGGCAATTTGCCATTTGGCAAATTGCCGTGTCTTTTAAAATGCTAATGATTCATTTTAGTCAGTTATTTTAAGAGGTAGAAAATACAATTCTTGACAATACACTTGTAAAAGTTTTTTAGTATTGGTACATATTTGTTGTATACTCTCAAATTGTAAAACTTCTCTTCAAATAAGTATGTCTGTACAAAATGTATGGTGTGTCTGTGTGTATGTGTGGGGGGGGGGGGGGGGGGGGGACTCGTGAGGTACCAGTTCCTGCCTTCTCGAATATGGGTATCGATGACAGACTTGGTGGTAATATTGCTGAAGGATAGCATGGCCCACACCAAATATTAATGACTTGGTGGAAATGTTGCTCAAGACGAGCATTGCCCACCTCAATTTGCACGGAACAAAAATCGATTCCAAGTGTCTTTCCATCAATTTGACATATTGTAGAACACACTGCCCTCTATTAGACCGCTATTTAAATGTCGACATCGAAATCATACTTTAATACCGTTTTTTATCGTCTTATATTATCGACTTGAGTGGTTCTCCAATATTATTTGGAACCAATTTTCCAGCGACAACAATTGGCATTCCCATTGTACCATGTTATTATCGGGTCCTCATCTCGCGAGTGATTTAGCTATTCACACTGAATCTTTCTTCTTCGATTTTCAGCCATTGTTTACTAACTTTATTTTTACTAATCAAATTTGTATCACTTCTCGGTCTTTAACTAAGCAGACTTCGGCTACAGATTGAATATCTGCTGGGGATGTCAAATTCAATTACTTAACAGCTCAACTGATTCGGCGCGAAATGATCTGTTTTGGCAACAAGTGGAAATATTGTTAGCTTCAATCAATAGTGGAGTTTTAGTAGAAGATTTATTGAGACGGAATGTTATATGCCGCATTGTTTATATCAGGCATCCAAGCATTCGCATTCTTGTCAACTGTCGAATACGTTAACCCACTTATACCAGACCAGTGGCTAAGATAAACTCTCTGGGGAGCCAATACCGGATATAGTGATCGATGAGATGAAGAATGTTTTAACCCTTTACCCAACGTAACGGCCCTAACCGGCCAGCGCTATTCTCAAAAAACACCATTGACTTTTCATTATTTTTTAATTTTTTGTCACAAAAACAACTTATGACCCCTCTTTGGAACCTATGTTTTTGACGCAAAAAATGAAAAAAATTAGTTATTCAAGAATTTTGTTTGCAAGTGTCTTCTGCCTTTCGTATTAGGTAAATTGTTAAAAGAGTTCTTACTGTAGCTACAATTATAGAAAATGTTTCTACTTTTGCCAAAGTTTCCGAGGCGCATATTTAAATTCTAATATCTGAATTAATAGTCCCCGTGCCCACAAGTATATTAAGACTATTCCCAACTAAACGTACATACGTGGCATTAACGTACATACGTGGCATTAACGCGACCGTGAAACAAGTGCAACGCCGATCGCCAGCGATCAGATAATAGTCTCGCATGGTTGGGGTGTCACCAAATTGTGGACTAATGTCTGATGAATGTCGAAAGACTAAAAGTATAGCATCAAAATATCTCTGAGCAACAGGTTGTGATATAAAAGAACTATGAAAAAACAAGGGTTACGCATCACTGATGCGGGGTCAAGTTTCTTCGCACATATAAAGCTTATCATTATAAGAAAATGTACTGCAAGTAGTGAAAGACCAACCTGAAATCGTCAGACCAGGCAGGCTTTCTAAATGGATAAAGACAGAGATAGAAAAATGTCATATAGGTTTAACACTTAACAACATTGTTTGCAAATGACTGGGTGGTTTCAGAACATATACACTGAAACCGTACAATTATGCACAGTCTGGCACAATAAATGGGTTCATAAGCATCGCCCCCTTAGAAACAATGGACAGTTAAATCTTGATTCTGGACAGAGGAACATCAGTTACAGTCAACACTGGTTTATGATCATGCCCTGTTGACCAGAGCCAGTCATTCATAGAATTAAATCCATGGAGAGATTACCACAAGTTGTCCTAAGATCATTAAGTACATGATACTCGCACTGACTGAACCTTAAACCTCATCAGCCTCCCGTGGCTGTCTAACAATACAGTGAACCAAGAGAGGTCTTACAGACGGGGAAGTGGTTCAATGTAGCAGAACACTGGTCCACATAGAATATTCGATGCAGGTTCAGATGTCGGAGAACTTTGAAAAAGAAAACCGATCACTTGAAGCAAAGTTTATTTGACAGAAACAGAAGAAAACCCTCAATTTTACACTTCAAAGGGCATAACCCAAACTAGTAGTAGCACGCAAACTTCTCAAAGACGCTAAGATATTGGGTAGTTGGACTTCCGATGGAGTGATTTTTATCAAGATGAAAGACGAATCAGTCCATCGTGTTTTAACACCCGGCCAAATTACAGCGATCGAAGATAAGCTCATGGCTCGTCTCCAATTACCACTACTTATCTGATAATGCCCCAAAAGAGCGTTTCCCCCATATATCTACATAGATTTACCGTGTTACAAATTATTGTGTGGTGCCCCTGGGCGCTATCCACTAGTTTGTAACATGTCAAACACTAATGAGCAGGGCTCATTATAAAAAATAAAAATTAATCTTGTACCCATCTAGTCGTCCAACTTCATTTTTCATCGTAGCTACCTAGCTAGTTTGTCACATTCTCCCATTACCACAACTCCTCTGAGAGTGCCCCAAAAGAGAGCTTTCCACAAACATCCACATTGATCTCCCGTGTTGTAGATTGTTAGAAAGTGCCTCAGACTTGTGATATGATAAAAATTATGGACAGGGCTCCCTACAAAGGTAATCTTGTACCCAACCCAATTTTAACCTACCATGTGACATTATGTACCTAGAAACTTTGGCTTGTGATATATGATAAAAATTATAGGATGGGCGCCCTACAAGAAACTGGGTAGCTGGACTTCCGATGGAGTGATTTTTATCAAGATGAAAGACGAATCAGTCCATCGTGTTTTAACACCCGGCCAAATTACAGCGATTGAAGATAAGCTCATGGCTCGTCCCACTCTACCAATCTCCTAGTGAAATTGATCTACACGAATGCCTACATGCACCACTTGCCAAACCCAATAACACTTATCCCCATTGTATTAACATGCAAATAATCTAGCCTTATCCACGCCACTGAACCCGTCCGAATCCATACATCAACATAGACTTTGCCTTGTTACTGACCATTGGACGGTGCATGTGGGCACTATCCACTAATTTGTAATAAGACAAAGATGGATGAGCAGGGCCTATCACAACAGTTAATCCTGCACCCAATCCGTCAACCCTAATCATCTATCTTTACTACAGCACGTGACCTCAGTTACCTCTAAAATCCCATATAGATTCCAGCTACTACAATTTATTGGAGAGTATCTCGGGTGAGTACCTTCCCTATAATATCCACATAGATTTGCCTTGTTACAAATTATTGAGTGGTGCCCCTGGGCACTATCCATTAGTTTGTAACCTGACAAACACTGATGGACGGGACTCATTATGGAGTGCCTCAAATGAGTAACCTTCTCCATATATCAACATAGATTTGCCCTGATACGGATTACTGAGTGGTGTCCCTGGGCACTATCCACTAATTTGCGGCAGGTCAAATACCACTGAACAGGTTCTATTATCTATGAAAAAAAAAAAATAAAAAAATAGTATCTTGCACTCATCTCGTCATCTAACTTCATCTTACCACGCGATCCTATTCACCTAGACAGCCCGTCATAGTCTCCAATTACCACTACTTATCTGATAGTGCCCTAAAAGAGCGTTTCCCCCATATATCTACATAGATTTACCGTGTTACAAATTATTGTGTGGTGCCCCTGGGCGCTATCCACTAGTTTGTAACATGTCAAACACTAATGAGCAGGGCTCATTATAAAAAAGGAAAAATAATCTTGTACCCATCTAGTCGTCCAACTTCATTTTACCACGCGATCGTAGCTACCTAGCTAGTTTGTCACATTCTCCCATTACCACAACTCCTCTGAGAGTGCCCCAAAAGAGTGCTTTCCACAAACATCCACATTGATCTCCCGTGTTGTAGATTGTTATAAAGTGCCTCAGGCTTGTGATATGATAAAAATTATGGACAGGGCTCCCTACAAAGGTAATCTTGTACCCAACCCAATTTTAACCTACCATGTGATATTATGTACCTAGAAATTTTGGCTTGTGATATATGATAAAAATTATTGGCTGGGCTCCCTACAAAGGTAATCTTGCACCCAACCCAATGTTAAGCTACCAGATGATATTATGTACCTGGAAAATCCAAAAGGATTTCCATATACTACAATTTATTTCTGAGTACCCCAAATGAGTACCTCCACCATAAGCGCACATTGTTCTGTTGTGTTATAGGTTGTTGGTGGGTGCTATTGCGCACTAGGGACTAATTTTCATATGTTAAGAAGAGGTCAGAGTGCCTTCCCCATTCATCTTCATATAGAGATCTGCCTTGTTATAAACTATTGGATGGTGCCATTGGGCACTATCCACTAGCTTGTAATATGACATTCATTCATTATAATTGTTGAGCAGGATACATTATAAAAAAAATATATCATTCACTTAGTCACCTAATCTTACTTTACAACGTGACCCTAGTCAGCATGACAGTCCGATATAGATCCTCATCGCTCCAACCTATCTGAGAGTGCTGCCAAAGAGTGCTTTTCGCACATATCCACATTGATCGGCATTGCTTCAACTGATTGAAAGTGTCTCTGGGCGCCGTCCGCTGACTTGTGATATGACAAAAACCAACGAGCAGGGCTCCCCGTGAAACGCTAAACTTGCTCACAACCCATTCACTAGTCACCCAAACCTGCATAGTGTTACCTTGTTGCGAATTGTTGAAGGGTGCCTTTGGGCATGACTTATTACAAAAAATATCCTTGCATCTAACCAGTTACCTAGCCACTTAATTATATTTCTCCTCAAGCAATTCTAGAGATCTAGAATGTCCCATATATAGTTTCGCATAACTATAATGCATTCGAGTGTGTGTCAAGAAAGCGCTATCCCCATATACCTTCTTGGACCAGCCTTATTGCAGGTCAGTGGAGGGTGCCTCTAAACACTGTCTACTAATAGGCCAAATATTGATGAGCTGGACCGATGAATCCAAAAGCCCATAAAAGTAGCGAACATATTCTACGCGGTGCCCTTGAAATTCTTCCTTGCCTTTACCCCTAATGGACTTCTATTACAATAACCAATTCAGCAAGGATGAATACGTACCAGGGGTAATCCGCACTTGTCCCGGCTTAGCCGCCAGCACTCAATCTCCCCTAATGTCACAAAACTGAAGATGATCTGTAATCGCCTTCCGTAAGTCCTCATCCTGCCACTTTCGAACTTTCGCGGCGGGGTGACTTCTGTGCAACCTACGAGTGCTGCATGCTTGTGCTAAGCCACTTCGACATACCATACTCCACACAACCTCATTCAGCGGTATTTTTACACCACCCTGAACGACTAGAATTAAGCTGATTTCCACTTCCCCTAATAGTATCTTGAAGCTAGATTAACAAAGGCCAGCTAACATGCGGTTCCGAGATCTACCAGGCAAAAAAGGAAAAATGGGTCTAGATTAGTGAAGAACCTTGAGTCCTCTCCGACTTGGGATCTACTTCCCAAAAATACCTAATGACACCAAAGCGACAACCTTGAAATGGCATCCATTTCGACAGATCTTGGGTGATGTACTCTTCCCTTTACTTATCTGACTCTCTGAAGAGCTTTATACCTCCTTTACTTGCACTCGATCGGGTTCCAGCCACAAACCCTATTAAAATGTTGACCCCTCCTCTCGACATCTACTCAGAATAAACTCCGATTTCAAAACCGTCACTTCTATTGACGGAAGCATGTATATATGTTGTTTTTTTGTTTTTTATTTCTCCCTTTTCTCCTTCTTCCATATGTACTGTGAAGACCTATTCTTCTCTTCTACTCTGAAAACCTTCAGCTCCTCCGCTACTTTCTCTATCTATACCTCCTGCCTAAATCTTCCTTCTCTATTCGCTCAAATGATCCCTGAAAGATTGCCAGGAGTATGCCATGCTGTACGGGTGACAAGGCCCACTCCACCAAAAAATCATATCTCCTTAAGGTAGTTAAATGTATGATATAGCCAATTATCGAATGCGAGTGGGCCTTTTCGCAAACACAGCTGTGAGTGGTGTACGACTCAAGAAACAACTGGATCTTCAAACGTACCTCCTCACTGTCTTATTTTTCACTTATCGAACAAATGGGCTTAGTATTATGTTGGCTTTAATACATATCATAGGTCCTCAACAACTTCTTTCATTCATCTTACAAAACACTAACACAGGGCATCAGACCTTGTCCATGAAACCGAAGCATATAAATCATGGCACTAAAACCCATTCACTACCCTCAATGCATGTATCGACAAATCCAGATTGACATCTGAAATCGAGTTGTTTTCCTTTTCATTGCTACGCTGCCCTTTGCTATGCAATTGTCGGCACTGCATTATGGCTTGCAAAATTATGTATTGTCTCTGGTGATATAGAGACAAACCCAGGTCCCGATCACCCTTCACCACTTCACTCCCCCGATACCTCCTCCCTCGCAACCTCGGACGCCACAGTGTCTCATAAGGGTATTTCATTCCTTCATCTTAACGTTCAAAGCCTAAAGTCTAAAATTGACGTCCTCAGCTGTGAAGTTCTCCCTACGATGTGTGTGCCTTCACTGAGACTTGGCTTGGCGCTGACGATCTTGAGGCCGATATTGAACTGCCAGGCTTCTATCCTCACTTGAGAAAAGACCGTGGTACCAGAGGCGGTGGGGTGGCAATATATCTTAAAAAACGTCTGTTATAAACAACATCGTGACCTGAACATTAACGGCCTTGAAAGCCTTTGGGTTCAAATCTCCACCGACAATACTTCAATTCTCTTCGGTGTCATCTATCGACCACCTCAATCACCGAGTAATGTTTGAGAACTTATTTCTACGTCTTTCGATAAAGCATTTGACGATAATATACCGAATGTAGCTGTAACTGCGGATTTCAACGACAACCAACTTGGAAGACAAGGCGGGGTGTTGCAACAACTTCTTACCGAGTCCAACCTTACTCAGTTGGTCAAAGTACCAACAGACTTTACTGAAAACTCTAATTCCCTAATCGATCTCATGATTGTAAACGACCATACACTGACCAATATTTGTAGCGTCGAAGTAATGGACCCGTTCTTTGAGGAACTGATCAGGTACCACTGCCCAGTTGTGCTGTCTCTTAATATCCTAAAGAAAGAATTGAAAACTTTCAAACGAAAAATCTGGTGCTATAGAACAGGTGATTACGAAGGACTTAATAGGGAAATAAGGAAAATAAATTGGAACAACATTTGGCTTGAGACTCCTCTCTGTGACTGTGCGGCAAAATTGACTAGCTTAATAGACCAGCTCGCTTCAAAATTTATCCCCAACAAAATAATTACCTGCAGAGCTGACCAGCCACCCTGGATGCATAACAATATTAGAAAACTTATTCGCCAGAGAAAACGCCTGTACCGTCAGGCCAAATCAAAAAACACCCCTCTGTCCTGGGAAAAATATCGTCTTAAACGTAATACAACAGTTTCGGAAATTCGTAAATCTAAAAGAAATTATTACTCTAAAATGGATGAAAAGCTCAACGCAATGTCAGTAGATGCCTCCGAATGGTGGAAGACATTCAAACTCCTCATATCAGGCTGAAGAGAAACCATTCCTGTCCTAGAGGGTGACAACAAACCCATTACTTCGGACCAAGAAAAAGCGGGACTCTTTAACAAATATTTCTGCAATATCGCTTCAGTTGATGATCTCTCCCATAATCTCCCGCCGTCTACCAACAATCCTTATCACGCCGAACTACGTGACATCAGTCTGACACCTGAGGATACACTGAAAGCTCTTCAGTCCCTCAATGTATCCAAAGCCTGTGGTCCAGACAATATTAGTCCTCATCTCCTTGAAAAATGTTCAGCCAGCTTATGCGATCTCCTAACTACCTTATTCAACTTGATGTTAAGCGAATCATTCTTCCCAGACGAATGGAAGCGAGGTAACGTAACCCCAGTATACAAACACGGAGACAGCCAACTTACTCAAAATTACCACCCAATCACCTTACTGAGTTGTTTGAGTAAAGTCTTCGAGAAATGTGTCTTTAAAAAAGTACTATACTACCTGCAAAGAAACATGATTCTTACCCCCCTCCAGTCCGGATTTCTACTATCTGACTCGACAGTCCTACAGCTGACTGACATTTACCACTCCTTCAGCTCAGCGCTGGATGAAGGCAAAGAGATGCGAGTGGTATTCTGCGATGTTAGCAAAGCCTCTGACAAAGTCTGGCACAGAGGTCTACTATTCAAGCTGGAACAAATTGGTATTACTGGCTCCCTCCTAAAATGGTTTGAATCATACTTATGCGGGAGACTCCAGCGTGTCGTTCTCAACTCGGCCTCATCATCCTGGACATCTGTCTTAGCCGGAGTACCCCAAGGCTCAATCCTTGGCCCTTTACTCTTTTTGATCTACATTAACGATATCGTTGAAAATATCACAAGTACAATTCGGCTTTTTGCTGATGACACAACACTATACCTAATCGTTAAAGACCCCAGCAGAGCTGCCGAAATTATCAGGGCCGATCTGCAACGACTAGAGGAATGGTCTGACAAATGGCTTGTCAAATTTAATCCCGCCAAAACTGAAACTCTTCTGATTACTCGCAAATGCCACCAACTAATCCATCCGCCACTACACATGTCCAACACTACGATTAACGAGGTCACTCACCATAAACACCTTGGGTTGACGTTTGACAATCGTGGAACATGGGCTTCTCATATTACCGAAATAGCAAAAAACACTTGGAAACGTATCGACATCTTACGTCGTTTCAAGTTCAGGCTAGATCGAAAAAGCCTCGAGAAAATGTATTATGCTTTTGTTCGCCCTGTACTTGAATACGTCGATACCGTTTGGGACAACTGCACCGCGGGTGAGGCTAATGAACTTGAAAAAATACAGGTGGAAGCAGCACGACTGGTGACAGGGGATACCAAAAGTGCGAGCAAAAGCCGCCTCTACGCTGAAACTGGCTGGCAAAGCCTTGAAACAAGAAGACAAAATGACAAGCTCATTCAGTATTTTAAAATGTACCATGGCCTGGTCCCTCCTTACATATCAAACTTAATTCCTCCTTCAACCTCAGCAATTCATAACTACAGCCTCCGACGTGAAAATCTTACTGCTTCCCCTTGTAGAACAAACGTCTACCACACATCATTCCTCCCATCGACCACACGGCTCTGGAACAGTATTCCTGCCGAAATAAGAGGCAATCCTTCACTATCAAATTTCAAGACCTATCTTAATCGCAATAGACAACGAGTACCAAGCTTCTATTATCACCACTCCTCACGTCCAGCCCAAATACTACACTCGCGATTGCGCCTAAATTGTAGCAATCTTAACCACGATCTGTATACCAATTTTCTCTGCGACACCCCATTGTGTAGATGTGGCGAGCGCGAAACCTCTGAACACTTCTTCTTCCGTTGTTCCATGTACACTCAAACCAGATTACACACCTTAGGTACTATTCCCTACCCTATTACGACTGAGATACTGCTTTATGGCTGTGAATCTTATAGCCCCGAAATCAATAAGTTTATATTTGAAAAAGTCCAACAGTACATTCTCCAAAGTAAACGTTTCAGCTAGCCACTGGCAAATCTGGCCTGCTAACTAAATAGTTATCCAGCCACTACGTATGCCACTCAACCACTGGTCATATCTCTTCCTTGGGTCATTCATCCTTCCTCTCACTCCTCAATCTCTTGTGTTACTTTTTTCTTTCTGTCTATCCTATCTTTACCATAACCTTATAATATATGGAAATGTCTACATACATAAAGGACACTAAATACATCTGTACCAGCTGTTCAAATCTGCCGTGTCCAGTAATGCCCGGAGACAGCCTTGTATAAGCTTCAAGCTTACTGCTGAATCCACTTCAGTTCATGTTCTATTCTGTTATTTGTTTGTCGTTGTTCTTTGTAAATTTTACGTGATCTGAAATAAATATTGTTTAAACTAAACTAGTAGTAGTATAGAAACAGAAATCACACTTGACCTGAATTTTATCGCACTTAAGATGGTCGAGAAGTGTGGAAATAATCCGTCATTTGCAACAGTTTTTTTTTCTACTTCAAGAGGCATAACTTCCAAACTATTATAAAGAGGCAAAACTTAACTAATTAAGGGCCACAACTCTGTTCAGTACGATCAAACTGCATCGGTTTTCGAACTCATTCAAGATATTGTTAAGAAAGTTTCATATCCTAAATTCGTTAATATTTGTTCAAGTTATCACTCTCGGATATAGAGGAGGTAGGATATAAAATTACGACGACAAGAAAGAAAATATTGAATCAAACACACATTTTCACCTACAAGCATTTTATACGAATATTTTGCACCATACACACATTTCCTGATTGTATTTTTTCATAGTATTCTTCCAGACCTTAGTGAAGGCGAAGAGCAAAAATTGTGGAGTTCAGCCGATAATTAGTACTATTATTAAAATAGACGACAAAAACACGTGTCACTCTGCCAACGAGAATCATGCTGGCGATTACGTCAAAACGCGATCACCCCCGTGAGCTAATAACACACGCGATATCCTTCATTCACGGCATGACGTCATTTCCTTCTCCACAATAAGTTGGTCGAAATCGGAATGATAAAATTTTAGCAGTGGCTAATACTATAAAACTTTTACAATTGTATTTTCTAGTATTGTAATTTCTTGTTATGACTTTAAATGGGTTGAAATGAACCATTCGCATTTTCAAAGATGTGACAACTTGCCAACTGGTCAATTGTCATATCTTTTAAAATGCTAATGATTTGTTCTAGTCAGTTATATTAATAGGTAGCAGATCCAATTCTAGAAAATACAGTTGTAAAAGTGTTATAGTATTGCTCCAGGTCTCACCATTCTCAAGAACCGAATTACGACCCTGCAATATACTGAAATATGCTCCCAATCGTTTAAACATATACGAGTTCGTCATTGTGTGTGTGTCTTTTCAGCACCATCTAATACTAACGTCTGTACCAGGAGCATATAAGTTTCTAAAACAAGCAGAAACATACTGTAAAAATTGCTATTGAACTACGTCAGATGTACTGGCAACCAACTGGCGTTACCTCTACCGTAAATTTTACGGTAATTATCGCTACTGCTCAAATTTTTGTCAAATGAAAGCCAGTAGAGGAGTACTCGTACACAGTGGAGTAAAGTCTTTTTTTCAGAAGGGACGCATTCAACTCTTCAATTCCAGTTTTTTTCAAAATAGAGTAGTCCCCGAAAAAATATGCCATACCACAGCATGTTAAAACTAGAGAAACAGATTATACTGCGACCAGAAAATTCGAATCTGTGTGAAAATGGCGAAAGCATCAGAACTAAATTATATAGAAAGAGCATTTATGGGGACATATTTTCGGGAGTAAAACATCTTTAAAGAAATCAGAAATAGATGTTCGAAAGCAGCGTTTAAAGATTTTCATACAGGATTCAGATGACATTATTCAAGGAACCAGAAATAACTTCTGTGCACAGCATTAAAACGTGTTCTTTTAAGGAATCAGCAATGAATATTTATAACTCTGCCCACTTTTTTGAGAGAATAAATACACGTATGACATTCAGAAATGCATTGGGGCTGTAAACTGCAATTTCAAGCAATTCTGAAAACTGCACTTAATGAGGCCTGTGTGACCCCAGTGAACTGGACCCCAAGTATAAACTCTTAGAAGCCGGAGAATCAGAATGAATTTATTGAACATGACATACCGCCAAAAACTTACAGTAAGCAGGTGATTCTAGTCAAGTGTCGTCTGCCTATTCAGACAGTCGACACTTGACTAGAAGCACCTGCTCAGTGTTTAATTCTCCAACAGCCCAAAGATAGCCGAACCGTCACAGCCAGATTACCTGCCGTATTACATCACAGGCAAGAAAACTCGACACCCGGCTTCTGAGAGTTAACTACCACGGTGTTTCGACTCATTTGGTATTGCCCCAGATATATATGTCATACCATGCTAGAGACATGATTGTGACCAACTTTCAAACATTTTGGCCTCCACACACTTTTTTGAACGTAGAAATACATGTATGTACATCCAGAATGAATTATTGGGTCATAAAATGTGATTTCCTGCAATTCTGAAAAAATAGACTCAATGCCCCTGGGTGAGCTTCAGTAGACTTGGCCCATATTTTGAACCCCCATTGAGTTTCGACACCTATGGAGATAGGGCTTCACGATATTCAAAACTGAATACCGGTATCGGTATTAAAAAAATATCGCGGTATACCGGTATATCGAAAACTGTTCAGATATATGAACACAAGTACCACAATCGAGACTCGAGGCATCACAGTCGGAACGAATTAGCATGCCTTGATGATGCGGTTCGAAAAACCTTTACCCAACGCAGACGATATCAAAATTTATTATTTTCAAAATTAATTTATCAGATTTTCCCCAAAGATTTCAACAAAACTATATCATGTGACCCCTCACTGGAACGAGCTCAACGAGCTCGTTCCAATGAGGGGTCACATGATATAGCTTTGTTGAAATTTAATTTTTCAACTGCTGAATTTGTATATTACGAGGGCACAAGCAGGCGATTCCTTGGATAAAGGGATAATATTATTCATTCGGGGCTACAGTTAAAAAACAGCTTGAGAATTAAATTGTGGGTAAATAAATAATGACGATAAACCGATATTTTTGTAATTACACCGGTATTCAATCGATATTGGTTTGAATACCGGTATATATCGGTTTGTCGATATACCGTGCAGCCCTATATGGAGATGGTCCCAGGTCTATAGGTCATACCAAACTTGAGATATGAGCGTGACCTACTTTCAAAAATGTTAGCCCACCCACTTTTTTGAGTGTAAATATACATGTATGATCTCCCAGATTACATTAGGAAGTCATAACATGTAATTTCCAGTGAATCTAAATGAAAGTGTTAGTGACACTGTAGCTCAACTTGACAAACTTGAACTTGGTAAGTTAGAAGTGAAATGCCAAAACTGAAGATCATTGGTTCCAATGTTATTTGGTGAAACTTCAAAGTAACGGCATTGTGTGTCCACAACGTCAGAATAATTCATGCACTTTTCAAGGTAAACTGTAGGGCTGGCTTTATAAAGAATGTTCATACACCACTGCAGTAAGTTTAAAGGTCATTGTAAACGGCACCTTTTTCACAGAAATGGCTGCTAATCGATATCTCTTATCTAGAGGTCTCGCCTAAAGGGCATACCAAGTTAAAAAAAAACAATCCTATGATAAATGTGCCCTGTACGTTATGTCAAAGAAGAATGTTGATTCACAAATGCACTAAATTCAGAAGTCGTTGCTAACAGCGACAGTTTTTTATGGAAATAAAAAGAAAATTGATAGCTCCTATCTCGGCCGCCCTGAATAAGCATACCAAGTTTCAAAACAACCCGGTAATGAATGGGCCCTCTGAGGCATGCCAAAGGAAGATGTTAAGGAACAAATGTACTAAGTTTGAAGGTTGTTGCTACTGGCAATGTTTTTTCTCTCCTTTGTTTGATGAAAATTCATAAATATGTCCTGTATGGAGTGTAAAAGGCATAAGTTGCTGCACAAATGCACCAATTTCAAAGGTTGGCGTTAATGGCAACGTGTTTTGATGGAAATGAAAGAAAATCAATAGTTCCCATCTACAGGTCCTCCCGAACTCGCATACAAAGTTTCAAAGCAATCTATTCATAAATGTGCCTATAGACAGTGTCAAATGAATATGTTTATGCACAAATGCATCAAGTTCAAAGGCCGTTGCTATGTGATGAACTGGAATCATGTTTCAAAGCAATCCATTCATAAATGTGCCCTGTAGGGTATGCCAAAGGAATACGCTGATGCACAAATCCTCTGATGTTAAAGGTCATTGCTGACAGCAACGTTTTTTGACGGAAATGGAAGAAAATGGAAAGCTCACATCAATAGGTTATCCCAAACGTGCATACCAAGTTGCAAACTGATCCATTCATAATTTCACCCTGCATGGCTTGCCAAAGGAACATGTTGATGCAGTGAGGACATTGCTAACGGCAACATTCGGCGACGTTTTTCGAGAGAAATGACAGAAAATCAAAGCTCACATCTAGAGGACGCTCCAAGCAAGCACTCCATGTTTCAAAGCGATCGAATCATAAACGTGAACTGTGCGGTGTTCCAAAGAAAATTGTCGACAGACAAAACGGCTAAGTTGAGGGTCGTTGCCAAGGACAACATTTTGCGACGGAAATAGAAGAAAATCTACAGCTTCCATCTAGAAGTCACCCAAAAACAAGCGTACCGAGTTTCAAACCAATCCATTCATAAATGCAACCTGCGGAGCGTGCCAAAGAAAAATGTTGATGTAAAAACGCAAAGTTCAAGATCATTGCTAATAGCAACGTTTCTCGAAAGAAATGAAACAAGTCAATAGCTCACATCTAAAGGTTGCTCCAAACCAGCACACAAGGTTTCCAAGCACTCTGATCATGAATACGGCCTCTGCAGTGTGCCAAAGGAAAATGTCAATGCACAAAATGGCAAAGTTGGAGGTCATTGCTAACGGCAACTTTTTTGACGGGAATGAAATAAGCTCCCATTTGAAGGTCAACCCAATAATCATACAAAGTTTCAAAGCGATCCATTCATGAATGTACCTTGTAGGGCGTGCCAAAGGAATATATTGATGCACAGATGCACTAAGTTCAAGGGTCGAAACTAACGGCAGAGTTTTTGACGAAAATGGAAGAAAATCGATACCTCCCATATAGAGGTCACCCCAAACAACCATACTAAGTTTCAAAGCAACCCGATTATAAATGTGCTCCGTGTGGCATACCAAAGGAATATATTGATGCACAAATGCACTAAGTTTAAAGGTCACTGCTAACAGCAACGTTTTTTGACAGAAATGGAACGCAATCGGGAGCTCCCATCCAGATGTCACCCCAAACAAGCATACTGAGTTTCAAAGCGATCTGATCATAAATATGCCCGGGAGAGCATGCCAAAGGAAAATATTGATGCATAACTAAGCTAAGTTCAAAAGTCGTTTCCAACGGCCACGTATTTTATTGGAAATGTAAGTAAATCGATAGCACCCATCTAGAGGTCACCCCAAACAAGCATCCCACGTTTCAAAGCGACCGGATCATAAATGTGCCCTGTAGAGTGTGCAAAGGGAAATATTGATGCATAACTGCACTAAATTCATCATAGGTCGTTGCCAACGGCAACTATTCTCGACGGAAATGGAAGAAAAAAATAGCTCCCATCTATATGTCACCCCCAAACAAGCATACCAAATTTCAAAGCAATCCTATCATAAATATACCCTGTAGGGCGTGCCAGGGGAGTATATTGATGCCTGACTAAACTAAATTCAAAGTTCGTTGCCAGCAAGGTGTGCCAAAGTGAAATATTAATGCATAACTGCGCTAAGTTTATCAAAGATCATTGCCAACGGCAACGTTTTTTGACGAAAATGGACAAAAATCAATAGCTCCTATCTAGAGGTCACCCCAAACAAGCATTCTAAGTTTCAAAACGATCCGATCATAAATGTTCCCTGTATGGCGTGTCAAAGGAATATATTAATGCCTGACTAAACTAAGTTCAAATGTCGTTGCCAATGGCAACATTTTTTGACGGAAAACCTATAGCTCCCATCTAGAGGTCATCCCAATCAAGCATATCAGGTTTCAAAAGCGATCCGACCATAAATGTGCCCTGTAGGGTGTACCAAAGGGAAATGTTGATGCACATAAAACGCCATTCTCTTCAAAGGTCGTTGCCAATGGCAACTTTTTGACGGAAATGGAAGAATATCAATAGCTCCCATCTAGAGGTCACCACAAACAAGCACACTGAGTTTCAAAGCAATCCGATCATAAATATACCCTGTCTGGCGTGCCAGAGGAGTATATTGATGCCTGACTAAACTAAATTCAAAGTTCGTTGCCAGCGGCTACGTTTTTTTTGACGGAAATGGAAGAAAATCGATAGCTCCCATCTAGAGGTCACCCCCAAACAACCACACCAGGTTTCAAATCTATCCGACCATAAATGTACCCTGTAGAGAGTGCCAAAGGGAAAAATTCATGCCTTACTAAACTAAGTTCAAAGGTCGTTGCCAGCGGCAACGTTTTGTGAGGGAAATGGAAGAACATCGATAGCTCCCATCTTGGGGCCACCCTAAACAAGAACACTAAGTGTCAAAGTGATCCAATCATAAATGCGACCTGTGCGGTGTGCCGAAGGAAATTGTGACCGTACGTACTCCGACGGACGAGATGTGACGGCAGTAGCTCAGCTTGACTTCCTCAAGTTGAGCTAAAAATGCACTCAATGGCCCCTTGGTGCCCTCAGTGACCTTGACCCATATTTTGAACCTCCATTGAGTGTCGACTCATTTGGGATAGGTCGCAGGTCCGAAGTGCGTAGAAATCAGTAACAGAAGAAGAGGAAGAAGAAGAAGAAGAAGAAGAAGAAGAAGAAGAAGAGGAAGAAAGAAAAAAGAAAGATAAAGAAACCATACAACAAAAATTGTCTGTGTGTTTCACACAGACTAAATATTAATTGGTCTACTCTGTATGACAAGCCAATAGCCTTCTCGTGTAGCAAAATGAAATGAAATATCAGTTCCTCCGTTTTTGCTCAAGATCGAACAAAACATTTGTCATTGTCAAACGTGTTTAAATACGGTATTTTAGCATACTATTTTAGGTGGGCGTAATGCAACTAGTTTGTCAGGACATTTATCGTATTATTACGGGTAATTTTTTACACAGATGCAAAGGGTCGGCAGTGTTATGTCCTTTACATGCTGGGCGCGATGCCTGCGTCTCGAACGCTGCAATACAGTTAACATTTTTCTTCTAATTTTACATTTTCAACACATCGAGAGTAACCTCCACATTGTCCAATGTCAGATATGGAAAATAATCCTTAATTCAATTTTGACGCAACGATTCGTTGTGTCAAACAGTAGCGGAACTGAGATTCCCAAATAAGGGGGTCTGAGCAATTCCCTAGAATGGGGGACCGGGAGCCCCCCCCCCCCTCCCCGGGAAAATGCATAAAACTCTAGTGCGCTGAGAATGAATCCGGGGGTAACATTTGCTTCCAACTGGAGGTAATTATCTGTGCCATGAAGACATGGAAATTGTGCGGTGGACATATGCTAATTCTTAGATCGTTCTCTCTAGGAACAGATTTTCAAACAGATCTTATACTGGTCAAATGATTGGTGAAGGTCTGAAGTTCATAAATATGCAAAGCTTACAGGCACAAGTTTCCCAGGTTCCAAATGCCAGATATGGTGGCAGTGAGCGCGTCACCAAATATATGCATGCCAGTACGTCCCATGAGTTCCAATGTGTCCTATGTGCCAGTGGGCACATAGAACACATTGAAACTCAGGGGACGTACTGTATTCTCTCCCAATCTTCCGTATAGATGACTTGTATATCAAGTTAGTCTTGATATCATTACAGGTTGTAACGAGACGGCAATTATTTACTAGAATTTAGTTTGGAAGAAATCATGAACGCTCCCCACCACCAAAATCTGTATCAGTGTTTTTGCCTCCATCTGAGTGTATCGTGTGATAGATGGGTGAAAATAGTTGAAATGGGGTTTGAATTTAGGAAGGGGACATTGCAATTGAGGAGGGGTGGAGCTCGGACCCCTAGGTCCCCCCATACCTCCGCAACTGGCATCAAAATTCTATTCAATGATTTAATATTTCATTCAGTCCGTGCATGGCTTTTATTGTAGTTAGTACTAATGTTTGTTGCACAGAGAGTCTCACTTCAGGAGCATTACATCACAAGCACCAACTCCCGGTCATTTGACGAAATGAAATTGCTGAGAAAAAATAACCCTTCTCATAAAAAATATAAAGAAGGCATAACACTCGTAATTCCTGAATTGAGATAAACTCTCCTCAACTTTGGAAAAGTTCATCTTTCAGTCGATTCCAGGCACATAAATGCTAATATCACATATTATATCCATCTGCCTTATCGTTATATGTCTATTTGTCTTTTTCCTAAGCGTTAATATCATTATTAAAGTATAAGTTAACTAATAAGGTATTTTTTTAAAAACGAGTACCCCTTCGAAGGACGAGCTTGGTTCCCGAATTGGTTATCTGATACAGCGTTCGTTCAGAGGAGATCTGATTGGTAAGCGCATACAAGTGAGTTTCTATACTGAAGTGACATAATGTACATGGTAAAAATGGTTTTGACAACAGAGCAAATTGACTCATATAACGTTATCGATTCATGGCATAATGTAGTTGCTCTAGGTAAAATTGGGGAGGCATGTAAGACTGTTTATTGTTTTTTTGGACTGCCTCCAATGCTGAAAGATACTGGGAGAAAAGTACAAGTTATTTTAGTGCAAGCACAGCATTGTGACAATCCAATTTTCTGAAAGTATCAGAGGACCACTTCGGGAACTAAACACATCGAAGTTGGAGATTGTTTTCCAAAAATGCCGTTTTACAGTACAGTCGCCGTGGGTTGGCTGCAATCCAGACGTGGGCAGTGATGCCCATGCATGCGTTTACCAGGTAATAAAAATCCTCATTAGCAAAATTTTAATCAATAAAGCACCGGGTTGTACCCGGTGCTTCATAAAGTAAAGTTTTGATGATTATTTCTATAATTAGTGTTTGGAATCTAATAGTATTGCGTCCGTGGAAATATTGCCCACACGTGGAAAGTGACAAGTCTACGACGGGTTTAAAGTAATTAATATATGCCTTAATACACGATTTTAATGCTTGGATAATGGACAGACAGATATATTACGACAAGGAAGGTGTGAAATTATAATATATCTTCCTGGAATCGACTGAAACATGAACTTTTCCAAAGTTGAGACGAGGGTTTCTCTCACTTCTGCATTTGCGAGTGGTACACCTTCTTTATATTTTTTATATAGCTAGGGGTATTATCTTCTCAGTATTTTCATTTCATCAAATGCCTGAAGCATATGTATGTGATTACATCAAGTAGATATTGCAAAATGGTATGATAATGTGATATTTGTTACTTTATCGCAACCATCTTTGACTAACATCGTTGTGAAAATCAACTTTCGATAAAGTTATCTCCCTTGAAATTATTGGACGGACAAGGAAGGGCCAATTAAGAAACAAGTAATTATTTAGAAAACACCTGAAAAATACATGGAAATAAAGTCATGTTTCCTTTTGTTACTTTTAATAAAGGAAAACAACAGAAAGCTCTCTGAGCTGTCTATTGTTTCCGTTTATTAAAAATAACAAAAAGATACTTGGCTTTTTATGGCAAGATAATTAGAAACAATTAGTTTACAGATAATTCGCCATTTAGAATATCTATCAGTATCACACCAACAATAAGTATTAACTTCGGTCTTTGTTTAGCGAATGTGTTTGTACAGTAATTTCCAAATTTTTATTCTTCCCAGGAAAAAAAAAATAGCCAAGCTTACCTCCTAGACTTTCATATGAATGGAAAGGACATTGTCTGTATTATAAGTCACGATACGTACACTGTTCATATGATTTTGGGAAAAGAGTTCAGAACATCAAAAGAAAAACGCCGTTCTCTTATTCTTAACCCTTTACCCAACGTAGCGGCCAAAACCGGCCAGCGCTATTCTCAAAAATCGCCAATAAATTTTCATTATTTTTTTCATTTTTTGTCTCAAAAACATAGGTTATGACCCCTCGTTGGAACGAGCTCGTCGAGCTCGTTCCAACGAGGGGTCATAACCTATGTTTTTGAGACAAAAAATGAAAAAAATGAGTTATTCGAGAATTGTTTTTGGAAGTGTCGTCTGCTTTTCAGGTTAGGTAAAGGGTTAAATGGGTTTCAACCGAGAATAATCGACACACGTTGAAACTGGTTGGGGAAATGTAAAAAGCCAGTTTCTGTAGTGTTACACATCTACAAGAAAATGCCCGGAGTTTGTGAAATGATGCTCACATATATGATACAAATTCACTAACATTTCGAAATTTCAATTTTATATGAAATTCCCAAACCGCGAGTGTTAAATTTACCGAGAGCTTTAGGAAATTAAGGGGAGCTAACTCCGGTAAATCTCTTCCAATGAAGAAAATTGTCAGCCATGGCAACATCGCATTTGGTGTGTTAATAACTTTACTCTCTGGCAACTGAGAAAGATTAAACTCAGCACTGACAGAGTTAGCAGTCTGTATTTACAACATTCATTTGACGTTTACACGAAGAGCTCTAAGCTGATGTACGAACCATATAATGTCAACATCAATTCAGCATTAAATTTATCAAACGCACAAAAATGCACATAAGGTCAGCAATAGAATTACGACATTTTAATCCCCATTAAAGTGCTAAGTGTTAAAAGTAATCTTTGCAAAAATATAATTCGCTTCTTTAATTTGTAAGATTGCAGTGTGCCAGAAAATCGATCTATTAAGAGTCCATTAAGAGAACATGCGTATCCGAGCCGTATTTGCGGTCCCTACATTACTCTAGCACAATTTAGCTTGTTCTTCGTTTAGACGCCTTTCAATTATTTTCTCATTTTCCAATAAAGCAAAATCACGCTAGTCTTGTTTGAGGGTAAGAAAGTAGTCACCGTTCTTCTTAACCCCTTTATTATCAATTTAGTCCTATACACCAGAGCTTAATATGCATGTGAGAATCAGACTCGATTCTCACAAATGATTTTCGCAAGGAAAACAATGAGAATCATCTTTGTTTCTCGCAAAGTATCATTTGATTTCTGTCACAGATTTTGAAAGTATCCTTAAAGGGCTGGATAAATATACCTATTTTTTTATCCCTCATAAAGAAACAAAACTGCGACTTAGCAGTGGTGTCTGGAGAAGTCTTGTCTGCCTATACAGGCAGCCAAGACTTCACTAGAAACTACTTCCTAGGTATTGTTACTTCCATCAGAAAGAGTTACAAGAGCACCAAAAGCCTGTATGTTTGAACATGTTATCTACATTTATATGTAGAACAAGAAACTCACAACATTTGGAACAAGTCCCTTACCCTTAAATGTTAAACTTCTGTAAATATATAAATATGAGCTTTGTTTTTCACCTTGGAATGTGTATTTGTTGCACTTAAAAGGTTATAACAGTTCTCTCAAATTATCAGTTATTCAAGAACTGAAAATTAATTGTCGCAACAGAAGTACTCGAGAATCAAAACCGGTTCTCGCGAATCTGGAAGAATAACTTAATGAAAATCGGCCGTGAAATAATTGTTGGTGCTGGTGCAATTATGTAGTGCACTATGCGTAATTCGACCCCCCGAACATGCATGTGTTATGTGTATGGGGTGATTTTTTTGCGGGGGGGGGGGGGGGGCATCAATACTTTATAGTCTTCACCATCAATCATTCACCAAACGAATCGGTCTTTTCGCACACCACATTAGCCAGTCAAAGTTGGGTAACTTAACAGTTTTCTTTCAAATCCCAATTGAAAACTCCTCAGTTGGATGAGCTCTATTCGTAGTAGATAACAGCAGTAGAGACAGGGGCATCGCACTGATAACCTACGGGGATGTAAACCTGATTTGTCCCCACTGTGATAGCTCAAGTCCCGACTGACTAATATTCAAACTACATCATCAAGGCATGTCATCGTCGAAGCCATCCCCTTATGATGTAGACGGAAAACTAGTTAGTCGGGATTAAAATGAAAAATGAGGACTTCACAGAAATTCATCAGTCAATAAATAAAATATTCATGTTGAACTTATTTTTTTAATTAACACGTACCCAATCGACCCCCAACAGTCAGAATAAAATACTACAGACCTCCATTTGTATGACCAATTGTGTGTGTGACACAAGTCCAAGTATCAAATTTCATGTTTTAAAAAAGTACATGATTCGGAAAGTAAACTCACTTGAAATTTATCGGATACTCTTACAGTACAGTCGCCGTGGAATGGTAGTAATCCACGTGTGGGCAGTGATGTCCACGCATGCGTTTACCAGATAATAAAAAATCATCATCAGCAAAATTTTAATTAATGAAGCACCGGGTTTTACCCGGTGCTTCATTAATTAACTTTTTGATGATTATTCCTGTAATTATTGTTTGGAATCTAATATTATTGCCTCCGTGGAAATATTGCCCACCCGTGGAAAGTGACCAATCCACGGCGGCCGTACTCTACATTCGATACCTTTGGGCCAAAGGTCCTCTCGATTGCAAGACGAGGCTGAGTTAGCAAACAACCTACTCGTGACCGTCAACGTCCCCGACCAGCTATTCACTTCGATAATGTAACACAACGTGTCTTGTTGGATTTAATGCAGACCAATATGCCCTGCATACATCAAAACTTACTTGTTGCTCTCCCATTTTAGAGGGGGGGGGGGGGGGGGGGGGGCAGGCATAATTACTGTGTGATATTTCTCATCACTGAGGGTGGGGTGATCATCGTGAACTTAGTTCAGGGAAGGGATCTTTTTCCCAGGTACCTTCAAGGTGTCGATCAAATTACAAATGAAAGTAGGCCGATCTCAATGTACCTTAACGACTTCGTTTCCACCAACAAACTTGCATTCGAGCATGCTGCCTCGCTGTGCCTTCAAACTGTGTTTTCTTCTTGTAACCTCTTTCAGGTAATCAAATCAAATGTCATTTTCTTTAAAGGTAGGATTACTCCTTGAGAGTACACGGCGATGTGTGCATATCATACATAGTCCGGCCTATAAGAGGTTATTGTGTTTGTAACACTTATTCTCCCCCATAATTACACCCAAATTCAAGTGATACCTGTTGAATTCAGCTTTGAACAATGTAATGATGCGCATATAAGTAAGGGATAATGAACGAGTGGTGAATCATTCGGTGTTAGAAAACACGAGACCCGAAGAGTCGAGTGTTTTCTAACTCCGAATGATTTACCACGAGGTCATTATCCGACTTAAAACACAACAAAATGAATCCCCCCCTCAAAATGACCCCCCCCCCTCAAAATGATCGATTTGCTTCCCCCCACTAGGTCCATTTGCTTCCCCCCCAAATATGTGCCTGTACACCGTGACTTTCGCCAACAGGGAAACAAAAGGCTTGTCGCAAGTGTGTTTTCTGAGAACAATAACTGTGGATTAATTTTACGAATCCACAGTCATTGTTCTCCGAAAACACACTTGCGTCGATCCCTTTGTTCACCTTGGCGATTCGGAGTTATAATGCACTGAGGCGGATAACGCGGCTGTGTTTTGAACATGAAGAAAACATCACATCAGTAATGAATACCCCACTCTCAACGGACTCATTCAGTATACGGTATAGTGTGATCACAAAGGCGGACAGAAAATTACGATTGGATCGTGATGTGTCGTGATCCGGTAGAAATATGTCTGTCCACTTTTCATTCCACGAAACTGTAGAATCATCCATGTTGAAAAAGAAGGGCGAGGAGATTTAATCTCACCTCTATTTTCATTTGTTTTCCTCAATTTGATTTCGATTTCGCAATAATTTTTTCATGAAATCTGGACCCACTGGTGCCACTGTGCCACAGTCAAATCGCGATGTGGTTGAGAAAGAGCCACTTTAGCGAATACAGTACTCTATGCAAACCTCCGCGGAACCCTGGGAAAAGAAGCAGTGCTTGTTTATTGAAGTAGACAAGTTTTGCCTAAAGTAAGCAGCAGAAGAAACGATTTGTTCAAGTGGATTTATTGTGTTGTGGTCATGATATAGTCGAAGAAGCTAAAAATGACAATTAATACCAGTAAATAATATATTCCGAAATTAATTAATACGATACGATCGTCAAACATTCACAGTCTGCATGGGGTAAAATTCATTAATATTTAATCTACCCATTCCCATTCATTATTCGATTCTGTTGAACGAGCTCTCGTCACAAGTACATGTAATGCCAATGGTGTCTTCCGGCCGTTTTACAATGTCGTCCAGTTGTGTCTTCTTCACGTGGACGACTTAATTATGCAGCCTTGATGTTCTCTTTCACATTTGCATGTAACACAGCTCACAAATTCGGCAGTCTCGCAAACTAGTTTCCCCACTTCCCAGCACTTCGGACATACTCCGGCTAAACACCATAGAATTGTTTTTTTTTATCAGCACGCTTTAGGGACAGAGTCATGGATCTTTTTTTGGTTAAAGTGGTCTTTAAATGTAGAAAGTTAATTCTGTAGACGGTAAAATGAACAATAAAGTTACGGGGAAAATGAATGATAATTTAATCTTACATCCCCAAAGGGATGTTAAATTTTACTGACCTTCCCTACAAATGTGAAATAAATTCAATTCACCCATTTGGTCAGAGAGGAAGGGCCAGTTTGTAAAAAAATACAGACACAAGGCTGAAAAAACTGGCACCCCTTTGGGCACTCACCACCTTTGTGCCAAAAAAATATTATTTTCCTCCCGAATTTTAGAACCCCCCCCCCCCCCCCCCATACCACCCACAGTCGAACATAACACAATAACACAAGGGGTGGTTTTTGCATCCGTAAATAAATTTTTAATGATGAAATGTATTCCTTATCCATTCCCTGTTCTCCCAATAGGTGTAAATTAGATAACACTGTATGACTGACTGCATTTCGCATATTCTTGTTACATTTCAAATATTGGAATATTTGCACTGATATTTGCCAATAAAAGATTTGACTTTAGTAGTTTTTGAGCAGGATGCAAATGTCAAGCTTTTCTTTTTAATTTCTTATCATTAAAGCTATAGAAAGTTATTAAGTATGCCATAATATATTCACAACAGCTCGTCAGTGCCATCATTTGACCTGATTTTTCGGTAATCATATTTCACTATATTTTTTTAAATCCTTGTTTTGAATCGAAGGAAGCAGTGTAACAGTGCACGATGAGTTTTGTAGCAGTTCGGCTGATATGAATAACGACCCGAGTCATACGAGCAGCCCAAACGGAGTCTGAGGGCTGTTAGTATGACCAAAGCCTCCTGATCATCTCTGTAGGGCCTATGATACGTTGTAAGTACTCGTTCTTAACTCATACCCAGAGTCGATTGTTTCAAGACCCCACAACCTTGACCTTGGATTCTTTATTTTTTAACTCTATGTTGAAAAGTTTAGTTTTTGTTTTCTCATTTAATTTTTATTATAAAAATGACTGCAGTGTGTCCTCTGATATTGCTTGTGTGACATCACCCACCCACCCCCGGCTAAGAGTTCGGAATGATTTTGACCCCCTCTCCCCGTGATTTGATGTTGCGTTTTATACCATGATTGTCGTGCATATTCCACGTTGCGCGACACAATGTATGCACTGGGAAATGTTTTAGGTACAACAGGCGTGGAATCCTGATTTCGCGTAAGAAGTCATGCAAGAACACATCTGATTGGACGTAATGCGTCTGGGTAACGTTATGACGCGATTGAAAGTTATCAGACCACGGAATGTAATATTTCGGCTTTTCCCTCAGGAAAAGGCATTTGTTTTTCTACGGATTATTATTTTTGGTTTGATTTTTTTCCACACATTTTGTCCGTATGATTCAGAAGCCATTTTCGAACCGATTTTCACACAATTTTGCACAGACATAGAGGGGCACAAAATTTAAAAAACTACCAAAAGGAAATTTTCGATTTAACCGTTGGTTCGCCAGAATTGGCAAAAAAAAAACCTGTCAAAATTAAGGTTTATCGGCACTTTCTCAAAACGCGTCTTGTGGATTTTTTTTTTACATTCATCATTCTTAGGCCTGAATGTGACACGACTATACACGAGATATTAGGCAATGCATTTGTTAACCCTCCACAGGCTGTCAAATATCGACATTTTGATGAAATTGGCTGTTTTCGGACCCGCACAGCACCCAAAGAGTACACGAGAGATAAATATAACTTCCTTTATTGGAAGTGGGATTCACCAAAAATCATTTTTGTAAGTAGTATTGGTATTCAGAAAACCAAGCGTTAACCCTTTTTGGGCTGGTAAAACCGCAATACCCCACTCCCCAAAAGCTAAAAAATTCATGTTTTCTGTGGATTTCTCTAAACGAGTCTTGTAGATTTTCCAGAAAAGTTGGCCACGCGCAGCTCTCGGTGTGACAATACAAGTTGCATGGACAAAATATTCCGCTAAGCATTTGTTAACCCTCCATGGTCTGCTAAAAGTCAAAATTGTGATAAAATGGGCTGTTTTGGACACCAATAGCCCCCAGTGGGTATGCCACAGAGAAAGGTACCTTCTTTTATCGGGCGCAAGATTTATAGGGAAACATTTTTGTACGTAGTAAGGGTATTCAAAAGTCTAAGTCTTAACCCATTTTAGACTGGTTAAAGAGAGACACCCCTTAAAAGCTCAAATGTCCCGTTTTCTGTGCATTTCTCTAAAAACATCAAGTAAGGTTTCAAGAAAAATTGGCCATTCGCAGGTCTTGGAGTGACATTACAAGTTGCACGGACAAAATATTCCGGTAAGCGTTTGTTAACCCTCTACAGGTGCCAAGCATATAAATATAGAAAATGGGCTGTTCTTTGGCATCCATAGCACCCAATGTGTACCTGCGAGATAAACATAACCTACTTCATTGGAAGTGGAATTCACCGAGGATCATTTGTCAAAATGTCAAACTTTTGATAAAATAGGCTGTTTTCGGGCACCAACAGCACGCAATGAGTATGTCACAGATAAACATAGCCTCTTTTATCTAATCCAGAATTGATGGGGGATATTTTGTGTAAGTAATACGGGTATTAAAAAAAAAACAAGCCTTAACCCGGTTTAAAGACAGACATGCCCTTAAGAACTTAAAGTTCACATTTTCTGTGGATTTCTTCAAGTGGTCCTTGCAGTTTTTCAAAAAAAAATAGACTCTTGAAAAGAATTATTCTGGCAAGCGTTCATTAACCCTCCACCAGCTGCCAAGCATCAAAATTTTAGATAAATTTGAGATACAATGGGCTGTTTGCAAATAGCCACAGCACTCAATGGGTATGTGGCCAACAAACATAACCTCTTTTGTCTGACGCAGACTTCTCGTACGCTGATATTGATATTAACCCACTCCACCGATAATGATGATTTTAACCTAAATTTTCTTTTATCAAACTGGGTCATTTGTGACTATTATACCCACTTTTCTCAAGGCATCAATAAAGGTACATTAGTGATAGAGTTAAAACGATTCTTCGGACACTCTGGGGTCATGAAAAATCATGGAACCTCGTCTGGAAAAGCCATCATTCCCCAGAATCATAAAGTCTAGTTTTCTTTAAAATTCATTACATACGTGGTATAAATATGCAGAACCGCACATACGTTTCAGTGGGTTAAGAATTATCGCACTCGATCACTCTTACATTATCTCATTCGTGTGGACCTGAAAGTATTATTTTTCGCGAGCGCTTGCGCTCGCAAAAAATAAAACTTTCAGGTCCGCACTCATCAGATAAATAGAGGATATGGAATTACTGTTTTTCTCATATAATATTTATGAAACGAGTCTAAGAATTTTCCATTTGGGCGAGCCTCTGGCTCGCCCAAACGAAAAATTCGGACGAGTTTCGTAAATATTATATGAGAAAAACACTCATTTCATATTCTATTTATCATATGACACACACACGCACAAATTAGCCACTTAGTATGACTTTTTAACCCATCACCTAACTTGAGTTGCAGACGGCACTTGGAAAAAACATGCTCGTATAACTAAAACTTTTCATTTTTTGCTTCCAAAACATAGGTTATGACCCCTCATTGGAACGAGCGCGACATGCTAGTTCCAATGAGGGGTCATAACTTATGTTTTGGAAGCAAAAAGTGAAAATATAAAAAAAATGAATGGCGTTTTTCTTGTATTGCGCGATAGGTTTTTGTCGTTACGTTAGGTAAAAGATTAATACAATATAACCCACCCTAAATAAGACAGATAACGTAAATTCTCCCTACTGAAATTATACAAATGTGACCCAGTTGTATTTTGTTTAGCCAATCAAATTGTCCAGTTTTGAAATTGACCGATGAAAGCTCCCAACTCTTATTATGCAAATTATGAAAATGTGGCCCAGTTGTATTTTGTTCAGCGAATCAAATTGTCTCGTTTTGAAATTGACCAATGAAATTGACGGAAGGCTTTATTTATCACTGATTAATATGAAAACAAAATATCAAATGTTTTAAAGTGAACAACACGGACGAGTCATATGATAATTCCCGATATTCACTAAAACAGCGTAGATATCCGCTATCTATTCTTTTAGTATAATAGATGACATGTAAATTAGAACACAGGACAGAAGAAGTTCATCCAAAGAGTGCATCAAGTATTCACACTGAATGAGCATATTATTTTCTTTATTCTCATAAACATTTCATCATACATATAGACACAGTCAATCAATCTTTATAATATAAAATTCATAATGAAACGAAACACTATACATATCTTTCTTTTTATTCTGACATTTGCTCGTAAGAATTTCGACATAGACAAATAAAGCTGTATCAAAATGCAAAAAAAAAAAAAAAATGAAAATGTGTTCTTCAACATTAAATAACTGACTTTGTATGATGTCTCATATTGAATGACTTCGGGATGACTGACGAGCAGCAGCCATTACCATAAATGAGAGAACATGTAAGTAACACTAATCAGTCATTTGTTGTGAAAATTTTCTCTTCAAATAGACCATATAGTGTGGTATTTTATGTGATAATTACTTTCCTCATTTGCGCCGAAAGAGATATAAGCTCTTGTACATGCGAGAAACACGATAAACGATGAAATTATGATTGACGATATGTATTTTTAGTTTGCTAATGTGACACGATGTGATGTCTGTAATTTAAAACTTGCTGTAAAACAAAGACAAAATGACTACACTGAGACCAATGAGCTAATTTATGCAAAATAGCACTGATTACAGAAGTGTGATCACTAAACTGGTCTCTTTCTCGATCGGATCGCAATCCAATCGCGGCGCACACAAGTGGGTTCAGATTTCATAAATATAATATTTCGAAATCCCGACGGAATCAAGAAAAAAAACAGACGAAAACAGAAACTTTTCTTTTTAATTTGACAGGTGAAGTTCTGCAGTGTTCGGAGGCTCGAGGAAAGCGGACAGAGACATTCGATTGATCCAACCCGGTGCTTCATAAATTAAAATTTTTCTGCTAAGGATTTTTATTGCCTGCTAAAGGCATGCGTGGACATCACTGCCCATGCGTGGATTACAACCAGTTCAAGGCGGCTGTACTGTAAGTAAACTGTATCCTGTGCCGAGGTGTAATAATACGTATTTTATTAAGAAGTAGCTAACACAAATCTCTGAAATCGCAGCAGAGATAAACAAAAAACAGCTCCCTTTCCAAGTGTCACAGAAGTAGGAACATGAACGCCCATTTTTTGTTTTCATTTTCATTTGCAAAGTAAATCTTTGGTTGTTCTGAAGCGATATCTGGCTAGGTTTCTACTCCGACCGCAAATATAATAATTTAAGTTTGCACAAAGCGCAGTAAGGACTCAGTGGGGCTCTGTCAATCATAGTATAATGTGTTGCATTTCATGACTAACAGAGACAAAACAAGGACCTTCTGCATGAAAATAATAAGGAAAACGAAGAGTGTTACCATTGGCAGAACATGTTGAGGCAGAGGCGGCGGAAGCAAAAATAAAGGGGAGGTGGCACAAACTTCTGGATAACATTGGACATATTACTCTAGCTTTATATCGTGAAGGCAATACATATATGTACGTTCACAATTGCACATCTTGTGGGTTAAATGTTCTATTGAGTGATGGAGGCCTCCTTGTTTATCACTTTTTCCGCCAAGATGAGGGTCTATTGGTTTTCACTTACAATTGGACGGACGGACGGACGGACGGACGGACGGACGGACGGACGGACGGACGGACTATCCCACTGTGTTTCCGCCAGGGCAAAATAAATGATCCTGTTCGTAGGTAACCCAGGATCGACTATGGTTCGGCATGTGGTTCGAAAATTTTGAATTCCAGAGTCCACAAACTCACATTTCCTTGCATTTGAGAGGATATTTTGAGGTTTTTTAAGGAGATAGATTTGTAGGACTTCACACCTTTAGAGACGGTAACTGCGGGTGAATAAGGACTAAAGAGTAAAAATAGTCATTCAAGTGAAAAATAATTCATACAGAACAAGTTTACTATCCTAACGTAAGTAATGCAGTACACATAATTGACAGGAAGAGTGAGATGGCTGTCTCTGTGTAGCGTACGATTTTCACCGTAATTTTTTCTGCATACCGAAAAGAATAAGACACGAAGAGGCTTGCAGACATAAATTGAGAAGCGACTTTTAGAAACAGAAACTGTCCTTTTCGGTTATAATCGCCAACAATATCGCATGTTTTATATTGACGTTTGACGTCAGATCCTCTCAACTTTGCTGTTATTTCTTTCGATCATTTTCCAAAATATTCTCCGCGGAGACTCGCATGTACCGTTCCTGTAGACATTCCCCAAGAAAACTGAATGTATCTGTAACTATTCACCTGGTGTGGTACCAACAAAACACAAATGTTCCTTTAATTGTATACGTGTCACTAGTGGCAAGAAACCGCTGTTCTGAGCTTATCCATTTCATATAGCGTGTATTCTGCCTCTTTCATACACGGTTAATATGTTCGTTCCAATGATCACCATGCAGGTTTTTTTGAATGAGGGGAAAACACATTCCTTTATGGTAGTCGATTGTTTAACCCTTTACCCACCGTAACGGCCAAAACCGGCTAGCGCTATTCTCAAAAATCTCTAATTAATTTTCATTATTTTTTCATTTTTTGTCTCAAAAACATAGGTTATGACCCCTCGTTGGAACGAGCTCGTCATAACCTATGTTTCTGAGACAAAAAATGAAAAAAATAGTTATTCAAGAATTTTTTTTGCAAGTGTCGTCTGCTTTTCATGTTAGGTAAAGGATTAACTTCCGGAAATCGTGCGTTCCAGAATTAATTTTGTGAGAGTTTGAATGCGTAGTCGTCAGTTCACGACAACAATCACTGTGGAAATAGAGCAGGGTTCATACACCCAAGGACATAAAAAATTCAAGGACTTTTCAAGGATATTTCAAGAACATATATTACCATTTTTCAACGTGCAGTTTTCTGACGGAATATCATTTTTACAAAACATCCTACCTACTTTAACTCTTAACCCACTAAGTATCTTTAAGATATTTTTCATCAAATCTAGTCATGGCTGCTGTGAAGCAGCTGTGACTAGATTTGATGAAAGATTCATTTAAATTTAACTTAAGAAACCTTAGGTAAAACAATCCATTCAATTTTCAGAGAAAAAATTGGATTAAATGTGCCCAAATTATACTTATTTCAGTAACAGGATAAATTCTGCCTTGGGCGGGGAAAACCCGCCAGCAGCATGTAAGGGGTTTATACATTTTCCCCCATGGATGAAACATCCAATATCGTTATTGCAAAAAATACACGCCACTTTGTACGCGTCCACTTTACCCAGTCTTATATGAATCATCCATTTCCTATTTATTATCCATCATAAATTTATTCATATTAATTTTTATATCAAATAACAGAAGTGTATAATGAACCCTAATCATAGAGGCTTCAGCACTGTAAAGAGAAATTCAAGGACTTTCAAGGAGTCTATTTGATTTTCAGGGACTTTTCAAGGACATTTTCTGTATTTTCAAAATTCAAGGAGTATTACTAAAATTGGAGGACTTTTCAAGGATGTATGAACCCTGTGGAGTGTGTCGTACATGTATTACGGGCAACGCAACGACAATTGTGAAGGAAAAATGTGTATAAAGAGATAAACGTGTGGTGTTACCAGCATTGCTTCACACTGAAAACTAAAGTGTTAAAACTGACACTTTCAAGGTGTTAAACCCATTCTAACTCTTAGGGTTTGATTTTAACACTCAAGGTGCAATGCTTTAAGCACTTAGACATTACAATCGTCAGACATCTGAAACTTGAGTGGATGGCACTTCCCATGTGTCTAGCATTGGTGGTTCTTCCAGAATCGTCCATAATTTGATTTGCGCTTGGTGGGTACATAATTAAAAGGACACAACGCAGATGACGCGGATCAGGCTCGGGAGTTCGAGCCTGATCCGCGTTATCTGCGTTGTTTCCTTTTAAGTGTCGCGACATTACACTTGTCAAATGGTATTATGGTAACACCTGTCAAGTTCTGGGATATCTACACTTGAACAAAGTGCTAGTTCAGCACTTAGTAAGTGTTAAATAAAGCACTTCAAGTGCAGTTTTTAACACTTTAGTTTTTAGCGTGTATAAGGGATGGGCAATATACCGAAAAGCCGGACCAATTACAATATCATGGGGATACCGAAAAACCGAACCGAACCAAACACCAATCAGTATTTTCAAATTGTCCTACATTCGCTATTTGTAAGGCCTTGTCAAGGCTTGATAGCAGATGAAGTATTCATTTTCATGAAAGAAGTGGCTGCTTTTCTGATCAGTATTTTAGCCCTTAGGATATGGGTAACTGTCCTGAATACCGATTGGACTACAACCTGTACATGCCGAATTGCTTAGCAGTGATTTCTAGTCAGGTCTTGGCAGCCTCGACTTAACTAGAGATCACTGCCCATGTGATTTGTATGTTGTCAGCACGACCTCCTATTGATGGCATGTTAAGCGCACATGGTCTGTGTGTCTGTGATATGCTTTTAAAGGATAAGGTGTGTTTGGAACAAGTCGCAAAATTACTGAAAATACGATTTGTGTTGGCAAAAGAATGCCAAAGTTGTGCTTATTGGCAGTAACATTTGTGGCGCAGCGGTCGACTGATACAAGAAAAATTTATTCTGAATTTTCCTGGTGTGAATTTCCTTCTGGTTCTATCAGCAAATCTCAGTAAAGTGAGATACCGAATACCGAACCAACACCGCGGTATAGACCCCCCCCCCCCCAAAAAAAAAAAATATACATCCCGAAACCGAACTCAAAATTACAATACCGCCCATCTATAATTGCCATCTAGTCTGTTTTATTAAAATGGAGACATGTATAATTGCACACTAAAAACTAAAGTGCCAAAACTGACACTTTCAAGGTGTTAAACCCATTCTAACTCTTAGGGTTTGATTTTAACACTCAAAATGCAATGCTTTAAGCACTTAGACATTACAATCGTCAGACATCTGAAACTTGAATGGATGGCACTTCCCATGTGTCTAGCATTGGTGGTTCTTCCAGAATCGTCCATAATTTGATTTGTGCTTGGTGGGTACATAATTAAAAGGACACAACGCAGATGACGCGGATCAGGCTCGAGAGTTCGAGCCTGATCCGCGTCATCTGCGTTGTTTCCTTTTAAGTGTCGCGACATAACACTTGTCAAGAGGTATTATTATAACACCTGTCAAGTTCTGGGATATCTACACTTGAACAAAGTGCTAGTTCAGCACTTAGTAAGTGTTAAATACAGCGCTTCAAGTGTAGTTTTTAACACTTTAGTTGTTAGCGTGTGCTATCTGATTTGTTTTGTTAAAATGGAGACAAACAGCTTTCATGATATTGTTCTAATAACAAATCTGTTTCACGAAGGTATCCTCCACACATTGAAGGTATTTATACTAAAGCAAATTATGAGGGCAAAACATGTCTCTAATTTGTAAACAGAACAATACCTTTGTTGTCGATCCTTTCTCACTGTATTCATGGAATTCCAATTTGTGGTCATTCTGTATTCGTTTATGGACATTAGCATAGCAGGGACGTTTTGACCCCCAATACACAGACCCCAAGCAGAATCCTGAAGTGACGTTAAACATTGCAAGGCAGGTGTCACGTTGGTTGTCTTGCCATGATGATTCGTGGTCTTAGCATACGTAACGAGATCATGTATCACCGTGGTAATGACGTCACGGTTCTGGAATGGGGGCAAAAAATCCATGACATATTACTTTAAACAGCCGGGCAATAATTTACAGATTTGGAATTGGGGTGTATTTTACGAGTGGCATTTTACAAAATAATTGCAATATGCGTTGTTGGCTAACAATGTGACCAAAATATTTAGGCAATACGAAAAGAAAAGAAAAGTTCTGAATAACAATATTTTTATGCCCCAAGAACATAGAAATGATCTCTCGTTAGCATAAGCTCATCTGGCTCATTCCTTTGCGAGATCGAAATCTGTGTATAGCTAGAAGTAACGGGTTTGGTCGTTACGTCTCGTAAAGAGTTAAAGAAAATGGGAAATAATACTCTCCGGTTCTGTTCAAGTTTTAACGCCATTCTAATCTGTACGATCTCGGCGCGAAATACCAAACAGCCACTCTCCAATAATTTTTACGTTGCAAAAGAGTAATTTAATACTATAGGGTATAGAGAAATTGTGAAAATTATAAATTAAAATATTTAAATATTCACACAGAAATGTGTTACTATTAACCCTTTACCTAACATGAAAATCAGACGACACTTGCAAACAAAATTCTTAAAGGATTAGTTTTTTCAATTTTTTGTCTCAAAAACATAGGTTACGACCCCTCATTGGAACGAGCTCGACGAGCTCCAAAGAGGGGTCATACCCTATGTTTTTGAGACAAAAAATAAAAAAAAATAATGAAAATTAATTGGCGATTTTTGTGAATAGCGCTGGCCGGTTTTGGCCGTTACGTTGGGTAAAGGATTAAAGTAACAGCTATAGAGGTAATAAACGATAATAAATACCAAGAGTCGAAGTGTGTGATTGTATTGGCACTTCCAACCTTAGACTTCTGAATCTGCACAAATGGATCAGTCCTCAGTTTGAAAGAAAGGGATGGAGAGGTTATACTTCACGTACAGTGTCAAAGATATCGATATGAAAATAAAACGGCTGTTACACACGGGACGAGATTCGAGTATTGAGCGCGGTATGATAAAGTGAAAACAATTCTTCAGAGATTACATTTTTGACACAATGTGATACCACAGAGTTGAACATCACTGTAAAACCAGGATTATATAGACAACAAAAGGTGATCGGAAGCAATGAGCAAACTAAAACACAAATCGCTGATAAAAATGCTGACACAATGAATCGCAGCACCAAAATTGTATTTAGTGAGTGTACTTTTAACTTTGGGCTTTGAGTTGAACTTCTGTCTTCATTCGACATCAAGGCGTAACTTATGGTCATCACATTATGTCGAAATTCCAAACTGACTGAAAGTGTCAATGATACTTACTATAGCTCAGCTTGCATTTACGAGATTAATGTCATAATTACTTCACTATGTTGCATTCAAGTTTACTGTCTCACAATTATTTACTTTTTGTTATCTATCAGATGAAAAAAACTTGAAAAGAAAAAAATATGAGCCATGGCGGCCATTCTTGGACACCAACCAGGACAGAAATATGACATACTCATCTATTCATCATACCGTCATCCCGTCAAGTTTAACTCTTAACCCGCTGAGTATTTTCAAGATATTTTTCATCAAACCTAGTCATGGCTGCTGAGTAGGAGCCATGGCTAGATTTGATGAAAAGTTCATCTAAATTTAACTCAAGAAATCATTCGTGAAAACATCCCTTCAATTTTCAGGGTGAAAATTGGATTAAATGTGCCCAAATTATACTTATTTCAGTGGCAAGAGAAATCCTGTCCAGGGCAGGAACATTAGCCAGAAGCACGAAGGAGTTAAAGAAACCCTGGACTCAAGAAAAAGAATTATGTGGGGTATGAATAAAATCTGGACATTGAATCATTTTCAATGCACCGGACAAAATTAGAAGGAACAAACAGTTTGTGCCCTTGACCTAGGAGTTATGACCTTGATTCAAAGTCACAACACACCTTTGAGACATGAACAAGTATTGTGTGAAGAATGAACAAGATCGCTGAATCATTTTAATAGACCAGACAACCTTCGAAAGGGCGATCAGTCTGAGCAAGTATTATATGAAGTATGAAAAAGGTCTGTCATCTGAATCACCTTTTTTGACGGACCAGCTAAAGTTACCTTCACTTTGAAGTTATGACATTGGGTCAAAATCAGGTCAGACGCTTCAGTCACACACACGCATTGTCTGAAGTGGGAACAAGATATGTCCAATGGATCTTTTTATCTGCAGAGAAATTATTACTCACTTTATCGCATCGCGCGCAACGTTCGCATAGCATGCAGTGTGTAAAAGCTTTAACCCATTATACATACATTTTGCGTGAAGAAAATAGGAGGTTTCGAGGACCAGCTGTGACACATTCCACATAAAGAGAGTCTATCAATAAGTTAATCCAACAGACCCATAAGACTGTGGGATTAGATTATTACAGAACCATCCTATGAATACAAAATAGATTCACCTACGTTTCTGTGAATCATATTCTTTCGAATGATACTATTAAAGATGTCAGTGTTGAAAAAGTTAATTGACCCATTTTATAATATTTTTTATTTAGACTGAAGACATCTTAATAAAACTGCTTTCATCTTTGGTGGGGTAAAGTATTTGCATCCCATTGTAAAGGTTGATAATATATTGATGGTACTAATGTAGTTGTAGGTGATAAAGCACCATTTCCCGCTCAAGATTGGTTACAAAAGGTGCGCCTCCTGTACTCGGTGGGTATATGTTTTTAACGTATATTTACATTGGGAATAAAATATATGAGAATATATACATATGAACAAATATAAATTTTAAAATAAATAACGACGTTCCCATCGTCAGCTTTTGAGTGCCATAATATAATCTACAATTGCCACATCTGACAAAATGTAAGTGTAACACTGTTAAGAAGGGGCTTTCTGGGATCTATTCAAAAACGTGTTGCAGAATATCATTCAATGTAAGGAAGCAGAGATATTGTGATCAGACGAGAGAGAGAGAGAGAGAGAGAGAGGGCCAACATATTTATCCCTTTACCCAACGTAACGGCCAAAACCGGCCAGCGTTATTTACAAAAATCACCATACAATTTCCATTATCTTTTTCATTTTTTGTCTCAAAAACATAGGTTATGTCCCCTCTTTGGAACGAGCTCGTCGAGCTCATTCCAATGAGGGGTCATAACCTATGTTTTTGAGACAAAAAATGAAAAAAAATAGTTATTCAAGAATTGTGTTTGCAAGTGTCGTCTGCTTTTCATGTTAGGTAAAGGGTTATAGTCATCAACACGTTTTTTACAATCTTATTGGAATTAGCAGCAGTGGCTACATTTACTATTTACTCTTCTGATGTGGTCGAATATTCACTCGCATGCCCCCTCTCTTGTACGGCCTTCCAAATCGAGTGAAATGCACATTTTTGGCTGCGTATTCAACAGATTTGTAAAACATGGACCATTGGAGCAAAAAGTGCTTATTTTTGAACTGTATAGAGGGGCGTTAGTCTCGAGCATAGCTTAGTAGGGCTGCACGATATTCAAAACTGAATACCGGTACCAGTATTCAAAAAAATACCGCGGTATACCGGTATATCGAAAACTGTTCAGATATATGGACATAAGTACCACAACCGAGACTTGAGTCATCACAGTCGGAACGAGTTAGCATGCCTTGATGATACGGTTCGAAAAACCTTAACCCAACGCAGACGATATCAAAAAATTTATTATTTTAAAAATTAGTTTATCTGATTTTCCCCAAAAATTTCTACAAAACAATATCATGTGACCCCTCATTGGAACGAGCTCAATGAACTCGTTCCAATGAGGGGTCACATGATACAGCTTTGTTGAAATTTTTGAAAATTATTTTTTCAACTGCTGAAATTGTATATTACGTGAGCATATTCAGACGATTCTTTGGGTAAAGGGATAATATTATTCATTCGGGGCTACAGTTAAAAAACTCAAGACATCTTGAAAATTAAATTGTGGGTAAATAAATAATGACGGTAAACCGATATTTTTGTAATTACACCGGTATTTAATCGATATTGGTTTGAATACCGGTATATATCGGTTTATCGATATACCGTGCAGCTCTATAGCTTTGTGTATTGTAAAGGTGAAGTGCTCATTTTTGTCTGCATATTCAACAAATTTCCCGACAAGTCGAAACAATGTTTCGTTCCGGTGGGGGAAATTTGTGAAAAATGGAGCAAAAAATGTGCATATATTTCATCTATATAGAATGACGTTAGTCCCGACAATAACTTAGTGTATTATAGTTCCAACATGCCATAAATGCAGATGGGCCACCACTGATATATACAAGAGTGTGGGTGCCATCCTATGATCGTGCCTTCTCACCAAGCTCGAAATGCTTCCTACGTCCCAGAGCTGGGAAATAATTCCGTTTTGACAACACCATAACAGTCTCAGATGACAAACATATTATTATTGTTCAAGTATTATTCTAGACTTATTACCATCCATTTGATATTTTCCATGATTCCACCCCTCTTTGACAACATGTGTCAATTCATAACAACCAGCGTTGTTATTTTACTTTATAACCAGTTTGCTCCGAAAATTACCGAACACGGAAAATTAACGAATACAACCGCCGATCATTTCCAATGTTTGGTCTCGTCTCAGAATATTATTTTAAGGGTTGTTGAATTGAAGTTTGTTGATATTATTTACAACGTATGTATAAATAATTACTTTCAATGGATATTCAGTGAAATAAAAATAATACTGACCTCCGTTTAACCCCTAACACGACTAGAAAATGAAACTTGCCAAAAAAATGTATTGAATGATCAGAATTTTTCACTTTTTGCCTCCACAACATAGCTCGTTCCACTGATGGGCCAGAAGCTATGTTTTTTTGCGGCAGACATTGCAATACTAAGAGAATTTGAATTGAGATATTTTTGTAAAAATGTCTGCTCGGCTATGGCCGTCACGTAAAGGGTTATTTATGTGTTATTTTAGATTATCACTGTGAAAAAAAAATAACTCTCTCGATTTCGTCTCGGTGGCTTCTTTTTTCGAAAGCTAGGTGTCTAATATAAAATACTGAACAAAGGTGAAAATGTTTATATTGTTAGTGAATGATAAGAAAGAAAAAAAACGAACTCAATTGAAAACCCAGTTTTCACATACAGTACTGACGCCGTGGATTGGTCACTTTCTACAGGTGGGCAGTACTTTCACGGACGCAATAATAATTCCAAACACTAATTATAAGAATAATTATCAAAAATTAAATTAATGAAGCACCGGGTACAACCCGGTGCTTCATTAATTAAAATTATGCTGATGATGAATTTTATTACTCGGAAAACGCATTCGTGGATTACGACCAGTCCACGGAGATTGTATTGTATCATTAGGTAACTTGTTTTCAACTTTGTTAATTCTTACATCTGGAAATGTTGTAAAGAAGTGACATAAGTAGGGTACACGATGTTTTTTTGTACATAATTCTAGTCGGATATTTTACATTTGGTAAAGTGTTAACGAGTAGAGGCCTATATTATAATATCAAACAAGTTGTACATGAATAATTGTCAATACATGTCATTAATAGTTTTACTGCTAAGATGTCTGTCAAATCAGGCAGACGACGCATGACTAGAAACACCTTCCTGCTCACAGCCCAACATTGTACGACTTTCTCTCTTCGTAATTATCCGAACCATCAAGGGCCAGAATACCTGCTATTCGTTGTCAAAAGCGAATGGACTCGCGTCTACGAGTTCTGCTGGATAGAAAAAAATATTTTTGCACAACTAACGTAACAGCACAGAGAAACCTATTGCGGAGAGAATCGGTTGTCACCTTCCATGCTTTTCACAAAAATCCGCATTTTTTCCCACTCAAAGCGCAAATCATCACGTCATATTTGATCAACCTTGTCCATCCTTTCCTATGAAGATTCATGGACTATTAATTGGAATAAATTGATTAAAAATTAAGTTACTTCGCGAAGCATATTGTCATCGATACATAAGATGCGTTACTTAAAAGTTAAACCATACAATCGACACATTCTTTGAGTGAAACAAGTCGCCATCTGCAATACTTCAGCATTGCAGATGGCACCCTGTTCCACGTAAGGGACAAATCGATCTATTGCCCAAAATAAGAGCACGGTTTGACATCAAAATTCAGAAGACTGGCACTGAAAATAAAAATCATCAAGACAAGTTGCTGGACAGCTGTCCGTTTTCATATGGTCGTCTGCCAACTGAGCCAAACGACCCTTGACTAGAAACAACTGCTCAGTTGAAACGAAATTTTCTTCGCCGTTACGTGAATTAACATTCGCGGATCACCTGCTAAACATCATTCGAAGCAAATTGATATTCGAATTTAACCTTAAGTGTGTTTTTATGAGCTTTCTTCGATAACACAGAATCTAAAATTTGAATCTTCTAACGAATACCACACAAAGGTAGATGTCCAGAGCTTCAGGTATGGTATTGGTATAAGTGTTTTACCTATAGACATTTTTTTGTTATGCTTATTAACCGGTAGAGTGCTAAATTATTTTTGGTCATCAGAGTATTTGCACATGTTTGCCTTATTACAATTTATAGGAGAGCGCTCAGAGGCCCTCTCCCTTAAATTCTAACATGATAAATTCACACAGACTACATAATGTCGCTTCAAATAATAAATAATAAATACAGTTTAGAGCCATGAATTCACAAAATTGCGCTCTCATGCTTTACAGTGCTCTGCTGCTATATTGTCCATGTATTATAAAGTTGATACAAAGTTAATGAACACCGAAAGCGCGGGCGAAAAGGTGGGTATCCAGTGCCTTTTTAAGCTTCCTAGCGTCTGAGGTGCCTTTAAGTGATCGGGCAACCTATTCTAAAGAGTGGGGCTAGCCACGGAAAACGCCCGAACGCCTACCATTACAAGGGTGCGCCTGATTTGGATATCAGGGAGTTCGAAGCTGTTAAACGGAGGAATCGAGCTGGTACATATCGTTGCACCAAACTGCCTAGATAATCAGGAGCCAGACCATTCAGGGCTTTGAATGTCAGTAGGAGCATCTTATACGCGATCCTCAAAGATAATATGAAGCACGTCCACAGATTATGAAGCCTTTAACTATGGTACCTGCACTTAAGAATAAAGCTTCAAGCACTCTACCGGTTAAATCCCTTGGAAATGTTTGCAAAATAACATTTTAACCCTTTCAGCACTGCCACCCGGGATAGTATCGTCTCATTCAGAACAGTCGACGGCGAACTAGATTAATCCATTCTGCATTTATGGGGAGGTTCAGAAAAAAATTAACGCCAAGCTCTATAGAGCTGTAGGATTAAATTATAATGATCCTCACTACCGATTTAATGTCCATAGTATCAGATGATCGTCAACGGACAATTGTTTCTTTAGGCACAAATTTATGCACACTATTGAAAGGGTTAAAATTTCAAAATGGAATTTCCACGTCCCAGTGTGGCAACGTGATATTAGATTGGCAGTATCCACCTCATGTGGTCAGAATAAGCTGAAAATCCAAAACCAGAGGTTCATAAAACTTAAAATCATAACTTGAGATCAAGCTCACCAGACAGAAATATGTTAAACGATGGTCACTGTTGAATATATATGTGATGATACCAAAGTGTTTCAACTGTATTTATAAAAAGGTATTTAAAAGTCATTAAAACCGAAATCAAGTTGACGAAATGGAAAAACGGAGTGATTGTGTGAAATATGAATTGTATGTACAGTGCGTGAAGAGTCTATTATCATTAAGTCACCTGCAGAGTGGGGTTTCCACCCGAGCAATAATTGAAAATTTGTTGCAAAGCATAACCATCACAAGCAAAGTTCCAACCAATGGACCTTCGGTATAAACCCGGATGTCCTTTGGCAGAAATATTGCTTGTGTTGTGTGTCCATAATAAGTACAGAATTTGAAAGAGATACTTTGAGTGATAACTCCACTCCGCGGGTGATTTAGCTACAATCCACTCTCCTCGTACTGTGAGAAGCGTGCACCTGAAGAAAAGAAACCAGTTATTATTCATACATTTTTCTCTTTTAACCCCTTTACCCAACATGAAAAGCAGACGACACTTACAAAAATAATTCTTGAATAACTAATTTTTTTCATTTTTTGTCTCAAAAACAAAGGTTATGACCCCTCGTTGGAACGAGCTCAACGAGCTCGTTCCAACGAGGGGTCATAACCTATGTTTTTGAGACAAAAAATGAAAATATTTTGAAAATTATTTGGCGATTTTTGAGAATAGCGCTGGCCGGTTTTGGTCGTTACGTTGGGTAAAGGGTTAATTGCTCACATCCAACCCTGGTGTCATATACCGGGTGCCAAACAATTTCGCGATGTATAAAATAGGAGTATCAAAGCCCGCAGCGCAGTGAACATTTTTTTCACACTTCAAGACAATTACATAGTTGGTGATCCTGTCCCATGAAATTATATGCCCATGGTCTAGAAAACAATGCACTTTAAAAAAATTGTTTTGTTATTTGTGGATGGTTTCAGGTAGTGGGTTAAGAGAGATAATTTCTCTTGACCGATTGTTGCCTGTGATTACTACATAATCTCAAGTTAGAATTCATTGGAGAGAGAGAGAGAGAGAGAGAGAGAGAGAGAGAGAGAGAGAGAGAGAGAGAGATAGAGAGAGAGAGAGAGGGAGAGGGAGAGAGAGAGAGAGAGAGAGAGAGAGAGAGAGAGAGCGAGAGAGAGAGAGAGAGAGAGAGAGAGAGAGAGAGAGAGAGAGAGAGAGAGAGCGATATATATCATATCGCCTCTAGAGTGCAACACTAGCGTCATCTGCACTGCTAAAGTTAAGGATGCTAAAACCCAAATTTGGTGTTTATGGGCACAGCGTTTCCACTTCCAAAAAGTGAAAGGCCCAAATACTGCCCAGAAAACTTCTATCGAAAGAAATAGAACTCACAACACAGAGGGAAACAGAATAAAAATATCATAAACTACTGCGGTCACTGGCTCACGAGAATAAGATTTTTGAAGAATTTTTGGACATTAGTTTTAACAAAATTGGATGCTGTTCACCTGAGGATAACGTGTGCCAAGTTTGCTTAGCTTGCGAAGATACGTTCTTCACAAGACGATTGGAATGTAACAGTTAACAGATGCAGGCCACTGGATATTGCGGATAACGGACGACAGGCGTAGGACTATAGACGCCGACTGTGGCAGCGGTAGGCAAATGATGTTCAATTAGTTTCGCTAAAAATGACATTTGATTATATTTTAATCCATTCTGTTTATAATCGACAGTGCTTAATTTCTGAGGTGCGCTATCGCACACATGTAGAGCAGTGTAGAGCACTTCAAATGTTACTGAGGTAATGTTTTATCACGCTGACAAAACATCATATGGATATATCTAATCATTTCAGCCCACTCATTGGGCTCCAGATAGACTCCCGAGTGAGGTGCAGTCTAACATGGACTGTTGTCAAAAATGACATAGCAAACTTTCCCTCGTAAACAGGATGAAACATTTTTATTCCTTCCCTCCTCATTAATTTCAACTTTGCAGACCAGTACTGTAACACTTTTACAATTGCATTTTCGAGAATTGTATTTTTCAGTCACGACTTGAACCCAAACCGGCCAGCGTTATTTACAAAAAATCACCATACAATTTCCATTATCTTTTTCATTTTTTGTCTCAAAAACATAGGTTATGACCCCTCTTTGGAACGAGCTCGTCGAGATCGTTCCAATGAGGGGTCATAACCTATGTTTTTGAGACAAAAAAAGAAAAAAATTAGTTATTCAAGAATTTTGTATGTAAATGTCGTCTGCTTTTCATGTTAGGTAAAGGGTTAATGGGTTGAAATGAACCATTAGCATTTTCAAAGATGTGGCATTTTGCTCGTTGGCAAATTGCCATATGTTTTAAAATGCTAATGATTCATTTTAGTCATTTATATTAAAAAGTAGAAAATACAATTCTAGAAAATACAATTGCAAAAGTTTTATAGTAATGGTCCCAGGACACAGAATGCACGCAGGCCTGAGGTGTGGCTGTAGATTATCTAGCGTGTTATTTGTGTTACTGCACATACATTGTATTCAAACATTAACTGACACAGAAGCTGATTAGTAAACCTTTTGATATTTACCCCTTTACACTTTACCCAACGCACAGGATATCAAAATCTATTATTTTAAATATTATTTTTGAATGTTTTCAAATAATTTAAAAAAAAACATATCATGTGAACCCCCTCAATGGAACGAGCACGATTGTTTTCGAACAAAATCGCCCGTGTGAACTCTCCTCAAGTAAAGATACGATGACGGACATGTCTAACAATTGTTTCGATTTTTTAATCACACGTCATACAATTGCATCATTTAATTCTACATACTGCACTACCTGTAAATTTGCGAGAACGTCTCTTTTTCCATATTCCTGTGTGCCGTAGAATCAAGAAATGACGCTGGTTTTATTTACAATGGTATAGTGGGGTGCCGAAGGAAATTCTCTCAGTGTGGGTTCGAACCCCCACTATGCCATGTTTCGAGTGTCTTTGTCCACCTGTATACTTTTTTACTTAACTTGGATATATACCAAGAAATGTTGAATGAATTTAGTCTCAAACCTTAAGCCCGAAAGGGGCTAATATTTCGTGTAGCGTTTTTGCTTTTTTCACAAACAGAGAGACCTGAAAAATCGGGATGTACACAAATGGGTAATGCTGATCTTTCCTATTAAGAGAAAAAATGGAATGGTTTAGGTTATGTGCTGTAGAAAAATAGATTCAGTCAGTGGGGATTTTTTTTTCATTTTATTTTCTCATACAGTCGCTTAACCCTTTACCCAATGTAACGCATAAAATCAGCCAGCGCCAATTACAGAAAAATTACATTCAAATTTGATTACTATTTTTTGCTCAAAACATAGCTTATGACCCTCATTGAAATGAGCTCAGTGCTGAGCTCGTTCAATGAGGGTCATAAGCTATGTTTTGAGGCAAAAATGAAAATGTTTATTTATTCAATCGTTTTAGAGTTTCGTCTTCTATTTGGGTAAGATGAAGGGTTGAAATGTAAGGCATATTTTCGCGGTGCACGTGTATTTGGATGCGGTCCTTATGTATCTCCCGATATTATTTTAAATGGAGATAACATATTTGTTAACCTCTAGGGAAAGGATTAGGGTCAGGCATGAAAATTAATGGAAACCTAAACCATTTCATTGTTTTCCTCAGCCTAAGATATTACAATCTTAATGCGATGTGCAGGCTCTTACGTGGCTTAAAACGCATCGCTGATGGTTTTGATGCTAATTTTCTATGTTCACCAAGACGTGATGATGCGAAACCACAAATAAATTACATCGCATGGAACTCCAGACTCTTTGTTGATACTACTACAAGGTGATTAACTTTACTGAATCTGTTTTTTCAGTTTCTTCTTGCGTCGTATCTCGGGCAATAGGCCTCTTCCAGTATCAAACGGTAATCAAACTAAACTTGTCGAAATTGTCAAATAATACGAAAGTAATTGCATCATAACCACTGTCGTTACTGACACGCGCGTCAGATCAGAGCCATTCCCATTATTTTTCGTGCTATCAGTGTACGGAGAACCAACGAAACCTGAAAAAAAAGAAAATGTGGAAGTTCGTAAATCGCCTGTGACGTACGCATCACCCGTAAAAATAATATACTTAGAACCCATGTAATCACGACCGATTATACACGTAAGGTGTGGGCAAGATCCATACAGTGTGGCGATCACATTAACCATACTGAGAATTTCAATCAGGAGCCAATACTATAAAACGTTTACAATTGTGTTTTTCAGAATTGTTTTTTCTACCTGTTAGTATAAATCTTGAGATAAATCATTAGCGTTTCAAAAGACGTAGCAATTTACCTATCGGTGAATTATTACGTCTTTTGAAGCACTAATAATTCATTTCTGTCAGTTAGTTCCATAAATAGAAAATACAATTCTGGAAAATACAATTGTAAAAGTTTTATAGTATTGGCTCCTGATTACAAATGGGCCGCTATCCGATCGAAATTATCATTCTGCCATCACAGAATGGCCACAGGGTTAAAGCTTGGATGGGTGGGCGACCACCGGAAATGTATTGTTTTGTTGTTCAGTTGATATAACCAATAAATGATGAATGCAAATGTTTTAAACATTATTAGGTTGAAATCGCCTGTTCCGATTCATTTTGATGAGCTTCAAGGCGATTCTGAGTGACAACATCCGTTAATTTGACTTTTCCGGCAGGTTGTTGTAAAAATCACGCGATGGACTATTTTTAACTTTTTCTATTTATTTCCAATTTTGTATAAATTAGAAATTTAAGCGATCCCAAAGAGGTTACCTTAATTTTTTTTTCAAACCCATTTTTTGCAGGAAACTCTTTTTTAGACCATGTTAGCAAGAGAAAGGAAAGTGATACTGATATTTACCTAACAATCATATAGATTTTGGCCTGAAAACCACGAGAAACGGTACGTATCACATAATGTGTTCTGATTCCGTATCATATTAATTTAACTTCCGATAAACACCGCGCTATGACAAATAATATCATTATATGCATTGTTATTACGCACTAAAATATGAAATTCAAAATTTTGACCAATTCCAACCCAATTTAAACGGAAAAACGGGCTTTATGTAACGGGAATGTTAGATAAATGTATTAGCATGACCAAATGCATGTCCTGTAATTTGTATCAGATTCTCGGTCGTGTTTACAATCGGATCACAACTCGCCCTGGTGGGCTCGTTGCGATCTGATTGTAAACACGACCTCGAATCTGATACAAATTATAGGACATGCACATGGTCATGATAATGTATATATATAGAAGTGTAAGTGTAAGTCTTGTATGAACACTCCAGAACACCTCAGTTTATTTCAGGAGTTTCTGTTTACAGTCCAATGATAAGATTTGATGTACGCGATTGGACATAGCCCGTGCCAACGCCGTACTATTTCATCATACAGTTCATCGTCATAGTCAGAAAAACACCAAGTTATATAATCATTATAAAATGGATCATGAGTAGTATGTAATGTGGTTTTGAGGTCTAGGTTGCAGGACCTCGGTGCAGGACCTCGGAAGTGACGTCATGTCACGTGACCTAGTGGCGCCATGTTGTGTTGTCATGGTAACCCGCGTGAGCAGCCATGTTGTGACGTCATCCCCATAGTGATACGTGGTGTTAGTGCGCATGCGCAGCGCGTGTTGTTAGGGTGATACGTGTTTCCGTCGTCCATTTTGTATACTGGAGGCCGCCATTTTGGTTTCTATGGTAGATCGCGAAGGTGATACCCATATTTAAAGCGGGTGACGAGCACAGCTTTACAAATTACAGACCTATCAGTATACTTCCGGTATTCTCAAAAGTAATGGAAAAACTCATGGAAGTGAGGCTAGAGAGTTTCCTCAATAGGTTTAATATTTTATAACCTCACCAATATGGGTTCCGAAAGCGACATAGTACTATTCATCCAGTTCTTCAGCTCCTTAAAAGCATTGCAATAGAAAATAATAAAGAAGAAAAAAACAGCACCTTAGCACTGTTCCTGGATTTGTCAAAGGCTTTTGACACCATAAATCACGAAATACTATTAGGTAAACTGGAAACATATGGCATCCGAGGTGTCACCAACAATTGGTTTAGAAGTTACTTGTCCAACAGGTCTCAATATGTCACGTACGGAGAGCACAAATCGAACTTAGCCAGAGTTGTGGTGTACCACAGGGCTCGATTTTAGGCCCTATTCTTTTTCCTTTATATATAAATGATATAAGTAACTCAACATCACTCAATCTTTTATCATTTGCCGATGACACCACTGCACACTGCCCGGGCTCCGATAATAATCCCATTACATCGTATTTCAATGACGAGCTCCAGAAACTATTCGAATGGTGCTCTGTGAACCAGTTAATGCTGAATGCTAAGAAGACCTCGTACATCATACTTAATCCAAATAAAGGTAGGAACAATAATCTTTGTCAAGAGGTAAAAATAAATGACCAAAACATTAACAAAGTTGGGGCCACCGAAACAGAAAAATCTGTTAAATTCTTGGGAATTAGCATTGATGAACATTTATCCTACAAGGCTCACATATCCCGATTATGCTCGAAAATAGCACGCGCAAACTATAGTCTAAACAAAGTTAAAAATATCCTCCCACACGGAGCTATGAAAACTTTGTATTACGCCCTCATACATAGCCATTTGGTATACGGAATCCAGGCATGGGGCAACTCAAGAGCTATCAAAAAACTAGCTGTCCTGCAAAAACGTTCAATACGAATAATTAATAACAAAAAGTACAATTCTCATACAGATCCCCTGTTTAAAGAAAACCAAATACTCAAGGTTGATGATTTGTTTAGGCTACATGCACTACTGTTCGTGTTTGACTGGCAGAACGGCAGATTACCGGTGTCTTTCAATGATATATTTAAAATTACTGACAATCCATCTGGTAGGAGAACTAGACAGTCAGGCCTCCTATACATAGAAAAAACACAGACCCAAACTCTGGATAAATTTCCTTTATACTCCTTCCCGAAACTATGGAATGCTCTGGACGACACAACTCGTAATATTAGCGACAGAAGCATGCTTAAGAACAAGCTAACTTCCACATTCATTTCCTCATATTCCAGTTATGTCAGCTGCAACAATCCCTACTGTCCTGATTGCACTTCGTAAACTTCGTAAATTGTCAAAGTCGTGGTCCGCGTCTAAATCTGGAATCCTCGCCTTGTGCAACCTGTCGAGCTTCCTCCTTACAGTGGTGCTATGTAAAATACTATATGGATATAAGTATGAACTTGCAAATAAAAGTCTACACAAATAAATCAATAACATTCGTCATTCTACGATGATGATGCAGCTAACGTAGACACCACACCCAAACATCATGACCAACCTCCTTGTCGCAGTCTAAACGATACGAACTTCACGATGGGACTTGTTGCCGCCCTCATGTGTTATGATAAGTAGTGGAGGGAGTCCTATAGGCAGGTTGCTTCTTGCCTACCTTGAATCACCGTCTTTCCGCTGGCGAAAATGAAACACTAATACTCTAATATCAGAAAAGTAATGATTCGATCGTCATTCTCCATCATGTGTCACATAATTGGCTCTCAGTTCATTCTTTCAGTCACAGTCTGTTTGCAATCACCCCATCTTCTTCCAGGGGGTGGCAGGTAGACAGCCAATCTGGCTATGCCATTTCCTACGGTATACTTCACATTACATTTGTGCAATATGTTTATTTGTAACTATTTTACATGTATGTGTACCGTGAATAAAGAATCTGAATCTGGTAGCACGTGGTTCCTACGTTACCCAATTTTTCTGCAATAGGACGGGGTATGTTCGGAGGGTATGTTCGATTGAATCGGAGTAAATCTAATTACCACAAACAACCCGACAATCCTTCCAAATCACCAAAATCCACCCCAACTTTTACTATTTCGAATTCTTTCAGAATTCTCTGCTTCTATCTATATATGCAATAGTTTACGTCTATCTGTCCATGTGCCTTTGTTCTGGAGTATACTCCAGTAGCGTAGAAGAGCCTATCAACTGGAACTGTTTTGCTTATTATTACTATATTTAGCTTTTCTGGTCTATTCTTGTTAGTTCTGACCCTATTCCAAGTACTCTTGTTGTTTCATTTATCTAGATTGCAACTAACCAATCAGATGGCTTGATTTCCCATAATCTGTATACAAAGTTATCTCCCCTGTGTATAATAAAAGCCTATATCAAATGGCCATATCCCATGGAATCCCATTTTTGGGAAACACCCGTGGCTATGGAATCCTTTTTTTGTCGTATGAGGCCACGAGGGCTATGTAAAAGCCCTCAATGAGTCCTCATTTATTATCCCTCATAGCCTCATTGAATTTTGAGGTTATGAGGACCATTAAAAATCCCTCAATGAGGTATAATTTACTACGACTCTTAGCCTCATTTCAGTATTTGAGGATACCTATGGCCTGGTATTGTATTATTCGAGGATACCTATCGAGGATACCTTTAGGAGAATCCCTGTTTTTGTCGTATGAGGCCATGAGGGCTATGTAAAAGCCCTCAATGAGTCCTCATTTATTATCCCTCATACCTCATTGAATTTTGAGGTTATGAGGACCATAAAAAATCCCTCAATGAGGTATAATTTACTACGACTCTTAGCCTCATTTCAGTATTTGAGGATACCTATGGCCTGGTATTGTATTATTCGAGGATACCTATCGAGGATACCTTTAGGAGAATCCCTTTTTTGTCGTATGAGGCCATGAGGGCTATGTAAAAGCCCTCAATGAGTCCTCATTTATTATCCCTCATAGCCTCATTGAATTTTGAGGTTATGAGGACCATTAAAAATCCCTCAATGAGGTATAATTTACTACGACTCTTAGCCTCATTTCAGTATTTGAGGATACCTATGGCCTGGTATTGTATTATTCGAGGATACCTATCGAGGATACCTTTAGGAGAATCCCTTTTTTGTCGTATGAGGCCATGAGGGCTATGTAAAAGCCCTCAATGAGTCCTCATGTATTATCCCTCATAGCCTCATTGAATTTTGAGGTTATGAGGACCATTAAAAATCCCTCAATGAGGTATAATTTACTACGACTCTTAGCCTCATTTCAGTATTTGAGGATACCTATGGCCTGGTATTGTATTATTCGAGGATACCTATCGAGGATACCTTTAGGAGAATCCCTTTTTTTGTCGTATAAGGCCACGAGGGCTATGTAAAAGCCCTCAATGAGTCCTCATTTATTATCCCTCATAGCCTCATTGAATTTTGAGGTTATGAGGACCATTAAAAATCCCTCAGTGAGGTATAATTTACTACGACTCTTAGCCTCATTTCAGTATTTGAGGATACCGATGGCCTGGTATTGTATTATTCGAGGATACCTATCGAGGATACCTTTAGGAGAATCCCTTTTTTGTCGTATGAGGCCATGAGGTCTATGTAAAAGCCCTCAATGAGTCCTCATTTATTATCCCTCATAGCCTCATCGAATTTTAAGGTTATGAGGACCATTAAAAATCCCTCAATGAGGTATAATTTACTACGACTCTTAGCCTCATTTCAGAATTTGAGGATACCTATGGCCTGGTATTGTATTATTTGAGGATACCTATTGAGGATACCTATCGAGGATACCTTTTGGAGAATCCCTTTTTTGTCGCATTAGGCTATGTAAAAGCCCTCAAAGGGTCTAATGTAGTCCTACTATCCGCTTCCATCTTGTCGCCAAAGCTCCAAGGACATTACAGGTCTATGGCCTATCTGTCCTATCATTAGCTTCAGCAGCAGTCTTGTTCCGTTGCGTCCTTGTACCAGTACTATTGACTTCTGTTATTCTGCCCCATATCTCATCCATAACTTCCTAGCTATACCTATCTCAGTCTCGACTATAACATTGATCAGGGTTGAATCAGATTTCCCCTGTATACATATAAGGCATTCCGTTATTGAGATTCCTAGCCGAGTCCGTAAATTTTGGATTCCGTGTTTTAACATCGACACTCGAGGGTATTCCCCTTCCCTATTGGAAGAATATACTTTAATGGGTTGTAGTTTAAAAATTCAAATCACCTTCGTTTTATTTTCATTGAGTTTAAAATTTATTCAGTTCAAAAGGGAGTGTTAATACCTTCATTTAGGTTATGGTTCAAAACTTTCTGGACTTCAAAGGGGTTTTAATTACATAAAGTTCATTCAGTTGAAAACTTTGTTCAGTTCAAAGGGTTCATTCAGGTTTGTTCAATTTAAGGGGGTTAACATTGGGTTATATTTAAGGGTTATAGTTCATTCAGTTGAAAACTTTGTTATGGTCAATTCACTTCGATCTTGGTTGTAGTTCATTCAAACAGTTCAACAGGGTTATCTTTAGGGGTTATAGTTCTAAACTTTGTTCACTTTGTTTTGTTCACTTCCATCTTGATTGTATTGGATCTTTGTTCACTACGACTTCATTCGAACAGGTGTCTTGTATCTGTTCATAATTCAGATCTGTTCAGTCTGTCCAACTAGTTCGATCAATCCGACCAGTTTGTCCTTCTTTCAATTTGTTATGTTCACTTCAATCTTGGTTCTGTTGGATGTTCGTTCTGTACCTTTGTTGTTTTGTAGTGGTTGGTTATCTCTGTTCAGGTTCTTGTAGTCATTGTTGAATTGGGGGTTATTAATCCTTTTCCATACCCTCGAGTGTCGATGTTAAAACACGGAATCCAAAATTTACGGACTCGGCTAGGAATCTCAATAACGGAATGCCTTATATGTATACAGGGGAAATCTGATTCAACCCTGATCAATGTTATAGTCGAGACTGAGATAGGTATAGCTAGGAAGTTATGGATGAAATATGGGGCAGAATAACAGAAGTCAATAGTACTGGTACAAGGCCGCACCGGAACAAGACTGCTGCAGAAGCTAATGATAGGACAGATAGGCCATAGACCTGTAATGGCCTTGGAGCTTTGGCGACAAGATGGAAGCAGTTGGTAAGACTACATTAGACCCATTGAGGGCTTTTACATAGCCTAATGCGACAAAAAAGGGATTCTCCAAAGGTATCCTCGATAGGTATCCTCAATAGGTATCCTCAAATAATACAATACCAGGCCATAGGTATCCTCAAATTCTGAAATGAGGCTAAGGGTCGTAGTAAATTATACCCCATTGAGGGATTTTTAATGGTCCTCATAACCTCAAAATTCAATGAGGCTATGAGGGATAATACATGAGGACTCACTGAGGGCTTTTACATAGCCCTCATGGCCTCATACGACAAAAAAGGGATTCTTCTAAAGGTATCCTCGATAGGTATCCTCGAATAATACAATACCAGGCCATAGGTATCCTCAAATACTGAAATGAGGCTAAGAGTCGTAGTAAATTATACCTCATTGAGGGATTTTTAATGGTCCTCATAACCTCAAAATTCAATGAGGCTATGAGGGATAATAAATGAGGACTCATTGAGGGCTTTTACATAGCCCTCATGGCCTCATACGACAAAAAAGGGATTCCATAGCCATGGGTGTTTCCCAAAAATGGGATTCCATGGGATAGGGCCATTTGATATAGGCTTTTATTATACACAGGGGAGATAACTCTGTATACAGATTATGGGAAATCAAGCAATCTGATTGGTTAGTTACAATCTAGATAAATGAAACAACAAGACTACTTGGAATAGGGTCAAAACTAACAAGAATAGACCAGAAAAGCTAAATATAGTAATAATAAGCAAAACTGTTCCAGTTGATAGGCTCTTCTACGCTACTGGAGTATACTCCAGAACAAAGGCACATGGACAGATAGACGTAAACTATTGCATATATAGATAGAAGCAGAGAATTCTGAAAGAATTCGAAATAGTAAAAGTTGGGGTGGATTTTGGTGATTTGGAAGGATTGTCGGGTTGTTTGTGGTAATTAGATTTACTCCGAACATACCCCGTCCTATTGCAGAAAAATTGGGTAACATAGGAACTACGTGCTACCATAGAAACCAAGATGGCGGCCTCCAGTATACAAAATGGACGATGGAAACACGTATCACCTTAACAACACGCGCCGCGCATGCGCACTAACACCACGTATCACTATGGGGATGACGTCACAACATGGCCGCTCCCGCGGGTTACCATGACAACACAACATGGCGCCACTAGGTCACGTGACATGACGTCACTTCCGAGGTCCTGCACCGAGGTCCTGCAACCTAGACCTCAAAACCACATTACATACTACTATCATGGCATTGGAGGGTTAACGAATGAATACAATAGCATTTCAAGTAAAGGTATTTGTCTAAAATCTATCAATACAGGCTAAAGAAAAGATCGGTTGCCTAATTTATTTTAGGCGGACGGTAGGCGAACACAACAATCAATCGACAAATTTTTATAGTCCTCAATAAGGAACGGACAACATTAGTTCAGTTGAATCATATATGTAACATGCGTGTACTTCTGCTTATCAACCAAACGGCAAAGAAAAAAATATAAATTTTATTTTTTGTTTATTTTCTCTACCCCCCCCCCCCCCCCCCCCCATCCTCACACACACACACACACACAGACACACACACTCGATTGTAATTAGTCGGGTCCCAATCTTCGGGGCGATATGGCACGGAAGAGACAATTTTCAGTCACCAATCTAAACTCAAAATATCTACTTTTTCCAAACTATTTTTTGTTTACTTCGCCCGATTAGTGTAAGATAATACAGCCAATTAAGCCACATGCGCGACAATCTGCACATAGTCCGAATGTTAACCTAAAACACATGACATGTCAGTGAAAAGTGAAACAATCCTTTTCAAAGTGAAATGAAAGTAGGAAGATAAACACTTATTTTGTATTTTCCTTATGATATGCAAAGTTCAATCTTTGCTTGCTCTGAAAACGATGGTTTTACACCGGCTGTGGATATAATAATTTAATTTTGAACCAGCTGGAGTTAGCCATTTTCCAACATTTTATAGAATTGTGAAGGAAGAAAACTGCCCAACTTCGAATGAAAATGGAAGTACAAAAACGTTATACTTGTGATTTAAACCACACATCGTTGGAAAGCATTTGTCATGGACTTCATGAACTGATATCCGGTTGTTCAAAAATAATCTTTGGTTTTTTTTTTTGAAATCTTCGCATTAACTCGTTTCTCCAAAAAGAGCTATGGTAAATTTTGAGCCTTGTACAATTCTGATTTTTGCGCACTGCGAATGTGTACCATGCGTACAGTACTTATTTTTCATTAACTATCTACCCAAAACAAAAAGTAGACGACATTTGCAGAAAACAATTCCCGAATAACTAAAAATTTTAATTTTTTGTCTCGAAAACATAGCTTATAGCACATCCTTGAAACGACTCGACGAGTTCGTACCAATGAGGGGCAATAAGCTATGTTTTTGAGGCAAAATTGAGAAAAATACTACAATATTGTTGGAAAATTTGTAAACAACGTTGGTCAGTTTTAGTGCTTATGTTTGGTACAAAGTTAATTTACAAATCACGTCAAAATAAGAATTTCAAATTCGTCACGATTTGACAGGAAATTTCTGAATCTCATTCAGAAAAATGGATCTGAGCTTCGGTAAACTTCTGCTGAGATCGATTTTAGTAAACTCGGTACAGAAATTTCATATGAAATCACGACGCGTTACATATCCTCTATTTATTCTTCCCCCAGGAAACCCGGGAAGTGGGATGAGTTTTGTAACTGTGGTATGGTGAACTAGTTCTGTTTTACCGATAAAATATGACCAGAATAATAAATGTGCATGGTAGATCAATCAATATTTTCAACGTGCAGCCCTCGGGCTGCACGTTGAAAATATTAAATTGGTCTACACCTCAAATAATGAATATGGTCTCTTCCAATTGATGCCACTTAACTGATATGGAATGTACGATCAGGATTGAACGGTTTAAGTGTAGAGGAAGCAATTTAGTTGAAATACTGGCTAGTATGCTTACTCGACCTCATCTTCACAGAACATGCTTGGGACAGGCTTCGGACAACAGGAGAGCCCATTCCACCCAACTTAATACCTCTAAAAATTCAGGCAAACTCTTGTGTGTGAATAGGACAATCTGCCACACAAACATTCTGAAATTAGTCCAGGATTGAGAAAACGTTGTCAGAAAAATGATGAATGCAAGAAGCGGACATACTGTATACTAAAACTGTTTTTTTTGACACGAATAAATCGTTTTGGGCAAAACTGAGTTGTTCTGTGGGTGGTTAAAAATCCTCAGAAAAGGGGGAGACCCACTTTCACATTCCTTGAATTCGTCGTGTATTAGTACATACAGGTAATAACAAATGAAGCGGTTGAGAGAGTTTATCTGAATGAACTGTGGAGAGTGATTTCAACTCCCACATTTACCTTTCATGTCGATGAGCGGGGGGAAGGGGGGGGGGGGGGGTACTTATCAAATTGTGAGTAGTATATTTTGGTTATAAATTTTACAGTTATCCTGAGTGCTTAATATATCGATATATATTCAACGACACATCAGATAAGGTTCAAAGGCAATTTGATATTTCGTTTTGACAGGGAATAAACAACAAATGCGAAGGACCTTGGATTTCTCCTCAATTTAGGAGAATCGAAGAAGTGATGACTGAACCCTGAAATACATGCTTGCGCTGCACTCTAAAATCAGTTGGGTTAAAAATCAACCAAAGTCAACTGGGTTGAATGAATATGAACCCAATTGGGTTCATATTCACTCAACCCAGTTGATTTGGGTTGATTTTTAACCAACTGATTTTAGCGTGTACGCATATTGGAGGAGGGTTTAAAATCCACAAAAGCATCCCCACACTGGAGGCTTACATTTGCACACTGGATTAACCGAGTGCTGCGGAAACCCAATGGAAGTAGCATTTAGGGCTGCCCCGGCTGATAATAATATGCTGATATCCGAAAATTTCATACCTATTGGGTGCCCTTGCGCCTTAGAACTCCCCACTTTCTCTCCTTCGAAGGTCGATATGTGATTACTGTTGTGCTTTCGGTGTCCTCCGTTGTACTTGGGCCTGTGATTGAAAACTTTAATTTTAGGTCCTTGCCTGCCGCTACCATCCTGTCCATAGCCGTTCATTTCGATTTTAGTTGTAGCATACGGAGTGAATGTCTTGTATGTAGGCGAAGTGGTCGTGGTGGTCGTTTCCATTTGTGGCGGAATGTATTCTGAAATTAAAGAGATATTTCTGTTTTAAGTGATCGATAAATAGCTTGCTTCAAAAACTCAATAGCGAAACATATATCAATTATTTTCATGAAAATCGCCTTCATTAAAAATACAAACTCAACAATGTTTTCAATTTCGAATAGTCACTTGATAAAAACATGTTATTGTCCCACATTGAATCATCAGCGGCCCGAACTGGGACCTTCCGATGGTTCTGCAGAAAAGTGATGGGTGGGGAAAGAAAATTCTGGCAAAGATTAATTCAATCAAAAACATGGGAGTCGGTCATTTGATTTCATATCAGGAGTGTTCCTTAACCATTTATCCAACGTAACGGCCAAAACCGGTCAGCGCTATTCTCAAAAATCGCCAATTAATTTTCATTATTTTTTCATCTTTTGTCTCAAAAACATAGGTTATAACCCCTCATTGGAACGAGCTCGACGAGCTCGTTCCAACGAGGGGTCATAACCTATTTTTTTGAGACAAAAAATGAAAAAAATTAGTTATTCAAGAATTTCTTTTGCAATTGTCGTCTGCTTTTCATGTTAGGTAAAGGGTTAAAAATCTCCCAAACTTCAGTAAAGTGAATAGCATTACTAACCTTTGAAGTTTGTCGAATCATGATGTTCACGTACCAATTCTCGGAAAGTGAAGTTTGATTAGTCTGAAGTCTTGGAAGTCACGGGTTATAATTCATGGTCTATTGTTAACAATTTCGTGAACGCATTGGTATTATTTAACCTAATATTAATAATACTTTGGGTGGCTGCTGATTTGTCGCGGTTCTCAGGTGAGAAGACCTTGATTACCGTAGTGCTAAAAAAATGCCTCCTTGTCCCCAAACCCCTTCTCTCCTTCCAATACTCGGAAACGAACTGCTTGATGACATACCGTACCCATTTTCCCAATCTCTCAGATAAGCATACTAAACCTCTAATCTGTGTCACCCATTAATCACACTCCTTCATTCTCCCATCCCACTTCCCCATTCTCCACGAACAGCTTTTAACACTTTAAAGAATATACATGATATCAAAATTTGTTATTTTAAGTTTTTCCCCCAATATTTAAAACAATTTCAACAAAACCACAAATATCATGTGAATCATATCATGTGGCCCCTAATTGGAACGAGCGCGAGGAGGCCGTTCCAATGAGAGTCACGCTATATAGTTTTGTTGATTTTAAAAAAAAAATAATTCGTACTGCACAACGGATAAAGCCAATTTGTTACGTAAGGGTTAATCGCTCGCAAGGTGAAACCGAGACGCGCTGTTGTCTACTCGCAAAAAGAAAAATTGCAGGTGATATGGCGCGCAAATAAGACGAAAATCGAAAAACTGTCCTAAAGTTTCCCAAAAGCGCTTGTTACGACCTTTCATGTAATAAATGCCCATAATGTAATTCCTACCCATAATGTAATACAAAAATGCCCGTAATGTAATACGTACCCATAACGTAATAAAAAACGACCCATTATGTAATAAATGTAATGACGTGTAATAAATGTTAGGCGCCCATAATGTAATAAAATTCAAAACAATTTAGATACAAATTACACTCATCCAGGCCCGTAATGTAATAAAATTCTAAGCATGATTTTTGTTTTTTCTCTTTACTCCAGCAGTACGTTCGGCTACTTATGACACATCCTACGCCTCCGTCAGTGCTGCCAATGGCCCCTATGCTGTACACAGCCAACATGTATGGGTGTGTTGGGATTACGATGGAGAGTATTCCGGGACCTGGGGCGGGTATACTCTGCTCTGAGTGACAGGCATTATCCCTATTCTATTTGTACCACCCACGCAAACGACTTCCTCGATAGCCTCTACTGCCATGCCACAACCATATAGGTCTACCTTACCAGACATTCAATAATTTCGATAAAATACTCTCCATCGTAATCCTAACACACCCATACATGTTGGCTGTGTACGGCATAGGGGCCATTGGCGGCATTGACGGAGGCATAGGATGTGTCATAAGTAGCCGAATGCACTGCTGGAGTAAAGAGAAAAAACAAAAATCAAGCTTAGAATTTTATTACATTACGGGCCTGGATGAGTGTAATTTGTATCTAAATTTTTGTGAATTTTATTACATTATGGGCGCCTAACATTTATTACACGTTATTATATTTATTACATTATGGGTCGTTTCTTATTACATTATGGGTACGTATTACATTACGGGCATTTTTTGTGTTACATTATGGGCATTTATTACATTATGGGTCGTAACAAGCGCTATCAGTGCTAATAAAATGCTCCAAACCAGATTTTCGAGCTTGAATTTTACCAACAAAATGCCTCCACATGTTCCCGACGAGCCAAACATTTGGGGGTGATAGTGGGGTGGGGGCATCGCCCCTCTGCATTTACACCACTGTCTTGAAAGGTCACATTATCGGGCAAACTCGGGTAACACCCACCATCAGTATGTGAAGAAAGTAACTGGCCTGGAACCAATTCTCTAAAGTTTTTACAATTGTATTTTCTAGATTTGTATTTTCTACCTATTAATATAGCTGACTAAAATGAATCACTAGCATTTTAATAGATATGGCAATTTGCCAACTGGCAAATTGCCACATCTTTGAAAATGCTTATGGTTCATTTTAACCCATTTAAAGTCATAACTATAAATACAACTGAGGAGATAAAATTGTAAACGTTTTATAGCGTTGGTCCCTGGTCATACCGTGATTAAGACATACATACAAGGTGCATCAGTGCACTTCCTATTTATAACCAAACCTGGCTCTTTAAAGTAGAGTTAGAACTTACGGTAGAGTATCATGGACTCTCTGTCTTCTCCAATGCTGTTGGATGCGATACAATGGTATTCTCCAAAGTCATCCTCGTCGATGTAACGAATTCTCAGACTCAGTGTAATAGTATTATACATTTCATTGTACAAATCCATTCTGTATTTCCAGCTGTTAGATATCTCTTTCCCATCTTTCTCCCAGACACTTACACTATGAGGATATGCGGTGATGTGACATTCAAGAATAGTTTCTTTACCGATTTGCTGACCAATACGCCGATTTGTTACAGTAACTTCCGGTGGAACTGTAAAGCGAAAATACAGAAAAATAGATTATTCGACCACATTGACGCTTTATCTAATACGACAAGGGGATGAACCAAAATTTGTTCTCGAACAATTCTAAATATAAATGATAAAAAAATACACAAAAGTATTCAACTCCAAGAGTGTTTCACATCTTGACCTTGTGTGAAAATACGCTTAACAGGGATGAATATGTGTATGAAAATTACCCCCTCCTGCGAAAGCAAAACAACGACAGCCCCACCCCCTTCAACATGCGCGTAGCCACGATTCCATAATACTGGGTGCCATAGTCATTTTCTTTTCGTGGGGTCAGGGGAGGCAAAGATGATATTTGAAATGACGGTGTGCGGTGGTGTCGGGTGCCTCACCTCGTCTTGGCTATGACCCCAATCGCCATGGCTTCCTCCTCCCACTTCCCTTCATGGAAGCGAGAGAACGGGCAACGCTCGGAGGGTTCTAATGAGGAATAGTTTACCCACGCCGAGAAATGTTTTTGCAAAATTTAGTGCTCTGAGAGCGAATCTGAGGCATTTGTATCGCGTGCAGACTTAAATTATAAACCATATTGGGGGGTCTATGTTGAGAGTAGTGAAGGCTGCCAGTCTAGGGACAAGCATTTAACACTGAATTCCCAATACCCCAATGGTGCCACTTGAGGGACAAAATTAACATAGGATTCTCCATAGGGTTAGTCCCTATAGTGTCAGTCTGAGTCCCTATAGTGTCAGTCCTGGCTGAAGAAAAAGATTTTTTAAAATCTTTTTCTTCACCCAGGACTGACACTATAGGGACTCAGACTGACACTATAGGGACTAACCCTATGGAGAATCCTATGTTAATTTGGTCCCTATAGTGTCAGACCTGGGGTATGGGGAATTCAGTGTTAAATGCTGGTCCCTATAGTGTCAGTCATCACTACTGTTGAGTGAAAGTTAAATTGGGCCAATGCTGTTTGGGAGGGGTTGGAGCAGTGAAACGTTTAATGAGGCCAAAGCCCCTCAGGTCCCTCGTAGCTTCGACACTGCCCTTCGATGAAAATATAAAAACAAAACAAAAAAACCCAAATCCCAAAACAGTGACTCAGTGAGCCTAAATGCTCACCTGGATCAAGTTGTCTATAACGACATGAAAGTGGGTTAGAGGTACGAAACTTGAAAGAAATAAGGGTGTCAGTGTTAAGGGATCAGAAAGACGGGGGTAAAAAGGAAGTGACACCTTGTACATGTGTGTCATTGCAATGAATATCACTAAAAACGCTCTGAAAAAAAGAATGTCTGTTTTTCAATCCTACCCTCTCTCGGCAATCACTTACGTTACGCAAAAATTATGTTAATCTCCAATAAAGTGCTCGTGTCCTTTTTTGAAGCTTTCGGCCTCATCAGCAAATGGATAATATTTATTTGCTAATGAAGGCCACGAGGCCTAAAGCTTCATAAAAGGACAAAAGTACGTTATTGAAGTTTATTATGTTACAGTCCTTATTATCCTACTACAGGATGGACTTTATTGTTGAAATTTAAATTATGTTGCTCCTAATTTGGCTAGAATGTTGGGTTGAAATTGGGTGAAATATTCAGTGCTCCCGGAAGCCATCAGTTGTGTGAGGAAATGGAGTGAAATAGCAGTCAACAAGGATATGACTGAAACAGTTTTTTTTGTTTACAAATTAGGACTTTCTGGATGTGTGTTCTTACACACTCACAAACACATGGAATCGATAATGAAAACAGAACATTTGTTGAAAGGCAATTTATTTTCTTTCTAAATATCAAAAGATTTTACCATGTCGGCCAGAAGAAAACTTTTTAAAGAAAAATACTTACATTGCACCGTGTTAAAATTCGGGCATAAGGATCCCGATTAAGAACCCAGGGACTTAATTTGAAAGTTCCAACTTGCCCCATAAGAATGCTGTATACCGAATATCAAAACAGTCGGACTGTGGATCTGAAGGAGAAGATTTTGACCTTTTATCCAACGTAACGGCCAAAACCGGCCAGCGTTATTGACAAAAATCACCATCCAATTTTCATTTTTTTCACTTTTTGTCTCAAAAACATAGTTTATGACCCCTTCATTGGAACGAGCTCAACGAGCTCGTTCCAATGAGGGGGTCATAAGCTATGTTTTTGACGCAAAAAATGAAAAACATTACTTATTCAAGAATTTTTTTTTGCAAGTGTCGTCTGCCTTAGGTAAAGGGCTAAAAGAATTTTCCGCATATACCTCAAACTGAACTAAGTTAAGGGAACCCAAATACGAACACAGAGACTTGTTTTGAACAAATTTGAATCTAACTACCCCTTTTCCGCTGATGCTGAAGACAAAATATGCAAAGATTCTGCCTGCATGATCTGAAGAAGAGGATTTTAAAAGACGTTTCATCTTATTTCATCTTACTGCACCAAGTTGAAATACGAATATATATGAACCCAGGTCCTAGATTTTAAGAAACTTGAATCTGTCCGCCTCGCTATAGTGAATACCAAATGTGTAAAGTTTCTGCCCGGTGATTCTCAAGAAGATGATTTTTAAAGAATCACATTGCACTAACTTAAAATTCGGGTTTCCATAAGAAGCCCAAATAAAAACACGGGGACTTGATTTGTACAAACTTGAATCGATATCTGATCTATTTTCGAAGTTGTTCTTGAGAAAAACGGCCTTTCGTACCTGATATTAGCTTATATTAGTAATCTTAGAAAACTTAGGTACCATGCATGTTGATTGAGCATCGGATAAATTGCTCGTATAATGTCATCGAACTTTCGAGCCAATGCGATAGGTTAGTTTTAATATACAATTCTGAACAAGACCAATACCGGGTCTGGACCTGCGTCGCTGCATGCAATTGAATCGGCAAACAGGAAGTGGCTCTACGGCAGATCTGAAAATTGCATACACGATACAACTGATCATTATCAGGCTTCAGATGATATATAAAATCAATCCCTTGCATAGAAGCCGAGAAAAGTTTGACGAAAAATTCCAATGTTCAGTGGGTACAGTAAAATTTCAAAGTATCGGCAAACAGGAAGTGGCTGCACGGCAGATCTGAAAATTGCTTACACGATACAACTCATCATTATGAAGCAGCAGACCAAATATAAAATCAATCCCTTGCATAGAAGCCGAGAAAACCTTGACGAAAAATTTCAATGTTCAGTGGGTACAGTAAAATTTCAAAGTATCGGCAAACAGGAAGTGGCTGTACGGCAGATCTGAAAATTGCTTACACGATACAACTCATCATTATGAAGCAGCAGACCAAATATAACATCAATCCCTTCCATAGAAGCCGAGAAAACCTTGACGGAAAATTTCAATGTTCAGTGGGTACAGTAAAATTTCAAAGTATCGGAAAACAGGAAGTGGCTGCACGGCAGATCTGAAAATTGCTTACACGATACAACTCATCATTATGAAGAAGCAGACCATATATCAAATCATTCCCTTTCATAGAAGCCAAGAAAACTTTGACGGAAGAAGTGTTTCGGACGGACTGACGGACGGACTGACGGATGGACTGACAGACGGACTGACGGACGGAGTCGAGCGGGTACTAGACCTGCTCTGCCGCTGGCGACGCAGGTAAAAATCAATGGAATGATGGTGTTGTCTTACGCAAATTTACGAAATTAACCTTTTACCCAAGAGATCGGGAATATCTCGACGCGTGAATAACAAAACTGAGTAGTTGGCAAAAAATATTTAAAAAACAATTTCAACAAAACCATATCATGTGACCCCCTTCTTCGAGCTTGTTGAGTTTTTTTTTTAATTTAAAAAAAAAATTAAAATAACAACTTTTTATAATTTGTATGTTAGGTAAGGGGATAAGGGCGCGGCGAAGATATTTTTCTGTGTCAATTTATACCAAAATTTAGGATATCTAACGTACACAGAACGACACACGCGTGTGAATGGGTTAATCGATATAGCACGAGTGCCAGCGCGGAAGGATAAAACGAGAGGCAGCAGGCCTCGAGTTTTATCCTTCCGCGATGGTTCAAGTGCAATATCGATTAACCCATTCACACGCTTGTGTCGTTTTGTGTTTATTACACGTCTTCGCGTCTATAAAAGCAATTATTAGAAGGACACTCAGCAATTCATTTGCCAACTCGTCCCCTGAGTTCAAATGTGTTCTATGTGCCACTAGGCACATAGAACACACTGGAACTCAGGGGACGAACTATTAACAAAAAGAACACATTTTATCGCCAAATAAATTTGCCAGGGGAATCTGTGTTACTATTTTTAGCTATCGCTAGCGAGTCAAATTATAATTGCGGTGCACAATTTGTAGAAAATTCCAGTGAAATTTCGCTTCTATTTAAAAATAGTCCGTCAATGATGAGTTCCGTTCGACCCATGTGTGCGGAACGGAGTTTCATTTTCCGCATGGTTTAGTGTTGCTGATTTCAAAGAACAGGCGTGTAATAAATATAAATACGTCTTTGCCTCTATCTCCGTCTTTGTTTCTTATTCATTCCTACAGTTTTCGAGATATGAAGCCGATATATGACAGTCGACGGTCATTTTGTACAATGAGCAACATCGAACGGGTTTAAGTCCCATCTTACCACGCCTCAGTGGAGTTGAACGCAGTTTAGAATTTTATTCGATGAGTTGTTTCGTTCATTCGAACAGGAACGAAGTCAACTAGTTTACATACATTCCTACGCCGATAGAATGGAGAAAACGTCACGATTACAGATTTCAGTGCTTTCCTATCTACATCACGTGCAATGGCCGTAGGTTTTGCAGGTACACTAATATGTCGCATGCTTCAGTTCAAATACGTATGTAATTAAACGCTTGTTCGTGATTTTATAGTAAATTCGAAATTCAGCGTTGCGGCCAAAACCGAACGCATCATTTTAGATTGGGCATTCAAATATCTATCTGAATATATCTATCTGTCCTAAAAAGAGGGTTTCATGCAATAAAAAAGAGAGAAATATTTCGGTGAATTCCCAACAAAAACACGTTAGTTGTCAATTTTATATATCAGCAACACCTCTCCCCCAGATCAGGCCCATTTCTCTCAGGAATATTCAGCAGTGTTGCAAGATTTCAGCACAATGCTTCAAACGTTATATAAAACAATACATTTTCTTAACGGCAGCTTAGTTTCAGAGAATGCATCATTTCCACGATGCCACTTTTCAAGGCGGTAACTTTTATTTAAATATTTAACGCTATTATACAGCTAGCAAATCAAAATCAGAGCCAAAACACAGTGTCGAAATTGGAAAATGAGAAGAAAAATCGATATTTACTCATTACTTTATCGCAACGCACGCATCGCATCTAGTGTGTAATGGTATTAAAGCTTAAAAAATACACTTCGATTACTACGCTGACATATTGTGAGGAATCGATTTGTGTTGTCCGGGAATAAAACGGATGGTAGCAAATGCCACTGATGTATTTTTTGCAGTAATTTGACGTATGTTTGGGACCAATCCAATTTGTGCTATTGAACGGCATGTTATCTATGACAATTTTTGTCATTAAAGTTATTATCAAACACATATCGTATCATTTTATTCATGTAAAACCGATTTACGACAACATATATTCAGCGAAAAGGAGAACAAATAGATACTACGTTATCTTTGTCTGACAGACTCGATACTTAGAATGCATGGATTAAAGATCCATTTCTGTTGTCTGCGCATTATATATCTATTGGTTAGTAAATCCACTACTTACAATATACATAGAATATAGAAAAGGCTTCTCGACCTCTGGACTATAGGGATGTGTCCTCTATATTAATGCCAGTTCGTAAGCTATTGAAGGCCTTCATCAGTGAGTTAACTGATGATATTCAATGGATGATGTCACTTCTTGACTATGCCGCCGATACACAGAGATTATTACCATTATGTGGATGTACAAAATGTGTATCCGAGTCGAGCTCCGGGTTCTAAGGGCAGATCACGACGAGTCGAAGACGAGTCGTGATCTACCCTTAGAACCCGGAGCGAGACTCGGATACATATTTTGTGCATCCACATAATGGTAATAATCATTTTATGTTACAATATATTGGGGATAAGTCAAGAATGTAGACGAGTATATAACGAACTATTTATTCGTACGGATGAACAAAAAGAAAAAAAAAATGGAACTCACGCGAAAGGAACGTGCTTGTATCCGACCACCTGATACAAACATCTGTATCAGGGGGGTCGGATACACAACAGTTGCGGAGTAAATACAGACAAAATACATGTTGATTGTAGGATAAAATCGATCATACCGGCAACATTACCATATCACTAATACCATCACAATAATTATTATCACAAATATTGGTACTACTACTGCTGCTGTTTCTACTACCACCCTGGAGATACAGATAGCATGGCAGGATGGAATATAAATACAGGGAGGAAATGATGCAAACTCTAATACAAAATCAGGGTAGAATAAAAGTACAGGGTGGAAAATCATGACACATGTAAAGATGCTACCTGCTGTTCATCCTGGTCTGTTACTGGAAGGCGAATCTTACAATGAACACTCTCATGTACTTGTGCATCCCCCAAGAGAATAACACAGATTCTTGTAGGCATATATCGTCCACACTGTCAGGCCACCAGTCTAATTCCGTTTAGAATTAGACGCTTTTATGGGATGGAATCAGTCTAGCTCTCAAATAGGTCATCGCCTATGTTTAGATTCAATCGTCTGGAATATTTCAGTTGGTTGGAAAAGCGAACCTACAGTTCGCTTTTCGACTAACTGATATATTCCAGACTATTGAATCCTAAAAATTCCATATAGCTTCATTTTCTGTGAATCAAAAATAGAAATGTTGGTCAATCGATACTTCATTTTAACGACATTTTGACGACATTACAATCCGAAATGAAGCATTCACCACGGCCGTGGTCTGATGATTACGCCGAGGGGTTTTACGGGTGGAGGAAACCGAAGTACCCGAAGAGAACCACCGAGTAGCGGCGAGCAACTGTCAGACTCCCCAACGTACTAAGTCCACATAAGTAGGGTTAGGATTGGTTGAAGGCGAGTGCACCATCGACGTGCAGTACGCATTAGAACACAGCGTCACCGTGCCCCCAAGTGGGCAATCAGGATTAAGTGCCCTGCCCAAGGACACAAAGCAGTTACCCCTGGCGGAGATCGAACCGTGGACCTTTCGGGTTGAAGTTCGATGGCGTTACCACTGAGCCACTGCGCTTCCGATCAAGTATGTTCAAAACCAAGTCTAATTCTGTTCGGAATTCGGCAACATTATGGTCTGTTTGTTTACCCACGTTTCGTGGAGTTTGGGCTCAGACGACCATTGATACAATGTGATGCCATTTTACTAACAAAGATATTTAGATATTTTTTCCCACTCCAGTTATAGAAATTCCGATCAATATGTTTTTAATCGCATTGAAACCATTACGATATTAACCCTTTACCCAACGTAACGGCCAAAACCGGCCAGCGCTATTCTCAAAAATCGCCTATTAATTTTCATTATTTTTTTCATTTTTTGTCTCAAAAACATAGGTTATGACCCCTCGTTGGAACGAGCTCGTCGAGCTCGTTCCAACGAGGGGTCATAACGTATGTTTTTGAGACAAAAAATGAAAAAAATTAGTTATTCAAGAATTATTTTTGCAAGTGTCGTCTGCTTTCCACGTTAGGTAAAGGGTTTACAATTAGTAGAACTGCGCGGTGTATTCATAAAACTACGGCTTTGGCAAGTCTTCATTACCAATGGCAATGTTATCAAAAATTCTGTCAAATCAAGTCTCGATTGAACAATATTCTGTTGATTCAAACAAAGAGAATGCTTATGGAATTTTTTAGACTCAGTCATCTGGAATATATCAGCTGAGTGGAAAAGCGAAGTGTAGGTTCGCTTTTTCGACCAACTGAACAATTCCATACAAGTAAATCCAAACAAAGGCGATGGACTATTTAAGGCCTAAACTGGTTCCAGTCAACAACAGCGTCGAACCCCTTACACAATTAGACTGTTGATAGAGAGCTTGGTATAAACTTTTTCAGTTCTAGCCATTTGGCATTCTTTCGGGTTGTTTATTAAAGAAAGAAACGCTGTTATTGATTTCTCAATCACAACAACTTTACGGTATGTGACCCAACACAAAATACAAAATGTGCACTCGACCTGCAGCAAAACAAATAAGCTGCCACATACACGAATCGCAAGAATAAATCTCTTTCTCCTTCTTTTACTACTACCTACTAAACAAGTTTATTAGTCCTTCTTATACTACTACTACTACTACTGCTGCTGCTACTACTACTACTACTACTATTTATTTATTTATTAGAGTTTAACGACACTTTCGACAGCCAGTGTCACCTCGTGTCGGACAGTTGTACCGGCGAAGGACGCCGGAGTACCCGGAGAGAACCACCGAGTAACGTCGAGCAACTGTCAGATGCCCCAATATACTAACTCCACACAAGCAGGGTCAGCATTGGTTGAAGGCAGGTGCACCATCGACGTACATTACGCCTTAGTACACTGCGCCTTTGTACCCTCCGCTGGAAATTGGGATTAAGTGCCTTGCCCAAGGACACAACTCAGTTACCCCTGGCGGGAATCGAACCGTGAACCGTTCGGTTTACTACTACTTACTACTACTACTACTACTACTACTACTACTACTACTACTACTACTACTACTACTACTATACTGCTACTACTAATTAATGCGCTCTGCCTCACAAGATTGAATTGTTTATATTCCTAGTTGCTTTATGGGAGATACTTGCAGGTTGAAATTTTGCTATTACAACATCAACGCGCAAACAGTTAACCCTTTACCTAACATGAAAAGCAGACGACACTTGCAAAAAAAAATTCTTGAATAACTGATTTTTTTCATTTTTTGTCTCAAAAACATAGGTTATGACCCCTCGTTGGAACGAGCTCGACGAGCTCGTTCCAACGAGGGGGTCATAACCGATGTTTTTGAGACAAAAAATGAAAATATTTTGAAAATTAATTGGCGATTTTTGAGAATAGCGCTGGCCGGTTTTAGCCGTTACGTTGGGTAAAGGGTTAAATGATGATGGTTTTGATAATGATTGCATCCATATCGCGACTTAAAGCCTATGATAAGTTTTTGATTTTTTCCTTCATATACCATTCCAATGCCGCGGTATCCATTCATTGTGAGTTCGTAGTGAGGGCAACTTTAAACAATGATGACTCACAAAAAAAAAAATAATTGTTAAAAGGTAGCTTACTTTCAACGGCAACTTTTATAACTCTGTTGACAGAATGTTGAACAAGATTCGAAGCCACACATTCATACTCGTCATCACAGTAGCGCGTTATGTTGTGTATAATCAACACCTCTCCCTCTATACCTATTCCTGAAAAAAGATTGACGAATATATTATCTACCAGTCAAACTTTAATTCTATCAACCTGGTGTAAAAAATTAATCGTTCGTCCACACTTCCGTATTGGTATCTTGAAGGTATTGTTTTCAGTATTTAAAAGGACAGCTAATTACTGGCTAACATAAAGGCTGAAAATGATAAAATAATCAAAGAGTGAAGGAAACCGGAGTATCCTGAGAGAATCGCGAGCAGTGACGAGCGTTTGCTTTAACACTTTACCTAACAGGAAAAGCAGACGACATTTGCAAACAAAATTCTTGAATAACGAATTTGTTTCATTTTTTCTCTCAAAAACATAGGTTATGACCCCTCATTGGAACGAGCTCGACGAGCTCGTTCCAAAGAGGGTTCATAACCTATGTTTTTGAGACAAAAAATGAAAATATAATGAAAATTAATTAGCAATTTTTGAGAATAACGCTGGCCGGTTTTGGCCGTTACGTTGGGTAAAGGGTTAAATATAAAAATCTACACTCTGAAATCAGTTGGGTTGACGAGCGTTTGCTTTAACACTTTACCTAACATGAAAAGCAGACGATACTTGCAATCAAAATTCTTGAATAACGATTTTTTTTCATTTTTTGTCTCAAAAACGTAGGTTATGACCCCTCATTGGAACGAGCTCGTTCCAAAGAGGGGGGATCATAACCTATGTTTTTGAGACAAAAAATGAAAATATAATGAAAATTAATTAGCAATTTTTGAGAATAACGCTGGCAGGTTTTGGCCGTTACGTTGGGTAAAGGGTTAAATATAAAAATCTACACTCTAAAATCAGTTGGGTTAAACACAAACCTGAATAAACTGGATTGAGTGAATAAGAACTCAGTTGGGTTCATATTGACTAAACCCAGCAAATTTTGGCTAATTTTTAACTCAACTGATTTTAGAGTAAAGACGAGGAAAACGAATGCAATTACCAGAAAGAAAAAGTAAAGAGTTGAGCGTTTGAAAACAAATCTCGATAGACCTTTGTCACCGAAGACTCATATCAGCGAGGGACTGATCACGGGTTATGGGATATTCCTGAGGATCTCTGGCGATCAAAGTGGCAATACTATAAAACGTTTACACAGATTGTATTTCCCAGAATAGTATTTTGAATCTATGGCTGAATAAATCATTTGAGCTTTAATAGATACGCAATTAACGGTAGATACATTTCCATGTGTTTTAACCCTTTACCCAACGTAACGGCCAAAAAAGGCCAGCGCTATTCTAAAAAATCGCCAATTAATTTTCATTATTTTTTCATTATTTGTCTCAAAAACATAGGTTATGACCTCTCGTTGGAACAAGCTCATCGAACTGAAAGAACGTTGCTTTCCTGCATCTGAGCGATCAACTGCAGTCCACATACAAGGCATCTCGATGGCATATTTATGTCATCGTCGTCACTCATTCGAAAAAATGGTGGCGCCGGGGGGGGGGGGGGGGGGGGGGAGGGGGGTCACCGAGCCGACCCAAAGGGAGTAAATTTTGATTTTTTCAAACTGTCCGACCGTTGTTTCTTTGCATCTGAGCTATCAAATGTAGACTAGACTGCTGGTATATCGAAATGTCGGTATACCGGCAATCTCTGCAATCAGATCCCTTTTGCCTATTGTCCATTTTCACAAAATTTCATGCACCAATATGTGTTGGACTACATCAATTTGGAGGGGGTGTCCTCAATAGGCCACCTCTGCTAAACGAAACAGAGCAATTCCCAAGAAACGCCGTTTGGCTTGATTGAGGCAAGTCGAATAGTAGCAGTAAACAACAAAAAGTTCGAACACAATTTGGTAACTATAGAAAACCAAACTTCTCTAGTCTTTTGATAGAGCATCTTTTTATCCTAGCATGGTATAATATTGTGATTACAAGAGCAGACATAGGACCTGACTGAATCGCGACTCGGTCGCGATCCGGTCGAAACTGTCTATCCTTTTATTTGTTTTTCTTGATTCAATGTTGATTTCAGAATATTTTGTAAAGGAAATCTCGACCCATAGGTGGATGTATGTTGCGACCAGATCACAATCTGATCGAGGAAGAGACCGCTACTGTAAGTATGCTGTTCTGTGTGTGTGTGTGTGTGTGTGGAGGGGGGGTAATTATACTTAAAGGCTTCTCTTCCAGACAAGTTTACATGTACCAAAATAGCGGCAAAAATAAGTCAATTAATTGCCGATGCAATCGGAAAGAGTGAAAATGATTATTGACATATAAATATTTTATAACATGTGAGTTATTTTTAATTAGAGAATGAAAGACGCCTTTCGGTTGATAATTTTGTTTTTAGAAAACACATGTAAAGTTAGAGTATGTTGAAAACGACTACTTATCCGACAGACTCTGGAGTCAGATTTCATCTTAGGGTAGCCGACGTGGATTCTTAGAATTAGGTAGGGAATACAGTAGGGCATGGCAGACATTTGATAGGACGTTCTCAAAATCAAAATCCGAACGGGTTAGTAATGTGGAGGAAAATGAATATAAAGGCATACAAAGGTGAACTTGTTTTGCAAGCTGCAGGCGAATAGAACTTCAATATTAGGAAGAAATAAGGCATTTAAACTCACACGATATGTCGGTAATAACAACAGAACAAGAATGCGCTGATCATTGTCTTTTGATGACGTGGAAGCAGTTATACGCTGTAAATGTAGTCACAGCGTAACAGCTTTCACATCATCAAACATCAAACAAAATCCTAATCATTGGCGTTTGATGACGTGAAATCTGTTATAGTCTATAGTCACAGCATAACAGCTTTCACATCATCAAGCAGCAAACGAAAGCCTAGCACGAAAACTAGTAACATGATATTAACTTTCTAAGTTCGACGCCTGTTTTTTGTCAAGAATAACTAAAATATATTTTGTAAATATTCAATTTGCATTGCCACGAAAAATGTGCACAACATCCACATATTCATTTTTCGCAGACATCAAAGTATATTCTTTGAAACACGATCGGCGATTGGGAGGCGTCGAAAACACTCGAGAAAATTTAGTTTATTGAGCATAAGAGACCAGAGATTGTAAGACATGATAGCAACAAGAACAATTGGCGCATATAGAATACTGTACTGCGAAGTCGAGATGACGAGAATTGCTGCTCATATGCTGTGTATAAACGTTTGTGTAATAATATTCTGAAAGCTGATTCCAAGTAAGTAATCGACTGTAAATTCGATGAAGCTATTTCGAATAATGCTTTATACGACAATTCTCACCACTGCATCAAAATAAATATTTTTTGAAACCTGTCACGTTTTTTAATGAAGTCGCTTGCATCTTTAGAATTTGTGGCTGGGCTCTCCTGTTAGAACCAAGCTTGTATCAGCGCTTCAAATCTTTGAGCTTGATGGTCAGGCATTGTTTTGTTTTTCTCTCACTTCGATTTTGAAAAAAAACCTGATCACCCAGGGGTTTATGTGTTGAACATTTCTGGGATTATGATATTTGTAACGTCTCCATTCCATTTTGACGGAGTTATAAACGCTGTAATCCCTGATGTGCTCAGTAGGATATCCTTGTTAACACAAGACCGAAGAAACAATGTGGGAAGAATGTAAACTCTATCGAAATAACGATGAAACTCTCTATTTTATTTTAAATATAAAATTATATAATTTCTTTTCTTATATTGCCGATAGCCTAATAAATCAGTGGGTAAAAATAAACTTCAATCGGATCAGACGTTGTAAAGCCAGCTTCGCTCTATTCTTTTCCTTTGTTGTATTCAATTAGTTCATAGTTTATTTTATCACAAACCAAGGCTAAACCAAATATAGAAAGATCCATTATTTATCTTCTCAATTTTTCTCTGATGAATTATCTATTTTAGACACGGTGATCTGGGGAGTCGTACAATGGGGACAGAAAGGTCTATTATCGAATTAGCTAGGAGCTCAGTAAATATAATTGACCATGTGACAAGCAAATACTTGTTTGCGTTTCATTCAAGTCTACCGTATGTTTATGGCGCCTTTGATGCCCAATGTTGTTTTGAATAAAAGAGGATAACGTGTACTTTAACTCTACGACCAGAGTAGCTTCGAAATTCGATTCGAAATCGGCCCGATCATTTCATTCGGCTGACGCTGATTCGGAAAAGTTAGAATGGTTGCAATGTTCCCAAAATCCTACCAAGTGTCTTCTCTTGAACTCTTCTTCTATCATCAGGTCTCCTGCACAAGAGATGATGGTAGAAAAAGAATTCAAAGAAGTTAAATTTAGGGACGGATCAAATCCCGAATCGAATCAAGAAGAGGATCTCGAATCGAACCGCATCTCGAATCGAATCGAACCGCTTTTCAAGTTGTAGATATTGCACTTTCTCACTTTGGGGGAATGTAGTCAATATCGTTAGTCTCCACTCATGTATTGTGTAAAAGGCGACTCCTCTGTTCGGCCAGGTCAATCAAAAGGAGGAATATTCTAGAAACGGAATTGATGTTGTTTCGCACGCGGAACTTTCTTGAACTCTCCTCTATCACCAGGTCTCCTGTACAGGAAGAGCACAAGATGAGACATTTGGTAGGATTTTAAGAACATTTGGCAATTCAATTTTTTTTTAATCAGCGCCAGTGGAATGGAATGGAATGGAACCATCGGCCAGATTTCGGATAGAATCGTATTTCTAAGTTTCGCAGGGCCTTAGCTTTCACAGCCTAATTCTGCGAACATGTTACCCAAGGTTGTGTTTTAACCTTGTCGCAACCTTTACCTGACGCAGCTGCCAGAGCTGTTCATAAGAATCTCCATTCAAATGATATAATTTTTTTTCATTTTTTTTGTCTCAAAAATATAGATTATGACCCATCATTGGAACTAACTTTGTTCTAATGAAGAGTCATAAACTTTGTGTTTGAGGCCAAAACTGAAAATCTCTTGTATTTTTTCAACTTGTGTCCTATTCGTGTTAAATAAAAGATCCAACGTTAACCCTTTACCTAACATGAAAAACAGACGACACTTGCAAAAACAATTCTTGAATAACTAATTTTTTTAATTTTTTGTCTCAAAAACATAGGTTATGACCCTCATTGGAACGAGCTCGTTCCAACGAGGGGTCATAACCTATGTTATTGAGACAAAAAAATGAAAAAATAATGAAAATTAATTGTCGATTTTTGAGAATAGCGCTGGTCGGTTTTGGCCGTTACGTTGGGTAAAGGGTTAATGTGTAACTTATATTTAACCTTCTGCATACTGATGTCAAAATATCAACCTGAGATTTTTTCCCATAATGCACCTCAAAGTTTAACATATTCCATCTTGTTTGACGGAGCTAACTGAGTTCTGTTGAAGACTGAATTGGTTAAATTCCTAGTTTCACCATGGAAAGAATCTGCTGCTTGAAATGTCTGTATTTTGACATCACACAAAGGGGGAAAGGATACTCAATCAGTTAAAACTACTTGGAAGAAATAGCTTTAACAAAGCGTTCATTGGAAAACCATTTGGGAGAGGGTGGGATTACCAAGTGTAACACATGGAACGGATGTGATCCTCCCTCTGAATCAAACAGAAACGAGAAGCCTGGAAATTCTACAGAATGCTGCGGGTTGGTGGATATCCAGATCATGCAACGCAGCTGCGCTGGAAGCGATCCGAGAGGAGCTCGGGTGGATGCCGGCTAAAGATAGAATAGATATGGGAAAATTATGCTACGTAATTTACCTGCTAAACCTCCCAAACTGCAGATGGTGTAAACGTCTAACCAAGGATGGAACTCTAACATTCACACAGGGTGATTAAGGAAAGCGAGGAGCAAATACACTAACATTCAGACAGGGTGGTTAAGGAAAAGGAAGGAGCTAATGGAGAATTAGGATGAAGACTGATGCAGGGAGTAGCCTTATCAGTGGAAGGATACTCGAGGATTGCAATAGAAATTGTGGCGCTGGAATTTGGACGAAGAGCTTTTTAGACGTGTTGAACAGAAATATGCCCCAGCTATTGAGTAGTACCTTGATGGATCTCATGGTGTGTGTGTGCGTGTTTGTGTGTGTGTGTGGGGGGGGGGGGGGGGGGGGGGTCTTTGTTGTTCAAAGTGAGATTTATTTATTTATTTATTTACTGGAGTTTAACGACACTTTCGACAGCCAGGGTAACCTCATGCCGGATAGTTTTAGGAGGAAGCCGGACTACCTGGAGAGAACCACCGAGCAGCAGCGAGCAACTATCAGACTCCCCAACGTAATAACTCCACACAAGCAGGGTTAGCCTTGGCTGAGGACAAGTGCACCATCGACGTGCAATACGCCTTAGTACACAGCGTCACCGTGTCCCCGCGTGGGCAATCGGAATTAAGTGCCTTGCCCAAGGACACAACGCAGTTACCCCTGGCGGGGATCGAGTCGTAGACCTTTTGGTTTGAAGTTCAATACCGTAACCATCGAGTCACCGCTCTCCATTCAATGTGAGACCAAAGCCACTGGAGTCGAGGGAAGAATCGGGGAAGGCGAGGAAAAAGTGTGCCAAATGTGTAATTTAGGAGTAATGGAGACCCAGGACATTTCATTTTCGAATTCCCCAAATACTAGCTTAGTAGAACAAGACAAGACTCCTTAGAATACTAATGGAACAAGAGGCCCCACAGGGCCTGAAGCGCTCACCTTGAACAGATCACGATATAAACATAGTCCAAGAATGAGTCTACATTAAGCAATCCATCTTCATAAGATGCATTGTCAATCCTTTAGTTCGAGCATCATGCCTTTTCTTCAGTTGATCTTAATGTAAAATGTGGAGCTCCCATATGAAACCTCTTGATACAACCTATGTGGATTAATCTTAGTTACACACCTCTAGAGGGTACGGAATACAAAATTTCGAATTCTTCAGCTACATGACCAATTCTGGCTCCCATAGGAGCCCGAATATTAACCCAGGCTCTCGATTTGAACATATTTGAATCTGACCTCCCTAGAGATGTTGTATACCAAATATGAAAGCATTCTGACTGTTGAATCTGAAGAAGAAATTTTTAAAAGAAATTTCTTCATATTGCATTAAGTTAAAATTTGGGCTACCATCGCGTTCCAATGAGGGTCATAACCTATGTTTTTGAGACAAAAAATTAAAAAAAATAGTTATTCAAGAATTGTTTTTGCAAGTGTCGTCTGCTTTTCATGTTAGGTAAAGTTTTAACGTTGGACCTTTCAAGAAGATTTTTAAAGAAATTTCCTCATATTGCACTATGTTAAAATTTGGGCTTCCATAGTGAGCCCAAATATATACCTAGGGACCAGATTTGAACAAACTTGAATTTGACCCCCCCCCCCTAGAGATGTAGTATACCAAATATGAAAGCATTCAGTCTGGTGGATCTGAAGAAGAAGATTTTTAAAAATTATCCCCCATATTGAACTAAGTTAAAATTTAGGCTTCCGTAGGAAGCCCAAATATTAGCCTGGGGACTTGGTTTGAACAATCTTGAATCTGACCCTCATAACAATGATGCATACCAAACATTAAAAGATTCTGACTGGTGGTTCTGAAGAAGAAGGTTTTTAAAGAATATTCCCCATATTGCCCTAAGTTAAAACTTCGAGCTCCTGTATTGAGCCCGAATATAAACCAATGGGCATTATTTTAGCAAACGTGTATCAAAATTTGGTTCAAATCGGACCACTGGTTCAGAAAATATAAATTTTGGGCAGGGCCAAAAATCTTACCCCTTCCATTACAAAGCCAAATATTGTTTCACGAACTTCGTTTGAACAAACTTGAATCTAAACCTCAAAGGGAAGCTCCATAACAAATATCAAGACATTGTACCGACTGGTTCATGAGAAGAAGATTTAAAATATCTTTTGGAGCATATTCCCCCATGTTGAGTTGAACAAAAATGCTGAGCATGTTGAGTTGAACAAAAATGCAATGCCCCTTCGGAACCATCACTCACACAAAGTTTCACTTGAATTGGCCCAGTGGTTTTGGAGGAGAAGACCAAAACATGGCGTTGACGGACGACGGACGGACGGCGGACGACGGAGGACGGACGACGGACGGAGAGTGATGGGCTTAGCTCAGCTTTACTTTGTCAAGGTGAGCTAAAAATATGTTGAAAACCTGAGGATAAGTGGATGGGGAATTACATGAATTAAAGTGTCAATTTTAAAGTTAGAGAGATCGAGAAAGCGCCGATGGAAGGAATTATGAAACACGGTTTGGCTGAATGCTGGGAGATTAGGAGGGAGAGTGTGTGTGTGTGTAGGGGGGGGGGGGGGGGGCAGTGACTGGGTTAATATAGGCCTCCACGTTTCACGGCAAATCAGCGAAAGGCTGAAGAATTTTTTTTATGGGTAGAGGGTTACATGTGATCTTGCGTAATGTGATGGAAATAACAACTCTTCTGGACTTAGCATAATCAGAAGTGGGAAACCAAGAACAACATGGCACTCCTATAACAAGGGCATTATAAAAGAGATGTAGTGCAAACCTGCACCAAGAAGAGGAGGCATCAGAATTTTTCTCTCACCATGATCGGCCTGGTGGCTGCATGTCCACCAATCCTGGGCTTTGTTTATAGGATGGATTTCCATATTTCTTATCCAACCAGGCGTATGGGCAGGATTCAATAGCAGGGGATCCTGGCCAGTTTTGGGGGTCCAGGCATGATATGCCGCCGATAAAATTTTCCAAAATTTAGTGCTCTGGAAACGAATCAGAGGCCTTTGTACCGTGTGTAGGCGCATATCGGAGGCCATTTTGCAGGGGGGGGGGGGGGGGGCGAACATTCTGGGGGTGAGTCTCGCAGCCCCCCCCCCCCTCACACCTACCATGGCTATGCTACTGCACCCAACTTTAGCCTAGGTTGCTATATGCTTTCCTACAGATATTTCAGGAAAGTTCCCGAATACTCACCCTCAAACTTGTTGTGGAAGGAAGTGTACAACTCAAACGAAGAGAGTTGTTACATTTTTGGTACTGAAGTACCCTGGATCTGGCGATACGAGGGGAAAGAGAATGAGTTATCTAATTTTTGAATACTACGAGTAATTTTATACTTCGAGAAATTTTTCCATTTTATTTATAGAAATTGTCGAACAGCATCGTGTGGCGGCAAAGAATACGTCATTGTGTCGGTAATCTATTAATTACTTGAAAGAAAATATATATTATGAGGGTATATTGGAAAAGACGGTAAACATAATTAACTGCATAGCCAATAACCCCACTGCTTACTTTGTAGACTAATTTCCTGCCTTAGTTTTCGATGAGTACCATTTTTCGAAATAACATATTGAATATGACACCACTTTGGAAGTATTCTTCTCCAGTGTCGTCTCACGAGATATCACCAATGCAAGTTTTTCGTTCTATGAATATTTGAATCGCAAATTTAAAGATGACAGAAATTAGGAGAAATAAAAAATGTACTCTAAAATCCGAAGCACCACAGGAAATTCTCTAGACACTTATACCATTTTAATAAACCCAGCTATGTACAGGTTCTATACGGGGGTACTTGAAGACTTTTCACGGCAGTGACATGAAAGGCTATCGCAGGAAAGGCCGAGAGGGAACAAATCAACGGGAGTCTGACGCCTCTCGAGGTTCAATATGCCGAAACATATGTCCAACCCTTGAGCCTGGTCGGTTGTGTAGAATTTTCACTCTGTTCACCCTGTAAGTCTAACAGATTGGCAACGCTTTCTTGGTTAAAAAGCACTGCCCGGGGAACTAATAATTATCTGTGAAATGTTTTATGTTTGCGTACTGAACCTGCTGTTCTGGGTTCTCCAGATTTAACAGATTGATTGGAGGCTCTCGATTGAAAGCATGGCTGTATGAAAGTTATGAGGTCAAGCTCCCAAGCGTCCAGTCTGGTTCTGAAAGGGAGTCGACGCTGTTATGGCCAGGAACCAGTCTAACTCTAAAATAGGTCATCGCATTTCTTTGATTTCACCTGTCTTGAATATTTCAGTTGGTTTGGAAAGCGAACCTTTGGTTCGCCTTTCCAACCAGCGAATATGTTCCGGATGATTGAATATGAAAGATTTGATAACAATTCAATTTCTGTGAATCAAAGCCAGAAATGTTGTTAAATCAACACTTGATTTGATCGACATTTTGATGAGATTACAATGTGAACTGAAGACACACTACAGCTTTAGTTTTACGATAACGCAGCATTGTTCCACAACTTAATTTGTTAATATCTGGATGTTTTCGAGGGGAATTGAATACCTACTGATTGGAATATTTATAACTGGGGCAGAAAATAATGTCTTTGTAAGTAAATGCACATCACATTACATCAACGGTAGTCTGCGCGAAAATGTCCAAAAAAATGGTCGACAAAACAGCCCATAACGTCGAATCCGAGCCGAATGTGACTGGTGGTAAGAGAGTTTGTTGGGACGTATGCAGTATTGTAGGCGATAGTAATTGATCATTTACACAACACGGATACAGGACGACACTTGTGAAAAAAGTTCTTGATTAACTCTTTACCTAACATGAAAAGCAGACGACACTTGCAGACAAAATTCTTGAATAACTAATTTTTTTCATTTTTTGTCTCAAAAACATAGGTTATGACCCTTCATTGGAACGAGCTCGACGAGCTCGTTCCAAAGAAGGGTCATAACCTATGTTTTTAAGACAAACCAGAGGCTCAAGTGAGCCTAAAACGCTCACCTGGCTCAAATTGTCAAAACAGATGAGTGTATCAGCATGTGATCAGCAGCAACAGCATTTTTTTCGATTTGCTATGACACAACCAAATGCAACTGTTTTGACCATTCATTTCTGCTGGTCCTAGGAAAGCTTCCTAGCAAGCTCTGTTCTGTGAAGTATTAAAAAACAACAACCGAAATAAATTTTTGTTTTGTTTTAAACTACTGTGTTCTCTCTAGCGCCCCCACCCCCCAAATTTAAAAAAAACAAAACAAGATAAAACAAGCGAATCGATCTGAACAAACTTGAATTCGACACCAATAGAGATCTTACATACCAAATATGAAAGGATTCTCACTGGTGGATCTGAAGAAGAAGAATTTTCAAGAAATTTTCGCATATTGCTCTAAGTTAAACTTTGGGCTTCAATAAAAAGCCCAAATATTAAGCCAGGAACCTGATTTGAACAACCTTCAGTCTAACCCTCCCAGACGTGTTGTACACCAAATATCAAAAGAATCTGAATGCAGGATCTGAAGGAGATGATTTTAAACGATAATTCTCCATATTGCACTAAGTAAATCCTTGGGCTCCCTTGGGGAACCCAAATATTAACCCAGGAACTCGATTTGAACAAATTTGAACCTTACACCTCTAGAGACGTAACATACTAAATATGAAAGGATTCTCACTAGTGGGTCTGAAAAAGAAGATTTTTAAAGACATTTTCTCATATTGCACTAAGTTAAAATTTGGGCTCCTATAAAGAGCCCAAATATTCATCCAGGGATCCCATTTGAACAAACTTGAATCTAACCCCCCTAAAGATGCTGCATACCAAATATCAAATGAATCTGACTAGTGGATCTGAAGAAGAAGATTTGTAAAGGTTATTACCCATATTGCACAAAGTTAATATTCAGGCTCCCACCGGAAGCCCAAATATTAACCCAGGGACTCGATTTGAACAAATTCGAATCTTACACCTCGAGAGATGTCACATACCAAATATGAAAGGATTCTCAACAGCAGGTCTGAAAAAGAAGATTTTTAAAGAAATTTTCTCATATTGCACTAAGTTAAAATTTGGGCTCCAATAAACAACCCAAATATTCATCCAGGGATCCCATTTGAACAAACTTGAATCTACCCCCCCCCCCCCCCCCCCACACGCACACACACTAACGATGCCGCATACTAACTATCAAAAGAATCTGACTCGTCGATCTGAAGAAGAAATTTTTTAAAGAATACCCCCCCCCCCCCCTATTCCACCAAGTTAATAATCAGGCTCCCATGGGAAGCCCAAATATTAACTCAGGGAGTCGATTTGAACAAATTCAAATCTTACACCTCTAGAGATGTCACATACCAAACATACCAAGGATTCTCACTAGTGGGTCTGAAAAAGAAGATTGTTTAAGAAAATTTCTCACATTGCACCAAGTTAAAATTTGAGCTCCAATAAAGAGCCCAAATATTCATCCAAGGATCCCATTTGAACAAACTAGAATCTAACCCCCCTATAGAGATGCTGCATACAAAATATCAAAAGAATCTGACTGGTGGATCTGAAGAAGAAGATTTTTAAAGATTATTCCCCATATTGCACCAAGTTAATATTCGGGCTTCCATAGGAAGCTCAAATATTAACCCAGAGACTCAATTTGAATAAACTTCAATCTGACCCCTATAGAGATGCTGTATGCCAAGTATCAAAAGAATCTGACTGTATGATCTGAAGAAGAAGATTTTTAAAGCTTATTCCCCATAGCGCCCTAAGTTAATTATTTGGGCTCCTCTGTTGAGCCCAAATATGAACCGAGGGGGTCGATTTGAACACACTTGTATTTGACCATCCTATGGATGCTGTATACCAAATATCAAAGTATTCTGATCAGCGGTTCTGAAGAAATTTTTTTTCAAACGCCCCTACAGCACACCCTAACACAACCGATGACCATTTTTTTAAAATCCATTCTACCGGTCAAAAGGATGCTTCATACCAAATAACAGTTCTCTGTTCCGTGTAGTTTGGAAAATATGAGCATTTTAATTTTTTTCTATTTTTAGCCCCTGGGGTACCCACGGGGCAACGAAAAAAAAAATCGGGCATCAGTCAAGTACTTTGGACCAAATTTGGTTCAAATCGGCCCATCGGTTCTTGAAATAGAAATTTTGGGCGGAGCCCAAATGGATATGTGCCCACAGAGAGCCCAAATATTGATCTACCAACTTCTCTTGAACAAACTTTAATCTTCAACACCAAAGAGTGTTACATACTATATATCAAGGCAATTTCTCTTGTGGTTCATGAGAATAAGATTTGTAAAGATTTTTAGGCTTTGGCATCATTGCCCACAGCCCGAAGAAGGCAGCCGCTCCATTTGAACAAAATAGAAAGGGTATACCCCAGGAATGGTTTGTGCAATATATGTTTGAATTTGGCTGAATGGTTGTGGAGAAGAAGCCAGGTTTGCAAAAGTTAACGGACGACAGACGACAGACGACGGACGACAGACGACGGACGCCAAGTGATGGCAATACCTCACACTGACTTGCAGTCAGGTGAGCTAAAAATGAAAAAAATAATGAAAATTAATTGGCGATTTTTGTGAATAGCGCTGGCCGGTTTTTGCCATTACGTTGGGTAAAGGGTTAACTATAAATTATAATTATGTTTGAAAACATAGCTTATGGTCCCATTTGACCCTCGCTGGAACAAACTCAACAATCTCGTACCAATTAGAGGGTCAAAAAGCTATGATTTTAAGACAAACATGAAACAATACCAAAATTTGAATGGAGGTTTGTGTAAAAATCACTGGCCGTTTTTGTCTGCAACGTTCGGTAAAGGTTTGAACTTGACTTTATGCGGTTAAGCTGTGTCTAAAACAATACATCTTCCATCACAGACTATGAGTGGTGGTAATCTTAAAAAAATATATATCATGGGGCCACACGGGAATTGGCTTCACCAGCCTGCCTGTTTACAAATAGAACAAACGCCGGGGGGGGGGGGGGGGGGTGGGTTAGATTTGGTCGACTTGTTAGATAGACCATTAATCAGCAGAATTACAACGCATTAATACGTGATTATTTCTGCCAAAATTCACTTCACTGATGCGTTTGCTTTCTTAGGGTAGAGGCATAGTTCCCTTACTGCCAGAAATACTTGCCATAAAAAATTGTCGTGAATGGTCAAATTTGTTGTCAATAATAACTAAAATATGTTGTAAATATTCAATTTGCGTTGTCAAGATGTTCATATCAACAACAAATTCATTTTTTCACAGACATGAAAATATAGTCTTAAAAATTAAGCGGCGATTGTGTAGCGTCGGAAACTTGAAAACCTTTGAGAAATTTTGTTTGTTTGTTAAGCATTGTTTATTTATAGTAACGCCCGCCTCCTAAGATGGTGGCGGTGGAGACACTTTTCTACATGTGATCAGTTGTTTAGAAATCATAGTACAAGTCCCACTAGAAACAGTACCGAGAATGCCTGATTACGTTCAAATTAAGTCACGTCTGCGTTGAAATGTAAACAAACATTTAACACGAAAAAGTGTTGCAAACCACCTGGACATTGAAAGAGAAACCAATGAAACCAGTTCCAGCTAACACAAAAGAGAACAAACAATAACGTGGCAACAGAGAGTTCGCAACTATTTTAGTCAACGTCTGTAGCAACCACTTTTGTTACAACAACCACTTTTGTTACAGCTCACCACTTTGTTACAATATTTGCCCACTTTTATTATAGCTGACCACTTTTGTTACAAAATCAACTACTTTTGTTACAAAATTTTTGTCAGTGTGAAAAATGAATTAGTAATCAGCAAGTAATGCGTTGGTCTTGAGATCGGAAGGTTGTGAATTTGATGCTTGGCCGGAGTAACTTGCTTGTGTTCTTGGGCAAGGCACTTAATCCCAATTGCCCGCTTGGGAGTACGGTTGCGCCATGTGCTGAGACCAATCGCACGTTGATAGCACACATGCCTAGGACCAATGCTAACCCCGCTGCTGGTACTCCGGCTTCCTCTACACGTAAAGCTATCGTGGACACAATAAGACCTCAGCTATTAAAATGTCATAAAACACCAACAATCCAATAATAATTATCAAACCAAACCATTGTCGCGCATGTTCAGTAGTCATGCCACACCCTTGCTTATTATTAGGTGGTATAATAATCTGCCGACTTCTTCTCGTGATGATATGCAGTGTATCGTGCGCATGCGTACCCGTATATCTGAAATGGTGCCAATTATAGGAGATTCCAACTCCTTGAACCTTGGACCTTAGTAGTATGCGATGTTGACTTCTTTCCCTTTTAGCAGGTTCCGCCAGTCATATTGAGTATGGTCGCCGCCATCCTGGTTGCTAGGGGTAGAACGTGGTTGCTATGGAGCCCAATGGCCTTCTTATTGGACAGGGGTGTGTTCTGAAGGTTTGTTCGATTCAGCGGGAGTACATCGAATCACCATAAACAACCCAACAACGACCCAAACTTGCCCCAACGGACCTTTTATTGGACCGAATTCCCACTGAAACGGACCTTTGTGAGCTTCATCCCACACGAGAACAAGATGCCTCAATGAGGCCCTAACGCATAGATTTCACGGCTTCCCCTTCCCTCTTAACCCCCACCTCCTCATGGTTTTCCCTGACTTATAACCTCCTCCTTATGGTCTCATCTTGCCCTCATAGCCCTCTAGTGAACATCTCCCGTATAAGGATAAGAGGTCTATGAGGTGAGGCCTCATCTCACACCCCTCTTATCCTCATCTCAGTTCGAGTGATCATTAGTGATCACCCGTGGTAATCATTAGTTATCGCATGTGGTGATCACTAGTGATCATCTCCCCGTATGAGGATAAGAGGGGTGTGAGGTGAGGCCCGGGAAACTGGGAGGAGGAGGATGGGGCTTCTGGAAGGAGAGCGGCGGGCGACTGTGTCGCTCTAAGCCAGGGTGTCTGGTGCAGGGTCATTTGGACTGGTCCAGAGGACAGGTCTCCATGAATGGCAGGGGTAGCTAGGGATAGGATCACTGGGATGGGTCACCGGGTCACACATGGATGGGGTGGTGAATCACGTGGGGAGATCTTCTGGTCGAAGTTTCTCCGTTGGGTTTGGGTCGTCGGGGAAATGTGTCGCTCGTGGTCGGGATGTCGGAGTAGGATCACAGGGCAGGTCTTCCCTGGAAGGGGTGGTGAGGTGTTGGTTCAAATGTGGAAGGCAAGGGCTTCTGGAAGAAGGGCGACTGTGTCGCCCTCTCTCGTACTGTTGGATCACCTCACTAGTGATCGCCTGTGGTGATCACTAGTGATCATCCTTTTTTATGAGGATAAGAGGGATGTGAGGTGAGGCCTCACCGCACACCCCTCTTATCCACATCTCGGTTCAAGTGATTCCCGGTGATCGTCTGTAGTGATCACTAGTGATAACCTGTGGTGATCACTAGTGATCATTCTCCCTGTATGGCCCCCCGGTGGATGTATCGGGGGTGGCCCACGGGGATGTATCGTTTCAGGGGTCTTGTAGGGGTCCACTAGTGTGCCACCGGGGTAGCTAAGGTGGTCTGACCTGCGTCCGCTGGCTCTGCCAGTGGAATCTTCTGCAGTTTCTCTTTACCTTGATCGAACAGCTACCCTCCTGGCCCCCATCAGGCTTACGTGTATATCCCTGGGGGACCGCCGAAACTATACATCCCCAGGGAGCCACCCCTGCTACTACTGCCTCATCACAGAGGCCTCTCCCCACACCCCTCTTATCCTCAAGCGGGGAGAATGATCTCTAGTGATCACGACAGGCGATCACTAATGATCACCTCAGGTGATCATTAGTGACCACTTGAAGTGAGATTAGGATAAGAGGGGTGTGAGGTAAGGCCTCCCTGAGGCCTCTCCTCATAGACCTCTTATCCTCATACGGAAGATGTTCACTAGAGGGTTATGAGGGCAAGATGGGGCCAAGAAGTCTGGGCTATGAGTCAGAGAAGGCGCTGTGGTAGGAGAGGGGGGAGGGGATAAGAGGGTGGGGGGGGGGGCGTGAGAGCTATGAGTTAGGGTCTCATTGAGGGTTCTCCCTGTAGGCTTCTTGTACTCGTGAGAGTGAAGCTAACATAGGTCCGATTGGGTAAGTTTCGGCGGGGATTCGGTCCAATGAAAGGTCCGTTGGGTTTGGTTTTGGTCGTTGTTGGGTTGTTTGTAGTGATTCGATGTACTCCCGCTGAATCGAACATACCCTCAGAACACGCCCTATCCAACAAGAAGGCATTCCGCACAGTAACCACGTCCTACTGCACGGTATTAGGAGGTGGGCTGGAAGCCTCCGAAATGCCTTCTAATCAGGGTATTCTACTCAACTAGAGGTATCTCCGATTTTCCAGGGCACACTCCCACAGACTCGAACACACCCTCAGAATAGGGCATTACCAACAAGGAGGCCATTGGGCCTGTGCTACCCTAATAACCAAGATGGCGGCGCCCATAGTCAAAATGGCTGTCGGAAGAGGGCGTCAGCTTAGAAACACGCGCGGCGCCTGCTCAATGGGACCACGTGTCACCATTGGAATGACGTCACAACATATCCGCTCACGCGGGCTACCTTGGCAACCTCACCCCGCCCCTTCGGTCACGTGACTGGTGACATCAGATGAGAACCTGCATAAGAATCTGCTAAAAGGGCAATAAGTCAACATCATATACTACTGACCTTGGCCCCAGCATTTTATTTTTTTCTTATTACTACGTCATACCACAACCCTAAGAAACAACCCCGCAACGACATCATACAAGCGGTGACGTAGCTATATTCCGAAGACCTGTTACTCCGAAGGTCCGTTTTTCCGACGGCTCATAACCCCGAAAGCTCATTACTCCGAAGGCCCCTAACTCTGAAAACTTTTTATTCCGAAAGCCTATTTATCAGAAGGCCCATAACTCCGAAGACCCGTTACTACAAAGGCCCGTTACACTACAAGAGAATGCAGAAAGATGTATTACAGGTCGCCGGATGTCTTGAAAATGTACCAGAGTACCCCTCCCAATTCGAGAGTTCTCTCCGTGGAGTAAAGCCTGAAGATGACCTCTTCCCTGAAAGAGAGTATCGCCAGGTATAGTACCGAGCAGATAACCAAATATTAATAATAATAATAATAAATCCAGCACAACCTGGAATAGAGTTGAACTTCTTATATAAAACCGCACAAATATGATTGTCTTTGTAACCTGCTCCATGAAAGAGTTTCAATGACTTCCATAATTTTGTTTTCATATTTGAAGGAAAGTGAGGCTTACTCCAATATAGGATTTTTTTTAAACAGAAAAGCATTATGTATGAGGGGGTTAAAGAAAATCGATATATTGTACCATAGTATAATCGGTGTTCCTCCCATTCACCCATCCCACTCCCGCGCAGACCACACACCACCACTATACGTTTTCTCACTCGATATCGGCCTACTAGATCTTTATCCGTAAACTTGTATCTAACATAAAGGCCAGAAAAGTCAAATAATTACCCACAATAAGACCAATAACGTAAAAACAAACGTTACAATTTGTCAGAATAACAATACAAGTCTGAGTCTCATTGAAACAGACTCAATGATCTCATTCCATTGACATTCATAGTTTTATTGTTATGCTAATGATTTTTATATAGATTTTTTCAAACTTTTACTTCATTTCTAAAAAACTGTTATTTATTTATTTATTTATTTATTTATTTATTGGGGTTTAACGACAGCCAGGGTCATCTCGTGTCGTCTCGTGTCAGAGTTTTACTGGCGGAAGAAGCCGGAGTCCACGGAGAGAACCACTGATCAGCGGCGAGTAACTGCCTGACTCTCAAACTTACTAACGCGGCAGTTTCAGGGTTAGCAGTGGTTGAAGGCGTGTGTTCTATCGACGTGCTATACGCCTTAGCACACTGTGCCACTGTGATCCCGCTCGAGCAAGTGAGGTTAGGTATCTTGTTCAAGGACACAACACACGTGACTCTAGCGAGATTCGAACTCATGACCTCACGATCACAAGGCCGACGCGCTATCCAATGGGCCACTGCGCCCTTCAAAAATACAATGGTGACGGTTCAAGGAGTATTGACAAAAGGCCCTTCTTAATTAAGTCAATTCTACCGATAAAAAGAAGAGATATGGCGAGACATTCAGTAGATTACTGTACAAAGTAAAAAGACGCCTCAGCCAAGAAGACTGTGTCCAAAAGCTCGCGAAAGAAACAGCAGTCCCATTGCCCTAAAAGTTAGAATTTTCCGAAAATAGTCAACTTTAGAACTCATGCACACATGTGTATACGATGTTGGTACCGGACATACGCAACAGGTTTAGGTTTTGATAATCATGACTGAACGTCACGTCTGAGTACTTGCCGATTACTTCATGTTTCACACTGACAAAAATTGAAACAAAAATGGGTGATTGTTGTAACAAAAGTGGTGAGCGAGTTTTTTTTTGTTACAAAAATGGGCTATTATTGTAACAGAAGTGGTGAGCTCATTTTGTAACAAAAGTGGTTGATTTTGTAACAAAAGTGGTGAGCTGTAACAAAAGTGGGCAAATGTAACAAAAGTGGTGAGCTGTAACAAAAGTGGTTGCCACAGACGTCGAATTTTATCTACAAGGACGATTTGATGATGAACATCTTCCCGCTGATATTTTTAATTGTGAGTAACTTTCCAGTATGACAAATTCACAAATTCTTTATTCAGGTCTGTGGGAGCCCGGTGACTCAGTGGATACGGAATTGGACTTCAAACCGAAAGGATCACGGCTCGATCCCCGCCAGGAATTACTGCGTTGTGTCCTTGGGCAAGGCACTTAATCCCGATTGTCTACGCGGGGGCACGGCGACGCTGTTTATTAAGGCGTACTGCTCGTCGATGGGGCCCTTGTCTTCAACCAATGCTAACCCTGCTGGTGTGGAGTTAGTACCTTGGGAAGTCTGACAGTTGCTCGCCGCTGCTAGGTGATTCTCTCCGGGCACTCCGGCTTCATCCACCAGTAAAACCGTCCAACACGAGGTGACCTTGGGTGTCGAAAGTGTCGTTAAACGCCAATAAATAAATAAATAAATAAATAAATAAATAAATAAATAAATAAATAAATAAATAAATAAATAAATAAATTCAAGTCTGTACCCTTTCATAATTTGTTGCACCCCACGTCTTCAAATCAAGCCGACTTGAATCAGTGGCGTAGATAAAGGGGAGGGGGAGGGGCTGGGGGAGGGCGGAGCCCCCCCCCCCCCCACCAGAAGTTTTGTCGGAAATTTTTTGGGACAATTTTTAGGCGAATTTATGCCTAATAACATTAAAATGCTGGCTTTGGGGATAAAACAGGCCATTTGGGGTAAATGTTGGGTAAAAAAGACCAATTTTCAGTACATTTGCAGTAAACAACAGATTCTTTCTGTTTGTTTGGGTTTTCGTTGTTGTTACACTGTCGGAAAATTTTCGGTCTGTCGGAAAATTTTGGGCTTGCCCCTCCGCCAGCGAAAAGCTATCTACGCCATTGACTTGAATCCCAGCGATGGTATAGCTTGAACTTAAAACGTTAAACTGGGCATCTATACAATTATTTTTATATCATATATTGTATATTGGAGATATCATCAGTTGGTAACAACGGAAAATATGTTTATAAAATAGCAGATGGTCTTCTCTGATAAATCGTTCACTCGATTTTTCAAACTTTTACCACGTTTCACAAATACACAAATGTTGTTGGTTAATGCGAGTACCTTCTTGCTTTTACCCCTGGTTTTTATTTGATAACTCTGCTTGTTGAAAACGTCATCTAAACGTTTCTAACCCGCTCTCCTGTTTCATATCGTCCTGAAGGATACAAACCCAAGGAAACGGATGTATATTTTTAGTTTTAGTTTTAGTGAGATAATTTAACCCCAGTATACACTCACAAATTAAAAGTAATCCAAATCAAATGGGATGAGTGACTATGAACCCAAAATTGGGGTCACATTCACTCAAGCCAGTTGATTTGGGTTGATTTTTGACCCAACTGATTTGAATGTATACAACGACAAGGCTGTGGGATGAATTGAGCTCTCATCCTCATTGCATTTTGTTAGGGCCCCGGATCTCAAATTTCGGGTCGAATTGAATCACCCATAGAATTTCGATTCGAATCGAATCTTGAATCCAATCCAATCTCAAGGTTCTTCAAATTGTAAATATTGCACCTTCTTGCAACCATAAATATTACCAGTTTCTAATAAAGTATAGTATTCAACGGCGACTTCTCTCTTTGGAAAAGTCAATCAAAAAGGCGGAACATTCCAACGATTTCAAAGTAGTTTCAGAAGATCCTTGAACTCTTCGCCTAACGTCAGGTCTCCTGCAAGAAGAGACCCTTGGCAGGATTCAAAAATTGTGAATCAGCGCGACTCGAATCTAATCATTGGGGAGATTTCGAATCGAATCAAATTTCGAAGCTTTACCGGGTTCTAATGTTTGTTTGTTCGATGTATTCCATGAATACTTTCAAGACACAGGCTACATCTTCCACTTGAAGTTATCCCTCCGTTACTAAAGGTCAAAGTTATATGCATGGTTAACCCTTCACCTAACGTAACGGCCAAAATCGGCCAGCGCGATTCTCAAAAATCGCCAATTAATTTTCATTATTTTTTTCATTTTGTGTCTCAAAAACAACGTCGAGCTCGTTCCAACGAGGGATCATAACCTATGTTTTTGAGACAAAAAATGAATAAAATTAGTTATTCAAGAATTATTTTTGCAAGTGTCGTCTGCTTTTCAGGTTAGGTAAAGGGTTAATTCGAAGACTTCACAAATGGCCAAGTGCCAACTTGATGGGTAAATTTCGAACAATAAAGTCAGGAGAACCACCAAAAGCATCCTTCATACCCATTTGGATATTTTTTCTTTTGTCCACTCACAGACTGTAAAAGAACTAGCATCGTGCGACATGGACGAATGATAATCCAAACTTATAGCCCCGCGGGCTTGTAGGATAAAACGATCACCTGTCCTTATGACACATGTATTGTTCTGTGAATGTTACAAATGACTATTTAGCAAAATAATACGCTTTTTATTTCGAAGATTTGGACAACATGTGGATTAGAGTGAAGATCATGACAATTGCTATTACAATACACTCAGTTGCCTGGAAGGACATTGTCCTAATAACCAAAGATGCAGCCAAGGACACCGCATAAACGCTTTACCAAACACGAAAGGCAGACGACACTTGCAAACAAAATTCTTCTATAACTAATATTTTATTCATTTCTTGCGTCAAAAACATAGGTTATGTCCCCTCATTGAAACGAGCTCAACTAGCGCATTCCAATAGGGGTCGTAAGCTATGTTTTTGAGACAAAAAAAAAAAAAAGAAAAAAAAAGTTGAATAGTGATTTTTATGAATAGCGCTGACTGGCTTTTGCCTTTACGTTCGATAAAGGATTAAAGATAAGGTCTTAAAATACACCCCCCCCCCCCTCCCCCGCCCTTACACAGTCTTGGTATTTTTCCCCTGAAATGCGAAAAACGTATTTCACGGATTCATCTGAAAATCTGCGACAAAAAACATAAAAAACACGAGGGAATATTACCAACAAGACGGAATCGAGAAACTTTCTTACGTTCTTTTCCCATATTATCTTCATGTATTCGTCTCCTATACCACTGTACGGTCGGTACTGGGGTACCGGTTACATTACACACCAGCTGTACTGTCTCGCCCTCCTTGACCTGCATGTCATCACTGGATCTGTCATCTATAATAGTAGGTGGCGCTGAAAAAGAAAACAATATGGGATATTTTTCTTTCCAAAAACCCAAAAAGGGAAGAAAAATGACAAACAATGACATCCAACAACTGAGCGAAATGCTTCTCCCGAAATATTTTATGCATACACGTATTGGACGGTGATGCATATATTCATGGGGCGGGATTACAGAGGCCCAGAGAGAGCATTTGTTCTCCACACACCCACTCAACAAACGCGAATAACCAGTTCAGGAAATGAATGTCTTCAAATTTTAGCCATTTTCTTTGATGTAATAAATATGTGATTATCATAACGTACAGTAATATGCATTACAAATGCGGACAAAGAAATTCGACTGGATCTCGACAAGGTCTCCGGTCGAAATTCTCCTTACGTTTACCTGTCACTGGCGTAAGACTCAATGTCACTGAAACTACTGGGAAGATGGGGAGTCGGGGTGGGGGCTGGCAATACGAAGAAAAAGACCATGATTGGGCTTGGTGGGTTATACTTGCAAAATAATTATCCTCAAAGGCGCCACATTCTTAATTCTCAAATTTTGAAGAATGTGACAGAATGTGATAAATAGTATGGGTCTGTCTTCTCGATTTTGTGAGAACCTTCAAACTAGTGGGGTTTGGGTTTCCACAGAAATTTCTTTTGTTTTCTAAGAGTCCCCGCAAAGAAAGCAATGGGATAGGTTTTGCCTTCCCGATTTTGTGGGGACTTGTCTGTCACCGAAAACAAAAAAAACAAGATCCCTTGACAAACTCTTAATTATTATAACTGAACATGTAACCGTTCAACATCACATCACCATGGAAACAACTAGAGTGGTATTGTATAGCCCACCTGGTCATCCCACCACCCGTTTCCACAGATTCTGAATTTACGTGGGATCGCGTATCGCCCGCGTAAACTGCAAATAAAATGAGCAAACAGATGCTATTTTCGGTTGCTTTTCATGATTCAGCCTTAATTTGGCAATATTTTATTTATAAATTCTCGACTCTCTAGTGTATAAGTGTGTCGTGTCACGACCTGATAGTCCAGGCACATTAGACATAAAAATGAGAAAGTAAGGAAAAAAATCGGAGAAAGCTGATTTTTTTATATGTTTCCGGGACACACATTGCGGATAAAGTGTGAAAAGTCCCCGCGAATCCGAGTTGAGCTTTTTTAATTATAGCGTTTTTTTGATGAAAAAAAAAAATTCGACCCAGCTCCATATTTCTCATTCTTATTCGCCTTGGTAGGGTGAGAATCATAAATATCGTGCTGAATTATATTGAGAATACATATCCCCAACAGAAAATGCCAACTTTGTACCAATCCTCTCACTCAATGGTGAAATATTCACGAAAATGTACAAAATTACGAAAAAACATTTATTGTTTTCATACACAACGGTACACAACGTCCATTAAATCAAATCTACGACTACTTTGGGAGTTAAATTATAAATCAAAAATTGCAGAAAAGCAGTGGCTTTATAATGGTATATAACAATAGTCATTTATTCCATAATGAACTGGTGAAACGTGTGAAATAATAACCATACCCCCTAAACTCAAATTCAAACGGCATCGACTTTTCTCATTCAAATAAGGAAGGATTTATCAACTTTGGGTGAATCTGATCCGAAAAATTTGAAACTCGCAAAAACAGTCGACAGTCTTTGGTCTTTGACGCACGTACTGAGAGTACCTTGCCCATCTTGGGCTGGATATATGCACATTGTCACATCATCAGATGATTATGAAACAAGTGATGTCGAGATACTTCCCTTTATTAATTTTGATCCATCCAACCCGAGCACAATTTACACTGCTCTCATGTTTGCACAAACTGAATGTGAGAAACAGGGACTGAACGTTTGTCCAGTGACGTTTGACCAACCACTTTATATCAAAGCAGTGGAGATTGTATCTTCGTCAGATAAGTTGACAAAAGTTTTCGTTAGACTCGGCGGCTTCCATATGATTATGTCATATTTAGGGGCAATTGGTTCGATCATGGCTGGTAGCGGCTTGGATGAACTTTGGGGGACTGTTTATGCTGGTGGGTCAATCCATCATTTGATCAGTGGTCATGCATATTCAAGAGCAGTTCGTGCCCATTTGCTAACACAAATTGCCATTACAAAACTTGTGTTTGAAGAAAGCCGAACACTAGATAACATAGACTGCACAGAAGTCAATGAAATATTCTGTGGACTTGCCAGAGGTGACTGTACAACAGCTGACGCTGTCAATCAAGAAAGTGCCAACCATCTACTGTCAAAATTACACGAACTGCTCCAGAATGCGTCCGTAGGACGCACAGGAAAGCTTTGGGTACAATACTACGAGCAAATAGGTCTTCTCCAGTTGTTCTTGAGAGCAGAGCGCACAGGCGACTGGGAACTCCACACATATTGTGTTCGCAATATGATTCCAGTATTTCACGCAGGTGGTCATTTTGCATACGCAAAAAGTTCTCATCTCTATTTGCAGCAGATGAATGAGCTAACAGAAATAATGCAACAGGATGATTTGAAGTTGTTCACTGAGAAAGGTTACTTTACCATAAGGCGCTCAGATAAATTCTGGGACGGGATATATTCTGACCAGACCATAGAGCAGTGTTTAATGAGAATGTTCAAGCTCCCTGGTGGTCTCACACATGGCAGGGGAATAACCGATAGCACTGTTGCGAAATGGGTACATGGACTACCTCTTTGCCTTCCGATATGTAATGCTCTCGAAAATTTTGTTCATGTTCACACTGGTCATGGCGAACAACATCGGGATCTCCGTCAAAGTTCACAATTGACTGATGCCAATGATATCACCAAATTATTGAACTGGCTCAGAGTGCATTCCCCCTTTCAGAATAGAGATCCACTACAATTAGTCTCTATAGCGACCGGGCTTGTGGCCGACGAAACTGTGAACTGTGACCAAGTTCGCAAAATTGGTGAATGTTGCGTATCGAATGTTGTAAGCAAAACGTTCAACAGCATCAAACTACGACGTGTTGACACTGTGAAGTCTTTCGCATCGATGGCAAATAGCATCAAAGTCCGTGGAAGTAAGGTAGTGATTGACCCCACAATTCTGTTCAACCGCATCACATGTGTTATTCAGTCACAAGCAGAGATGGAAGAGTATCTCAAATATGAACTCGCCCCGAAACCACCAGCATTGTTTGATTCTGCTGGAATGAGGAAGACACAGAAAAGCACGCTCGGTAAGATCCTCAAAACATACGGTTCCGAGCAAACTAAAATCCCAGAACATTCCCTGTTTGTTGTAGATGGTGGATTTTTATTGAGGGCAGTTGTATGGCCTAAACAGTCGTCATATAAGGACATATGTACATCATATTCCAATTATCAAGTGAGACATTTTGGGGCGAACGTCGTGGTTGTTTTTGATGGTTATGCTTGTACAATGTCGACAAAGGGCATGGAACAAGCCCGTAGATCTAAAGACAGGTATTCCATTGATATCAATATCTCACCCGAGTTACCAGCCACCACACCCCAATCCGATTTCCTTGCAAATGCCAAGAACAAAACCCAACTGATCGATCTTCTAATGCAGGAGCTATCTGCTATCAATATTCAGTCCAAGCAGGCCGAGGCTGATGCTGATGTACTGATAGCCGAAACTGCACTTGACATCGCTCAAGATGACAACAATGTTGTCGTTGTGGGAACAGACACAGACTTGTTAGTCATTCTTACCTCTCGAGTTCAACCGGGATGTAATATTCACATGATGTATTCCATTACCCCAAACTTACTAGTTTCAGTTAGTGAAATAGCAACCAAAATGGGTGACCATAGAAGCAACCTCCTTGTAGCACATTCTATAAGTGGTTGTGACACTACTTCTGCACTCTTTCGAGTTGGTAAGAAGAAAGTATTCAGTACAATTGTCTCCGATGTTACTAGCGACTCACAACAGTCACAGTATGTCAACACAATTTTGGCGGATGACAGTACACCAAGTGCAGTAGCCGCTGCCGGGGAACAACTTCTCCTGATCTTATACGGGAGTAAAACTGTTTCCTCTCTCGACCAATATAGATATGTCACTTACAAGCGTTATGTAGCAAAATCTAAACTGAATAAACCCATCGACCTAGCCTCACTCCCACCAAGCAGCGATGCTGCACAACAACATGTCTACAGATGTTATCTCCAGGTCCAACAATGGCTGGGCACTTCGCTTCCTCCGACGGATTGGGGGTGGTCGCTAGACAATGGACTTCTTGTGCCGACTGCAACCACAAAGCCATGTGCCCCCGATAACCTACTGAATCTGATCAGTTGTTGTTGCAAGAGTGCTTGTACAAAAAGGTGTTGGTGTAAGAAGGCAGGACTCTCTTGCTCAGGTTTGTGTAATTGCAGTTCGGATTCTTGTAACAACCACAGAAACACTGTCCTGTCGGAAATTTCTGAGTTCGATGAATAATATGTATATAGGTCATGTCATTTCTGTATATAGCGTTGATAATAGTCAATGTAACTTAATCCATGTTGATTGATTTGTACATTCTGTAAATATTATTTATTGATTTTTGTACATTCTGTAAATATTATTTATTGATCTAATGCTGCCAGACACAGACGTGTCTGTTCGGTCCCAAGACCGAAAATAGTTTAGTTCTCATGCTGACGAATTTTATGCCAAAAGGGGAACTCGGCCAGAAGCAGAGGGGATCTTCCATAATGTCTATTTTGTAAGCAATGATAAAAGTCTTCAAATGGTGGTGGATTTTTTATCGTCTGCCCAACTAACATCCCGTTCTGTACTACGACCCTTTGGGCAAATCCGTTAGGAAAATCGTCATTTTTTGCGTAAATCCGATACTTTTTTGTGAATTTTCAATAATTTTTCGCAGAAATTGTCACAGAATGCACATTTTCCTCTAGGTAAATGTATATTAGACATTATGTAGCTCGAAATACGCGTAAACAAAAAATACAGTTGGATCAATTCGAGGTTACAAAGTTCGTGCGATTTTTTTTTATTTTTTTCAAACGCGTTTTCGAAAAAAAGGCTGTAGAAAAAAAAGCTCAACTGGGATTTTAGGGGACTTTTGTCTAATCGTTCAGTGACATGTACTCGACATTCCCTGAAAAAATCAGCTTTCTCCGATTTTTTTCCCTAGTGAAACCTAATGTTCTTGGGCTATGAGCGTGATCTGATGGAAAGGAATACCAGTTTTGTGATCAAAGTACTATATGGGTCGTGTTTGCCGAAAAGAGATTCCCCACACCGTTCAAAGGCTACGAATGAGGGTTAAATGCTTCAGTGTTTCGCAATTCGACATCCCTACGAACCAACACCCCACAGGCCCGCGCAACCCCCATTGCGCATTTATACTCTTTCACATACACAACACACATAGTACTCACTCAAGCAATCATAGGTGAGCACACAGCTGTCGCGATGTGGGAAATGAACAAATGTCTTAAAAAAAATATTTGACATATATTCTATTTTAGCCGTTACTGTTCTAGCTGGAAATACAAATCAAGATGAATCGATACTATTTAAAACGCGTACACAATATGGGAGTGAAACATTTTAAGGGTGAATACGAACTAATAATTGTGTCCCTCAAGGATCATGTCGGATTTCAGTAGAGACGCAGTCAAATACCAATGCAAGTCGACTAATCTGTGGAATATTGAGAAGGGTATTAAAGTTTAATATAACTTTTCTTTGATGCATTAGAGTTCATTTAAAGCTTCAATCACGATTCACCATCGGTTTTGTGCAAAAATCAATAGCGCTTTGGAACAAGGGACAAGTGCAGTGTTCAAGTCGCATCTGCAGACAATAGGTGACGCCATATGATACACGAAGCACTATGAAATGACATTAGTTCGTTATGTTTTCTGCACATATTAATCTTCTCATATAACCCTCTCCTAAACCAAGCTATGCGATGAGGTACACAATGTTTGCCGAAGGACATTCGTAAATCACGTATCTAAACAACACTACAGCCGAGGGCCGGTGACATGGCGGGAGAGCCCATAAATCTTTCGAGCCCATGAATCTTTCGAGCCCAAGACTAGCAACACAAGTTGTTCACTGCATTGGATTAACTCTTAACCCTTTGAACCCTGGTGGTATCTTCCATGTCAGTTCAAATACAGTAATTAGAAGATTCCATTTTCATTATTTGGAGGTAGACCAATCAATATTTTCAACGTGCAGCCTTCGGGCTGCACGAGAAAATATTGATTGGTCTAGCCCACACATTTACTTAGCAGCCATCCTCCTTAATGCAATTATTGCGTACCTCACCAAGTGCCTGGACCGGAAAAGCGGCCTCCCGTGTTCAAATGGTTAAGCCGCTGAATATTTTCAATTTTTTTTAGCAGATCTCAGATCATCACGACCGGATTTGATGAAAAATTCATCAAAATTTAACTCAGGAAATCATTGGTCAAAATATCAATTCAATATCAATTCAATTTACATGGAATAAAATGGGCTAAATATGCCCAAATTGTACTTATTTCAGTGAAAAGAGATTTTGTGTCCTGGGTAGGAAGAACCACCACCAGCATGCAAGGATTTAAATGATGTGAAATGGGTGATAGAATAGCGATCCGTCTATCTGTTCGTTTGTATGATGTATGTCCGCTTGATATCTCATCAATCGTCAAAGCGCATGTCCAGTGTATACACCTAACATGAAAAGCAGACGACACTTGCAAATAAAATTCCTGAATAACTAATTTTTTGTCTCAAAAACATAGGTTATGACCCCTCATTGGAACGAGCTCGTTCCAAAGGAGGGTCATAAGCTATGTTTTTGAGACAAAAAATGAAAAAAATAATGAAAATTAATTGACGATTTTTGTGAATAGCGCTGAGCGGTTTTTAAAGGGTTAAGTCATTTATATACGAATTTGAGGCCCCGTGAGGACCCTCAATCTGTTGTCTATATATTTTCATTCATTTCGTGCATGCATTCAAGAAAATGGCGACACTTGCACTCCAAATTCGGAAAAGTTTCCGGAATGTGAAAATCGTGGATGTACGTCCTGTCCCCCGGATATCCCTTCCCATACCCTCCCTCTCATCGTTTGCAGTTTCAACTCATATGTTTGATAGCATGAGCTAGAGGCTCAACAGAATTCACCCTGGACCTAACATTGCTTTCATGGAACTAGCCACAATATTAAGTACCAATTCTACAGCTATTGATGTGAAATGCTGTATATTTACTACTGCTAGGGGGCGCGGTGGCTCAGTAGGTAGAGGAGCAGGCTGCAAGCCGAGAGGTCCTCGGTTCGAATCCCACCTGCGGCAACCGCGTTGTGTCCTTGGGCAAGACACTTCACCCCCATTGCCCATGTGGGGGGCACGATGACGCCGTGTACTAAGGCGTAGTGCACGTCGATGGTACGCCTGTCTTCAACCAATCTAACCCCGCCTGTGCTGCAGTGCGGAATTACGATGTTGGGGAGCTGGCAGCTGCTCGTCGTTGCTCGGTGGTTCTCTCCGGGTACTCCGGCTTCCTCCACCCGTAAAGCTGTCACGGTCATGATTAGCCATTGTGCATAAATATGTGACCTTAACCATCAATAAATAAATAAATAAATAAATACTACTGCTATCTTACGGCACCAAAACATACTGCACAATGCCACAACTATATTGCTGTTTTACAACAGTAGAGCAAACGCCGAATTCTAGGAGAGAAAATTACATAAGCTGAGATAATTTGGGTTCCATTTATTTTGTTAATCAACATCTAACGACGATAACATGTTTAAGTCAAATCACCGTGAAACGTGAAATCCTTGTATACACTGGACATGCGCTTTGACGATTCCTGAGATATCAAGCGGACATACATCATACAAACGATCAGATAGACGGACAGACGACGTGGATCGCTATACTGTCACCCATTTCACATCATTATTTGTTGAGGTGCTTACATCTCCACTTAAAAATGAATTTCTACTGTAACCCTTTACCTAACAAGAAAAGCGGACGATACTTGCAAAAATAAAAATTCCTGAATAATAATTTTTTTGAGAATAGCGCTGGCCTGTTTTGTCCGTTACTTTTGGTAAAGGGTTAAATTTGTGGTGAGCGTTTGCTTTAAATACAAAAATCTACACTCTAAGATCAGCTGGGTTACAAAATTAACCCACATCAAAAAGGTTGAGTGTATATGAATCCAGCTAAGTTCATATTCACTCAACCCAGTTGATTTGGGTTCATTTTTGATCCAACTGATTTTAGCGAGTACTTATTTGACCGCGAAACTTGACCTTTGATTCACTGACTTACAAATGCGGAACTTAACAGGCAGGCAGGTAGGTAGAGGCAGGCAGGCTCTGATCACAAAACCCTCGCACGACCCACGTCGGTGCCGGTAAGGAAATATTCTCGAAAATTTTGAACGCATTGTGACGAATTTTGCCATTTGAAACAAGCTTACATGTCGGAAACAGACCTATGTGGTTTATGGAAAATTCGGTACGGTACAGTATGTGGAGAGTGGATTACCACTAACACACTCGTGTAGTGAAGTTTCCACCAGGAAAAACTCCTTTGTGAAAACCATAAGAACGATAAGGAAACTTTCGGCTAATGGAACACTTATGTGTTATCAAAGGGAAAGTTGTTGTAGGTGTGGATATTCCACTTCCCTGTTCTCTACCAAGGTTACATTAGTTTATGGTGTTGTAAAGATCGTAATTTTCCGCTGTTTTGCTATTCGAAAATGTCCTCGACACATGACTAATATAGCATTTGTAACATAATCACAAAAACGAATACGCGGAGGACCTAAATTTGACCAAGTAATCTTCCAACCCGAAAGACACAAGTCAGTGCCATAAACTCAATACACATAGCAGCTGCTCCCATCGCCACAATCATGGTCTGATATCGAATACCGGACCGCAAGGCACTTTATCCCGGTTGCCTACATGGGGGCACGATGGCGCCGTGTACTAGGGGGTACTGCACGTCGATGGTGCACATGTCTTCAACCGCTGTAACCCTGTTTGTGCGGAGCTTGAACAGAGTTAGAATGTTGAGGAGCTGACAGTTGCTCGTCGTTGCTCGGTGGTTCTCTCTGGGTACTCCGGCTTCCTCCACCCGTAAAACTGTCACGGTCACGATTAGCCATTGTGCATAAGTATGTGACCTTAAACACCAATAAATAAATAAATCGAATACCGGACCGATACGGTGGTAATATCAAAAGGAAACACCAATAGAAGTAGCGTTTCTGAAATTTTGATACGACCCGGCTCTAGTTGACAGTGAACTGAAGATTTATTTTTTTTTAGTTGAAACACGTAAGGAAACAACGTTTGAATACTATTGTCTTTACCAAACATGAAAAAACAAATGATATCAATTTTCACGATTTCCTCTGAAAAACAAAGGTTTTCATATCAATACAATCGCATAGACGGCCTTTCGGAAAGGACAATGCAAAATATTCTATCAATATCTTACCTCCTACCACAAGTTTCTGAGACCTTCACTGGTTTTAAAAGGTCACACGCAAGCTATTTAGAAACTATATGCAGTCAGTCGAAATCTAGAAACGCCCGGCAGTCACAGTAATCGCCTTTTGTTTCATTCATCTTTCAGAAAATCTGCAGACGATAACCGCTTCACCTTCAACAAGTAAGAATTCTACCATTTATTATTGATAGCAGTTGCTAGTCCAGAATATAAAAAAGTAGTCTGCAAGATATATTCGTTACACAGTTTGTCACTGTCTTCGCTTTCGCCTAATATGAAATTAACTGATAGCATATATTCCATATTGCGTCAATGACAAACTATATAACACATACTATCCAAGTGAGCGCGGTGGATCAGTGGTTAAAGCATTGACTTTAAACCAAAAGGTCGAGGGTACGATTCCGACCAGCGGGAACTGCGTTGTGTCCTTGGGCAAGGCATTTAAGCCCTATTACCCATGCGGACACGTTACTGCACGGCGATGGTGCACTTGGTTGAATCGCTGCTTACCCTGCTTGTGCAATAATTTGGAGAGGCTGACAATTGCTAGTCGCTGCTACAGTACAGTCGCCGTGGACTGGTCGAAATCCACGCATGGGCTGTGATGTCCATGCATGCGTTTAACGGGTAATAAAAATCATCATCAGCAAAATTTTAATAAATGAAGCACCGGGTTGTACCCGGCACTTCATTGATTAAATTTTTCATGATCATTCCTACAATTAGTGTTTGGAATCTGATCTTATTGCGTACGTGGAAATATTACCCACCCGTGGAAAGTGACCAGTCCACGGTGGGCGTATTGTAGGTGATTCTCACTGGGAAGTCCGGCTTCCTCCACCAGTAATACTGTCTGACACTACAGTTAAAACTAGAAGTCCTGTCACGAACTCTGTGCTTATCTTGGCTTAATTGCGCGTAGGAATTGCGCGCAAATGCCATATCGAATGGCATCCAAAGCACGGCAGGTTCACCTGGTTACCCATAGTAAACACAGGCAATGTTTTGCCAATGGACCTCGGAGTTCCATTGGCTAAAACATTGCTTGTGCACAGGCCATATGAATTTGATAGCCTTACTATGGTCATAACGCGTAGATTAACGCGCAGATCGACGTGCTATTTGTGCGCATTTCATCACAGGACTTCTAGTTTTAACTGTATGTGGCCCTGGCTGTTGAAATTGCCGTTAAACCCCGATAAGCAAATTAAACCCCGATAAGCAAACAAATATTATCCAAACAACAACTTCTATATCATGTCATAATGCGAAAAAAACTGTTGACTTACCAAATATTCTGAGATGTATGTGACGTATTTTTACTGGTTTTGTGTTCACCTGACATTTATAAATACCAGTGTCATTAGTTCGCACTTTTCTAATGTGTAAATTCCAATCTTTTACGAATGGTCTCTCGACGCTCATACGCAAGTCGTCAATGAGTCGCCTGTCTTCTAAACTTATAATTGTACTTCTCTCATTTAGCCAGGCGACCTGAAAGAAAAAAACAGGGCATGGAATAGACATTCACGTTTCAAACTATATAATCACAATCCACAAGCATGTTCAATGTGGTCAATTTTATACTTAACGTAACGTACTTAACGTAACGATCATATCATTTTTTTTACTTTTTCTATTTCCCTGAAAAAAATAGTTTATGATCCCACTTTGGAATGAGCTCGTTCCAAAGAGAGTCAAACGCTATCTTTTCGAGGCAAAAGTAACAATTTTCATGTTATGCAAGACATTTTTGCAGGTGTCGTCTGCTAGTCGGGTTCGGCAAAGGGGTACATTACTTAACTGCTATGATTTCTTTCGGAGATGAACATCTATCTGCATTATATGTTTTGGCCAAAGTATTACAGTTAAGTGACAAGGTATTGGCAGGTCTCTGTGTGCTATTCCAGCCCATAGGTTCCGATACGACTGAAATTCTCGCCCTCTAATTGGATGAAAACTCGCATAGTTTTTTCTATGCTTATCACTCTAGTAGCATATGTCACCGTTTGTCGTCACAATGCGAAATATTTGAAATGACGTTGCCCGTTTCGCAATTATTAACGCAGTCACTTGTAAACCGCTTCATTTTTCTAGATTTTTTCACACTTGCAACAGACGATGTTCCGAAGTATTGTAAAAATAACAAATCAGTTTACGATTTGAACTAAGATGGAGTGACCTCGACCTTCATCTGAGTTATTGATTATCTGTCGAGTGACATCGTGCGGCAAACGAGAGGTTTATTTACTAAACTTGTTATCGTTAAAAGTTACCCAGTTCATTTCACGATGTGGGTTTTCGGCAATGGGTATCGTATTATTGGAGGGGGCGCGGTGACGTTGCGGTAACCGGTTCTCGTCAGCTCACCGAAGTTAAGCAACGTCGAGCCTGGTTTGTCCTTGGATGGGAGACCATCTGAGCGATCGATTCTGACTCCCGCGTTGTGTCCTTGGGCAAGACACTTAACCCCGATTGTCCACACGAGGGCACGATGACTACATGTCTTCAACTAATCTAACCCTGCCTGTGCAGCAGTGCGGAGTTACGATGCTGGCAGCTGCTCGTCGTTGCTCGGTGGTTCCACCCGGAAAACTGTCACCGACACGATATGACCTTGGCTGTTAAAGTGTCGTTAAACTTCAATAAATAAATAAATAAATAAATAAATAAATAAATAAATAAATAAATAAATAAATGGTATTATTGGAACATATACGTTTTGATGAATGGACGGTAACATGGTCTGAAGTTTGCGGCTCAGAGCGCATGTTGAACCTCGAGGCTCCGCGTCTGGGTTGGGCATAATCTCCGAGCCGCAAACTTCAGACCATGTCACCTTCCATTCATCACAATAACTTATAATGTGTGTGGCACCATATAGTCAGACAAATTATTTTATAATAATATTAATTAGCAACAAGGGAGTTCGAGGGGACCTGCTGTAGGGTTATCCCACATAAAAGCCTAGCCTAACCGGTTTGCGTTTGTACACTTCGTCAGAGGCGAAAGGACTACTCTAGGCTCAGCTTTATATATCTCGATCCCTGGTGGTCAGAGCCCATTTTAGAGGATGCTTTCTGGAAGGTGCATTTGAGAGGATGCGTTTTGGAGGATGCAATGTGAAAATCACAGTTGGTGGGTCAGGAGGTCTGATGCAGAGGATATAGAAAATTCTGGAGGGTGCATCATATTGTGACGTCAATCCATTGTTATGTGAGTTAATGAAAACCCGGATTGAGGTCAGTGGTCTTAAATAAATCCCATCGTAATAATGAGTGGGCTCTGACCTAATATTTATTCTGTGTTTTACTATAGGTCCAAAATCCAAGGTTAAGAGGTGTTAAATCATAAGCAGTCTGCCGAGGTGGCTGTTCAATAACTCGGCGTGAACAGAAAGAACTTTAAAAGTGTTTCATAAAAAATATTTTATCACCAGAGTCAGTCTTATCGTCTATAAATGTCCCAGTTCACATCTGGAGTTTTACTAAGTTGATGGCATGTAATTATGTAACACGTCCCAACCCAACACTGCATCACATAACCTTTTATCAGTACAAGAAAATATACACAGTTTCCGAACCATTGTAGACTATGTCTGGGAACTAAAACATTTTACTGAACGAATAAAGAAAAAAACAAACGAAAAAACAACAGCAGAACAATCACCTGGGCAAAAAAGATAAGGAAAAAATAAAATACGTAAATATCAGCTCTTCTCATCTCGTTTCAAGCTTTCTTTTTGTTCAATACTTTCGTAAAGCCATACTACATAAACCAGGAGCCAATACTATAAAACTTTTACAGTTAGTTGTATTTTCTAGAATTGTATCTTCTAGCTATTAAGATAACTGACTAAAATGAATCATTAGCATTTTAAAAGATATGGCAATTTGCCAACTGGCAAATTGCCACATCTTTGAAAATGTTTATGGTTCATTTCAACCCATTTAAAATCACAACTAGAAAATACAATTCTAGAAAATATAATTGCAAAAGTTTTATAGTATTGGCCCCTGAACACATATTCATTTTTTTAAAACACTAAGATGTGAAAAGAAAGGGATAATTTTCAACGCCTAGTCAGTTCGTCACGTTGATCGGTAGTGATAGACTAGTCCAGTACTGGTTATTTCAGTGACGTAGTCAGGCAAAATGAAGCGGGTGACAAGACATTCTTCTGCTGCCAATGGCTGCAGTAAAGTATTTTTACCCCTCTTCATTTTACCTCGTGCTGGGTTATGAGTGTATATCTCCCACGGGTAAAGGTCCAGAGAAATAGAGAAAAAAAACTTTTGATATCAACTGGAACACCGTGAGTACTTTTTAAAGGTAAAGTACCAAGAAAGTAAAAGCATACTGATAACAAAATGACCCAAGAACTATCGAGAGACATAAATCAGTGCCATATTTTCGGACACCTGTGGTATGTAAAGTTGACATTTTTCAGGAAATGTGGGGTTGGGGTTGGTGACGGTGTCGACTCCCACTCAATTCTCCGTAACCCCGCCGTTGGTTTGCCTATACTATATCAGTCATGTTAGATTCAAACACCAGGACTATTTGACATTCTTATCACTCATCATACTGTCAATATCCCAAGTTTAAAGAAAACGAATCCAAAATGCAACCTGTAGAGTGTGCTGCAGAAATCCAAAATGCCTACCATGGATGCCATTGTATGGTGCTAAGTGTGACTAATACAGGACATTCCCATCTATTCATCATACTGAGGAAGCCGGCTAAATTTCAAGAAAATTGATACATAAATACGACTGCAGGATGTTCTGAATACAACCGAGATGACTGACGTGGAAGCCATTATGGGCGGCCACCCGTTACCAGAATAGAACGTTCTCATCAACTCACCAAAATGAGTCACCCTGCCAAATTTCAAGAAAATTGATTCATAAATGCAACCTCGACGAATTTTGGACAGTGTCTGGACAAATTCAAGATGGCTCCTGTGGCAGCCATTTTGGGCTGCCACCCGTTACAAAATTATGACGTTCTCATCTACTCCTTATACTAAGCCATGTCAAGAAATCTGAAGCATAAATGCGGGAAGCAGCCCATGCTAAAGAAATCCAAGGTGATTGTGGTGGCGGCCATTGTAGGTAGCCAACTGTGACAATGATAGGAAGATATCACGTGGGTATGAACCTGAACAGGTAAACGAATTTCGCGATGATCGGAAAAGAACTGCGGGCTGCGGCACATGCGGAAATGATTGTGGGCAGTGTTCTGATGACATTCAAGAAGACTGCCATTATGGGCGACGAAACATTACTAAAATATTACGTTATCATCATCTACTCCTCATGCCACGTCATCCAGCCAAATTTAAAAAAAAGAAGTACATAAATGCGACCTGTAGGAAATTGAATATGACTGCTGTGGCGGCAATTGTGATCGGATGTAAACATAATGAGATGTTCGCATCTAAGCATGAACCTGAACATTCGTGTGAATGATCGCAAAAGAACTGCGGGCTGTATGTAACCCTTGCTGAACAAATTGTGGACAGACTAACATACTCTCAGACTAACAGGTTTACAGACTAAAAGACATTTGCACGCGCCATGACAACAGCTTACATTAACATCGTCAAGTTAAGCTAATAAAATAAAATAAACAAAAAAAAAATTCCGATGGATCGGCCTTTTTTTTCTACTGCATGAAACCAAGCCATTAATTTTTTTTCACTGTGCGTTCAGTTAAGCGTCAAGACTATTTTGTCGGCGATCATTCATTCATATTTGTCATTCGTGTTAAACGACAGCTTTGATTGGATCAAGGGTTTATACGATTTTTGGCGAATGCAATTCTAGCACTCGTAAAAATTACTCAGGTGAAGGAATGAGCACGTCCAATATACATGCGAAACTTGGTTAAGATATGTTTGTTAAGAATATCAAGTATCTTTAGAAATGGCGTAAACACGGATTTGAACGTCCCAAAATCGTCGCGATATTCATACTGGAGAATGTTAAACGAAAATGAATAGTGTTCTCCCCGTCGCCAGATCCGACTTACATTTGAAATTTAGTCACGTTGGGTAGCGAGAATCAATAAATTTTGAAGCGAACACCAAAGCTCACGATAACTGTAACCTGACCTTTAGCGGAGCGGCCCTCAAATACATTGGATTCGTCCTCTGATCACGTCTATTGTGTTCAGTTAGGATCGACCAATTTTAATTATGGAGAGGTATCCAGAATCATGAAGCGAAATGCTGCTCAGGACAGACAGATAATCGCTCCCCCACCCCCAGTACTAATCAGGGAGGTAACTCCAAAAAGAACAAATCTGACAATGCACATTACGCCGTGATAAACATTTCCACTTAAGTTCTATTTTTATATCAAAAGAATTTGAATGCAACCATTGACACGAGAGTTAAACCGAATTCTTGGTACGGATGAAAATACGAACGGACGTACGTGTAGGAGTGCGTACGTGCACACCTATGAACGAACAGAGGGACGGAGATCTCCACTATATACCTACCCTGGGAAATTTTTTTATTATTGGGGTTTAAATATCACCTGGTGTCGGACAGTTTTACGACTGAAGGAAGCCAGAGTACCCGAAGAGAATCACCGGGCAGCAGAGAACAACTATCAAACTTCTCAACGTACTAACCAAGGCAAGTACACGATTGACGTGCAGTACGCATTAGTACACAGCGCCACTGTGCCCCTTTGTGGGCAAACGAGATTAAGTGCTTCGCCCAAGGACACAACTCGGTTAACTCTGGCCAGGATCGATCCGCGGACCCCTCGATTAGAAGTCTCCCCCACCGGAGGGGGGGGGGGGGTACCTAGACATATGTATCAATGATTTATCGTCCACTGATATTCTTCCTGCATGCTGTGTATTCAGGGAAAGCGAATGTCACACGAACCAGCACGTAACGGTGTCTTCGGGAAAGAAAGGTCCAAAACGTGATTTTTATACCACAATGGACATGACAAGCTTTCGATTGGACGAACTTGAAGCACAGATCTCTATACAAGTCGATTGCTTGATCGTAAGCGAAAAAACGTCTCAGCTCAATCTGCTTCTCTCAAGATGGAGTCAATTTATTTATTTATTGATGTTTAAGGTCACATATTTATGCACAATGGCTAATCATGACCGTGACAGTTTTACGGGTGGAGGAAGCCGGAGTACCCGGAGAGAACCACCGAGCAACGACGAGCAGCTGCCAGCTCCCCAACATCGTAACTCCGCACTGCAGCACAGGCAGGGTTAGATTGGTTGAAGACATGCGTACCATCGACGTGCAGTACGCCTTAGTACACGGCGTCATCGTGCCCCCGCGCGGGCAATGGAGATGAAGTGTCTTGCCCAATGACACAACGCGGTTGCCGCAGGTGGGATTCGAACCGAGGACCTCTCGGCTTGCAGCCTGCACCTTTACCTAATGAGCCACCGCGCTCCCCAGATGGAGTCAAATCAACCAACACAGTAACTCCTCCCATCGATGACGTTTGATAACGTGAGAACTGTTAGGTTGTGATTGCAGTCATAACGTAACAGCTTTCACTTCATCAGCCATCATGGTGTTAACCAAGCACGGTAAGTAGTTACGCGATATCAACTTTCCAATCTCTGCGCTTATTTGTGTCAATAGTAATTAAGATATGTTAATATTCAATTTGGACTGCGACGAAAAGTACGCCTATCATCAACATATTACTTATTTCATAATTTCCGCAAACACAATCTGTTAAGCGTTTTAGAGCACCCTAGATGGTTTCACGCTATATAAAATTAATTATTATTATTATTATTATTATTATTATTATTATGTCCTTTTTTACAGGCATCAAAGTATGTTCTTTTACACTTTACATAACGTAACGACCAAAACCTGACAGCGCTATTCACAAAACTCACCATTCAATTTTCATATTTTTTTTTATTTTTGTCTCAAGAACATAGCTTATGATCCCTCGTTGAAACGAGCTCGTTGAGCTCGTTTCAATGAGGGGGTCATAAGCTATATTTTTGACACAAGAAATGAAAAAATAGTTATTGAATAGAATTTTATTTGCAAGTGTCGTCTTCCTTTCGTGTTGGGTAAAAGGGTTAAAACGCGATCAGCAATTGCGAGGCATCTGAAAACTGATAACCGTTTTGTTGAGCATTGTTTATTTATAGCAAAATCCGCCCTCCAAAGATATCGGCGGTTGAGTCACGCTTCTGTATGTGACCAATGAGCGTTCCTGCAATCCTGTTGTAAGAGAGATCAATGGCTTGAATAGTGCGTTTCAATAAATGAGCACCGGGTTTTCTTCAGACTAATAGAAAAAGAATACTTTATTTGGCTTTTTTTCATTCATACAGCTTTGAAGTTTTCCAAGACTAAAGAAGCCTTACACCTTGGGGAGGTCCGGTATCGAAATTTACGTTAAGTGTAATTCTTAACATGATAGGATGCATCTGAATTTACGAGTGAAAGTATAGAGTGACTAAGTCAGACATTACCTTGTGATCACCTAGATACGAAACGGAACATGGCAACACAGCTGTATTTCCGGATATGACTGTCACATTAATAGGAGTTGTGCTAAAATCAGGCTCTACAGGTAAATGATATGAATCTCTGGCGAACACTGAAAAGAGAAGGCACAGTAGCTGAATGATCATTGAAACTCGAAGAATGTTTCCACAGATTTTTGATGACCAAAATATTCTGCCCACAGACGGCGTGCCGATCGCAATACAAGGAATGTAACCAGAGGCGGCGGAACCAGGGGGTGGGGGTGAGTGGGGGGGGGGGGGGGGGGGCACACGTCCCTTCCACCTTTTTCCTCAGACTTGCTGCGCGGTTACACAATAAAATGAGCCCACGCAAATGCATCAATATAAGGCATTCCTGTAATATAATTATTATTTGCAAATCCAAACAACATTTGGCCAAAGAATCCTATACCTTCCGTCCGTTTCTTATACTTCAACCATCTAGCAACCCGAAGGCTAGCCTTCGGGTTGGAAGATGATTGAAGTAGAAGAAATGGACAGGACGGTGACCACACCGCGACATGCTCATCCAAACGAGAGACTATACAGTGGGTCATTGTATATTTACCTATATACGGTTGTAACTTTTCTCCGCCTGGGCCAAACCATGCAAGCTTTGAACATTTGTGCTCTGCCACTTTTATCGAACTTCCACCGCCTCTGAATTTAACACACCAAAAGCTTGTAAGATCGTCAGGGAAATAAAACTTTGGAAAAATATCAAATATTGTCCATAACAAGAATAATAAGCGCCGAATGTCAACCAAAATGCTCACCGAGATGAACTCGTTCAACCATTTATGCATAAATTTTTGCATGAAGAAAAAATTGACAGAAGACGAGCAGACGACTCAGTGAACAAAAACTCTGTTATGACGACCATAATAATTTAATCCTACTTCTCAATAGAGCAGTAGGATTAAATTAGTACTGAACCTCCCCACAAATGCATAATGGGTTCGTCATAGACAGCCTTGTATAAGACGATTCCATTTAGCGCCTGCGTTCAGGGGATAAGCCATCAGTACTTAAAGTTCAACCATATTGTCATTTTAATGTTTAGGAAGAATTTCTAGTGCGACTGTACCCTCACGTGGACAATCGGGATTAAGTGCCTTGCCCAAGGACACAACGCAGTTGGCGGGTATCGAACCGTGGACCTGTCGGCTTGAAGTCAATGTCGTAACCAATGAGCCACCGCGCATCATTTTGATGAATAAGGATATTTTAAATATTCTTTATTCTGTTTGTGAATCATTTTAGGTGATGAGTCAGTTTAGGTAATGCTACAATTTTCACTTCTTCCCTACTGTCTTGTTTACAACCATAATGTCAGCTGCAAATACTTTGCAGAGAAGGTCCAGATTACATTGCCTTGAACTGCATTTACGCTGCTAACAAAAATAAAGATAAGCTGTTCCGATTATCGTGATAAATGACACATCAACGTTATCATACAAACACGTTGCACCAATTTCAGATTTAGAATTCCATTTACCTTAAATTGTGTAAAACTAAATTGGAAAACTATTAAAATAACACAAATTCTTTTAATCTTTTACTACATACGGCATTCTGATGACAAAAGCGCCGAGAGAATTTCGATCAGATCGCGACCGAGTCACGACCCGGCCGAACTTATCTTTGCGATTTTCACCCCACGGCACTGTAGAATCTCACCAGTCGAAACGAAATACGAGAATTTTATATCTGAGAGGCTTTTTTGTTAGTTTTCCGGTCTTCATTTCGAAATATTTGAATTTTGAAATCTCGACTAACTGGTGTGTAAATGATCGAGACAAATGACACTTTCGCGATCATAGTACTGCAAGCGCTTTTCATTTCATGTCCATTTGAGGTTTGCAGATGCGCCGGAAGCACTTCAGACCAGGGGGTCAGACCCCGGGAAAATGACATTTACTTGGACTAGCAGCCCCGCAATTTACAATTCTATCGATTTTTTTTATGCTGAAGCGAACATTTTCCTTACAGTTTACTCAACAGATTAAAAGTGATTTTTTGAACGTTTAAAATTGCTTTGTTAACCTTTTCAGGCAGGAAATATATGTAAAGATATGGAAAATTGTTTTCATTAACCTTATTCCTGAAGGTCATCGGTGGGGTAAATTCGTACTCAGCTTCGCCTCACCTGGTATAAAACCTACAGACCAGGTACCATCCCGTACCCGGTCACTTACTGACTATGTAACTAATAGTACACAGAGTCACCGTGTCCCCACATGGGTAATCAGGATTGAGTATCTTGCCCAAGGATACAAGGCAGTTACCGTAGATCAGAATCGAACCGTCGAACTTTCGGTATTAAGACCAATGCTCTAACCACTGAACCCCCATGCTCCCGTCCATTTGAAGTATGTTAGAACAAATACTTTAATATCCAGTATCATTTCAGTGCAGAGAACCATAGGTCTATGTGAAACAGAAAAAAAATGTTGTTTTTGTTTGGTTTCTATGTCCTTTCTTTTTTTTTTCTTATTTTTCTGATCTCTATGCTTTTTACGCATACTGATAGACACCCACTCGTACTCGGCCATCTATGATGCCAGGCTTCTGGGGCATTGAAGTATTATTCCTAGGGGTGTTTACCAAGTGGGTCATCTCAAGCATGGTAATGACCTGGGACTAATACCAAATACGTCGAATCTCGAAGGAGGTTTAAAATATGTGTCAAGGTCACTAAGATCACTCATGGGTCATTAAATGCATTTTCATTGGTAAGGGTAATCACATTTTATGATCCCCTAATGCATTCCCGAAGTTCATATATGTATTTGGAAACAAAAAGTGGGCTTGGCCAAAAATTTTGAAAGTGGGTCACAGTCATATTTCAAGCATGATATGACCTATGGACCAGGGACTAACACCCAATAAGTCGAAACGCACAAGGTGTTCAAAATATGATCGATGGGATCACCAGGGAATGGTCATTGAGTACATTTTTAATAATTGCTGGAAATGGACCTTTGACGAACACCAAATAAGTCGAATCTCGATGGAGTTGAAAATATGGGCATGGGTCACTAAGGTCACCTGTGGCCGTTGACTACATTTTCAGAATTTCTGGAAATCGCATTTTATAACCCTCGAATGCATTCCTGCATTCCCGAAGTTCATACTTGTATTTTTGCTCTTCAAGAAGTGGGTGGGGCCAAAAATGTTGAAAGTGTGTTTCTGTTTCTGTTCTTTTTTTATTCTTCTGGAACTAGAGTAAAAGCAATAGGCGTGTAATAAAAAGGAATTTAACACACCAAAGGCTTGTAAGATCGTTAGGGAACTATATATCAAATATTGTCCATAACTGATAGACACTGACTAGTACTCAGCCATCTATGTTTTTTGGGCTTCTGGGCATTGGGGTGTTCATGGGTTATTCCTAGGAGTGTTTGGAAAGTGGGTCCCGCTTATATCACAAGCTTGCTATGGCCTATGAATCTGGGACCGACACCAAACGAGTTAAAACGCACTGGAGGTTGATAATATGAGTCAGGGTCACTGGAGTCAACCGTGGGTCATCGAGTGCATTGTTCGGAATTGCTGGAAATTGCATTTTATAACAACTACTCCAATCCTGATGTTTTATACATGCATTTTATCACTCAGAAAAGTGTGCAGAACCAAAACGTTTGAAAGTGGGTCACGCTCATACCTCAATCATGGTAGGACGTCTGGGCATTGGATCAACATCAAATGAGTTGCAACTCGAGTGAGATTCAAAATATAGGTCGAGGTCACTGGGGTCATCCGGGTGTCAATGAGTGTGTTTTTCACAAAATGACATTTTATAACCCCTAAACATTTCCGAAGTTCATACATGTATTTTATATCTCAGAAAAGTGGGTGGAGCCAAAACTATCCAATTCTTATTCCATTTGAGGACATGTTAAATGCAGTGCACAGAATATATTTCTGGTTTCGTAATTCCTGTAGAAAAATGCTTAAATTCTGTTTTCAAACATGAACTATGAACCTGGGACCATAGATTTCAGCCAAATAACAGCACATCTGAATTGGAACGAAAAAATATGGGCTGGCAGAAAGCAACCCAGTAATTGGTTGGTTTGAGTAGGGGTGTGCTGGATGGAGGCGACACAATAATTGGTTGTTGACAACTGAGTTGGGTTGAATGGAAGCGACATAGTAACTTAGTTGGTAACAAGTGAGCTGGCTTGGGTGAAAGGAGCAGGGCAAGAAACCCTACAGACAATCATGGTTAAATCTTTTCTGGCAGTAACACTATTTGTTATCCATGTATATTCCTGGATGTAAGGAAATTTACACTGGTTTGAAAACTAATACACCCTGAGGCGCAGCCTCAGGGTGTATTAGTTTTCAAACCAGTGTAAATTTCCTTACACCAGTGTAAATTTCCATAAACCCTGGAATATACATGGATAACGAATTTATTTTCTCACCAAGTTCCTTCACATTGACGGAAAATTATTATGCTGTAGAAAAGGAAAATAACCTATTATATTTTGTTTGACAGAGCTCTTCGAGCTCTGACAAACAAAATATAATGAGTTATATCTATAGTTATTTTCATGGTGCGATGTATCAAAGATAAATGAATCGGTCAATAATATGCTCTTAGTAATAATCAGTGAGTACCTTGACACTGATGAGATATAAATAGCTGCTCAGACATTTTACCGTGTGACAAAACAACAGAAGAAATCCAACAAATACTGTCCAAATGGCATTTTGAAAGAGAAAAAGAAAACTGATACCTCATAACACATTAAAATATAGTTCCATCAGTGTTCTGATTTTTGGTCACGAATAACACAAAATTAAGGGTATTATTTTGACTATTTTTTCAATGAACAGCACTGTTAATTTTAATACATATGCGATAAACTATTTTTATTGATTTTGAAAAAAATCACATTGCTTGCATATTCATGTTTTTACACCGGGCTAAACCAATGTGTAAATATTTCAAGTGGGTGAGGGTATTATTTACTCCGGACCTGTCAGCCAATCAAATTGCTAGATTACAGTCTGTCAGGAAATAATTATGCTTATTTCTGATTTCTTTAGATATATTTTACTCCCCGAAAATAAGTTTGAATAAATTCTTTTTTCTTTCTAGTTTAGTTCTGATGTTTTAACCATTTGCACAGAGACTTGAATTTACTGATCACAATAAATTCTCTTTCTCTAGTTCAAATTATGTTTACATGTGAGAAATTACACCTTTTTATATCTTGTTTGACGTTACTTCATACAAGTAGCTGAGAATTGCATTTTTTATAACAACAAATGCAAACTGCATATAAAATATATTCGGTCAACCCAATTCTATATGTCAAGAGTGGTCTCCCCTTTGTTCATTGATCGCAGTGAGTTCAACGAATAAAACGTATTTGGTAATGTACAGGCGTTTTACCGCTTTTAATAACCTAATATTATGTATACGGTGTCAGTTTATTCCATATTGGGCGAGTGTGTTATAGGGTGTCAGTTTATTCCATAGTGGGCAAGAGGTTTAAATGGCGTCAGTTCATTCCACATTGGACGAGAGTTTTATATGTTGTCAGTTAATTCCATATTGGGCGAGAGTTTTAGAGAGTGTCGGCTTATTCCATACTGGGCGAGTGTTTTATAAGGGTGTCAGTTTATTTAATATTTAGAGAGGGTTTCACAGAGTGGCAGTTGATTCTATATTGGGCGAAAGTTTTATAGGATGTCAGTATATTCCATATTGGGCGAGAGTTTTATAGGGTATCAATTTATTCCATGTTGAGCGAGAGTTTTATAGGTTGTCAGTTAATTTCATATTGGGCGAACGTTTTATAGGGTGTCAGTTTATTCCATATTGGACGAGGCCTTGCAAATTAACTGGAATGGAATTAATTGACACCATATTCAGCATATCAGGTCACAATAACTGTGCAGCTAAATAATATTGCACTAACATAGTGTGTACCATATTAGGTCAGTAACACAATATGTAAATAATAATACACCAGTTGTCGCAACTCACCTGCTTCCCATCTAAGATGTCATCAAATCAATCAACGCGATAACTCTCCCTATTGATTACGTTTAATGACGTGAAAGCTGTTACGCTGTTACTGTGGTCACAGTGAGCTTTCACTTCATCAAACGTCATAGTGCGCACAAAACTAGTAACACTTTATCAACTTTTCAATCTCAGAACTGCTTGTTTTCATATGAACAATAACCAAAACCCTTGTAAAGATTCAAGTTACATTGCCGCGAAAATCATCATCACCTTATAAATATAAAAAGCGATTGTCGGCAGAGAGGCGTCAGGAAATTGAAAACTTTCGAGAAAATATTTGTTGTTGAGCTTAGTTCATTGTAGCATCATCCGACCCCTACCCTCTAAGATGGCGGCGGTTGAGACACTTTCTGTATGTGACCAATGAGAGTTCCAGCAATCAAGTTGTATCAGTGAGTAACATGCTATGTTTTGGAGGCAGAAAGTGAAACCAGAGGCTCTAAAGAGCCTGTAATCGCTCACACCTGGAACTACATATAAAAATGTGATTTCCCATAGGCTTTCCATGGTAACTATAAGCTGCTATTGTGACCATGTTTGTAACATTACATCAACATTACATGAGGATCATTGGTAGAAGGTGTCCCAGTCCTCGATCACGTGAAGTTTCAAAACATTTGAATCCATCAAACAGAATCATAGAATGTCTCTGGTGGCCATATTTTCCAACCAACGGAAACAAAAAGAGGATCGTTTGTGGAGGGCCTCCTATAGACCATTCCTACCAAGTTTTGGTTCACGTCGGCTCAGTAATTCCAGAGAGAAGATGAAAATGGGATTTCCCATAGGGTTTTTCTATAGTAACTATAAAACGCAAATGTGGCCACGTTTGCTACACGATCAACAACATTAAATGAGGAACGTTGGTAGAGGGTGTCCCAGTCATCAACCATGCAAAGTTTCAAAACATTTGACCCTGTGATTTCAGAGGAGAAGAGTTTTCAAAATTGACCAATCAGAATCAAAAAATGTTTCTGGCGGCCACGTTTTTCATCCAACAGGAATAAAATGAGTAACAGTTGTAGAGAACCTCTCATAGACCATGCCTGCCAAGGCTGGTTCACATTGGCTCAGTACGGTCAGAGAAGGTGATGAAAATGTGATTTCATATGGGGTTTCTATAGTAACTATAAGCCGCAATTGCAGCCATAATTGCAACCCGATGAAGATTAAATGAGGATCATATTGGTAGAGGGGGTTACAGTCATCAGTCACATTAAGTTTCAAAACATTTGGAATTGTAGTTTCAAAGATTTCTTGAAAATGCACACATTTATGAATTCTGTTTCAACAAAAAAATCAGTAAAAGGTTAAATATTTTGAAAATTACAATTTTTCAGACAATATTCTCTTTCAAATAGCTTTGGATAGGTAAAGGGTTACAGGAAACACATTTTACTCAAATTTTGTCATATCTTAAATGATTTAATTTACTGGACAGCTACTGGGAAAAGAAAATAAACAAAACTTCCATGCTTTCCAAACACCTGTCATCAACCAGTATTTCAGATAAGTAACTTGATAGTAATACATGTATTAACATAACCACAGCTGCACATGTTTACAGTAGTAATCAAAATAAGTTGTAGGATAATCCTATAAACTATGTATATTTCTCTTCCTACACTGATAAGACCAGAAGCTGACATCATTTTCTGGAAAGCTCTCACTGATAGCTTTCAAGAAAATGTCAGATTCTGATCTTGTCAGTGCAGCAGCAGTAGTTTACTTAGTTTATTGCAGTTATGCTACAACTTATTTTGACTTGTACTGTATACACCATGTTTTGGTTTTTTTCCCAGTTCTCAGTGAAGGAAACTGGAACCAACCCTTACCAGATTCTCAAAAAACAAGTATTTTGCTGACAGTACCGATCTTCGTGCAAACAGGAGAAGCATTGGGTTAAGCATTAGAATATAGCCTCTGGCGGCCACATATTTCCATCCTCCCATAGACCATTCCTGCGAAATTTGGTTTACGTCGGCTCAGTAGTTCCACAGAAGAAGATAAAAATATGATTTCACATAGGGTTTCTATGGTAACTATAAGCTGCAATTGCAGCCATATTTGCAACCCGATCAACATTAAAAGCGGATCGTTGGTAGAGGGTGTCGCAGTCATCAACCATGCACAGTCTCAAAACATTTGGCCCGGTGGTTTCAGAGGAGAACATTTTTCAAAATCCACCAATCAGAATCAAAAAATGCTTCTGGCAGCCATGTTTTTCGATGCACAGTAAATAAAATGAGGAGCCTTTGTAGAAGACCTCCCATAGACCATCCCTGCCAGGTTTGGTTCACGTCGGCTCAGTAGTTCCAGAGAAGAAGATGAAAATGTGATTTTTAGGGTTTCTATAGTAACTATAAGACGCAATTATAACCATGTTTACAACCCGAACTTCATTAAATGAGGATCGTTGGTAGAGGGGGACCCAGGCATCATTTATGTGAAGCATCAAAAAATTTGGCCCGGCAGTTTCAGAGGAGAAGTTTTTTGAAAATCCACCAACCAGAATCAAAGAATGCCTCTGACGGCCATATTTTTCAACCCACGGAACAAAATGAGGACCATTTGTAGAGGACCTCCCATAGACCATTCCTGCTAGGTTTGATTCATGTCAGCTCAGTAGTTCCAGAGAAGAAGATGAAAATGTGATTTCCCCATAGGATTTCTATAGTAACTACAAGCCGCAGCTGAAGCCATGTTTGCAACCCGATCAACATTAAGTGAGGATCGTTGTTAGAGGACGTCCCAGTCATCAACCATGCAAAGTTTCAAAACATTTGACCCTGTGGTTTCAGAGGAGAAGATTTTTTTTCAAAATCCACCGATCAGAATCAAAGAATGCCTCTGGTGGCCATGTTTTCAAACCCATAGGATCAAAATGAGGATCGTTTGTTGAGGACCTCCCATAGACTACCCCTGCCAGAGAAGATGATGAAAATGTGATTTTTCATAGGGTCTCTACAGTAACTATAAGCCGCAATTGCGGCCATGTTTGTGACCCAATTAACATCAAATGAGGATCGTTGGTAGAGGGGGTCCCAGTAATCATTTATGTGAAGTTTCAAAACATTTGGCCTGGCAGTTTCAGAGGAGAAGATTTTTGAAAATCCACCAACCAGAATCAAAGAATGCCCCTGGAAGCCATGTTTTTCATCCGACGAGAACAAAATGAGGATCGTTTGTAGAGGACCTCCCATAGACCATTCCTGCCAAGTTTGGCTCACCGGCCCAGCGGTTACAGAGAAGAAGATGAAAATGTGAAAAGTTTACGGACGCCGGACGACGGACGCCAAGTGATGAGAAAAACTCACATTGCCTTTTAGGCCAGGTGAGCTAAAAAAAACACTAAAATTGGAATGAAACTGTTTCGAGAACAACGCTGCCTCTCACGTTACATAGATGATTGCGGTCAATGAAGGAATTGGATTCCATTGTGCAAAAAGTAAAAAATATGGTGGTACTAACAGCGTAAACTAATTATGGTAAAGAATTTAGCATGCGTGGAGAAGAGGCAGTATGCCATCGGCGATACCTGAGGGACAGGAAATAACTAATTCAATGGCAATTATTAGGCGGTTCCTTGTTGAGTTTCTGTGACATCTCGTCTGTTAGTGAGGCCCGCAAGAATTACGACAGTGGCTAGTGAAACTGATCTCTATAACACAATGGAAAAGCCCAAGTAATCCCATCGCCATTTTTCTATTCCGATGTCTGGTGGACACGAAGTGACCTTCAAATTCAGTTGTGAGAAATACACTAGTTTTGGTGAAAATATTATTTATACTTGACAAAACGAATAGTGTTTTTAATGTACTTTCCAAATGATTCTGTGACCTGGAGACCTTGAAGGGGGTGTGAGCCCAAACAATTTCTATATATCGATTAAGACCTGTGATAAAATCAACATTGACACACCAAAATGGCATAATTATGCCTTTAATTGTAACCACACCAACAATAATACCGCAGCTAAAACTATCACACCACCATCACCATCACCACCACCAGCACCAATAACAACTTTCGTTTTACACTTTACTTGTCACTGAGTATTTATCACAAGTATGTTGTCAAATAATGCTGACACTCGTGTACATACAGCTGTTTCTGCTTAGAGCAATGGATAGATGTACCATGAATCCACTGTCGATAAACCCCTCACTTCATAATCTGATAACAGTATTTATGTGAAAGGAGATATTTAGCCCATAACATCCGGTCGGAGAATGACCTCTGACTTTGCCTTTGACCACTGTCGGACAGAGTGTCCTGGGCCACTTATATTTTTCAACTCTTTCGTCTCCCAGAAAAATACCTCATTAATCTGGATGATTGGCTGGGCCTGGTCGCGGCCTTTGATGTCCGGGCTCGGATCAGGGACGTCAATACCGACACAAACGTGAATAGTAATTGTCGTCCGTGGCCGAATCCGGGCAGGGTGGCCCTGTGGATGGGTTCGTCCTGTCATCCAAATTGACAATTTGCCCTTACCTGGTTACACATAAGGCATAAGGCAAAGTTTCATTTCATCAGTTAAACTATAATTCTTTTTTTTGTTTCACTCTCTCACAGTTGTTCCGCCATGTCAAAGATTTATTCAACATCTGTACTTTATATCAAATACCCTTGTATCACCGATGTCAGTGACCAAAATAACAGTTACAGATCGGTCCAGAACTGGATTTTTGCGCATATTCCAGACTGGTAATATTGTGTTTCGTTGGACTCGTCTTATGTATAACAAACGCATCCCCCAGGTGTTGGTAGACTGAAAATCCATATGTGTTTATACCGCGAATCAAACATTGAATTTTTTTACCTAATCTTCCATAGACACTGATATTATCATTTATAAATACACTCTGATTCGTTGCGATAATTTTATTCGATACTTGATGAAACTACGACGAAATCTTAAATACCGCCATTCACTGGGTATCCGTTGGTAGTCTGAAAGCAATAAATCTGGAATAAAATTGACCCTCTCTTAACTAAATACACTACACGGACATTGAGATGACACCCCACCACCTACTAGGTGGACAAAAACAGTACATGAGTTCGAAATAGCTCTCAATTTCTCGATCAGATCGCGATCTGATGGCATCACACTTATACCAGTGGATCTAGATTTTATGATACAATATAGCCGCTGTAGACTGGTCGTAATCCACGCGTGTGCAGTGATGTCCACGCATGCTTTTACCATAATAAAATTCATCATCAGCAAAATTTCAATTAATGAAGCACCGGGTTGTACCCGGTGCTTCATTAATTAAATTTTTGATGCTTCTTCCTATATTTAGTGTTTGGAATCTAATGTTACTGCATCCGCGGAAATATTGCCCACCCGTGGAAATTGACCAGTCCACGGCGGTCGTACTGTATTATGACTGAATAAAGAAAACACAAAGGAAAAGAACAATTGAGATTTACTGTTTTAGCATTTAGTTTTTGAAAGATGAGATTATGTCGTTCCCGGAGCTGAACAAGGCGCCATCTGCAATTCACGAAGCATTGCTGATGGCGCCTTGTCCACTAAAGGGACGTTATAGGTATAGCAGTACTAAATATTTTCCCATATTTTCCCATATTATAACGTTCGTGTGAAAAAAATATGATCGCATCATTTTAATTTTGACATTCAAATATCTTTGTCAAGTATAGCCATTCAGTCAACTTTTTCTGTCCTCAAAACTGGGAGGCATGCAACAAATAAGCAAGAAAAGTTGACAGGAAGGAAACAACCGGTCAAAGGCACATTTTGTTCGTGGAATTCTCCTCAAAAACACACCAATATTCAGTTGTATTTTTAGGCCCCCAAAACTCATCAAATCACTTTTACTCTGGAGTATTCAGATATGATGCAATATTTCAGTAAATACTTCAAAGGTTTTTTAAATCAATATTGTTTTCTCAAGGCTGCTTAGTTTCGTAGATTGCATCATTCCGGGAACAACTTTTAAAGGCGGATAACTCTAATTCAAATATTTAATATTATCATTCCTATAGCGCTAAGGGGAGGAAAGCGGACAGAGAAAGTCAATCAGATCGCTAATTTCACCTTTTACACTGTGTAGTTACGAAAACCGGGCTGGACAAGGGGGTCGGGGGTCACATGTTTGATGGCATTGGTCGACAAACGCGATCTTTTGGGTTGAACACATTTCTGTATTCAGGAGCTGACTGCCAAACGATGTGCGGGATGGAAGCGACACAACAACTGGTTGTTGACAATTGAGCTGGGTTGAATGGAAGCGACATAGTAACTTAGTTGGTAACAAAAGAGCTGGCTTGGGTGAAAGCAGCAGGGCAAGAAACCCTACAGACATATGGCAATCATGGTTAAATCTTTTATGGCTTCAAGACTTATCGGTAAACATTAAATCGACAAATGTTTACCTTTATACCATGATTACCTATTCTACAGTATATGAAAAGCCAATGACATAAATTTTAGCTTTACACACCAACCGTGGTGAACATGCCAGCAATGGGATTTCAGTAGTTAAAATTTACACCAAGAGTGGAACAACATCAAAGTTGACCTTGGGTGACGTCGACCTGAATGCGAACTTGTCTAAATTTATCACGCGTCGCCTCGCGAAGAGTGAAATGAAAGTGGCAATTATTTATTACGTTTTTAAATATGTTTACCCAATAAGACACCAACAAATAACAAACATGCATTGTCTCGTGTTAATAAAGCATCCATAACTCGAAATAGTATGTTATTGTGCTATTAAAATGAAAAAGGCCCCGATTCCTTTTCTATTTCGTTTCGGTGATAAAATTGACAGCGGAAGTTCCGCCCACCGATGCTCATGTAAACAAAAAGACATTCGCACGCATTTAAGGCTGCTGCTCAGTAAAATCGAGAAAAAATAGCGACTGGTATGAATATCTTAATCTTAATCTTATTAATCATGGTATAAATAAAATATATCCAAAGTAGCTTGATGTACCAAATGTTCACCACTCGTGGTGAACATTTGGTACACCAAGCTACTGTGGGTATATTCTATATGTACATCAGTTACATAAGGTGGACTGGCTCTCTTCGACACTCCAATTAGCAGTACACTTGGAAGAGGATTCAATCTCCTAGTTATATACAGGGAATCACCACGAAATACGCGTCGATCGAGTAACTGTTTGTTTGTTCGTGGTTGGAAAACATGAGAAATAACCAAAACTTCTCAACATGCACTTTTGAATATCAAATTTGATGAACTGTAATGTGCGAGCCTTTGTTTTCGTGGATGATCTAGAAATTTCATGGGCAGGAACTCCACTTATTAAATCATTGCACTCCAACGTCTTATCTTACCATTACAGGACAAGATGTTGTTTGACCTTTCTAAGGGCACGCTACAGCCAATCATATTTATTTCCGTATGACGGCATATCTGTCATTGTAATGGACAAACAGAGATTATTGAGTATGACGAATTCAATATTAATTAGCGGGATATTTGATCTACATAATTTGTGGAAAATGTGCCGAAAATGGATCGAATCTAACGTAAAACTGTCAAATAAACCAGTAGACAACTGTAGGAATGTCAATATTACAATTCGGAGAGCACTGTAATTATTATTTATCAAAGTGCTCGAGTTTCAGCTGAAATACGTCATCTTTGTAATCAGGAGCAGACTGGTCAAGGAAAATAACCCCTGCCGATACTACACGCGACTACTCTGTTCCTGGTCGACGTCAGTAAAGTAGTCAAAATTATGAATCAAGGAAAGGAAGTGCGTTCAATGCATCAGTGTTGCATATTTCTAGCAAAGACTAATTTTTGTGTGTACACGCTAAAATCATTTGGGTTGAAACTCAACCCAAATCAGCTGGGTTGAGCGAATATTAACCCAATTGGGTTCATATTCACTCAGACTAGTTGATTTGGGTTGACTTTTAACTCAACTGATTTTAGAGTGTAGTGCTACACAACATGTGCATTTGGCTCAACAAAAGGACCAGAACGATAAACATTTTCAGATACTGAAGTGAGGGTAACCTATATTTGCCGTGCCTTAATTAATTTACCCGAAGGGTCTTACGAGCACGTACCTGTGCTCCTCGGGGATCTGTTCAGCTAATGATGCTATAATCACCGAAATTAACCACAACAATCGACAGTGTGGTGGTAAAAGCCGTGGCAGACTGCCACGGCTTTTACCACTACATTGCCGATTGCCATGTCTAATTTCTAGGGCTTGTCCAACCCTCATGTCGACAAACTAGAACCACCTCTGGCAGTTTTATGGCTGTGCAAAGGTTTTTGAACATACCGGCTATTGGACAATAGTATTATTCTGTCTGACAACTGCCCTTGGAAACTTAAAAAAAATGTTTCTCTCAAACGCACAATGCTTTTCTTGACAAGTATTACAATTCTGTATTCATAATGTTAGGAAGACGAAGTAAACACAAACCATGAACCGGTTTTAGTGCCTTTACGCGATCTAAAGCCGACAACATTGAAAGGTACAACTGACAAATAAGGGTATATCTGATTGTGATTTTGATAATGTTGCACATTAAAAGCTTTTGATAGACTACCAGAATAGTTCTACAATACTGATAAGATCATAGAAAGAATATCAAGTTATGCTTTTGAAGGTTGATTCCACGGAAAACAGGTAACGGCGGAAGTACAACAGAAGTGCGTTGGAGGACATTGACGCCACAATTCACGAACACAACTCCCATAATGTGGTCCATCAACTTCTTTCCTTGTGCGTGCACATTATTGAGGATGGATGTGAATGAATGGCAACGAAAAAGAGGAAATTAGGAATTCATAAACTTACACCAATTGGAAGGCACTTCCCAATACAGAAGATTTAGTATATTACTGTACTCGAGTTTTCAAGCACGAAATCATGGTTAATAAAAATGATATTTTCATACCTTATCCATTGTTGTTTTTGAACAATATAATTGTTTACCTATAAAATTGAAAAAAATATCAATTACATCTGGTCTAAGAGGCCTTAGTGAGGTCTGTCACACAATATATGATTAGTTACTTTTTCATCAGAAAGCACACAACGATCAGTAGGGTTAAAAATCAACCCAAATCAACTGGGTTGAGTGAATATAAACCGAATATTGGATTCATATTCATTCAACTCGGTTGATTTGGATTGATTTTTAACCCAAACTAATTTGAGCGTGTGTCCAATAAAACAACTCAATACGATTCTGACCGACAGAAAAAAGAGGAAAATTCACATCTCTGCTGACCTACGCATAGAAACAGAAAGAAAGTCATAAACCTAAGGCGATCTCAGCAGATAAGTCCATTTCACTGATCTGCAGTGAGCATTTTCGAATAATTTGTTATATGTGGCATAGATGTCCAAAGATCACGATTTTATTTTCAGGACTTCTCTGGTCGAGTGGAGTGCTAAATTATTTTGGTTGTCAAGTTTTCTTGATACATAAGCCATCTTCGACAAAACCATATCATGTGACCCCTCGTTGGAACGAGCTCGTCGAGCTCGTTCCAGCGAGGGGTCACATGATATGGTTTTGTTGAAATGTTTTGAAAAATAATATTTTTTCAACTGCTGAATTTGCATATTACGCGGGCGGATGCGGACGATTCGTTGGATAAAGGGTTAATCCCATTCTGCATTGGAGTATTTGGCTGCTTCTCGAGAAGCAATGGTAATCGAATTTGGGAGGTTTACTGTTTCTCATTTATTAGATATTTGAAGACGGTGGTTTTTGATTGATTGATATTTTATTTGCCAATACACTAAAATATTGCAATATATACATTATAGTACATTTTATAAAAATATTGAACTTCAACAAGAAGAAATGTTGCTTATTGTACATTAAAGTACAAAAAAATCCAATTAATTGTTGCATTGTGTACTGGCAGGGGAAGGCATAGCCAAATTGGTGGGGAGGAGTATTGTTTCTCTATTGCGTTATTGACGGTAGTTCATTCTAGAATTTTACTGTGAATCATCCTTGTCGAAGACTGTTCGTGAATGTGAAATGATGAGGTTTCGATTGTCCATTAAATTATAATATTGAGTTCGATATGCATAACGAGGTACCAAGTTCGAAAGACAGCTTGGAAATGTTTGTGGTACATTTTATGTAACTAGATCAGTTTATGTTTTTGGCGTCTCTGATGTGGGGACTCCCACCTGGTTTCCAGAGGCGGCGGAAACTGGATAAAAGTGGAGGGGCACAACTTTTCAAGGCTACCATAGTTCGGCCCAGTGGGACAAAAGTTACAATCGTAATCAGTAAATGTACGGTGACATACTATAGTCTCTCATTTAAATGAGCATGCCGCCGTGTTGTCACTGTCCTGTCCATTTCTTCTCCTTCAATAATCTATCTCCCAATCCGATGGCTCGCCTTCGCGTTTGAAGATGGGAGAGGTAGAAGAAACGGACCAAAGCAACCGAAGGGGGGATTCTTTTGCCAAATGTAGCTTGGATTTGCAAATAATATATTACAGGAATGCCTGAATATTGACACGTTTGCGTGTGCCCACTTTAAATCATTATGTGACCGCACAACATGTCTGTGGAAAAAAGTGGAGGTGAACGTGTCCCCTGTGCCCCATGGTTCCGCCGCCTCTGCTAGTTTCGGTATAACCTAGTCTCGCCTCACTTGCAAATTTTGTGACTTCAGTCACGACTATTCTGGCAGCTTCGTTTTTTCCAAGGTCATCAGATTCAGTGGCAGTATAAATTGTCCCAAACTGGGCACACATATTCCTGGACTAGAATTACGTAAGTACAATATATTTGTTGAAGTGTTTTCCTATCAAATTTGAATTAAAACTTTCGAATTATATTTAGTCAACTTGCAAGTTGCTGGCCCAATGTAAATAATATCTCCTATCTCCGCTTTCAATTAATGTAACCTGTGTGGCTTTTTAAACATAATCATCTAATTAATAACAAGGCTTATATTTCGATGAGAATCCGAGAATCCATTCACGCAAAGATTCGCGCAACCAAGCCAGAGAGAATCCATGTAAATTCTCACTGCACCTCTGCTAGGATTGGCGTGAGAAGAATTGAGTCAATTTAACCCTTTATTTAACACAGCATCAGCATATTAACCTGTAAAAGGCTAACATGACCTGAAATATCCTGACACCTTGTCAGTAAAACTGTACAAATATGACGGTCAATGGAACCGGCTCACCGTAAACAAATATTGTTTATTTTTTAATATCAAATTCAGTCTACAATCTTAAAGATTAAAAAGCTTTGTTGGTTAAAGTGCTAACATGTGTTATCAGTATACAACAGGGGTTCAACCAAAGTGGCCTAAAGAGTTCCTGGGACACTCATAGCATTTATGGATTCTCGCAACCATTTTCGCGAGAGTCCAAGTAGATTCTCTCAAATTTAGAGGAAATATAAGCCCGGAATAAACAGGTTATCATTTGTTTGATTATATATCGGCCTTGATATCAGCCCCTGGTAACGTCATCAGCCGTCGACCTTCGCCCTCGGGCTGATAAAATGTTACGTCGGCCTGATATTAATGCCGGCATGAAATCAAACAACTAATAACCTCTTATTAGCACGATTTATGCTGAATATCTACAAAATTTCACCGGGGGAGAAACTTCAGACCCCTACAAATTAAAGCCACCCTCTTCCACAAATCAATATTTAATACTTCGTAGCTTACCCGCAGCATTCCATGTTTCCACCCATGTTTGAAACGTTGATATCGCCGCCCTCTGATTTCCTGTCTTGTCTTTGTTCGACTTCGACAACAGAGACCATAAAATTATATTTGAAAGATTGGAACAAAGAAAAGGTCCCATAGGCCACGCGCTCGACTGGTTTGCATCGTATCTATCAGGTTGCACACAAAGCGTAGCCATTGGTAGCAGATCATTAGAACAAGTGACATTTAGGTTCGGCCTCTCCCAAGGGTCAGTGTTAGGTCCATTACACTACACTATTTATGTTCACTGTTCGAGAAATTAGCCGGTGCCATGACCTTGATTTTCATTTTTACTCTGATAACTCGCCTCTGTATATTAATTTAATTCCACTAATGACATAGAATACGATCACTCATGGCAGAGAATAGGATGCACGCTCTAAAACTGCATTTCAGTCATCAAGGCATGGATGACAGAAAGCTTCCTCAAACTGAACCATGGTAAGACGGAAGTGATATACATAGGACTACCAAATCAGCAAGCGAAAATATCCAAATTGGCCCTCGATATTCAAGATTCAAGGACCCCGTCCAGCAGCTGTGTCCGTAACCTTGGTTATTTCATGTCTGACCATCCGACAGCTGATGGACATATTAAGCAAATTTGTTGGACTTCATTTTTTCATCTACGTAATATCAGTAAAATTCGACCATTCGTTGACACAAAAATATCAGAGCAACTTGTTCAGGCCTTTGTTACCAGTCCACCTTGATTACTGCAACTATCTTTTGATAGGTTAAAAAAATCCACTCTTGAAAAGCTATAGCACATTCCAAATCGTGCGGCACATGCCATCACCCATTCTACAAAGCACAGCCACATTACACGGGTCTTTTTGGATCTCCATGACTTATGATTCAGCAGCGAATTCAATATTTTTTTTTCTTATCTTTAAATGCATCAAATGAACTGCACCACCCTTGTCTAATTTGTTTATCGGCCACAAGCCACAGAGATCTCTTCGGTCATCATATAAACTTACCATGGTTCAGCTCTCCTCTAAATTAAGTTCTGCTGGCGTTAGGGCATTTGCCGTCACCGGGCCAAAGCTATAGAACTCTCTTCCAACCCTAGGACTCCCTATGATCATTTAAGTAGGGTATTAAAACGTACCCTTTTCCATAAGAAATTTTGCATTTTTTTACAGCCATAGAATACCATGTGTAGATGCAATGCTATAAAATTATTATTATTAATTATGATTATTATTTTGTCAAAGTTCAATTGTAAACAATGGTAACAGACAATCTCGTAACGCCAAAAATAGGTAACCCACGCTAATCAGCGTTGAGGATAAATGCTTATGTCCCGATACCAACCGCAATACCTTGCAGTGGTTGGTCAATGCCTCGTTGATTTTATTTTATGTCGCCGGGCACGCGCATATGTCTACTGTCAGCGATTCTTATGTCCACTGTCAAGGAAAGCGTCTCGATGCCATGAACAACGGTTCATTGCAATGTCTTTTTTCACTTGAAATCAACTGAGACAAATACATTTAACTGAAGTAAATACACACTAAAGTACCGTTATTACGTACAAAAATATTAGTTATGTAAACATGGGTAATTATTTATGAAACCGATTAGATTATAAGGTCTCTTTTCATTAATTTACTCTAACATAAACTGAAACGAATCGAGAGCATCTCGCCCCGTTGATTTCACGGCGGTGTTTTTTGTTATTTAAGATTTCAATAAAATAAAAGATTTTTTTTTCCAATTCAATTTTACTTGTGTAAGAACGGGACATAAACGTTATTCTGTTTGTTGACAGGGGACATGGTCTCACTTCCCTACATGAAACATATATTCAACATCGGCTGACGCCTCGGTTGAATATAAATTTCATGCAGGGAACGTAAGACCATGTCCCCTATCAGCAAATAGAATAACTTATAATCTTTTTACAGGTAAAGAAATGATTTTTATATCACCGATATTATACGTAATGTTGGTATATTTATAGGACAACACATAATTAGAGAAGGTTTCGATTTTTCAGATTCGGTTTCAGTTTCAGTTCGTATTCAGGAAAAAACCTCTGTTTCGGTTCAGTTTATCTGTGTGTTAAGAACCTAGTAAATAAGATTTCAGGCTCCTTGACTTGGAAAAAATCGTCAACAGTTTGTACGGCACTACTCATCACAAAAAGCCCTGTCTGTAAGTATCTCCATTGGGTTCAGCCTAATTTTCCTTTGACGATTCTTTGGAGTTCTATGGGATTTGTGCTAAGCCTATTGGGTGAGAAAAAACATTAATTAGGACAACAAATGAATAATGTTTATCTACTCTACGTTGTGTTCTCATTATTATTACATTTTCTCCCTTGTTGACTCGTCCGGTGGACGAGTCAACAAGGAAGAAAATGTGATAATCATGAGAACAGAACGTATTCGCACTTTTGCCGGATAGACAAAGTGACGAGAGTACTTAGGGGCCACTAGTCCACTTTCCTCCCAGTAAGAGAGTTTTATCAGTTTATGCACCAACAGAGCAAAATCTTTTGGCTGGTTTTTGTTGAGTCTTGCGGTTTTCCGGTTTCCCACAAAAAGCGGAACCGAACCGGAAAAGGAAAAACAAAAAAAACCAAAAACGTCCAGCTCTACATCTAACGAATGGCAGGGTTAAATAATTATAGGGCATTTACACCGGTTACCATGCCCGTGGTTAGGAAATTTATTACAACGTCGTGTCAAGTTATATCAGATTCTCAGATTGCATGTGACATAAATGAATAATGGAAGCCATGCACGAAAGTTATGTCCAAATAACTTGATAAGTGCTACGTTTATAACCAATTGGATATTCAATTACTACAAACGGTTTATACTCCGTGCATTATAGTCGCAAAAAGATTTTACCAGAACATTCACTCTCTCAATTAAACTGCCTGCTTTTTCAAAAGTCGCTCGTTGAGATAACGCGAAATTACGGAGGCACGAAATATTCGATCGAGATGAAGGAATGGTTATCTTTTTGTAGCTTTTTACAACTTCCTAAGCGCTGTTATTTGTTTAGATTTGTTTTTAGTTGTTCGTTCCGGATATTTGGCATCTGGGAAATGACCTGATTCCAAAAAAGTATGAGAACGGGGGAAACACGGGCTGAGTCGGATTTGACCTCGAAATGGTACAGGACATATAAGGGACAATGGGAGAACGGTGACTCAGTGGTTACGGCATTTGACTTCAAACCAAAAGGTCCATGGTTTGATCCCCACCAGGGGTAACTGCGTTTTGTTCTTGGACAAGGTACTTAATCCAGACTGCCCACGAGGGGGGCACGATGGCGCTGTGTACTTAGGCGTACTGCGCGTTGATGGTGCACTTGTCTTCAACCAATGCTAACCACGCCGCTGCTCGGTGGTTCTCACCGGCTTCCTCCACCCGTAAGCCTTTCCGACACAAGGTGACTCTAGCTGTCAAGAGAGTCGTTAAACCCAATAAATAAATAAATAAATAAATAAATAAATAAATAAATAAATAAATAAATAAATAAATAAATAATATTATTATCCATTTTTTTTTCAATAAAATTTAACAAAACCATATCATGTAGCTCGTCGATCTCGTTCCAATGAGTGGTCACATGATATGGTTTTGTTGAACTTTTTTGAAAAATAATATTTTTCTCAACTATTCAATTTGGAAATAACGCGAGCGGATGCGTCCGATTCGTTAGGAATGAGTTAAATGATTACTTACCACTGTCACAAATCTCAAGAAAAAAATGGCATTTGTGGAGTTTTATATACGACGATACATTTCGGGTACACAGGGTTGAGAATTTTAATTTTACCCCAGGGACGTTGCCAGACTAAATAAAGTTTGGGGAATATTTCCCCTTTCACTCCATTTCACTTCATACTGCTTGAAGAATGTATTTCCTCTACAGGTTAAGGTGCAGGTTTCAACCCGGAGGACGAAATTTTATTTTCATACCAATTAGAGGATCCTCAGTACTTGTCGCATCCTAAGTACTTGTCGAAGGCTTCAGTACTCGAAAATGAAGGAGTGACTAGAGCAACATGACCCAACAATTACCAATGTGGGAGTACATTCCCTAACTTTAGAGATTTGATGCATGAATGTATATAAGGTTAACTGTTTCCGGGAAAAGTGAGATGGGGCGTGTATAGTCCCCCCCCCCCACCTTCACATTTGGTACGATGCTGTTTAGTTTGAGTATTTCTATATTTCGAATAGATCCAAAAATTGATTTGGTGAGTGATAACGGGGCAGCGGCAGTAGAATTTTACTCATTTAGTTTGAGAAAGCAGGCAGTGCTCAAGTGATAAGAATGATTATGTCATAGTTGGCACCACATCATGTAACAGTTGGTATCACTGCGCGTCGTCAACAAAACTATTTCACTCTATATATGCTGCGTTCCCACCAAATCGTGCTGGTACCCAAGTGAGAATTCAAAGTCATTTCCACAGTGAAGGTGTTTACTTTCGACCGAAAAAAATCACACCAATTTTGTATTTTTTGGATACGAAACGATGTGAAACCAGAAATATTTTTCACCGAGAATGAATAACGTTTACAACATACTTGCGATGCGTCATAACTGTGAGGTCTCCTAAGGGGATCTGTTTTGCAACTAAAACTCTTTCTTGCCAACCCAATCCCCGCACATTGACGTCAAAATATCAAGATTTCAAGCTGCAAATTTTTTCCCACAATTAACTGGAAATTTAACCCTTTCAATACTGGCACCCTGGAAGGTATCATTTCAGTTAACCCTTTACCTAACATGAAAAGCAGACGACACTTGCAAAAAAAAATTCTTGAATAACTAATTTTTTTTGTCTCAAAAACATAGGTTATGACCCCTCATTGGAACGAGCTCGACGAGCTCGTTCCAATGAGGGGTCATAACCTATGTTTTTGAGACAAAAAATGAAAAAATCATGAAAATTAATTGACGATTTTTGAGAATAGCGCTGGCCGGTTTTGGCCGTTACGTTGGGTAAAGGGTTAATACTCTCAACGGCGAAATGGTCAAAACCATCCTGGTTTGTTGGGAGGTTCAGTACTAATTTAACCCAACAGCTCTGTCGAGCCTCGCTTCAGATTTGTTGCTCTTCATATCGTCTGCTCGTCCACTACCAACTTTTTCTTCACGCAAAAATGTATGCACACCGGATTGAAAGAGTTAAGAAATCCAATCTTGCTTGGCAAAATGCATTGAGCTCTGTCAAACAAGACGAAATTGGATAAATTCATAGTTGTATTATAATAGAAGAAAGCGCTACTTGGTATTTTGGTATTTTTACATCAGTGTGCAGAGGCTTAAAAATTAATAACACCCGAAATGATGTAATAAAAAAAAACACATATGAACACTGCGTTCAGCTCGTCATATATTTATTGAACTTGTCCCTAACTTTTCATTTTGTGTCACGAGAGATTCGTTAAAAATACTCGCTTCATAAACAGAAAAAGAAAAAACTATAAATTCCTATATCCAATATCTATGGTATTTTGGGCATTTATGGATAAAGGCTACCAGACAAATGAACACAGGCGTGGATCCAGGGTGCAAATAATGGAGGTTCAAAATATATGTTACACCGGATCAAAACTGCTGGGCACCGATCACCACAAGCATGATGGGTGGCTTTCAGAGCGGAAACACTGTATTACAAAAAATCGGAAAATATTCACATTACAGTGATCAATTATTGATTGAGTGGACGTTCAACCAAACGTCGAACTGTTTTTCAGCGCGTAATCCGAGGCCTCATATAAGAAATGCTGCTTGATTCTTGATTCGTTTCGGCATGTTTGATTCTTGATTCATTTCAGCAAGGGTCATTATGTTTTGGATCAAGTGATAAATAGAATCATCAATCTCGACACCAGTTTAAGGTGAAATTTGTGAAACTCGTTCGGTAAATTAGGCCCGGGCCTCATGATACAATTTTACCGAAACAACGATCAAACGTATTAAATGATTCCACTGGATACGCAAAAGAAGAAATGTAAACAAACGGCTAGAGTTTAGGTTCCGCGCGCGTTGAGAATTACGTACACTTGATGATACTTCCAGAATGTTATTGAATGATCGTGCGTCACCGCTTTTAAGCCGTACAAGTTTCCTGATCAGAGAAAGGGGCAAGAACACATGCAACCACCAGTATTGACAGATATAAAGTTCGCCTGGAGTCAATACTATAGAACTTTTACAACTGTATTTTCCAGAATTGTATGTTCTACCTATTAATATAGCCGAGTAAAATGAATCATTAGCATTTTAAAAGATATGGCAATTTGCCAACTGGCAAATTGTCACATCTTTGAAAACGCTAATGGTTCATTTCAACCCATTTAAAGTCATAACTAGAAAATACAATTCTAGAAAATATACTCGCCCAAAAAAGAAAGTGTGCATTGCAGAAATTGATCAAACTCCAAAAAAATAATTTCGTAGGTGTAAAGAGTGTTAACCTGTTCATGAATAAGTTATATTGAACACAAAAACAGCTTTCCCCGTTAAAATTGCATTAACGTTAAATGACGTGCTGCACGTTTGTGAAAAGGCATGTTTTGCACGTGGAGAGTCTGAAAATTCATGCAGCAGTGTGAATCCTTGGGTACTGAAACACTAAAGTAAGGCCTTCCTATCGTTCATATTCAAACTTGCGCTGCTGTTAAAACGACGCCACATTAGCATGCCAAGATTGACAATGAATCAACGTCTCCTTGCCCAGGGTATGATTAGAGCTGGCAGAACACACAGAGAGGTTGCCCAGCATTTGAACTGCCACCGTAACACTGTAGACAGGCTAGTCCATCGACATGCACAACATGATGACGTTCGAGACCGACCCCGCTCCGGGAGACCCCGAGTTACCACCCCTGCACAAGATCGGTATATCCGTGTCGTCCATCTCCGGAACCGGTGTGACAGGAATGATTGTCCGTAGGAAAATTAGTCCCTCTGGACTATTATTCCTCGGAATTATAGTCCTAGGTCTAACATTCCTAGGAATAGTAGTCCGGCGGACTACTATTCCTAGGAATGTTAGACCTAGGACTATAATTCCGCGGAATAATAATCCAGAGGGACTAACGTTCCTACGGACTATCATTCCTGTCACACCGGCAACAAACGGCAACAACGACAGCCAGGAACATCTCTAACCTGAGACGGATACATCCTTAAACAGTAATCAACCGACTGAGAGAATAGGGCTTACGTTCTCGAAGACCTGCAATTCGTCCGATTTTGACATTACGTCATCGTCGTGCTCGACTGTAGTGGTGTAGACAACATCTCAGGCATCCCTTATACTGGTGGCGAAGTGTTTTATTCACAGATGAATGTCGTTTCCATCTTTCATCATCAGATGGCCGTCAGAGCGTGTACAGACGTCGAAACGAACGCTACGCAGATCCATGTGTCGTGGAGCGAAACCGTTATGGGGGAGGGTCTCTCATGGTGTGGGGTGGCATCACTGCCCGTAACAGAACTGAGCTGGTCATTACTGATGGCAATCTCAATGCAGCCAGATATCGTGATGAAGTGCTTACACCTGTTGTTGTCCCATTTCTGCAACGTCACGGCACCGGCGTCATTCTACAGCAGGACAACGCCCGACCCCACGCAGCTCGTGTTGTTCAACAGTATCTGCAGCAACAACAAGTGGATTTTCTTTCCTGGCCCGCAAATTCGCCCGATATCTCACCCATTCAGCACGTATGGGACTAAATGAAACGTCAGCTACGCCGGCTTCCCCATGCACCGTCAACGCTTGTGGAACTCCAAAGACAGCTTATCAGAATATGGAACAACATCCCACAACACTTCCATGCTAACTTTTTCGCTTCCATGAGGCGTAGATGCACAACAGTAGTCGATGCAGACGGAGGTCATACCAGATATTGAGTGTGTGACTTATGTGTTTGACCCTTAGTGTCTTTGACTCTCCATGGCACCAAGAGTATTCGTCGTAGCGTAATGAAATTTCTCGTGTTGATCACAAATTTATTCATCTGTGATTGAATAAAATTTCCATGAATGAAAATGATATATATCTCTTTTTTGGGTTATTTTTTAGCATGCACACTTTCTTTTTTGGGAGAGTATACAATTGCAAAGGTTTTATGGTATTGGCCCCAGGTGAAAATCTGACACCAAAACTCAGGAAAGGCTAAGAATTATATAAATGCCCTGTTATCGAAAATCTACACGGTTAGGTGGTAATTTGTCGTTGAAAATAATAAACATCACACCATTATAGCTTCGTTCAACTCCGATATGTCTTCTGAATTGCATACATGGCAAACCTGTCACTCATCGATAAAATGGCACACCAACACCCGCAAATACAAATAAATACATTGGTGCACGTGCATTCAGAGAGAGAGAGAGAGAGAGAGAGAGAGAGAGAGAGAGAGAGAGAGAGAGAGAGAAAAGAGAAAATGACATCATAAAATTGTAACAGACATCGGGCAAATATTATCTTTTTGTTTTCTTGCAAGGCGGTCATTTGTATTAGAAGATATTCTGTGAAAAACCGATAGTAGCATAACGTAATGTGCAGAAATATCTCCGCGATTAAAAATTCTGAAATCCATTTTGACAGAAAACATTATCGTGCACTCGATTGTTGCCTAACTCGACTCATTAAAAGACTACGTACAATAGGTATCGCGGAACTAAATATTGAAATTAGAGTGAACCGCCTTAAAATGTTGCACTCGGAAATGACGCAATCTCTAAAAATAAACAGCCTTGGGAAAATCCGTTGTTTCAATAAAAGTTTGAAACATTCTATTGACATCTTGCATTATTGTTGAATATTCCTGATAAAAAAGAGGGTGATTTGATGACTTTTGGACCTAAAAAATACAATTTACTTTTTGTGTGTTTTTGTAGGGAATTCCCTGAAAAATATGTGCACGTGACCGGTACTTCCCTTTGTGTCAGTTTTTCTCTCTTATTTGTTGCATGACCCCCTGTTTTCAGATCAGAAAAAGTTGTCTGAAGGGCTATACTTGACAGAGATATTTGAATGCCAAAATTAAAGTGATGCGATCATATTTTTTTCCACCTGAACGTTATAATGGTCGCCTATGGGAAAATATTTAGTTCTGTGAGACCAATATCACCACTAATCTAAAATTACACACACCGGATGGCAATTAAACGGTGTACGGTTAAAATAAATAAAAAACAGAGTGACACTGAATGTTCCCGGTTCTTTTTTGGGAAACAAAATAGATAACTAGGTGCTCAGTCGACTCTACATATATATCTCATGCAGATTTCATCACCTATGAGTTTGTTTCCTTATGTTGTCAATAACTTATTAAAGGAGGAACCAAGAATGATCTATTTATATATATACAGAAGCAATAGAACCCAACACGCATTAAACGTATCCACGCGCCCCTGGATTCAGAAAACGAGACTATATTGGAAAGAGTTTAACCCATCGCTAACGAATCGGTAGCAACCGACGTGCAAAAATATACAAATTGGGCAGTTGCACAACAATATTTATCAAAACATTTCAACAAAAAACATATCATGTGACCCCTCATTGGAACGAGCTCTTCGAGCTCGTTGCAATGAGGAGGTCACATTGTGTGGTTTTGTTGAAATATTTAAAAAAAGAAAATAACAACTTTTGATAACGTGTGCGTTGAGTAAAGGGCTAAACAAACATTTCGCAGTTCTTCGCGCCCACATCGTCTCGTTGTAACTATTGGTATCTTCGCGCTGACCTTGCAACTGTTGACCCAACCTCCAACGCTCGGATATTCCGTGCTTTGGGTGTTGTTTTGTAAACTTCCCTGTTTACTATCTCTCAATTCTCGCAAACAATTCACTTGAGTTTGAGTTCCATAGCAAAAGCGTGGCTTACAGTAACGAACCTATAATGGGGTTAATTCTACTCTCGTCAGTTTGGCGAACATGGAAATCCAACTGCGTTTCAATATGAAGAGACCATCCTACAATAGAACAGCGTCGCTTCTGCTATTTTTTTATTGGTGCTTAAGGTCACATATTTCTACACAGCAGTGGCGTAGATAAAGGGGGGGGGGGGCAGAGCCCCCCCCCCCCCACCAGACGTTTTGTCGGAAATTTTTTGGGACCATTTTTAGGCGGATTTATGCCTAATAACATTAAAATGCTGACTTTGGGGTAAAAAAGACCAATTTGCAGTAAACAACAGATTCTTTCTGTTTGTTTGGGTTTTTGTTGTTGTTACACTGTCGGAAAATTTTCGGTCTGTCGGAAAATTTTGGGCTTGCCCCTCCGCCAGCGAAAACTATCTACGCCACTGCTACACAGTGGCTAATCGGGACCGCAACATGGAGATAAAGTCAAGTTTAGTCAATTGTTTATACCCAAGTTGCCCATTTTAGAGGACTTCCACTCCAAACATTGGTGACTGGGTCCTATTTTACCAATAAAGCAGAGGTTGTTACCACAGTAAACAAGCACTGCTTCACTTCCCGGGGTTTCTCACGGAGGTGGGGGATGGGGGGGGGGGGGGGTACTCCTGCTTTTGTCTACCCGAAACTCACTGTTCAAAATGTAATGTTCGTGCGGCCTATCACCAACCCGCCAATTTGTTTTTGCACAATGAACTCGAAAAATAATTTTTTGAAGCCCTTCTCTGATTTCGAATACATCCACTTTGTTGTTATAGCTACAAACCGGTACTTCGTGGAGCACTTCAACTCTGGCTCGATAGATCTTAGTTCGTCCACACTTTTCGTATAGCTTTTAGCAGGTACTTCGTAGAGGACTTCAAGTATGGCTCAATAGATCTAATATCAATTATGCATAAATGGCATTATATTAACCCAACACCATTTATCACTGTTTCCTGCATACCATTCTTCATATCTTGCAGTGTGTTTCGACTTCTCAAGTGATCTAGTGTGGAATTCTGAATTATTGTCCTTGATACATTCATCTGAACAAATAATGTATTTCAGTTTTAACTTTGTTTTTAAAAAAATGTGGCTGGAACAGTGAATTATGACCATTCTCAAATATTTCCTGAAAACTTTCTTTCAACAAAACCATTGGAAGAGGCTACGCACCGAATCATTGTACCCAGCAGTTCAATTAGAGATTATTGTTTAAGTGATTTCCCCATTACCAATAATGTTAAAATAAGGCCTCCCATATGGTGCCTCATTAGGAAACCGACACCATGTTTTAAGCTGTCTGATTCTACTGCTCCAGAGGACGAATACATATAACAAACATATGTCCCATGCATTTAAAGAAAAATGAGCGGTTGATTTTTTTTTGCATGAATCAGCACATGTCACCCAATAATAATGCATTTCAAATTTGATTGAGTTCGATTGATCTGTTCTGAAATTGAAAATCGGGTTCATAGATTTTGCCCGCCAAGGATGAACCCAAATACAGCCCGAAAGGTTTTTTTTAAACAACTTCAATCTTACCCCAAATGAAAACTGTATACCAAATTTCAAAGAAATATGACTGGTGGTTTACGAGAAAAGTTTTAGAGAATTTTGGGTTTCGGAGGAATTATTCCACACCATAGTTGAAAAAGCAACTTCATTTCAACAAACATAAAGGGTATTACCCAAAACATAATGCGTGTCAAATTTGTTTGGTTCTGACGGAGTGGTTCTACACATGCAAAAGTTACAATATGATGGACAACCGACGACAGACATCAATTGACGGAAATAGCCTACACTGAAATTCAGTCATGCGAACTGCATCGTTGACTGTAGTTGTTCCTCTCCAACATGCCCGCTGATCTCTATACAACTGGATTGCCGGAACGTCAGCGAAAACGTTGCCAATCTAACCCTTCCATCCCCCTAAGATGAAGTCAAGTCAATCGACGTGGTAACTTCTTCCATCCAATTTCGTTTGATGACGTGACAGCTGTTACATCGCATCGTGACTGTAACCACAGCGTAAAAGCTTTCACGTCACCAAACGTCATGTTTACCCAGTATGAAAACTAATAACACTGTATCACCTTTCCAATCCCGGCACTTGTTTTCGTCAACAATAAATAAAATATGTTGGAAATATTCAATTTGCAAATTATCAACATCTTCATTTTTCACAGACATCAAACTTTACTCTTTAAAAATGATAGGTGATTACGAGGCATCGGGACTTAAAACCTTCGAGAAATCTTTTTTATGGAGTATTGGTTGTTTATAGCACCTTCACCACCCCCCCCCCCCCCCCCCCAAAAAAGAAAAAAAAGAAAGAAAAAGAAACCGGCGGGGAGATATTTTTCTATATGTCTATATGTGACCAATGAGCGTTCCAGAAATCCAGTTGTATAGTAGAGTACGACCGCCTTGGACTGGTCACTTTCCACGCGTGGGCAATATTTCCACGGACGCAATAATATTAAATTCTGAACAGTAAAGGCCAGTTTATACTGGATGCGAACGCAAACGCGACCGCAACTCTGACCGCGGTGGTCGCATTTGTTTTATTAACACCAATTTTAATGGAGTCGTTCATACTAAGGTCGAACGCGAACGCGGCCCAATTTTTGTTCGCGCGAAAAACCGCGGAGATTGCCCCTAGAGCGAATTTTTGGGAATTGTTCGCGTGAACAATTCTATTTAGCCAATCAGATGGCGAGGTCAAAGGGCGTACTATGACCTATCTGGAGGATCGTTTATTAACACTGAATTTGCGCGCGAATCATCGCTTTCAGCGGAAATTCGCGATGGTTGCCTTCGCGTTCGCCTCCAGTATAAAATGGCCTTAATTATAAAAATAATCATACAAAATTTAATTAATGAAGCACCGGGTATAACCCGGTGCTTCATTAATGAAACTTTTGCTGATGAAGATTTTTATTAACTGGTGAACAAATGCTTGGACATCAATGCCAACTCATGGATTACGACCAGTCCACGACAACTGTACTGTATGTCCCATTCCTTCATTTCGCTCTGAAGGTAGAACACATTACTCTTATAGCTTTTTGATTTGTTTTCAAAAATCTTTTTTCGGTGTCTATATCAAGGGCGTACAAGAAAGTTACAATAACCAGCTAAAATCCCTCTCTTAAATTTCCTCTCGTGAAAATGCTTTGTTTCGTGTAATATGGATAGAATCGTTTTACTACATCAACGAAAAGTCGATACATCAAGTGCAATTTCTATTGATCTTTTATTTTGAATCGCCGCCTGTTTCAGAGACGGGCCTTTTGTAGTTTCAATGTACCTCACATTAAAGCAGAAATATTCCAGCCTGAAGCATTTTGTAATTTCACGATTTAAAAGTAAAATTTCTGAGCAGTTATCTGATTTATGGACGACTTGTATTTGTTATGTACACAGAAAGTAGTTAGATCGTGGTGTTTTGATAAAAGGCTTCTGCCAACAAAATATGTGAATTATTAGAAAGGGCATAAACACAGTGCAGAAAATTAGCACAGTAAGCTTGTATTCAAAGAAAGCACCCTATTCAACTATGAAAGATAGATCTGTTTATCTTCACTTTAGATGAACGTATACGCCCATACACACAAACAACACACACACAAGCATTTATATGCAGGTTCTGAAGCATAGAAGAAAGATGGATATGCGTTGTCCGATGCACCATTCCCTCGACACAAGTTAAATGACCCCACCGTTGTCAAATATAAGTTGTAAAATAGCCGTAGAAAAATTCATCCTTATTTTTCTTCACTGACAATGCCAGCCAAATGGAGAAATTGGACAAGGGCGTACCCGACGCATACCCATTCTAACATTTTCAAATTTTATAATAACTAAATACATGTAGACATAATCACGTACTGCCTTGCTTACGCTTTCTTTGACAATCTACGAATAACATTATTATGCTATCAAATATTTCTACAAACAAATATTTAGTTCTAATACGTTCTAACAATCCCCGTAGCTAGTGGGTGGGTGTGGCGTGGGAGGGGAAGGCACCATGTTACTCAAGGGAGATGTTGTCTGTGGTTGGAAAATCCCACGAAATGGACTGGTATTATTCGTACAGTAAAAATAAAAAAAAAGTTTCTTGTTGTGGTCATACAATACAGTCGCCGTGGAGTGGTCGTATTCCACGCACGTGCAGTGATGTCCGCGCATGCGTTTACCAGGTAATAAAAATTATCATCAACAAATTTTAATTAATAATGCACCGGGTTGTACCCGGTGCTTCTTGAATTAAATTTTTGATGATTATTCCTATAATTAGTGAATCTAATATTATTGCGTTCAAGGAAATATTGTCCACCCGTGGAAAGTGACCCGTCCATAGCGGTCGTACTGTACAAGTTTTTTCGTTTGGTACTGTATCCAATGCCATCCCTCTTCATCAAGATAATAATAATGTATAACAGAATAAAAATACTTATTATGGGTCTATGCTGAAAGTAAGTTAACTTTCTATGTTTATGAGCCTCAGGTTAATACAAAGGTTATGAGGTGACTAATCCAACAAAACACCAATGACATATTTTATCATAATGGAATTTTTTCACTCCAAAGGCTCGCTCTTACATGTAAAACTACCAGTTGGATTCAAATAAGTCGCGTAAGGATCTAGGCCGTTGTAATCTGCGCTGTGTTTTTGGGCAAGACACTTAATCCCGATTTTCTACGTGGGGAGGGGGTGGGGCGCGGTTTTGTATACTGAGGCGTTCTGCACGTTGATAGTGCACTTGCCTTCCACCACTGCCAAGATTGGTTGTGCCGATTAGTATGTTGGGAGTCTGTGAGGTGTTCGCCGCTACTCGGTGGTTCTCCCCGGCTTCCTCCACTTGTAAAAACAGACCGGTTCGATATGAACATGGGTGTTGAATTGTCGATAAACACCAATAAACAAGCAAGAAATTACCGCAATTTAAGAGGAGCCGTGTTCTTAAGCGTATACAGCACCGTTATGCTGCACTTGCCTTCAAACAATGCTTACAATTCTTGTGGATTAGTAAGCTGGATAATCCGACAGTTACCTGTCGGTGCTGTGTGTCCTCTCCAGTTTCTCCGGCTTCTTCAACCCGTAAAACTAGCCGTTGGAAGTATAAACAAACATAAACATAAGCTTTCAAGTTATACGACTAAACTGTAAAGATATTACAGTTAAAATAGAATAAAATGTGATCATACTTAATCGAGCGAAGTGGCTCAGTGGTAGACTGTTGGACTTCTATGCTAGAGGTCTCGAGTTCGATCCCCGTCCGGGACTACCCGCGTTGTGTCCTTGGGCGAGGCACTTTATCTCGGTTTTACGGGTGGAGGAAGCCGGAGTACCCGGAGAGAACCAACGAGCAACTGTCAGCTCCTCAACATTCTAACTCTGTTCAAGCTCCGCTCAAGCAGGGTTACAGCAGTTGAAGACATCTGCACCATCAACGTGCAGTACGTCTTAGTACACGGCGTCATCGTCCCCCTATTATGTAGATAAACTATAATGTATTCGGCGTTGAAAATTTCCCATAATACAATTGAAAATTTAACCAACTATATTTTGTTAGAGTTCTATCAAACAAGATATAGTTGGTCAAGATTTTAGTCCAACAAGTACAAAATAATTTCATCGAACATCCCCCAAAATATAACTTATGATCCCCAATAGAACGAGCTGAACGAGTTCTAGTTCCAATGATGTGTGCTTTGGACACAAGAAATGGATACAATTTTATCTCCAAAACTTATAATACTTTATTGGAACGAGTTCAACAAGCTCATTAAAATGAAGCTTCTCCAGAGCAACAATTGAAAAAAACCTAAAACTTTGAATGTCATTTTCTCGAGGTGGGAGGTTTTCATTTTTCAGATTCGGTTCGGTTTCAGGAAAAAACTTGGGTTTGTCGGTTCAGTTTTTCTATGTTTGAAGAACATGAACATACAGTAAACAACACTTCACTTCAGGCTCCTTTGTACGATACCACTCACCGCAAAATCTCTGTATGTCTGTAAATATCCCCACTGGGTTCAGCCCACCCTCCCTGTGATCATTCTTAAGAGTTCTATGGAATCAGTTGCTACATGTAAGCCTGTTGAGTTTTTTTTTTAGATTCGGTTCGGTTTGAGGAAAAAACATGGGTTTGTCGGTTCAGTTTTTCTATGTTTGAAGAACATGAACATACAGTAAACAACACTTCACTTCAGGCTCCCTAACTCAGAGAAAACCGTAATAGTTTCTACGACACCATTCACCACAAAATCTCTGTCTGTCTGTAAATATTCCCACTGGGTTCAGCCTACCTTCCCTGTAATCATTCTTAAAGCCGGGGACACACTAGGCGACTTTTTATCGCTGTCGACAAAGATTTTTTACGCCGTCGATTTTTGTCCGGCAGTGAGTTCAACGATTGAGTGGACACACTTGCCGGATAACAGTACGACAGCGACGTCTCCTCTTGTCATGTGACACCTTATTACTCTTGTCATGTGATCATAAAATGGCGGCCCGCAAGTCGAAGTACAGGAAGAAAATTGCAGCAGTAGCAGCAATTTACTTGCTTTTAGCTAGAAGGAGACGGAGGCGAATTAGGTGGGAAAGGCGTAGGTGATGGTGCCGCGACTGGATACTGCGTCGGGAAAAATGTGGGGTATATACTGCCATGTTGAAATCATGTGACTTGTAGGCGTACAGTGATTTGCTGCTGTCAATATACGCATCCGATCTGCTGTCGCCGAGGTGGACACACTGGCCGATCTCTACGCCACCGATCAAAATCCGGCCGAAATTGATCGCCAATATTCAGCATGTTGAATACGGCCGATTGGTCGGGCGTACGTGTTCGCTAGCAAAGTTCGGCGTCGCACAATCAGACACACAACACGATTACGCAAGCGAAAATGGATCGGGCGTACAAAATCGCCTAGTGTGTCCCCGGCTTAAGAGTTCTAGAGAATCAGTTGCTAAGCCTGTTGAGTTAGAAAAGCTCACATAAATTAGGGTTACAAATGAATAAAGTTTGTCTAATTGATGCTGTGTTCTGACACAGGCTGTGCAACACATCATCTCCACTCGACACAGACTGTGCAGCCCATCACAACTGCCTCTAAACATATACAGATTGTGTTATGACCGCAAGATCTCACTCGATAAATGCAAGCATCCTACCGTCTAAAATATACTTTGTATGATACATATATGTAAATATCCACGCATCGCTGCCATTTTTTTTCTTTTTTAATTCTCTCCGTTTTTTTTTAACTCCTATGCTGCCTCTCTCATAAACGACCCCTCGTTTTCCCCTTTTCATCATTCTCTTTCCAACTTTACTTTTCAGGAGGCATCAGGAAGACAGACAATCTGGCTATGTTACCTCCTTACAATTGGCATGTTATTTATTATATTGTAAAAAACCAAGATACCATTATTAATGTTTGTGCACCATTAAAAACTTAGCTTTGTAACATGTATATTGTTAAATAAAGAATTCATTCATTCATTCTGATTGTCACATTGTCCCTTATTGACTCGTCAGGTGGACGAGTCAATAAGGGAGAAAGTGCAACAATGAGAACATGCTGTATTCGCTCCTTTGCCGGATAGACTGATTGACGATAGTCCATAGGGGAGGGGGGGGGGGGCACTAGTCTAGTTCCCTCACAGTAAGGTAGTTTAATCAGTTTCTGCACAAAGTAAAGCCGTTTGGTTGGTTTATGCTGGGTCTTAAGGTTCGGTTTTCCGGTATGCCGCAAAAAAAAAAAAAAAAAAAAAAAAAAAAACGACACCGCACCAGAAAACCAAAACACCGCCCATCTCTAGCATTTTCCTTTGTGTAGCCGGTTAGCGGATTTGACCGAATGGTTAGTTGAAAAATATAATTCAACAACGACTAACATACTAAAATCTGTGTTTTATCGAAGAGTTATTATAATGATTGACTACTCGTCCTAAGTCAATTAAAGATCACTTTTTCTTATAAATCATGCTAAATATATTCTCGTCTGAAGTTGCATTTTGTAGAATGAGTAATGCTTTTGCACTCTGGTTACATGTTTCACATTGAATCCACGCGGACTGATTTTACGCCAGGTGCCAAACTGATCTATTTACATTCGATGATATCTTATGCACCGCAAGCGTCAAATATGTATCAAACTTGCAGCATGTTCCACGGGAAATGGCAATGTATAAAGTCAATGTTGATTTACTAACTCCTCAATGCGCCCTTTACCCCTTTACCTAATGAATCTGTTGCATTCTTTCGCGTTACGCAATTCGCTTGATTTGGATCGATTCAAAGAAATCCCTCTTTACAAATGGAAAGAAAAATATTATTTTTTAGAACATTTCATCAAAACCATATCACGTGACCATTCGTTGGAACGAGCTCGTCGAGCTCGTTCCATTGAATGGTAACATGGCAGGGTTTTTTTTTCAAAAGTTTTGAAAAAAATGAAAAACTTATATTTAAAATATTAACTTTTGATATCCTGTGCGTTGGATAATGGGTTAAATTCATTACATTTCATTTGAAATATAATATACTATTACCATCAATGTTACATTTATTTTTTAGCATTGCGAAATATATATTGTTTTTCAGAAAAGAATGTCTTTGTGCTCACTCCTGCGTATACAGTGTTGTATTGTGACAAGGGACGCAATTTGTTTGAATTGGATTAATACATAGAAATGCCCTTTCCCCACTCTACAAAACGCAAACTAAACATTCACAGTAGATTACCACTTCCGATCTCCTACACACCTGGATTGCTGGAAAGTTCATTGGTCATGAAAAAGAAAAATGTCTCACCAGCTGTGAGCCGTGGGACAGTTGTTGCTATAAATAAGCAAAGATCAACCAAAAAAAGAAGAAAACAATTCTCGAAGTTTTTCAATTTGCTGACGTCTCTCAATCGGTGATCGCTTTTTAACCCTTTACCTAACATGAAATGCATACAACACTTGCAAACGAAATTCTTGAATAACTAATTTTTTTCATATTTTGTCTCAAAAACATAGGTTATGACCCCTCTTTGGAACGAGCTCGTTCCAAAGAGGGGTCATAGCCTATGTTTTTGAGACACAAAATGAAAAAAATAAGGAAAATTAAATGGCGATTTTGGGGAACAACGCTGGCCGGTTTTGGCCGTTACGTTGGTTAAAGGGTTAAAGAATATTCTTTAATGTCTGTGAAAATGAATATATTCCAATAAGAGCAAAATCCTCACCCTCTGATTGGATGAGAGCTGCCGTGGTTTCTTTTATGTTTACGGCTCCATTAGCAAATGTTAACGTCTGACGTCACCACGCGAAATAGTTGAAATGACGTCGCCCGTTTCGTAATTACTTCATCAACGGAGTGCCTAGCAAGCTGCTTCATTTTTCTGGATGTTTCACACAGTGGCGTAGATAAAGAGGGAGGGGGCGGAGGCTAAAAAAGCCCAATTTTCAGTACATTTGCAGTAAACAACAGATTCTTTCTGTTTGTTTGGATTTTTGTTGTTGTTACACTGTCGGAAAATTTTCGGTCTGTCGGAAAATTTTGGGCTTGCCCCTCCGCCAGCGTAAAGCTATCTACGCCACTGGTTTCACACGTGCAGCAGACGGTATTCCGGATAAAGTATTGTTTAAATTACGAACCGATTTACGATTTGAATGAGATGGAATGAGTTTATCTGGTTTATTGATTATTTATCCAGTGCCGTCGTGGGTACACGAGGGGTTTATTTACTAAACCTATTATCATTAAAGTTGGCTTGCAGAAGGCAACTTTTAACGATCACAAGTTTAGTATATAAGGCTCTCGTGTTTCACAATGAAGGTTTTGGGCTATGAGTAGTCTCTTATTAGAGCATATACGTTATTGTGATGAGGTGACGGTAACATGGTCTGAGGTTTGCGACTCGGAGCGTTTGTTCAACCTCGACGCTTCGCGTCTGGGTTGAACATAAGCTCCGAACCGCAAACCTCTGACCATGTTACCGTCAATTCATCAGAATAATTTATGATGTTGATGATGTGCTCATTTTCCGCAGCAATACAAATTAAACATTTATAACATGTTTTAGTTATTATTGACACGAAATAAGCGCCGAGGTTGGAAAGTTGATTGAGCAATCTTGGCATGCATGCCGTGAGCAATCTTGACATGCATTTATATCATGGGAATTTGGGGGTGGGTGGGGAGGCACAGGCTGTAAGTAACCCACGTTACCATACATTTAAGAAAAACAGGTCACAGTTTGTAGCAATCTGTATGGTCCCTCACCCTTATTATTTATTTATTTATTGGTGTTTAAGGTCACATACTTATGCACAATGGCTAATCGTGACCGTGACAGTTTTACGGGTGGAGGAAGCCGGAGTACCCGGAGAGTACCGCCGAGCATCGACGAGCATCGACGAGCAACTGTCAGCTCCTCAACATTCTAACTCTGTTCAAGCAGGGTTACAGCGGTTGAAGACATGTGCACCATCGACGTGCAGTACGCCTTAGTACACGGCGTCATTCTGCCTCCACGAAGGCAACCGGGATAAAGTGCCTTGCCAAAGGATACAACGCGAGTCGTCCCGGACGGGGATCGAACTCGGGACCTCAAGCATAGAAGTCCAACAGTCTACCACTGAGCCACCGCGCTCCCGTCCCTCACCCTAAAAAACTATACATAAGACTATTGCTTAGAGTTTGTGTTCATTTCATCCGAACTAGTGTCATGTCTGATATAACAAGTATAACCTCCATTCAGTTGTGTTTCCTGCTCGCAAAGGGTGTTTTATTTTGAGGAATTTGAAAATGCTAGAGGTAGGCTCGGGGGGAGGTGAGTGATAAGTGGGGCTAAACCCTCCGTTTTAAGTTAAATGACTAAAGCCAAGTTTGGCACTGTCATGTGATATCTTATCTCTTCCTTCACAGATAATACAAATGATGAAGATTACCAGGTACCCTGATGCCAGATGGGGGTATCCAGTTTAGCAATAAAAAAATGTGAGCATCATTCATTTGAAAGCGAGTGGTGTGGGATGAGTAATGATAAGGTGAAGGCCCAACTTACTTCCTAAAGGCTTTAAATGGTTATAATATACATCTTCGCGCAACACGTTGCTTTGAAAACATCTTCAGGAGAATTAATCTCTCACTCACTTGCCTCAGCTAGAACATTCAAGTCGGTAGCCCGACCCCTCATTTCCCTGTAGGCAAAATGAGCAGTTGGGGTAACAACCAAAAGCTCATAGTTAGGACTACCAATCACGTGCTTCTGGCTTTCGGTTCTCACATCTGTCAACTTCGCCTTCATAATACCACGATTACGGTGTCTATTAAGCGTTAAGCGTTAAAGTACAGACATTGAGAACTGTGCTGCACAACCCACGCGTGCTATCTCGGTTACATGAAAGAAAGTAATAAGAATGCATCTGAGTGGACGTTACTGGTCTGCTTGAGGTCGCGGCGTGAATGAAAGGCATCGACACAAAACCGTGTTGAGCAAAGAAAAAAAACACACAGCGGAAAGTGAGTTATTCTTTGAAAATATCAGATAAACTCAAATTAAATAGTGGGAAAATACAGAATACAACACGTGTAGGGTACGCTGGATAGGAATCGACGACACTTGTTGGCATATTTTCTGTATTACAGGAAAAACACCCAACACGGATACTTGATTCCTGGTCCGCCTACTCAACCCTCGTTGTGTTCTGTATTATTACTAAATACCAATCAAGCCCGCACCCGCGTGGTGACGTCAGACGTTAACATTTGCTAATGCAGCCGTAAACATAAAAGAAACCACGGCAGCTCTCATCCAATCAGAGGGTGAGGATTTTACTCTTATTGGAATATATTCATTTTCACAGACATTAAAGTATATTCTTTAACCCTTTACCCAACGTAACGATTAAAACCGGCCAGCACTGTTCCCCAAAATCGCCGATTAATTTTCATTATTTGTTTGTCTCAAAACATAGGCTATAACCCCTCTTTGGAACGAGCCCGACGAGCTCGTTCCAAAGAGGGGTCATAACCTATGTTTTTGAGACAAAAAATGAAAAAAAATTAGTTATTCAAGAATTTCGTTTGCAAGTGTTGTCTGCTTTTCATGTTAGTTAAAGGGTTAAAAAGCGATCACCGATTGAGAGACGTCGGCAAAATGAAAAACTTCAAGAATTTTTTTCTTTTTTTTCCCCTAAATTAAAAGTGTGCGTGTGCAATAGCACACGCACACTTTTAATTTAGGTTATCTCCTCTGCACTCGTCTCTTGAACATCGACGTTCGACTTCTCGAGTTCGGGACACCTCGTTTCGTTCAGAGAATATGAATGCTTATCATAAGTGAAAATATAAAATAAATACCGAAGGAAAATAATGTTGGAAAGCCTACAACCAAACAGAAGGTTTAAAAATCCGGTGAATATACCAAACCATTTTACATTTGACCCTAGAGGAAGAGCTCCCGGCATCAATAATTTATCCTGTCGATGCTGCTGATAAAATGTGTTATATAACATTCAAGTATTATTTCCGCATGGCATTAGACCTTTCAAATACTGATAATTTGCATTTTGTTTCTTAAAATATCAACAGGATCACAGATATCTGACAGGACGATTAATTCTGGATTTTACTCGTAGGTATGTATGTCAAGTGAAGATGTACACAGTTTGATAGGTCTGCAGATCGACACCACATGCTATCCTTATGCATATATCGTGAAGCCACAAAATGTTCATCGGCGAGTTTTGCATTAACTGATGGGGAATTAAGAAACAATTACTTATTTCATTCCACCGAGCACAGTAAACCTTATACATTTATATTCAGCAAAATTACTGCTGAATACCTTCCTCCTGGACCTACAGAAGCGTATTAGTGGTATGACCAAAAAAGTTACAGACCTGACAAGTCGAGATTTCGACTTCTTACAGTTAAAACTAGAAGTCCTGTCATGAAATGCGCACAAATAGCACATGGATATGCGCGTTAATGTACGCGTTATGACGCAAGTAAAGCTATCAAATTCTGTACATATGGCCTGTGCACAAGCAATGTTTCAGCCAATGGACCTCCGGGTAACCCGGAGGTCCATTGGCAGAAACATTGCATGTGTTTGCTATGAGTGACCAGGAGAACCTGCCGTGCTTTGGATGCCATTCGATGTGACAATTGCGCGCAATTCCAACGCGCAATTAAGCATAAATAAGCGCACTATTCGTGACAGGACTTTTAGTTTTAACTGTACTTCGAAATTGCGAGAAAAAATCTAGAAATTTCACGATAAAAACCGAAATTACGAGATTTTAACTCGAAATTTCAAGATAAAAAGTTCAATTTTCTACATGCTAAGTCTGCATTTTTTATCATGTCACTTGTATGGAACTGACAAAGTAAAAATGAGTAAAAAGACGAAAAACCCGGAAAAAACCAAACAACACAAGCTATGAAAGGACCGAAATTTACAGAAGGTTCTGTAAATTTGGTTCTAATTTCAATGGTGTTGTGTTGACATCAGAGCGGTAAATAAATATAATGCAAAGTTACTGCTGAAAATATTTCTTAAAAACAATGAAAAGGAGATGTCTCCTAGGTCCAAGTTGTGCACAATTTGGTGTCCAGAAACTCTTCAAAAATAATAACTCCTGAAATTCTCTTAAGATCGAGAGGCTCATCTGTAAGTACATAGCAATTCAATCCAAAATAGCAATTCAATCCACTGGCGAGTGACCAGTGGATATGCAGTATCGTGGAATGGCACAGCCACATTCCGTTTTCTTGAATGACTTGTGGTTGTTCAAGTGAAATGGTCTCACGAACATACTGAATTTGACAAACACCTCATCCGAGGAGATAAAATTACATTTGACTTTTTCAAGTTTGCACTGCATAAAAATTCAAAATGTTTCCCCAGTACTAGTGCTGGAAAAGAAATCGCCTGTGGGCATCATGATACACGTTTTCGAAAAAAATAAGGCAACTTAATGTTATGGTCGGACAAACATGGGTCATGCCACTAACGGATCTGTTAACGGCGTGGACTTTTTATTATCTGCAGACGTTCCGAACTGGTGGATCCCACTACTCAAGATGTGGTCAATATCCTCACCACCGGAAAATTGGCTTGTGGAAAACAGATAACACAACGGACCAGTAAAAAATGGCGAACGCCCATAACAAATTAGGCGATAGAATTTTCGTTCGCAAATATTACTGGACCTTAGACAAATAAGAAAACGCACTCGAATTTCCCTTGGTATTTTTTGTATGCTAACTTTTCCAGAACCCATACCTACTTTACAATGATGCTAATCAATTAATGTTATTTGATAATGTAGATAGAGCTGTGGTGTGAAACACTGTTGGAAAGGACTCTAAGAGACATTTCCAACAATGCATTACATAATAACACATCATCGGCTCAATAAAGAAACTTTAATGGAACAGCCACCATGTTCTAAGCCGCTCATCTCAGCTTTTGCACAAACAATGGTAAAGATATCAGTATTTCTTCACCTTCCTCTTGCTCAACGAATTGGAAACGGGGTTACCTGAAAAAAATTCAGGTAATCCATTTTCAGGTAGGTTTACTTTCTATTTTGTATAGGCAAGCACAAACCAACTTAATGTGTTACATTAATTTATATGACAATACCCTATACTGAATTGAAAATACTTTTTGAAAAAAGGAGAACATGTAAAAAACATCTATCATGGCCATATAGGATTTGATACCGAATTATCACCACTGATCTCAATTTAACTTGATTGCTGGTCCATCAGAGAGAAAACGTCGCACTTCACCACCCCCAGCCCGCCCCTCGAAATGGCGTCAGCTCAATCGATGCGGCAAATTCCACCCATTCAATGACGTTTGATGATGTGAAAGCCATTACGCTGTGCCTGTAGTCACAGCGTAACAGCTTCCACGTCATCAAACATCGAACGAAAGCCCAGCTCGAAAACTAGTAACACGGTAACACCTTTGCAATATTGGCACTTGTTTTTTTTTTGGCTATAATAACTAAAATATGTATTAACTATTCAGTTTGTGTTGCCGCATAAAATGTGCACATTATCAACATATTCATTTCACAGACATCAAAGAACATTCTGTAAAAGCGATCGCAGATTGCGTGGCGTCGGAAAATTGAAAAACTTCGAGACATAATTTTGTTGTTGACAAGAGATGCTAGTGATATACCAGTAAAAAGCCTGAAAGCTAATGCAGATTCCAAGCCAATTACAATATTATGTCACAATCTAAGTGTTCTAGAAAATAGTATGAATATAAACAAAATACTCTAGGATGGTTAGTTGTTTTGGAAAAAACAACGTAAATTAATATTTTCTTAAAAATTGTGATAGGGAAAGCCTGAAATCAGGAAAAGACCTAAAAACTGTACAAACAGTTGAGCATTGTCTATTTATAGCAACACCCCTCCCTTAAGATGGCGGCAGGTGAGGCATTTTTCCACGTGTGACCAATGAGCGTTCTAGCAATTCCGATGTGTTGAGATAGGTGATTAACAGTCACAAGGGGCCTGAAATGACAAATAAAATTTTAAAAAAATTTCTAGGGGCGTCACGCTTCCTCATATAACTAGAAATGTATGTTTGTTCGATTTCATTCATTCAGGTGTGATGAGTATGACCCCCCCCCCCCCCCCCCCCCTCCCTGGCAAAGATTGAGACATGGTGCAATGGGACACTCTCATACAAGCGAACACTTGATTTATTGCTGTTTGACATTTCACGCGAGTGTTTTCAGTGTTAAAAAGCTCCCACTGGAAATTCATAATTTGAAACTGGACTGCGAACCCTCGGCTTCTTCCAAAAACATTGCTGGCATACGAATAACTACTCCCCCAGCTAATTATGTAAACTTTGTTCCTGCTTATCAGTAGTAGTTGAAGTGTGTGGTTTATCGGCAGGACCTAGAGGTACCCGAACATCTGGGCGCTTTCAATGGGTCATGGTCATAAAAATCATTCGTTATTACTTACTCCCACCCTGGATGTGGAATTCTGCCGATATATACAAAGTCGGGCATTTATTGCACTTTCTAATCTGTGTATATTTTTGTCGGGCAAGTAAGAGATTTTGCCCAACCGAGTACTCCAAAGCATGTATATATTTTCGTCGGGCAACCAAGGACGTCTGCCCAACTTAATATTTCATAATTTCTTTCCCAACCTTTGGCTGACGAAACCCGCGATCAGGTAACCCAGAAGTTGAGCCCCGTTTTTGTCGGTTTTGTAACTGGGTTTCGTCAAGATAGGTGTTAGGTAGATAGATCTTTATTTTGCAGTATACCAGTAAATTGATTACAATATAACATTTCAACAAACAAGAACATGAGCCAGTATACAGCCCATAAGGCTGTCTTCCTGTTAAACAAAAAAAAAAACCCAAAAAACAAAACGAAACGCTGATGTCACAAAAACAAAAAAAATCAGAGTTTTGACACTGCAATATTGGTCACATTTGCATTCTGCGAATAAGTCTTTTTCGAAACTGTCATTTTGGCTTTTAATCTATGAAAGGTCACAGGTGTTACGCCCACTTTTGAAGTAACTGGCCACTTTTGTAGTAGCTCACCACTTTTGAAGTAAAAATCGACCACTTTTGAAGTAGCTCACCACTTTTGAAGTAACTGTCGCCCACTTTTGAAGTAAAATGAGGTCTTCACTTTTGTAGTAACCATCGTCCACTTTTGAAATAAAAAAACAAGGTAACCACTTTTGAAGTAATAATTGACCACTTTTGAAGTAAAAGAATTCCACTTTCCCATGATCGTTGAACTTTTTTTACAGTCTATTTGAACTCAAATCGTAATGCTCGCTGGTGAAAATTTCAACATGATTGGACGAACCAGCACGAAGAAGGGGCAAATGATAAATACCTGTGACATCCATATCATTTGTATGGCTCTATTGATAAGCAAAGGATTCAAAGTGGTACAGAACCAACCACTGTTGAAACTTTCAACCTTAATATATAAACACACTTCGAATATTTCTGTTACATTCATATTTGTATGGCTTTTTTGATAGGTAAGAGGTCAAAACAAGGTGCAGGATCTTCAGTATGACATCCCCAACAACTGTAAAAATTTCCGTCTAATAAAATGAAATATCTTATAAAATGAAAAGTTTTAACTGATACATACAGTTAAAACTAGAAGTCCTGTCATGAAGAGCGCACAAATAGCACGTTGATCTGCGCGTTAATGTACGCGTTAAGGCCATAGTAAACCTATCAAAATCTGTACATATGGCCCGTGCACAAGCAATGTTTCAGCCAATGGACCTCCGGGTAACCCGGAGGTCCATTGGCAGAAACATTGCATGTGTTTGCTATGAATAACCAGGAGAACCTGCCGTGATCTGGGTGTCATTCGATATGACAATTGCGCGCAATTCCAACGCGCAATTAAGCCTAGATAAGCGCACTATTCGTGACAGGACTTCTAGTTTTAACTGTAGATAGTTAGTCCCATTCCATTTCATTTCATGGGTCAAAAATGGTGCAGGACGTCCATCATACCATCCTTAACAACTGTTGAAAGTTTCAGTTTCAACATTTACTATACAGTGGCTCTGAAGAAAAATGTAACGCGTTCTAAAGTTACACTCTAAAATCAGTTGGGTTAAAAATCAACCCAAATCGACTGGGTTGAGTGAATATGAACCCAATTGGGTTCATATTCACTCAACCCAGTCGATTTGGGTTGATTTTTAACCCAACTGATTTTAGAGTGTATCATCTCTCGTTTGCTTTGCTCAGGTGAGCTAAAAATTGGAGTCTGGTGGAAGGTCGGGTCAGTTCTGCGCAAGCATTACGATTTGAGTTCAAATAGACCGTTTCATGCAAAAAAAAATTAAAAACAATTGGGTAAAAATTTTCTAAGTTCAACGATCATGGGAAAGGGGAAATCTTTTTACTTCAAATGTGGTCAAATATTACTTCAAAAGTGGTTACCTTGTTTTTTTACTTCAAAAGTGGGCGATGGTTACTACAAAAGTGGAGACCTCATTTTACTTCAAAAGTGGGAGACAGTTACTTCAAAAGTGGTGAGCTACTTCAAAAGTGGTTGATTTTTACTTCAAAGTGATGAGCTACAACAAAAGTGGTCAGTTACTTCAAAAGTGGGCGTAACACAGGTCGCCGCGAGGTGTAAGCATTTCAAGAAAACACGTTGCAAGCAATGGGAGAAGAGAGCGGGTGAAGCGCTTCAGACCCTATTACGTTCATCAGTGCGAATTCAAAAAAATTTAGCCAAGGTTACCGTTTGTTTTAGACTATGGCAATATTGTAGGAGAACTTTCATTATTTCGAATTGGGGGCCTATCGACTTAAATGGTGTTTGAATGCCCACTGTGTCATGACTCTGTGACCATGGGCACTGTTTCGACAACTTTCGGGGATTCCCGCAAGTCGAGAAACTCCGTTCGACGAGCTCGTTCCAACGAGGGGTCACATGATATGGTTTTGTTGAAATTTTTTGAAAAATATTATTTTTTCAACTGCTGAATTTGGATATTACGCGGGCGGATGCGGCCGATTCGATAGGTAAAGGGTTAAAACAACACACAAAAAATGACTATACCGGTGCATTTTCTGAACTGTGTTCCGCCACTTCACAAACCTGAAATAAAACCGAGATTTTTGACAAAATGAAACCGGAAGCGAAACCAGATTTGAAATTAGAAAATCACATAGCTCTACATACCAGGTATGTCGATTTTTGTGAGGAAAAACAAGAAAGTATGAAGTGGGTTAACTGCAGACCACAATCGCCATCAATTCTCTAAATAAAGCTTACAGAAATTTTCATTGTGCATATTTATTCCTTACATTGAAGGAGACATCCAACTCTTCTTGAATGACATCCGCTGGGCATGTAGCCACACGCTTATTAATTTGAACCCATGAGCTTATTGAACGCAACGGTCAACTTTTATAAAAACAATGGGCCAAGTGAGAGTACCCCTTAAATGATCTGTCTTTTTCTTACCAATTAAGATCAATAAACGTTATATAGAAAGCCTTTTTAGAGTTTATTATTATTATACATGCATACATTAACCCCCTTGGCACTGATTTCAAAACATTTAAATGTCAACCTGGATATATTTCCCATAATATTTCCCATAATTTAACCAATACAGTTTTGTTTGACAGAGCTTATTAAGCTCTGTCAAACAAAACTGCATTAGGTAAATACCTTGGTGCATTGTTGGGCAAATGTGCTACTTGAAGTTTTGGTATTTCAACATCAGTTTCCAGAGGGTTAATTTAGGTCGCTTTCTCTTTTGAAAGTGTTGAATATTACAGATAACTTCAATACATATACGTTTGCAGTAGACCACTTGCTATTGCATTGACAAGTTAGTACGGTTTTGCGGAGGCCTTTGTTCGGTTGTTTCATTGAAATTGCTCGTTTATAACAAGACATATTGACCAGTACTTTGAGAACAAAGTTATTGGGAAGTGGTGTTATCTCCAAGTACTTAAGATACAGACTGGTCTCTTCCTCAAACGTTATTGTTGTTATAGATGTACGAGTTCATAAAAAGTGCATGCGCATACTTGGGGATTATCTGCACCAAACGAGAGAAACGCAAAACGCAAACTTATGGATACTCTCATCCAGAAACGTAGCTAAGAGGTGTTCAATGGGGTGGGGAGGCGGTGTACATCTATGAAATTTCAACTAGGGATGGACATTTAAAGGGGTATACCCCCGTCTCATGCTCCCCCTCCATCCTTCGGAGGGGGGGGGGGGGGGTCAAAATGTTGACTCCGAGTGACTGTACAGGTAAGTTTTAGGGCATTCCGAGAATATTTCCAAGCAGTTTAAATGGCTGCTGTGAAATATTAACATACTTTGAGGTTTTGAGACAGCATAAAATGACAATTTCTTGTGGTACTGTAGTCTGAAAGTAGAAAGTAGGCCCTTTCTGACTTTATTAGGCATTGTGTCAGTTACATGAATGTACATGTATGAGGTCATACTGAGCAGCGAGCACACTAATCTTAAAATGAACTCAATGACTAACAACCATTCATTATGCTTACAAAGTATGAGTAACGAGCTAACTTACTCAGCCTGTACGTCACAATATGTGTATGTGTATGTGTATACCAAATACAAATCAAAATGTTCTGTCTGGCTATATCTGTATTTCATGAGTACAAAGCCAAAGAAAACTGTACACAATTTTGGTAGTAACACGGCCTCACAGGGGGGGGGGGGGGGGGGGGGGGGGGGGGCACATTTTGAGTTCTAATACAAACTGCAGACTGTGAGTGCATTGCATGTAAGTCTCATAATGTGCCCTGCATACTGGCCTCATAAATCAACTGCTTATGACTATTGCGAGCACCAAATTGACCAACTTGTTTGTATTTCTGCAGTTTCTGATATAATTCAAAAAAATGGTTTGCTGAGCAGTCGAAAACTCTTGCGTTGTTCGATCAGAATTCTATCTGTGGGAATCGGCGGTTGGAATTTTCACGGAAATGTAATACCACATTCGGAAAAAAACTCCTTTACAACAATGCTTCATTTCCAACTGTTGGAACTTTTGCCTGAAAAATTTCCAACTATCTTGATTTTTGGACAAATATTGGGGGTGGGGGTGGGGGTGGGGGTGAGACACCCCCCTCCCCTGTAGCTACGTCCCTGCTCTCGGCTGTAGGTAACTATATTCAAAGAAGCCTTGTGGATCAATATTCGAAGCCCTCTGCACGTTCATAACAATAAAACGAAGGAACAAGGGTCACGCGTACCCGGCAACAACACCGAAAGGTTTCACAGTTGTCAGTGCCTACATCTGCTCTGAGGTTCTCTCCAACATTTCGGCTTACAGTCGCAGCAGTAAAAAACAGCTGAAATCGGTTCAAATCGCTGGTACCGCATTGATAAGGATTTCAAGTGTCAGTTTGCGTGAATGTGATTTTTGCGGCAAGCGCCATGTAATGCACCGTTGACCCATTTTTAGTGAACTGTCGTGTGAGAGAAGCGAGAATATTAACCCTTTAAACAAATAAGACCGATTTTTCGGTCCAAGGCTTAATTTCGTTCCATTCTTGTCTTATTATATATATATATAAGAGGTCTATACACGGTGCATTGATGATAAAATAATAACGGCAGTCTGCAGCCAGACGGCTGCAGACTGCTGTTATTATTCTATCCTCCCTGTATCTTGATACTGGACTGACCCATCTCACTCTAACGGTACACAAAGGCGATACCATTCCAGGAAACGAGGGTTCAAAGGGTTAAATATGTAAAATTATGTGTAGAGAAATGTATTTAGATATTACCTGGTTCGATTTATGTACGATTGTCATACTATCGCAACGTGCTGTGCTTATTTAACCAGCGGCGTGGCTTGAACCCCCACCCCACCGAATAATTAAAGACAAACCAAAACTAGCACCGCCCAAAGCTAAAGTGTGTCGCAAACGCTCGTTCCAATGAGGAGCTATGTTTGTAAGGCCAACAAAATAAAAAAATAAAAAAATTCAAGTTATATAAGAAGATCTTCGTCTTCGTGTCATATTCTTTGAAGGGTTAATAAATGAACTGTGACAGTCACAAAATGCGTTAGATTTTTTACGGAAGGCTGTCAGAAACGACAATTTCTCGCAAATAATAACGTTCAGGTTCTTTATTAAATGCGGTGAGACCATCTCAGCTGAGTCATAATGACCAAAGGGTATTATTGCACAAAAGTTGAGATTGTACTCAATTGCAGAAGTGGAACGCGGTGGTTCGGCGGTTACGGCATTGGACTTCAAACAGAACGGTCCACGTTTCGATCCCCGCCAGGGGCAACTGCGTTGTGTCCTTGGGCAAGGCACTTAATCCCGATTGCCCATGTGGAGCACGGTGGCGTTATGTACTAAGGCGTACTGAACGTCGATGGTGCACTTGTCTTCATAGCGGGGGAGGAATTCGTCACATACAGGTGAATTGTGCACTTGGTGATACCTTCTTGAAATTTGGCACACTGTTAGTGTAGGCTATGAGGTTCTCAAAAACGATCGGCTACAAGTTGACACCGACCGGTGGCGACCAGTAGCGGCACAATCCAAAATGGCCGCCAGCGGCTGAAGGGAACCTCCTTTTCGACGGTCTACCGACTATACATCCGATTGTAAGGGCGCGAAAGTGAACTCTGATCCACGCACGTGTTGGAAACAGACGTGGGAGATGATGTAGAATAAAACGAGATTCTCTATACGGACGCATCAATTTCTTGGAACTTGAAAAGAGCGTTGTTTCTCCGGGATCAGCGTCATTCAGGCAAACCTGAATGACGCTGATCCCGGAGAAACAACGCTCTTTATGAAGCAGTCTCTTTGCCATACAATCTCTTGTTTGGCGTAATTCCGCAAGCAATTCTGATTTGTCTGTCGAAATTAATTCGAGAACGCGATTGTTCACAAAAATCATTCACAGAATGAGTGAGAATCCTCTTCGTGTACGGACTAGTACTGACTGGGAACGTTGTTGCTTTTGCCAGCAAGACAGTTCCAAGAAATTGATGCGTCCGTATAGAGAATCTCGTTTTCATGACGCCTATAAAGCTATTGAGGAAGACATAACGCGCTTCCTAGATAATGGCGTTGAGCTTCCATATAATTTGACCATTGATTGTTTGATGAGAGAGAGTGATGAGTGTATGTCGATGTCACTGTTGACGAATAAGGCAATATATCATAAGACATGCCGTGACAGTATTCGGACTCACATCGTACAGCGCGTGCTACACAAGCGAGAGCGAAATGAGGCAGTGGCATCCTGCTCCACGCTGAGTCCTAAAAGAACACGGACAAGTTTTGAATCTGGCTGTGACAGGAAACTGCCCCAGTGTGTTTATTGTCACAAACGCGAAGGTGACAGCAGTGAGCCTATTTGCAGATCAATGTCTGATAACAATAAACTCAAAATTATGGCAAAGGAAGCCGAGAACTGGGTTGTTTTTTCTCGGGTCAATGCAGCATTTGATTCCGCTGCTAGTGATCTTTACTATCACAAAACCTGTTATTGTAAGCTTGCCAATGAAGCACGAGCGGCTAAATCTAAAAAGTCGAAGAACGCCGAACATTCCGCGTCAGGCCTGCCCTATGACCCTCTCGTTATGGCAGAGCTCATAACATTTGTTGAACACAACGATTCCGCGATGAAGCTTGTCGATCTCAAGAATCTGTACAGTCGGAGGTTGAAGCAAGTCGGTTCTGATTGGCTTAGTGAAGAAATACGTTCCACTCGATTCAAAGAACATTTGTTGCAGAAATTGGGCGATGGCTGGGACGCCTTCACACAGGGTAGAGATGTGTTTATTTCAAGTAGGTTTCGAGTTGGCTCCTTGTTGTCCGAATCTTTAACTCGTATAGTGTCTGAGGAAGAGGCAAAAAAGATAGTTGATGTGGGTCTTCTTCTGCGTAAACACATACTCATATCTCAAGCTCCTTTCACGGGATCATTTTCATCTTATTGCTTGAGCGAGCCTGTACCCAACTCACTCCTGACTCTTCTTAGAGTTCTACTTGAGGGCACATGTAGTATACAGAACTTAGGCGATGATGAGACTGTTAATGCCAAGACTCGAGTGGCTTGTACTATTTCACAGATGTTGATCAGCAATTCAGCGAAACGCTCCGAACATGCACAAAATGTTCACCAGAGACGTGACAGAGAAACTCCAATGCCTCTTTATGTGGGTTTGAAGTTGCATGCCCATGATCGTATGAAAAATCTTATCAGAGATTTTCATCAAATGGGACTCTCTGTCTCTTATGATCGCGTAATGGATGTTCGCAGGAGTTTCGCGAGAGCTGTTTCACTGCGGTTCAAGAACGAAGGTGTTGTAGTCCCAGCTAACTGCAAACGTAATGTTTTCTCGATAGGAACCACTGATAACATTGATGTATCTGGTAGATCTGATATGCATGGTACGTCCATCACACTCATTGGTCAACTGAGCAGGGACAATGTGGGTACTGATCCCCCACCACTGAGTTTAGATGTTCCAGAAGACACACAAATTGAACTCCCAGACGACTATGCATTTGTTCCTTTCGTTGAAGACTTTGGTGGGGACATCAGGCTTGAATCTCCAGATGAATGTAATGTACGGCCCAATGAATATGCAGATTTGAACGTGGGAGAGAATGACTGGTTGTCTCATGTGTCACAGATCAGCAATAAAGGGAAGGTTGATGGCAGCTGGCAGCTTGATGAAGTCCCTGTGACCTTTTCAGGCTTCTTTTCAAAACATGAAGATCAAGACAATGTCAAACCTCGTGCAGTTATTGGGGTATTCCCTGTTTTCAGTGAGCAGAAAGCGGACTCACTCAGTATGCAGAAGCATGCTATGTATGTGGTCAGGGAAGCTACTGCTTTCGTAAACCCCGGCCAGATACCTGTCATTGAAGGTGACTGTCCGTTGTATGCCAGGCAGAAAAAATGTCAATGGCTGTTCCCAGAGGAGATAGGTGAGGATCGAATGGTGTGTATGATTGGATTCCTGCATCTTGAAATGTGCACCCAAGAAGCTGGTGGTAAGCTTATGGGTGGTTCTGGTTGGGAGCGAATGTTTCACCTCGCAAAGATATTCACACCCGGTGTAGCATCATCCCTACTTGGTGGGAAACATGTCAAGAGGACGCGACAGGCATATCTTCTCACTCTAGCTTGGCTTGAGATCCTCAGAAAGAATGCTTATGAGATTTACTGTCAGCAGACTGGGCCCCATGAGTCATTTGAAATGTGGGAACAGAGGATTCTTTCACAATCTCCAACTGCGCGCTATTGGGGTGAAATCGTTCGGAACTTTCTCTTGACAAGCTGTCAATTCGTTCGGAACCAACGAATCGGTAACTGGCCTGGTACACTGTGTTCTATCGATGAGTTGTGCAGTTACTTTTTTGCCCTAGGACATACAAATTATTGTCGGTGGGTCCCCGTATTTCTGAGAGACATGTCTCAGCTACCCAGGCGGCATCCTTCAATCCACAACAAATTCATGGAAGGCCATTTTGTGGTCCAGCGTAGTGAGAGGAAGTTCAGTATGATGGGTTTAGATCAGAGCCAAGAACATAGTATCCAACTACTCAAAGAAGACAGTGGTCCAAAAGGTCTCTATGGCCAGGCTGAAGAGAAAGTCGTTATTGAGCTTTCAAGGTCAGAAGTTCTGCGTGTTATAGATGAGTATGAATATGCAAGTTTCCACACAACATCATCAGATAACACGGAACACCCGGAAAGTTCGGTATCAGAGCAGAAAAAATTTCTGAATCAATTGAAATCTCTCCTCGATCTGGTGAATCAGGGACTCATTATCAACCCTTATGATGAAACTAGTGGTCAGCTGGTGACATTAGATACTGGTGAATATATGGACCCCGAAGTTAGTAAGAGTTTACGGTCATTACCCGAAAGGGGCAAGCATTTATATTCCACTTTCTTGAAGGAAAGGCTTGTGGAATGCACCGTACCCCTGAATGATGTTATTCCCAAGGCAAATATATATACCTTCCTTAACCCACCCCCAGCCAACCTGGACAAAGGCCGAGACAAACTCATGTCAAGTAAAGCAACTGCCGCAGCAATAGTTACCCAGATGTTCGTTTCACTGCAAGCCCGGCCTGATTCAAACATGGATGAGTTTTTCATGCACGAGAATGCACGTGATCCGCCAGCATTATCCGATAGAGGTAAGCTACGGAGTGGGACAAAATCTCAAATTCTCAATTGTTTACCAGCTATTCCTGCACAAGGGAAGAATTCAGCAGCTAGACAAGCTTCAGTTGTCATCTTGGATATGCCTGCTGTAGTCCATGTAATCAAACCACAGAAAGCGGATCTGTTTGGAGAATATGCTCGATTGCAATTATTGCCATACATCGAATCTCTGATTAACACGAACACCACAAGGGTTGATGCGATCTATGACTGTTACCCCGAAGGCAGTTTGAAGAATCAGACGCGAGCAAAACGCCTCGGTGAGACAGCAGTTAGGTTGATACGGGTGTCCGAGAACGTCCCTTTACCTAAAGGGAAGAATTGGCAGGCATTCTTGAAAGTTAGTGAGAATAAAGACGAATTTTTCAAGTTCCTGTCTGCTGAACTGCTGAAATTAACATCAACATCCGAGTACCAGTTGTTAACGACATCAGGAGAATATGTACTATGCAATAAGGATGTTAGCTTATGTGACATATCTCCATCGAACCACGAGGAAGCAGACACGCGCATGATGCTTCATCTCAACCATGCAGTCTCACAAGGTCACAAAATAGCTTTTCTTCGCACGGTTGATTCTGATGTCGTCATTCTGTCTTTGCACCATTTCGCAACATTCCGTGACCTTGGACTCAGTGAGCTGTGGATTGGGTTTGGAATTGGAAAGGCATATAAAGATATGCCAATTCATGAGATAGCTTCACAACTTGGACCTGATTACTGTAAGGCCCTGACTTTCTTCCACGCCTTCACAGGTTGTGATGTAACATCCAGCATGCTCGGCATTGGGAAGAAGACAGGATGGAATGCATGGATGAATTTTCCCGCATCAACTGAAATGATGATAGAATTGACTGAGAATCCGCAAGTCTTTTCAGAGGATTCCCCTCATATGCAGCATATCGAAAAACTCACCATACAGATGTACAGTAACAGTTGTGTCAGTACACGTGTCAATGATGCGAGACGGCATATGTTCACACATGGCCTTAAGTCTATGGAAAACATCCCGCCCACCAAAGCAGCTCTGTATCAACATGTAAAAAGGGTAATTCTTGTGTCATCTTTCATTTGGCATCGTGCTCTGCAGAAACACTTATGTGTGCCAGACCCATCACAGTACGGATGGGAGTGGAATCCACGTCTCAATATTCTGGTCCCATTTTGGACTCACCTAGGAGACGCAAGTGCTGCATGTGCACTGATGCTCCACTGTAGTTGTGCCAAGGCCTGCAAGGGCAATTGCAAATGCTTGAAAGCTGGATTAAGGTGCACACCTTTGTGTAAGTGTGAAGGTGGCTGTTGTAACAATATTGAGTAGTATACTGTCATGTTAGGACCAGTCATCTCCTATTCTGGTATTTTTTTTTCCATTTTCGGCCAGTTAACACATGTCATGTTTCTAGTTGAGTTGATTTTGCTAACAAATGTTCATCCCATGTGGCTTGCTACATTGTCCGGGGTATAGGAATACAGTTTTAGATTTCGGAAAATAGTCTGTTATTTACTGCACAAGACGGTGTTAATTCATGCATAGCATGATACAATATCCCCAACTATTTTGCCTCTGTACAACAGTTGATACCTTCGTTCACCCGTGTGTTCATCTATGGTATCCTTGTCTTTCTCTGGCCATAGGCCACATGTGACTAGTCAGTTCCTACTCCATAGCAAATCAACTTGGAAATCCTTCATCTTGTAGCGCACTCATGTCTCAATGAATCCATACCTGAGTTGATCTAATAAATCTAACGTAAGGTATCAAATTGCCATACCGGATCATATTTCGATAAGTTATTCGCTAAAACATTTCGACCACTCATCGACATCAAAGGTCATGTTTTGGCTCCCAGTGGTGGCTATATCTCTATATCCCTGGTAAAGTAGCATACCATGAGGGATGGGCATTAAGTGTCGGCAACATTAATCCTGACTTGGAACACACCACATCTTAACTGGCCGAAAATGAAGAATACTACTTGTAGTCAAAAAATATTCCTGTACCTCGAATGACTGCAAACATACACTCACCCCTTCTAGTCCCATTTTGCCAATGTTCTATACTGGCAAGATAACATTGTATAATTAACAACGGGAACTAATGCATCCCGAGTTCATTCCAGCACTGCCCTTGCTGGCAGACGTGTCGCTATGGTGTTGAGATTGAACCAGAACTCCTCTAGAAATTTGATAGTTTTATTTTCTTAGAAAATAAATCTATCGAAAATGCCGGAAGTTGAGAATAGACTGTCACTTTAATTGGATTATCAAATGTCCAAGTATCCCCACTGCTGCATACTATCGAGTACCCTTGTTCATGTGTTGACAGGAATCTCTCATACCATGTTCATTTGACCATTGCATTCCCGAGAAACATTCAACACTAATTTATCTACGGACGGACGATCATACTGACAGTCAGACACACAGACGCACACATCGACGGAAATTCTGATCCCATTATCCATTAATCTTCCCCCCAACTTGTTCCAAGGGCTTCACTCCATCATTCACATCAATTACAGCACATGTATGGTGTTAGGTTTGGAGCTTCAGTTGTGCGATCGGCGAAAATAGCTTTTTTTCGATCCGCTTGGCGGCCATTTTGGATTTCGCTGCTAGTGGTGGCTAGAGGATGGTGCCAACTTGTAGCCGATCGATTTTGAAATCTCTGATGCCTACCCTTACATCATGCCAAATTTCAGGAAGGTATCACCAAGTGCACAATTCTAGCGAATTCCTCCCCCGCTATCAACCAATGCTAAACATAAAATGCGTGGAGTTAGTACGTTAGGGAGTCTGACAGTTGCTCGCCGTTGCTCTGTGATTCTCTACGTGTACTCCGGCTTCCCCCACCCGTAAAACTGTCCGACACGAAGTGACCCTGGCTGTCGAAAGTGTCGTTAAACCACAATAAATAAATAATTAATTTGCAGAACATTTTTTTGAATTGCGACTCATATTCATTGAGTTCGATGGAATGACCCTTTTTCATTTGCATTTGATAATAAGAAAGTGATAGTAAAAGATATGTGAGTCTTATTCTCAGATAATAAGATTGAACATGTCTGATGACGATACCAAGTTACGCGCAGCTAGAGTTTGAACAGCTCGAATTCACATAGCTTCGACAGAAAAAATCTGTTTGTAAAATGTTTTCCAGACTTAAACACCTGCTTCGATAATCATTTTTAAATATGGCAGTAACGTAATCATTTATAGAATCGGGTGATAGGTTGCCATCCATTTGCTTCTAAACCGAGATAACTCATCGCAGTTCAGGTATGGATATAATGAGAAAGAATTCCCCAAGTATTTTTCAGGTGGACTGGAAAATCTCAACTGTCCATTGTCTGAACGAGATGCTAATGACTGATGGAGATGCTGAATAAGAAGTATATAATGAAGAAAGTGAAGATACATCACTGATCTCTCTACAATTCCGCTGGAACCAGGGGCGGCGGAAGCTCGATAAAAGTGGAGGGGAACAAATTTAGTGCTACCATGGTTCAACCTAGTGTGAGAAAGGTTACAATCGCATATCGGTGAATGTACTATCACTCGCTATAGTCTCTCGTTTTGATAAATATGCCGCTGTGTGGTCAATGTCTTGTCCGTTTCTTCTACTTCAAGTAGAAAAAGCGGACCGACGCAACCGAAAGTGGGATTCTTTGGCTAAAATTGTTTGGGTTTGCAAATAATAAAATTGGACTTTTATTACGCCGTCAAACACCTGTATAACAGAGAACTTTATCTTGACACACTCCCCATTGAACAGAGAATGATTCTCACTCAATTTCGAATAGGAGCTCATCAGCTCGAGATAGAGAGAGGCCGTTACCATAAGCCCAATCCCATTCTACGCGAGATGAGATTCTGTAAACAGTGTAACACGAATCAAGCTGAAAACGAAATTTACGTTTTATATTCCTGTTCTGAATACTCCACGATGCGTGATAGACTCTTCCGGGCAGTTTCAAAAACATATCCTACTTTTTGTAATCGTTCAAGGATAGAAAAAACTCACATACTTTTTCAAAGTGCTGACCGGGAAGTAATGTTATCACTTGGCCAGTATATTAAGGGAACTACTCTTGAGAGAAATAAATGATGATTTAACCAACGTCGGTACGCAGGTCGTTGTTTCAATGCGACGCGTAATACGAACCTGAAATAACATTTTAGCTACTGAAACACCAGTACAGGCAGTTTGGGATGCCTCTCAAAGAGCAAATCGGGGGAAAGTGATACGTCACCCAACTGTAATAAAGATCAGTCGAGTGCTGACGAGTGATGGTAACGGCATGTTTCTTTAAATTTACTTGTGTGCATGATGTTCAGACTTTGACAAAGCTCTTCATTTAACTAGCAAGGAGCTACTTGTGTGCATGATGTACACACAGACTTTGACATAATATCTGAGTATTTAACTAGTAAAGAGCAACATTATTTTTACCTGTGTAACGGGTCTGGGCATCATGAGGCATACTGTTCATGAATATTGAATTGTATCAGTTTACTTTATTTTATTTGTGTAGTTTGTAGTGCCATACCACTTCTTATTTTTTGGTTGTGCAATAAAGTATTATTATTATTATTATATAATGTTACAGGAATGTCTGTATATTGACACTTTTGCATGCGCCCATTTTAACTCATAGTGTAACTGTGAAACATATGTGTGGAAAAAGTGGATGGGCACGTGCCCCTGTGCCCCCCCCCCCCCCCCCCCACTGGCTCCGCCTCCTCTGGCTGGAACACCCATTGGCTGCAGACAGAAAAGTGTCTCCACCGTCCCATCTTGGGGGCGAGTGTTGCTAAAAATAAACAATGCTCAACAAAACAAATCCGCGAAGGTTTTTAATTTCCCGACGTATCGCAATCGCCTTCGGCTCTCGTGATATCCTGGACCAAAGCAATCTCTCGTGCGATAATTCTTAACCCATTCAAACGTATGTGCGGTTCTATATTAATCACACACCTCCCATGTAACAACCAGTCTACACAAAAATTGAACTAAAAGCACTTTTCAACTGGATAATTGCTGCGTTTCCTTCTTTGGCGAGACATCACTGTTAGGTGGTGGGGTACCAACCCTAATTTGCTTTTTAATTTTTACGGCATTCAATTGGTCAAAACCAACTAACGCCGATCAGTGTCACGGTCACGATGAACGAACTTCAAATATTGACTAAACTGCAGGGAATAACACAACAAAAACTTTTTAAATAGCTAATAAGTTTAGAACACTCCATCATTATATGACCAGTTGTGGAAAGTATTTGTCAAGAAACAATCTGTTAGAATATTCTTTTTATTTTGTAGATGATTGACACGAATCTGATTGTTTAAATATCCCGGATAAACAAATCTAAACGAGGAACTTAGAATTTCCAAGCGATCTCGACCCCGGTGCATTCGGCCAATGATGGTGTGATTTAGTTAAACGGGTTCCTTCTCTGTTTACGTTGGAAACGAAATCGAACGTGTTTTGTATCACCACATGTGCGATACAACTTTATTTTTATCGTGAAGGAAGAACAGTGGAAATCCCATGTTTTACATTAATAGGTGTATGATAAAAAGGAATATGTTGATGATGTGCATATTGTTTTTTTCAACTTGAATATTTACATATTTTAGTTGTTATTAACAAAAAAGCAAATGCTGAAATTAGAAGGTTGAAACCGTTTAACCAGTTTTCGTACTAGGTAAAAACCATGACGTTTGGTGAAGTAAACGCTTTCACCAAACGTCATCGATGGGAGGAGTTGAGACTGACTTCACACCAACTGAGCTGGTGGTGGTGGTGGTGGTTATGGTGGTGGCAGGGGGGGGGGGGGGATTGAATTACGATGTTTTCCTTCATGTGTCAGCAATCCAGCTGTATAAAGCTATTGCTTATACGCAGCTGAAGAGGATGTGGGTGATAAGAAAAACAACGTGTGAGGATATTGGGAACTGAGAACTGGGAGGCTAAGCAAGTTACAAAATTTCACGGGAACGTCCGTTCCGTTCTTGTGGTGGTCGCGTAAAACCAAAATAACGCGAACGGTCGAATGGTTAACATTTTTTTTCTTCAGTCGAACTTCCAACTGACATATTGTCCAACGTGTTTTGTATTAACCCTTTACCCAACGCAGACGATATCAAAATTTATTATTTTAAATATCATTTTTTTAAATTTTTCAAAAAATGTCAACAAAACCATATCATGTGACCCCTCGTTGGAACGAGCTCGACGAGCTCGTTCCAACGAGGGGCCACATGATATGGTTTTGTTGAAATTTTTTGAAAAATAATATTTTTTTTTTCAACTGCTGAATTTGCATATTACGCGGGCGGATGCGGGCGATTCGTTAGGTAAAGGGTTAACCCTTACCTAACGAATCTTTAGCACCACCGTCGTAATTTACAAATTGAGTGGATGAAAAAATGTTTTTCAAAATATTTCAACAAAACCATATCATGTAATCCCTCACTGAAACGAGCTCGCCGAGCTCGTTCCAATGTAGGGTGACGATATGGTTTTATTAACCTTTTGTGAAAACATTGGGGAAAAATAATTAAAAAAAAAAATTAAAAATTTTAATATCATGTGCGTTGGATAGAGGGTTAATTAGTCCTGGACGTAACACAGTCTTAGCTTTCAGCTGAATGGTACATAAACTAAGTAGATCTAGAATATCCAAGGTTATGTCTGGAGTTTCTTATATTAAACTAATGGTAGGTTATTATGTGGTACACTGTTGGAAAGAGGGCGCTGTCTGTATTGTTCTGATTAAGATGAGAGGTGAGTGGTAAGTCGACGATATCGAATCCCATCTTGCGCTGGTATGGAGAATGTTGGACCCAGGGTAGGGGAATAGATAAAAATAAAGTTTGGTGGTCTTGCTGATGGAAGTTACAGTATCGTGGCTGTAGTTTCTGGTGTAGTCTTAGCTGCCTGAATAGGCAGCCAAGGCTTCTCTAGACACCACTTCTAAGTCAATATGTTAATATTGTGAGGGTGCGAAAAATAAGTAGAATTCTCCAAGCCATTGAGGACTCTTTCAGAATCTATGACAAGAATCAAATATTTTGCGAAAATCAAAGTTGATCGTCCTCGTTTTCTTGCGAGAATTATATGCGAGGATCGATTCTGTGTCTCGCGTATATTTAAGCCCTGCTTAAATTGCCAGACTCGGACTACTTACAACGACGCTTTCTTTTGGGTAGATTCGGCGCTATTTGTCTGTAAAATGGTTAAAGATAGACGCTCTATGTTCATGTTGTAACAAACCAGGTGATACATATAAAAGTATCGCAAACCAAACAGTAAGGTGCAATTAAGTAGGGAATACTGCACGCTAAGTACCGGAATATGTTGACGTGCCGGCCTATCAAGTAAGTGATGGATTATATATGGCCTCCTTATCTTAAATAACAATCCTTCTGTTGAGAGACAGATTTTATGTTATGCATATCGTATTAATTGCACAGTATTCCATGATCGATTTGTCCAGATGTGTTATCTTCTCGTCAGATGTCCGCGGAATTGTGCATGGGACACTTGCAAACAGAAACTCAATAATTGTGAACAGCGATCATAATTTGCTAATGATTACTTATGAAGCCTCAATTCATTTCGCACGACGTTTGAACTTATCTCAAAGCAATGGTTTGCCACATGGTCCATTACGCACGCAACTATCTGTCTTATCTATCTGTAAAACCCTTTGTTTAACGGCCCTGTCTGGGGCCAATACTATAGAACTTTTACAATTGTATTTTCTAGAATTATGTTTTCTAGTTATGACTTCACATGGGTTGAAATGAACCGTTAGCATTTTCAAAGATGTGGCAGTTTGCCAGTTGGCCACGCTTCAGAATTTTTCTTCGCACAAAAATATATGCACACTGTTTGAGAGGGTTAAATAATTTAAATTTTGAGAGTACTATTATACCATTGTGGATGCAACAGTTCATATTATGTAAAAAACAAACAAACCTCATATTCATCTATTTACCAGGGCAGTAGTTCCAGTTTTGGTGAGTTTCATGTCTTAACTATGCATGCAGAACACATGTTCCGACATATAGGATGTTGGTGGTCTTACTCATGGAAGTTAAGAGTACCTTGGCAGAGGGCCCGGTGAGGTCTTGGCTGCCTTAATAGGCAGCCATGATTACACTAAACACCACTGCCAAATCAGTATGTTATTATTATGAGGGGGCAATGTCGGAAACCAGGCTTTGTCGTTGCTGAGGGAAATAGATTCACGCCGCGTATTCAGCCCAAACTCAAGGAGTGTCGCCTGAATCCATGCGTGAACGTATGTCTCACCGTGACGAACCCGCCCGTTTCGTTTTGGTTGGGGTGGTTCTTATTCTGAAGGGGTCAATGACTTTTCCTCAAAAAGCATAAATGAACAGGGCTTCATCGAAAACAACAATCTTAATGCATATATATAAAAAAATATGGTAATTTGTGACTTCCATGAAATCCAATGAATCAGAAAAACAAAACGTCAATCACACCCCCGCCCACAGTTTTTGAGTCACTCGCGGGCCTGCGTTCTATGTTGACGCTGGTTTCTTCCTCCTCGTCGCTGGTGTTTGGACTCTGGTCGCCTTTGCACGCACGAACATACAAACGGAACTTCACTCTTTCACTACCGTCGCACCATCACTAACGTATTTACCGAACGCCTTTGCATGTTACGGAATGTCACTCAATCCCTGCCGTCGCACGGCCACTAGAATATTGTCACTTCACTGGACGCCTTTCCTCTAACATATGACGGAATGCCACTCTACCACTGCCGTCTCACGGTCACTAGCTTATTTTCAATTTACTGAACGCTTTTCACTCAAGCAGTCGCCACTGATGGGGTTAAACGTTCCACTCCATCTGTCTCAGCATAATGTTCATACTGACAAAGCCTACTCTGCTTACGTATGGCTTGCCTCCTACAAACGATAATATCTACCCCAAAGCCAATTTTCGTAAGCTCGCTGAGCTCGTTCTTGCTATTTCTACTCCTACACTCATATATGGCCACGGACTTGGCCCGCGACTGTTCCTACTCTAAATTGAGCCCTGTGCCCCCCCCCCCCCCCACTCTACAACGTGCCTTTATTTTCGCACCGATGCGGCACCTCCTCTTACCTATAGCATGGGACATCACCAGCTCCTCACCTACAACCCGCAGTCTTACACGCCTTCAGACTGGAATGAATATTTCGAGAAATCCCCAGATTTTTATTTCGATAGCCAGAAACATTAATTCTCATTTCAATTGCTTCTCTTGAATTTGGCCGCTGAGATCTGTCTTAATTTAAAATTCTCTTTCAAATTCTTTCAAGTTTGTTATACTATGACATTTCTAACATTCCGCTCTCAAAAAGTGATGCAACCAGGCGTATCACGTGCGTTATTATAATTGGGAGATTATCGACACTAATGACCACATAATTAGATGACTGATTACCTCACATGGCTAAACGAGTGTCTTATGTTTGAAGCATATAAGGCAAGATAGTTGCTGCAGACCAGATAAGCGCTAATTGGCGTTACAGACTCCTATTGAGATTCCTTTCCATTAAAATTATCACTTTTATTTGCCTTCGCAGATTTATTTACACAAATGGCTTACTTGACAAATCGATTTTTCGGGGTCCGTCATATACTTATCTTTGTCTTTTAGAACGAAGGAGAAAAATTATAAAAATTATATACACTTTTTAAATCACAAAATCATAAATTTAAGCTATCACCTTGACAAGCAAAATATAAGCACAATTCTCCAGGCCTTTAAGGACACTTTCAGAATCTATGACAAGAATCAAATGAACATTTTGCGAAAATCTAAGTTGATTCTCCCTGTTGTCATGTGAAAATCATTTGCGAGGATCGATTCTGATTCTCGCATGAATTTTAAACCCTACTTAAATTTTTTATAGTGTACAATAATCAGGAGAACTCGCCTCCTGCCATCAACATTGAAAACATCACCGGAGAGAGGCTCAAAAATGAAGAATCTTATTTTTACCCACTGACATGTTTCACAATCAGCTGTGGGATTTAAGGACAGTGGCTAACCATATACAAAGACGATACGAGCCTTCCTTAAAAAATGATCCCAATTCCGACATTGTTGTACTGTTGATAGATGATATAGAAAAGATGTAAATATATGAACATATTAACGAATATTCAAAGAAAATGCTGAGAAACTGTCACATTTTGATGAAGGATTGGTCAATTCCCGTTTGACCCACTTTAACATGATAGTCGTTATATAGAATGATTATCTTATAAATAAATAATGCGACATTATAACAAGCATGCCACACAGGACAGCTCCCAAACCACCGTGACGGCGTGGTCATTTCCAATTTATCTTGAAGCAGATGATATACCTCCTGGGAAAGGAAAAAAGGAGAGAAATATTGACTGCGTTATATCTGTATTTCGTCCCTTGAGAGCATCAAGGTGCCATCTGCAATTCTAGAGCATTGCAGATGTCACCTTGGTGTACACAATGGACGATTTGTAAACAATCTGCGTAAGTTTGTATTCTTTGCGTGAACTTAATTTTATTATTGATTAGACATGCAATTTTCAATGTAAATATTGTGTAACATGTGTTCAAATTGTTTATTTCGAAATTTAGTCAAATAATTAAGTGATCTAATCAGTAACCTGACTTACAAAAGTGAAATGAACTTTGTCTATTGATTAAAGTGAATTTTTTGATTTGATTGGTTGATAGATACGTGGTATGAGACCATATTCATTGAAACCCACGATACGTTCGCCCAGCCACTGACAAATTTCCCATACCCAGTGGAAGCCTCGTTCCGAAATCTACAAATTGTCCATACCCCGTAGAAGACGCGTCATTCCAGTTTTACAGTGCACATGTATTATATTTTAATTTTTTATCTCCAAAATATAGCTCATGACCCCTTATTGGAATGAGCTTGTCGAGTACCCTCCAATGTGGGGTTCATAAGCTATGTTTTTGAGACAAAAAAGAAAAAAAGAAATTCAATAATTTTTTTATACTAGTAAGATCGGCATATTTTCACAAAAACTCTTTTGCACAAAAATTCCATAGAAACCTGTATGGCTCAACAATGGAAGATAAAAGATCTTATGCTGTGTGTGTTCACACATGAAATCGATTGTACTTCTAAAACGGAAAGTCAACAGATAAATTCGTTACCCCGTGTCTGATCACGTGGTACGGGTTTTTACCTACCCGAAGTCAGCCGTATCCCATGAGGCCGGTTTTTACCTGCCCGAAGCTAGCCGTATCCCATGAGGCCTTTGGCCTCATGGGATACGGCTGGCTGCGGGTAGGTAAAACCCGTACCACGTGATTAGACACAGGGTAACTAATAATGTCTTAACTTTTGATTAAGTCGATAGAGGATTAATTAACAGTTACCCATTGTCCCATTGTATTTCCCAACTTAAATTAAGAAAGTGGGACAAACGAGATGTCACTGAAGAATTAGCTGACACGAGCAGTAACCTCTCAACAAATCAAACGAATCCAAAACATCAACAATCTTCCACCACTAGTCCTAACCAGAACAACTACTGCTGTTGCTGCCGCTACTGTTGCTACTGTACTATGACTACAAAAGCATACAGAGACTTTCGACTATGTAGCGAATGAAAAATCCTCTGCCCTATTTGTTTGTTTATTGGGATTATAACGACTTTCAACAGCCATGGACACATCGTGTCGGTCAGTATTACAGGTGGAGCAAGTCGGAGTACCCGGAGAGGACCAACGAGTACGGCGAGCTGCGGCGAACAACTGTCAGATCTTTTGCCTTACTTACCCAACACAAACAGAGTGGGCAGTGGTTAAAGGCAAGTGCACCATCGATGTGCAGTGCGCCTTAGTACGCAGCGCCACCGTGCCCACATGTGGGCAATCGTGATTAAGTGTCTAGCTCAAAGTCACAACGAAGAAGACACATGTTAGGATCGAAGTGTCGACCTTTCATGTTCAATGCTCTAAACAAAGAATCTCATCTTTCGAAAAAGAATTGAGAACACTGAATCACAAGTGCTATTTTCATTCTTTTTAATTCGGTCATGATTGGGAAATATTTTACTTAAGAAATCTCTGGCCACTGGTGTAAATGTATCGCGACTGGGTCGCGATCTGATCTAGAAAGAAACCGCTTTTGCGATCACAGTATTGTACTATCTTCTCCTATTACTACGGGGGGGGGGGGGGGGGGCGTTGCACATTTGGTTTGAGCTTCGGACTTCCAATTGAGCGGTGGTAACTTCGAATGCGGGCCAAGCTGTTCGGGCCAAAGAGTTGTTATTATTATTATTATTATTATTATTATTATTATTATTATTATTTTTATTATTATTATTACATAGGCACGCACAGTTCCGGGGAATAAGGATTTCAAGAAGCCCAAACGTATATTCTTGTTGCGATAACAAATCGTATTCACAATGCAAAGAAGTCTTGAACACAAGTTTTTATGTCGATTGATCATGGCCAGTATCCACTGAAACGCTTTCTTTGCGATCGAACAATTATGACTGGTGCAAACTACAAACTCTACGTGTTTGAACATTGAGTTTAAAAGCCTGAGAGTTTGCAATTGTGTACAAACATTCCTATAATTTATTATATGCTAGCCTGTGAATTATCGCAAATTATCTAAAAGATATTTCTCGATAGCCCTCAGTTGCTTCCTATATGACGTCACGCTACGCCGCGTCACGTCGACTTGAAGGAACGATTGGCTGATCTTTGTTATTGTTTTGAAATGTACGCATCTGGGGTCGAACTGGGCTGAATATTGTGCATAAAATGTCTCGTAGCATATAATAAACAAGCGTTCACCTTGAACAGAACACAATATAAACAGAGCCCAAGAATGAGTCTACATTAAGCAATCCATGGGACACATTGCCAATCCTTGAGCCCAGCAGGAGTGACAAAAATAGACTGAGCATCATGCCTTTTCTTCAGTTGATCATAATGTAAAATGTAGAGCTCTCCTATGAAGCCCCTCCATACAACCTATGGGGATTAATCTTAGTTACACACCTCTAGAGGGTACTGAACACAAAATTTCTAATTCTTCAGCTACATGGCCCATTCCGGCTCACAGAGGGAGCCCAAATATTAACCTATGCTCTCAATTTGATCAAAGTTCAATCTGACCTCTCTAGAGATGTTGTATACCAAATATGAAAGCATTCTGACTGTTGGATATGAAGAAGAAAAATTTTAAAGAAATTTCTTCATATTGCACTAAGTTACCATGGCGAGCCCAAATATTAACCTACAGGCCCGATTTGAACAAAATTGAATCTGCCCCTCTAGAGATGTTGTATACCAAATATGAAAGCATTCTGACTAGTGGATCTGAAAAAGAAGATTTTTAAAGAAATTTCCTCATATTGCCCTAAGCTAAAATTCGGGCTACCATAGGGAGCCCAAATACTAACCCAGGGAAACAATTTGAACAAACTTGAATCTGATTCCTCAAGAGATGTTTTAAACCAAATACGAAGGGATTCTGACAGGTGAATCTGAAGAAGATTTTTGAAGACATTCCCTCATATTGCACTAAGTTAAATTTCAGGTTCCCATGTGGAACCCACATATTAACCCAGGCACTAGAATTGAACAAACGTGAATCTACCCCCCTAGAGATGTTATATACCAAGTATGAAAGCATTTCGACTGGTGGATTTGAAGAAAAAGATTTTTAAAGAAATTTCCTCATATCGCACTAAGAAAATGTGGGCTACCATAGCGAGCCCAAATATATACCTAGGGACCCAATTTGAAAAACCTTGAATCTGACCCCTCTAGAGATGTTGTATACCAAATATGAAAGTATTCCGAATTTCCGACTGGTCTATCTGAAGAAGAAGATTTAAAAAAATTATCCCCCATACTGAAGTAAGTTAAAGTTTGGGCTTCCATAGGAAGCCCAAATATTAACCTAGGGACTTGGTTTGGACAATCTTGAATCTGACCCTCATAACAATGATGTATACCAAACATTAAAAGATTATGAATGGTGGTTCTGAAGATTTTTAAAGAATACTCCCCATATTGCCTTAAGTTAAAAATTCGGGCTCCTGTATTGAGCCCAAATAAGAACCAATTGGCTTTATTTTAACAAACTTGTATCTGACCCCCCCCCCCCCCCGCCCCTCCCCCCATGAATGCTGTATACCGAATATCAAACGATTCTGACCATTGGTTCTGGAGAAAAGATTTTTTTAAAATTTTTACAAATATGCTGACTCAGCATTTTTCTGATGCCCTGTACAGAACACCCTAACATAACCGATAGCAATTTTTTTACAATTCAATTGTACTGGTCCTAAGGATGCTTCATACCAAATAACAGCTCTCTGTCCCGTGTGTTTGTGAAATAGGGCGTTTGAAAACATTTCTATTTTCAGCTCCTGGGGTTACATGGGGATGCGGGATTTTTTTTATTTTTGCACGAGTCAAGTACTTAAGACCCAATAATACCACATACCAAATTTGGTTCAAATCGGACCATCGGTTCAGAAAATAGAAATGCTGGGCGGGGCCAAAAATCTTACCTCTCACATTACAAAGCCAAATATTGCTTCACGAACTTCGTTTGAACAAATTTGATACTACACCTCAAAATGAAGCTCCATAACAAATTTCAAGTCATTGTACTCGCTGGTTCATGAGAAGAAGATTTAAAAATTATTTTGGAGCATTTTTTCCCACCCCCTTCCTATGGAGATGGGCATATTGAGTTGAACAAAACAGCAATGACCCTTCAGGACCATCACTCACACAAACTTTCTCTTGAATTGGCCCAGTGCTTTTGGAGAAAAAGACCAAACATGGTGTTGACAGACGACGGATGACGGACACCAGACGACGGACAGAGAGCGATGAAATTAGCTCATCTTGACTTTGTCAAGGTGAGCTAAAAGAAAATTTACTCTATTTTAGCAAATATCGGGAATTATCTCATGAGTGTGGATCAGAAAGTTTTATTTTTCGCGAGCGCTTGCGCTTGGGTCGAATTGCCGGTTTCGCTTTTGGCTATACCTCGATTTCGACACTGATGTCGATTGAATAACAAAGTTAGATTGGGATCGATGATCATCACCAAGCGGTGACGAACTGTCGATTAAAACTGGATTTCTTGCCGGTGCCGACTGTACTTTAAAGGCCGCTACCAAGAACCGGACACGATTATCCGTTCAGCACTTTTTAGCGGTTTCGTTAGGTGAAGGTCACTGCGTAATTGTAAAATTGTTACGATTTTCATACCAAGCAACGAATTATTGAACTTAAAATTTAAAATCGATTTGTCCACAAAAAAGGCGCTGTCAAGGAACACCGATTGCATTGCGAGGTGTCGAATTTATCCCGGTTTTAAAAAATAACTGTTTAACCTCCGGTACACCGATTACAAAACTCAACTTTCAAGCAGCAAATTTTTCCCATGATGGAACTAGTACTTTAAGCAATTCAGTCTTGTTTGACAGAGCTCAAAGAGCTATGTGAAGCAAGATTGAAACGGTTAAATTCCTACAGTACGTGGAGAGTGTATTATCACTAAATCACCCCCAGAGTGGAGATTCCACCCGTGCAATAATTGCAAATCTGTTGCAAAGCATAACCAGCACGGCAAAGTTTCAGCCAATGGACCTCCGGGTTAAACCCGGAGGTCCATTGGCTGAAACATTGCTTGTGTTTTTTGTCGACATGTACAAAATTTAAAAGTTATAGCTTGGGTGATAACTCCACTCCGCGGGTGATTTAGTTACAATCCACGCTCCACGTACTGTAGTTGCATTATGGGAAAAATGGTGGGTTGATATTTTGAGTGTGCAGAGGGTTAAAAAAGAACTGCGTATGTGGGGTATATGTTTTTGTAGTTATGCAGTACAAACTAAAATTTCTGTCCTATTTGTCATATTGAAATCTTTCATTGCCAGCGTTTCTACAGCCACTGCTATCTGCTTCGGTGCTAAAAATGCAATTGAAGCAAAATGTGACGTTATGCACACAACTTGCGTAAATATATAATGGCATACGTTGACGTCCGACAATCTCTAGATGTTATCCTACAATAATTGACGCTTTCTAAACACCTGCTTGTAATACTCGAAAGGAACGTACAGAAGTTCTGAAAAGTCGTTTGAGTCTACTTAAAAACCCCTGATATCTGTCTTTGGAAAGCAGTTAGTTTGCTAAGACTTCTATTCTTGAGAGAGAGAGAGAGAGAGAGAGAGAGAGAGAGAGAGAGAGAGAGAGAGAGAGAGAGAGAGAGAGAGAGAGATAAGTGCGCTGGTCTCTTAAGTCAGATGTCCCGGGATCGATTCGGGACCGGCTTGGGAAAGTTCTCGAGATGTCCGAACATGCCCTGGCTGTACCAGTTGATGCTGTCAAGACGTACCGTCCTATCGGGTGAAGACGTAAAATGGAGGTCATCCCACCGCAATCAACGGGCGCTAAGCACCTGTTTGTTATACCCGAAAGGAACGTACAGAAATTGTGTAAAGAGCTTTGTGTCCACTAAAAAGTGTGGATAAAGCGCAATATAATAATAATAATAATAATAATAATAATAATAATAATAATAATAAAAAATAATAATAATAACAATAATAATAATAGACAAAATGAACTCCCGATCTCATCAGCGGTGTCAGGAAACTTTCCAATTATTTGGTATTTTTTTATAATGGACAACAAAACAGAGACTCTTCGCCATTGCCTGTCACCTACAATGTGGGATATGTATTGCAAACAAGAGTTTTCTATAAAATATAAATAAATAATGTTTTTTTTTATTACTTTCCAAAGTGTGATTTACTGGGATTTTCGGGTTTGATTATAAATGATAACGTCACAAGTGAATTATGCAATCAACAATTGTGTCATGTATCCGTGTGCGCAAACGAAGACGCTTTGCCGTGGATGTAATGGGGACTTCATTGTTTTTTTGTTTTTTTTAACCCTTTACCTAGTATGAAAATAAGACGACACTTGCAAAAGAAATTCTTGAATAGCTATTATTTTCATTTTTGGTCTCAAAAACATAGGTTATGACCCCTCATAGGAACGAGCTCGACGAGCTCGTTCCAATGAGGGGTCATAACCTATGTTTTAGAGACAAAAAATGAAAAAATAATGAAAATTAATTGGCGATTTTTGAGAATAGTGCTGGCCGTTGCGTTAGGTAAAGGGTTAAATAATATAATTATCGTTAATAATCAAAAGTAATAAACAGAGTAATCGCTTGACAAGACTGTTTACGTGAAATAATTCCTTCGAGGCGAGGGACTATAATGTAAAACACTCGTGCGCATTCGCGCACTCGTGTGTGTATAACGTCCCTCACCTCTCATGAATTATTTCACGTAACCAGTCCAGTCAAACGATTACTCTGTTTATTACTTTTCATTATTAACGATAATTATATACTCGTGTTTGTATAACGTCCCTCACCTCTCATGAATTATATTACGTAACCAGTTCAGTCAAGCGATTACTCTCTATTTCTTTGTGGCGTAACATTAGCGGTTTTAAATTCAAGCTTACTCACCCCAAACTCCGATCGATTTGAAAGCACACACTAATGAAAAAATCCAAAATAACAAATTCAAAGACAGCCGAGAAAACGTCATCCTCGCAGCAAAACGCAAGTTATTGAGAAATATGTGCTAGGCTACTGATTCCAATATCAATCATACAATCTTGCTTCACAATACGATATGAATAAATAAAGTGAAAACGTGTTGTTCTACTGTCCCAAACGAAAACTTTCTCACAAATAATACATCACTGCAGTCATTTATTGAGTTATATCAATATACGACTGTCAGAAAAACTTAATCAAAACATTCTATTGATACCTCGACTTGATAACCAATGAATCAATTAATGGAAAAGATAAACAGTTCTCAGAGGCAATTAATTTATTAGATGTGTAGTTACACTCCCCGTATGGAATTTATTGTTTCAACGTCAAATGTACGGTAACGCGACCGCTGAGGCAATCACCAGGGTTTACTTAGCTGGCACGCGCGATTTATTTCCGGTGAACGCTATTGGCTATTGACATTGACGGGGATTGCGCATCTGTTGTTTGACAAGTGAACAATTTCACAGCTCAGTTTGCACACGGAAACCTTCTGTTTGAGAGCATATACAACAAATTCATTACCACATTCTGGTAAATTGGCATCACTTATAGGCTAATGGGGTAATGGGTTATTGATATTGTTGGGTAAAAACTGAACCGTAAATAGTTTATTCAGTGAATTTATCATGTATGCAAGACTAAGAAAAACTTCAGTAAAATCTCCTATAGTCAAGTGCCACTGGGGCACGCCATATTTCAACCATGGGTCGTGATGAGAAGCACCATCCGGCAGAGCGTGTAGTTGCAATTTTGGGGCGAGCACGAGGGGGGGGGGGGGGGGGGGGGTGTGTTCCCCTCTCGTCAGCAAGGTCCGGCGGCCTCCCTGAGGACAATTTGGAAAAAATGGAAGGTCAGTATGGTCTTCCGGTGATTTCTTTGCACTTGGGCGATAGTGTTTTCCAGCCAAAATAGTTCCGCAATTTTATATAGTCACATTTTGAAAAAGGAAACCCAGTTGCTTATAACGGCCCACGGAGGCCCGCACAGGAGCTGTAGCTATATCCACGGCGTACGACATTATCTGCGATAACACACTACCTTTGATGGCAGATGCCCATCTGTTAACACGGATAATACCCTGTCCCCAAGTGTCGGTGCTTGTAAAAACATTTACAAAAAACTGAAAAATGGAAGGTCAGTGTGGCCGACCAGTTGCGTCTTTGCACATGAAAACGAAGTTTTCCAGCCAAAATATTCTCGCAATTTTATATAACCATTCAAATTTGAAAAAAGGAAGCCAGTTTGTTTGTAACGGCCCCGGGAGACCCACACAGGAGCTATAGTTGTGTGTACAGGGTACGGTATTATCCACAATAACACATGGACATCCACTACCTCTGCATGGTAGATGTCCACTTGTTAACCCTTTACCCAACGCAGACGATATCAAAATTTATTATTTTAAATATAATTTTTTAAAATTTTTCCAAAAATTTCAACAAAACCATATCATGTGACCACTAGCTCGTTCCAAATAGGGGTCACATGATATGGTTTTGTTGAAATTTTTTGAAAAATATTTTTTTTCAGCTGCTGAATTTGCATATTACGCGGGCGGATGTGGCCGATTCGTTGGGTAAAGGGTTAACTCCGATGATGCTGTATCCCCCTAATCTCGGTGCATGTGAAAGAAATGGAGTCACAAAAAAATAAACTAAAAATAAGAAAAAAAAAGAAGAAAATTTAAGTGGTGTGTCGGGGAGGTAACTTTTCAACCCCTTTTCCAGTTCTTAGAACATGAAAGATGTGAAAAAGTTCCATAATCAGCTTACATATTTAGCTTTTGAGACGCCGCCTGACAGCACAGTTTGCAGTTTTCTGGATCCCGCCGTTGCGTCTTTTACAATAGTACACGTCATGTCTACGACTAACTACTAAAAGCGATAACAAGATCCAGAGGTGCTTAGACTGGATACCAAATGCTGAGTAAGAAAAAAATAAAATGTTCAGCTTAATACATCCAGAATAAGAAAAAAAGGCTCATGTGTGCCTGGACTTTCAGAAAGATATGCCAATTGCAAAGTCATTTGGATAAGTGTGTGACACAGCATCCCCAGTTCCCCAACCCAACTCAAAAGTTCTGAAGAGTGATGTATATTCAGCCTGGATGAACCATTATCAAATGTGTCCACGACGCTTCCAAAGTGCTGGTTTGTTCGTTCTTAATCTCACGACTCGGAAAATTCATGTTTTGTGGATACTATAACCAATGTTTTCCAGAGCAATGTTCAATGGGAGACTGACGTCAACACATGAAGTATTGCTTGCTTGTTTATTGGGATTTAACAGCACTTTTAATAGCCTGGATTATATCATGTCGGACACTTTAAGGGAGGAAGAAGCCGGAGAACTCGATGAGAACTGTACTAAACTGAACTGAGTTTATTTGACAATATACAATAATTGAAATTAATGTATATTCATTTATTTAACAATGAATATACAATAATTTCTAACAATCAAGTTTCGACACTCTCGCATGCATATTGATGGGGCACAATGTAGTCGGATTGGTTGTCTTCCCGTTGACCCCTGTAGAGAAACACTGAGCAGAGGCGAGCAACTGTCAGACTCTCTAACTAACCATGGAAGCAGATGAAGGCAAGTATACCATCGGTGTGTAGTACATCTTAGTAAATAGTTGTACCCTGCCCCTCCCCCCCCACTCCTCCCACCCCCAGACATAAAGTATACACAACACAAAGCAAAAATATGAAACTGTAGAGCGAGGGCGTTAAGGAAAGCAACATTTTTACATGTCTTCATCAATCGCGACACAAGTTACATGATATTATTGGTGGCCCCGTACCTGTTCACGCAGTATGGGTTTTTTTACCTATACGAAGCCAGCCGCTTCCCATGAGGCCGAAGGTCGAATAGGATACAGCTGACCGACTATGTGAACAGACACAGGGTGATTATGTTATCTATTGACATCACTTTTTGACCGTAATGTCATCATCAGAAAACTGCGCAAATCTCTTCGCAGTCGTTCTTGTTGTCTGAAACCGGGCTTTGTCGTTGCTGGGGGAAATAGATTCACGTCGCGTTTTCAGCCCAAACTCAAGGAATGTCGCCTGGACCCGTGCGTGAACGTATGTCTCACCATAACGAACCCGCCCGTTTTCGCTGGGGTGGTTCTTATCATGAAGGGATCAATGACTTTTCCTCGAAAAACATAAATCAACGGGGGTTCACTGAAAACAACAATTTTAATATATATATATATAAATAAATATGGTAATTTGTGACTTAAATGAAATCCAATGAATCAGAAGAACAAAACGTCAATCACACCCCCACCCACACAGTTTTTGAATCACTTGCGGGCCCGCATTCTCGGTTGTCGCTGGTTTTCCTTCCTTGATCGCTGGTTTTTGAACTTTGGTAGCCTTTTCACTTCACTCTTTCACGGCCGTTGCATGGACACTAACGTAATGCCACTTTATCGGACGCCTTTGCTCTAACATGTGACGGAATGTCACTCTACCACTGCCGTGGCACGGCCATTAACGTATTGTCACTTTACTATATCGCCTTCCCTCTAACAAATGACGGAATGTCGCTCTACCACTGTCGTCACACGGCCACTAGCTTATTGTCACTTTACTGGACGCTTTCCACTCAAACAGTCGCTACCAAGGGAGTTAAATACTCCCCTCCATTTATCTCAGAATAATGTTCATACAGGCAAAGCCTATATATACTCTGCCTACGTATAGTTTGCCTTCTACAACTGGTAATACCGTTTACCTAAATGCAAACAGCTCCCTAAGCTCGTACTTCGTATTTCTGATCCTACCTTCAGATATGGCCACCGACTTGGCCCTCGACTGCCCCTATTCTAAATATGAGTTCTGTGGCTCCTCTACAGTACAACATGCCTTTACTCTCGCACCGATGCGCCACCTCCTCTAACCTATAGCATGGGGCATTCCCATATCCTCGCCTGCAACCCACAGTCTTACACGCCTTCAGACTGGAATGATTTTTTCCAGAAACCCCCGACTTTCATTTCGATAGCTAGAACATTAATTCTCATTTTAATTGCTTTTCTTGAACTTGGCGGCTTAGATCTATCTTAATTTAATATTCGCTTTAAAAGTTCCTTTGAAAGTCTCGCATTTTGGTACATGTTGATATTCGATGACAGACCAGATGCGTAATATGGGTGTGTTTGCAGAATCTGTAGGATGTACCGTTTTTGCAACAATTACCTATTAACTGGACATAATTACACAGATAATGATGACAGGGGTCGACTGGTCTCTCTTTCTTTTAATCTCTTATCAGACTGTCCGTTATGGCATTAAATAGAAATGCGGTAATGGACATAAAATTTCATGCTTAATTAGCAGCGCTTGAATTATTGCTGGTCTGTTCAAGTGACAAATCGGCTTTCGGGGTCCGTCATATACCTATCTTTACGCTTTACATTTAGCCTGATTGAGAAAGATTATCGAAAATATATACACTTTTAAACAAGAAAATCGCAACTTTAAGCTCACACTTTGACAATTACCGAAAAGACATTTTGTCGTCTTAACAAAACCTCTGCGTTCCGAGTGAGACGATAACTGGGAAATTAATTTTCGGGAGCGGAAAATAAATCCTTATCACGTAGACGGGTCTTTCCTGAAGTACCACGTCCATGTAATACGGAAAATTTCTCAGTGGTTTGGAGGAAATATGGTGAGACGGCTCCGTATCATGCAGCTATCGGCCAATCAGATTTAAGAATACACGCTAGCCAATACATGAAACTCAACTCTAACAAAGTGATGAACTAGCTTACTTGCAACTACAAACTGCAATGCACACATTAGAGGATGGTGACCACAAAGGCAGTGGTGGATCCTGACACAGGCAATTTTTTGCGCTACCGCTTGCGCAGTTTTCATCCCGGGTAAGCGGTTTTATTTTGCGCACAACTAGTTTCACCAGTTTTCGATATCGGCAGCATCTCGGACACTCCGACAGCTGCCATCGCAAAGGGTAAAACAGAGGCAGTAGTAAGCTTGCCTTTGATCCTGAACCCTCAAAGAAGTAAATTTACCATATCTGATCAGTCCGGGGCGAATCGGGCTGTTAAGTATTCTTGTTGGGACATCAATAAACCGCAATGACCTCCAAAATACTGTTCTTATCTGTGGAGTTAACTATAATAAATTATTTCGGTTTTGCATACGCTTGCTTGTGTTCTAACGAGGAGAATCATTTGAATTTTTACAAATTTGTTTACCCCATGTAAGGGCTGATTGAGCAAGAAGTTCGGCCTGGAATGAAGGCAGAACTTCTTGCTCAATCGGCCCATACTGCGGTAGAGGGGTTTGTATGGCGTACGAACAGGATCATAACTCAGTAAATTAAGCATGACGCATAAATAATTAAGCATGATGCTAAAATAATATAGCATGATGCCTAAAGAATATAGCATTATGCTTAAATCAGGTCCGCGCACGGGAGGGTCATAAATTTTATTTTAGCATGATACTCTAAAAATTAAGCATGGTGCTGTATTGTTGGATATGATTTCATGAATGCTGCATAAATAATTAAGCATGATGCCTAAATAATTAAGCATAACGCTTAATTATTTAAGCATCATTCTATTTTATTTCAGCATCATGCTATATTATTTTAGCATCTGCTTAATTCACTGATTTATGATCCTGTTCGTATGTCATGGGTTTATATGAAAACAAACACATGATCAGCAACAGTTTAAGGGCAGTGATTGGCTTGGGTGCGTTCTATGGAGCACACACACGCAATTTACTTGGCATTTATAAGATGTCTGTGAAGCAAAACAGAAAAGTGCAGGAGAGGAATTTGCTTGCAAAAGTGTCTCCCTGGAAAGCGATTTTCGCCATTCTGGATTTTTCAAAAGACCAAACCTGCAAAGCCGATAAGTAAATTTCGAACGCGATCAAGTCGAAATTAACTGTTCGCTTTTATGATCTTAGCAGAGTAATATCCCATTAGTCAATCAAAAGGAGCTGTTATTTTTACTTCTTTCTCACATTTTTAAACTTCTTTTTTAGTTCAGCTGAACTGTACCATGCTTGTAAATTAACTCCTGTGAAAAATAATCGCGCATGCCAAATTAATTCCGGACGCACGATTTGCCGCGCGCATATTTTTTTTTTTTAAATCCAAAAGCCTGCTTTTAATACTTTTGAAAATGTCATAGAAAATGCCGCTTGATGCTAAATGAATCATGTATCCTATTCTTACTCAAATAATATACTTACACGAGCAAAATTGTACATGGCTCATAGCATGCGCGCTGTTTTATGCACAAACAGGTAGACAAAGAAAAAATATCAAAATATTTCTAGACTGCTTTTCAGTTAAGGTTCCAGATAATATAACATAAAATCTTAGTTGACGACCAGTCGGCTGGTGCAAGGGTGGTAGGCCACCACTCTGCGGGTAACATCGGGGCGAGCAGAAAGATGCACTGATCAGATTCCTCTTGGTATAATACATGCACATATGTTCACTAAATGCTGAAGGCCCACCAAGGCCGTACCGTTTATATACAGTATCCCATTCAAAAATGGGGCCAGCTGGGACTCACTCAGAAGCTCTCAGATTGCATTCTAGAGCCACAGATGCTCCAGAGACACACCCTCTCCTGCTTCTCTGTCTCGCACCTCGGCACAAGGTACATCAACATCTGTTTTGTACGGTCGGATGTTAATATACTACTCAAAGTTTGCTAAGCATCAAGTATATCCAACTACCTGTTTTACGTTTTAGTTGAAATATTGTTATGAAAAGTGTATACATTTTATATTTAATTATATCTTTAATGATTTAAGCACATAAATTGAGATTTTGTTTGTGTTTGACATTATTTTTTAGCTTTTGAATACGATAACCAAGGAAAATGTATATTATTGGTAAAAGAGAAAATTTTTCAAATTTGGAGCGAACTGATATGGGTTCAATATCGAGTATGAAATCCATTATTGTTAATTACAGCTTGACAACGCCTTCTCATGCTCCCAGTCATGTTCCAGATGGTCCTTTATGGGATGTTGTTTCATTCTTGGTCCAGCATAGCACCAAGCTCCTGAACACTTCTTGATTGGACTGGACGGACTGAAATTGCAAGCTGCACCTCATTCCAGACATGTTCGTTTGGATTGAGGTCAGGGGATCGTGCTGGCCAGACCATACGCCCAATCCACTCCCTCTGTCAGTACTCCCGGACAGCATGGGCAACATGAGGACGGGCATTATCGTCCATCAGAATGAATCTATGACCCACTGCACCTGCATACAATCTGACGTGGGCATCCAGGATCTCCTCAATATACCGCTGTGCAGTCAATGTACCACGGTCAAGGACACAGAGCTCTGTACGTCCATCCCAGCTGATGCCGCCACAGACCATTATTGACCCTCCACCATAGCGGTCATGCTCATCAATGTTGGCTGCATGGAATAGCTCTCCTGATCTTCTCCATACCCCAGAACGTCTATCTGTGTTGTCTAGGCAGGACCTTGACTCATCTGTAAAAAGGACAGGTCGTCAATCTTCTCTGGTCCATCCAACCTGATCCATGGAACATTCATATCGTGTCTGGCGGTGGTTCTGGGACAGCTGAATGCGAATACATTGTCTTCTCGATCGGAGACCACCTTCGTGCAACCTTGCCCGGATAGTCTGCGTCGAAACATTTATCCCGGATGCATTTTGAAGGTCACTGCGAAGCTGGGTTGCTGTGTCAAAGCGGTTCCTACGGGCCTGAATGATCAAAAACCGGTCTTCAGATGTTGCCCTGTCTCTGCCACCACGATTTCGTCTGATTGGTGTGCCATACTTCTGAAATCTTGTCCAGGCTCTGGTGATCACCGTATGGTGCACACCAAACGCTTCACCAACCTGACGATGGGTAGCCCCTTGTTCCACCATTCATACAGCCCACCACCTTTCTGCTTAAGACAAATGTCTTCGCCATATTCAGTCATTAAATCACAAGGGTTTGTGCTGAAATGAAGACTGAATACCCTACACATCTTATGTACATGTAGACAGTACATGAAAACATCATGGAAATCAAGGGGTACGTGCATTCCATGACTGTCACAAAAGGTCTGCCTGTCAAGAGAGCTAATGTAAACACTGGAGACCATCTCAATACATTCCTCAATCATATCCACTAAAGATATCGCAAATGTGTCACAAGAAAATTCCACAATGATGTGTCAAATATATGGTGCTTAGCAAACTTTGAGTAGTATATATTTAAGATGTTATAAAAGTAACGGCCAATAAATTTACTAGGAAACAACCAACTCTGAAACTAAACTAAATTCAAATAAAGATACCCAAATTATACACCACAATGAAGGTTGTGGTATACATAACCCGAAAATATATGCGCTTTTAACACACACAGTTGATAACAGGCATAAACGGTTCCCGAAATTCTGCAACCGCATTTGTACCCGAACCGTCAATAAATTGTTTCATGTAAATATGATATATATTTGAATAGCTGATTTTTGTGAATAGTGGTGGCCAGTTTTGGATGCTACAGCATGTTTGCCTGTTTGTTTATTGGGGTTTTACGATACTTTCAACAGCAAGGGTCACAACGTGTCTGACAGTTGTACTTAGAGAGAACCACCGAGTAACTGTCAGACTCCAACTTACTTACCCGGTGTAAATGGAATGGAAGTCCGTAGGAACATTAGTCCCTCTGGACTATTATTCCGCGGAATTATAGTCCTAGGTCTAACATTTCTAGGAATAGTAGTCCGGCGGACTACTAATCCTAGAAATGTTAGACCTAGGACTATAATTCCGCGGAATAATAGTCCAGAGGGACTAATTTTCCTACGGACTTCCATTCCTGTCACACCGGCACAATGAGGGTTAGCAGCGGTTGAAGATAAGTGCGCCCCCTACGTGTAGTACGCCTTAGTACACAGCGCTACCGTGCTCCCACGTGGGCACTCAGGAGTTAGCGTTTTGCTTAAAGGTTAGTGCGGGTTACAGTAGGTAAAGGGTTCCAACCACGAACTTTTCACTCATTTAAACTACACTTCACTGAAACATAATAATGTAAAAATCCCCGGAAAGGCTTCAGAGGCTGGAAGCATAATGTGGTTTAACCATAGCTAGCTTCCTCAATGGATGCGTTGTTCTCTCTGACCGGTCAAGCCGATCGACTTACAGCATCCTATATACCGATACTTCATAAACACCGCCAAGGAATCGATATTACAACAAAGACAGGGGATATAACGGATCCAATTGACCAGAAATATACCGGAAAATTAATTACATTGAGCGGATGTATAAATGCAAGGCATCAGAGCTGGTAACGAATTCTAATCAGAAATTAATAGATAAGGCATATTGTTGTCCCGTGGAAGTTACCAGAGCACAAAAGACATTAATTCCATTTCGATTGTGGATAATTTAACAAGGAAGTCATATCTAAAACGTCAATTGTCATGAAATGTTTTTTTAGCAAACAGAGCAACGGTCTGATAAAAGTATATATACTGAGATAAAAAAGAAAGTATAATAGAAACAAATGTGAAAAAAATAGCATAAAGGATGAAATATAATAGTTCTAATGTTGCATGCTTGTGGACAAGAAATCGTGCAAAGAGTTTAATGACATGTTGTTGTTGTCCACCCGTCCGTATACAATTTTGCTACGGGTTTCAAAATAGCACGTGCTACCCGAGAATGTCAAATTGAATGGGTGACCGACGATCTTCTTTGTGTTATGTTGTGCTAGATTATTGCTGGGTTATTGAGAAAACACACTAGTTTTTGTCTTCCGACACTTTAAATAATGCCAAGGTTAACCGAAAATCAGAGGTTGCGTGCCATTGGTATGCATGAGGCTGGGATATCTCCAGATGAGCTCGCCGCTGAGTTTGGAGTCACTGTGGTTACTATTTACCGTCTCGTTGGAAGGTATAGAACCACAGGATCTACTGCCGACGGACCGCGTTCAGGTCGACCAAGAGTTACGATCCCTGCTCAAGACCGACATATCAGGACGTCTCACTTGCAGGATCCGGCGACGAGGACAGCAGCAACTACTCCTGGTAGAACTAACAATAAAATCAGTGCACAAACTGTCCGCAACAGACTCGCTGAACACGGCATCCGAAGTAGGCGTCCATACCACAGACCAATCTTTACCAAACATCATCGTACCGTCAGAATGGAATGGGTACGTCAGCGTGTTCGCTGAACTCCGCAGCGTTGGAGCACAGTTCTTTTTAGTGATGGATCACGATTTTTCTACGGCGCGCTGATAGTAGGGCAAGAGTGTATCGTCGACGAGGAGAACGGTTTTCTGATGCTTGCGTGCGGGAATGCGACCGTTTCGGCGGGGGCGGTGTAATGATTTGGGCAGGAATTTCCTTGCACCATCGAACGCAGTTGATCTTCATCGATGGTAATCTGAATGGACAGCAATATAGGGACGAAATTCTTAACGCTGTTGTTGTCCCGTTGTTCAACGCTAACGTCGGATTGCAGTTATTCCAGCAAGACAATGTCCGATGTCGCGTATCTGTCGTGACTTTCTTGAGGAGTGGAGAATCGAACTTCTTTCCTGGCCCCCACTTTCGCCAGGCTTGTCGCCAATCGAGCATCTTTGGGATCAACTGGACTGTCAGGTTCGACTTCATGATCTTCAGATGTTAGGCGATTTACGTAATGTTCTAAGGCAGGAGTGGAACGCAATACCACAGGGTGACATCCAGAGACTTATCAGGTCCATGCGCTGTCGATGTCTTGCCATCCCAGAGGCAAACGGTGGACATACACGCTATTGACTGAATGTGTGAACTTTTCATTTCACCCGATGTCTGAATGGCGACGTCCTGACGTAACGCTGGCAACAGTAAGAACATGAAATTATGCAAATTCATACAGCTAGACTCGAAATATGAATTTACAATAATTTGTTTGGGATTAAAGTCGATAATACTAAAAACATTGCGTTTCAAAGTTTATTATACTTCCTTTTTTGACTCAGTATATGTAAAACCAGACTTAAGCAGGGACGTAGAAGGCGTCTCGAACTTGGGGACGGGAGGGAAGTGGGAACCATCATACAAAGGCGCCCAAACATTGATATGCATCAGCAGTAGGCCATGTCGCATATATATGCCTTATTGGGGTGGAAGGAATACAATACACAAAGCTATGTTTGAGACACACGTTCGTCTACATTAAGAAAGAAACACATTTTGTTTCTCTGCAGTCTATACTTAACAAATTTCCATCCCGAAATGAAATGATTTAGTCCGTAACCATTTTCCGTGTTACAATTTAAGGGAGCTTGCCTGTAGGCACTCTCCCATAAATTATAACAATTCAAAGACATATGAAAATATTTTGAGGATCAAAAATAATTGAGCATTCTACCATGCAGTTAATATTGTTCTGTTACTATGATTGACATAGTAAACAGTGGGAAGGAATAGTTATACACAGGGGCGTCGCTGAGGGGATGGAGGTTGCATCACCCAATATTTTTTCAGTCGGGACACTTTCGACTGAATTGAAATCTTCGATATCGATTCGCTATTGCTAGTAATCATGTGCTTTCTTACAAGACTAGATTTGATACTTGGACTTATATCACACACCCACTCGACCATACAAAGAGGCCTTTTGTGCCCTATTCGGTCTGTTTGGGGCCCAGCATAACCAGTTTGTTGTAACGTTACGGTTTGTGTTAGTTTAATTGAATCAGAAGTTGCGTCACACGACTACTACATATATGTTTTATTTGTATCACATAATCATCGCCAAAGAGCTCATTACGGAAAATATCGTTTGCAACACATCAAGGGAAGATGGATATTTAATACCTGGATGTCGGGTTTAAACGCCTGAGGTGAATTCAGCTGTTATTCTATGACAGGGGGTGGGTCAAAATTGTTATCTCAGGCTATGTATGTCGATTTTACGCCCTTCGCGAAGCCAAAGCCAAAGGGTGTACAATCGAAATGCAGGTATTATTTATTTATTTATTGGTGTTTAGGGTCACATACTTATGCACAACGGCTAATCGTGACCGTGGCAGTATTTCGGGTGGAGGAAGCCGGCGTACCTGGAGAGAACCACCGAGCATCGACGAGTAACTGTCAGCTCCGCAACATTCTAACTCTGTTCAAGCTCCGCTCAAGCAGGGTTACAGCGGTTGAAGACATGTGCACCATCGACGTGCAGTACGCTTTAGTACAAGGCGTCACCGTGCCCCCAAATGCAGATATTAAATTTCCACGTAACCTGGATGCTTCCCGAGCTAACTTATAATATTTTGCGATTGGGTGAAGCCATTTAGTTTAGTTTAAGCTTATTTGTTTTACAAGGATTGGCGAGCAAGTTATACAACTTATATTAACGCCTCTACTTGGCCTAAATGCGTAGGTGTTTGGGATGACCTTCGTAGCGACAACTTCGTGGCCTCGCTGTTCTCGAATACTACGAAGACATCTTTAGCCCGCATGGAGTGCGTCGCTCTCCTCACTGAGGGAAGCCATTTTACATCCCACGGGATACGGTACGCTGTGACAGCATCAACAGTACAGCTGATGCTGGCAGAGAGTGTTCGGACACCACGGGAACTTTCCCCGACCGGGGATCGATCCGGGACCTCTGGCATGAGAGACAAGCTCACTTATCCACTCGGCCACCACTCTATTCAGTATGAGAAGGGAGATTCTGTAATAATGTATCGTATAACCAGCCAAAATAGGTTTAATTTAACAAAGATAGTCCTTGCCAAATTTTGCCCATCAAACTGTCTATATAATCGTCGATTCCCAAATTTTCCTTCGCACGAAAAGTTTAAAGCTGTTTAACCCTTTACCTAACATGAAAAACAGAGAACACTTGTAAAAAAAACTTCTTGAATAACTAATTTTTTCATTTTTTGTCTCAAAAACATAGGTTATGACCCCTCATTGGAACGAGCTTGACGAGATGTTTTTGAGACAAAAAATGAAAAAATAATAAAAATTAATTGGCGATTTTTGAGAATAGCGCTGGCCGGTTTTGGCCGTTACGTTACGTAAAGGGTTAAAGAGGACACAGATACTGTAATGTCTTAGAATGCAAAGGTAACACATGACTTTGGGGTTTACGGCGCTTTTGCAAACAATTGTTAAAATAATTGGAAGGTGGGATGTCGACAAATTTTGATTGGAGTCAACAGAATTTAAACATTAGTTCCGAGCGACATGAATCTGTACTTATTCAAAAATTACTTCAGTAAAACCCCAAATGGAATTTGTAAGAAAGCAAGTGCGGACTTGTGGCACGGGGAAATCAAATTATGGGGTTTTGTTTGCTGGAGACCGATAGAATACAAATTTCAAATAGCTCTACAAATTACAGGGCATGTATCACCACTGAAGTCAGTGATTTTAGCAATTATAGTGGGTATACACTCCAGATTTCAGACATATAATACACACCGAGATTTGTATTTGGTGCTGCTACTACAACCGTATGTAACACGGAAACAAGCACACAGAGCAGACATAGTGCAGCTTATACAGAGAACGACACATGCGCGTGAATGGGTTAATCGATATGCACGAGTGCCAGCGCGGAAGGATAAAACGAGAGGCCACTGGCCTCGAGTTTTATCCTTCCGCGATGGCACAAGTGCCATAGCGATTAACCAATTCACACGCGTGTGTCGTTCTGTGTTTATTACACACCTTCACGTCTATAAAAACAATTATTAGAAGGACACTCAGCAATTCATTTGACAACTATCAACAAAAAGATTTCATTTTATCGCCAAACAAATTTGCGAGGGGAACCCGTGTTACTCTTTCGTACCCCGAGTTCCAATGTGTTCTATGTGCCTACTGGCACAGAGAACACACTGGAACTCAGGGGACGATTTTCAGCTATCACTAGCGATTCAAACTGTAATTGCGTTGCACAATTTGTGGAAATTTCGAGTGTAATTTCGCTTCTATTTAAAAATAATCCGTCAACGATTTCCGTTCCGCACTTATGTGCGGAACAGATTTATATTTTCCGCACGGTTTAGCATTCCTGTAAATGGGGATTTCATAGAACAGGCGTGTAATAAACCCTTATTCGTTGTGACGAGCTGAGTGTGACATTTGTTAAATATGGAACGACAAAAGTAGTAGTGTAGGTACCTGATCGTCCCTTATTACCCGGAGCTTTGCCGGTGCAACTAGTGTTAAATTCCCATAGGAACCGGAGCCGTTTGCCGGGGCAACTTTGGGGGGTGCAAACTGTCGGCACCATACATCTAAATCTGGTAAATAATGTACGTACTGCATATATAGTATGCTATGGCAAGTATAGTGATATATGTACGCATGGGGCTATAGGTATATATTATGGGTAAGTGATGGAAAGATGATGGGAAAATTGGGTTTTCTTGAAAGTTTTTCCCGCGAAACGGTTGACGTTGCTATTGACGTCGTGACGTCATAGAAATGCTGACCGCTATTATTGTCCAGTATACAATCTGACATAACGTTATTCGGGTCAGTGGATGTCGGACTTCTCGTATGGGGTGGCGGCGATATGGTAGTGGTGGTATATATGCATGTAGGTCCCAAGTTAGCCCTTGGGTCTTCATATTATCCTATGTCTGCTATAGCTATTTCAAGCAGTAGGGCGGGTGGGTGGTAGTGTGGTATTACGAGATAGTCATTGGTTTAAATTGGACAGTATAGGATGAATGATCTGTTGGTCTATTACCTCCTTAGTACTATTAACCTACCGAATCCTTTGCATTATCTTATGGCTGGTATTGGTAGTTTAGTGTTAGGCCAGGCAGTATTATACTAGGTTGTTTAGAACGGGTGGCATAGGATGCATTGTATATACCACTGTAGGTCCAGTCCTCGATATTATTAACCAGCCGATTACTTTGTACTATTCAATGACTGGTATAGAGGGTACGTTATGGCAGGTCTAGTGGTATTGTGGGGTGGGGGTGGGGGTAATGCCTGGCAGTATAGAACAGCAGTATAGTATGGACGATATATACCTCTGTGGGCCCATGCAGGCCCCATGTTAGCCCTTAGTACTATTAATCCACCTGATGCTTCATGTTATCCTATGACTGGTATAGGTAGTATGCAATGCTAGGCATAGAGGTATTGTGGGTAGGGGTACTGTTTGGTAGTGTATAGTATGGCGATATATACACCTATAGCACATATGACAAAAAGGGATTCTCCAGAAGGTATCCTAGATAGGTATCCTCAAATAATACAATACTAGGCTATAGGTATCCTCAAATACCCGTATGTGCCTATGTGATAGGGCATATTGTGTCACAATATGCCCTATCACATAGACACATGCTTTATGTGCCTATATGTGCTTATGTGAAAAGGCACAATGTGACACAATATGCCCTATCACATAGGCACATACGGGTATTTGAGGATACCTATAGCCTAGTATTGTATTATTTGAGGATACCTATCTAGGATATCTTCTGGAGAATCCCTTTTTGTCATATGTGCTTATGTGAAAAAGCACAATGTGACACAATGTGACCTAGCACATAAGCACATGCTTTATGTGCCGATATGTGCTTATGTGAAAAGGCACAATGTGACACAATGTGCCCTATCACATAGGCACATACGACCAAAATGGGATTCCATAGCCACAGGCGTTTTCGAAAAAGAGATTCCACAAATGGGATTCCAAAAAAGGGATTCCACAAATGGGATTCCGTTTCCATCTTGTCGCCAAAGCTCCAAGACCACTACATGTCTATGGTCTATATGTCCTATCATTAGCTTCAACAACAGTCTTGTTCCATTGCGGTCTTATATCAGTACTATTGACTAAACTACCATCCATTAATATTGACGTGTACCACTACTTCCTAGCTATACCTTCGCCCAGGCCTTCAAAATGTTCCATCAGTGTATACTTATAAGGCATTCCGTAATTGAGATTCCAAGCCGAGTCCGTAAAATTTGGATTCCGTGTTTTAACATCAGGCATTACACTTACCCACAGTACCTCTATGCCTAGCATTGCATACTACCTATACCAGTCATAGGATAACATGAAGCATCAGGTGGATTAACAGTACTAAGGGCTAACATGGGGCCTGCATGGGCCCACAGAGGTATATATCGTCCATACTATACTGCTGTTCTATACTGCCAGGCATTACCCCCATCCCCACCCCACAAAACCACCTGACCTGCCATAACGTACCCTCTATACCAGTCATTGAATAGTACAAAGCAATCGGCTGGTTAATAATATCGAGGACTGGACCTACAGTGGTATATACAATGCATCCTATGCCACCCGTTCTAAACAACCTAGTATAATACTGCCTGGCCTAACACTAAACTACCAATACCAGCCATAAGATAATACAAAGGATTCGGTAGGTTAATAGTACTAAGGGGGTAATAGACCAACAGATCATTCATCCTATACTGTCCATTTTAAACCACCAATGACTATCTCGCAATTCCACACTACCACCCACCCACCCTACTGCTTGACTTAGCTATAACAGAAATAGGATAATATGAAGACCCAAGGGCTAACTTGGGACCTACATGCATATATACCACTACTACTATGTCGCCGCCACCCCCATACGAGAAGCCCGACATCCACTGACCCGAATAACGTTATGTCAGATTGTATACTGGACAATAACAGTGGTCAACATCTCTATGACGTCGCGTGCGCATCATGACGTCACGACGTCAATAGCAACGTCAACCGTTTCGCGTGAAAAACTTTCAAGAAAACCCAATTTTCCCATCATCTTTCCATCACTTACCCATAATATATACCTATAGCCCCATGCGTACAAATATCACTATACTTGCCATAGCATACAATATATGCAGTACGTACACTATTTACCAGATTTAGATGTATGGTGTCGACATTTTGCACCCCCAAAGTTGCACCGGCAAACGGCTCCGGTTCCTATGGAAATTTAACACTAGTTGCACCGGCAAAGCTCCGGGTAATAAGGGACGATCGGGTTCGTACACTACTACCGACAAACGTGCACTTTTCTCGAGATGAAACAAAGCATACATACGAGGGAATCTTCGGTTAAGTATTAAAGTAAAGAGTATGCATGTGTACCTCATCCTCTTCTTTCTAATTCCCTCTATGATTGCAATGACGGGAATCCAAAAGAGAGATAAAGGTTTCGGATGACTGCATTTGAGTTGTAAATGACCCCACATCCCGATTCCCTGGTGGTGTTCTGTGGCCGATCCATAATTCTGTTTTTGATGGGGTGCCACATTTCAATCGTGGGTCATGGTGCGAAGCATCACTTGACGATCGTAGCAGCGAGTTTGTGGCGAACACGATATGGGGGTCCTGAGATATCTCGTGGAAAATTTTGGAACGTGGATGGTCATTGTGCCCGTCCGCTTGCTTCTTTGCACGTGGCAGCATTGTTTTCCAACCGAAATATCCAGCATTCAAATTTTGAAGGAAAGAAGCCAGTTTGTATCAGCTCACATAAGTCCCGCGTAAGAGCTGGGTCCATAGCTATATGCATGGAGTTCGGTATTATCGGCGATAACACAAGGACATCCACCACCTTTTCTACGACCAAAGGTAGTGGATGCCCATGTGTTATCGCCGACAACATCGTGTCCCTTGGTATCGATGCTTGTAAAAAGTGAATTATAAAATATGAGGGCGCGCACCGGGTGCACACTCCTCTGAATCCGTTTCATAGTGGTATTATGGTGTAAAGGTATACTGGTAAACATAATACTAGCTTAATCTCCCTCCATCTCTTTCTTTGAACCATTTCGGGAAAAGGTTGGGGGGATTTGCCCCATGTGCCCTGGTTCTTACGTCTATGGTCAACTCAATACTGAAACGTCACCATCAACAACAGCATCACGAGTAACGAAGGTATAGAGACTCCGGAACTTAATTCATTTTTTGTGTAAGTTTATATGATACGATTGCAACAAGCTTGCATAGAAGGTTAGTGAAAAGAATTTCCGACGGAATAAACTCAACATTATCATTCAGTAAATATTTATGCAGTTTTCCAGCGCAGTAGATCGTTTCTCCATCAACTGCCTGTTTTATTTACTCTTTTCGCAACGTCGGTATTACCGGTGGAGGTACGAGCCCATGAAATTTCCGACAGCGATGAAAAGTATCACCACGTGCCAAAAATTCATTCAGCGACACATTGCGCCTCTTTTTCCTGTTTGAACATTTTCGGTCTCGATCCCCGTATTTATACAACCCTCTTCTTATCTAACGCTGGGATGCTGGAAGCATTACGAATTTGGGAGGGCGCGGCCATAGAAGGGTACCCACAATCTGACAATATCAGTGGTGATCTATGTGTGTTGGTAGCGTGGTAAGAATGCAATAGACGGAGCTATGTTTTGGAATGCCGATTTTCGCTTCACATTTAACAAATGTCCAGCTCGGTGGAAAATTAGTTGAATATGGAGGAAAATGTGCGCTTGTCTTAACTTCAAATGTCATTGAAAAGCCGAATTAACCCTTTACCCAACATGAAAAGCAGACGACACTTGCAAAAACAATTTTTGAATAACATTTTTTTTCATTTTTTGTCTCAAAAACATAGGTTATGACCCCTCGTTGGAACGAGCTCGTCGAGCCGTTACAACGGGGAGTCATAACCTATGTTTTTGAGACAAAAAATGAAAAAATATAATGAAAATTAATTGGCGATTTTTGAGAATAGCGCTGGCCGGTTTTGGCCGTTACGTTGGGGAAAGGGTTTAACTGAGGGAATATTCGGTCACATCCTAAGGCTATGAGCCCGTTCACACCACCTGCTAATACGAAATAGGATTTCAATGACAGGAATATTAATATTTCTGGAAAGAATTCGGGGTGGGGAGATGGCCCCCCCCCCCCCCCCCCTATGCTCCCGTTTCCTACATCCCTGATCTAGCCTGGAAAATGAGTTTGAAAATGGATGTCCAAAAGATGTGGGCTCTTTGATTCGTACTGAAAAATGGCAATTATTTTCAGTATGAACGGACCAAAAAATCCGACAGAATTCGTCAATTTCCTACAAAATCATACTGGTAGACAGTCTCCCATTAGCCCTCAAAATCCATGACACTAAATACACAGGTGTCATGTGCACATTGTGATGAAACTCGTATTTGGCGATTGTATACATGCACAAAGAGCACATAACACTTTTTAGCACATAGCACATAACACAATCAACAAAACCCAGAACCATGTCTTCCCGAAAATAGTTGTTGAATCCCTTCAATATGAATGAAATTGTATTTAGCGATAAAAAATAACCAAACCCAATCCAAATATGATTTTTCCGTTAATCAATGATATTTCAACCCATATTCAATTCATTTCATAAAGCCACCTAAGGGATAGGTGGATGGTCTGCAAAAACAACTTGTGAATTTTTTTGTAGTAAGCAAGGATCGTTTTAAATACATGACAACACTTCCTTCATAATTATTAGAGGCGTGTAAACCCCATTGAGATTGAGGGGACGTTTCAAAACTTTCTCGTTGTCACTTCCAGTCATTGCGATTCGCCTTCATTACACCCCCAAGAGGAGATACTGGATTACATGCGTCTTGAAGCGTCAGGAGGTGTGGCCTAACACAAAAGATTTCCATTGTCTAAGTACCGGGTATTGTTTCCTTAAGTGGTAATCCCTTTGTCCTTATACGGTAGGGGGTTGGGTTTGCAACAAATGCAAAAAACACACACATAAGGGCCAAACATAAGGGCGCTCGTCAGTCAGGGCGGTTGGTCATTCAGTACCTTAAGCGAAAGGAGGTGTTGCCTAACCCAAAATATTTCAGTTGTCTATCTACCGGTATTGTTTCCTTAAGTAGTAATCCCTTTGTCCCTAAGTGGTAGGGGGTAGGTTGGTAACAAAATAAAAACACTTAAGGACCAATTTTAAGAGTGTCAGACAAACCGGTCCGTCCGGATCCATATCTCAGCAGTGGGTGGATAGATTTCAACGAAATTTGCGGAGAGACGGTATGCAACGGTGGGGGTATGCACCGGACCGTGGTTCAGTTCTTGTATCTTTAGTTTCGGTGTGTCGAATGGTGGATTGTTTATGTGATAACTCGTGTAATTCCATGCAATATTAGCCCAAGAACATTAGGTTTCACTAGGGAAAAAAATCGGAGAAAGCTGATTTTTTCAGGGAATGTCGAGTACATGTCACTGAACGATTAGACAAAAGTCCCCTAAAATCCCAGTTGAGCTTTTTTTTCTACAGCCTTTTTTCGAAAACGCGTTTGAAAAAAATCAAAAAAAAATCGCACGAACTTTGTAACCTCGAATTGATCCAACTGTATTTTTTGTTTACGCGTATTTCGAGCTACATAATGTCTAATATACATTTACCTAGAGGAAAATGTGCATTCTGTGACAATTTCTGCGAAAAATTATTGAAAATTCACAAAAAAGTATCGGATTTACGCAAAAAATGACGATTTTCCTAACGGATTTGCCCAAAGGGTCGTAGTACAGAACGGGATGTTAGTTTGACAGACGATAAAAAATCCACCACCATTTGAAGACTTTTATCATTGCTTACAAAATAGACATTATGGAAGACCCCCTCTGCTTCTGGCCGAGTTCCCCTTTTGGCATAAAATTCGTCAGCATGAGAACTCAACTATTTTCGGGCTTGGGACCGAACAGACACGTCTGTGTCTGGCAGCATTAGATCAATAAATAATATTTACAGAATGTACAAAAATCAATAAATAATATTTACAGAATGTACAAATCAATCACAACATGGATTAAGTTACATTGACTATTATCAACGCTATATACAGAAATGACATGACCTATATACATATTATTCATCGAACTCAGAAATTTCCGACAGGACAGTGTTTCTGTGGTTGTTACAAGAATCCGAACTGCAATTACACAAACCTGAGCAAGAGAGTCCTGCCTTCTTACACCAACACCTTTTTGTACAAGCACTCTTGCAACCACAACTGATCAGATTCAGTAGGTTATCGGGGGCACATAGCTTTGTGGCTGCAGTCGGTACAAGAAGTCCATTGTCTAGCGACCACCCCCAATCCGTCGGAGGAAGCGAAGTGCCCAGCCATTGTTGGACCTGGAGATAACATCTGTAGACATGTTGTTGTGCAGCATCGCTGCTTGGTGGGAGTGAGGCTAGGTCGATGGGTTTATTCAGTTTAGATTTTGCTACATAACGCTTGTAAGTGACATATCTATATTGGTCGAGAGAGGAAACAGTTTTACTCCCGTATAAGATCAGGAGAAGTTGTTCCCCGGCAGCGGCTACTGCACTTGGTGTACTGTCATCCGCCAAAATTGTGTTGACATACTGTTGTGAGTCGCTAGTAACATCGGAGACAATTGTACTGAATACTTTCTTCTTACCAACTCGAAAGAGTGCAGAAGTAGTGTCACAACCACTTATAGAATGTGCTACAAGGAGGTTGCTTCTATGGTCACCCATTTTGGTTGCTATTTCACTAACTGAAACTAGTAAGTTTGGGGTAATGGAATACATCATGTGAATATTACATCCCGGTTGAACTCGAGAGGTAAGAATGACTAACAAGTCTGTGTCTGTTCCCACAACGACAACATTGTTGTCATCTTGAGCGATGTCAAGTGCAGTTTCGGCTATCAGTACATCAGCATCAGCCTCGGCCTGCTTGGACTGAATATTGATAGCAGATAGCTCCTGCATTAGAAGATCGATCAGTTGGGTTTTGTTCTTGGCATTTGCAAGGAAATCGGATTGGGGTGTGGTGGCTGGTAACTCGGGTGAGATATTGATATCAATGGAATACCTGTCTTTAGATCTACGGGCTTGTTCCATGCCCTTTGTCGACATTGTACAAGCATAACCATCAACAACAACCACGACGTTCGCCCCAAAATGTCTCACTAGATAATTGGAATATGATGTACATATGTCCTTATATGACGACTGTCTAGGCCATACAACTGCCCTCAATAAAAATCCACCATCTACAACAAACAGAGAATGTTCTGGGATTTTAGTTTGCTCGGAACCGTATGTTTTGAGGATCTTACCGAGCGTGCTTTTCTGTGTCTTCCTCATTCCAGCAGAACCAAACAATGCTGGTGGTTTCGGGGCGAGTTCATATTTGAGATACTCTTCCATCTCTGCTTGTGACTGAATAACACATGTGATGCGGTTGAACAGAATTGTGGGGTCAATCACTACCTTACTTCCACGGACTTTGATGCTATTTGCCATCGATGCGAAAGACTTCACAGTGTCAACACGTCGTAGTTTGATGCTGTTGAACGTTTTGCTTACAACATTCGATACGCAACATTCACCAATTTTGCGAACTTGGTCACAGTTCACAGTTTCGTCGGCCACAAGCCCGGTCGCTATAGAGACTAATTGTAGTGGATCTCTATTCTGAAAGGGGGAATGCACTCGGAGCCAGTTCAATAATTTGGTGATATCATTGGCATCAGTCAATTGTGAACTTTGACGGAGATCCCGATGTTGTTCGCCATGACCAGTGTGAACATGAACAAAATTTTCGAGAGCATTACATATCGGAAGGCAAAGAGGTAGTATATGTACCCATTTCGCAACAGTGCTATCGGTTATTCCCCTGCCATGTGTGAGACCACCAGGGAGCTTGAACATTATGTGATTTAATCGAACATGGAAATTGAAACAATGATGCTATAATACGGTATTTGAATGAGAAAAGTCGATGCCGTTTGAATTTGAGTTTAGGGGGTATGGTTAATATTTCACACGTTTCACCAGTTCATTATGGAATAAATGACTTTTGTTATATATCATTATAAAGCCACTGCTTTTCTGCAATTTTTGATATATAATTTAACTCCCAAAGTAGTCGTAGATTTGATTTAATGGACGTTGTGTACCGTTGTGTGTATGAAAACAATAAATTTTTTTTCGTAATTTTGTACATTTTCGTGAATATTTCACCATTGAGTGTGAGGATTGGTACAAAGTTGGCATTTTCTGTTGGGGATATGTATTCTCAATATAATTCAGCACGATATTTATGATTCTCACCCTACTAAGGCGAATAAGAATGAGAAATATGGAGCTGGGTCGAATTTTTTTTAAAATTTTTTTTTTCATCAAAAAAACGCTATAACTAAAAAAGCTCAACTCGGATTCGCGGGGACTTTTCACACTTTATCCGCAATGTGTGTCCCGGAAACATAAAAAAATCAGCTTTCTCCGATTTTTTTCCTTACTTTCTCATTTTTATGTCTAATGTGCCTGGACTATATGGAATTCATGTCGAGGGAGCATCGTACGTTGCGGCATTGTCAGCTTTTGAAGGGAATGACTTCTGATTGCCTGTATCACTGAACCAGTCCGCCGGGCGCGCGAGCGTCCGATTCTCGCGACGTCATGTAACATGTATTGTTACTGCAATGACGATACAAAATCTTTCATCGCCAATATTTTAGCGCTACTGATATTACAGTTTGCTATTTCGTTTTAGGGTAAATGGGAGATAAATAAAATTTATTATGCATCTGTTTATTGCCTTAACAGTGATACTGTGCTAATATCCAATTTACAGAGGAGCCCTCTTAATACGGTATGTCTTAACTAAATAAACCAGTTATATGAATATGACTTTCAAACATAAAAGCATTCACCATACAGGCTAACTGCAAATAAATTATAGAGTAAACTGTTAACTGAATTATTATTTATTTATTGATGTTTAAGGTCACATATTTCTGCACAAAGGCTAATCATGACCACAACTGAATAAAAAAAAGCTTGTAATCTGTCGAGCAATTACTCTGACATTCACCAATTTCCCCTTATTTTTAGACCTGTTTGGCCCCAGTGCACCCAGTACATGTATTTAAGGTATGATATCTTGATTGACAGATTGACAGAGCACTATGAGCTCTGCAAAACAAGATATAATAGATTAAATGCCCAATTTATCTCTCGAATACCGGAAAGTCATCAAATCTCTATTAGTTGAATACTCCTGTTAATTTAATACGTTTCACTGGAAAAGTGGCTATTCGATTAACCGGGTTCCACTCTATCACTTATTTTTAAAAATTAATAAAACAAGTGTTAAATATGAAATATGACCAATGAACATCAGCGATATGTATGTTGAAGGCTTAATTAAAATCCACTAATTTATTTTGGCGTAAGGATGACAAGTTGGGCGACAAAAATATGCTAGCTTTTCAAAATGATCCCCTAACCCACGTTTTCGAAAAAAAGAGTTCTTTTTTCAAAGAATGAATCTTACCAAAACACCCATGCCAGAAATAACCACCTACAAATACTCAAAGCGACCAGAAGATGGCAACACAAAGATACTGATAGGGATTAAAATCTGGAGCCAATACTATAAAACTGTCACAACTGTATTTTCTAGAATTGCTTTTTCTACCTATTAATACAACTGACTAGAATGAATCATTAGCATTTTAAAAGATATGGCAATTTGCCAATTGGCAAATTGCCAGATCTTTGAAAATGCTAATGATTCATTTTAACCCATTTAAAGACATAATTAGAAAATACAATTCTAGAAAATACAATTGTAAATGTTTTATAGTATTGGCCCCAGCTGAACGCATTTGTCTGCTCAGAGAGTGCATCCTGGTGTTGAGGAGTTACTCACCACTAGAGACTTATTAAAGCGAATTTCTACTTTGTGGTGTAGAATTATTCAGCGTGAACCATCTATATGCTGAACGTATGCCTAATAATTGAATAAATTGTACAGCTCTATTAAAACGTGGAATTTAATTCAATAAAGAACCCTCGGTATTCAATAAAATAACAAGTTTCTTGCAGCTATTATCGGATATGTGCAATCCAAGGAATATAAATGAGCAGTACTCAAATATTTTAAAATAATGCGATGGGAATACATGCATTATTTAAGGAGTTTTGTTCATTAGAGTCTCAAGGCACGAGGACATTTAAATGGTTTGTAATGCCAAATGGGAGTACAGTTGGGGTCAGGGGGAGCAAACTGCTTCTAGCGTTGGGAATATAGAAAATGAATGTAGAAAGAATAATCGGACGAAAGAAGAATAATGTGGATTGTCTGAAAGAGATAGTCTTCCAATATTCCTTTTAACCCATGACCTTACGTAACGATCATATCCGGCAAGTGTAATTAAAAATCAAGATGTACCAGAACGACACGCAGGTCGCCACGAGGCAGCATGATTAAGCGTTGGCGTTACACGCCTGTAGATACCCTTGACAAACATGACAAAGCCACGTATTAAAAATCAGCCAGTTGTCTACAAGTATAGCGAAAAAAGTCTGGAAAACAGATTATCTGAGTTTTCACATCATAAACTCAGTTCAAGTTCAGTAACTCCGCAAAAAATCATCTGGCTTGGACCAAACTCGAACTCGTTTTGAAGGTACCCATGACAAAGCCACATGCCAGAAATCAGCCAATTATCGGAACATATTATTAATGAAGTCCGGAAAACTGATTCTCTGAGTTTTCACATCATAAAGTAAGTCCAAGGTCAATAACTCTGCGAAAAATCATCCTGCTTGGACCAAACTCGAACTCGATTTGCAGGTACCTATGACAAAGCCATATACCACATACGTAGTGACTGAATGCCGGAATGACGGACAGACACGGGTAACACTATATGCCCCCGGCCTTTTCACGGAGGGGCATAAACAATAGCAATTTCATTTTATTTTTTCAAATTTTGCTTCCGAAATATAGCTTATGAAACAGCATTGGAACGAGCTCTGTGAGAACAGACTACTGATGGGTCATATTTTATGGTTTTGGAGGCGGAAAATGAGTTTTTTGAGTTATTCTGATTTATATGAGTTTTTTCTCCGAAAATGTCATTTATATTAAATGGGTTAATATTAAATGGAAGAGCGTAGATTAGGTTCTTCAGTTTGCAACATAGTTTTGACTGATAGTAAAAGCTAACATAGTTTTAAAAAAAACTCTTATTTAGTCACGCCCATTTCAAACCTATTTTTATAAAAAGTTTGTGAAAAATTGAGATGCTTGTTGTGATCACAGTAATGTATGTATGAACACCGTGCTCACCGTTTGATAAACTTCTGAGCATGTCTGCATAATATATCATAAATATTGCACGGCTTTGAGTTGACTCTGACAAAATAGTGACCCTCGAGGAAGAATACTCCACGCGCCGGAGACGTGTGGACTATTCTTCCTCGAGAGGAACTATTTTGCCTAGTCAACCCATTTTGCAACCCATCAGCTTTCCATTCCTAAGTACGGTGCCTATTCAGGGGCGTAGTAGGTTTCCGATTGGTGTGTGTGTGGGGGGGGGGGGGTGTAGGGTAGTGGATTTCCAACTATGGGGGGGAGTTTCAACTAGGGGAGGGACCGGGAGGGAGGACACCCCCCTCCCGGTCCCTTCCCCAGTTGGAAATTCACTACCGAGAAACATTTTGAAAATGAAGCCATGAAAGGGGGGCATAAAATTGATTCTAGTAACTGAAATGCCAACACAGTTATGTTAGAATTATCAGGTTGTTATTGTCATTTGGTATTATTCTGGGAATTGAATATGTGCTAAAAAAATGCTCAAGCTGAGAACTTTGAGCAATTCACAGTGTCCTAACATTAAATCAGATCTTATGCAGGAATGATCAATTTTCGATGTTTCATCATTTTGTAATTGTGAATGATGGAATTAACTCAAGATAACGATTTTACATGATATGATTTTCTTGAAGTGCATTTCGAGGATTTTTTTTATTACGATAAGTAAACGTACTATAGAAATCTCGTACCGATTGACATCGTGCATACTGATGAAGCTCGATATTGCGTACACTGTAGTTGTAAATAGTAACAGTTGGAATGTTTGTTTATTTGAAACCGAGTTGGTATTTTGGGAAGTAAAGGAGACATCAGCATCACCAAAGAAGCTCTAAAATCCAGCTATATGGAATTCCCAACTACTCATGACCTGCCCTCCGAATTTCCAACTATAGGACATTTTGGCCAGGGTTGGGGGGGGGGGGGGTGACCCCCCCCCCCCTCCCATCACCACGTCCATGTGCCTATTGTCAAGGACCTTGCTCAAGACGGGCATTTTTATCCTCGAATTTGGAAATAACGACATACAAAAAATTCTCGAAAGAGGAGTGTTGTGTTTCACCAGTCGGGCATCCTAGAATACCCCCCCCCCCCCCCCCCCCCGGGCGCTAACTTCAGAAAATGTCTAGTGCACTGGAATAGAGGCCGATTATTTTTAGAACCATTGATAGATAAGCTATTTGAAATAGTATAACACCTTTCAGTCAATCAGAGGAAGGGGAAGTCACGTGAGATATAACATATAAAAATATTTAAGCTGGCGTTTCTTAGTTTTACGCGGTAACTAGAAAATATGATAGTTGTTGCCTGTCGAAACCTATATAACAAAACTGGAATATAACGTTTACAGTATCCTTTGACATTCTGTATTTTTTACCATTTCAGTTGCATCAACAGTCTGCACGTCATTGGATAAACACTATGCATAGTTCTTTCAAGAAAAAACGGGTTAACTAAGTTTTATAATTATTTTTTATGCTCTTTCCTTTTGGAAAGTGAAAACAAGCAAATCGCTGTGGAGATAATCTCAACTGTCGTGGACGATACAATATCACAAGTACAGGTGCAGTATACTGTCTTGGCGTGATAATCCCCGTGTGGATTATTTGCCAATATTTAATTGTTTCTAGTCTTAAAACTCGTAGTCTTTTGGTGTTTTTATTTATTGAAACGGAAAGTGTCTTTGTTACATTGTACCATCAAGTGTGACTTTGTCGTAGATCTAGTCAGGGCTGGGAGGAGTTAAAATTACTCTTAACACGTTAACGTTTTACGTATTTCTGCGTTAACGTGTTAACTGACGTTAAATGTTAAAAGGAACAAAATTGTAGTATAACAGACCAATTCCGGCCATTTTTGCTGATTTGAACTTGAATATGATCTCCAGCGGTATCTCCCATCCCAGCTCAATGGCAGCAATTAGAAGAGTCCATATTCATTATTTGGGGAAGACCAATCAATATTTTCAACGTGCAGCCTTGGGGCTGCACGTTGAAAATACTGATTGGTCTACTTCGCACATTTACTGAACAGCCATCCTATAATATAATGACATTATGAAGTGTCATGTTCCTGGCCGGGAGAGCGGTCGCCTGGATTCAAATGGTTAATATGTGCCGACAATGCGGCACAGTTTCAGTTAACTGAGTGAGACGAAAAAATAGATGTCCTATACAAATACATTAGATGAGTCACGATGAGTACAAAATCATTCCTGATGCACCCTAATAAACTTCAAAGTTAAACGTTAATAACTTAGTTAAAATATTTCTAACTATGTTAAAATAATTTAACACGTTAACGTTTGAAACGTTAACTGCTCCCAGCCCTGGATCTGGTATAATAACGAAGCACAGTAAAGCTCTCTGAAGACAGTTTGAATGATGGAAGTCGATGTGGGTGGAGTACAGAAATAGCTGTTCAGCTGCATAAATGTCGATGTAAAAGAGGAGAATTCTCGGCGGGAAGAGACAGTTGTAGTTCAGTGACTGCATTCTTAGACCACATCATATACTGCAAATATAAACACGGAGCGCCAGAATGACTGCATCGGCCAAATTCCCATTCCCACTGTAAGTTACCACGCTACAGCAGCTGCAACTTCTTTTGAAATACAGCTGTTAATCCAACAGTTATGGTATGCGACGCCCAGTGTCTGCAAGATGCACCATTGGACTGAAATAGGACTCGTGGCGAAGCAAGTCAGTGTAGTAACATATAGCATGTGGGGAGTGGATTGTAACTAAATCACCCGAGGAGTGGAGTTATCACTCAAAGTTTCACTTTCAAAATTTGTACATATGGACAAAAATCACAAACAATGTTTCAGCCAATGGACCTCCGAGTTTAACCCGGAGGTCCATTGGCTGGAAGTTTGCTTGTGCTTGTTATGCTTCGCAACAAATCTGCAATTATTGCTTGAGTGGATTCTCCACTCTACGAGTGATTTAGTGATAATACACTCTCCACGTACTGTAACTGCCGTTGTGCTGGCGTTGATTGGGGGGGGGGGGAGGGGGAGGCGCGTTAGCACGTGGATGATGTGGTGAGGAAAGAACACAAGCGCCGAATACGACTAAGACAGCTGCACCATTAATACTAACTCGTAATGGTTCAACTTTTTCAACACTTGCGTCCTGGATGCTACCGTCTCATATACAACCCTCTGCAGCGAAAGTGACGAATCCATTTTGATTTGTTGGGAGATTCAGTAATAATTTAACCCCACAGCTCTACAGAGCTGTAGGATTAAATTATGACTGATCTCACTTCCGATTTACTGTTCATTGCGTTGTTGCTCGACAGCTTCCAATTTTGATTCACGTAACAGTTTATGCAAATCAGGTTGAAAGGGTTAATGTTTCATAAAGGGCCAAGATCCATATCAACGTGTTATGACGTCATCCTGATACTGGACTATCTATTACGCGTGTCATTTCCAATTTTTTTAATTGGCGTTCAACGACACTTTCGACAGCCAGGGTCACTTCGTATCGGGCAGTTTTACGGGTGGACAAAAACGGGGTACTCGGAGAGAATCACATGCAGGGTTAGCAATGGTTGAAGGCAAGTGCCTCATCGACGTGCAATGCACCTGAGAACATAGCGCCACCATTCACCCACGTAGGCAATCAGGATTAGGCGACTTGCCCAGGGACACAACGCAGTTATCCCTGGTTGGGAATCGAACGCTCAACCTTTCGCTATGAAGTCCAATGCCGTAACCACTAAGTCACCGCGCTCCCTTTTCTGTTTGAAAGTCGGCCTGATAACTACTGAATAATGGAAATCAAGTCAAAGCAAGACGGCCTCGAATGACATGTTTTCCCATGTATGCACGTTATTCACCTCTTTACCTTTTTATTTTCTCCCCCGCTGCATGCGTAACATACATGTGTCCCGGGTGAGACAGCAGGGAGAGACTATTAGTTACCCCGTGTCTGATCACGTGGTACGGGTTTTTACCTACCCGAAGCCAGCCGTATCCCATGAGGCCGAAGGCCGAATGGGATACGGCTGGCTTCGGGTAGGTAAAAACCCGTACCACGTGATCAGACACGGGGTAAGGAATTTGTCTATTGACTTTCCGTTTTAGAAGTACAATCTATTTCATGTGTGAACACACACAGCATGAGATGTTTTATCTTCCATTGTTGAGCCATACAGGTTTCTGTGGAATTTTTGTGCAAAAGAGTTTCTGTGAAAATATGCCGATATGACTAGTATAAAAAAATTATTGAATTTCATTTTTTTTTTTATCTCAAAAACATAGCTTATGAACCCCACATTGGAGGGTACTCGACAAGCTCATTCCAATAAGGGGCGGGCCATGAGCTATATTTTGGAGATAAAAAATTAAAATATGTAATACATGTACACTGTAAAACTGGAATGACGCGTCTTCTACGGGGTATGGACAATTTGTAGATTTCGGAACGAGGCTTCCACTGGGTATGGGAAATTTGTCAGTGGCTGGGCGGACGTATCGTGGGTTTCAATGAATATGGTCTCATACCACGTATCTATCAACTAATCAAATCAAACAAAATTCAGTTTAGTCAATAGATAAAGATGTATTCCACCCCACCCACGTGACGTTATACATTTATAACGTTATTATGACGTTATGCATATCGTATCAGTTTCTTGCTACCAACTAATTCATATTGACGTCATCGGAATGCAGTGTGATCAAAGTTCGATGCTCTAAAACTCTTCAACCCTCAAACTGCCACCGTTCCTAATCGATTTCGCGGTATATACCTTTGGCATATACATAACTTGTGCATGCTCTTTCCGATGGTGTCATCAGTTTCTCAAAACAACGAATTCAAAATGAGTTGATTGAATCAGCAAGTGACCCCCGATTACCTCTGGTTAACGTAATCGCTGCATGGTGGGGGGGGGGGGGGGGGAATCATCCTTGATGAGTCTGAAGGTGGGAATGGGGAAATCTCACCCTCGGGGTAAGATATTTGAACCAGACCCTCGGCAAGCCTTGGGTCTGGTTCAAATATAATGCCCCTCGGGTGAGATTTCCCCATCCCATCTCCAGACTCATCGGGGATCATAATAATCTCCTCAGTGTCACTTTTCACACTGAATGAGTTGTGACGTTATGTACACAACTTTGTTTTTCAGCGTGATAATACCAGATTCAAAGAAAAATCAAACGTGTCATGCTCATGCTGGCAGTATATAAACTAGAAATTGGGGCGACCTAAAAGGAGAGGTAGACTTTTTATTTAAGCCACCCTTTTATCTGGTAACCATGTTCTTTTTAAGCCAGAGAAGGGCAAGATTGTACTGATGTACTATCTTAAGCATCATTAACCCTTTCAACCCTGGTCACTGAATGGTACCATCTTATACTCTAAAATCAATTGGGTTAAAAACCAACCCAAATCAACTGGCTTGAGTGAATATGAACCTAATTGGTTTTATTTTTAACCCCACTGATTTTAGAGTGTATGCACTAATGCATGCAGGGAAATCGGCCAGTCAATCTTGCATTTGTGGGAGGCTCAGAATTATTTAAGCCAACAACACTATAGGGGCTGTACGATTACGCTATCAGCGACCTGCCTGTCCAGTTGGCTATTTATTGTGTTGTCTACCTACGGACTACTGTCAATTCAGTGTGGGCAGCGCTTGAAGTCATATTTTCCATGGACGCATTGTACGCCTTACCACGTTGTGGCATTATGCTTCCACTCGTGCATTCGGGTTTTAAGTGTGTTGCCCAAGGACACAACACAGGTGGCAGGGTCAGGATCGAACCTGTGGCCTTTCGATCGGAGTCCAGTGCTATAACAAATCAGCCACTGTGCTCCAAAAGCTCAAACGGTAGGCAGATCAAATGATCGTTTGTCCAGTTTGCACAAGGCCTGGTGCCTACATTGCGCTTGAATATTCCGCCATGATCTGTTTACACTGTAGGTAATGGGGGACAATGGGCATTTGATCTACGTATGGCCCTCCGTTTTAACCCTTTACCTAACATGAAAAGCAGACGACACTTGCAAAAAAAATTCTGGAATAACTAATTTTTTTCATTTTTTGTCTCAAAAACATAGGTTATGACCCCTCGTTGAAACGAGCTCGACGAGCTCGTTCCAACGAGGAGTCATAACCTATGTTTTTGAGACAAAAAATGAAAAAATAATGAAAATTAACTGGCGATTTTTGAGAATAGCGCTGGCCGGTTTTGGCCGTTACGTTGGGTAAAGGGTTAACCATAACCATCAAGGTAGTTATAATTCACTCGAAAGAGTATATACAGTCTTAAAACATTAATGGTACGATTGTTTCGACCGAATAAGTACGCGAAGCTGATTGTATCCACATGCTTTTTGTGTCCGTAAAAATGCCGGACGATAGTGTCCACGGGAAGACCGTAGGCCAATTACTGCCGTAAAATTCGAGCCGAGCGTCTTCTGCGACGTGAGCCGATCGTCTCCTGCGGGCACAACTGGCATAACTTTTGAGGATACAGTCGGCCTTTGTACATATTTGTCTTTGCATATGTATTCGGCCAAACAGACGATCCACATAAAATCATCAATTTGTCACTGAATATAGAATGTGTTCCAAATGTAACTTGGAATGCCAGGTCTAACAATATTTCATCAAAACACAGAATTTATTTTGTGCTCGACGCTATATCTCATTGTTATCTAGAAATCTATCTTTAGGTGTAATGTTTGAGGAAATGAATGCCACTGAAGTTGAGAAAACATTCAAACGTCACAGAAATGGTTCCCAGAACAGCATGTCGATCTCTACGGGAAACATAATTTCAAACTCCTACCACACTTTACGCTTCAACCTGTCGTACCCCCATGTGGGAAGCTTTCTACCAACGATTGATCAGCTGTCATATTCAGCACGGCCGACGTGGGCTGGTCACTTTTCACGGGTGGACAATATTTCCACGACGCAATAATATTAGATTTCAAACACTAATTATAGGAATAATTATAAAAAATATAATTAACGAAGCACCAGGTACAAAACAACCCGGTGTTTCATCAATTAAAATTTTGCCGATGATGATTTTTATTACCTGGTAAACACATGCGTGGACATCACTTCCTACACGTTGATTACGTCCAGTCCACGGCGGCTGTGTTGTACATGGTTAAAATCAACAGTTGGCCTAATACCACGTACAAAACCCCCGCAGAGTAATTTGTTCGATCCAAATTGAGTGAGATCTTTAATAACCAGTGTACTTCTTGTAAACATCGATTTTGTGTCACCGCAAAACTATACGGAGAGCGTATCTAAATGTCTCCGTAACTAGAGGGTTTCATCATTTCCTTGCTACTAAGAATAAGAAAGACGAAATTTGACATATATTCGTTATTCTTTTAAGTCGATTCGATTCCTCTAGCAACATCGTCATAACTAGATTTATAGATGTTTCATTATCACCCACCAGTCAATGGGGCCAAATGAAAAATAAATTTATGGGTAGAGAAAGACATGTATTTGGTAATGAAAGTGAATGATGTGGAGGAAATACGCGCTCCGTAATAAACCCCCATCATTCTCGGGCTCTTATGCCTCTTGTATAACAATTGTACACTAATTGACCTGAAACTAATCATGTGTCCTAGATTGTGATAATTTCACAGAATTTGAAATTTTATCGCCAACCTTCTTTAGCGGCACTTCGGGTAGCGAACTATTAAGCCATCGAAGTAAAAGGACGGCTGCTATTTAAAAAGAAAACCAGCTTCCAGTATGACGTATTCTGAAATCAACATAATCAAAGTACACGTTGAGTACATAGCAAAGGGAGAGCGAGAAGGTGCACGTGCAATGTCTACATTTAAAAAAAAACCGTCACAGCGTGTAATTAATAAACAAAAAAGTTCTTATGAACAGATAGGCCTATTTGACTTTTGTGTGCCATGTAATCCTAAAACAATGAGATCAGTCACCATCGACCTGAATGTTTCCTTGAAACAACGACGTATTTTTGAAAATGGCATGCAGTTCGGTCCAAACATATAGAGAGTAATCGCTTGACCTGACTGGTTGCGTGAATAATTCATGAGAGGTGAGGGACGTTGTACAAACAAGAGTGCGCGAATGCGCACGAGTGTTTTACAATATAATCCCTTGCCTCGAATGAATTATTTCACGTAACCAGTCCAGTCAAGCGATTACTTTGTTTATTACTTTTCATTATTAACAATAATTATATTATTTAACCCTTTACCTAACGTAACGGCCAAAAACGGCCAGCGCTATTCTCGAAACTCGCCAATTAATTTTCATTATCTTTTCATTTTTTTGTCTCTAAAACATAGGTTATGACCCCTCATTGGAACGAGCTCGCCGAGCTCGTTCCAATGAGGTGTCATAACCTATGTTTTTGAGACAAAAAATGAAAATAATAGTTATTCAAGATTTTTTTTTTTTGTGTCGTCTGCTTTTCATGTTAGGTAAAGAGTTAAAAAAGCAAAAAAAAAAAAAACAAAAAACAAAACAAAACAATGAAGTCCCCATTACACCCACGGCAAAGCGTCTTCGTTTGCGCACACGGATACATAACACAATTGTTGATTGCATAATTCACTTGTGAAGTTATCGTTTATAATCAAACCCGGAAATCCCAGAAAATCACACTTTGGAAAGTAATAATGATACTTAATTCTTTGAACCCGAGAGACCGCTTTTCCGGCCCAGGAACATGATACGTCAAACTCAGAAAAATCCGCGCCAAATTTGGTTCCAAGTAGAGCCAAAACCCGTCGATGAACCCAAACAAATGAGTCTTCATGTGATTTAGAACCAGACAATTTCATATAGAGTTGCCCCTCTTGTTTGTATAAACAATTTCCGTTGTCCAGCAACTTAACGCATGTGTGATAGAATAATTGAAAACATGTTTCTGACGTTGCTTCGTCACCATTTTAAAACTTTCAACTAGCGCGGCTTTATATTTTACAGTTTATACAATGTCGAGAAGTTGACAGTCCAGTTAATGTGAAAGAATGAAGAACCAAAACGTATGTATATTTTGGTTCCATGTAACCAAATTTGGTCGTCCCCCTGCCAGGACAAACTGATGAATCGGTTTGGGTTCCTGGTTTTGGTTAAAGAGTGAGGCAGAACAATCAATATTTTCAACATGCAGCCCCAAGACGGAACGTTGAAATATTAACTGGCCTGCAACCCACTAATAAATATGGACTCTTCCAATTGCTTCCATTAAACTGACATTGAAAATATCACAAGAGGTCAAAGGGTCCACCGGATCAACCAGGGTACACGAAAACACCATATAAAATACCCTATGGAAAAAACCTAACAAAATAGCACGGGTAAAAAAAAAAAAAACCCAAAAACCCTATTTTTTTCTTGTTAACCCCGCAGATATTTTTACATTATTTTTATTTACTTATACTTCCTCTTCATAATGTAATTAAAAATATTACCAATTTAGTTACACTTTTCCAAAGGGATTTTTTCAATAGGTCTTTTTTCCAATATGGGTTTTTCCGTATACCACCACCGTGGTCAGTCCGGTGGTTCGTGGGGCAAGATCGTGGTTCTGTCCGATTGGAGAAAGCTTTGGATTTCAATCCCAAAAGAAGCAAAACACATTGCATTTCAGAGGTCAATATAGACTTCTCTATAAAATACGGTGATTATAAAAGAGGACCGGGATCGCGGTCTAGTTGAAGATCTCTAGCCGTCCCCTATTACCACAATACCGTAGAATGTCACCGGTCAAATCAATAATTTTGGAATCGAAGTTTTATTCCATCGGGAGCTGATGATAGGAGAATAGTTCAGGGGGGGGGGGGGGGGGAGGGGGGATACTTGATAAGAGATTGGGAACAGCTCAACGATTTGAACATTTCCGAATCAACGCTCTGATTTACAATGGAATCGAATTTCGAAGTTACTCCGCGCTGCAGTCGTTTGCATCTTGGGTAAGGAGAAGATTACCTTTAACTGGTCTGACGTATGGTGTTTCTTTTTTAACCCTTTACCCAACGTAACGGCCAAAACCGGCCAGCGCTATTCTCAAAAATCGCCAATTAATTTTCATTATTTTTTCATTTTTTGTCTCAAAAACATAGGTTATGACCCCTCGTTGGAACGAGCTCGTCGAGCTCGTTCCAACGAGGGGTCATAACCTATGTTTTTGAGACAAAAAATGAAAAAAATTAGTTATTCAAGAATTTTTTGTGCAAGTGTCGTCTGCTTTTCAGGTTAGGTAAAGGGTTAAAATAACTTGTGGGACCAAACTGGTTTTCTTTATGGAAGAGAATTATTTTCAGCTTGAAAGAAAACTATTTAGTGGATAAATAAGGTGCTCTCACATTCTGTTCCCAAATGGTGATATGATGCGTGTGAGAACAAATTCTAACTTAAATAAATATGTCATAATTTTCTACTGTACTGGCGATTAAAAAGTATGACGTCACGCGGAACGTAATGAAAATTCTGAAACACAACAATGGTTTTGGTCCACTTTTCCCTTTGGATTTAGGACTGTGGCCTGTTTTAATTGCCTGTTCATGCTGATGCATTATGCGTAATTCTAGTTAACCAATACAATGTGCTACGAATGGCAAATCATTTCCTTAATCTCATTATGCGAGACGTTTCTTGTTTACATGACCCAAAGTTCAAACAATACCCAAACACAAAAATCAAATTTCGTTACATTTTCGTCGATAAATTAACGATGATTCATGTATTCTGACCGATTCTTCTTATCGCTTTTCACTCAATGTTTAAATTTACGGAACTCATTAGAACTGAATTAAACTAGAGCGGTTGAGCAGTGTATGATTCCGAGAGCGCATATTTCACTCAAATCTCTCCATTTTCATCTTCAAATGGAAGTCAAATGCGTTCAAAGTTCAAAGTTGAAGCTAATTTCGAAGAAATGAACTGTCACATCTGATTATTGCTCATAACTTTAGTGAACAAAGCTATTGTTTCCAGCCCTGCATGGTTTATATTTTTATTTTCTTGGACAAAAGGAGCTTTTTATAATTACATGTAGGCTAAGACGATTTCATGTTTGATACCCGGTTCGCAGGGGCCTCTCTGAGGGGATTTTAGGGAGAGTGTGCACCACCCACATTGATTTTTCCAGTCGGGTCATTTTCGCCTGGCGCCTCAGATATTGATTCGCACTTGCCAGTAAATATGCACTTTTTCACACAGTTCGGGCTGCTGCGGGACCTATCATGAACAATTTGTGGTACCGGTACGATACACGTTAACCCTTTACCTAACATGAAAAGCAGACGATACTTGCAAACAAAATTCTTGAATAACTGTTTTTTTTTTCATTTTTTGTCTCAAAAACAAAGGTTATCACCCCTCATTGGAACGAGCTCGACGAGCTTGTTCCAAAGAGGGGTCATAAGCTATGTTTTTGAGACAAAAAATGAAAATAATAATGAGAATTCATTGGTGATTTTTGTGAATAGCGCTGGCCAGTTTTGGCCGATACGTTGGGTAAAGGGTTAGATAAGAAGTCGCATCACGACAACTACATGTATATTTTCTTTTATCCACAAATAAATGCCCAAGAAGTCCTCAGTTTTTTAACAGTAAAACTCCAACTACATCATCAAAGTAAAATTCCAACTACATCATCAAAGCATGTCTTTACAAATAACGAAGGCATGCTCTGATCATGAAGTTGAATATTTTTATCAGTCTGGGCTTGAGCCATCCCTTTCGGGACAAATCGGCATTACACGCCCATCCAAGCGGTCATTTTGTTGGTTCTGAAACATACTATTTTTTAAATATCTCTGGTGAGCAAGTGTCAAGGTGATAGTTTAAATTTACGATTTGGTGGTGTAAAAAAGTGTATATATTTTGATAATCTTTCTCTCTCGGGCTACATATAAAGCGTAAAGATGGGTATATGACCGACCCCGAAAACCGATTTGCCACTTTAACAGATCAGCACAAATAATTCATGTGCTGCTAATTAAGCATGAAATGTTATGGCCATTGGTGAGCATCTCTGAACGCCATACTGGCTGTCTGGTAAAAGATTAAAGGAATTAATAGACCAGTGTTCTCCTGCAGTCATTATATTTTAATTGTGTCCAGTTAATAGGTAAATGTCGAAAAAACAGTACATCGCACATGTTCTGGACATCCACCCATATTACGTATCTGGTCTGTCACCGTATGCTAGTATATACCGAAAATGCGAGACTTTCAAAGAAACTTACAAGCGAATATTAAATTATGATAGATCTAAGCGTTCAAGTTCAAGAGAAGCAATTAAGATGAGAATTAATGTTCTGGAGATCGAATAAAAGTCGGTGGATTTCTCGAAAAATTCATTCCCGCCTCAAGGCGTGTAAGACTGTGGGTCGTAGGCTAGGAGTTGGAGATGTCCCATGCTTTAGGTTAGAGAAGGTGCCGCATCGGTGCGAAAGTATAGGCACGTTTAGATGAAGGGGGAGGGGGGCAGAGAGCTTATAGTTAGCGTAGGAATAGTCGCGGGTCAAATCGATGGCCATATATCAGTGTAGGATCAGAAGTAGGAAGTTCGAGTTCCGGGAGCTCACGAATGTTGGCATTTTGGTAGACGGTATTACCTGTTGTAGAAGGCAAGCCATACAGAGTAGGCTTGTATGAACATTATTCTGAAATAAATGGTGGGGGGGGGGGGGGCGTTTAACTCCAAAGTGGCGACTGCTTGAGTGAAAAGCGTCCAGTCAAGTGGCGATATATTAGTGGCCGTTCAACGGCGGTGGTAGGGTGACATTCCGCCACAGGTTAGAGGAAAGGCGTCCAGTAAAGTGACAATACGTTAGTGGCCATGGGACGGCAGTGGTAGAGTGACATTCCGTCACATGTTAGAGCAAAGGCGTCCGGTAAAGTGACAATACGTTAGTGGCCGTGCGACAGCAGTGAAAGAGTAGAGTTCCAGTTGTAAAGGCGGCCAGATACCAGCGACAAGGAAGAAGAAATCAGCGACAACAGAGAACGCGAGCCCGCAAGTGACTCAAAAACTGTGTGGGTGGGGTATGACTGACGTTTTGTTTTTCTCATTCATTGGATTTCATGTGAGTAACAAGTTACTCTAACTCTATTTTTTTTCTATGTATTAAAATTGTTGTTTTCAGTGAACCCCTGTTGATTGTGCTTTTGGGGGAAAAGTCGCTGACCCCTACAGGATAAGAACCACCATAACAAAAACGAATCGGGCGGGTTCGTCACGGTGAGACATAAATTCACGCACGGATTCAGGCTACACTCCTTGAGTTTTGGCTGAATACGCGGCGTGAATGTATTTCCCCAGCAACGACCACACCCCGGTTTCCGACATCAAGCTCGTAACAATATTCAAATATTGGGTGGAGATGGGGGTGGCGACCTATGCTTGTCCGACCATGCCACCAATTTGCCTGAAAGTCCGACAGTTCTTATGAACGCGTACTTGTTCATTCAGAGATTCTTCTTCCTTCCTTGGGAAAGGGTCAAGGGCCCATGCCATTGGGAAAATTTGCGTTGTGGGGGCTCCAATTAGGAATTTATTTTGGAGGGGAAAAAGGACACAAAGAGTTAGAAATTATACACTGTCTAAGCTTGTTAGATAAGCAATTTAAATTTAACCCTTTACCCAACGTAACGGCCAAAACCGGCCAGCGCTATTCTCAAAAATCGCCAATTAATTTTCAAAATATTTTCATTTTTTGTCTCAAAAACATAGGTTATGACCCCTCGTTGGAACGAGCTCGTCGAGCTCGTTCCAACGAGGGGTCATAACCTATGTTTTTGAGACAAAAAATGAAAAAATTTAGTTATTCAAGAATTTTTTTTGCAAGTGTCGTCTGCTTTTCATGTTAGGTAAAGGGTTAATGCACAATTGGTGTCCTAAACTGGGTCATCGTGAGCCTTCAGAAAACCACTGGTTTTCTGGGGCCTTATGACTTAGCAGTTCTGGGCACCAATTGTGCATTAAATTTTTGACTGAGTGGGGACCGAGATTGGATTGGGAAATTTTGGGTTTGGAATTGGAAAAAATCGTGCCTAAATATAATTGGGAAAGGATCCCATATTCGACCCCTGTTGATATCCAAAAGAATCCCTGATATTCGTCTTGGAGAGCTATTCAGACAAGGAGTCAAGACTCACTATAAACGGAAATCTTAATGTTGAACATCGTGTCAGACAGCCATGGCTTTAACACGGAAGTGCCAACTGTTCTTGCTAAATTCTATGGGCCATTCGGCTCGCAAACAACAAAACTAGCAACCACATATGACAGTTTTTTACCTATGGGGCAGACCTTTGAAAATGCAAATTACCTATCCTTGTGTACTTCCCGATGAGACAAAGAGTTTTTGTTTTGACGGGAGGTTGACACCCCAGGCATCAGTGCCGTCCCGAACATTCTTGATTGGGAACATCTACCAAATTTAAATGGTTTTCCATTAACAATCATTTGATATGTCAAGAGTTCCATGAGTGAACTGGGCTAGGAAATTCGATAAAAGGGGCCCATGTTAGTAGTACCGAGAGAACGGGTCTGACCATGGTTGGACTCAGTGTGAGGAAATTTTAATTTCCAGGACCAAAAAGGATGTCCAGTCCATGCATTTGAGTTGAGTTGGCTGTCGATGCTGTGAGCCGTGTGCTATTACGAGATAATCTCAATAGTGTCGATCACACGAGGCCGACCATGGTTTGGGGGTGAAAAACGTAAAATCATTGCATTCTCGCATATAAGGCATTTTTCGACTGGTGGAGGGGGTAGTGCGTAATAAAAAAATAATTGCACTGATGCAGAACCCATGGGGCCGACGATGGTTCATCTCCCGTGAGAGAAAAGTTTGGATTTTGGAAAAGACGGCATATCCCCCGCATCTGGTGCATTTGTCGACGCTCAATGCCCCGAGTAGTTCCTAATTTTCGGGATCGAACAGTCGCCCAATGCTTGTGTCAGAGACATTTGTCGATGCCATGAGTTGTGTGTAATAAAGAGATTATTTCACTGGAATCCGCCCCACGAGGACGAGGTTGGGTGAAATTTTTTTCATTTTTCAGATCGAAAACACGTAAAAGCCTTGCACCTGAGGCACTGTGGACTCTGTTGTGCCTACACTCTACTAAAAATTGGGTGTCATGACTTTCTAGAACCTAATTTGGTTCTTCGATTTGTCGCTGTGGTGGAACCAATCAAGAACCAAACAGAACGAAACGAAGAACTAAAGTAACAACAAAAGACTTGCCCTGATGCCTATTATTCGGCCCTCTGAGAGGAAATTCTGATATTCAGGTTTGAAAAGAGGCAAAAATCCTCCCATCTGAGGTATTTATCGATGCCCCAGGTCGTGGTGTGTAATTTTCTGGACTGTAAAGACGCCCAATCCTCGCATTTGTTGACGCCCCGAGTTGTGTGTTATAACAGGATAATTGTAAAAGTGTCGAACCTTCGAGGCTGACCATGGTTAGGCTCAGCGAAGAAAAATGTTGATTTTCAGGACCAAAAAGACGAAATATTCTCTCCTACGAATCATTTTCGATACACCGATTGGCGTAATATAACTTATAGCGATATATCTTCAAAAGGGTGAGGGTGCATTGAGGAGCCCTAGGAGACTCAGAAAATATGGGGGCCTAGCGGGAAATTACAGTAGCCCGTCCGTTATCTTCGCGACGCCCCTGTCACCCGCGGCGCCTTTACGTGAGATAATGACAGTTTCAAAGGCGGCATCTTAGGCCCCTATTACAAGGAGCTAACATGTGGAAGCAACTTGCGTCCACATATTGACTCGCGCATCAATGGCTATTGCTCTTAACCCTTTACCCAACGAATCGACCGCATCCGCCCGCGTAATATGCAAATTCAACAGTCGACGAAATATTATTTTTCAAACATTTTCTACAAAACCATATCATGTGACCCCTCGTTGGAACGAGCTCGTCGAGCTCGTTCCAACGTGGGGTCACATGATATGGTTTTGTAGAAATTTTTTGAAACATTTCAAAAAATGATATTTCAAATAATAATTTTTGATATCGTCTGCGTTGGGTAAAGGGTTAAAATGTTGCTGTTGATATGCACTCCTCATGTGCACGAGTTTCAAGCAACATATCTGGAGAAACATTCTGAGAACATCAGGAAGCGCAATGACTCATTAGTTCGAGCATTCGACTTCAGATCGAAAGGGACTAGGTTCGATACTGAGTTGCGACAGCTGCATTGTGTCCTTGGGCATGACACTTAATCCCAACTACATACCTGGGAGCACGGTGACGCAGTGTACTGCACGCCAACGGTACACATGCATTCAACCAGCACTGACCCTGCTTGTGCGAGGTTAATAAGTTGGTGAGCCCGTCGGTAATTCGACTCTGCTTGTCATTCTTCCTGGGTCCCACCCGTAAAATCTCCCGACCCAATATGACAGTGGCTGTGGAACGTGTTTTTAAATCCCGATAAAATAAATAAATAAATAAATAAATAAATAAATAAATAAATAAATAAATAAATAAATAAATAAATAAGTAAATAAATGAATAAATAAATAAATAAATAAATAAAGATCAACAACTGAGGACGAACTAGGAAGCATATCGAGCAACAAGTTGCTTCTGCATGTTACTTGGTATTTAACTGCCTTCAGCTGAACCCCCACCGATATAGGCCCTCCCGCGAACAGTAAACACAGGTTGAATGCATTTTACAAAATTTGTTAATTTTTTTGACGTAATAATGAAACTGGGTGGCTCTTTATTCGCCAGTTGCTCTGCTGTGTGGTAATACTTACTTACACATACTCCTGCACTTTTGTTGAACTAAGTAAGATTCGCGTTGATACCTTGAGTTTTTCCCCATGGTGGAACATACAATCACACCAAAGCGCACACTCACCCATGCGTTCACTATCGCATCTTTAATATTAAACGCACGTTTAAAGTTAAAAGATTCAGCAAGGAATGGTGGGATATCATGTCGTAAGTATTAGACCATCCAACCTACAAACATTTGTTTGTCTACTTCGCATTGGCTTGGTTTGGGGACATACGTTTTCTCTGGTTTCTCTAGACTCATTAACCAACAACACTACAAGTTACCACGTAGCCATCAGCAGTTTCGAACACAGATGTTTTCGAAACAATGCATTGTCCCTAATACGTCTTTAACCCTTTACTCAACGCAGACGACATACAAAATTTTTATTGTAAATGTTACTTTTTCTAATTTTTCAAAACAAAAACATACCATGTGACCCCTCATTGAAACGAGCCCGGCGACGAGCTCGTTCCAATGAAGGGGTCACATGATATGGTTTTGTTGAAACTGTTTGAAATGTTTTAACTGCTGAATGTGTATATTACGGGAACAGATGTTGCTGATTCGTTAGCTAAAGGGTTAACAATTGTGTATCTTATAATGGCATAATGACATAATCATATGTTATAGAATGGACTGAAAACATAATGGACTGCTTCAGCTCTCAGATATAAAGGAGTAACAATTTAACCCTACAGCCTCACGAGGTGTGGGATTAAATTGTCGTTAAGCATCCTCATGGATTTGTTGTCTTGGTAGCAGAGCCATACCAAAAAACCCTAACGGCGCTCTGAAAGAACTTGAATTCAGCGAATTGCAGTTTAAAAACGGAGAATTATTATAAACTATTTGTATCATGTTAGATTTGGATCGCGGTGGCTGTGATTACGGCATTGGACTTCAAACCGAAGATCCACGGTTCGACCCCCACCAGGCGCAATTGCGTTTGTGTCCTTGGACAAGGCACTTAATCCAGATTGCCCACGCGGGTCCGGAGGGCACGGTGGCTCTGTGTACTAAGACATATTGCACGTCGATGGTGCACTTGTCTTCAACCAATGCTAACCCTGCTGGTGAGGAGTTAGTACTTTGCGGAGTCTGACAGTTGCTCCCACCGGCTGGGTGGTTCTCTACGGGTAGTCCGGCTTCCTCCACCCGTAAAACTGTCCGACACAATGTGCCCCTGGCTGTTAAAAGTGCCATTAAACCCCAATAAAAATGTAAAATGATTCATTCAAAGTGCTTGTCCCATGTAAAGAATGTACATAATATCTATCATAGTGTTTAAAGGTTAAGACAATGTGTACCGCTCTTAAGAGGCCGACCCTTTTTAATCTCTTTATAAATGACCTCCCAGAGAGTATATTAAATGCAACAAACCATCTTGAACTTGAAAACAGTGTCGTCCCATGTTTACTCTTTGCTGATGACCTCGTTCTTCTTAGTACATCAGAGAAGGGTCTCCAGCAGAAACTAAACAGTCAACACGAATATAATGACAACTGGAGGCTAACATTAAACACCGACAAAACAAAATGCATGGTATTCTCAAATTCTAGAACACCAACTCCTAGTAAGACCACTTATAAGGGCCAAAATATCCAACTGTTGGACGTCTATACATATCTGAGTTTAAAGGTAAATAATAAGTGTGGTTTTATATTAGCCCATTCAGATCTTGCCAGGAAAGGAATGAAGCTGCATTCTATCTTTTTAAGGCTCTACCTCTAAGAGACATTTCTCCAAAAATCGGGATCAAACTCTTGCATTCTGTAATTCACCCCATATTAACCTATAATGCAGAAATTTGGGTTACAGATGTAGCTAAAAAGACTTATTGGCTGCAGAGCAAGGGCAAATAAATCAGGAAAAGATATGAACCTACTTAAATTACTTGATCAATATGACTATGAACAATGCCAATCAAAATTTGATAAACAGCTACTTAGTGTGCCAAAAAACAGCAGTAACATTGGTTGCATGATGGAACTGGGGATGTTGCCACTTACAGCAAATATCATCAATGAAATCCAAAAATACAACGAACACATAGAAAATTGTACTGACGACACACTACTTGGAATGGCTGTAGGAGAAGACAAAAAGTTGACTGGTAAAGGGGTTTTCTCATGGGTCGATACCATTAATTCATGTCAAGTATTAACTAATGATATGTCTGCTCAAAATAAAACTGATGTAACTAAAAATAAAATTTCTTTGAATCGGCCATGAACTCGTCCCTCTTCGATGACACCAGAACACGAGGTAGAAATAAACTCAGAACGTACAGACTGATCCACTCAAAACTTATACTTGCAACCTATCTTTCCTGCTGTAAAGTGAAAAAAGCACAGAGAGGCTCTAACAAAGTTGCGCTTAAGCTGCCACAGATTGGGTATCGAGAAAGGAAGATATTTTAATCTACCCGAATGTGATCGTCTGTGTGCAGAGTGCGAGGACATAGACGATGAGCAACATCTTCTTCTCCATTGCAGACTGCTCACTGACAAACGCAACCAACTCGTGGCTAGCTTTCGTAAAATTGATAACACATTCGATGGCAAAACTGACCAGGAGAAATTCAAGTCAATGATTATCTGTGATGACCCAGAGTTCTTCAATACACTAGCCTGTTATACTTATAATGGCCTAAAGTGTAAAAGGATATGGAAACCCCAAGTCAACAAAGTCGAAGCCCCATCTTGCATTCCTTTAACATTCATACAGATGATACTCAGTTGCTCAAAACCCAGTCTCACAGAGCAACTGGTCTTGTCAAATTAATTCAGTTTGGAAAAAATTGCATGTTTAACTGTATTCATTTGTAAGATGTGTTGTTTTAAGACTTGTTACTTGTTGTACACTCGACCATTATTGGTGTAAGAGTACATATACAAATAAATAAATAAATATATATATATTTTTTTTTGGTATTATGCTGTGAGTCAAAAAACATTACACCAACTGTTTCGAATGATTTTCGCTGTTGTTTTGATATCCGTATGTCTAAATTATCGGTACCGTGACTAAGGATGAGTGATTTGGCAAGAATTAGCATAAAGTCGATGATTATAAATGCGTAGGGATGAGATATATTGTAATTAATGTATAAATGATGTCAAACAAATCAAGATGAAACGTCTAGAGACAAAATTAGTACAGCGGCGTTCAACAATCAGCAACAGTGATTCAGAATTATCTCAGACTATTACAGTGGCGTATTCTGACAAATTCCTTGAACAACTCTACCGATGCTCATTATTGCTTGTTGAAGTTCCAAGAAAAAATTAACATACCGACTGCCAGTAGTCGTCCATTTGCTTATCTTAATACATTTGTTTTTTTTTGTCGCACATATTAAAATCGAGTGATTTGATTGGCTGAATGATACGATGTAAATAATGATCCTCGCACATGGGACGTAAGAAGGGTCGGCGGCGGTGTTTGAACCTCAAATAATGTTCGAGTAGGGACTTTTTCATCTCGATTGAAATTTTAGATATCCATTCACTGTTGCTGGTAATCATGCATTTATCAAATTTTATTACTTTCCAAAGTGTGATTTGCTGGGATTTCCGGGTTTGATTATAAACGATAACTTCACAAGTGAATTATGCAATCAACAATTGTGTTATGTATCCGTGCGCGCAAACGAAGACGCTTTGCCGTTGGTGTAATGGGGACTTCATTGTTTTTTTTTGTTTTTTTTTAACCCTTTACCTAATATGAAAGGCAGACGACACTTGCAAAAAAATTCTTGAATGGCTATTATTTTCATTTTTTGTCTAAAAACATAGGTTATGACCCCTCATTGTTTCACCATACATTTAGAGTCTACTGAGCATCCATTTATTCCTACCTCACTTCACAGATTAATGAGGCCATTGAATATTTCAGTAAACTTATCGTTGACTCACCAATGTAGCTTTGCTACACCATGAAATAATTTTTGATATAACTCACTATATCTTGTCCAACAAAACTCTCTCAAATAAATATGATATGTTTTACTCCTTATAACGCTGAATCTGAACAGAGTTGCTGATGAATTTGGAAATTCGTCTTCATTGTCATGAAAGTTAAGAAGGAAGTATCTCCGTTATCCCTATATATTTCAGAGTGTATGGGAAGCTTACATTAGCTTGAAAACAGGGTGTATTAGTTTTCAAAGCAGTATAAATTACCGTCCGTCGTACAATGCACGCGTGTAACTGATATTATTTTCCGATAGTTTGAAATCTAGCGAACTGATTGGCAGAAAGGTAAGGAAAAATAATGTTTGAATTATTTACGCCATGTTCTAGGTCGGGGTAAACAGAAACACATGCAAACAATGTGATTATTTTATTTTCATTAGTTTTTCTTCCCCCAAAACAAATCGTATTTCCGGTCCCACTTGCCGAAAATGGTATTCTGCTCCCGGCATTATATTCCACTCTCAACGATGACGGACTATTTTTTTAGTTGTTTAGTTTTTAGGTTCAGTTGAATCAATTATTAATTGTTTTGGTAAAACAAATGAGGAAAAAATGAAATAAATACTAAAATTCACTGCTCGGATTCGAGTACGTTTTTATCCTCTAGTGGGCCGAGTGGATTATTTCACTCGGCTAACGCCTCGTGAAATAATCCTCCGAGCTCCACACTCGAGGATCAAAATCGTAGTCGAATCAAAGCAGTGAACTATTGCCTATTCAATTTAACAATGGATGGTGAAAGGATACAGTGATGTTTGTGTAAAAATTTGCAGGATGTTATTCTTATAAAAGTAATTAAATAACCACATTATACCATCACTATGACATTATCGGGGACAAAACCAGGTAATTTGGTACTATATTTTAATGTACAGTTATGCCATTTTAGACAATATGTAATCTTATCCGAATTTGGTGACTTTGCTCTGTAATGTTATCATATAATTAAGGTCTACTGAGTATCCATTTATACCCCTTACCTCTTGTTGAACCAACTGAATATTTCGAAAGGATTATTATTACACCAGTTGTCTTTAATATACTTCACCTTGATTATAACCGTTAACATAACCAATTTTATTATACGCTATACGATAGATTATCGAAAAAATTGCGGAAAGATAGAAACCGTACCCCCCACTGTGAAGATATAGAAATTTTCACTTTCACGATATCAATCAAAATGGCGGCGTTCAGAGCATCACTTCAAGGTGAATATGAGTCAAATTATCACTGGAAATGATCAATTTCTTCTAAAAACGTATAATGAAAAGAAAATCTAGTGTTTTTGAGAGGATATCGATCATTTCCAGCAATAATTCAACACGTATTCACCTTGAATTGATGCATGGAACCCGCCAACTGAATCAGATATCAAGACGCTACCTGTTCCGAGTATCGATCAAATCACTTCCGCGTATCAGCTGTTTACTTTAATGCATCCGTTCAAGGTTACACAACTGGAATTGTCGATAGGGATGATCAGATTCTTATAAAAATGCATATAACAAAAAGAAAATCTAGTGTTTTTGAGTGGATACCGAAAATTTTCTCACTCGCGACCGAGACAAATGGTTATTTTCGCTTGCGCAAGCGCTCGTGAAAAATAAACAATTGTCTCAGTCACTCATGAGACAATTTTCGGTATCCACTCAAAAACACTAGATATAATCTATATATCTTGTTTGATGGGGTGTGGTGGCTCATGGGTTAGAACACTGGACTTTGAACCGAGAAGTCGATGGTTCGATCCTAACCAACGGTAAATGTGCTGTGCCCTTGAGAAAGATACTTAATCGCGGTTGCTCACTTGGATGCATAGTGGCGCTGTGTACTAATGCGTACTGCTCGTCGATAGTTCACTTGCCTTCAATCGCTGATAACTCTGTCTGTGCAGAGTTAGTAAGTTGGAGAGTCTGACAGCTGCTCGGTGGTTCTCTCCGGGTTCTCCGGCTTCCTCCACCTGTACAACTGTTCGACAAAGTATGACCCTGACTGTTAAAAGTGTCGTTAAACCCCAACAAGCAACCATAAACAAACGCCACTACTCTCTAAAAATAGTTGGGTCATAAATCAACACAATTCAACTGGGTTGAGTGAATATGAACCCAACCGGGTTCCTATTCACTCAACCCAGTTGATTTGGGTACCCAACGGATTTTTGATTGTATATAACACAGGGTGTAGTTTGAAAACTAATACAACATTTTGTTGCTTCTCGAGGTGTACAAGTTCTCAAAACAGTATATGTTTCCATACACTTGTAACTAATATTATTTTGTGTTAGACAGAAATCTCGTGAATTGATTTGCAGAAGGGTATGGTGCAAACAGTACCCACACGCAGTCTTGTATTATTTACAGTCTGCTCCGGGCCGGGTAAAACCAAAATATGCGAACAATGTGATAAACTTAAAAATAGGCCCGGAAAATGAAAAGTTAAAAAAGTTAATGTAAAAATTTCAAAGATGTTATTTTATAAAAAAATAGTTAAATAATCAAAATTGTATCATCATCATGACGTTAGTCACGTCATCGGAGACAAAAAATCAGTTATTTTTGGCACCATATTTACATGTATAGTTATTGGCCATTTTTGTCAAAATGTAATCCTATCAGGATTTGAGGACTTTTCTCTGTTACATTATCTCATAGTTAAGGTCTACCGAGTATCCAATTATACCCCTTTATCCCACATTGAACCCATTAAATGTTTCAGAAAGCTTACTATTATCTCCATAAATCTTATATTCTTAACATTGACTCTAACTATTAATATAAACCATTATGGTAGTGTACTGCTGAATCCCACCAATGTATCTAACGATTTAGACATTTCACCTTCATTGTGAAAATAGATAATAATCATGGGGTAAGTACTTTGAACGTGTATATTTCTGGAGTATGAAAATTCAATGATGATTTGAAAACTGATACATCCAACGGCTGGGCCTCAATGAGAAGCAGTTTCTTAACATGCAAACTGTCGTACGGTTAACAGAACATAGTTTTATTCAGTTGTAATGTGGTCCTCATTTACCGATTTTATTCCTGGAGAGCTCTTCCAAACAAAATACGATAGATTATTTACAATTTTGGAAATTTGAATTTACCATCAACCTGAAGCGAGTTAAATATATTACACGTGTATATGCCAGATTGTATGGAAATTTACAGTAGGGTGAAATGTTTTAACGCCCTTTGACAGCGACTCAGGGTGTATCTGGTTTCGAATCACTGCAAAGTCTTCAGTTTTACTGTCAAATCCCATACCTACAAGTTTTGTCTATTTGTTATTTTTTATTACACAACCATTAAACTTTAAACCCTTGTATTTAACCGAATCGCCGCTATGACACAAATGTTTCTGTATTCAACTGGTGACGTACAAGCCGGAACTTTTTTTCATGGCATCGTTTATACTAGTTCCTTTCCAGTCGTCATTAGTTACGCTTCGAAAAGTCGCGTAGTGTGAAAATGAAAACGTTCAAAGCAAACTAAAGTCGGTTCATAACAAAAATTAGTTAACCAAAAATGAGATAATATTAAAAAGACAATCATTTCCAACCACAACATTAACCCAGTCCCGTGGCCATCTCGTCAGCTGATCTCCATATATCTAAATTGGTCAACTTTATTTCGGTAAATCTTCGGACTTCCTGGCATGCTTCGAACTTCTTTTAAACAAGTTTCTTCCAGCTGTTTTGCAAATCTGCCCAAATTTATACTTTTATTTTTACTATCAGTAATAGCCACCAAATGGTTAGGCGGGAATGGACACCAGCCGAAGAGAAACAGCGATACGAATTTCAAGAAGCACGCCCAATAGAAAAGATAACGAATGTAACTTAGACTGGTTCCCAAAATGTTGTTTTGATTTTTTATCGATACATTTGATCAGTACAGCTCAAACAAAACAAACGGACTGGGTTTAAACATCGGAATTAAAATTTGTTCATTTAAATGAATTTTAGTGCATGGAATGTGTAATTAACACAGAACGCGATGTGTGTTTGAATCGGTGGGTGTTTTACATAACTCGTTGGGATGGCGTAGCCATATTTCGCGAGAGCCGTAAATATGACTACGCCATTCCAACTCGTTATGTAAAACACCCACCGATTCAAACACACATCGGGTTCTGTCTATTTATACTATAGATTTCGCGTTGTTAAGGTCACATATTTATGCACAATGGCTAATCATGACCGTGACAGTTTTACGGGTGGAGGAAGCCGGAGTACCCGGAGAGAACCACCGAGCAACGACGAGCAGCTGCCAGCTCCCCAACATCGTAACTCCGCCCTGCAGCACAGGCAGGGTTAGATTGGTTGAAGACATGCGTACCATCGACGTGCAGTACGCCTTAGTACACGGCGTCATCGTGCCCCCACGCGGGCAATGGAGATGAAGTGTCTTGCCCAAGGACACAACGCGGTTGCCGCAGGTGGGATTCGAACCGAGGACCTCTCGGCTTGCAGTCTGCACCTCTACTTACTGAGCCACCGCGCTCCCTCGCGTTGTTACAAATTCTTTCTTATTCGATATGATGTATACATGTAACCTGTTTTTACTTTGAAATAATAAACTAAATTAAACTAAACCACTAAAATATCCCCCACCTTGGAGGTTCTGCAGATAGCCAACAATACAATACAGGATAACACAGTGTGCCCTGGTAAGCTTTTGAATGCCATATTATCTCCCACCTTCATATATATAAGTGTTATTAGTATTTTGTAGAAGTTCCATACTCTATGTAATATGTATAAAATACTTTAAAAAATGTCTCTATTCAAAGAAAAATTATCATGGGGAGTTCGAAAACTTAGTGATTTGAACTGTATAAATCTTAGATGATGACGTATTCTTCGTAAAGGAAAATACACTCTCCCCAGGGTATTCAGCCAGATAATGGTCGAGGCCCTCTTATCTGACCGAATATCCTGGGCCGTGTGTTTTATTTGACTTAAACCCTACCTTACATTTAATACTAAAAGAAGAAAAGAAATAGTTTTTTCATTTTAGGGGAAATTAAAGGTGAAAATGTAAACGATAAACCTTTTAATCAGTGAGTTATTGTTCAGGAAACACCTGTAGAAGAAGACATCACGTGATGTTTGGTCAGATTATATTGTCTATCCGTTGTGATTTTCTGTTTTCGCTCTTATACTGTGTGTTGTTTCTATGTTGTTTCTGACAGCTAGGTATTATGAGAATGTAACATATCGAGAGAGAGGTACGGGATCCGAGGCCCGAACCATGGACCTCTAGCACACAAGGCGACCGATTTACCACGAGACGAAGAGATCCGGACAAACCAGGCTGGTTGGCAAATGGCATTCGGCCAGATAATGTTATATCATGGGCGGAGTATTTTGTTCGAATTAAAACCTTCTGTACATTGAATCCCAGTTTTAATATCAAAAGAAGAAATAAATGAAATAATTTTATCATTTAGGGGTGAATTAAAGTTGAAATGTAAACTTTGAGTTATTGTATTGTTCACGAAAACTCGTTGAAGGAAATAATCACGTGATGTCTGGGAAGAAAATGAAAGTAAACATTCAGTCAGGTCAGGGTGTATTGCCTATTCATTCGTTGTGGTTTTCTGTATCCAGGGGCGGTCAAAAATATTGCCGCGAAATGTATCAAAGGGGCTGAGGATCCGGACAAAATTTTGATTTTTCGCATCGACTGAACGCTGCTTCCTTGTATCTGAGCGATCAATGACAGTTCACATAAAGGGCATTTTCAATGACATTTTTGTTCCATCTTTATCGCTCATTTGGCAAAAAATGATTGCACCAAAGGAAGCCCCGGACTCATCAGGCCGACCATAGTTCGGCCCAATGGGAGAAAAGTTTGATTTTCCTAGCCGAAAGAACACTGTTTCCTTGCGTCCGACCGATCATTGGCAGACAAGACTGTTGGTATATCGTAATGCCCTCCATGTGGGCTACAAATGACAGTCCACACAGAGGGCATTTCGATAAACCGACACTCTATGCAATCAGATCCATTTCGCCTTTTAGTGATTTTCACGAAATTCCATGCGCCAAAGGGTGTTGGGCTGCCTATATTCTAGAGGCCCTGGGTGGCTCCAATAGGCTGGCCCACTGGGAAATTTCTCGGACCCTCATACGGCCAGCCCGCTCTGTCTGTATCCACTCTTGAACTGTGTATTATTTAAAATAGTGCCCGGCTATTATTTTAAGAATGCCCAGTTGTTGTTAAAATAATGCACACTTATTGTTCGTGGCGGTAATTCTTTCGCATAAAAGCGAAAGCGAAACAAGAGGACTTGCCAACAGTGAGTTGTAACAACAGCGAACCAGTGGAATTACCTTTCGTGCAGACGACGATTTATATATCTGAACATAGACCAATACAAACAGTTTCGGATACGACAGGAGAAATACTTTTCGAACGCCCTCCGTAAGAACTAATTTGTAAATTTTTATATCATAATATTACTGAACGCAGCCTTACTTACTTTTTTAACAACTACCCACATTTTTGTAGTACAAATTTGTTGTTTTGACGTTTCAGGTACTTCTAGTTTACAACGACTTGCATGACGTCCTAGTCCAATTACAAATCCATTACACCGCCTCTGGTTAAGGACAAGTGGGTGAAAAAACATTCATACAACAGGAAAAACATCCATCGGAACACGAGTCATCTCGACGAATCATAAGCAAAGAAATTGGCTATTTTTCTTAACGAAAATAGAGATATAATAGTATGACCATACACTGCGCCCAAAATGTAAGAAAATGCTTTACTGGAAGATCCCCGTTGGACACTAATTCAGGGATGCAGAGACGAAAGACGTGGAATACTTTGAGACCGGTGATGAAATGCGAAACGGACCAAACTTTGGCCAAATCCCGACCTCCAGGGAAGTTCCAGGGATGCAGAAGCAGCAGGCACCATTTATCTAGTAACCATTGCATTTTATTCGTGGCATGACCATATTTACTTTCGAAGCGTATCTTTCATTGGCTTTACTGGTGTGTATGATCCCCACAGTCCGAGTGCCTATGGCGGTCAATGCACACCAGCTAAGTCACTTGAAGCCACTTGAAAGCCACGAGAAAGATTGGAACACACTCGAACAATCACAAATAATAATTGTTTAGCTTTTCGCTGATTTGCAGCGGTCCTCTAACGAGGACGCCAACATCAAAACCATCAGCCACCTAGTCCATTAAACCACGTTTGCTACCTATGTTTATCACTGCTTCGTTTTACAAAGCGCGATTGTTGATATAGATGTACTTTGGAGGGTGGGGTATAGGGGTGCTATTCGCGTTCCACCTTTGGGTTCCTTCCTAGTCTAATTATCTTTGATAATATCTAGAGGGATTTTAATCAAAAGTACATTTCTCTCTTTTCCAAAGTCCCAGTCGAGATATGGCGGCGAAATAACAAGAAGATTGCTCTCGGTGTGCAGTTGCTATAATACGAGCCTACATTGATAGTTTGACATAAAAAGAAAATCCAGAAGGATTTCTACGGTTACCCATAGTGAGATAGTTTGGATGATACTGTACATTTATTTATTGTAGTTCATCGAGTGAATGTAGATAAATACTATCAACTTCCTACACTATTGAGCAAATCCTTAATCATTGTTTTCTGTCAGTAGTAACAAAACGAGCTTTTGTTGTAAACTGTTGTCCATCACTACATACGTGATTGTCGTTTCCGGTGATGAAGTTGTTAATTTCGCCTCTCGAGAGATGTTGAACACAGATTGGTCACACTGAAGGAGGAAATTAAATCGACAGTAATCATTTAGGGGAATATATAGAGGGATTAAAGGAACAAAATGAGAAAAACGTGCTCAGAACATTAATTAGTTTCATTGTACAAGTATTGGTCAACAGGGAATCAGGGTCATCTCGATACGATACAAGAGAGCTACATTTAGTGGCATATAAAGGACGGAGGAAACATAAATCGCTCATGTTCAGCAAGCTTTCAACTTGACTTATATTTATGTCTCCTTTGTCACATAACTCTGGTTAGGTCGATTCGTTGTAACGGATCCTGAATAAAGAATATACACCTGGAACTGAATTAAGCACCCCCTGAAATGTTTTATGACACTGAAGTTGCTGTTACTGATTATTATGTTTCAATGATTGCTATGTCTTGCAGTACATTTCATCTAGTGAAACATGATATTCCTGGTTGATAGCTTACCCCAAACACATGCCCTCGTCCACGTGAAGCATACTTCCCACGAATGTCGCAAAAACACCATCATCCAAATGCAATATCTGAGAAAAAAAATAAATTGTCACTTCTTTTATCAATAAATGTTGACATGGCGAGAAGAGTCTGTCAGGCACTAAGATGGCAAATCACTGGCATGCACGCAAGAGGCATGTCATTCAAAGCTATTGGAAGGCAACTTGGCTATATTCATTCTGTCATCAGCAGACTTGTCTGAAAACATCAACAAACCAACGATATTAAGGACTGACCAAGGCCGGGACAACCCCAAAACACCTCTCCTCGGGAAGATCGGGGTTTGGCACGCCTCGTTAAGCGTGAACCCTTTGCTTCAAGAGGGGTTTTGAAACGCCTTTGGCTCCCCAACAGGCATTTGTGCAACAGAACTGCCCGAAACCGTTTCAAAGCACTGGGTATGAGGTCCAGAAGGGTCATCAAGCGTACAGTTCTGTCCGATGAGCATCAAAGACGACATTTGAAGTGGTGTATGGAACGACAACATTGGAATCTCAGGACGCGGAGGAGAGTCCATTGTTCAGACGAGAGTAGGTTCGTGCTTCACGTCACAGATGGTCAGATCAGAATGTGGAGGCATATAAATACTGCTTAAGTGGCCAGGAACATCACACCTACTGTTCCTTATGGTGGAGGATCAGTAAAGATCTGGAGATGCCTCTCTCATAATTGTAAACTTGATATGGTGACTGTACTTGGGAATCTCAATGGTCATCAGTACATCCGGGACATTCTCAATTCGGTTGTTGTGCCTCATTTTGACAACCACCCGTTGGCTAATCGCCCTGTATTCATGAACGACAATGCAAGGCTACATCGTTCTCATGCTGTGAGAGCATTCCTTCAGAACAACGCTATTACAACACTATCTTGGCCTATAATGAGCCCCGATTTGAATCCCTTAAAACACATCTGGGACTTTCTTGGACGGCGTGTGCAAGCAAGGGATCCGCCTGTACAGAATTTGGCCGATCTGGAAACTGAATTGCACGGGGAGTGACAGAAGTTGCCTCGGGACCGTATCAGAAGACTCACTGGTAGCATTAGGAGGAGGATTCCGGCTGTCATCCGGGCACGCGGTGGACACACTCGCTACTGACATCAGACACTGCTATTGTGTTCAGCAGATCACAAGTTACATTTTTTTCAGTTGTTACCGGCATCGTTTCATCATGGACCGTTCCAGCACCATACTTGTCGAAAGAACATTTTTCCATCAAAAACATTAATGACAGATATGTGTAATTAGCACCTTTAAAATACTGCATATTTTCATCATTGTGTTGTCTTTCATTTGTTAATAGGCCATTCTTTCCACAAACAATCACTTTTGGCCATCTGAAAGATAGCATGAAAGTAATGATAGTTTCTATTTGCACCAATGCTTAATTAAGTTCCAGGTGTATAGAATAGTTTGTTCAGGCAAAATAACGCCTACAGAGAGGCAGATTTCACTTACTAACAAAAGAAATATCAATATTCTAATATGACTAAAATCCTCGCCCTCCGATTGGACGAGAGATCGCGTAGTTGTTTCTATGTTTACGGCTCCATTAGCCTTTGTTACTGTCTGACATCGCCACGCGAAATATTTGAAATAAGGTTGCCCGTATCGCAATTACTCTATCAAAGGAGTGACTTTTAAACCACATCATTTTTGAAGATTTTTCACACGTGCAGCAGACAATGTTCCGAATGAAGTATTGTTTAAATTACAAATCGGTTTACGATCTGAACTAAGGTCACCACGACCATTATCTGTTTTATTGATTAATTGTCCAGTGACGTAATGGATTATTCGAGAGGTTTATTTACTAAACTTGTGATTGTTAAAAGCTACCTTGCTCATTTCACGTTATGAGTTTTGGGCTGTAGGTAACGTCTTATTGGAAGATATACGTTATTGCGATAACCTGACGTTAACATGATCTGAGGTTTACGGCTCGAGGCGTATGTTCAACGTCGCTTTGCGTCTCGGTCAAACATAAGCACCGAGACGCAAACCTCAGACCATGTTACAGGCGTGCAACCAGGGTCGGGCATCGGGGGGGGGGCGGTCCATGCAGGGCACGGGGGGGGGGGGGGGGGGGGGGGGGGCACCTTCCCAACCTGGACATAATCCCATCACTTTTCCATCCAGAATAATTTTATCCCCCCTCCCCCCCCCACCCTCCAAGTGACTAAAGTTCACTAATTTGGACACATATTGCCATGCACATGTGCGCCGGGCCGATCATGGTTCGGCCCGGCATGGAAAATTTTTTTAAATTTGGCATTAAAAGGAGCAATTTCCTGTCTTTTGAAGGATCAATTCCTACTTCAACATACCCCAGAAAGTTTTATTTTTTCTGCTCAAATAACAAGATTCATTATTTGATTTCTTTTATTTCTGTCCACTAACTTTTGAATTGACCATCCTGAATCATTTCACACCCCCCCCCCCCCCCCCCCCCCCACACACACACACAATAGTGACTAAGTTCCACTAATTTGGATACACCGTGCCAAGCACATGCGTGCCGGGTCGACCATGGTTCAACCCGGCATGGAAAATTTTTAAAATTTGGCATTAAAAGGAGCAATTTCCTGTCTTCTGAAGGATCAATTCCTGCTTCAACATACCCCAAAACGTTTGATTTTTTTCTGCTCAAATAGCAAGATTCATTATTTGCAATTTTTTATTTCTGTCCACTAACTTTTGAAGGACTATTCGGAATCATTTTATCCCCCACCCCCACCCCCACCTCCTCAAAGTGACTAAATTCCACTAATTTGGATACTCTTTGCCAAGCACATGTTCCCCGGGTCGACCATAGTTCAACCCGGCGTGTAAAAAATTTGAAATATGGCATTAAAAGGAGCAATTTCCTGTCTTTGTCCCATAGAAAGGGGATGTTCTCACTTACCCAGCAGGTATTGTTCTCGGTATAGGTGCTAATTGATCCGATATCAAAGGGTTGCCGACTATAGTCCATATCGCTATTTTTCACTGTTTGACGACCATATATTTATAATTAATTTACAGACAAGAAGAAGACCAGTGTTCATATTAACCATTTATTAGCGAAGTGCCGTGATCATCATCAATAATAATTATCAAACACATAATTATAATGATAGAAAATACCAACAAAAAAATGAATCTGTTTTTCATAATTAACAAGCTGCATGTAACAATGTTTTCATACATATATATTAATTAATTTATAATTAAAAACCTGTTCCATGGCCCACAGCGTCTAAGAAGGCCAAATTTCCCAATTCTCCGCGGCGGTAAAGCTGTTTGAAATGATTTAGAGATTGATCGATCCTTTGGTAGCGTCGCTGTCGTGGACGGTTCTTGGCACCGGCTGCCGTCTGTAAGATTGCCACTTCATGGAAAGCCAGTTCCTTCTTTATGAATTCTACCAATGTGAAGATGTTTGGTTTTGAGGGTGGTATGAACAGTTGTAATTTTCGGTGCCAACCCTCGACATGGTTGGTGGTGCGAGGTCCTTCTGTCTCATGGTGGTTCCAGGTAACCCCTCATTACTTGAAATTTAACCTGCTATTGAAGACAGATAATCTCTTCTGTTAATTAGTTAATGTTCCGTATTGTCATAGTTGTGTATAATCTGTGTGTTGAATAAACACCTCAAATATAACAATAGGGACTCAGTCATGGGATTATATATTATATTCAATTTATCTTATACCTTATACCTGTTGAAGATATAGCCCATGTGTTATAGATTATCTATAACACATACCCCTATGTCATATAGATTGGAGAACGGACTATAGTCTTTTTCTATATTATAATATAATGATGACATTCGCAAAATTGTTTATAAATCGTGTCAAATCTGGTGAAATTGATTATCAAACATATTTTTGTCATAAATCATAAGAATTGAGGCGTAAGTATATTTTCTGTAATTGTTTTCCCCAGTTACAGGGCCACTTTCTAAGGGGAACTATACTCTATCAATCACTTGAATTTGTAGCCTTGTTACGCACCAACAGCTTTTCTGGGCACATCACATGTATTCATGCCCAACAAGAGAAAACAGTCGACTCCACTCCAGATGAGTCGACATTTTGACACGAAATCATCCCCTAAACCCTTTTAAAAATGCAGAAAAGAACAAAAATGGTCGGTATAAGATAAATACAACAATACCATAGTGTGTTTTGATATGTTTGATATCTCAACTCGTTGATAGTGAGTTTTTTTCGCTCGGCAAGCCTCGCGAAAAAAACTCACTTCCAACTCGTTGAGATATCAAACATATCAAAACACACTATGGTATTATCGTATATGTAATTACAGGTGTAAATTGACAACTCTGAGTTAATTCACTGGTAGATAAAATGGATCAAAATGGTGAAAATTGAAAAACAGTGTCTGAAAATTTTCTAGGGGGGGGGGGGCGAAAATGTTTCCAGCGGGGCGCTGCCCACCCCCCCCCCCCCCCCCCCCGTGGTTGCAGACCTGCCATGTTATCGTCAAATCATCACAACAACGTATAATATTTTAGTAGAATAATGAAATAAAGGCCTGCACAAAAAAAATAAAAAATATTATTAGTAGTTGTCGTCCAAACCACCGATCTATGATCTATTTACTGGCTCCGCAGTTTGGCAGTTAAAATCCCCCTCTTTCTGAGAACACTAGGGCCATGTTGTAGATGGAATGGCATAATTGTCAAAACATGGGGGTGGAAATGAAAGATTTATGGTCACTCGAGAGCTCAGCCATACTCAGAGAGTAACGCCTGAACCCTGAGTAAACATACGTCTGACCACCTCGTCGTGCTGTTGGGTGGATTCGTTCATCTGGGGGTCACATTGATTTCGTATTTAAAAAGATAACTAACGGTATCATCTGAATATAATTTAATGATATGAAAACAAAACAAAGAATTACTCACATGCCCTCGTCAAGACTGATCCATAAACATTACTTTTACAACTTAAATCACTATCAATTTATCTCCCGGCCGAATGTCCAAATTCTCTGTGAGGCCCCGCGGTCTCTATTTATGTTGTCGTCTGTTATCGCTCCGCTCCTGGTAGATTCCTCGCTCTGACGATACAACGTATTGACTATTTGCTCTGTCCAAGCATCATGGTCAAGCAGTTTCCACTTTTCACTACTTTATTTGCTTCAACAACACAGCGTTACTTTAACCAATTTCGGGCGGACTTCAGAGTCTCACTGATTCAACCACTCTCATTAAACCGTTTATACCTTATAATTTTCATGCGTACAAATTGGACTGACTTCCATTCAGCCCATTTAATGACCTAGTCCGACTACGAGAGCTCCCTCCAGCCAACTTCTCTTCTGCGTTATACGGCCCAATCGAACTTCCTCAGTCCCATAGCCTAATCTTCTTTACTGGCCTAAACGGTCGCTCGGCAAAAAGAAACTACTTTCGGGTTCACTTAGCCCACCAACGTGTCCAGACACTCATCGCCAAAACAGCCCATGGCTTGAGTTCCATACTTTCTTTCAAGTGGACATTGCCCACCCAATTTTTCCAACATCTTTATACGTATCATACAAAAATCCACAAGAGTCGGTTGCGCGGTCTCTCTTTGATGAACTTGTTAGTGATCAATGGGTTCTTTGAGTTCTATTGATATTACCATGGCCAGACATCATGCTGCGTTAATTCGCGTTTACGGCACTGTCAATATAGCCGATTCGCTATACTTATTTAGCTTCTCCGCAGGGTTTTGGGTGGTCAAGTGTTGCACTGACAAACCTGTATCGGCGTGGATAGCTGTCGATTGCCCGAGCCAGAGTTTATGTGCTTACCTGGACTACCAACAAATCAATAAATATACATATCAATTTCGAATGGATCTTGGCAATAATGAGGGGCATTATGTCTCGCAATATATTCGAATCGATGCTGTTTACTTTCATTTGAAAGGTCAACGTAATCCATGTTAAGTGCATTAGGAAGGCGACCTCAGTTTCAAACAGTAGGTCTTCTAGATATCGGTTTAAAATTGATCGAGCCATGTTTCTAATACTTAACAAGACCTCGATTCTGATACAAATACACCAAATTGCGGTAATTTATACGAAACGATTTGGATTGGTTAATACTTCTATTAACCCTTTACCCAACGTAACGGCCAAAACCGGCCAGCGCTATTCTCAAAAATCGCCAATTAATTTTCAAAATATTTTCATTTTTTGTCTCAAAAACATAGGTTATGACCCCTCGTTGGAACGAGCTCGTCGAGCTCGTTCCAACGAGGGGTCATAACCTATGTTTTTGAGACAAAAAATGAAAAAAAATTAATTATTCAAGAATTTTTTTTGCAAGTGTCGTCTGCTTTTCATGTTAGGTAAAGGGTTAAATATCAAACCATACCTCGACTTATATATTACCCCGAAACTTTATGAATTTATTAGCCGATTTAATTTAAAGAATGTCTGCAAAAATCTTATTTTTATCATTGAAGATACCAGTCTGTGTCGAGCTCCGATATCATCAATTATCCCTTTTTCGATACTGCGTCTCGAAAGGTTTTCAAAAAAAGCTTCCCAAGAAACAACGCTAGAGCCTGATTTCTCCATTTGAAGAGAAGTCAGTATCGCCCCTTATGTGCATCAAGGCAACATCTGCAATGCTACAGCATTGCAGATGGTACCTTGTTGCACTCAAGGGACGATATGTTCTTGCAATCGAACAACTTCATCTTACTGCAGCCTGTGTGAGCTTTAGCTGTCATCCTCCTTTAATTATGACATAACTCCTATAGCTATGTCATATGCACATAGGATATACCAAAAACATGTGGATGAGAAACCAGCAACTGGTAAAGTTAGATGCCTGCCTAAAGATCTTCAAGTTAACTGTAAATGACCGAATTATATAGGCTTTATGTTTCGTTTTGCAGTTGACGCACCCATTGTCCACTACGAGAATTCATTGCTTCAATTTTGATCTTTTAAAATGTGTGTGGGAGATCCGTGTGCGAAGTCGTGCTCTTTCGATGCGTTTTATGGAAGTTGAAATTAAAACGTGTGTCTGGTCGTATGAAGATTATCGTGCAAGTTGTCAAGCCGATAGCTTAAAGTTGCGATTTTAAGGTTTAAAAGTGTATATATTTTCGATAATATTTCTCACTGGGCTAAATATAAAGCGTAAAGATATGACGGACCCGAAAACCGATTTGTCACTTAAACAGACCAGCAATAATGCGTGAGCTGCTAATTAAGCGTGAAATTTTATGTCCATTATCGCATTTCTCTTTAACGCCATAATGGGCGGACTGATAAGAGATTAAAAGAAATAGAGACCAGTCGTCTCCTGCAGTCGTTATCTGTGTAATTATGTCCAGTTAATAGATAATTGTTGTAAAAACAGTACATCGCACATGTTCTGGACACACACCCATATTACACATCTAGCCTGTCACCGAATGTCGGAACATAGCGAAATGCGAGTCTTTCAAATGAACTTTAAAGCGAATATTAAATTAAGACAGATCTAAACGGCCAAGTTCAAGAGAAGCAATTAAACTGAGAATTGATGTTCTGGCTATCGAAATAAAAATCGGTGGTTTCTCGAAAATTTCATTCCAGTCTGAAGGCGGGTAAGGCTATGGATCGTAGGAGCTTGGGATGTCCCACGCTATAGGTAAGAGGAGGTTCCGCATCGGTGCGAGAGTAAAAGCACGTTGTAGTGTAGGGGGGCCACAGAACTCATATTTAGAATAGGGGCAGTCGCGGGCCAAGTCGGTGGCCATTTATGAGAAAAGGATCAGAAACACGAAGTACAAGCTCAGGGAGCTATTTGCATTTAGGTAAATGATATTACCTGTTGCAGAAGTCAAGCCATACGTAGGCAGAGTAGAGTTTGCCTGTATGAACATTATTCTGAGATAAATGGAGGGGAGTGTTTAACCCCATTTGTGGCGACTGCTTGAGTGAAAAGCGTCGAGTAAAGAGACAATCAGCTAGTGGCAGTGCGGCGACAGCGGTAGAGTGACATTCCGGCACTTGTTGGAGGAGAATGCGATATAGTGAAGTGACAATACGTTAGTGGCCATTCGACAGCAGTGGTAGAGTGACATTCCGTCACATGTTAGAACAAAGATTCCGATAAAGCGACAAAACGTTAGTGGCCGTGCGACGTCCATAAAGTGAAAAGTCGACCAGAGTTCAAACATTGGCAACCAGGAAAGGAAACCAGCGACAACATAGAATGCGGGCCAGCAAGTGACTCAAAACTGTGTGGGTGGGGTGTGATTGACGTTTTGTTTTTCTCATTCATTGGATTCCATGTAAGTCACAAATTACCATATTTATTTATATATATGTATTAAAATTGTTGTTTCATGTGAACCCCTGTTAATTTGTGCTTTTCGAGGAAAAGTCAGTAGTATAGCTCGCACGTTTGGGGCAATATTTGGATGACCCCGGTGGATGACCCCGGAAGTGACGTCATGTCACGTGACCCAGACGCGCCATGTTCTGTTGTCGTGGTAACCCGCGTGAGCGGCCATGTTGTGACGTCATCCCCATATTGATACGTGGTGTTAGTGCGCATGCACAGCGCGTGTTGTTAGGGTGATACGTGTTTCCGTCGTCCATTTTGTATACTGGAGGCCGCCATCTTGGTTTCTATGGTAGCACGTGGTTGCTATGTGACCTAAAACCTTCTTATAGGACAGGGGTATGTTCGGAAGGTGTGTTCGATTGAATAGGTGTATATCTAATTACCACAAACAACCCGACAACTTGTACTAATTCGAATTCTTTCAGAATTCTCTGCTTCTATCTATATATGCAATAGTTTTCTTCTAACTGACCATGTTCCTTCGTCCTGGAGTATACTCCAGTAGAGTAGAAGAGCCTATCAGCTGGAACAGATTTGCTTATTATTACTATATTTAGCTTTTCTGGTCCGTTCTTGTTATTTCTGACCCTATTCCTTGAACTCTTGTTGTTTCATTCATCTAGATCGTTTATATAGATTATAACTAACCAATCAGACTGCTTGATTTTCCTTAATGTCTATGCAGAGTTATCTCCCCTTATTACAATGCAGTCCTATCCGAGTCTCATCACCTCTATATCCAATGGCCACGTCCCATGGAATCCCTTTTTTGTGAAACGTCTCTGGTTATGGAATCCCTTTTTAGTCGTATGAGGCCATGAGGGCTATGTAAAAGCCCTCAATGAGGCCTCATTTACCATCCCTCATAGCCTCATTTTCTTTTGAGGCCATGAGGGCCATGAAAAAATCCCTCAATGAGGCCTCATTTACTGTCCCTCTTAGCCTCATTTCAGTATTTGAGGATACCTATGGCCTGGTATTGTATTATGTGAGGATACCTATCGAGGATACTTTCTGAAGAATCCCTTTTTAGTCGTATGAGGCGATGAGGGCTATGAGAAAGCCCTCAATGAGGCCTCATTTATTATCCCTCATAGCCTCATTTTCTTTTGAGGCCATGAGGGCCATGAGAAATCCCTCAATGAGGCCTCATTTACTATCCCTCTTAGCCTCATTTCAGTATTTAACAGGTATATCCCATAGAATCCTATTTTGGAAAACGCCTATGGCTGTGGGATCCCTTTTTAGTCGTATGAGGCCATGGGGGCTATGAGAAAGCCCTCAGTGAGGCCTCATGTACTATCCGTCTTAGCCTCATTTTCTTTTGAAGCCATGAGGCCATGACAAAATCCCTCAATGAGGTCTAATTTACCATCCCTCTTAGCCTCATCTCGGTATTCGAGATTACCTAACATAGTATTATTGGGGATACCTTTTATAGAATACTTGTTGGACTTTACATCCGGTAATTTCATGCTACATCCGGGTACTTCTGTTGGGATAGTAGTCTCGCATGGGCTAATCATCGCCTCTTCTTGTGGGTTGGAGCTTCTTCCCATTGCATGGTTCTTGATAAAACACGTTCGCTCATTGATTGCTGGTAACTATGCTTTGTTGGTTGCTTTAATTTCCTGTCTGACATCTTTGGGTCCCTCTTTCTTGTCTTTTAGCTGTTTCATGGTAGTAACTTCAGTCTTCTGAGCACCATTCTTAGCTTCAGTAGTAACTTCATTCTTAGTTTCTGTAGAAACCTCATTTGTGGTTTGAGTGGAAACATCGTTCTTGGTTTGGTTCCTCTTTAAATCTTCATTCGTAGTGGTAACTTCATTCGCAGTAGAAACTTCAGACTTCTTCGTAGTGGTAACTTCGTTCTTAGTTTCAGTAGAAACTTCGTTCTTAGTGGAAACATTTTTCTTTGTTTCAGTAGAAACTTCAGACTGATTCGTAACTTCGTTCTTAGTGAAAACATCTTTCTTTGTTTTAGTAGAAACTTCGTCCTTAGTGGTAACTTCATTCTTGTTTGTATTGGAAGCATCATTCAGTTCTGTCGTTATCCTCTTGGTTGCAGTCGCAACTTCAGTGGTTAATGATCGGCCAGTATCCACACATCTTTGTTTCTTTCCATCAGAATTCATGGCCAGATTTTTTCTGTTGGCTCCATATACCACACGATTCACTTGAGCCAGTTCTTGGGAAGTCAGCTTTAATCCAGCATCATTCTTGAAGCTCTGTATATGTAAGTCATCTTTGAATCTGAGCACTGTTGTTGACACAGACATCTTCACTCTTCAGCGTTCAAAACGGAAATGAATTTATTTTCATACTAACACTCCTTTTATACTTTTTTCTCTCTCTAATGTTCTTCTTCTTCTTCTTCATCATCTTTTACTCTGAATGAGTAGTTTGTCATAAGGTTGTCGAACAGAAATCTTCGCTTTTCCAAGGCATTTTTCTGGTATTCTTCAAAGTCAAAATCCTCTTCTTCACGAAGACGCTTGGCAGTTTCTTGAATTTTCTTGTGAATTGAGTCGTTGCAAACATTTCTAATGTACACCAGGGTATTAATGTATTTCTCACTAATGGCTTCTTTGACACTCTTTGGAAGTGCTCTATATGCTGTTTTCAACTGCATCTTCTCTGTCCATTCCATCCTCGATATATTTGTTCATAAGGTTGTCAAAATCGTCTTGGTATTTGTCATAGGCACTTTGAACGATAATTCCCATCATAGAAACGTCTTCCTCTTCCTTTTCGTCTTCTTCATATTCCATATCTTCTGATTGTTCCGACGATTCATCGGAGTCCGAATCTCTTGACCAATTTTTTTGGTGCACAACTGGATTGCATTGCGTCCGCTCTCTTCGAAGGTCAGATTACAAATAACAAGTTTCTTACGAGCACGACCCTTTTATAGGAGATCGGACAGAACCTTGATGATGGGTTTGATTAACTTTCCTAAAAATCCTCCTTTCTGTATGATCCGTCTTCTTTTCCTATAAGATAGGTCTCTCTTTGGTAAGGCAATTCTCCTAATCTGGTGTTTGTATGGGATCAGCTTAGCTCTCTCAGATTTGGTTATAGGTACTGCTCCCTTCAAGATATTCGAGGCACAATCACATATACATTGTATCAAATCACAACTGGCCGTCTTGAGCATAGTCTTGGCTTCATATCGATCCGCATCAGATAGGATTCGCAGTGTATCTGATTCTCTCTCTAGTCTTGTAGTGTTGTGATTTCCTCATAGGGCAGTAATCATCTTCATGTCTGTGTATGTTGTCTGATCTGGAAAAGGCCTTTTCACAATATCTGCAGCAATAGACTTTCATGACTTCACTCTTCCGTGGTCGTGGAACGAATGAGCATTTGGTGTTGGTACACCCCTTTTATACCTTTTTCAGAGCTAGGACTGGGTTGATAAGCGCCGAGAGAAAGCAACTCTTTCGTAATATACTTCTTTTTATATCGGTAGAAATTCCATCATCTGTTAGCAGCTTCAGTACATGTTCGTATTTTCGCAGGTCATCAAATTCAGCCAAATTCAGTGGTATCTTATCTTCGAGGATGTTGGTAGCACATTTACATAAACAGGTAATCAAATCTTCATCAGCAGCGCGGAGAACGGCATCGATTTCCTCCTTGTCAGCATCCCTTAAAAATTCTATAAGTACTTTATTCTGGTCAGTCATTAAATCTCCAGTATCTCTCTTCTCTTCTGTTCTTCTCGGACAGTTATGTCCTTCATGCCTACGAGCAATGAATGATCGGGTAAACAACTTCGTACAATATCTGCAGTGGAGCCGATGATGGTTCTTCTGGCGTCTTCTGGCAATATCCGATTTCGAAAATAACTTGGAACAGTATCTGCACCGAACTTGTAACACTCGACGACGGTCAGGACACAAATGAGTTTATTTCATACCAACCCCCTTTTTATACCTTTCCCAACAGAAGTACCCGGGTGAAACATGAAGTACCCGGATGTAAAGTCCAACAAGTAACTTCTAAAAGGTATCCTCCAATAATACAATGTTAGGTATTCTCGGTTACCGAGATGAGGCTAAGAGGGATGGTAAATTAGACCTCATTGAGGGATTTTTCATGGCCTCATTGCTTCAAAAAAAATGAGGCTAAGACGGATAGTAAATGAGGCCTCGTTGAGGGTTTTCTCATAGCCCTCATGGCCTCATACGACTAAAAAGGGGTTCCACAGCCACAGGCGTTTTCCAAAATGGGATTCCATAGGATATACCTGTTAAATACTGAAATGAGGCTAAGAGGGATAGTAAATGAGGCCTCATTGGTGGATTTCTCATTGTCCTCGTGGCCTCAAAAGAAAATGGGGCTATGAGGGATAATAAATGAGGCCTCATTGAGGGCTTTCTCATAGCCCTCATGGCCTCATACGACTAAAAAGGGATTCTGCAGAAAGTATCCTCGATAGGTATCCTCAAATAATACAATACCAGGCCATAGGTATCCTCAAATACTGAAATGAGGCTAAGAGGGACAGTACATGAGGCCTCATTGAGGGATTTTTTCATGGCCCTCATGGCCTCAAAAGAAAATGAGGCTATGAGGGATAGTAAATGAGGCCTCATTGAGGGCTTTTACATAGCCCTCATGGCCTCATACGACTAAAAAGGGATTCCATAACCAGAGACGTTTCACAAAAAGGGATTCCATGGGACGTGGCCATTGGATATAGAGGTGATGAGACTCGGATAGGACTTCATTGTAATAAGGGGAGATAACTCTGCATAGACATTAAGGAAAATCAAGCAGTCTGATTGGTTAGTTATAATCTATATAAATGATCTAGATAAATGAAACAACAAGAGTATACGGAATAGGGTCAGAACTAACAAGAACAGACCAGAAAAGCTAAATATAGTAATAATAAGCAAATCTGTTCCAGCTGATAGGCTCTTTTACTCGACTGAAGTGGCCGGGTTGTTTGTGGTAATTAGATATACTCCTATTCAATCGAACAAATCTTCCGAACATATAGATATAGAAGGTTTTAGGTCACATAGCAACCACGTGCTACCATAGAAAACAAGATGGCGCCCTCCAGTATACAAAATGGACGACGGAAACACGTATCACCCTAACAACCCGCGCTGCGCATGCGCACTAACACCGCATATCAATATGGGGATGACGTCACAACATGGCCGCTCACGCGGGTTACCATGACAACACAACATGGCGCCACTGGGTCACGTGACATGACGTCACTTCCGGGGTCATCCACCGGGGTCATCCAAATATTGCCCCAAATGTGCGAGCTATACTATTAAAGTCATTGACCCCTTCGGGATAAGAAGCGCCCCAACAAAAACGAAAACGAGCGGGTTCGTTACGGAACATACGTTACTCCTTGATTTTGAATACACGGCGTGAATCTATTTCCCCCAGCAACGTGTGTGTTGTGTGTGTATGGGGGGGGGGGGGGGGCGTTGTGTGGGTGGGGGGGGGGGGGGGGGGCTGGTGTCTGGAGGTGCAAGTGCTGTGAAATAAGAAGAGTTTTACTATAAGTATATTTGTCTCTTATTTTCATTGTAAACACGTGTATCAAATATCTCTCTGTCATGTAACTATGTTTGTTACGCAAGACAAGAAGTAAACTGGAAAAACATGTAAAATCACAGGCAGTAACTGCGGTCTAATTAGAAAACAACTGCGTCGGGATTGTCATGCAATATGCTAGAGATACGACCTGTGGACATGTCAACAAATTTCTGAATATTCTGAAACTAAAACCATGGAACAGATATCAATTCATTCTATGCACGTATTCAGTTTAAACATGTTGCGGTGTAAAATTAAAGTTATTCAATAAATTAGGCACCGGGGAGAACAAAAATACATTATCTTTATTGCGTCTCGTGTTAGTCATTCTGTACTACTAATGAACGTATTCACAAGTGGCCCCCAGAAAATGTGTTGTTATTACAAATCTGGACTTGGCAATGATTAATCTATAAATGTCTTCCCGTTTCACATAACCCATTTGCCATCACCAGATAGGCGAAACGACCAATTAAAACGTCCATGGCCACATGGGCACAATTTACATTTGTTTATAGTTCTTGTCTCAATGATCCACGTGCCGCCTGTAGCCAATACTATAAAACTTTTCAAATTGTATTTTACAGAATTGTGTTTTTCTATTTATGGAAATAACTGACAGAAATGGATTATGAGCGCTTCAAAAGACCAGTAAATTGCTACGTCTTTTGAAACGCTAATGATTTATCTCACAGATTTATATTGACAGGTAGAAAATACAATTCCGAAAAATACAATTGTAAACGTTTTATAGTATTAGCTCCTGGTCGTAATCGAAGAAGTTTGTCCTCCGTGTACAATACAATCAGTGCGTGTTTACACTTGGAAGAGTAAACAAAAACAGCATAGAAACCAGCAACTGTGGGTAACGGGCGTGGGTACTGGGGCAACAACTCAGGATTATTGGAAGGACGGGAGCGCGGTGGCTCAGTGATAGACTGTTGGACTTCTATGCCAGAGGTCCCGAATTCGATCCCCGTCCGCGACTACCCGCGTTGTGTCCTTGGACAAGGCACTTTATCCCGGTTGCTTACATGGGGGCACGGTGACGCTGAGTACTAAGGCGTACTGTACAACGATGGTGCACATGTCTTCAACCGCTGTAACCCTGCTTGAGCGGAGCTTGAACAGAGTTAGAATGTTGAGGAGCTGACAGCTGCTCGTCGATGCTCGGTGGTTCTCTCCGGGTACTCCGGCTTCCTCCACCCGTAAAACTGTCACGGTCACAATTAGCCATTGTGCGTAAGTATGTGACCTTAAATACCAATAAATAAATAATAAATATTGGAAGGATATTGCAGAACTGTGATCACAAAGGCGGTCCTTTTCGCGATCAGATCGTGATTCGACCGTAACCAATTCACATCAGTAAGGCGAGATTTTGTAAACAAAATAATACGAAATCTAGACCGTTTCGAATAACCCAAACGGAAATAGCATCATCCATGCAATATTTTCACATTCTTTGTAGATCGGTGAGATTGTATATGTTGCGGGAGGTAAGCGGATAGAGAATTTTGACCGGATCGCGACTCCACAGTACTGTTATAGTTACACAGTATGTTGGTGACATAATATGCTATTTATCAAGTCAGTTCATTCGATATTGGGCGGGAAAATTAACCGATTCTGTAAATACCGTATTTGGTCACTAACAGACTGTGTAATGAATATATCTTACCAACTATATCTTCTGTGTACCGAACTGGCACTTGAAATGAACCATAAATGAGAGAATTCCTAATGGTTTAACGTGAAGCGCTGGCAATCAGCCATTTCGATAGATGAATACACACAGGATAATCACCCTGTTAGCCGTGTATTGATCCCAACAGACTGTATATGGCACATACACAGCTTGCACGTGACATTTTAAAACCAATGCAATTCACGTAAATTTGGAGGAGTTAACATCTGGAAAGATAGAAGAATTGTTTGGGAACAATGATATGTTAGAGCGTTCACAATTTATTGGACGGGCCTCGCTCGCCCCTCCAAAAAACCCAATCCTTTGGGAAAAGGGTTCAACGTACTCTTACTCCATTAATCCAGCTATCTTTGTATATCGTGGCCTCCTCCAATAATTTGGGAAAGAGGAAGTCTAGCTATAGTCCAGCTATATCAACTTATCGTTCCGTCAATTATTGAACAAAGAGATTGAGTTATAGCTTATCCATACACGTGTTAAATTACTTTTGGCAATTTTTTGGTAAATCTTGAAGCAAAACCGGGGAACTGTTATTTGGTTTCTCTTCATTACACGAGAAGGCTGATGATTTGTCATACAGAGCAGACCAATTAATATCCTTAACCTGCAGCCGTACGGCTGCAGGTTAAATATATTAATTAGTCTACCGTAAAAACCAACTCTCATATATAAAAACAACAAGGCAGCTTTCTATATAGATGATGCCATTTAGCACCAACAGGAATTGAAGAATTGAATACTTATGTTCTGAGAAAACTTTACTCCACTGTAAATGGACACTCCTTTATAAGGTTCCACGTGGAACCTTAAGGAGTGACAGTCAAAATGAACGTTAAATGTACGGTACATGCAGTTGTGACTGATTGCCAGTACCTCTGTCGCAATATTAACAGTAATTTGTTACAGTATGGAGATGCTCAGGGATGCACATACAACAGTTACCATCTATTTGATAACGATTTGTTTGCATGTGGGACGTTCAATTTATTAGCTTACTGACACTCGACGGCAATATAATAATACAGTGTCTTTAAGAGATCTAGGTTATAAAATGAACTATTGAGACATTTTGTCGATCCTGAATGACACCAACGTGTTTAACAAATTTGAAAATCTATTTATCTTGCCGTCTATTTATCTAAACCCTTTTTTACCTTCACTACTCATGAAAACAGGTTGATTTTTTTTTATTTTTACAAAGTTTAGTGTTAATGTGGATTTCGTCAATATAATACAAAAATGCAATTTAAGAAATCACATGGGTTTTTTTCCAAACTGCAAAATGTCCTTTAGTATTTTATACATCTCACTATTTTCTTTGTATTAAAACACATTTCTTTCTGGCATGCCATCCGAATTGGCTCTTTGAGCCGATCCTAATGATATGTCGGTTCCAATATGATTTTGTTTCAAATTCATTATGGGTTTGTTTTATCTGGCGAGTAGCCGTGTGTCTAGAACCAATGTGAGCGAGAATACTCAAATTATGAGTAACGGAGTAGACCTTCACCAAATCTGCATCAGCCAGATCGCTGTAAGATCCCCCGGCTTACTATCATCTCTATTCAATGATTTCGATGACAACACTAAGTGCATCCACCAGATCCGCGTTTGACGGCGAACGCAAATGCAATTCTGAGATGCTAATTTTTCAGGCTTGTTAGTGATGTCGTGGATATAGTCAGTATATATAAATCAGATGTGAAATACAAGACATTGCAAGGAGGTATTATTTTTTTTTCAAGATTGCAAAATATATCATTCAAAGTTTTATATTTAAGGAATAGTGCATGGCTTGGAGTTGACTACGCCCATATAGTGCCCAGTGAGGCGGTGTAGTTCCCGCCGCGAAGCGGAGGGAACTACACCACCTCACTGGGCACTATATGAGCGTAGTCAACGACAAGACATGCACTAATCCTTATATTACATCGAACACCCGTCAAGAAAAACATCTGTCCGATTTGTTAATCTGTTACCTAGGTAGCAGCCCTACCAACCAGCGTTATATAGAAAAAAATACTATGTAGTTTTTAAAAAACATTTTCTCCTTCCAAAACACGGCTAACTTGGATATTGATATGAGCAGAAGACAGATTTCGAATCGGTCTTAAGGGTAAACAAAACATTTCCCCCAAACGGAAATGTGTATTCTAGAATCGCGCAACTCGCGAATGAAAACTAAAATTTTCGAAATTTGACAACGCAGTTTGATAATTACCACACATTTGTCACACATATACATTACCGAATGGGTCAGCACGGGATACAAACTCCGAAGATTCAATTGAATTCCATTATTTATTCGTTTACTGCCCAAAACATACAATTAAATAGCGAAATAATATGAGCAGCGAAACAAACGATTTTTCATATCCGGACGCGTTCTCATGAAAGTTGGACCCAGGAATGGATCATTCTCTTCGAAACGAGATATGGATCATCTTCTCAAGGAATAAAATGAACGCCTCGAAAAATGTGACTTCAACAATGGAAAAGCGATACATTTTTCCACAAAGATTTCTTTCCGGGTCGTTTTGTGGATGTTGTGCCTCTGTGAATCGATTTTTAAATTTAGCCTGATCAGTTTTATTCGCCCAGTAAGAAAAGAAAACTGATATAGTAGTGTGCTAAAAATAGAAAACGTGTAGTGCCTGGGTGTAGTGCCTGGTCAGTTCTGTGAATGCAAACTACACGAAATAGGGTATCATCTTTCAGCCAATCAGAATGCAAGGAGGTCACGTGAGATATAATATTTCATACTATTTTTATGTGTTGAAAGACATTGTTGTGATATATATCCAGTTCGATTCGAGTCGCGCTAATTCGGAAATTGTCGAAAAGTCGAAGCGTAGAGATATTCACGAAATTCTACCAAGTGTCTCTTCTTGAATTCTTCTGTCATCAGTCTCCTGAATAGGAGACCTGGTGATAGTAGAAGAGTTCAAGCAGCTACCGCTCCCGAAACTACTTCGCGTCCACTCTGGAAGATTCCGCTTTTTTATTCATTTTCCCAAACAAACGAGTCGGCATACAATACTTCTGTGGAGACTGACAATACTTGCGGAGGTAAGAAGGTGCAATACCTACATTTCGAAGTGCGTTGAGATTCGATTCGATTTTCGATTAGATTCGAAATCTTCTGCCTGATTTCATTCGGAATTCGATTCGACCCAACATATGAGAGCTACAGAGCCTTAGTTTGTTTCATCTTGTGGGAGGTGAAAGATGAGCGGGAAACGAAACTAATGAGTAATAGCGAAGACTTGCCCCGATTCTGAATTAGGTCGATCAGTGTTAGATTCCCAGGCGTTTAACCCTTTACCAAACGAATCGCCCGCATCCGCCCGCATAATATGCAAATTCAGCAGCTGAAAAATATTATTTTTCAAAATATTTCAACAAAACCATATCATGTGACCCTTCGTTGGAACGAGCTCGTCGAGCTCGTTCCAACGAGGGGTCACATGATATGGTTTCGTGGAAATTGTTTGAAAAATTTAAAAAAATGATATTTAAAATAATAAATTTTGATATCGTCTGCGTTGGGTAAAGGGTTAACTAGTTTGTCACCAACCTCTCTGTTCAATGTTTTCGATGGCAACATCAAATGCAGCCTTTAGACCCGGGCCGAGTGGAGAACATAACTGAACTGCTGTTGAATTTCGCCTACAGTTCATTTCAAATTATACTCTACGCCAACGAAGTTTCACTTGTATAGAGACAATTGACCACGAGTCAGAATTAGTTTGGAATTGTATTATTATCCTCGCCGTCACCTGTCCATTTAGTGCAGAATTGCTGGCAACCTTCCGAAAAAATGTCTTTACAAATAAGAGGAAAAACAATTGACCATTTACTCAAGGAACATTACTTCTAACCAATAATCAATAACCCGAAATGACACGCGGCTTATCATAGATGCTCAAACATGTTCCGTTGTTTTTTATATTAAATCCGGCTTTTTTATGTATCAACGAACAAAAAGGAATGTAGTAGGGGGTGATAAGAAGACGTCACTTTTGGTATATAAATTGATCAATAAAAGTAATTGGTTTCTGACATTTTGTGTGGCGCTGATAAAGTTTGATAAGCGGTACCTTACTGATTCTTGGGTATCTCTGATCTATGACGTAAATGTCAAAAGGTGATATTTATTTAGAGACGTTTAGAGACGTTGTTGTGTCCTACATTAATGAACAAATGCGAACTAACCCTACACCTAATGGGGCGGTCATAACCGACAGCGCCATACACAAAAATGCCATTCCAAGTTTATTATAATTGCAATTTTTCTTCAGAAACATAGCTTATGACCCTCACTGGAACGAGCGCACTGAGATCGTTCCAATGACGGGTCATAAAGTATGTTTTTAGACAAATGAAAGTGTCATACCTTTTCTTCAGTTGATCATAATGTAAAATGTAGAGCTCCCCTATGAAGCCCCTTGATACAACCTGTGTGGATTAATCTTAGTTACTCACCTCTAGAGGGTACTGAATACAAAATTTTTAATTCTTCAGCAACATGGCCAATTCTGGCTCCCATAAGGAGCCCAACTATTAACCCAGGCTCTCGATTTGAACAAAGGTGAATCTGACTTCCCTAGAGATGTTGTGTACCAAATATGAAAGCATTCTGACTGTTGGATCTGAAGAAGAGAAATTTTAAAGAAATTTCTTCATATTGCTCTAAGTTAAAATTTGGGCTACCATAGCGAGCCCAAATATTAACCTACGGATCCGATTTGAACAAACTTGAATCTGACCCCCAAGAGATGTTGTGTACCAAATATGAAAGCATTCTGACTAGTGGATCTGAAGAAGAAGGTTTTTGAAGAGATTCCCTCATATTGTACTAAGTTAAATTTCAGGTTCCCATATGGAGCCGAAATGTGAACCCAGGAACTCGAATTGAACAAACTTGAATCTGACCCCACTAGAGATGTTGTATACCAAATATGAAAGCATTCCGACTGGTGGATCTGAAGAAGAAGATTTGTAAAGAAATTTCCTCATATCGCACTAAGAAAATGTGGGCTACCATAGCGAGCCCAAATATATACCTAGGGATCCGCTTTGAAGAAGCTTGAATCTGAGCCCCCTAGAGATGTTGCATACAAAATATGAAAGCATTCTGACTGGTGGATCTGAAGAAGAAGATTTTTAAAAATTATCCCTCATATTGAACAGAGTTAAAATTTGTGCTTCCGTAGCAAACCCAGATATTAACCTAGTGACTTGGTTTGAACAATCTTGAATCTGACCCCCATCACAATAATGTATACCAAACATTAAAAGATTCTGACTGGTGGTTCTGAAGAAGAAGATTTTTAAAGAATATTCCCCATATTACCCTAAGTTAAAAATTCGGGCTCCTGTATTGAGCCCAAATATGAACCAATGGGCTTTATTTTAACAACTTGTATCTGACCCCCCTATGAATGCTGTATACCTAATATCAAACGATTCTGATGATTGGTTCTGAAGAAAATATTTTTAAACATTTTTGCAAATATGCTGACTCAGCATTTTTTCGATGCCCCTCTACAACACAACCTAACATAACCGATGGCAATTTTTTTCACCATTCAGTTCTACTGGTCCTAAGGATGATTCATACCAAATAACAGCTCTCTGTTCCGTGTGGTTTGGGAAATATGGGCGTTTGAAAATATTTCTATTTTTAGCTCCCAGGTTTCCCATGGGGATGCGGGATTTTTTTTCGTGAGTCAAGTACTTATGACCCAATAATACCACATACCAAATTTGGTAAAAACCAGACCATCGGTCCAGAAAATAGAAATTTGGGGCGGGGCCAAAAATCTTACTCCTCCCATTACAAAGCCAAATATTACTTCACGAACTTCGTTTGAACAATTTGATTCTACACCTCAAAAGGAAGCTCCATAACAAATATCAAGTCATTGTACACACTGGTTCATGAGAAGAAGATTTTAAAAATATTTTAGAGCATTTTCCCCCACTCCCTCCCTATGGGCTGGACATGTTGAGTTCAACAAAACTCCACTGCTCCTTCGGGACCATCCCTCACACAAAGTTTCACTTGAATTGGCCCACTGGTTTTGGAGGAAAAGACCAAAATATGGATTTTTTATGATCTGTGTTTGGTGTATTTCGTCGTGTTGACGAGTCCACATCGCCGGATCACACGAGCCGCCCTCCGGCGGCGATTTTGATCCAGCGATCTGACCCCGTTAACGAGACGGAATGCGACAAACTAGAACACTTTAGTGTCATAATGATCTGTTTATTATATGCCGTTATGGAAATTCGCCTTTCACACGATAAATCAATAGCGGGTAAATAGCGTGCAACTGTAGCTAGAACCACATTTATTTTCCAACAAACAATACTTGCAAAGCGTTTCAAAGTTTACAAAATTGACAGCATTCAGCATTTCATTCCTCTACATCAAAGTCAGATTCACGCATTAAAGTAGGAACAAAGTAAGAAAACAAAAATATTTTATTGTGATTAACCCTTTACCTGACGCAGACGATATCAAAATTCATTATTTTAAATATCATTTTTAAAAATTTTTCAAAAATTTCCACAAAACCATATCATGTGACCCCTCGTTGGAACGAGCTCGACGAGCTCGTTCCAACAAGGGGTCACATGATATGGTTTTGTTGAATTTTTTTGAAAAATAATATTTTTTTGCAACTGCTGAATTTGCATATTACGCGGGCGGATGCGGCCGATTCGTTGGGTAAAGGGTTAATAGGGGTTAGTACATATAAAATTGGCTAAGAACAATATTTGAAATTCACGTTATTCGATAATGTTCATTTACACAAATGAAGCGTACCTACAGACGGTTGGTAGCCTGGGCGGACACGATTGACGTTCTCCAGTGTCGTCCTCGTTGTAAGACCAACCATCTGATACAGAATCGGAAATCAACTCAATGTGATCCGGCGATCAGGATTCGTTTTGTGAAAAACACGGAGTATCATTGATAGGTGTACAATAATGAAAAATATTTCAACACCTTTCTACGAATGGACATGATCCAATGATGGAACGCCGGAAGTCATAGCAGATACATACTAAATATATTAAAATGTAAACGCAAAGACAATTTCATTAATAGCTCATAACTTTCGCCGAAAGTTTAAAATTTCAAAGGTAACATTTTGTATTGATATTCATTACATATTTTCTTTATAAAGATAAGGATGGAACCTATGTTTGTCAACCGGGTAGTCACTCGTCCACCAATAGAAACACTTGCTCACTAAGGGAGTCGGATTAGAGATATGCTGTGAGATACAACGAAATGTCCGTAGAATAGGGTTACTACCCTATGTGGGTGAATGTAAGGTCTTCTAGACAGCGTTGATGTTAACCCTTTACCCAACGTCAGTTCTGTTCACACAAATCACCATTCAATTTTTATTATTTTTTAATTTTTGTTTCCAAATCCTAGCTTATTATCCCTCATTGGTACAAGCTCGTTGAGTCTCTTCCAATGAGGGGTCACAAGCTATTTTATTGACGCAAAAATGAAAAAAGATTAGTTATTCAAGAATTTTGTTTGTGACTGTTGTCTGCCTTTCGTGTTGTGTAAAGGGTTAAGAGATTCCAGCCTAAGTTGTAGTCTACCGTGTAACAGTTTATATCCGTAGGAGGTTGGAGTCGAAATGAAAGACCTGGGATAGCTCGTTAATAAAATATCGTCGCTGAATTGCCAAATGAGCCTTTAAAAAAGATTTTGACAAGTTGGTTGTCGGCTGTGAAATTTACGTTTGGTCAGTACACTCTCGCCGGGGGAAGCAGAATTAACCCTGTGAATGGAAATTCAGCATGAGGTGAAACTGAACTTAGGTTACAAAATAAATTATATTTGAGACTAACCATTTAACCCTTTACCCAACGTAACGGACAAAACCGGCCAGCGCTATTCTCAAAAACCGCCAATTAATTTTCATTATTTTTTTCATTTTTTGTCTCAAAAACATAGGTTATGACCCCTCGTTGGAACGAGCTCGTCGAGGTCGTTCCAACGAGGGGTCATAACCTATGTTTGAGAGGCAAAAAATGAAAACAATTAGTTAATCAAGATTTTTTTTGCAAGTGTCGTCTGCTTTTCATGTTAGGTAAAGGGTTGAATCATTTTAACCCTTTGCCCAACTCGAATAGCAGACTTTGAATAATTAAAAAAATTCATTTTTGCCTAAAATCGCTCAAATGAAAAAAATAAACTTTGAATGACGATATCTGTGAATGCATAGCGCTGGCGCATTCGGTCGTTACGTTAGGTAAAGGGTTAAATTATATACTTACTTGAAACTAAAATTCAAAATTCAAAACTGACAAATAATGTAAAATATGATAAAAATGGTTTTATGTGATTGTAAACACTTCCCACGACACTCTAATTGAGAGAGGTGACCGAGTGTAGAAGTCAGCTATTTTTATCCTGCCAGAGGTCTCGCTCAGAAAAGTTCTCGAGGTGTCCGAACATCATCTGGAGGAGACAATGGCGGGATTGATGCTGCCACAACGTACCGTCCTATTGGGTGGAGTCATAAATGACTATCCCCTGTGGGGAAGAGAGACGCACTTCGTGAAGACAAAAGATCCATTCTTAGCATTCGCGCAAAGCGAAGCCACGAAATTGCCGCTGTGTAGTTCACTCCACACACCCACGCCACTGGGCAAAAAATAGGCGTTAATATGAGCTGTACAACTCAACCGACAATCGTTGTAAAATTAGAAAGCTTAAAACCAAAACAAGTCAATGGAAATCAGCCAGAAGGTTTCTTTCTAATTTTCCAGAGGACTGCATATTCAAGAAAGGACGACAGCAATATTGCAAATACCATTACCGAGGTCCGAACCCCTATTGAGAGTTTTTTGCTTCGGAATCTTGCGGTAAACAGAACAATACTGACCCAAGTACAGGACTCCGACACGAACAGACCCTAACAAGGTATGCAAGGTGACCAAGAGAAGATATATTAGGCGACAACAAAATAATCCATCAACTTCTTTGATTCTGCAACAATCGTGTTTGAAAAGCGAATATACTCCCTGATTTCCTGTGACTTGCAGTATGTGGAGTCACATAGAGCAATTTTCTTTAATCAACCCCAAATAACTGATAAAACGATCTTCAGCCGATGCTGAAAACAAACCCAGAAAAGGAAGAGCTAAAGTTGAAAGAAAAATCGTGACGTGCATTCTCATTGTTACAGATTATTAAGTATAGTGTACTGAAGTCTCGACCTCGTCTCATGTATTGATGATTTCGAGTGAACAACATGGTGTATTGAAGTCTGCACTTGTCTCTGGGAGGAAGCTTCAGACGCGTCGATATATGGCCCGTAGAAACGGTCGGGACATCAATACACCATATCTTACCGTTGGTTCGTTTGCACTCGTCGATATATGACTAGAGACAAGGTCGACAAATACAAAAATATGGTATTCGTACCTTTGGACACGTCGATATATGGCCAAATGAACCCTTCGGACACGGACGATATGGTGAAGTGAAGTCTTCACTTGTCTCTGGAAGGAATCTTCGGACCCGTCGATATCTGACCCAGAGACGAGGTCGAGACTTGAAACCATATTTACATCATTTCGGAAGACCCCAGGGTAATTTATCTTACAATATCGTCCCTAAAAGGTGACTAACTTGTCATTTAAACAGGAACAATTTTATTGTGCCCAAACCAAAACACGGCGCTATTGTCAAGAGTGCTCTGGCCATTCGCGGAAGCACATTCACGTCGTATGAAACAGTCATTGTCAATAGAGTTTCCGTTTCAATGGAGTGTAAAACAGTTGATTCCCGAGTTGGCTTTTCTCTTTGAACCAGAGAGGCTGCTTTTCCTTTCCAGGAACAGGATGCGTCATAATTTCATTAACCCTTTACCCAACGTAACGGCCAAAACCGGCCAGCGCTATTTTCAAAAATCGTCAATTAATTTTCATTATTTTTTTCATTTTTTGTCTCAAAAACATAGGTTATGACCCCTCGTTGGAACGAGCTCGTCGAGCTCGTTCCAACGAGGGGTCATAACCTATGTTTTTGAGACAAAAAATAAAAAAAAATAGTTATTCAAGATTTTTTTTTGCAAGTGTCGTCTGCTTTTCATGTTAGGTACAGGGTTAAGTGGGATGGTTGCTAAGTGAATGTGTGGGAGGGTAGATCAATCAATATTTTCAACGTGCAGCCCTGAGGCTGCACGTTGAAAATATTAAGTTATCTACCCACAAATAATAAATACGGACTCTTCCAATTGCTGCCGTTGGACTGACATGGAAGATACCACCAGGGTTCAAAGGGGTAACGTTGTTATGCATAACAAATCTATTAGCGTTATTGACTTAATTGGTATTATCAAAACAGTGATCTAAATTTATACACAAATTGAAAATAGTAATAATTTTGTTGGTGAGTGCATGCAGCATCGAAAATCGTCCGCATGTGCGCGGAGTGTTGTTACCCCCAATGCAGAATTGTATTTCGTATAAAGACGTATTTTACTTGTATTGGGGAAAATAAACACTTGTTCCAAGACAAATTTTATTTTGTCACAAATCCGCATAAGTCTCTACTCTGAACCATGTACCAGAGAAATGCCGACCGTGTGTTTTTGCAAGTAAAATTAAGTTTGAGACCGAATGAAAAAAATGTTTTTATTTCCGGAAATTAGTTTTGGGTGGTGAAGTAAATTCCGTGCCGTTTTTTTAAATGATGATTTTTTTAATCCCTTCCATGGTTCAGTATAAACTGTTGATGTGTTTGTAAACTTATCAAATGTTCCAGGCAGGTGAAACAAATGGAGACGATACCAAACTTCCTGCCACGCCGTATACTACGCTGCCGAACTAAATGAAAAAATATACTGTGAACAGAAAATGTCATGTTCATCACCTGCATTATTTTAATCATAGCGTGACAAGTTACTTCATTCATCCGAAGCTTATATAACTAATATATACATACGTGATATTATTAATTATAAATATTTATTTTATCTTCAAATTACCTCCAACCTTGAAAATTGCGTGTGGGATATTTAACATCTCACCATCGACACAGTAAGGGCCAGCTGCAGTCAATGTTTAACGAAAACATGTGGAGAGAATGGGTGGATCATAGTATAGTACCAAACTATAAGCCAAAATGTACTAAATCGACCAATATCGAAAGCAACATGTGTGTATTCTCTCCAGGCCTTTCCTGTGCCTTCAGAGTAGAGAATTTAACTACATCTGAGTTTTTTTTTTAAAAAAAAACATTTATTTATCGATATATGTATTTTCGTATTTAAATGTCGATAAGGAGCTGAGAATTTGGGCACAATCAGGCATTCTAAATAGTCAGATTGGCAACACCTGCTGAAGTTCCCTCTCTCCCCTACAGACAGCCCCAGATAGTGGCTGATAGAAAATATTTCGTAGATTATAAAGGTTAATATCTTCTGTTGATTGCACCAAGGCACCAGGTGAAAAAATAGTTTACAGCACAACCACGAACAATTGGGTTGGCACATTACAAATCAAATAACAAAAATGTAGTTGAAAGAGAGCATGCAAAGTCACACCCATATGAGGTACACACCCAACGCATACACACACGACATATAAAAAAAATGCTAATACGCACGCAATAGACAGCACTTACGTCGTACGGTGGTCATTGCGTTCCACCCTTCACAAAGCTGTCGAAAGGAAAGTGAATCGAAAAGTAATGAGAACTTCGCTTAATCCTTTACTCAACGTAACTGCCAAAACCGACCAGCGCATTCACAAAAATCACCATTCAATTTTCATTATTTTTTTCATTCCCTCTTTGGAACGAACTCGTTGAGCTCGTTCCAATGAGGGGTAATAATCTATGTTTTGAAGCAAAAAAAAAAAAAAAAATGAAAAATTTAGTTATTCAAAAATTTTATTTGAAAGCATCGTCTGGTTTTCGTGTTTGGTGAAGGGTTAACACTTTACCCAACGTAACGGCCAAAACCGGCCAGCGCTATTCTCAAAAATCGCCAATTAATTTTCATTATTTTTTCATTTTTTGTCTCAAAAACATAGGTTATGACCCCTCGTTGGAACGAGCTCGTCGAGCTCGTTCCAACGAGGGGTCATAACCTATGTTTTTGAGACAGAAAATGAAAAAAATAGTTATTCAACAATTATTTTTGCAAGTGTCGTCTGCTTTTCATGTTAGGTAAAGGGATAAATACTAGATTCCAGCCATCGTTTTTGACGGTGAGTAATGCTCTAGTGCTTTATGTGTTGGACTACGGATTGTCAAGCGGGGCTATTGTGAGTTCGATCCCGACAGGGGATCAAAAACCAGCATTCTCCATTCCTCCAAAACATGATTGTGCCCTTCACGTTATGCACGAAGGGGGGCGCGGTGGCGTTGCGGTAACCGGTTCTCGTCAGATCACCGAAGTTAAGCAGTATCGAGCCCGGTTAGTCCTTGGATGGGTGACCGTCTGAGCGATCGATTCGGACTCCCGCGTTGTGTCCTTGGGCAAGGCACCTTTTTTTAGCTCTTCAACATACTGAAATTTCGTGAAAATCGGACGCATTTCACTTTTTTGGACACTGACCGCCTTTGACGTCACGGATAAGTTCTGACTCAAGCCTTGAACATTTTCCAGGACGGCAACATACTTTTAGATAAGGTTGTTATTGAAGATTATATTGCCAAAAGTTCAGTTGGATCACCCTCAAAATGGACTAAAAACGAAAGATTAAGAGAGCATGTAAAACTCGCATCGTAGCCCGAAAGTAAAAAGGTAAAGACATTGTTGGTAATCTCAAATGACCAAAAATCGTAATGGGAAGTTTCAAAGCACTGTCATTTATAACTACGGAGGTATGCCGGCAATAAAATGAGACTTTTTAATGAAAAACGGTCCACAATGGCGGCAAATACGAAGTAATACGCCGATAGTATTTACGTTTCATCTCCTGAATTTGAAATCAGATTTTCAACATTTTCTCACCTTTGTATTTGGAATAATACGCACATCCCTTCAACTAAAATCAACTAAAAATCATTTTTTTTTAAGTTTTATCCAGTTTATGCAGTGAAATTTAATTTTGAGCATTTTCCCAATTCTTTGACGTTTTTATTGCTGTGACTTCGAGAGTTACGAGAGTAAGATGAGCAAACCAATACGATGCACATCTACGATTACCTTTTCGTCTATATACGAAATTTGGTGCCGCTATGTTTGATAACTATGGCTGCAGGGTCGTCACATAGAAGTGCGGGGTCGAAAACTAAAATTGACGTACAATCGTCCAAAATGGCCTAAAACTGCGTTATAATTTTATTTCTTGAGCTCTAAAACATACTACAATTTCTTCCAAATAGGGCAAGCGTTATTTTCTCCAATGTTGATGTCCACATTTCGATTCCAGGCACTTTGCGTTCGTCGTACGAAAACTGATGGCATTTTTAGATATGGTTTTTAAAGAGAGATTTTTTCCCCACAATTTCAGGAGTGAAGACTCTTTCTATATATGAAAAATCAAACTCGTTTACAAAGAAGTTTTTACGTCAACAACGTCAAAATTATGACGCCATCGATAACCAAACTATGACCGTTTGCTAGAGCATTCACGAAGCAAATAGTGTATAAAGTTTTATAACAATAGCTTTAGGAAGTAAGACATTATGCGTGTTACAAATTTCTCGTTTTTTAGACACCAAGTTTTGCCAACATTGGGAAAGAGGGTCTAGAGTGTAAATTGACTTAAAAACGTGAAAATGGCGACAATTCGAAAAACCAAAAAAAAAAAAAAATGCGTGTCCGCTTAATTTGGACATTCCATGGTATACTAAAATTTCATAAAAACAGGAGGAACTTTGATTTCGTGGACAATGACCTTCCATGATGTCACCGGCCAATTCGGCCTTGACCGTTCATAAGTCTGGGTAGTCGAGTTTACAGTTTTGGAATTTGTATTTTTCGAAGATTATATTTCCAAAATTTCATAAGGAATGATCGTTTGTTTCTGTCTATTTCTTGAGTTATGAACCCAAAAAAACAAAGGCCAAACTGTGTAAATGAGCGTATAATTAAACTTGAGGGGTAATAAATTTAAATAAGTGATAACTGAATAAAAAAAGGCATAGTTTCCTAAAATTCTATTTGAAATAACGATACATTTCACTGAAACACATGTTCTTGTGTCAGTAAAAATGTTATTGACCAATGAACCGCATAGGTTAAAAGGAAGGTCATAGGCCACGTCCACACAAAACTTCAATATCCTTTTCCTCTTGATGGAAGGGTGCTGTCATTCGAAGGTGGAAGGTGGGTGTTTTACATAACTCGTTGGAATGGCGTAATCATATTTCGCTCGAGCTCGAGCGAAATGTGATTACGCCATTTCAAGGAGTTATGTAAAACACCCACCGATTCAAACACACATCGCGTTCTGTCTATTTATCGAATGATAGAATTGAAGCTTTACATTTCTCAACTGCGGGTTTTCCAGGAAAACCCAGTGGTTAGTCACAAACATGCATCACGTGTGGTGGAATCCACTGTTGGAAAATCGGTTTTCTTATTGTATCCATGCCAGTTACATTACATGTTTTCAACTCAGTATACACACGAGCCAATAGAGGATTATTGTTTTGCCCCCAATTCCGCAAAGATCGCAGAGTTGCGACTGTTGCGTGCTTTCGAATGTACTTGTAACATACCTCCACAGAGCTTGCAGAAAAGTTCCATTTCAGTTTGTTGATTGGCATTATGTGAGACATGATTATCCCAATGCCTCATAGCCGTAAAAATGATGGGGTCTACCAAAGTCAAATAACTTTTCGCGAGTGCACAAATCATCATTTGTATAACAGATTTGAGAAGTGTTCGATATTATCTTCATAATAGGAATAATATACGCAACTTATTAACATGAACCCTTGCATAACGACCACCTATAAGCTTATTTTGGAGCAACGGCTTAAGCCTTACCCAGCTTTGGCGATCATCATCAACTTAATAATTGTTAAGTTATGTTATCACAGCCGCCAGATTTATCATGATTCAAATAGTAGAACAGTGTAACTTAAGTCATGTTTCGTTATACACCTCAGATGCGGACTGGTCGTATGGTCCACCGGGAAATTTTTGTGCCCCCACCCCCTCCCCCCCCCCCCAAAAAAAAACCTGATGCACGCCAACACCTGTTCGTATATGAAATTTCATGAAATTGATCAAAAGGCGAAATGAATCTGATTGAAAAGGCCGACTGTATATCGAAATGCCCTCTCTGCGGACTGCCACTGGCAGTCCACACGAAGGTCATTTCGATATACCGGCAGTCTAGTCTGCCATTGATCACTGAGATGCAAGTAAACAACATTTTTCAGTTAGAAAAAACAAAATGGTCTCCCACTGGAGCGAACTGTGTTCGGCCCTATGAATCCACCCCCCCCCTCCTGTCGCAACCCACTTTGCCGAATGGGCGACGCAAATGATAATAAATTCAATCACAGATGCCCTCAATGTGGACTGCCACTGATCGCTCAGATGCAAGGAAGCAGCGTTCATTCGGTTTTAAAAATCTAAATTTTCTCCAGGTTCGCCCACTCCGGTGCATTTCTCGGCAACATTTTTTTGCTCAGACCACCCCTGATGCACCTCCGTGAAATCAGTGGCGTGGCCAGAAATTATTGGGAGGGGGGAGGGGCAGTGGCCGGTTGGCAGTAAAAGGCGAGAGTGCCTGTCATTCATTTATAAAATAAAGCGATATGAAGAGTATCTTTCTAGGCATGGGGATCACAAACGTACACATGCGTGTGTCTTTAAACATTTGGCGACGTAGTTTATGGGACAGCACTGTCATGTTGACATTTCATGATACCTGATACACTTCATATCGCTGATCTCCGGCACGCTTCCATTCTGAAAACCTGTTTTAACTGACGTTCTAAGAAGGGCAATTGACCCAAGACATCGTGCTTTTTACTGCAGGGGCGAACTATCAAGTTGATGCTTTGCGTGTTAATAAACCCTTATCTCATTAGCACAGTACTGTGTTTTATCTCTAAGAACGTATTTCCCAAAATGCAAGTGAAAACGACCAGGTAAAACACAAATCTGTATCGAGGGTAGCAAGGGGGGCGCGGTGGCTCAGTTGGTAGAGGTGCAGGCTGCAAGCCGAGAGGTCCTCGGTTCGAATCCCATCTGCGGCAACCGCGTTGTGTCCTTGGGTAAGACACTTCACCCTCATTGCCCACGTGGGGGCACGGTGACGCTGTGTACTAAGGCGTACTGCACGTCGTCGGTGCACCTGTCTTCAACCAATGCCAACCCTGCTTGTGCGGATTTGGTATGTTGGGGAGCTGACAGTTGCTCGCCGTTGCTCGGTGGTTCTCTCCGGGTACTCCGGCTTCCTCCACTCGTAAAACGGTCACGGTCATGGTTAGCCATTGTGCAGAAATATGTGACCTTAAACACCAATAAATAAATAAATAAATCGAGGGTAGCAATCTCACGTGCGATCATTCAGTTCATCTACACTCAATTGTCATCGAATAATTAAACAATAAATAAACCACCAGCTCAACGAAATAAGTTAGACCAGATCATTTTTGTATGATGCGTTATTTATAGAAATATTTTTTACATATAGGCCTACCATGCGTTAAACATGACAAATTAAACAAAGAAACACAGCTGAAACACTACTATAAACTTCAGCGGTTATGGGACAAGTATAACAATCAACGGGGATTACGTCATGCACAGCGCAAGAACGCAAAAGCAAAACGTCATGATCTTCATTCATAAAAACATCAATGAATGATTGTCAAAACAGACGGCGTTAAAAACGTACCTAATCACTGCATTATGTGAACAAATCAAGAAAGGGAAGAATACTGTAAGATAAATTGTTTATTACCACCACGTGGGTGTCCGAGGTGGTGTATTGAACTGATGGACTCGACGATATATTACTAGAGGATGTCTCGACTTCAATACCACAGAGCGGTAATATCCTATATTTATCGGCAACAGACCTCCTTTTGCATGGAACCGACCGCCTGTGTGACAAAAGTCCAAGAAGCAAATCTAGTCTCGTAAGAAAGTACATGATTACCAACCAGGCCTGAAAATAAGCAGTCTGACTTTTGCAGAATGAGGTCCCCAGAGTGCGAATTTGACGATGCTATCCCATACAGTGGGCCAGTTTATCCTCTGGGTACCTCTTTCTGTTTAGTTTTGAGACCCTGATTCAGATTGAGGTTACCAGCAGGGTAGCTTCACTAAATTCACCCTCTAGGGACCTCATTTTGCAGATGACAGTCTGCTTATTTTCTGGTTTGTTACCAACAAGAGTTAATCGATAATCTAAGACTCCAATCTGGATGAAATGTCCCGACTGGAAAATAATTGTTACTGGGGGAGGGGTTGCCCCCCCCCCCCCCCCACTACACACACACACCGTTACGCTCCTGGCAGCGGCAACAGGGGAACTGGTTTAGCTTGTTAACTTTGCGTCAAAGTCAAACCAGTTCTTCCGTTACTATAGTCACTACCGTCGAACCAGGCTCCTGTCATGTCTTAACCTGCGGGTTAAAAGGTGAAGCCATTAGACTTCAGTCTACATCCGTATTGATTGATGATTAATAGAGGTCCACGTATCATGCATAGCATTGCCATTGATTTACATACGTGTATTTACGTTAGATATGGAATCTGTTTACTTTTCACGCCCTGGGAAATTCAACGCAAATATATCATTACCGTATCACTACATCGATACAGAGATACGACACGCCGTGGTTCCACCACCCAACATACATCACTGATCGTTGTGGCCCAGTCTTCCTGTCAACAGCATCACAGTGGCTGACAATTTGCTTCAAGGAACACGAAAATATTCACGCCCGCGTCAAAATACACAGCGAAAACTGATAAATCAGAAAATGTAATGGCGTCTTGCCGTGAAATATAACCCTATACCTTATGTAACAGTTAAATCCAATCAGCGCTATTCCCCCAAATATTTCTGTGCCGAATTTATTCTTTTTCCCGTTTTTGCCGCCAACACATTGGTTATGAACCATTATTGGAACGAGTTGTCGTAAAACTGCCAAGCGCGATATGACCCTGGCTGTCTAAAATGTCATTCTCCAGTAAACGAACAAACATACATACAAACAAACAAACCAACCAAAAACATGCAGACCAAAAAATAGTGGCCGGCATTTTTGTTTTATTATTGACACACGGATAAGATCATAATATTAAACGGTATAGGAAAGGAACGAATCGGCGCACCCACCCGCGCAATTTACAAACTGAGTAAAATCCAAAAAAATCTACAAAACCATATCATGTGACCCATCATTGGAACGAGCTCGTTGAGCTCGTCCCAACGAGGGGTCATGTGATGTGGTTTGTTGAATTGTTTGAAAATTTAAAGAAAATAGTAAAATTTTATATCGTGTGCGCTTTTTAAAGAGTTAATCGGTACACTCGTCAACACGAATACAATTTTTAACATCCATCGCGCGCTTCGAGACAAGACAATCAATGAAATGCCTTTTCTGTGGATCCAGTTTTCATTTTTTTTAATAACGGGCCGAACCAGGGTAGGTAGCGTACGTCCTTGAACATATATTCCCCCATACCCTCGGAATTTTCATCAAGCTCCATCCACCATCTCTGGTGGGGAGGGTGCTAAGACATTAAAATTTCCGACAAAACTACAAATGCCAAAATCAAAGGCAAGCTTCTCTTCCACCCACTTCACTGCGTGCTTCAATACCAACATTATTCTTTGAAAATAAAAGACATCTCAAAGGTGATAGGGGTTGAAATCTGAAGTTTCAACATGCATTCATCCGGTCTTTGTGTTGGCAAAATGTTGGCATTTAATCGTTACAAACAAGTTACTAACGCGGTGGATGGTTATATATGTTCATCAGACAGAGAGACATAATTTCAATAAAATTAACATTAAAATATCATACATCAAAGCGGTAAACAAATTAAACGGCCCGACCTGATTTGTTCAGAGTCTATGTCAAGAATTGAATTTTTACTTGTTTAGGTAGGCGCAATGAGTATTGAAAACAGTATCGTCAGTAATAACGTCGATAAGAGGGCACCGTGAGTCACTGGTTAGACTTGTGGTCTGAAGGTTACGGGTTCGGCCCTGAGTCGTGCCACTTGCATTGTGCCCTTGGGCAAGACATTTAACCCTCGATTGCTCATATGAGAGTGCGGTGGCAAGTTGTGCCTTCAAGCAATGCGACCTGGACTCAATCCCAAATGAATCCGGTTAGTACGATGAAAAGGCTGAGAGCTTCTCGCCCCTACAGAATTGTTTTCTCCGGTGACCACCCCCCACCGCCGCCCTCCATCTAGCTGTCCACCCGAAAAGCGGAGGCAACAAAATATCGCATACGGGGTGAAGGGGGGGGGGGGGGCTGCAAGTAGGATAGAGCCACATCGTCCCCGGGGATCGTGCAACACTCGAAAACCCTTCATCTTCCTTCTCAGCATAGAGAGTTACGGCGGTACTTGGGGATATCAACCCTTGAGTGGAACAAGGCGTCAACTGCAATGATAAAGCATTGCAGATGGCGTCATGTTGCAATCTAGGAACGAAAATAGAGCCAGGCCATCCCACTCGGTATGCATACTTTTTGTGTCAAACAAAAGTTGACAGCCTTTACCCAATATGCACCAATCTGGTAAATAGTTTCAATAACAAATAATATAAGGGTGTTGGGATAAGCTGGTACTGACTCTTCCCCCAAAGACACGATAGATTTGTCCATTTCGCAGTTCAATGATGTGTGTAAGAAGATTCCATCCAGGGCGTCAGAATTTGAAGATGTGAGAGAATAATAGTCGAGGTGAGACATTATTCACTCCATTCAACTGGACCCGTCACTGGCGTGATATACGTACAGCAAGTATTCTAGGTGTTTATGGGCTACACTGGTCCACATTAGTCCACAAACCGTCTTCAGTGGTCTAGAAATACCCGTATATGCGTGTGTGCCTTATATTTTGAGATACATCTTGTCCTAACACATAAGCACATCTTAGAAAACATAGAATCCATGGGACCTGATAAGAATATAAGACTTCGGATTGGTCTATAAGCTAAATGTAGTATGGAAGCCAGTAACCTTGTCAACAATCATGGCCGTAGTGGTAGTAATAGCGGTCATTGTATTAGCTAGCAGCGATAATGCCGCTATTGATGATGATCATCAGAAGCTCGTAGCTGTAAAAAATTGTTGAATGGGGCGGGACTGGAGACCAGCTGTAGCGGCTAGTAGTGAAGTGACATCAGTAGTTATGCCAGGAAACTGTAGTAGTATTAATGGCTAGCAGTAGTTGTGGCGAAAATCAGAAGCAACAGTAGCAGCTGTAAACAGACAACGCTCGACAAAAACTTCCTTCGTGATAATTTTCATTTTTCCAACGACACAGAATCGCTAATTGCTATTTAAAGGACATATTTTGATATCTACGAAAAATGAATAGGTTCATGCACCTTTGTGGCGGCAACGCAAGTTGAGGAAGCACGGTGGCCCAGAGGTTATGGAATTGGACTTCGAACCGAAAGGTTCATGGTTCGATCCCCGCCCGGGGTAACTGCGTTGTGTCCTTCGGCAAGGCACTTCATCCCGATTGTCCGCGTGGCGCCGTGTACCAAAGCGTATTGCACGTCGATGGTACACTTGACTTCAACCAATGCTAGCCCTGCTTGTATGTTGTAGAGTCTGGCAGTTGCTCGGCGTTGCTCGGTGGTTCTACCCGGGTACTCCGGCTTCCTCCACCCGTAAAACTGTCCGACACGAGGTTACATTGCTCGTCAAAAGTGCCATTAAATCCCAATAAATAATAAAATAAATAAAGAAAGAAATAACGCAAATTGAGTATTTACAACATATTTCAGTTTTTGTTGACACACAAGTGCTGATGTTGAAAATTTGATGCCGTGATAGTTCATCGGCTGAGTGCTAGAATGTTCTATGTCCCTTAGGGGACATAGAACATTCTAGCACTCAGGCGACGAGTTGTCTAGCTAGGCTTTCGTTTGTATGACGATATGAAACTGTTACGTTGTGACTATACAGTCACATTTAAAACTCTTGACATCATCAAACGACAACCGTGGTTACCGCGTTGATTGACCTGACAACCCGGTGCTTCATTATTTAAAATTTTGATGATGATGATATTTGTTACCTGGTAAACGCACGCGTGGACATCACTGCCCACGTGTGGATTACGACCAATTCACGGCGACTGTACCGTAAATACGTGTCCATATTGGGTTTCCCCACACTCTAAAATCAGCTGGGTTAAAAATGAACCCAAAGCAACTGAGTTGAATGAACATGACCCAAATAGGGTTCATATCCACTCAATCAAGTTGGTTTGGGTTAATTTTTAACGCAACTTATTTTAGAGTCGCTCCATCAAGGTTTCGGAAGCTTTTTACATGCTGTTCTACTCGAGCGGTGCTCGCGCAGAGCGCAATAAACCCGATCTGGACACATAAATACAAACAAATTTAATTACGTTGAGAACAATACTATGATTTTAAATAATGTCACAACAATTTCTAAATTTCTTTCCGCAAGATAGTAGTCTGACAGGAGATTTACTGCAAGAAATCGAATTATCAATCCCAACGGGACGATTGCAATAAAAATGGGTGAACTCTCTGTGTGAGGGCCTCCTGCTGGTGCGCGTGCTTTTCGTGGATGAAAATCAGATCAGACGTTATCTCCAGCAAAATACGTGCCATATCGATTTGTCTCGTCAAATCGGACACAATACCATAATCTGTTCTGTGACAGAAAATATTAAAGCATTAATCCTAGGAATTTGTCGATCCGAATCTACATTTGAAACAGAGGATTAATGGAACAAGCTCCGCCTATTAATTATGTTTACGATCGATCTGATTTAATTTGAAAGTGGTGCTGTGGACACGGATATATAACAGCTGACCCTTCTAGTGACACCAACAGCAGATCGGAGGGCGAAGCTGCATCTTTAAATTGTTATTCAACTTTAAGTAGCCCGATCCTTTGAGTGAAACAAGGCGCCACCTACAGTGCCAAAGCATTGCAGATTGCACCTTGTTCCACTCAAGGGACGATATGTTATCATAACATGTATTCCGCATTTATTCACGACGGACAGGCAAGACGAAGACACCACTGGAAAGGGGTTTTAGATGTAAGATTACCTATTTCTTGAGACACATGATCAAGTATCATCAAAATACAACGATATTTAAGTCTTCCAAGATCAAACGCAACTTTTCTTACACGTCCTTAATCCTTTATCAATGCGACACGCAGACGACACGTGAAAAAATGACTTGATGCTGCATTTATGAGATTAATGTCATATATACCCAACTTCTGTTACATTTTAATTGAACTGCGTCCTAGTTATCGGTTTTTGTTATCTATCAGAAAAAAAAACTTTAAAGAATATGATCCATGGCGGCCATTCTAGTGATGGAAATATGACATTCTCATCTACTCATACTAAATCATCCTGTCGAGTTTCAGGAAAATTGATCCATAAATGCAACCTGTATGGTGTGCTGACGAAATCCAGATGACCGCCATGGTACATGTAGTCATTGTGTGCAGCCAAACGTGATCAACATAGAACGTTCTCATTCACTGGTTGTATTAGGTAATCCTCTCCAGTTTCAAGAGAACTGATGCACAAATGCGACCTGTGGGGTGTGTTAAAGAACGCCAAGATGGATGCCGTGGCGGCAATTATGGGCTGCCAACCGTTACCAAAGGAGGACGTCCCCATCTACACATCATACTAATTTACCCTGCCCAATTTCAAGGAAAGTGATGCATTCATGCGACCTGTAGCCTAAGAAATACAAAATGGCTGCTGAGTGCTCATAGTGGGCGGCTGATCATCATAATAGGACATTGTCATGAACCTGAACATGCTTATGAAATTTGGTGATGATCAGAAAAGAAGTACGGGCTGAAGCCCACGCTAAACCAATTGAGGACGGACGGGGACAGACCAACAGAGACACACACATTCTCACTCGACATAGTTTCTTTGGAAATAGCGCAGTTCTATGCACCCACAACCAAAAGCGGTATTTTGAAAGCTACAGGAAACGTCAGTGGTAACTGACCCATTGATAAACGAGCATTAAACCATTTTTGTACCTGAGACCAAGAAATGGGAAAGTGATCACCCGGCGTCTCCACGTTCTGATTTTATGTTTAGATAACCAGAGTATTCAAAAAGTGCTCTATCAACACCGGTACAGTATTAAGTTTACAGCAGTCTTTTAATTAGCAGTGTTCATTTAATTAAGAAATCAGAGCCCGCGTATACTCGTGCGCTCGCATGTTAAAATACGCTAAGCCGTGGACATCCAAGTATAGCAACTCATTTAATGCCCCTTGACAAATGTCCAGCTTTCCGGGAGCTTTTTCATCTATTAGGGATCATTTCGAAATTGGTTAAGCAGTGATTGCACTAAACATCCCTGACTTAATATCATCACGAAAATCGACTTTCGATACAGTTATCTCCCTTGAAATTATTACACTAGCAAGGAAGGTCTCATTATTTATTTATTGGTGTTTAAGGTCACATATTGCTGCACAATGGGTAATCATGACCACGACAGTCTAGTACCCGGAGAGAACCACCGAGCAACGACGAGTAACTGTCAGCTCCCTAACATACTAACTCCACACAAGCACGGTTAGCATTGGTTCACCATCGACGTGCAGTACACCTTAGTACACAACGCCACCGCGCCCTCAAGTGGGCATTGGGGGTGAAGTGTCTTGCCCAAGGACACAACGCGGTTGCCGCAGGTGGGATTCGAACCGAGTACTTCTCGGCATGCAGCATGCACCTCTTCCTACTGAGCCACCGCGCTCCCGGAAGGTCTCATTAAGAAGTAAGTAAATTGTTGAGAAAAAACTATGGCATCAGTAGAAAATAAAGTCAAGTTTCCGTTTGTTATTTTTAATAAACGAAAACAACAGACAACTCTGGGGGCTGTCTGTTGTTTTCGTTTATTAAAAGTTACAAAAGGAAACCTGGCTTTTTATGGTAAGCTAATTAAAAGTACCCAGGGCTTCCCAGAAAAAAAATATTAGCATATCTTACCTCCCAGATTATTATATTAACCCTTTACCAAACATGATAAGCAGACGACACTTGCAAATAAAATTCTTGAAGAACTATTTTTTTTCATTTTTTGTCTCAAAAACATAGGTTATGACCCCTCTTTGGAACGAGCTCAACGAGCTCGTTCCAAAGAGGGGTCATAACCTATGTTTTTGAGACAAAAAATGAAAACAATAATGAAAATTAATTAGCGATTTTTGTGAATAGCGCTGGCCGGTTTTGGCCGTTACGTTGGGTAAAGGGTTAATGGAAAAGATAATGGCTGTATTATATGCCAGGATGCGCACTCTGTTGATATAATGGCGGAAAAAAGTTACAGAACACCAAAAGATGGTGAAAACGCCGTTTTCATATTTGTAAATGAGTAAAAAAGAATAATAATGAAACGTTCAAACTGATTTGGAAAAAAATTATAAAACACCAGCTTCTGTATTTTAATACTACTCTACAAGAAAATGCAAGAAGTCTGTGAAACGAAGCGCACATCGATGATATAAAATCGCCAACATTCCGAAATTTTACTTTTTAGATGAAATTCCCATGTCTTCGGGTCTCGTTTACTATTAAAAGGTCAAATCCGAGGTTATTATCAGCAAATCCGAGGTTATTGGATATCCTCGGCCAGATGGCTATTTTGTGCTATAGTTCTATTTTGGGGTGGTGTGGATTTAGTAAATAATTCTCATTAATGGTCATATGGCCAAAATAATGTGTTGATGGTCTTGATTCAAACTACGTACTGTCAAGTGCATTTCAGTGGAGGGTCAAGGTCACACAGGAGCGTTCAATGACTAACCCAGACCTGTTTGGGACCTGACAATTTGCAGGTTACAAATGGGACAATTTTTGTGTAAATTTGCTTTGAGAAAACCTTCTGAATAAGAAACCCATTTGTTTTTTATTTGTCAGAATGTTTATCTTATGCTGTAAAATCCTCAGTGGAGGAATGAGGAATTCCTATAACACAGTTTTATCACTATCGAGGCACGAAAATTGGAAATTTGTCCCCAAAATGAGAAAAGTTTGACCATTTTGAGCCATTTTTTTAGCCATCAACTGTGTCATTCAGCAGAGTGTATTTGAGTAATACTGTAAGATTATATTGTGTGCTGTTGTCTCCAGAAAAGGCCATATTCAGAGCTTCCAGAAACTATACATTGTGAGTATAGTGAATACGGGAGGTAATTTAAATGTGAAATATCCTCTGCCGTGTTAACGAGAAGCCGTGCATTTCTTGAAAAACCAATGTTTTCACCTGAATAACTATAACGAGACCTTAGTGTTAATTTGCTGACAGTGTTAAAGAATTAAGGGGAGTTAACTTTCCTGTAAATCTCTGACAATGACGAAACTCGTCAGCCATACATTACAAATTACTCTCCACCCCAACATAAGAACACATCCAAAACAAAAAATGGAAGTAGAAAGAGAGAGTAGGCCTATCCGAAGAAAACCATCACACAGGGTTGTCTGCCTTTCAATCACTCTAATCACTGGGACAATACCCTTCTGCACTCTGCCTCTCTGTGCTCCTTTAGAGTAAATGAGTAAATAACAAACGTGTCTCGACCCAGATTCATTTTCACAACCTATAAATTAGAAGTTCAGTGTGCTGACAATGCTCGAAGCCATGGTCAGTTCAATGCGCTGACCATGCTAGGAGACAGGTCACTGGCTAGCGCCCCCTTTCCGCCTAGCACCCCATATTGTTAAAAAAAATCGGGGTGTGAGTGCTAAAAATAAGTACAATTTAGAAAACGTTTCAGGTCAGCCGCGAAATGATGAATCTTTTTATCTAAAACTGAAGCCGTTGCGAATACGCCCGCCAGGGGACGGGGAGGTGAAAGATTTAGAAAATCATAGGGTGTCATGTAAATTACGCATTTTAAACATCCATTCTTCTACAAAAATATATCAAGTTAAGAGGGCGAACACCTCCTTTTAGTGAGATTGAGGAGAGGGGTTTGGGGAGTCCATAGCATTTCAGTTAGAAACTAACGATACTTGTCATCTTTCAATTCTGGTCGACGGTTCGATTCTGGCCCGCGGTAGCTGCGTAGTGTCTTTCAGCAAGACGCTAAATTCTTGAACTGTTTTAATAAAATGTGTCCAAATTCGGTAAAGCTGAAGAATAGGGGACTATAGCTTAAAGTTGCGATTTTCTTGTTTAAAAGTGTATATATTTTCGATAATCTTTCTCACTGGGCTAAATATAAAGCGTAAAGATAGGTATATGACGGACCCCGAAAACCGATTTGTCACTTAAACGGACCAGCAATAATTCAAGCGCTGCTAATTAGGCATGGAAGTTCATTTCCATTATCGCGGGTCTGGCGAAACCATTTAGGAGCTATCTGATAACTGATTAAAGAAGTAAGAGAGACCAGTGTTCTCCTGCAGTCATTATCTGTGTAATTATGGCCAGTTTATAGGTAATTGTTGTAAAAACAGTACATCGCACATGTTCTGGACACACACCCTTTTTACGTATCTCGCCTGCCACCGAACATCAGGATATACCAAAATGCGAGGCTTTCAAAGGAACTTAAAAACGACTATTAAATTAAGATAGATCTAAGAGGCTAAGTTCAAGAGAATCAATTAAGATGAGAATTAATGTTCAGGCTATAGAAATAAAAATCGGGAGGTTTCTCGAAAAATCCATTCCAGTCTGAAGGTGTGTAAGACTGTGGGTCCAGGCGAGGATATGGGGATGCCCCATGCTGTGGGTTAGAGAAGGTGCCGCATCGGTGCGAAAGTATAGGCACGTTGTAAGGTAGGGGAGCCACAAGGCTCATAATTAGAATAGGAGCAGTCGCGGGCCAAGTCGGTGGCCATATCCGAGTGTAGGATCAGAAATAGGAAGTGCGAGCTCAGGGAGCTGTTGGTATTTAGGAAGACGGCATACCCGCTGTAGAAGCAAGCCATACGCAGGCAGGGAAGGCTTTGCCTGTATGAACATTATTCTGGTGTAAATGGAGGGGGGCGTTTAATTCCATTGGTAGCGACTGCTTGAGTGAAAAGCGTCCAGTAAAGTGACAATAAGCTAGTGGCCGTGCGACGGCAGTAGTAGAGTGACATTCCGTCACTTGTTAGTGGGAAAGCGATATACTAAAGTGAGAATACGTGGCAGTGCGACGGCAATGGTACAGTGACATTCCGTCACATGTCAGAGCAAAGGCGCCCGGTGAGGTGACAATAGGTTAGTGGCAGTGCGACGGCAGTGAAAGAGTGTGATGAAGAGGCGACCAAAGAACAAACATCAGCGAGATGGAGGAAAAACCAGCGACAACAGAGAATGCTGGCGGTTTAGTTACGATGAGACAAACATTCACGCACGGGTTCATCATGCAACACTCCTCGAGTTTTGGTTGAACACGCAGCATAAATCTATTTTCTCCAGCAACTACAAAGCCCGGTTTCAGACACTCTTCATTTATGTTTAAAACAAAATACCCAGTCCTCTTCATTTTTCTGTGTTTATTTTCATTCCATATCATGTTCCCAGCCAATAATAACTATTTCACGTCCAACAACATCATATTTATTAGTTACTTTAACTATTTTCAGGCTGTAAACTTACCACGCTGAGAATCAAAATCTCCATTTTGGAGTGGACTAAAATGGGGAGTATCCACAATGATTTGGGGCCAGTATTGTATGTAAGGGTTAGCAGTGGCATGCTAACCCTTATTCTTACTATACTGGCCCTAATGATTTCTTCCAAGTTTTACATTTTCTTTTCTTGCAGCAGGTAGCGCTTTATAATACAAGTAGAACACAGACAGGAGGAAAGGGCGTACCACTGCCACACAGCGCAACACATTGGCTTATAAAAGAGACACAAGAAGGTTAAATCAATTTTGTTTATTGAATGTATTGAAAATTTGATGGAGCGTAATGAAAAATGAAAACAATGTCAAGGAGACCTGTATTTTAAAAATAAATAGAAGGGTCTCCTATTCTTCGGCTTGACTCCAAATTCTCTCGTCAAAATGAAGAAACTTCAAGTGAACAAAGCAAAATTTATTTATTTACGTTTAATGTCACTTTCAGCATGTATACTATACCTATATCATGACCTTAACACAAGTAAGAAGTTAAGTGTAACCAATCGTTTAAACTTTAGCTGCTCACGTTGGAGGACATCCTCAGGCGTTGCTTAGTGTGTATAATGATACCACTGAAAAAGAACTTGTCTATCACAGTAAACAAGCACCACTCCAAAGAGCAAACAAAAAATGGGCTAGTTATAGTGCAGCCGCCGTGGACTGGTCGTAATCCACGCGTGGGCAGTGATGCCCAGGCATGCGTTTACCAGGTAATAAAAATCCTCGGCAGCAAAATTTTAATTAATGAAGCACCGGGTTGTACCCGGTGCTTCATTAATTAAATTTTGGATGATTATTGCTATAATTGGTGTTTGGAATCCAATATTATTGCGTCCGTGGAAATATTGACCACCCATGGAAAGTGACCAATCCACGGCGGCCATAGTGCACAGCACTGAGATAGAACTTGTCTATCACATTAAACAAACACCACACCGAAGAGCAAAGTTTAAAAAAAGGGCCAGTCAGTTGAAATAATTTTCGTCTTTTTTGGATTCTTAAGAAAAACATTCACCAAGTTGCAAATGCCCTTACGAGAATGCAAAGAGAAAAAATCACAATCGGAATATTTGAGCTCGTTCCAATGAGAGATCATATACGCAGTGGTTTAGAGACAAAAATGAACATTTTTGTTAATCAAGACATATTTTGACAAGGTTCTTTTTCTCTTCGCATTGGTCGAGGGTTAATGGGTATTTTTGCGGCCATCAATCCAATCTGATTGCTGTACCCGATCTGGCTGATGGGTTGATAAAAACTCATCAACTCGAGTACGTTACCATCACAGTAAAGTACATTTATTTAATATTCAGTAGAAGATGTAATAACCATATTCAAATAAATGAGAGATTCCAACGAAGATAAAGTATCATTTATCACTGCCTTGCAAGAAATGTCGGGCTTCAATTTACCTAATTCAGTACCACGGAAACGCATTGAACAAATGATGAATGCTCACCACAAATGAGTGCCATGGTCAGCAAGACGCTTCGACTTTTCTTCTATGAGGAGTGGGGTTAGTTGTTCCATCGCCGTTGCTAAAACTATAAAAATTATTTATTTGTGTTTTTCTCCAAAGTAGCAACAGTGGCAACAACAACTCCACCTACACACAAATCGTTGAATGAATACAGGTCGATTAACGGTAGAGTAGTTATAGAAGAGGAAGGAGGTTGGACCGCTCCCAGTATGGATTTCGTCGGAAATTTAGTGTCTGGACAGATATTTCCCTTAACCCTCTGCACACTGATGTCAAAATGGAAAAGTTTTCAGCAGAAAATATTTCCCATAATGCAGTTTGATATTTAACCAAATATACCTTGTTTAACAGAGCTCAGTGAACTCTGTCAAGCAAGATATAGTTGGTTAAATTCGTAGTTAAACAAGAGAAAAACCGAGTGATTGGAGAAAATTATGTTGCACTACCAGTGTGCGAGGGGTTAAATAATGGTTCATCGACCACAAAACTTATTGTCGACCACAAAACTATTTGCCTATTACCTATGGGAGTTAAAGTAGATTACGCCTTTTAAACATCCAATCTTCTGAACAAATTATATTCATTTTCAAGTTAAAAGGGCGGACAACCCCTTTTTAGTTAGAGTGAGAGGGTGGTGTCAATTCCATAACATTTCCTGTAGAAACTAACGACACTTTTCATCTATAAATTCTCGACAGACAAAGAGAAAAGCTATCTATATAGTTGTCACTCCACAAGGTATTATTCATTAGAAATAATAATAGTAATTAATAGGCAAAGTAATTAGCACACAGAATCGTTATTTGCAGTACGGTCGCCTTGGACTGGTCACTTTCCACGGTTGGGCATGATTTCCAAGGACGCAATGAATATTAGATTCCAGACACTAATTATAGGAATAATTATCACACATTTAATTAATTAAGCACCAGGTACAACCCGGTGCTTCATTAATTAAAATTTTGCTGATGGTAATTTTTACTTCCTGGTAAACGCATGCGTGGACATCACTGCCCACGTATGGATTACGACCAGTCGACTGCAAATGTGTACTATTTTTAGTGCTACAACTCATCTACTTCAAACGACGATATCCATGAAGTGACCGTCTGTGTGCAGAGACTACTGCTAAGTTACAGTGTTCACGCTGGCCCAAATTGTTTTGGTGCCAAGTGGATATTTTAGATCGGTACCAACTAAACTCTTTGGTGCCAAATGAAAGATTTTTTTGCCAAATGGAAGCTGATTGTAAATGAGAACGAATTCACTGTGTGTCATTCTTCGAGTGCAACAAGACGCCATCTTCAATGCTGCAAATAAATAAATAAATAAATAAATAAATAAATAAATAAATAAATAAATAAAAGGCCATTATTACCGTTTTCAAAATGATATCATGATGATTATTTACTCGTTGTTTATTCGCCCAAATAACTAGTAGCAAATATTTGTTTATCTTCCAGAAGGGTATAACAAATTCAAGCAAGGTAAAAAACATTGAGCAACAAAGAAATGTTTATACAAGATGCAAATTAAATGGATCAACCCTTAATTCAATTGACACATAACAAAGTGAATTCTCTCTCGCCTGTGTCGTCAGCTATTTTACCGAAAATGGCGCACTGTATTAATACCCCACAAAACCTTTGAGACCTACCAAAAGTTTATTGCACGTCTGTTCTATACAATCCGGTGGCGCGGTGGCGTTGCGGTAATCGGTTCTCGTCAGATACCGAAGTTAAGCAATGTCGAGCCCGGTTAGTCCTCGGATGGGTGACCGTCTGAGCGATCCGATTCGGATTCGGACTCCCGCGTTGTGTCTTTGATGACGCCGTGTACTAAGGCGTACTGCACGTCGATGGTGCGCATGTCTTCAACAAATCTAACCCTGCCTGTGCTGCAGTGCGGAGTTACGATGTTAGGGAGCTGGCAGCTGCTCGTCGTTGCTCGGTGGTTCTCGTCGGGTACTCCGGCTTCCTCCACCCGTAAAACTGTCACGGTCATGATTAGCCATTGTGCATAAATATGTGATCTTAACCCTTTACCTAACGTAACGACCAAAACCGGCCAGCGCTATTCTCAAAAATCGCCAATTAATTTTCATTATTTTTTTCATTTTTTGTCTCAAAAACATAGGTTATGACCCCTCGTTGGAACGATCTCGTCGAGCTCGTTCCAACGAGGGGTCATAACCTATGTTTTTGAGACAAAAAATGAAAAAAAATTAGTTATTCAAGAATTATTTTTGCAAGTGTCGTCTGCTTTTGAGGTTAGGTAAAGGGTTAAAGCACCAATAAATAAATTATTCTATAAAATCCCCATCTACAGCAATACTAAACCAAAATGAAAATCTGTTCCAAGCATATGTGCGGAACGGAAGTCAACGTTGACGGACTATTTTTAAATAGAAGCGAAATTTCACTGGAATTTTCTACAAATCGTGCAACACAATTTCAATTTGAATCGCTAGCGATTGCTGAAAATCGTCCCCTGAGTTCCAATGGTAGGCACAGAACGCTTTGGAACTCAGGGGACGAAATTGTAACACGGGTTCCCCTCGCAAATTTGGTTGGTCATAAAAGGTGTTCTTTGTGTTGATAGTTGTCAAATGAATTTCTGAGTGTCCTTCTAATAATTGTTTCTATTGATGTGAAGGCATGTAATAAACACAGCGACACACACGTGTGAATGGGTTAATCGAAATGGCATTTGTGCCATCGCGGAAAGATAAAACACGAGGCCTGTGGCCTCTCGTTCTATCCTTCCGCGCTGGCACCCGTGCCATATCGATTAACCCATTCACACGTGTGTCGTTCTGTGTATATATTGTTGGTGCCAAGTGCTGTATTTTTGGTGCCAAATGATTTTTAGTGCAGCAATTGGCAACATTGGCACCCGACAGCGTGAACACGGCTAAGTTCGCTACAGAGAATTTCATCGACTTTGTCACCAACCCTTTCTCTGACAAATAGACGTGCTTTTATTTTATTGCGTTGGACCTCTGGACAGGAGGCCGTTTATTCCGAGGTGATTTTCATTTCATTGTTTATGCCCGATACGAGATAATGGTCTAGTGCGAGTCCGGGAGGTCGGGGTGCTAAGGCATAAAAACGCAACTTTTTACCTGAAAGAGATAAGCACAGCCCTCTGGAAACTGCAAAACAAAACGTCTCCTTGTTCAGACCAGGTGTCGAAAGAAATGCTGACAGTTCTGGTACTTTTCATGTCAGGTCAAGTTGTTAAATTCTCCAAACCAAAGATTAGAATCGTGCCATTATCATCGTAACTGGAGTGAATCGATTCTCATAACTACCCATAAAAAGGGGGACAGAAACGATACTAAAAATTACAGTGCCACAAACCAGAGGGAGCTATTCACTAAAATTATAAACTCTAGAATTAATGATTTCATAGTAGATAACAGATTAATTAGTGAAAATCAGTTTGGTTTTCGAGAAAAATGTGACGCGATCGACAGTACTTTCGTCCTCAGGACTGCAATTAACAAATATAAGAAACTAATACAACAGCGATTTCATATCAACAATCAGAAACTATAGATCGAGCGGTGGAGGCATTTTCAAGCTTTCCCTTCTATCGAACACAAGGTATGCGAACAGGGACGTGGCTAGAGGTTTCCGATTGGGGTGTAGGGTAGTGAATTCCCCCCTCCCGGTCCCCCCCCCCCCCATAGTTGGAAATTCACGACTGAGAAACATTTCGAAAATGAAGCCATGAAAGGGGGCATAAAATTGATTCTAGTAACTGAAATGCCAACACATTTATGATAGAATTATCAGGTTATTATTATTTGGTATCATTCTGGAAATTGAATATGTGCTAAAGAAATGCTCAAGCTGAGAACCTTGAACAATTCACACTGTCCTAACATTAAATCAGATCTTATACAGGAATGATCAGTTTTCGATGTTTTATCATTTTGTAACTGTGAACGATGGAATTAACTCAGGATAACGCTTTTACATGATGTGATTTTCTTGAAGTGCATCTCGAGGATTTATTTATTACGATAAGTAACGTACTATAGAAATCTCGTTCCGGTTGACATACTTATGAAGCTCGATACTGCGTACACTGTAAATGGAAATAGTAACAGCTGGATTTTTTGCCGATTTGAAACCGAGTTGGTATTTTGGGAAGTAAAGGAGACATCAGCATCACCAAAGAAGCTCTAAAATCCAGATAGATGGAATTTCCAACTACTCATGACTTGCCCTCCGAATTTCCAACTATAGAAATGTTTTGCCTTGATTGGGGGGGGGGGGGGGGGGCTGTGTCCACGCCCCTGTATGCGAAGTGTGTAGAATGAAAGAAGTAGAATCAGAATAGCATTTCATTATGGAATGTCCAGTCTGTTCGTCTCAGAGAGAGGAATTATTTGAAGCAATTGCGCAGGAAATAGTTGACTTCTCTTAACGGATAAAATGTGCAAATTCAAAGTCGTGATGGCAAATAGCAACTCGGCGCTTTACAGTGCCACTTGAAACATGAGTCCGCTCTTCTTCAACACGAGGGACTTAAAACCAAGACCTTCCAAATGGTTACCGTATTAGAATGACGTGAATTGCAAATAAGAGGCAACCTAAACTGATTTTTCGTTTGTTCAACCCTTTGAGCCCTAAAGGTCGTTTTTTGGCCCAAGATCATGATACGACCTGAATGAATAAAGTAGTTGTTCAGTGAATTTGTGTGACAGACCAATCAAAATATTGATTGCGATCCCCCAAAGTAACGAATATAGACACTACCAGTTGATGACTCTGAACTAGCAAGGAACATACCATCACTCCATCAGTGTCTAAATGGTTAAGAATCCAATATCGATTTTGAAATCACGATAACTTTTAATGATTTTACTGTTATATTATGTTATAACCCTTTGAACCCTAGCGGCCGTTTTCCGGCCAGCAACATGATACGTCATAACGTCATTAAATAGGATGTCTGTTTAGTAAATGTGTCGGGAAGACCAATCAATATTTTAAACGTGCAGCCTCGAGGCTGCACGTTGAAAATATTGATTGATTGGTCTACCCCAAATAATGAATATGGACTCTTCTAATTGCTGCCATTGAACTGGAATGGAAGATACCACTAGAGTTCAAAGGGTTAATGATGCAATCTGCCTCACTGGAAGTGTTAATTCAAATAAATATTCTATTCTATTCTGTTTCCAAAGCAACGGCCATCACATAGCTTATGACACCTCATTGAAACAATCTTGTCGAGCCTTCAGCTATTGTTTTTAAGCAATAAATCAAAATGTTCAGCTCACCCCTCAACACTGATGTCAACCTACCAAAATTTCAAGCAGCAAATATTTGCCACAGTGAAATCAGGAAGTTACCCCATTCAATCTTGTTTGACAGAGCTCTTTGTACCTAGTTGCATTATAGGAAAAAATTGCAGGTTGAAATATTGATATCAATACGCAGAAGTTTAATTAAGACATTTGTTTGGGGCGCGTTAGTTAGGGCGCTTTAACCCTTTAGCCGACGAATTTCAACAAAACCATATCATGTGACCCCTCTTTCAATGGGGGGGGGGGGGGGGGGGGGGGTCACATGATATGGTTTTGCTGAAATTGTTTGAAAAAAATTAAAAATGATTTTTAAAATAATAAAATTTGATGTCGTCTGAGTTGGGTAAAGGGTTAAACTGGAAGGTCAGCGGTTCGATTCTGACCAGCGGTAACTGCGTTGTGTGCTTGGGCAAGACACTTCATCCAAACTGCCCATGTGGGGGCATGTTGGCGCGATGTACTAAGGCGAACTCGGCGTCGATGCTGTACTTGCCTTCAACCGCAGCTAACTCTACTTGAGTTAATGAACTGGAGTCTGGCAGATGATCGCCGCTGCACGGTGGTTCTCTCCGGGTACTTCAGCCTCCTCCACCTGTAAAACTGGCCGGCACGATGTGACCCTGGCTGATGAAAGTTTCGTTAAACCCCCAAATAAACAAAGGCATAGCAAGAGTTTGGGTTTAAGTATCGTCTCTAGTCATGTTAAGTAAGGGGTTAATAGTATGCATGTCATGAACCAATACGATGTTAACGCAAGTCTCGTTGGTGGCCAGTTGTCCAGTCGAGCTGATAATAACTTTCCTTACTCGGAAGTTCCCATCACTCTCCTCTTGGCGGACGTTATCTTGTTATTCTCAGCTACCATTTGTGCAAGACACAGCTACCCAATTTAAGTTTGTTTCAATATTATTATAAATATAACGAAGTCTCAGTCTAAAAGCGCAGCCTCTTTGGACCTAGCCTATCACATAAAATTATCAGAACTTATCTGTAGACATAAAGTTTTGACGAAGACCTTTTGATGGAGGTCAAATCGTACTAGCGCTGCGCAGTTTGTGTAATGCAGTTCCATGAGGTTTATATTGGATATACAACTATTGATCATCAATCAATTATTTTCGTAGTAAGCTGGTAATATAATTACAAAAGTTATGTCTGTTAATTATGGCGGCGAGAGAGAGCCCGACAGATTTGATGGAAATTATCATTGACTGGTGAACTGCACTGAGAGTCGGACACCTCATCACGATATCCCTCCTACTGGTATCCATTCAAATCACTGGGTGATCCATCGTAGCATGCACAACATGCGCCCTCCCTACTTCAACCAGACCGATCACTCTTTCCCGCCTTGTCAGCTAGAGAAACTCCTGTCAGACTTTATTTAACATTGGTTCTTCTTGAACATGTTTAACCCTTTGAACCCCAGAGGCCGTTTTACGGCCGGACCGGCGGGTCACAAGCTACACGTCATCATGTCATTAAGGGGGATGACTGCAAAGTAAATGTGTGGAGTAGACCAATCAATATTTTCAACGTGCAGCCCTAAGGCTGCACGTTGAAAATATTAATTGGTCTATCCCAAAATAATAAATATGGACTCTTCCTATTGCTACCATGGAACTGACATGGAAGATACCACCAGGGTTCAAAGGGTTAAAAATCAGTGGCAAATAATTTTGGCAGCAGCACCTGAAACTTGCATATAGTTTGAATTATCGCATACCCGTAAAAGAGATTATCTTAGTAAAGAATTGTGATCAGTTCATAACAATTACAATGACACTCTCCAATAAAATGTATAAAATAATTATCATGAAATACATGCCATACCTATTCATGTGAATGCAACAATGAATTAATTTAGAATATGAGCACCCTTTTTATAGCTCTCGATTTTTTAATGTCTTGCATGCCGTGGCCTTTAGCAGCGATCCCACTCGGTTCACCTATTAGGCCACACAAATCAATTAATTGATTCTCGGGCATTTTTTTCAAATCAGTGAGGGATTGAGGGAGGGTTTCATTTTTAATTTTCATTTTTTTCGTGAATACAGAGGGCGTGGATTGAGAGACTTTCCGCCGTCTTTTCACACACAGAATATACAGAAAAGGAAGAATTATACAAACTACTCATTTTATTCTAACCCACAAGAACCTAATTCTGACTTTTTGCTGCAATAGAACAGATGTCTCAACATGCTATCTCTGGGGAAACATACATTACATTACTTTTCGCAAGACCCCCAATGTTGATTCCCCCTAAAGTAGCAGCAACATCCACTTTTCCGTATCTTAGTCTGCTGTTGACTTGGAGGTAATTTAGTAGCAAGTACCCTCAAAATATGGCAAAATCAGGTGTTAACCAAAATAGGCACTCGAACTGGCGCTCGATAAATGTAATCTGTATGTATACAATAGCAGGTAGTAGTTAGTTGTTAATTTGTTCTGAGCCCACTATATATATCAGTGTGTGATGGTTTATTAGGTTGTATGCGAGAATGTGTCTGTCTGTGTGTGTGTGTGGGCGGGGGGGGGGGGGGGGTGTATTGAGTGTTTGAGTGTTTGTGTGTTTGTGTGCATCTTGCAACTATATAAATCGGATTTGCATATCATTTATGTGATTGTTATTCTTGTATTTTATTGTTTTCGAAATGTCATACCCATTCTTTGTAATGTGGTTGTGCAATAAATGATATTCTATTCTTTTCATCCGCCAGTGATTTTCACAAAAATCGCTATTCGAATTTTTTGTTTTCAGTTTTCACTCTCGAAATATATATTATGGCACCTTCATTGGAACGAGCACCGTGAGTTTGTTCTGATGAGGGGTTATAAAATATGTTTTTTGAAGCAAAAAATAAACAATTTTAGTTTTCCAAGAGAGTAATTTGTAAGTGCCGTCTTCTCCACGTTTTGGGAAAAGATTTTACGCATGCCATAATATTACAGCATATTTGGAAGTATAGCGGATTGAACCGCAAGATATCGATCTGGTACCGGTCCAAGGGTGGACCGCTGTATGGGCCGGGCCACCCCTGCTGTACCGTACACAACGAGCTGGACCAGACCGTCGATCCAAGACAGACCAGAGGGGCATTAAAAGTGTGAAATTATCGGCTGTTCGGGGCACAACGCTTATTTGTGGACTTTACTTCCACCTTAACCTGTGAAATATCTAGGAGATTAGGTCTGGGAACACGCTTCCCTCACAATCTAAGATCCAGGTCGTTTCACGTAGGAGACACCTGGTCACTACGAGTGAAGACTTGAGTGATACAACATATCGTTCCATGAAAATAACAAGGCGTCTTATGACACTCAATGGCAGCACGAGAAAGTACAAAGCTCGCTGTTATAAATCCATCATGCCTGAAAGAATTGTTCATTTGCTGGCAGTTTGTCAAACATGTCTTAATCCCCCCCCCCCCCCCCCCCCCCCACACACACACACTTACTAACGAATACATACACGAAATGCGTCAAATGCCCTATATTGCGTAAAAAACAGAGTAGTGAGCCGCCTTAGACCGTCATGTGGGGAAAAAATGGACAGCAAACCCGATTACCGGACCGATCTTTTATGACCGGACCACCAATGGCGGTCCGTTATGGTCCACATCACTAATATTTGGGAAATATAAATTTCAGCAGCTTTATATTTTAGTATTTCACAGCATTTGGGGGAAAAAATACATCCGGATCAGGGAGGGGGGGGGGGGTAGGAAAAAATTTGCAGATACCGATGCTGATTTTTTGTTTTTGACTGGTCGGAGGACCTACCCACCCACCCCATGTAATTTTTTTTTCAGTTTTACAATTTTTTCCAGGGTTATCTGAACCACCCACCCACACTAAATACATGTTTCTGCATCATCCTTCCCACCATACTGCACCATAACCAATTTTATCATACAGTATTGAGTGATTGACCTTGTACAGTAGGACAGGTCTTGAAAGAACATCCATTTTATCAGACCAAAGTGGTCTCTTAAGGCAGATGGTCTCCCATAACAAATCAGATATAGAGTAAAGCCTGGTATGTCCAGGTATGTCCATATAAACATGGTCTCCAAGACATCGGTCTCTTAAGGCATGTTCTATTGTAATTCATTAATACTCTTGAATGACATATCATTAACTTTTACCTATAGTTATCTCTCCATGTGTTTCAGACATGTTGTAGAAACCAACAATATATATGGTATTCGACAGAGTTCAGAGAGCTTTGTAAAATATCATACAAATTGTTGATTTTTTTTACTACTTGCATGAACCAGCATGGACTGACATGAGAGAGATAATTGCGGATGAGAAAGTATACTTCAATATCAAAGTGAAGGGTGTTGATGTAGCAAAAAAACAAATCTCTATGCAGCCAGGGACAACATACCATTTCGGCCAGACAAAAGTGGTCTTTCAAGACAGGTGGTCTTAACAGACCACCTGTCTGAAAGACCCCTTTTGTCTGGAAAAAATGTTGGTCTCTCAAGACAGGTTCCACGGTATGTTATGCAAAAAGCAATGAGTTTAGTCATTTATGTATTTGTTTATTTTTTTGACGAAAGTTTGGGTGGGGCATGGCTGGGTTGGGGGAGGGGATTTATTACTTATTTTAAGTCCAGCCCTAGAAGGTCTGGTACATGATTTTGTTGACACCTGTGTTCTCAGATGTGTTTGAAATAAATTAGCAGTTCAATCAGGTTCAATGTTTAGTAGTTTTTGTGTTACATACTTCCTACAATGGCAATAAGAGTCATTGGTGTTGTTCCGTCATAGGTCTGGATACATCGTTGTACAGAATTGTTCCTGCAGCTGAAATCTGTAACTGTTGCTGACTTCACATAATTGTCTTTGCTCCTCATCTAAGCCAGCCGATCTCACCAGGGTGAACATATTAGAAATTTAATCAAACGGAACACCCTCAAGATAACTTATCCCTAGAGTGCAGTGTTTGATAATTGCAATTAGTGTTGCATTTTAACTTGCATTATTCAATATGTCATACATTGTATCACTATAAGCCGAACCATAGCTCAGCCGCAATAACAGTTTTTATAATTGTATATAATCCATGGTAGGTCTCCCCTGATAACTTGAGTGTCTTTTTATTGGTTCTTGAATGACACTTCACTGATTATGAAATACAATTTTGCCCAAAAGTGTCTGAGGAAAACATTTGCAAGCATCGGAATTTTTTTTTTGTCCTCCTGACCACCCACCCACCCCGGCCTCAGTGTTTTGCAATTTTTTCCACCCCCCCCCCCCTCCCTGTCCGGATAATAACCGTAAATATTGCTGATTGTGGAATGGACATATTCCATCCAGCCGTCATGGTCAGATCGGCTGATCAAACGAGATGAAATAAAACCGCCATTTTCAACCAGATGACCTCACATCGTTAATGAGAAGAGATACGTCTACCAACATCAATTCACTCGGATAATAATCTTCGTTGTGCGTAAAATGGTACGCAAAAATTCAATCTAAGACTCAAATTTAAAAGAAAAAACAAGGGTCTAACCTCTTGCATGCTGCTGAGAAAATTCTCACCTTAGGCAGGAAATCCCTTGCCATTAAAATAAATCTATTTTGAGGATATTTAACCAAATTTCCCCTTGTAAGTTTGTAGACTTTTAACTAATGATTTCTTCTGTCATATCAAATTTTCATGAATTTTTTCGTCAAATCTAGTCATGGCTGCTCTCAAAGCAGCCATGACAAAATTTGATGAAAAATATTTTATTATTACCCTGCGGGTTAAGAGTAAAACGAAAATGGGCCGGTAACCGAAATTTAAAAAAAAGAAAAGAAAAATAGAACGCTAAAATATCTTGGATTGCACCTAAACAATTAAAGAGAGAGAGAGAGAGAGAGAGAGAGAGAGAGAGAGAGAGAGAGAGAGAGAGAGAGAGAGAGAGAGAGAGATGACATCTGTTTGAAAAGCTTCCTCCTTAATACCAGAAAGAGACGAATATGGCATCTGTCTGAAAAAGCTAACTCCTAAATGCCAGTTTTCCCAAATTTTATGAGGGATGAGGGATAAGGCGCTTGGAACCCGAGGGGGTAGTGTTACTTGTCTTTATAAGTTACGTTGAATACCTAGCAAGAGCAAAAAAGTCGTTGATTTTGCCAGCAGTGCAATACGTTAGTGAATGCCGTGGTATTACACTAGATTCTGTGTCTAATCCAATTCCGTTATTAATGACCCCTCGGGTATACCAATACTAACAACTCGTGACTGAACGCCGATTTTGATTTCTCGTCGCGGGGGCTATCACACGTAAATCAATTCGTTATTATTTCACACAGGTTATACGGAATAAGGATTCCCAATTAGCACCAGAACATGTTTACTTTCGCAATGTTGGCCCAAGTGATATGAAGACTAAACCTCTGTTCTTTTTATTGAAGTAATTTTCTGCTCAGCGCTAATGTTGTTTCAGTTCTGAAATCTCATTGCTCGTGAGTGGCCACATTTTGATTAAAGAAGGGTACCGCCGCGGTACAGCATACCGGCCGCTATTAACCCTATACACGCTAAGGCTCAGATATTAATGTCACATTGCTGCAATAATATTTAGTAACAAATAATACATATTTTGTAAGACTGAAGGTAATTTTACTGCATTTCATGCCTTTCAATATAAGCCCAACCCCAGAGGTGGACTGGCCGTATGGTACAAAGGGGAAATGCCCTATTGGGTTCCCCTGGGGCTCCCAAAACCTGTTGGTGTGTGAAATTTCGTGAAAATGACCAAAAGGCGAAATGGATCTTATGCATAGACTGCCGGTACATTGCAAAAAATATAGGTTCTCTTTAGAACCAAAAACTGATTCTAATCTTGTCCCTGAGATGGAACCAGTTCTGTTTAAACAGTATTTATTTCAAATCAAATAAATTTACCAAGATTAGCATTCACTTTTAACAGAATATTACATGAACTGAAGTAGATTCAGCAGTAAACTTGAAGCTTATTCAACGCAGTCGCCAAACATTTTGAAACAAATGAGATATGCACAGTGGCATGTCGAACCAGTTTTGGTTCTGTATAAAACCAAAACTGGTTCGATATGCCAACTGTTCATATCTCCTTTGCTTAATAATGATTTGAGACAACCTCGTATAAGCTCTAAACTACGACTGAAACCCCCTCAATTTATGTTTAATTCTGTTAATATTTAATGTTAATCTTTATAAATTTATTTGATTTAAAATAGATAACTGTTTAAACAGAACTGATTCCATCTCAGGGACAAGATTAGAACCAATTTTGGTTTTAAAGAGAACCTATATTTTTTGCAGTGTACATCGAAATGTTTCTCTATATGGACTGTCAGTGGAGACGACATTTCGATATACCAGCAGTCTGGTCTGCCATTGATCGCTCAGATGAAGGAAACAGCGTTCCTTCAATTTCAAAAATCAAATTGTTCTCCGATTTGGTCGAACTACTGGTCTTCCGATGTGCCCCCCCCCCCCCCCCCCCCCACAAGCAGAACCACTTTTGCCGAATGTTCGATGAATATGACATGAGAAAGCTATCGAAATGTCCTCTATGTGGGACTGTCATTGATTGCTCAGATGCAAGGAAGCGGCGTTCGTTCCGTTTGAAAAATCAAAATTTTCTCCGGGTCTGAGACCTCCTTGGTGCATTTCCCGGTAACTTTTCTTAGCCTAGTACGTCCCTTCTCAATCCTTTCAACACATAACGAACGTATTTTGGACGTGTGATGAGCAGACAACAGACGGAACGGGAAATCCTTAACAGTTTACCCAACGTAACGATCAAGTCAGGCAAGTCGTCCCCTGAGTTCCAATGTGTTCTATGTGCCTTCTGGCACATAGAACACATTGGAACTCAGAGGACAAAGTTTCATTATTTTTTTTTTTTAATTTTAGCCTAAAAACATAAGCTGAAATGACTCCAACCCAACATATATTATCATACAAACTTTAGGATGACGTTGTCAGCTGTTCGATGATATAGTATACTCCCCCCCCCCCCCCCCCCGTCCCTCCTCGCACAAGCACCATTTACCACATTCCACTGCACTCACTAGACTGGAGAACCTGAGAATAATTCTTGTAACTACCCCATTTTTCAGTTTGTTTCTTTTCCGCCAGTCTAAACAAAGGCATGCAGGTCCAGTGCATCTGTATTGAAAACAGCTTTCGAAAATACACCAGTAACCTCCTTTCAGCAACCCATCGCATTGACAAATTATAATCATTAACCCTGTCACTGGAGCAATCTTGCAAACATAGCAGTGTAGAAAAAAATGACCAACGGGAAACGGTAACCTTATCAACCAATGACAAACGTCAACTTTATCAACCAATGAATTCCCTTTTACCTGAAGCGAACCTGAAGTAGTTTCTTGTCTATAAAAATTCTTTGTTTAGACCCGACGAAGCCTCCACACTAACAATGAATTGATTACCAGAAGCCAAAGTTCTCCCTCGCAGTTGTGTTATAAATTTAGGGACGAGATCGGAGTCAGATGAGTCAAGATGGGGAAAGTAAAGAGGATGAAGGAGTCCGAAGTAACACTCTGCTACTGCATCAACTGCCACTTGTGAGTTAAGGCATTGCCTGAAACAGAAGAACCCTGTTCAGGGTTTTCGTTCACCGTGTTAGTTGATAGTTTATCATGGTCTGACCTGTTTTCAGATAGACAACCAGGATTACATCCTTTCTGTCCCAAAGCCCCGCAGCGAAACCTTGCCAACATGTGCCACCATCTTGAATTTCCTCGATTGATGTGAACCAGAGTGTTGCCACTGTTTGCTGCAATTTTGACTCTGGATCAAAATAATGAACCCTTGTCCCATCCCGAGTCACAATTCTTCACATGAAGTAATTTATCTATATTTAGAGTCTAGAATTGAAAAATTGCCGCCATAACTAGAATGAGTATTTCTCCCACCATCTGCCTTTTGGGATGCCATGTCCCGGAAGAGATACCTGGGGAGACAGGTCTATCTTATCCACTGACCTGACCATTTTCACTTGAATATTCAATGATCGCAGGACTATTTTATCATCATGGATACTGGTGCATTTTTATGTTAATATAGTGGAGATAACACTCAGTCTTTATTTTCAAACATTAATTTATGTATAATTTCTATCTCAGCTATACGTCTTGTGAGACAAATAAGATGACTGATACCAAGCGAAATTCCAGTGAAAAGATTCGGCGGAAAACAAATCGGGCAGCCGATTTCGCATGGAACCGAATACTAACTTAAGATTCGAAATCGAATCGAATCTCGAGGCTTTTCGCAGGGATTTAATCTCACTCCACGCTATTCGGGGAGAACAATAATCGCAAATAGTTCTAACTGCATAAAAGGGTTAGATTTATAGAATTTTACAATCAAAGCCCTTAGCTGCGGGAATTAATAATCACCTGAAGAATGCCTTCTGGAGAATTGAAAAGAAAAAAAATTACGAAAATTAATATGATATTGTGCTGACGATAAATATGAATTTCGAGCAATATGCATGAATAACAAAGAACATTGGAAAATTGCAAAGACAAACGAGCCCTTGCATGTTTCAATATGTCATTTTATTATGTAATTAAATATAAACAAGTTTGAGGACTGCAAAAGCACGTAAAGTCTGCATTTACTGATTAGGCTATCACCGACACACAAACGGTGCACTCAAATAACCGATAACACTGACAACAAATAATTTATTATCTGGCAAATGTCAGCCCGCGTTTATTATTAACCCGTAATAAACAACAGGAAAACTAGTATGAACAATCTATGTGAATATTAATTTGTAAATTAATTTATCTGTATTATAATGAATTTACAGTATTGTCGCCGAGGGACTGGTCGTAATCCACGCATAGGCAGTAATGTTCACGCAATCGTTTACAAGGTAATAAAAATCATCATCAGAAAATTTTTAATTAATGAAGCACCAGGTTGTATCCGGTGCTTCATTAGTTAAATTTTTGATGATTATTCCTATAATTAGTTTTCTGGAATCTAATAGTATTTCGTCCGTGGAAATATTGTCCACCCGTGGAAAGTGACCAGTCCACGGAGGCTGTACTGTATCCTTGCAAAGTACAATCACCGACTCACTTTTTAATGGATACTTAGGGATTGTTGAGTAACAAAGTCGGTGAAATACAAATTCTCTGTCCGCCTGATGTAAATACAGTTTCAATGCTCCCTTAGCCATGCCTACGTTTTCTTGGGAGAAAAGCAAATAAAAAAAAAAAATTATACGATAGGAAAATTATTCATCGATAGCATTCACGACTGTACGGTACCAATTTAGCCAATTGTACTAAAAATTATGATTTCACACCAACAAATCTTTGTTGGCTGAAAGTTTGGTACCCCAAAAGTTCCTTTCTCGTATGACGGAAAGCCATTGCAGCAGTAAAAAGTGCGACTGATGACGAAACAAAACAAAACATTTTATTTCCTATATAACGAAGTCGTCAGCTGCCAATATGGGCGGAAATGATAAACGATTGTTGGGTAACACACCCCACGAAGTGATTTTGTCAATAAGGTATTAGAAATGGTTTAAGCATCCAAGGTTAATTGTCGGCGAGTGGTAACGAGGCATTGTCTTTTTCTTCAACAAAACATTGCAGGTGATAAATCAACTTTACAAAAGCCAACATTTATTGAGATAAATAATTCATATCGTCGAGAGTCACTCGCGACTGTGCGAAGTATTCATCTAATTAAACGCTACCTTTTGTGAAGATTCACGACCCACTCAACCCAATGGATTAACAGTAATTATTTGCTTAATCAGTTAATATACAAGTGCAACAAGCAGGAATGTGGCGCCGGGGGGGGGGGGGGGGGGTGCGGGGGGGGGGGGGGGGTATTTTTTTCAATAGTTGGAAATTTCGAGGTGAAAAATCAAATAGTTGGAAATCCAATAAATTAACAGTGTTCATGAAAAATATTAAAATTCCAACTAATGATGAGAAATTTTGATCTTTTATTTCCAACTGGAAACTTGAGTTTCAAATTTCCTACTCTAAAATTGACATGACCTCAAAATTTCGACTCTGACATCAATCCGGTAAATTTTCTGACCCAGACACATTATAAATGATGTTTTTTACGTTTCAGGACTAGTGAAAATTTTCAGAAGGGTTCATAACCCTTTACTCAACGCAGACGATTTCAAAATTAATTATTTTAAATATCATTTTTTTAAATTTTTTTAAAAAAAATGTCAACAAAACCATATCATGTGACCCCTCTTTGGAACGAGCTCAACGAGCTCGTTCCAAAGAGGGGTCACATGGTATGGTTTTGTTGAAATTGTTCGAAAAATATTTTTTCAGCAGCTGTATTTGCATATTACATTGGCGGATGCGGGCGATTCGTTGGGTAAAGGGTTAAAAGATATCACCCAGCGCTGCAGTGCAACCACCTATTGAAACCACTCACAGTTGGAATTTACACCGGCGGCACCGCCCCCCCCCACAGCTGAAACCCTCTAGCCACGTCCCTGGCAACAAGAGATTAGAAGTTTCCAGTCCTGTCGGTCTTTTTTTCGTGACCAATAGTCTGTTCACTCTTAAAATAAATGCCAGTACATTTTTTTCAAAACTCGATCAATCTATGTAGATCAGACGACGAAACATACCCTCTCGCCCTCCCCCACCCGTCCCCATTAGCATTTTAGCGCCAAAACACTTTGTTTGGAACTAAAATATCCAGACTGGCTGAAATTTGACATCAGACAGTTTCGGTCCAGCGTGAACACTGTTCACCGACTTATGAAAAACTGTTCACTCGACCAAGCTTACAGTGCAGTCGACCGTGACGTGCACTGGTCGTAATCCACGCATGGGCAGTGATGTTCACGCATGCGTTTACGAGGTAATAAAAATCATCGTCATCAAAATTTTAATTAATGAAGCACCGGGTTTTTCTATAATTAGACTAGTGTTTGGAATCAAATATTAGTGCGTCTGTGGAACTATTGCCCGTCCGTGGAAAGTGACCAGTCCACGGCGGCCGTTCTGTATTCAAGCAAATCGGTAATCATTGTAGAACATAAAATTATAAAGAAATAAAGCACGAAGGTCAGTAGGAAACCCTCAACCGATGGTCAGCCAAGTTCAACCGAGTTGTCCATCGGCAGAAAGTTTGGAGTGTTTCTTCGGTATTTTTCCCGACAGAAATTAAAGTATTTATCCTTTTCAGAAGCCTCTATTTTATCAAAATGGGCGGGACATCCGAGGTGTCATCGTTCTGTCGTTTCACCACAGACCCGATTGTTCTTTGAAAAAGTACTTTCTCATCAAATTATCGAATTATGGATTCATCATTCAGCGTGAAGAAAACGCTTTGTATACCACCTATGAAGTGTGAAAAAATATTCACCTTAAAGGTCCGATGTCAGACAAAGAGTGTCATGTAACAATTATGACAATAAGACCACCGATCCATAGTACAGACAATTCGATTATTACTTCAGATGATTTTTCTTGAAGATTTCTGCGACCTCTTTGCTCTTTTTATTCGAACATCCCAACAAAGGAACACAATTAAACCTAGTGTCATCAGGCCCGTCATATAGAGTGTTATTATAATCTTTATGATCGCACTACTGTTTCGATGTCTTTCATTTAGATTATGGTTGCATGTTTAAGCGTTTTAGATGTGGTTTTATCCGATGAACAGTTTGTAAACGACCCACTTACGGTTTATGAGGTGCAATAAATTTCATATCGACTATGGGATCAGTAAAGTAGAAAAAACGTCCGTTATTCAGAAAGTAGGACATCTAATAAAAAAAAACTCGTAAATATAATCAAAATTCAGTATTTAGTTTAACCCTTTGAACACTGGTGGTATATTCCATACCATTTCAGAGTCATCAACTGGTAGAGTCTCTTTTCGTTACTTGGGGGAAGAAATCAATATTTTCAACGTGCAGCCATGGGGCTGCACGTTGACAATCTTGATTGGTCTTCCACACAAATTCACTGAGCAACTATCTATTTTATGAATGCAGGCCGATTACGATCCTGCATCGGAAAAGCGACCTTTCGGGATCAAAGGATTAATCAGCTTCCTTCATCTTGGAAGCCCGTTTCCTAAATAAACAGCGGCTTATTTGTACCTCGATTGGATAGAGAAGTTAACCTATTAGGTCTGTTATGGCAGACCGCCCTTAGTTTTATCAAATAAGACAACATGGGTTCACACATTCCAATCCCAATGAAGACAGAGGAGATTGCAGATGGATAGAGTATAGTCTGTGCCAGATGTTCAATATTATTTTGGTTAAGAATTTTTCAATTATGAAATGGAAAAATCTAGCCCTTCTAGGTACTAGACTCGGATATGTATGTAGCGCTCATTTATTGATCAATGCATTTGATATGGCTTACTGTTCCTGCAACTGATCTTCTGGCCAAGCATATTCCTGATTTTCGAAAATAATGTTGTCTATCCTCTGATATACATGTACATGTGTTCAGAACAAAATGCACTGTTTATACTAAATCACACGACATAATGTATGCATACTAAAACTAACCCAATAGCATACAACAATAATATAATATAATATAATATAATATAATATAATATAATATAATATAATATAATATAATATAATATAATATAATATAATAGTAACACTTTGTCGCCGAGAAGGCCTTGATTAACTCTGTGCTCCCAAATGACTCCCTATCCCCACACCTCATCTTTGAATTCCAACACCCGGAAACGAATTGTTTGATGATATCCCGTATCTCATTATTCCCAAGCTCTCATATTAAGCCTCTCCTTTGTGTCAACAATACCCACATACCCTTCATTCTCCCATCCCACTTCCCATTATGCTGTAAAAACTGTCCCAGCTGCTTTAACCCTTTACCCAACATAACGTCCAAAACCGGCCAGCGCTATTCTCAAAAATCGCTAATTAATTTTAATTTTTTGTCTCACAAACATAGGTTATGACCCCTCGTTGGAACGAGCTCGTCGAGCTCGTTCCAACGAGGGGGTCATAACCTATGTTTTTGAGACAAAAATGAAAAAAAGTAGTTATTCAAAAATTTGTTTTGCAAGTGCCGTCTGCTTTCCATGTTAGGTAACGGGTTAATGACATGATCTGTTTTGGAGATAAGACAACGTTGTTGTGTGCCTTTTACTATAGTTTGCGAAGTGCTACCGAGTGACACATTGCTGAAAAGGTCTCTGAGAGCCCTTTCCAAGAATGTGTCACAAAAACGTTCATTAATTTAATGAGAGGAACTCAAGAGAAGACATCCTGCTCAGCTGCCATTCAGATGGGGATGGAAGTTGACAATATGTTACGTCCAAGCCTGTGTTGCACAAATACACTTAGGCCAATTTGACATCTGGAAATTCGAACGAAGGAGGTCGGAAACGTTCCTTTATTATTGTTTTTTTTTTTTATAAGAATTACTTTCGTTTAACAAAAGTAATTCTTCTTTAACACAATAATAACACACAAACGTTTTATTGGAGATGACTACTCGATTATCATATATTTGTAACGAGCGTTTTCATACAAAGAATATTTGAAACATAACGGTATTTTTGCCTAATGGAAATTGTGTTTTCGCCAAATGGTCAATCTTTTCTTTAAATTAGCGGCTGTCAGAGAAAATGTTGGCGTTCGAGTGACCATAAATTTTTCCGACGGAAAACAAAAACTTCCGACAGACATGATCATGGGGCCACTCGCGTAAAGCCCGTAAAATATTTACCTTTCTACGCCATCAGTTGGTGAGAGATAGGAATCATGAAGTTCATGGTGCAATTTAACCCTTTACCTAACGTAACGGTCAAAACCGGCCAGCGCTATTCTCAAAAATCGCCTATTAATTTTTATTATTTTTTTCATTTGTTGTCTCAAAAACATAGGTTATGACCCCTCGTTGGAACGAGCTCGTTCCAACGAGGGGTCATAACCTATGTTTTTGAGACAAAAAATGAAAAAAATTAGTTATTCAAGAATTATTTTTGCAAGTGTCGTCTGCTTTTCATGTTAGGTAAAGGGTTAAAACAGAACTAACCATCGTACATTTTCACCTGAGTGAAATCTTCGTTTAGAAGAACACAAATGTAATTGCGTTGTCTTTGCTGTTATTCGTAACATTACCCTCAAATTCTTGAAATAAACTGATAACGTTTATCTAATTTTCCACATTAACCGGACGTATTTCACCATTTCATCTATTTTCTAATGCTGAGAGATGCCGAAACAGCTGATTACGCCATAACGTAAAAATAAGCATAATGTTTGTCAACAGTGAACGTAAAACATAAGCCATTATATTTCCAGTGGTGTGAATATAACATTTTTATCTCACTAACAATTTTTCTTTTTGGTGGGGGGGGGGGGGGGGGGGATTTTAAGCGAAAATGTGTAATAAAATAAAACATCACGTAAAACCTATTAAAGATTTGCGTTATGTAGGCGCGTAGCCAGGAGTCTATACAGGGGGGGGGGGGGGGGGCATGGGCTCTTCGGAGCGGTGGTGGAGGGAGTCGAAGCATTTTTATGCCGCAGGAATATCTCTAATATCGACATCTTGAGTTAGGGAAGGTATGTGTCACTCTCGCACTGGTGTGATCGAGAGAGGGACACTTTTCATAATGAAAATTGTGTTTGTGTTACGTGAGGGATAATATTTGTCCCCCGCAAAAAAAATTGAAAATAACGCTGTCAGGAGATATTTTGAGGCTCAAAAGAACTCCAGTTTTCACAAAGCATGGTATGTCATCTATAATTTCATACGTTGGCGTCCTATGTAGATCGCAGAATTCAGGATCTTAAGGGGTGGGACGTGGAGATTTGGTGGAGCATAGCTCCTTAGCTACGACACTGGAGTTATGGCTTATTACTTATGATTGACAGAGTTTTCAGGAATGTGCTGCAGTTTTGAAAATAAGGTGGAGTGCGTTGTGTGCACGGGGAAAGGATCACAAGGACGTGCCCGCCTTAGTATGATTAAACTTTACACGATGGACGCGATGCGAGCGTTGTGCGCGATTTGTTGATGATCAATAACAATCATTCTTCATTATTTGAAATTCCAATACATTGTGATTCTTGAAATGTGGAACAAATTTGTTGTAAAACAAACAAAAATACTGATTAAACGGAAATATAATATCACAGATAAAAAAAGAATCATTAGGTCGAAAACTATTTTCAGTTATTATATGTTTTTCTTCCGATACTGCACATTGCTTGTCCTTGTTCGATAGCAAGACGTGAGTAGGAGGTATCACACTATGTCGATATTCCACACTAAGAAAAAATTTTCAATCTTTACTTCCCTCATCGCGTACAACGCAACCATTGAGACCATTGAGTATTAAGACAGAACACAATGCGGGTGAAGTACGGGGGACATGTGCTTTCATGTGCTTCGCAGGGACCTTAGACGCGAGTGAAATGTAGGTAAAACTCCAACAAAGGTCTCTGATCCCAGTTCCTGAATTTTGTTCTGTATTTATACCATGATTTCCCATTCTACTACATGTAAAAAACCTATAACAGAAATTTTAGCTTTACACACCAACCGTCGTGAACACGCCAGCAATGGGATTTCAATAGCTAAAATTTACACCTACAGAGGAACTACATCCAAGTTAACCTTTGGTGACCTCGACTTGAATGCAAACTTGTCTAAATTTATCACTCGTCGCCTCGCGAAGAGTGAAATGAAACCCACAATTTTTTAGTACGTTTTTAAATGAGTTTACCTCATAAGATGCCAAAAATTAACAAACATGCGTTGCCTCATGTTAACAAAGCACCCATCACTCAAAATAGTATGTTATTGTGTTATTAAAATAAATAAGGCCCCGTGATTTGAGTATTTCTTTTTCCATTTCGTTTAGGCGATAAAATTGACAGCGGAAGTACCGTCCATCGGTCCTCATGTAAACAAAAACAGATTCGCACGTGTGAATATTGTATTATTTAATATTTAAACTCTTATTAATCTGACGATCATGGGATAAATTAAATATACCCAAAGCAGCTTGGTGTACCAAATGTTCACCACTCGTGGTGAACATTTGGTACACCAAGCTACTATGGGTATATTCTATATTTATACCACGACTAAACTTGAATTAGGCGAATGAAGCTTAGACTGATAAAGAAAAATATCTTCTTCGGAGGTCTGTTTACTTTCTTGCGTAACACTGTTTTGTGTCAAAGAATTTCATTCACGCCATAACGTCAAAAAGACGCGCAACGACCATTTAGATGCGTTCTCACATGACGTTCTTACCCGTAGACTTGATTGCACCCGTGATTCATGTGGAACATGGCATTCCTCAATGTCCGCATTGTGTTGGGTACTCGGGTAACGTTGATTGCACGCAACAGTCGTGGTATAGAGGACCACCTGTTATTTTGAAAAATTAGAAAGACTGTTGTGTGCTGAGAGCTTCAAGAACGATGGGTTTCTCCATCGGAACGAATCTCGGTCGGTGTTTGTGGTAACCAAAATATATAAATACACCCATCATTTGTTTGCTCTTGTTCAGATATCTTGGAAGTAATTACCAAAAGAATTACAATACTGCGGCTAAAACAGTGGACAGATAATTTCGACCGAATCGCGACTGAGAAATTCTCCTGTCAGGTTTTCTCCCTACAACACTATAGAGTCTCACCAACCGAAAAAGAAATACGACAGCATTAAATATGTGGTGCTGCGTTTGTTTGTTTTCCCTCCTTTAGCTTGAATTCACAATATTTTATTCCTGAAATCTCTACCCATTGATGAAGTATGTCGCGGCTGGGTCGCGATCTGACCGAGAAAGAGACTATTGTTATGATCACAGTACTGTATACGTGGAAAAAGAAGCTCTCTTAAAATGGATAGCATGGGCGGACAATACGCGTAGAATCGGTGACGGCTGTCGGCAGTTCAAATACAGATATGCAGTTTCAAAATAATCAAGTTTCAGCTTCTCCCCAAAAGAGCCAAAGGAATACAACAAATCATTCACAAACGTGGCAGCACTCAAACGACTGAAGACTCTGAAGAGTCTGGGAAAAGAAAATTCTGATAACGTCTTGTGTGTCTCATTGGAATTTTAATTTGATCTTACGAGTGTAGCATCGCGTTCCTATCCTATTAACACTGGAGCAGCGGTTAAAATTTTGGGGATACAGGTGGAAATTAGATATGACTCGTGGTCCCACATCAACCAGTCATCTGCTGGGCACGTAGATTTTAAAGAGTTATAGTTAAGATATTGTCTTTTCTGTCTTCTTTATACGATAAATCACGTTCTGCATACAAGGCCGGTGAAAGGGCGGGGGTGGAGGTAGGGATGGGAGAGTAATAACTCTAGAAATTGGCTCCAGGACTAGTAAATAGAGAAGCTACCATTGAATTCGAAAAGCCGCCAGCCATTTACAGACGAAGTGTGGGAAACCACAAGGCGATCTAAATTCGCAAAATATTCCGGGGTGTGACATCCCGGGAAATATTCCGAATTTGGACAAATCTGGAGGTCCTGAGTTCGATCCCCGTCCGGAACGACCCGCGTTGTGTCTTTGGGCAAGGCACATTATCCGGCTTGCTACATAGGGGCACAATGACGCCGTGTACTAAGGCGTACTGCACGTCGATGGTGTACATGTCTTCAACCGCTGTAGCCCTGCTTGAGCGGAGCTTGAACAGAGTTAGAATGTTGAGGAACTGACAGTTGCTCGTCGATGCTCGGTGGTTCTCTCCTGGTACTCCGGCTTCCTCCACCCGTACAACTGTCACGGTCACGATTAGCCATTGTGCATAAGTATGTGACCTTAAACACCAATAAATAAATAAATAAATATAAATAAATAGTGAGGTACGGAGCTTAACTGGCAGCCAAGATTTCACTAGAACCATTGCTAAGGTATAGTAACTTTATCAGCAAGGCCACCAAATATCATGTATGTTGGAACCTGTGTTCTACATGTACGCTAAAGTCAGTTTGGTTAAACATTAACCCAAATCAACTGGGTTGAGTGAATATGAACCCAATTGGGTTCATATTCACTCAACCCAGTTGATTTGGGTTGACTTTTAAACCAACTGATTTTAGAGTGTGGAAGATAAGAAACTAACCACAATTGTAACTTAGCACTTCATGGGTTGTGATTTGACCAATTCAGAACCACTTTGACCAGTTTAGAACCAGATAATTTAATAGCCAAATTAAATAAAATAATTGAAAAACATGCCAAGAATTCACATTAATAACAATAATTCTTCGGCCATGCGCTGATTTGTCGCGGTCTGACGAGGAGGCCGACATTAGTTCACCGTCGGACTATTTCCACCACCCTCCCTCCTAATCTCCAAACATTGAGTTAAAAATTATGTTATAATTCCACGCGTCTGCGCTTTCTCGATCTCCCTAACTACAGAAATGACCCTTTCCCTCGTGCCATTCCCAATCCACTTATCCTCCAGGTTTTCATCCCATTTTTTCCATTAGTCTTTTAAGCAGTCTTGTTCTACAAGGCAAATATTTGGATCATTCTAGAATGAAGTGTTCCAGGCGCTCCGTTACGCCTAAATTACACATTTGTCACACTCTTTCCTCTCCTTTCCCGATTCTTCCCCTCAATTCCAGTGACTTCGATCTCATTTTAAACAACAAAGACCGCCAATAAGAACCATCTAGGTACTCCTCAAAGGCTGAGGCATCTTTTTGTACAAATCGTCTAAAGAGCTCTTGGTCCTAATTCCAACTTGCCAGTTTCTATTGCAATCCACGAGCACCCTTCCCCTGATAAGGCTATAGTCCTACTTCAGTCCCCCACCCCACCTTCTAAATTTGCAGTCTCCAGAGAGTAATTCTCTAATGCCTCCCTCACCTGCCTTATCCATCCTGTCTGAATGTTGTGGTTCCAAACATGGTTAAACGTCGTTTTACGTCATCTCCTGTTTGGAAAGTTTACCAGATAATTTAGGAAGTATAATTTTCCCATATCTATTCTATCTTTCACCTCTGACCGCTTCCGGTGTAGCTGAATTGCTTGATCCGGTTATCCACCGACCCGCATCAATTTGTCGAACTTCCAGAGAAATGGTCGGAATTTATATTCAGTTTAAAGGCAAAGCAAAAATGATTTCACAAGCATTCAATTTTTATTAGTTTTCTCGTCAGGAACCCGGCCTTAACCTTAAATAACTATATAAATATAAGCGTTGTTTTCTACTATGGAATATGCAATTTCTACACTCACAAGGGTATAACAGTACTCTCAAATTCTAAATTACTTAATTTATTGAAATTTGATTCTCGCCGCAGTTTTTCACGAGAATCAAAACTGATTCTCGCCAATTGGGACGAATTTTTAAGACCTGTTGTATTTTGAGTTTATTTGAGATAGGAGATTCTGTGTCTTTGTAATGTTTCAAGAGTAGAGTACAGCGAGCACAAAAGCGGTCCCTTTCGCGATCGGATCGCGATTCGACCACGGCACTCTTACATCAGTGATTTGGGATTTTCCAAATTTAATGCTGTGAAATCAAGAAAAACAAACGAAAATATCTCAGATTCAATATTCTCGCAATTCTTTTTCAACATGTGAGATTCTACGAAGTTGCGGGGAGGAAAGCGGACAGAGAATCTTGACCAGAACGCGACTAATTCACGATCCGGTCGAAAGTCTCTGTTCGCTTTTGTTATCACAGTTCTGTATAAAACAGTTTTACGCCTTCTGAACAAGTGGTTTTAGGTTTGAAAGAGCATTTTTTGTTATTATCTTGTCGGTCGGACGAGTATCCAATTTTGTATTCACAGTTCTGTATAAAAAAGATTTTACTCGTTTTGGACGAGTGGTTATGAAAGGTTTGAACGAGGATGTTTGTCATTAACTTGTTGGTCGGCGAATGGTTTGAAAGAGTTTTCCTGAGTACTGAAATTAACCCTTCTAACTGTTTCTCTAGTGTATCACCTCAAATAACACTATCAAATATAAACTACTGATGCCATTCTTAATATGTAGTAACGATTAGTCATATTTCAACCTCACAACCTTGGTTAACCCTTTACCCAACGTAAAGGCCAAACCCGGATAGCGCTATTCTCAAAAATCGCCAATTAAATTTCATTATTTTTTTCATTTTTTCTCAAAAATATAAGTTATGACACCTCTTTGGAACGAGCTCGTCGAGCTCGTTCCAAAGAGGGGTCATAACCTATGTTTTTGAGACAAAAAATGAAAAAAATTAGTTATTCAAGAATTATGTTTGCAGGTGTCGTCTGCTTTTCATGTTAGGTAAAGGGTTAATGATCTTTGTAAATTTATAGTTTATTTTGTAATTTTACTATGGGCTGGTAAAATGGTTCATCTAAAATATATGGTTATCGCGCTGAAATGGTGCAAAACAGAAAAAAAGAACCAGAAGAAAAAGCAAAGGAACCTTATAGCACAGAATCAATCTTCAGAGAGAATCATCGCGTTTATACTTTTCACCGGACACAATATATGTACTCACCCACTACATTGTGTAAAAATGTTCCACCTTTCAATTGTTGTTCTTCCAAGACAATGCCATTCCCCTCCCCTATCACCCCCACCCACCCAACCCCAACCCCGCCCCTTACTGGAACGAATAACGTGATATTTTTGTGCAACAAAATATAAAATTTTAAAATGTCCTTTTTATAGCATCTACACGCACTCCGATATTTTTTTAATCATTCACTGTTATTCCTCCACTTTGTGGGTACTTGAGCCTTAAAAGTATCCAGAGTGCGTCAAATGGCATAAGAAGTTGGGTTGGGGGTGGAGAGGTAAAATATTTTGAACCCCACTTCATTTAGCCTGACCACGCCCCTGCTGAGAATAAATACTTTCTGGGGCTCTAGAGCACTGGGCAGTTTCGTTTACATATCTATATATATTTTAAAAAAGGAACCCTTTGTTTTCTACCTTTGTGAACGTTTATTTCTTACATTCCAATCCTAATACCGTGGGTAACAGATACAGTCACGATGATCTCAAACGCCCAAAATAAAAAAAATCATAAAATTTCACTGCACAGCGAAATAGTGGACCGTATTTGTGTAATCATATAAACCATGGGTACACTTGCCAAAGTAAGTGTCAGGATACCACAAAAGAAACTCAACCCTATTTTTCTGGTGATAAAAATGATTTTATTGAATTTCTAAAGAAGCTTTCTCGCGGAATTTTTCAGCAAATATTTTTATGCTGACTTACCAAAATGGGATGAAATTTTTGGTAGTAATCTACGGCACTGTCATTATAAAAGCGGATGGATAATTTCGACCGGATCACGACTCAATCACGATCCGGTTGAATTTCTTTGTCCGCTTTCTTGCCAGCAATACGGTAGAATCTCCCCTGTCAAAAAAAGAACGCGAAAACATTGCATACCAGATTAAAGTTTCGTTTATTCATCTTTATTCAGTCGACTTAATTTCGCGATATTTTTTTATGAATTCTCGACCCAGTTTTGTAAATGTGTCGCGACCTCATTGCGATCTAATCCAGAAAGAGTGCACTTTGTGGTCACAATAAATAGCACATTGGAGCTAATAAGGTCTAAAAGTTAAAAATCCGTTTCTCAAGCCCACTCACATGGTCATTTTGGCTGCCGCATGCTCTCTTTTTATAACCAATGCAAACTTAAAAAAATAAAAATTAATAAAAATTAAATGGTTTATGTCTGATATTTTACCCAAGGTAATACAATTGATAAATTTGTCCCTTGAGTGCAACAAGGCTTTGCAATGCTTTAGCATTGCAAAGCCTTCTTGACTCAAGGGACGAAATAGACCACCACCCACGCTATACATGAGGCCTAAAACATAAAACAAACCAAGAACAAGAATGTTTTGATAGTAAAGAAATAATTACAAAAATAAAAAAATAAAATAAAAAAACGCCCGCCCACATGCAATTTTACAAAAATGGCCCGAGAAACAAAAGATCTACTTTGTGGGGCCTAACCACAAGCTTCTAAATCCCGTGTCAAAATCTACCACTAAATCGGTTTGCGACTCCATACCCAAGTCGCGACCGTAAGTGAATAAGCTCAACGAGATCGTTCTAGACTGGACTCATGAACTGAGTAACTAAAAAAACTGCCATGAAAAAAAAAAAAAATCACCAGGCCTCTCCTAAAAAAAGAAAAAAAAGTGGAACACCGGTCGGTCGACCGAATCTAAGCAAGCCGGGGAGAACCGAGTAATTATACCCGATACCTAATCTAAAACATGAAATGTCCGACAAAAATCATCTATGCGTTCATCGCCAGTTTCCGGGAATTGGATGATCTCGGCCTCATACTAAGAAGAAGCTTTCGAAATTTTTGACAATTCAATTGGATGTTTAAAGAGGGTATGTTTGAAGATTACCTAAAGAGGGTCATCTTCGTGAGGTTAATTGACCGGCGGCAAATATTTGAATTATTTTTTAGCGTGATAGACTGATAGGTCTATCGTGTTGGGAAGAGAAACAAATCCGACAGAACTCGTAATTTCCAACAAAATCCTCGGAAAGGAAGGTTCATATCCCCGTCACTGCGTACCATCAGATGTCATTTCTTTTCTCACGCAAACATCTCAACATTACACTTTGAGTGGGTTAAAAAATAACTACAAAGTTAGCACACAACCCGCAGCTACAACTAAAATGTTTTCGAAACGAAAATAAAAGAAAGAGAGAAAATTATTTACCCCTTTCACAACCTAACGGTCATATCCTACATGCTCTATTCAGAAAACTCGACAAAGTATCATATTTTTGCAATGTTTGTCTACAAAACATATATGCCGCCTTATTGAAGTGAGCTCTTTACAATGAGGGGCAATAAGCTATGTCCCTGGGGTAAAAAATGAAAATATTAGTTATTCAATAATGCTTTTGCAAGTGTCGTCTGTTCTCCCGCCAGGTAGGATAAAGCGTTAATGCTACTTAAAATAAACTTACCTGTCAAAATTGCATTGAAAACTGCTATAAAATTACACGTAACAAATGTTTTCCATGCCATGGTGCTGCGAACAATTAGCTAACAATAATTTCCATTACTTTAAATTGTATCTCATTTGTTTCGGTTCCTTTTTTACCACCAGAGAACGCAACAAGTTCCGGTTTAAAGTAAATAACATTCATAACATGTTAACAGCACGTGGCGAGACACGTCGCGCTTATGCTCCACGCGAAGTCACTTTAATATAATGGGAATTCAATAATTAAAAGTTTGCCAACGCGAATTACTCCACGGAAACTATAGAACCATTGAACTGATAAGTCTACAAGCGTGCAACCCAATAAGACATGCACCCCTCAGATATTTGTGTTCGCCACTTTAAAATGTCACAAAATTAATGCCTTCCAGAAATCAATTTCGTGTGTGATATTCGTTCGCTTTTATGAATGGATGGATTGTTTCTTAGCTGCTGTCAGATCTTGAAGTCTCATGACTGTGGACGAAACCATTATGTTTCCATGAAGGGATATTATAAGAAAATTAACATGCGGCAATCACGACTTGTTGCTTTTCATGTCGACATGTTAGTGCCGTGTGGTTGATAACTGTTGTAAATTTGGTTCCACAGTCAAAAGGTGGTTCAATTTTAACGCTCTCATTTTCAAAATGCTGACACCAATAGTTCTGTGATCTAAAAAGCTAGCAGATAATTTCAACCGGATCGCGATCCGATCGAAATTTTCTGCACCCTTTCCTGCCAGGATCTCACTTGTTGAAAAAGGAATGCACTAAATCAGCGATGCTTTTGAGTTTGTTTTTCTCGATGCGATCACAAAATCTCAACCCACTGCTAAAAGTACATCGCGATCGGATCCCGATCTGATTATCAAGGAGATCGCTTTTGTGACCACAGAACTGCACGGTGTGTTGAAAGTTCCCACCATCAGGAATACGGAAGCATACATTCATAGATAAATTAATATTTGCTCCTCTGTGTGATCGATTCAAGGCACTAGTGGGCTGAAAGCTAAACAATACATTTAGGTTTTCAAATTGATGACGGAAAAAATAAGTGACGTTCAGGAAACATTCGCGGCTTGCGCCCAAAAAAAAAATACAAAACAAAATCCAACTGAGAGAGAGAGAGAGAGAGAGAGAGAGAGAGAGAGAGAGAGAGCTTTTTGTTAATAAAGTCCGAGGGAGGTACGAGCAGCAGACGTCATTTGCTTGATAATAATTACTTTCTGCGCTTGGCAGTTCGGCTAAGTTTCTCAGAATGTCCCACAATGGCTTTACTGCTGTGTGTTTACTGTCTTGCCCAAGTCCTACGAGGGTCAATACACAATACTGAAGGCATCTGAAATTTGAAACACGTTTTAATAATCACAGACAGCCCAACCGAGTTTGCGACCTGTAAGATTTACATACTCAAGCCACTATTTATTTGATAATAGGAACTGTCGCCGTGCCCCTCAGATAGCAATATACAGATAAATATATTGAAAAATCATTCGACTGTTCGTCCCCTGAGTTCCAATGTGTTCTATGTGCCTACTGGCACATAGAACACATTGGAACTCAGGAGACATGTTGTTCACATCCCCAAAATGTACCGTGACATATTTTCATATTTATCGGTAAAAAAGGTAATCCCCAAAGCCCAACGATTCTCTCAAATTCTCAGAGTGCTATATTATAAGTTACACATATTGATAGTGGTCTAATATGATATATGGGAGCGCTGTGGCTCAGTGGTTACGACACTGGGCTTCAAACTGAAAGATTCACGGTCCGATCCCCGCCAGGGACAACTGCATTGTGCCCTTAGTCAAGGCACTTAATCCCGATTGTCACCATGAGGGCACAGTGAGGCTGTGTGCTAAGGCGTACTGCACATCGATGGTGCTTTTATCTTCAACCAATGCTAACCCTGCTTGTGTGGAGTTAGTACATTGGGGAGTCTGGCTGTTGCTCGCCGTTGCTCGGTGGTTCTTTCCGAGTACTCTGGCTTCCTCCTCCACTCATAAAACTGGCCGACATGAGGTGACCCAGGCTGTCGAAAGTGTCGTTAAACCTCAATAAATAAATAAATAAATAAATAGATAAATAAATAAATAAATAAATAAATAAATAAATAAATAATATATACGGTGTCATTTAATTCTATATTGGAAGAGAGCGAAGCTCTAGCCCAATTTGGCATTAATATATCATAACATGCCACTTACTCTGTTACTCACGAGCCTGCGATCCATTTAGTACTACCCACGTTGCTGATACTATTTGAATAATTTATTTGTTTGAGGATAAGTAGGGTGTGGATATTCCCATCAGCGTATACAGCCTTTGTTGGCCTGAAGTTTTATGGTTTTTATGGTCTTCCACTACTAGCCACACATGCATTATCTAAGATAAGAATATATACACTTTATCTTACATTCTTTTAGTTTCTGATAGTTTCATTGGTTTGAAAATATCACATGAAAATTGTGTGCAAACTATATACAGTCAGTTGAAATCTATATATTGCCGACAGTCGGAGCAATCTCCCCTTCATTCATTCATCCTTCAAAATGTCGGCAGATGATAACCGCTTCACGTTAAACCAGAAAGATTTCTGTCATTTACGATCGTATTGTCCAGTTCAGTATACACAAAACGTTGTCGACGAGAGTAGTGGGCGAGGGGGTTTTCGTGCCTGTTCTGATGGACCCCGGCTGGTGGACCACGGGAGTGACGTCATACCGCAATGTATTATGGGTGTCAGGTCAGGGTAAAGCCAGCCTAAATACAGGGGCAAGGGGCCTCATATTTAAAGATATTGTAAGTTCAAAATATATTCCGCATCAAGGCGAAAACCCTACGTGAATTTCACTTCTCTGTGAAGCTGGACATGGGAAAAACACACGTGGTGTATATCCAGCTTCAGCGCAGAAACCCAGCGGGGAAACGGTATGTTAGATAAGGTATAATCTCATTTAATTTATACAATAGTCGCGAGTCTTACGAGACGTAATCGGTTGGTGGCAGGATATCGTCACGGCCAATTGAGAAACGAGATTCTAAAAGACAGAAATGTCTATCATAGCAATGAATGGTAGAAACGAATCGGTTCTCTCGACAAGTGAAATCACCGTTAAGTCACGCGCGAGATGACTTGTATTGATTGTGTCTCGATATACGTCATCTCCCACCGTTTTGACAGGTGGACAGATGAGCGTCTGTCCACCTGACAGTTTAGGGTAAAAAGTATATATACCTTGAAGAGCAGAGCATTAGACACACACTTGGGGTCACACACACGTTGGTGAAGTCCAGGGCAGGCGGACTCTGTTTCCTGGCATAAGGGTACCTTCGATCACAGGACCCCGAAACGGCTGGAATCGCCAGAGAGGGCATTCCACGATTGATTTAGCTTAAGGTTGATAGGCGGCTACAAGTGCCAAATTCGTTGAGAAGGAAAACCCAGGTGGAACGTTAAAGTTTAGATTGTCGAGTAGCAGGTATCAGCCTGCAATAGTCAGAAGTGTAGGTTAATTGTATTGTGCGTATTAACCCTTTGAAGCGTCAGACTGATTACGTTCTGAGTAGTTTGTTTTGCTGTCGAAGCATCGTAATACCGACTGGAGATCGGTGTGAGTGACAATTTCGCTCTAGCACAAAAAGGGGCATTTGTGAATCGTGAATTCAACCAGGAACAGTGAATATTTCAATAGGACTTTCACGGAAGACTTTCAAAAGGCACATAAGGTATGAGTAGACAATATCTGACCCAAATCAGAAGTACGGTGTCTTTATAGATGACGAACATTGCTGGTCGGAACCCTCCGACAGCCAGAGGTACAGTTACGCGCAGACGTTGTTGACATTTGAGCCTAAGCGGGTGAAGCTCTTATGGCGAGCTCACAGTAATAACATTTCAGATTTGTGAAGCTCTTATGGCGAGCTCACGGTAGTAACATTTCCAGTGTGTAGACTATAGTGCCAGTACAGGGCTATAGAATGACTATATGATTGTTGAGAATTATTTAACCCTAGCAACCAAATTTCTGTGAAAAGAATCGAATTGTTGATTGTTGAAATATTGAAACGGCTTTATTTTTATGTGTAAATAAAAGAATCGTTGTTACTTTAAATCATTCTTTCCATTACGCAGCCTGAAGTGATTAGGAATCACACCTAACGGAAATCGAACCTATTTCAGGCCAATTTGGCAGAGAAGGAATCACGGCGTCGGTCTAACTCAGCCCCCTGCGCCGAGTTAGCGACACTTGGATTCCGACCCTCCACGTTGGTCTAATTTTCCCGCAACTTCATCAGCGAGACTAAATAACCACACGTCAGCCCAGGCCTTACGGGGCCTCAGGTGTCCTGACAATGGGTATCACGTGGTTGTCATGGTAACCCATGTGGGCGGCAATGTTGTGACGTCATTGTCATGGTGATGTGAGTGCGCATGCGCAGCTCGTGTTGTTAGGGCGATACGTGTTTCCGTCGTCCATTTTGTATGAAGAGGGCCGCCATCTTTGTTTCTATGGTGGCACGTGGTTGCTATGTGACCCAAAGGCTTCTTATAGGGCTAAGAGGTCTGTAACTGGTATGTTCGATTGACTGGGAATATTTTTTGGAACGACTTGCCTGTATAATTACCCAAATGAGCCCGAGAATGGGCGTAAATCACCGGAAACGACTTTATTTGATATGGATTCCCCGCAGAATCCTGCTTTTAACCGAAACGGACTTGTTTAGAGTAGCACGTAGTGCTGAAGATTTTTTAAAAAGTCATGTTTGATTGAATGGGAGTATTTATGGCTCTACATAATTACCCAAATAAACCCGACAAGTTTTACTATTTCAAATTCTTTCAGAATTCTCTGCTTCTATCTATATATACAACAGTTTTCGTCTATCTGGCCATGTTCCTTTGTTCTAGAGTGTACTCCAGTAGCGTAGAAGAGCCTATTAGTTGGAACAGCTTTGCTTATTATTGCTATATTTAGCTATTCTGGTCTATTCTTGTTAGCTCTGACCCTATTCCAAGTACTCTTGTTGTTTCATTTATCTAGATCATTTATATAAATTATAACTAACCAATCAGGTTGCTTGATTTCCCATAACCTGCCCTTAATCGTATAGAGTTATCTCCCCTTATTAAAACGAAGTCGCATCCGTTTCTCATCACCTGGGCCATATCCCCAGGCACCTCTTTTTGGAAAACATATGGCCTTCGGCACCCCTTTTTGTCATATGTACTTATGTGAAAAGGCACAATGTGACACAATGTGCCCTAGCACATAGGCACATGCTTTATGTGCCGATATGTGCTTATGTGAAAAGGCACAATGTGCCCTAGCACATAGGCACATACGGGTATTTGAGGATACCTATGACCTGGTATTGTATTATTTGAGGATACCTTTATAGGATACCTTCTGGAGAACCCCTTTTTGTCATATGTGCTTATGTGAAAAGGCACAATGTGACACAATGTGCCCGAGAACATAGGCACATGCGGGTATTTGAGGATACCTATGGCCTGGTATTGTATTATTTGAGGATACCTTTATAGGATACCTTCTGGAGAACCCCTTTTTGTCATATGTGCTTATGTGAAAAAGCACAATGTGCCCTAGCACATAAGCACATACGACCAAAAAGGGATTCCATAGCCACAGGTGTTTTCCAAAAGGGATTCTTAAAAAGGCATTCCCAAGATGTAAGCTGTTGGAAAGTCTACCTGTACAGGAGCTGTCCCCCAAACACTGGGCCCCAATCACTGGTCCTCAAATGCACGTATGTGCGTATGTGCTGCATGATTTGTGCGCACATTGTGCACTCGCTCTGACACTGATCCTCAAACCTTGGTACCTATGCCTTGGACCCCAAAGCCCGGTCCTCAATAGTCCTCAAACACTGGTCCCCCTGGTCCTCAAATACCCGTATGTGCGCATGTGCTGCATGTCTTATGCGCACATTGTGCACTTGCACACATGCACATACTGGCACATTTTACATGTGCTATTTGCACATTGTGTGCAAGTGCGCAATGTGCGCACATCTTGGGCATGTCTTGTGCGCCATTGTGCACTTGCACACATGCACATACTGGCACATTTTACATGTGCTATTTGCACATTGTGTGCAAGTGCACAATGTGTGCACAAGACACGCAGCACATGCGCACATACGGGTATTTGAGGACCAGGGGGACCAGTGTTTGAGGACTTTTGAGGACCGGGCTTTGGGGACCAAGGCATAGGTACCAAGGTTTGAGGGCCAGTGTCAGAGCGAGTGCACAATGTGCGCACAAAACATGCAGCACATACGTGTATTTGAGGACCAGTGATTGGGACCCAGTGTTTGGGGGACTAGTGATTACCAGGATTTGGGGACTAGTGTGACCAATGTTTGGTGACCTGTGATGTATGTTGGGCGGGACTAGTAAACAAATAACATTGGCTCCTAGCTCCTGTGTGGCTCCTATACAGCTCCTGTACAGGTAGACTTTCCAACAGCTTACATCTTGGGAATGCCTTTTTAAGAATCCCTTTTGGAAAACACCTGTGGCTATGGAATCCCTTTTTGGTCGTATGTGCCTATGTGCTAGGGCACATTGTGTCACAATGTGCCTTTTCACATAAGCACATATCGGCACATAAAGCATGTGCTAGGGCACATTGTGTCACATTGTGTCACATTGTGCTTTTTCACATAAGCACATATGACAAAAAAGGTGTTCTCCAGAAGGTATCCTATAAAGGTATCCTCAAATAATACAATACCAGGCCATAGGTATCCTCAAATACCCGCATGTGCCTATGTTCTGGGGCACATTGTGCCTTTTCACATAAGCACATATGACAAAAAGGGTTTCTCCAGAAGGTATCCTATAAAGGTATCCTCAAATAATACAATACCAGGCCATAGGTATCCTCAAATACCCGTATGTGCCTATGTGCTAGGGCACATTGTGCCTTTTCACATAAGCACATAACCGCACATAAAGCATGTGCCTATGTGCTAGGGCACATTGTGTCACATTGTGCCTTTTCACATAAGCACATATGACAAAAAGGGGTGCCGAAGGCCATATGTTTTCCAAAAAGGGGTGCCTGGGGATATGGTCCAGGTGATGAGAAACGGTTACGACTTCGTTTTAATAAGGGGAGATAACTCTATACGATTAAGGACAGGTTATGGGAAATCAAGCAATCTGATTGGTTAGTTATAATTTATATAAATGATCTAGATAAAGGAAACAACAAGAGTACTTGGAATAGGGTCAGAACTAACAAGAATAGACCAGAATAGCTAAATATAGTAATAATAAGCAAAGCTGTTCCAACTAATAGGCTCTTCTACGCTACGGGAGTATACTATAGAACAAAAAAACATGGCCAGATAGACAAAAACTGTTGTATATATAGATAGAAGCAGAGAATTCTGAAAGAATTCGAAATAGTAAAACTTGTCGGGTTTATTTGGGTAATTATGTAGAGCCATAAATACTCCCATTCAATCGAACACGACTTTTTAAAAAATCTACAGCACTACGTGCTACTCTAAACAAGTCCGTTTCGGTTAAAAGCAGGATTCTGCGGGGAATCCATATCAAATAAAGTCGTTTCCGGTGATTTACGCCCATTCTCGGGCTCATTTGGGTAAATATACAGGCAAGTCCTTCCAAAAAATACTCCCAGTCAATCGAACATACCTGTTACAGATCTCTTAGCCCTATAAGAAGCCTTTGGGTCACATGGCAACCACGTGCCACCATAGAAACAAAGATGGCGGCCCCCTTCATACAAAATGGACGACGGAAACACGTATCACCCTAACAACACGAGCTGCACATGCATACTCACATCACCCATCACCATGACAATGACGTCACAACATGGCCGCCCACATGGGTTACCATGACAACCACGTGATACCCATAATGCATTGCGGTATGACGTCACTTCCGGGGTCCACCAGTCGGGGTCCATAAGAACAGGCACGAAAACCCCCTCGCCTACTACTGGCGAGATATATTCATAACGCTGTTTGTTAGTGACCTAATTTGGTACATGTATATACGGTGCAAGTGTATCGATATTAGGATCAAGTTTCGATCTCGCCCAATGTAGAAGTGCAATACGGCCGCCGTGGACTGATCGTAATCCACCAGTGGACAAGAAGGACGAGGAAAGTTTCAAACAATGAGCCCCCAGGTTGAATACTTTTCTTATCCATCGAAAACATTAGACGTTATTTCACATGTGGAAATAGACTAAATAATTTCACCTCGAAGATAATTTAAAGCATATCCAATCCACAGAATATGAAGTCTTTGAGTTACAGTATCTGCACTTCAAAATAAAGCCCAAATACGGACTTCCAGCACTCTACCAGTTAACGTTATTTAACCCTTTCAACACTGACGCCCTGGAAGGTAACATTTCAGTCAATACTGTCAGCGGCGAAATGTGCGAAATCATCTTGGGAGGTTGTGAGGTTCAGTAGCAATTTAATCCAACAGCTCTGTCGAGCCTTTGGATTAAATTGTTACCGAGCCTCGTTTCAGATTTCTTGCTCTTAATATCGTCTGCTCGTCTACCAATTTTTTCTTCACGTAAACATTTATGCACACTGGTTTGAAAGGGTTTAGGGTTCTGCTGCAAGACCCAACATTATTATTTATACAGGTGGTCATGCAACATTTTTACTTTTCTTGATTCCTGTTTCGGATTATACGATGGTTCTATGGTTTCAAATACGTTGATATGTTGTACCACAGGATAAAACACGGGCAGTATAATAAACCCCCAGTGATGTCTGCATTAATTAGATGTCATATGTGCAGTTGCAAGTGCGCAGAAGCGAAGCAATTTGGAGTTTTCTTGGACATCTCTAGTAATGATTTAACCCTTTACCCAACGAATCGCCTGCATCCGCCCGTGTAATATGCAAATTCAGCAGCTGAAAAAATATTATTTTTCGAAAAATTTCAACAAAACCATATCATGTGACCCCTCTTTGGAACGAGCTCGTCGAACGAACCATCGCCCGTTTGACGGATGGTGTTCTTAAGTCGAACTCAAAGGATCCAGCTTACACACTGATCAAAATGTGCTGAGCAGCCATGGACACAACGTCAATTTCCCTCTGAACGGTATTCATACAAGCTCATCATGGAATAACCAGGTCCTGGATGACATTTCTTCCATTTCACAGTACATCCAAAATTATGTTTACAATGGTATAGCGGGGGTGGGGTGGGGGTGGTTGAACCCAAACCAAGAGACTTTCCTTCGGCAACAACCGCCTAGCAAAACTGTACTAAACCACGCACACCACTCGGCCACCGACATGCCCTAAACGGGAATGCTTGCTGGTTAACCAAGGATATACGAGGCTGGTATAGAAAACCCGGAATACTCAATTTTACAATTATTTATGATATAATTACATTAATTAATCCTACATACTGCACTACATGGAAATAAAGCCCACGTCCATTCTTAAATAAATATATATTCTTTTGTAAATAAAGCCGGCATCCTATTTGATTCTCCGACACGCTGAAAATTTGAAAATGAGACGTCCTCCCTGATTTCCATGTTGTACACTATGTAGAATTAAGTGATGCAATTATACGATGAATAAAAGTATGTTATTATTTGAAACGCAGTTGGAAAGGGCCCCTAAAGCCATTTCCAACAGTTTGAGGCATAATATCATTTTCCAAGCAATAGTAAAGGTACAAAAAGACGTCGATTGGATCCTTTGAAGGAGCTAGGGCTGTACATTGTTAGCTTAGTAGTGACTTCGTTTTAACATTCTAGCACATACAGTGTGCCGTGTTCTTTAGCGTAACCCTTTACCCAACGTAACGGTCAAAACCGGCCAGCGTTATTCACAAAAATCGACAATTAATTTTTATTATTTTTTCATTTTTCGTCTGGCAAAATATAGGTTATGACCCCTCTTTGGAACGAGCTAGTCGAGCTCGTTCCAATGAGGGGTCATAACCTACGTTTTTGAGTCCAGAATGAAAAATATTAGTTATTCAAGAATTTTGTTTGCAATTGTCGCCTGCTTTTCATGTTAGGTAAAGGGTTAAACAAACTCGTTTGTTGACGAATATTGTCAAATCATGTACTGTTACCAGCTAAGAAGCTCATTCCTAACTTTCTCGTCATGAAAATCGATTTCGATAAAGTTATCTCACTTGAAATTATAAGCCGGACGAGACAGGTCCATTTAATAAGCATGTGATTGTTAAGAAAATGCATATGACATCAGTTGTAAAGTTTCCTCTTGTAACTTTTAATAGACGAAAACAACTGACAGTTCTCGGTGCTGGCTGTTTTTTCGTTTATTAAAAGTTACAAATGGAAACTTGGCTTTTATAGCAAGCTAATTAGAAGCAAGTAAGTAAATGTCCATTTGGCTCTTTGTTTAGCGAATGTGTTTTTACAGTAATCTGAAAGTTTTTACTCTTCCCATGAATGAAAAAAAGTCACCAAATCTTACCTCCTGGACTTTTATATTAACCCTTTACCCAACGCAGACGATATCAAAATTTATTATTTTAAATATCTTTTTTTTAAATTTTTAAAAAAATTTCAATAAAACCATATCATATGACCTCTCATTGGAACGAGCTCAACGAGCTCGTTCTAATGAGGGATCACATGATATGGTTTCGTTGAAATATTTTGAAAAATTCATTTTTTTCAACTGCTCAACGATGGTAAAAGCGCCGTCTTTTTATTTTCAAATGGGTTTAACCGAGAATAGCAATCAAACGTTCAAACTTATTATGGAAAGAAGAAACCCACACAAAACACCAGAGAAAAAATAAAGCATCGAATGGAATGCTGAAAGTAAAGATCCACGAAACGTCAGATCAGCGAAAGTGTTCCTGATATCAGCAAATAGTTGTTAACCCTTTACCCAACATATCAGCCAAAACCTGCCAGCGCTATTCACAAAATCACCATTTCATTATTTTGTTCATTTATTGCGTCAAAAAAAATAGGTTATGCACCCCCACCCCGGCTGGAACGAGCTCGTTGTGCGCGCCCCAATGAGGGTTTTTGTCGCAAAAAAATTAGTATTTCGATAATTCTTTTGCAAGTGTCGTCTGCCTGTCGTGTCAGGTAAAGGGTTAAATATTATTGGGACAAAATACTTGTTGTAAATGTGTGGGTAATATCATATGTGGGATTATTATGATCTCCGATGAGTCTGGAGGTGGGATGGGGAAATCTCACCCGAGGGGCAAGATATTTGAACCAGACCCTCGGCAAGCCAAGGGTCTGGTTTAAATATCTTGCCCCGAGCGTGAGATTTCCCCATTCCCACCTTCAGACTCTTCGAGGATGATCCCCCCCCCCCCCCCTCCATGCAGCGATTACGTTAGCCAGAGGTAATCGGGAGTCACGTGCTGATTCAACCAACTCATTTTGTATTCGTTGTTTTGAGGAACTGATGACACCACCGGAAAGAGCATGCAAAAGTTATGTATATACCAACGGTATATACCACGAAATCGTTTAGGAACGGTGGCAGCTTGAGAGTTGAAGAGTTTTAGAGCATCGAACTTTGATCACACTGCATTGCGATGACGTCAATATGAATTAGTTGGTAGCAAGAAACTGATACGATATGCATAACGTCATAATAACGTTATAAATGTATAACGTCCCGTAAGTGGGATGGGACACATGTGTCTCTCCCTGCTATCTCACCCGGGACACACGTATGTTACACATGCAGTGGGGGGGGGGGGGGGGGGGGGGGGGGGGGGGAGAAACGATAATCTAAGTACAATAATACAGTTTTCAGTTGAAAAGTTTTGTAAGATGTAAGAAAAAATGAAAGACATAAGAAAATCGAAAATCAAATGTGATGGGAGGTGTTAGGAGTAAATGAGAAAAAAAATGTTAGTTTGTAAGCCAGGCGACCAGTCATCCATATATAAAAGAGTATAATCAGTGATTAAGGTCACCAACAAATGTGATCCATGGGGAGGAGTAATGTAATCACATGGTTCACCAACAGGTGTCCGTGAAATCGGGTATAAAATATTGATCGTGATTCGCCAAATCTCATTAATCCCGGATAATATTTTATATTAGAATATATACACCTGGAACTTAATTAAGCACCCCTGAAATGTTTCATGACAGTGAAGCTGCTGTTACTGATTATTATGTTTTAATGATTGCTCTGTCATGCAGTACATTTCATCCAGTGACACATGCTGTTTCTGGTTGATAGCATACCCCCAAACACATCCCCTCATCCACGTGAAGCATGCTTCCCACGAATGTCACAAAAAACTCTATCATCCACATGCAATATCTGAGAAAAAACAAGAGAATATGTCACTTCTTTTATCAATAAATGTTGACATGGCGAGGAGGAGACTATCAGAGGCACTAAGATGGCAAATCGTTGGAATGCATGCAACAGGCATGTCATTCATTATTGGAAGGCAACTTGGCTATAGTCATTCTGTCATCAGCTGACTTGTCCGAAAACTTCAACAAACCAACGATGTTAAGGACCACCCAAGGTCTGGACAACCCCAAAAGACCTCTCCTCGGGAAGATCGGAGTCTTGCACGCCTCGTTAGGCGTGAACCCATTGCTTCAAGTGGTGCTTTGAAACGCCTTTGGCCCCCCAACAGGCGTTTGTGCAACAAAACTGTCCGAAACCGTCTCAAAGCACTGGCATGAGGTCCAGAAGGGTCATTAAGCGTCCAGCTCTGTCCGATCAGCATCATAGTGACAGTCAAGTTGTTGTTACAAATGATTATGTTTTAATGATTGCTATCTCTTACAGTACATTTTATCTAAAGAAACATGATGTTTCGGGTTGATAGCGTACCCTAAACACATCCCCTCGTCCACGCGAAGCATGCTTCCCACGCATGTCACACAAAACACTATCATCCGCATGCAATATCTGGGTATAAAACAAGACACTGTGCCACTTCTTTTATCAATAAATGTTGACATGGCAAGGAGGAGACTGTTCGAGGCACTAAGATGGCAAATCGTTGGCATGCATGCAACAAGCTTGTCATTCAAAGCTATTGGAAGACAACTTAGCTATAGTCATTCTGGACTGGACAACCACAAAAGACATCTCCTCGAGAAGGTCGGAGTCTGGCACGCCTCGTTAGGCGTGAACCCTTTGCGTCAAGTGGGGTTTTGAAACGCCTTTGGCTCCCCAACAGTGTTTGTGCAACCGAACTGTCCGAAACCGTCTCAAAGCACTGGGCAGGAGGTCCAGAAGTGTCATCAAGCGTCCACCTCTGCCCGATCAGCATCACAGATGACGTTTGGAGTAGTGTATGACACTACGACATTGGAATCACAGGACGTGGAGTAGAGTCCTTTCGTCAGACGAGAGTAGTTCCTGCTTCAAGTCACAGATGGTCGCATGAGAGTTGGGAGGCATAGCAATACTGCTTACGTACCCAGGAACATCGGACCTACTGTTTCTTATGATGGAAGATCTGTAATGATTGGGGATGCCTCTCTCATGATTGTAAACTTGATATGATGACTGTACGGGTGAATGTCAATGGCCATCAGTACATCCAGGTCATTCTCAGTCCGGTTGTCGTGCCTTATTTTAACAACCACTCGTTGTCAACTCGCCCTGTATTCAAGGATGACAATGCAAGGCCAAATCATTCCCATGCTGTGGGAGCATTACTTCAGAACAACGCTATTACAACACTAGCTTGGCCCGAATTGAGCCCCGATTTGAATCCCTTAGAACACATCTGGGAGTTTCTTGGACGTCGTGTGCAAGCAAGGGGTCCGCCTGAACAGAATTTGGCCGATTTGGAAGCTGCATTGCATGATGAGTGTCAGCAGTTGTCTTAGAAGGTTCACTGGTAGCATTAGGGGGAGGGTTCAGGCTGTCATCCGGGCACGTGGTGGATACACTCGATACTGACGTCAGACACTACTATTGTGTTCAGGAGATCACACATTACATCTTTGTGTCAGTAATTACCGGCATTGTTTCATCATGGACCGTTCCAGCATCATACTTGTCGAGAGAACATTTTTCCATCAAAAACGTTAGTGACAGATAAGTGTAATTAGAGCCATTAAAATACTGCATATTTTCATCATTGTGTTGTCTTTTATCTGTCAATAGACCATTCTTTCCGCAAACAATCACTTTTGGCCATCTGAAAGATAGCATGAAAGTAATGACAGTTTCTATGCACTGCCAAAAAAACAGGAGGTGCTTAATTAAACCTTTACCCAACGTAACGGACAAAACCGGCCAGCGCTATTCACAAAAATCGCCGATTAATTTTCATTATTGTTTTCATTTTTTGTCTCAAAAACATAGGTCGAGCTCGTTCCAATGAGGGGCCATAACCTATGTTTTTGAGATAAAAATGAAAAAGATTAGTTATTGAAGAATTTTGTTTGCAAGAGTCGTCTGCTTTTCATATCAGGTAAAGGGTTAAGTTCCAGGTGTATACAACGTGAATGTTGGATGAAATGAATCGCGTGATCATGTCTGAAATAAATGCCCTGGATGTCGGACACGTTCTTTATTACTAAACTATGAAACACAATGACAAGCTATACAAGCATGAGGTTATTAACACATTCAGTGTTTGCAACTAGCAAGGAGCGCGGTGTCTCAGTGGTTATGGTATTGGACTTCAAACCGAAAGGTCCACGGTTCGATCACCGCCAAGGGTAACTGCGTTGTGTCCTTGGGCAAGTCGCTTAATCTCAATTGCCCACTGGCATGTAGGAAGGGGCACAGCGGCGCTGTGTACCAAAGCGTACTGCACGTCTATGGTGCACTTGTCTTCAATCAATGCTAACCGTGCTTGCGTGGAGTCTGACAGTTGCTCGCCACTGCTCGGTGGATCTCTCCGGGTACTCCGGCTTCCTCCATCAGTAAAACGGTCCTAAATGAAATGACCCTGACTGTCGAGAGTGTCGTAAAACCCAATCAATCAATAAATTATAAATAATTGACAACTAGTTGTAATGTTGTGGCTCCCGGGGTGAATGATATCATTGATTCTGTCATGGAATCATTATGTGATTGAGAACATATGGTGAAAGGGTCCTGCGAACCTTCTAATTTCGATTCAACTCGAAATCTTCCCGATTCGATTTCGAGCCGAGTCGTTCTGATTCGAAAAGTTTCGAATCGTCGAGACGTTCTGAAATTCCTACAACGTTTTTTTTGCATCTTGAACTCTGCTTCTTTCATCAGGTCTCCGCTTTCGAAACTACTTTGCTTCCGTTCTGGAATATTCCGCTTTTTTGATTGACATACCCATGCATGCACATGAGTTGCCGTTAACCCCCTTCCCTACAATGTCAAAATGACAAAGTTTTCAGCAAATATTTCCCATAATGCAGTTTGCTATTTTACCAAATATACCTCGTTTGACAGAGCTCAGTGAGCTCTGTCAAACAAGATATAATTGGTTAAATTCATAGTTAAACAAGAGAAAAACAGAGTGATTGGAGAAAATTCTGTTGCACTACCAGGGCGCTAGGTGTTAAAGACAATACTTGAATGGAGACTGTAATATTTGTCGTTGTTGGTGACGAGAAATAATATTGTTTTTTTCCCCAAAACATGTTGAAGGGATGTTGGTTGATTGTGTTGTTCAACAACCAAATGTTGATGGCTGGTTGGGTAATTATATTTCTCAATAAGAAATGTTGATGGCCGGTAGCAACAAATGGTTTTCAGCAACAAATGTTGATGGTAATGTAATCATATGTGTCAACAACACATTTTAAACCCTTGAACCCTCGTTTCCTGGAATGGTCTCGCCTTTGCGTACACTTACAGTGAGAAGTTCAATATCAATTTACAGGAAGGATAAAATAATAACTGCATTCTGAAGCCGTCTGGGTGACTCCATAAACATGGGAGATGTTATATTCTGTTCCAGATAGTGGTGCAGGTGTAGGGTATACACATCTGTGTCGTCTGCAAGAACGACAACCTGCTTTTTGTCACCCATAGCAAGTTTCACAGCATGTTGAACTATAATATTATCAGCTTCTTCCTGGCCGGTTTTCATGTCACGCTTTTCTAAGAAGAGACCTTTGTTAATTTCAGTTGCAACGTTGTCTTGGCCAGTTTCAAGTTTGTGTCCCTTAGTACTTTCACCACAAACTCTTCTTTGACTTGAAATACTGACAAAGTATACTAAGGAGCTTCCCTTTATTCCCAGTGACGGTCAGCATAAGTTTCTGAGACGACAATACTGATGTTGTACAGTTGTACTCAACATGAATTCTCGGCAACAGCTTTCGAACGCGTTGTACCTGTCGAAAATAAGATAAACATCGCCCAGCAACAACTTCTGTTTCAAAATCTTTCAACGAAATCCAGCACAATAGGACTGCGAAATCTGCTCGGTGTCGGCAAGTGAGAAATCCAGAGTAGGGCATATCCATCAATTACCGTGCAAACATTTATGCCTGTGGGTGTGGATTTTCTTGCTGATATTGTACACGAAGTTCGTGTTTTTAGATCTGATTTTGATTTTGGTACACACAAATCACAAGCTTCATTGAACAGTGCAGTTGAAACTGGCACCACCTCATACGAGATCACTTCCTTGATGTCAATATCTCATACTCGACTGAAGACCCATTACTCTTGTATAAATCAAGTTGCAATCATAAACGTGAGTGTCACCTACTTTTATAACCTTCTTCATAACGGACAGTGTCACCACTGATGTGGAAATACTGTCATAAAACCCGGCTGGTAACCGCCTCTCAAAACTCAGCGATCTTCTCTTGAAGACTGAGACAAAGCGATACCTATTAATTCAGATTTGCCAGGTCCATAACGCTTGAATGTGGTTTGGATGCACATGTCGCTCCAAATTCATTCCAAATTCCATCTATATATGATTACATGATTCTCTTTCATGAAATGTTCGAGAATGGCTTGGGCAGAGCTTGCATCTCTCGTAAATAGTAAAGGTCAAATAGAACATAGTTAACGCTGTTTATGTGACGATGTCCGCGTTTCCTCAACATTATGTTGATCCGGAAATGATACGGGTGGGTTCTACGACAGTTTGGGTCATGAAATTTGCGGTAAACGTTCCAAATGTTCAAAGGACGTGATTTTTTCGTTCATTTTTGCGACCATGTTATTCGGGCCTAATATTTAGAATTCCTCAAGGCTGACAGGAGGCCAGCCGACGGAATATTGATGTGGGATGTCTAAACTATCGGAAACCAGAGAGAAAAATACTTTAGACGCCAAAACACGAACGAGTAAAAAAGTGGGTTTGGTTGCCGGACTACGAATACATTTATTGGATAAAAATGTTGTCCATGGTGTTGAATGTACTCACATTGTCACCCTCGAGAAAACCATATTATTGCTCTTTAGCAAGATCCATGTATAAGTAATTGCTTTGCATGTGGAGAAGGCGTTCTGGGGCACGATCCGGTCGAAATTCTCTTTTCCCCACGCAGCGGTAACAGTTTAGAATCTCACAGGTCGACAAAGGGAACATTGAATCTGAGATCCTATTTTCGGGGTTTTTTTTGGATGCCGTCTAAATTTCGCAATATTTTATTATGGAAATCACGATCGACTTCTGTAAGTGTGTCGCGGTCGAACTGCGATTTGATCGCGAAACAGACCATTTTTATTAATTCATGTACTGTATACCATTGATTACGGAAAATTGAGATTCTTGTGACGTTTCGAAATTATTTCAGTTCGGATTTTGTAGTCGATTTTTTACAGACGTATACGCAAAAAGTATCAATGACGCATGCAGTACCGCGAGGTGATTATGACTATGTCTGATTATTACAGTAGAGTCGCCGTGGACCCATCGTAAGTTTGATTGATGAAGCATCGGATTGTACCCGGTGCTTCATTAATAGTGCACACCCACGCAGTGGCATGTGCGCACATAGGTAATGGGTACGTGTCCATGATTTTATAATTTTTCTATATACCATGCAACAGAGTTTGGGGTGCCATCTGGCGGCGTGGCTCTCCCACTGGCAAAAAACCCAGAATCATTGTAACGGATACTTAATTGTTTTGGGCCTTTCAAAGGACATTATGTAAAATATATTGTTGCAGAGTGCTGGAAACTATGATAAATAATCAAGTAATGAAGTGACTTTCGAAGTTAGGTAGTTGTTGGCGAGTTAGGTATTGTTTGAAAGTTCGAAGTGCCAATGCCGTCCGTTGCCGGTTTCGTCAGATTTAAAGCCCAGTTTCAATTTTAATTGAGAACGTACACTTCACAAATTGTTGACAACGAATAAAATATAAAACAAGTGATTTATTGACACTTTTAGTGGGCCTTTTTCATTTGTGGAGAACTTAGCACGATTTCCTCAGAAACAGTCGGAGTTCGGATGAATTCAAGTTATGTTGACGTGAGGTCTGGGGAAATCTTTGTTCTCAAAACACGGGCATGGAGTCTTTGTTGTAGTAAAATTTTACAGAAACAGACATGAACGCGAACAGCGATACCTATTCATTTATTTCCTAAATTTTTCTTCACAAGTTCACTAGATCCAGTCTATGAACTATTTTTACCAATGATACAATACAATGTCAGTTTAAGACTGTCAGAATTACAGTTACGCGGCCAGCCAATTTTGTGATCCGACGTGTTTTCCTGAAGACTAAATACCAGAATCACTCGGAATTCCCATTTAAATTACATGCACACTTCCTCTGTGTTTTGGTAAACAATGTTTTAATTCCTGGATGCTTTAGGCATTGCAACCAGAATAGAACTGAATTCATCTTCAAACTTGTCAATGTCGCCCTCCTCGTCTGAGCAACATCTGGAGGTGGGGATTCTGATATTTAGACTTGAGTATGTTTCTCCAAAAATGGCAAAAAACGTTTGAAAAGCCTAAATACCAACCTCCCCAGAACCGACCTTTAAATAATATTTGGCACTGCACTACAGAATCAATATTTGATGGTTTCAGGCATTTTAATGGTGCTATGAGATAACATATGACCTGCACTGTCTTGCTGTTGGAAAAATATTAAAAAAATCAATGTGTAATGTTTTATCAGAGACACACCATACCAATGACTCAAAATGACTTAATTGAGAAATGTGAGGGATTTAAAATTTTTTTTTTACAAATATTGCAAAATATTCATCAAACACAATGTGAAATATCTTAAGAAGCCAGAATGTGATTTAAAAACTATCAGAAATGTGAAATTTAATATCATAAGAGGTTTGTTTTGTGTCAACATCAATTAATTTAGGAATTATATCATAATCTGTGATGAAAGTGGGTATGCTGGGGGTCTAGGGGACACATTCAGGGCTATATTTTACCACATCAATATGTGGAAGAAAATTTGACATAATTTGTTGGATAAAATGGCACTGTCTATTGATATTGGTGATTTCTATAGCTGCAACACCAGTTTTTAAATAAAAATTGACATTCATTTTGTTTTGTGTGTGTGTGTGGGGGGGGGGGGGGGGGGGGGGGGGGGGGGGGGTTGAGCACCACTCTTTCTCTTGCAGTATGGTTAAATCAGACAGATTTTTACCAAAACTATTGTCTGCTGATGCAGATTTTAGTTTTATTTTGGGATTCCCCCGTGGGAACCCTGGGAAGTGAAGCAGTGCTTGTTTACTGTGGTAAACAAGCTCTGTTTCACTGGTAAAATAGGACCCAGTCACTAATGCTTGGGGTGCGAGTCCTCTAAAATAGGCAACATGGGGTATAAACGATTGACTGACCTTGACTTTATCTCCATGTTGTGGTCATGATTAGCCATTGTGCAGAAGTATGTGACCATAAACAACAATAAATAAATAAATAAATAAATTTTGGGATTGGGGTAGTTTTTAAAGAAAGCAGTGAATTCTCATGCAGAAATGACTCTTATCAAATGAAAGAGATAAAATGTATCTTTGGAAGGATTGGAATGTAGGTTAAAATCCCCCTACAAAAAATACCCCCAATCATTTTTACACACTTAGCAAAAATTTCTCCCACAGTTTTTGAGTATTACCACATTCTCTCACATTATTTTAAGAGCAGTACAAAAATCCCCCTCCCGGCCTCTTACACCAAAAGGTTAAAAGGCAGTCCAAAAGGATTTAAAAATTTTTGTGTATTTAATTTGTAAATTACACAAACACTCATCACTATTTACAAGAAAACATGCCTCAATAACTATTTATCAACACAGTTATTTAGTTATTGGAGTTTAAGGACACTTTCAACTGCCAGTGTCACCTCGTGTCGGACAGTTTTATGGGTAGAGGAAACTAAAGTGCACTGAGAGAACCACCTGGCAACAGTGAGCAATTATCCAACGTGCTAACTCCACACAAGCAAAGTTAGCATTGATTGAAGTGACAAGTGCCCGGCCTCAAGTGGTAAAAAGCTTAGGACATTTTTGTATGGCTTTAAATATACATGTACTTCTAAAAAGTTAGGGGGTGGGGGGGATTTTTGTTCACCAGAAATTATGGAGGGAGGAACAAGGTGGGGTTGGGGGGGGGGGGATTTTTGCGCATTGTGTGAAAATGATTGGGGGGGGGGGGGGAGATTTTTGCGCATTGTGTGAAAATGATTGTGGGGGGGGGGGGGGGTAATTTTTGTCAGGGAAAAGTTTTGTAGGTTACCCTTCAAAGGTTTGGGTTTGATTATAGGAAATAAGTAAATGTACATTGTAAATGTCCATGTATTTTGGCTCCCAACACTGATTTAATTATATTTTTTTGGATATTACACATATTTCACTTTTAAATGTTCATTCGAGAACCACAGACTGAATAATACTGTTTTATTTTTGGAAGAGTTATATTTTTGTCACAGTCGGCAATAAAGGCCATATATTGCCAAAAATAATGCAGTTAAATGCATCTTGAGCAAGTGTGGCATCCAGAACTGAGAAGCACACTACAACCTATGACAAATACATGTACACATGTAACCACCTTTTTTACCCTATTAACACATCTAATGAAACCATGCTTTCCCCCCATTGTACTTGTGATAGAGGGGATTCCAATTATATTCCAATCCTCTCCCAAATCACCATCGAAACATTTAGCCAGAAAACCCATACTTCACTTGTATTCGCTGAACAAGCTCATTCCAGTAAGGGGGCATAAGCTATGTTTTTGATGCCAACATTGAATGGCAGTTTCGGTGAATGGTGCCAGTCTGTTTTGGCCATTACATTGAGTGAGTGATTAAAAATGTTAAAAAACAATTTCTTCATTCACAGAGTATTTTGGAACATAAATTTGGGGAAAGGGGTGGGGGTACAGTGGGAAAAGTAACAAACTTGCAAATGTGAATGAATGGCTTCTGTGCACAGCTACCAATATAGTAGTCTGATACTCCATGTTATATCACAAAACTGCATTGACAATTGTCCCTCTACCACCCATACTAAACCCTTCAGCTGATGAGAAAGTTAACAGCATGCACTCTCAGTTTCCTATGATTTGCTTTAGTACTGCAGCACTCAGGGTCCACAGAGTTTTTTTCTTTTTTGACAACCCTGTCCTGGCTCTTCTCCCTATATTTTTTCATTGTATGTCAGTCAGTATTCCTATGTACAGTAGAATGTCACTTTCAAAATATGTGATTGCATGTCTGTCTGTCCATCATACCATTCCTATGTACATGTAGACTGTCTCTTTCAAGATATGTGATTGCATGTCTGTCTGTCCATCATGCAAAGTGTTGGTTTGTTTCCATTTGCTCAGTTCTACATTTTCAATAACTGGCAGTTAACGCCCCCCCCCCCCCCCCCCCCCCCCCCCCCCCCCACACACACACACCCATACACAAATATATTAAACATTAAAGAGCACTACAGTCCTGAAGCAAATATCTGAGTCATCCTCACTGGATACTAGGCATGCATGTATTTTCCCTAATTTCACCCTTTTTATCAGAATGGGTGCCTGTAGGGATTAAATCCAAGGTTGTAAACGAGCTCTTGTGGGTACATGTACTTGTGGGACATGCACATCACTACAGAATCAATATTTGATGGTTTTAGGCATTTTAACAGTGCTATGCTATAACATAGGAGCAGTGCTCAGCTGGTCATGCTGTTGGAAAAAATCAGTGTTTAATGTTGTGTCAGTGCCACACCAATGACTCTAGGTGTCTTAACTGAGAAAGTGAGGCTTTTTTCACAAGAATGGCAAAATATTCATCAAGTGCAATGTGAAATATCTTCAGAAGCCAGAATGTGATTTAGAAATTATCACAAATGGGAAATTTTATATCACAAGAGGTTTGTTATATGTCAACATCAATTAATTTATGAATTTTATCATAGTTTTTGATAAAAAGGGGCGTACTAGGGGGGCACCTTCAAGGCTATATTTTGCCACATCAGTATGTTGAAGAAAATTTGACATCAGTTGTTAGGACAAAATGGTACTGTCCTATTGATATTGGTGAATTATATACATGTAGCTGCAACCCCAATTTTTCAATCAAAATTGACATTTATATGGTTTCATGGGGTTGGAACACCACTCTTTGTCTTGCTGTATGGTAAAAGGAGACAATTTTTTCCTCAAAGTATTACATGCTGATGCAGATTTTAGCTTTATTTGGGGATTGGGTTAGTTTTCAAAAAAATCTACATGAATTCCTTTAGGTAACAGAGCAAAGCAGAGTAGAAAAATGTATTGAAGGCAACAGCACTTTTTAAGCCATTTGACACAGTTTGGACAGTTTTCTTTAAAAGAACAAATTTCCCATGTTTTTAACTCAGTGGAAGCCAAAAGTTGAATTCTCATGCAGAAATGACTCTTTTGTCACATGAAAGAGGTAAAATGTATCTTTGATAGGATTGGGGTTGATTAAGGAAATACATAATTTGGCTTCCGAACCTGATTTAATTATTATTTTGAGAGATTATTTCACATTTAAAAATTCATTGGGGTACCACACACCTTACAATACTTTTTCATTGTTTTGAAAAGTATGTTTTTGTCAACATCAGCAATAAGGGCTATATATTGCAAGCAAATTCACATCTTGAGCAAGTGTAGCCTCCAGTGGCACACTACAGCCCCCAGCAAATGCCAAATAACAACCTATTTTACCCCACATGTACACATGTATTAATAAATGTAATTAAACCATGGTTCCCCATCATAGTACAGGGGTAGAGGGGGGTGCCAATCTTCCAACCCCTTCCAAATCACCATTCAAACCCACAGCCAGAAAACCCATATTGCACTTTTATTTACTGGCATTTAGATGTTTGCCTGAATTATGCTGTTAACCCTTTACTTACATGTAACATGAAAAGCTGATTACCCTTGCCCACAAACTTATTGACTTACTAATTTTTTGTGTCAAAAACATGACTTTTTACACCATTGGAATGACCTCATTCCAATGAGGGGTCATAAGCTATGTGTTTGACACAAAAAAAATGAGAAAATAATGAACAGGGAATGGCAATACTTGTGAATAGCACCAGCAGCTTTTGACCATTATATTTGGTAAAGGTTTAAAAAGTGTTAGAAAATAATTTCTTCATTGAAAGTGTATTTTAGAACACAAATTTGGGGGTGGGGTACAGTGGAAAAAATAACGCAATAAAGTTTCAAATGTGAGTGAATGGCATTTGTGCACAGTCTAGTACTAATAAAGTAGTCTAGTACTAAATTTTCCCTCTTATTTGATGCACAACCCCCTGTTTTGGGGTCGGAAAAAGTTCTCTGAAGGGTTATACTTGACAAAGATATTTGAATCCCAAAGTTAAAGAGATGCGATCAAATTTTGTTCAGATCGAGCATTGTTGTCACGGTTCCCATGTTACAGCACAAAACTACAGTAACAGCTGTGAAATATTGTTCTCTCCTTGAATCAAGTCCCCCACCCACCTGCCCATACTGAAGCCTCAGTTGATGAGAAACAATTGGAAAGACTGTACAGTATGTTTTTGGAAACTAAAGTCAATCTCATGCACTCTCAGTTTCCTATGATTTGCTTAGGTACTGCAGAACTCGGGGTCCATTGAGGTTTTTTTTTCCATTTGACAATCTTGTCCTGGCTCTTCTAACAAAACTTTTCATTGTATGTCAGTTTTTATTTCTGTGTAGACTTTCAAAACACTAAAAAAAACAAATTTTTTAAGCAAATATCTCATTCATCCTCCTTGGAGACACATTTTCCACAATTTCACACTTTTTATCAGATTGGGTGTTTGTGGGGATTAAATCTAAGGTTGTGAAAGTGCCCTAATGGATACTTGCTGCTCAAGCACAGCACCACAGAATCAATATTGGATGTTTTTTGGCATTTTAACAGTGCTAAGAGATACCACATGATCAGTACTGGTCATACTGTTGAAAAAGCAGTGTTTTATGTTTTTGTCAGTACCATACCAATGACTTTTGGTGCCTTAACTGAGAAAACTGGCTTCTTTAGCTCATCTTGACAAAGTCAAGCTGAGCTAATCTCATTGCTCTCCGTCCATCATCCGTCAACACCATGTTTTGGTCTTCTCCTCCAAAGCCACCAGGCCAATTCAAGTGAAAATTTTTGTGAGTGATGGTCCCAAAAGGGCATTTCATTTTTGTTCAACTCATACACTCTCAGTTTCCCATAGGGAGGGAGTGGGGGAAAATGCTCCAAAATATTTATAAAATCTTCTCAAGAACCAGTGTGTTTTGGCCCCGCCCAAAATTTCTATTTTTCTGAACCGATGGTCCGGTGTGAACCAAATTTGGTGTTTGGTATTATTAGGTCATAAGTACTTGACCCAAGCAAAAAAAAAAAAATTCCTGCATCCCCATGGGAACCCAGGGAGCTAAAAATAGAAATATTTTCAAACGCCCATATTTCCCAAACCACACGGAACAGAGAGCTGTTATTTGGTATGAAGTATCCTTAAGACCAGTAGAATTGAATGGTAAAAAACAAATGCCATCGGTTATGTTAGGGTGCTCTGTAATGGGCATCGAAAAAATGCTGAGTCAGCATATTTGCAAAAATTTTTAAAAATCTTTTCTCCGGAACCAATCATCAGAATCTTTTGATATTTGGTATACAGCATTCATAGGGGGGTAGGGGGGGGGGGGGCAAATGAACGTTTGTTGAAATAAAGCTCATTGGTTCATATATGGGCTCTCTACATGAGCCCAAAGTTTTAACATAGGGTAATATGGGGAATATTCTTTAAAAATCTTCTTCAGAACCACCAGTCAGAATCTTTTAATGTTTGGTATACATCATTGTTATGAGGGTCAGATTCAAACCATTTCCCTAGGTTAATATTTGGGCTTTCTACGGAAGCCCAAATTTTATCTTTGTTCAATATGGAGGGTAATTTAAAAAAATCTTTTTCTTAAAATCCACCAGTCAGAATGCTTTGATATTTGGTATGCAGCATCTCTAAGGGGGTCAGATTCAAGTTTGTTCAAATCAGATCCCTAGGTATATATTTGGGCTCTCTATGATAGCTCAAATTTTTACTTAATGCAATATGAGTAAGTTTCTTTAAAAATCTTCTTCAGATCCACCAGTCAGAATGCTTTTATATTTGGTATACAACATCTCTAGGGGAGTCAGATTCCAGGTTGTTCAATTCGAGTGCCTAGGTTAATATTTGGGCCCCATATGGGAACATGAAATTTAACTTGGTACAATATGAGGGAATTTCTTCAAAAATCTTCTTCTTGAGATCCACTTATCAGAATGCTTTCACATTTGGTATACAACATCTCTAGGGGGGTCAGATTCAAGTTTGTTCAAATCGGATCCATAGGTTAATATTTGGGCTCGCTATGGTAGCCCAAATTTGAACTTAGTGAAATTCGAAGAAATTTCTTTACTATTTCTCTTCTTCAGATCCAACAGTCAGAATGCTTTTATATTCGGTACACAACATCTCTAGGGAAGTCAGATTCAACTGTGGTCAAATCAAGAGCCTGGGCTAATATTTGGGCTCTCTATGGGAGCTGGAATTGGCCATTTTGCTGAAGAATTAAAAATTTTGTATTCAGTACCCTCTAGAGGTGTGTAACTAAGATTAATCCACATAGGTTGTATCAAGGGGCTTCGTAGGTGAGCTCTACATTTTACTTTATGATCAACCAAAGAAAAGGCATGATGCCCAGATTATTGTTGTCACTCCTGAGGGACTCAAGGATTGACAGTGTAGCCTATGGAGATGGCTTGCTCAATGTTGACTCATTCTTGGACTGTTTAAATTGTGTTCTGTTCAAGATGGGCGCTTCAGGCCCCGTGGGGCCTCTTGTTTCTTTTTTTTTACAAAAAAATGCAAATGATTCACCAAACACACATGATGTGAAATGTCAGTCTTCAGAAGCCTGAATGTGATTTAAAAATGATCACAAGTAGGATATTTAATGTCACAAGTTGTTTGTTTTGTGTCAATATTAATTAATGTATGAATTATGTCACGTTTTTGATGAAGAGGGGTATACTGGGGGAAGGGGGGGGGGGGGTCACATTCATTGAGGGCTATTTTTTTTAAAATGTTACCACATCAGTGTAAATTTCCCATTTGTGATAGCTTTTTCGCAAGATGTTTGTTTTGTGTCAACATCAATTAATTTATGAATTATATCATAGTTTTTTTATGAAAAGGGTAGGGGGGGGGGGGGGGTGTGATCACATTCATTGAGGCCTATTTTTCACCACATCAGTATGTGGAAGAAAATTTGATATCAGTTGTTAGGATAAATGGCAGTGTCTGTATTGCTGAATAATATAGCTGCAACCCCAATTTTAGAAACAAAATTGACGTTCACGTTTGTTTCGTGGGGGTGGGGAGGGGAGTGGGACACAATTTCTCTAATCTATTGGAACAATGGACGCAAAATCAGTTTATTTAAGGACGTGTGAAAGGCATCAATAATGAGGCCACATTGAAACTCTTTTTTCAAATTTATTTCCCCTTCACCTTGTGTGAGGACAATAATAATCTATGTGAATCATTGAATTGTGATCAATCACGAAACGTACGTCAACTCAACAACTCTATTTATAGAAATGATCCGCATCGCCGGTAGTTCTAAAATGAGTCCGCAGGTAGAAAACGGGACCGTAAGAGTCCGTAAGAGACCGCAAGTAAACTATGGGGGTTTATGTTCTGAAATGAATGGTTTCTGATTGAAAACAGTATAAATAATACACATCCGAAGTTTGGTATCGATATTTCAACTTTAACCCCTAAAATTTTACTATTAATGTATAGCGCGTTTTCAAACTTACGGACTCATTTTTCGCAAGACGGGCCAAAGAGTCCGCAAATGAACTACTCGTCCTAAAAATATCAAATGAACGGTTTCTGATTGAAAACAGTATAAATAATACATATCCGAAGTTTGGTGTTGATATTTCAACCTTAACCCCTAAAATTTCACTATTAATGTATATAGCGCGTTCACAAACTCATGGACTCATAGTGAAGGTTTTTTGTTGAAACATTCGACTGAAAATAGGAAACTAAATGAATAGAATTAAATGAGAATGTCTAATGATATCAAACAAAATGAAGAGAAATAGCCGGTTTATGCTTTTTAAATTTGGCAGCAATTGCTTATCAAATAATATTACTGTCTTACTTTTGTTAACGATTCCTATTTTCCTACCGCCCCAAGAGATTCTCCTTTTAAATAGCGAACCCGGACCAGAAGAAACGGATAAATTACCAAATAACGGCGACGTTATTTCGTAAATCCTTGACGGAACACCGGCGACGTTTTTCTCTCTCGAGTCTGGCAAATAATCGACAACATTGATGTCATTAAATTGAGATAGGTCGGATATCACACAAAAATCTGCTATTACGCACCTCCCCCTTATACATCCTTTTTAGCTCACCTAAGGGAACTTAACTTATCACTTGCAGTCCGTCGTGAACTTTACATTATTGACTTCTCCAAAACTACTGGACCAAATTGAACCAAATTTGGTGTGCATGTTCCTTATCATATGTCAGTTCAAGTTTGTACAAATAACCTTGCCGCGCCGAACCACAAGGGGCATTACTCTGCTAACACCCATACATTTTTTTTAAAAAATTTAAAAATCTACTTCTCCAGAACCATCATTGAGCTCCCTCTAGGAGCCCGAATTTTAACTTGGTGAAATATGAGGAAATTTCTTTAAAAATCTTGCATATTTGGTATGAATGCATTCATATTTGGTGTACAACATTTCTAGGGGGGGGGGGGGGGGGGGGGGGGGGGGGGGGTCAGATTCAAGTTTGTACAAATCGGGTCCCTCAGTTAGTATTTGGGCTCTCTGTTGGAGCCCAGAGTTTAACTTTGTGTAATTTGAGGAAATTTCTTTAAAAATCTTCTTCTTCAGATTCAGATCCACCAGCCAGAATCCTTTCATGTTTAATATACAACATCTATAGGGGGGGGGGGGGGGGGGGGGGGGGGGTCAGATTCAAGTTTGTTCAAATCGAGTCCCTGGGTTTATATTTGTGCTGCCTATGGCAGCCTGAATTTTAACTTAGTGCAATATGAGGGAATTTCTTCAAAAATCTTTTTCTTCAGATTCACCAGTCAGAATCCATTCATATTTGGTATGCAGCATCTTGCGGTGGGGCAGTTTCAGTTTTGATCAAATTGGTTACCTGGGTAAATATTTTGGCTCCCTCTTTGAGCCCAAAGTTTAACTTAATGCAATGTGAGGACATTTGTTTTAAAATCCCTTTCTTCAGATCCACCGGCCAGAATTCTTTCGTATTTCGTATATAACATCTCATGGGGGATCAGGTTCAAGTTTGTTCAATTTGAGTCCCTGGCTTATTATTTGGGCTCTCTATGGGCGGGGTGGGGGTGGCATGGGGAGCATGTTAGGTTTGTTCAAATCGATTCCTTAGTGTTTTTCCATAAAATTTGCCTTTCATGACTTCATTCCTTTGTAGAGTTGATGAACCATGTATAACTGAATGTGGCCCCAAATACTTCTTTGAACCACTTTGGCAGGTGAGCGATTACAGCCCCTTGGGGCCTCTTATTTAGTCAAGTTGTGACGAAGTCAAAGCTCGACTTATAGTTTGGTGAATGGCGGGCGGGTGTAAACAGTTTGTTTGTTTGTTGGTGGTTAACGTCACATATTTATGCACCATGGCTAATCGTGACGCAACATGGAGATGAAGTCAAGTTTAGTCAATCGTTGATCTACATGTTGCCCATTTGAGAGGACTTTCACCCCAAGCATTGGTGACTGGGTCCTATTTTACTAGTAAAGCGGAACTGGTTTACCACAGTAAACAAGTGCTGCTTACTTCCCGGGGTTCCCACGGGGAGGGTGTAAACAGTTGGTTTCCGGATGATAACCTGATAATGGTTCGACCCACGTCATGAAACTCCATAGGTAGGTTGGCATCGGTGAGTGGAAGAACCCTATTTATTTTGGACTTGCTTGGTCAAAGGTCAAGGTCACAGTGACCATGAACATAATAAATTGTAAACAATTGGTTTTCGGATGATAACTTGTCTATAGTTAAACTCACATTCATGAAACCTCATACGTAGGTAATGGTTGGCGTTCATGATAGGAAAAACCCTATTATTTGGGACTCACTAGGTCAAAGGTCAAGGTCACAGTGACCCTGAACACAGTAAATCAAAACAATTGGTTTCCGGATGATAACTTGATAATGATTCGACCCACGTTCATAACACTTCATAGGTAGGATGGCATCAGTGAGATGAAGAACCCTATTTATTTTGGACTTGCTAGGTGAAAGGTCAAGGTCACAGTGACCTTCAACATAGTAAATTGTAAACAATTGGTTTCCGGATGCTAACTTGACTACGGTTGAAGCCACATTCATGAAACTTCATAGGTAGGTTGGTCTAGGTGAGTGGAAGACACCTATTTATCTTGGTCTCGCTAGGTCAAAGGTCAAGGTCACAGTGACCTTGAACATAAATCGTAAACAATTGGTTTCCAGATGATAATTTGACAATGGTTCCACCCACGTTCGTGAAACTTCATAGGTAGGTTGGCATTATTGCAAGAAAGAGTCCTATTTATTTTGGAATCAGTAAGTCAAAGGTCAAGGTCACAGTGACCCTTCACATAGTAAATTGTAAACAATTAGTTTCCGGATGATAAGATGATAATGATTAAACCCACTTTTGTTCTGTCACAACTCGACATTGGATCAGTGATCCTATCGGAATTATTTTTGTTTTCTGGGGGGGGGGGGGGTGCCCCCAGAACGCCCCCATGGCTGTGCCACCGTGCCACCACTTGAGCAATCGTGATTAAGTGCCTTGCCCAATGACACAACGCAGTTACCCCTGCTGGGGATCGAACCATGGATCTCTCGGTTTGATGTAGTAGATCATGTACCCGATCGACCACATTGGCCGGATCTCATGTGACGTCATAGGCAAATGGCCCAGTTACTTCATTTTTGGTTGTCATGTTAGCGTGCGTGAGCGCCATCTTGTGACAACATCCCCATAGTGATACGTGGTCCTAGTGTGCATGCGCAACGCGTTTTGTTGAGGTGAGACGAGTGTACGTCGTCCATTTTGTATATCTGAGGGCGCCATCTTGGTTTCTATGGTAGCACATGGTTGCTATGTGACCCAAAACCTTCTAGTAGGAAAGGGGTGAGTTCGGAGGGTGTGTTCGATTGAATAGGTGTAATTTTAATTACAGCAAACAACCCGACAATCCCTCTTAATAATCCAAAACTACCGAGACGGACTTAGAAACCCCCCACCTAGGGTTTATAATAGTAGCACGTAGTGCTAAATGAATGATGAGAGGTCTCATGTGGATAAATTGAAGTGAACTAGAATACATCGAATTACCACAAACATCCAGCCAATCTCTCTAAACCATCAAAACAATTTTATTTGGCACGGATTCCACAATACTGTGCTTAAAAGAGTAGCATGCAGTGCTTTAAGGTGCGTTTCCTGGTATGAGTAATTGTATTTGTTCGAATACTTTGTAAAATTACCCAAATAAATCCAACAGTTCTTTTACTAGTGCGGATTTCCCACTAAATATTCGGTTTCTATCTGTTGTCCCCTAGAATTCTTATTTTTGCCCAACAATAGACGCATTCATTTGTATAAGATTAACTTTATTGTTTCGGATGTGCACCATAGTCTCGGTATTTTATCTATCCCGATATTTTCTGTGGTTTATCCTATTTCCTGGTCTGTTTTGCCTTTTACTGGTCCCATTTCTGCCTATCCCAGCAGACTATTTTGTCTTGGCCGTCTCTGTTTTTGCCTTTCCTGTGTATAACGAAGTCCTCTATGATCCTCAAACCCAAAATACAATCAAGCAGGGTTAGGTATTATTCGAACGACTCGAATCTTATCGAGCAAATAAGCTTTTAAGCAGTTACTGAAAAAGTCACTACTCGAACGACTCAAATCCCATTGAGCAGATGAGTATCGAAAGAGCGATTTCTTTTACGGCTCTTAATGCTCATCGGGGTATAGGAGGATACCTATGACATGATGATGCAGTACTATATATACCTGATGATAATTTAGCTCCTAGCATCTGCCCAGTTCTAGACCTCTCCATGATCTTCATATCTCTAACACCACTATTACTGATTTTCCCAATATTGCCATCGTCTGTCCTATAATTAGATTTTACAGTAGTTACCAAATCCCGCAGTCTTCTTCCACTCTTGCGGCCTTGTACCATTACTAGCACTAGTACAGGCTTGCTAACCCTCTCAGATTGCTCGAACGACCAGAATCCCATCGGACAAATGAGCCAAAGAGTAACTGCCTGAACGAGTGACTCCACGTACGACTATTTTGCTCGTCTAGGTATTGAAGGATGGGAAGGATCTTGGGAACTAACAACGTGATATAATAACCTTAGTTATTGAAATTGACGTACAATCCCGCTTATAATATAGTCTTGGTTTTTGAAAGTGTTGTTAAACACTAATGAATCTATTTGCCATTGAATTATGATCTTTTGTCAGTTTAAAAAATGAAGGTTTGATTTACTATAGCTTGTCTGAAGTTTGATCCTTCCGCACGCTTTCAAAATTTCTCGATTGCCATATTTGTCGCCATATTAACATATGAACATACATGCGTGGTTCTGTGTTTATTGCATGTCGCTGTACAACACTTTTTGGCAAATTGTTATATTTCACATAACCGCTGCTATTTCTGCGATATATACCATCTCTTTCCTGAAAAATCTTGCTTGGGGCCTGCAATATTTACCGAAATTAACAATATTGGGTGTGCACCATTACGTGTCACGTATTTTCATATTAATTTTTTTAATGATTATTCCTATAATTGATGTTCACACAGAACTCTACTCATGTGTATGGAAGCTCTAAAAAATTATTGTCGCATTGTCTTCGATATAAACTTGGTCGCACCCCGAATGTTTGACAAAGATGGATCAAAAAGATTGTTGCATGCATATATTTCACCGAAATTTCCACAAGCCTCCAAATGCTAAACCAACTTAGGGAGTACAGCGTGAATCTTCGGCTGGTATATGTATCTACAATGAAGGGACATGTATATGATTTTCCGTATAGACATTCACACTTGGTGCATGACTGTATAAGGCTACAAGCAAGACAAAGACCCAACCATGAAATTTTGAAAGTGAGTATCCTGAACTGAGACATGTTTCTTCAGTATAATAAAAACGAGCTTGAGGAGAATTCCCATTGATCTATCCTTGGAACCATATCTCATGACATATCTCGCGTAGACAATCCAAAATCCCCCACCCCCAGACCCAGTCATGTTTTTTTTTATATTTTGCCGACAGTCAAAAAACTGGAAATCAGTTGGAATTTTTAGAAGTTCTAGAACATTTGGTGCCTTTGTAGCAACGAAGGCTCTGGAACATCTACCCTTGGAATGTCCCAGATATCAGTTATATGGGTACGATTCAAAGAGTATGGATATCATAAGGGAATGAAATAGGACAATGAAGGAAAAATAGGTAAGAGGGCGAGGAGGGCACGAGAGAGAGAGAAAGAGAAAGAGGGAGAGAGAGAGAGAGAGAGTCGACATGCTTTTCATGGAAATCGAGAGAGAAGCAATATGGTCTAAACAGTTCGTTTCTAAATGCGGGAAAGAGAGGAGAGGATAAAGGAAGACACCCGCTAGCGGGAAACAGGAGTAAGGAAGACATTATCTCAGAACCGCAAAAGATTGTCGACTATTCTTTCATTTAGTACGCTGCAATTTGCAATCCACAAACCCATTAGCAAACAGTCTTGAAATGAGACGCAAACGTAAACTCGATGCTGGAATAAAGGGCCTTGAACCCTGGAAAATGAATACCTTGAAATTTTTCAGATCACGGAAAACCGGGGATTTAACCGTGTCGACAAATTGAAATATTTCACACGATTGAATCTAAAACATAGGCGATGGACTATTTTAGGATAGACCGGGTCCAGGCCACAGCAACGCTGACTTCCTTATAGAATTTAACTGTTATTTGAGAGCCTGGTGCAGAGCGTCAAATCGACACCTGAAGTTGAGAACCGGTGATGACAAAAAGCAAGAGTCGGCCAGAGGTTTGATTATTTATTGTGGTTCATCGACACTCCCAACAATCAGGGTGAAATCGCGCCAGACAGCTTTATGGATGGAGAAAGTCGGAACACACGAAGAGAACCACATTGCTACGGCAATTAAATTTCTTCATCTCCAACTTACTACACGCTAAAAACTAAAGTGTTAAAAACTACAGTTGAAGTGCTGTATTTAACACTTACTAAGTGCCGAACTAGCACTTTGTTCAAGTGTAGATATCCCAGAACTTGTTAGGTGTTACAATAATACCACTTGACAAGTGTAATGTCGCGACACTTAAAAGGAAACAACGCAGATGACGCGGGTCAGGCTCGAACTCTCGAGCCTGATCCGCGTCATCTGCGTTGTGTCCTTTTAATTATGTACCCACCAAGCGCAAATCAAATTATGGACGATTCTGGAAGAACCACCAATGCTAGACACATGGGAAGCGCCATCCATTCAAGTTTCAGATGTCTGACGATTGTAATGTCTAAGTGCTTAAAGCATTTCACTTTGAGTGTTAAATTCAAACCCTAAGAGTTAGAATGCGTTTAACATCTTGAAAGCGTCAATTTTAACACTTTAGTTTTTAGTGTGTAACCTGGCACAAACAGGGTTAGCATCGATTAAAGGTAGGTGTACCACCGTCGTGCCATACGCATTATTACACAGAGCTATCGTGCTTCAACTAATGCACCACGTATGAAGTGTCTTGCCCACTTTGGGACACAACGCAGGCGAAGCGGGGAATGAGCAAACCGTAGGACTTTTGACCATCTCAAGTTAAATGCACTAACCAATCAAACACTGAGCTCCCTGACCGTAATGCACCGGCAGATTAACCTTTACCCAACGCAGACGATATCAAAATTTATTATTTCAAATATCATTTTTTCAAATTTTTCCAAAAATTTCAACAAAACCATATCATGTGACCCCTCGTTGGAACGAGCACGTCGAGCTCGTTCCAACGAGGGGTCACATGACATGGTTTTGTTGAAATTTTTGGAAAAATAATATTTTTTCAACTACTGAATTTGCATATTACGCGGGCAGATGCGGGCGATTCGTTGGGTAAAGGGTTAAACAAAATAAAAACGACAGATTAACGCTGTGATATGAGCGTCCTCTGATTGGAAATCATTGTCGAATCGATGATTTAGGAAATTGTCATCGCAGAGTGTCCGAGTACAATAAGCGCTTCAAGGTGAAACTATTAATCTCCCCATTATATGCACTCTTCAAAATGATTTCCACGGGCTGATAATTCGATACCATACCATATTGTATATAGGTTAAAAATATAGACCAACTGGTGCAGAAATGGTACGACTGTACTACGTACCTTCCGAAGTGACCGATACGACAAGTTCTCTTATGTTTCCTGCCCAGAGGCTACGTTTCTGTTTGCAAGCTAGACATGCAAGCCAGACAGACGCACGGCGTCCAGATCATATGAATTACAATAAGACATTTTATTGTCATGTATCTCGGAAAATAACATGAATAATATGTAATTCTGAATGGTGCTTTCGAAGATTGCATAAATTCCTTTTCGCATCCAAAATTAATCCTTTCAAACCGGTATGCATATTTTTGGCATAAAGCAAAAGTTTGCAGTCGATTAGTAACAACCCAATAAATACCTACTCGGACAGGAGGATCATCAATAATTTCATCCTACAGACCTGTGGGGCTGTAGGGTAAAATTATTACTATTCCTCCCCCACAAATGCAATCCAGACACGACCCCTTTTGTTGTTGCAGTCGTGTATGACGCGATTCCATTCTGCGCATCAGGGCTCAAATGAATAAACAAATTACTTCTAGAAAGTCACTAAGCGACGCAGTGTGCAACTATCTTATCCTAACATACTTTCGAAAGGAGCATTTGCCTCATTCTCTCCTAGGTTACTTGTGTCTAAGGCATTCACAGAAAGCCCATGACTTTTTTGGCCTGCATGCCAACCAACTATTTTTACCCCCGGCCTACTCTCCAGTCTCAATATAATCAACTGTTTTCAAGTTTCTAAAAGCTCGTTTGTTTAATTAATAACCTGTTCTGTTATAAAGTTTAAAGTTAGCTATTCTGACTTAAACTTTGTTGGCATTGTGTGAAAGACAATCCAAGCCCGATGAATTGAAACGACAGATTGGAAACATTTTTACACGCATAAGATGAAACAATTCGAAAATTTTATGCAACGCAAATAATCGAACACGTGCTTTTAAAGATAATTATTTGTCCATTAAGAATTATTCAACAAAAAGGATTTTTTGAACTTTTAACACTATTCGACAGCCTTAACGCAAACAACTTCCAGATTATGTTCAAATTTCTAATATTGACATTCGCCTATAGTTTTCCTTTATGACGTCAGTGAAAGCTGTTGTGCTCTTCGTGCCATGTGTATATTCGAATACTGGGGGAAATAAAACCATCTGTTTGTTTGTTTACCATTGAAATTAAATAATTCAATGTTCAGTGGCCCTCAATGTTAATGGTAATAATTATTTGCTTTGCAGGCGATCATTTAAAAGATTTGGTACTCCCCGACATAGGTAATGACAGCGCTGTAATTAAAATTCAGCGCTGGCGTGCTTGGGCGACCGTAGGAATTTTTCCAGAATCAGGAAAACACCGTAGGAAAGTTTCGTACCCGGCGAATACTCAAGCAGCATTTCTGATCATCGACCGGTCTTGCCCAGTGGACATTGAGATGAAATGTTAGATTTAAAAAAAAATCCCGCCGGGTCAAGAGGAGGGGGTCTACAAAAACAAAAATAAATTTCAAACACGGAGCCAGGATGCGTGGGTGGCCCACAGCCTGGAAAACACATTTTTTTCCAGTTCTTGCAATTTTTCCTGACAGTTTCGTTTAACCCTTTACTTAACATGAAAAGCAGACGACACTTGCAAACAAAATGCTTGAATAACTAATTTTTTTTCATTTTTTTGTCTCAAAAACATAGGTTATGACCCCTCATTGGAACGAGCTCGACGAGCTCGTTCCAACAAGGGGTCATAACCTATGGTTTTGAGACAAAAAAAATGAAAAAATAATGAAAATTAATTGGCGATTTTTGATAATAGCGCTGGCCGGTTTGGGCCGTTACGTTGGGAAAAGGTTTAAAAAATTATTTAGATCTAATGAGTCTACTCTGTTGTTGAGAAGTCCAGTTAACACTTTTTTTGGTATGCGGGTCTACAAAGCTTGACACAGATTTTTCAGTCATCTTAAATTGAACCGAAGTCAGGTAAAATAATTATAACAAAATACTCAAGTCTCCATGCGTCTGCATAAACTTAGACTTTTCTCGCTTAAAATCCATTTCAGTCTCTCGGAAAGCCTACTGTTGAAATGACAATTATTTTTCGAGGTGGGGACTAGGTGATTATCTTCTTCACACTGAAAGTTCAGTAGAATAGTTCATCTGAGTAGTTTCAGGCAGAAAGGGCGGACAGAGAGAACTTGTCAGCCCCTCATTGATCCCTTTAAAACTATTCAACTATGAGAATGGAAATAGTGGGTTCCTACCAAGAAGTCCAAAGGCTTCAGGTGGCAGAAGTCTTCAGACTATTGATAATGCTAATGGCTGACACAGTACAGCCACCGTGGACTGGTCATAATCCACGCGTGGACAGTGATGTCCACGCATGCGCTTTCCAAGTAATAAAAATCACCATCAGCAAAATTTTAATTAATGAAGCACCGGGTTGTACCCGGTGCTTCATTAATTAAAATTTTGGGGATTATTTCTATAATTATTGTTTTGAATCTAATATTATTGCGTCTGTGAAAATATTGCAGACCCTTGGAAAGTGACCTGTCCACGGCGGCCGTACTGATATATTTATTATTTATTTATTGATGTTTAAGGTCACATATTTATGCTGGCTAATCATGACTGTGACAGTTTTACGGGTGAAGGAAGCCGGAGAGAACCACCGAGCAACGACGAGCAGCTGCCAGCTCCCCAACATCGTAACTCCGCACTGCAGCACAGGCAGGGTTAGATTGGTTGAAGACATGCGTACCATCGACGTGCAGTACGCCTTAGTACACGGCGTCATCGTGCCCCCACATGGGCAATGGGGGTGAAGTGTCTTGCCCAAGGTCACAACGCGGTTGCCGCAGGTGGGATTCGAACCGAGGACCTCTCGGCTGCAGCCTGCACTTCTACCTACTGAGCCACCGCGTCCCCGAAAGCCGTACTGATACTTCCGTTCATAGACATGTACCGCATTCCTATCTCCCAGCCGCTTCATTAAAGCTTAATTATTCGATACTAATCGTTTTTAAGCACGAAAATAATGTAAAACAGGGAAAAGTGAGGGCCCTTAACTTTTTAGAGGAAAAAATGGGGTTTTTTTGGCACGTAGGGAGCTGGTGGGTACTCTAATGGCGGACAAAAATTTGTTCCACCCTGTCTGCAAATTTGTTTCAGATCCGCACCCCTTCACCGGCCAGGTACTCAAAATCCCGACGACGCTTTAGTGGTTGTCCACTCTCTTTCATATATAATAAATATGGTTTGGCTTAAAATTTTTCAATGTCAAATTGTCTGGTTGGTGGTCCAAGAAAGAACATCATCAGCAGCTCATGTCCTAATGATTGTTTGTGGGTTTATTGGTGCTTAATCACACTTACAACAGCCTCAGACATGTAGAATGTGATAGTTTTACAGGTTGAGGAAGCCGAAGTACCCGGAGAGAATCATCAAACAGTGGTGAGCAACTGAAAAATATCCAGCTCACTGACCCCAAAACAAACAGAATTACCAGCGGTTAAATGAAAGTACACCATGGGCGTGCAGGACACCTTAGTACCGAGCCCCACCATGCCACCACATGTGCAATTAAGGCATTGGTCAGCATCTAAAGGTCGACCTTACGGTTTAAAATCCAATGATCTAACCAACGAGCCACCGAGTCCCAATGTCCTAACGTAATTCCGTGAGCTTTGGAATAAATTCCAGAAGATTCTTTCATTTTTTCAGAGAAAGGTATCATGGAACTGAAAATAATGTTTTGGAATTGTTTGGATGGCCATTTTGGAAATCTGGCCACCATCTTGGATTTCGAGAGAAGAAAAAGGACGTAAAACCCCACCACCAAATAATAGACTGTGAAACAATGCGGGGTGATATTGAATTTCACGAAGAAAAGGGATCTCGTGGGTTGGATGAAGCCAAGTATAGTCACAAATCTATCGATGAGGGCAGGAGGTAAAAAATTGAATCCAAGATAGCTACCAAGACGAAAATTCATCTATTTTTTTAAAATAAATATGCAAAAAATTGAACACAAACAATCTCATACAGCAACACACAGGTGTATTTGTTGAATAATAGGTTGTGGTAGGCACTGCCTAATATACTGAAAGACTATCGTGTATTAACCTTGCTGATAAATTACATGGCAGTTTCTTCTGTTAACCCTTTGAGACTTTAATAATAATAATTATCCTGACGTTCAAACGTCACTGGGAATTCAGATTTCTTCAACGTTTTCCAAAATGAAAAGTCAAACGTCGGAAAGTACAAATAACAAGATATTTTTCACATCAGTGATTATCTGGTTGAGGGCTAGATTATTTTTGGTGGTCTGAATTTGTTTTTTCAAAACTTGTTTTATTACAAAATATTGGAGAATGCCCACTGGCACTCACCAATAATTTGTAATAAAACAAATTTATATGAACAAAATATAATTTGTGTTTGACTGAATGTGAAATATAAGCAAGGAAAGTGTATCCTCATTTTTTGAAAGGCCTGATAGTGGCTTCTAGCACTATTCGGGAGAAAATAGGAATTGAGGGTAAAACTTTAAAAAATCGGAAAATAATAACAAAACAAATGACCACAAAGTATCAACGCGCTGTTTGATTTCGTACGTCATAAGAGGTACACAAGTATCAAAGGGTTAAGTTACTATTTCTTATTAACACGTTTCTGTCGGAAACTGATGATTGTTCAATATTGATAGTACCAATTAACCCTAAGTCTTAATAATTCAAGATTTTACCTAACTTACGTGGATTGGATGATTTTGGTGCTATTGGTGCAGTATACATTTTCCATTTCACTGTTTGCAATCAACGGGGTATGCAACGCTACCAACAAATACGATTTAACCCTTTACCCAACGCAGACGATTTCAAAATTTATTATTTATAATATCATTTTTCAAATTTTTAAAAAAAAAAATCAACAAATCCATATCATGTGACAACTCTTTGGAACGAGCTCGACGATCTCGTTCCAAAGAGGGGTCGCATGATAGGGTTTTGTTTAAATTGTTTGAAAAATAATATTATTTCAGCTGCAGAATTTGTAGATTACGCGGGCGGATGCGGGCGATTCGTTGTTTAAAGGGTTAACAGATTTTTGCAAACTTATATCAGTTAACATTTCGTTGAAAACACGTTCGAAATGGTACATGCGTATTGCAGAACACTATCCCACGCAGTTTTCAACCATTCCTCCGTTCAAAATGATGACAACCTCTTATGATTGTTTTGCGCAAACCAGACAGCCATCAAACAGGTTAATATTTTCAGCAAACATGGCTTGTGAGTAGTAGAGATGCGGTTTTCGATGGGGATTGACTGGAGGTAGCGCCGGAGTGGTGCCTGGCTCCACACCGAGTCATGGAGTCAAAGGAGGTCATGGAGAGAGGCGAGGGAGGTAAGAGTGCGGTCATATTTTAAAAAATTATTTTTTTTAATAATTTTATTTACTACGACGTAGTCCCCTTAACAATTGACTGACGTATGATCATTTAATTGAAATTTTAAATTTAAATGGCGTTACAAGTTGGTCTTCGATAATTTTCGTTAAAGAATCTATCAAATAGATAATTAATTTTAAGTGGCCTAACATTTATACATATTTATGACGTATAGTCATTTAGATGAAATGGATAATAAATTTTAAATTAAATTTAAATGACGTAACAAACGGGTCTTCAATAATTTTCGTTAGAGAATCTATCAAATGGATAATTAATTTTAAAATATTTAAATGACGTAACATTTATGAATACCAACAATTAAAAAGCTGTTGATCTTCAATAATTTTCATTAAAGAATCTAGTGTTTAAATTTATTAACAGTTATTCTAACATCTTTTCTTGAAAAAACAAAATGGCACGTCAGTTTGTGAGAAATACATGTATATGACACGCTTCAATAAAGTAACACTGGAAAGTGTCAGCGCACGTAATTGGGGGACAACCCCCTTTGTTTTGATACATTTAAACATCAGTGTCACCACTCATTAAAAAACCATCACTTGACCCCAATAACTTGAAGAACTACAGACCTGTCTCAAATCTGGCATTTGTGTCTAAAGTCATTGAAAAGATCGTCAGTCAACTAAATAGGCATCTATCTGTTAACGATCTAGTAGAACCCTTTCAATTGGCATACAAATCCAATCACAACACAGAAACTGCCTTATTACGAGTACACAATGACATCATCTGTGCCTTGTCTGGTGGAAAAGCTGTTCTTCTCGTAATTTTGGATCTTTCGGCTGCATTCGATACAGTAGATCACGATTTTCTAATTGATATTCTGAATCAAATTGGGGTAAATGGGACTGTTCTTAAATGGTTTCAGAGTTATCTAGAACATCGTTCCCAACAAATTCACATTGAAAACACCAGATCCGAAAATGAAGCATTGAATTGTGGTGTACCACAGGGTTCAGTTCTTGGCCCCATACTATTTACCATATATACAGTATCACTTGGACGAATGCTGAGAGATCTTGGTGTGCCATATCATCTTTACGCTGATGACACACAGCTCTACTTAGCATCCAACCCATCTGATGCTTCTGAAACAGTTGGCACCGTGTCTGAAATGGAAAGATGCATCAACTCAGTCAGACAATGGATGTCCAGTCACCGGCTCAAAAGGAACGATTCAAAAACCGAAGTATTGGTCATTTCAAGGAAAAGAACAACTTTTCTTCTCCTATTCAGTCAATCGATGTTGGTGATTCCACAACTCTAGTCACCAGCAATGCTAGGAACATTCGGGTGTTTTTTGATGCTAATCTCACCCTTGAGTCCCACATTAAAACAATTAGTAAAACTTGCTATTGACAACTCAGGAAGCTGAGTAAACTCCGTTCCTTCCTTAGCCATAGAGTTCTGGAGCAACTGGTTCACTCCTTCATAACATCTCATTTGGATTACTGCAATTCTCTTTTCCTTGGTTTACCACTCATATTGCTGCCGCATCTACAGAGAATTCAGAATATTGCTGCTCGAATTATCAGCGGTGCTAAACGCTTCGGTCATATCACTCCTATCTTGAAGAATCTACATTGGCTTCCAGTCCAAAGTCGAGTGCATTTTAAAATCCTCCTGCTAGTATTTAAATGCATTCATGGTCTTGCACCCGCGTACCTGAGTGACCTTCTCTCTCTCCACACACCCACACGCTGTCTTCGTTCTTTTGACAATTTGTCACTGACTGTACCTTTCACGAGATCAGTGCTGGCGAGCGAGCGGGCTTTCTCAGTTGCTGGTCCACGACTCTGGAATGCATTGCCCCAGAATCTTCGGTCACAAACAAGTTTACCCACCTCTAAAAAACAGCTTAAAACTCATCTATTCAAATTACTTATTACATAATTTCCGCAAACACAATCTGTTAAGCGTTTTAGAGCACCATAGGTGGTTTCACGCTATATAAAATTAATTATTATTAAATTATTATTATTATCAGTGAAATTTAAAAGGCGGATGCATGGTTTTTTTTTTTGATTTCACATTTTTTCCCTAAAAATAATTTAGCCCTATACCAGTTAATGCGTTATATAAGCGACGACAAACGAATTTACTATGAAAATCACAAGTTTGAAATTCTATAAAATTCCAATAAATATACACAATTGTTACACCAAAGTGAAGGTTGTGGGTTGTGCTGTAGAGATCACGAAGAAATATGTGCTTTTGACTCGCATATTGATCAAATTTTCGATCCCCATCAGTGGCTATTACGTTCTGTCCTTGAGCAAGGCACATAATCCATATTCACCGCGTGAGGGAACGGTGGCGCTGTGTACTAAGGCGTACTGCACGTCGATGGTGCACTTACCTTCAACCAATGCTAACCCTGCTTGAGCGGCGGTGGTACTTTGAGGAGTTTGACATTACTCGCTGCTGCTCGGTGGTTCTCTCCGGGCACTCCGGCTTCCTCCATCCGTAAAACTGTCCGACAGGAGGTGACCTTGGCTGTCAAAAGTGTCGTTAAATACAATAAATAAAAAAAATAATAAATAAATAAATAAATAAATAAAAAAAAATAGAAAAAAAAAAATATTGATTAAACTGAGGGGTATCACGTAACAAACACAAATACTTCTTTTTGGCGCCCTTCATCAATATAAAATCCCCATAGTATTGGCGTTTCGTAGCCCTGCAGCTGCATCCTGAAGTGTTTTGATTTCCAAGCTTGGATATTTGAAGCAAAGTGGGCCGGTGTATCAGTTCTGGTACGAATGCGGAAGCAAACTTCCAGGAACGATTTAGGCCTGCTATCAACTTTGCGAGTCAAAAGCATGTAATGTGACCCGTTCTATACACCACAGGATTCACCTTGTATATAACCTGTGTATATGTATTTGAGTTTTATGGAATCACAGCAAATTCATTTGTTGTTGTTACAAATGTAGCACGTTAATATGTATACACGTCTTTGATGACGTCAAACAACATCACATGAAATATTTTTGGAAAAACTTGTTTTGGTGTGAACCGAATGAATGCGTTGAAAGGCCTTTTCGTTTAAAATGGTTGTACCTTACTTGTATGGAATAGATGAAAATGAACCAGTTTGTAATTAACTCTTTGAACCCGAGTGGCCATTTTTCCGGCCAGGAACATGATACAGTCATTTTACCGATATCGAATCTTTACCAAATGCGGGCACTTTAACTTTAATCACGTCGCAAAAATCGAAAGGTAACACAAAGTAACAAAACTTTGAATCAAAAGTTTCATTAATATTTTACTCTTTAAATGATAAAGTTACAGTGTTATCTGGTATCTGCATATTATGTTATTTAGTTGGAAATCATTAGCACCCTGTCTAGTTTCCAAATTTCGTGTATGGGAATTCCCCGTTCTATTTTTTTCACTCTTCGACAACAGGGTCATTCCATCGGACCGAGACTTACTTTTCGGTTGAAAGCATCGCCATTTCATTCACCATTTAGCAGGAGAAAAAGTACATATTTATCTGCATTCTATTTTTCACGATGAATTTAGTTTTGCTTGCGTGTATTTTTACCTATTTCGAATCGGGAAAATCCACACTTGATCAATAAGAAATAACTCGAGATTGTGATCAAGGGAAGAGTTGGGGGGTCACAGGCAAAACGCCAGTTATCTTGGTCAATATTATATGGTCACATTTAAAATTAGTGGTAGGTGACCTGGGCATCACACACACACACACACACACACACACCCTCACACACACCCTCACCCACCCACTCCCCCCCCCCCCACACACACGCCAGACTGGGATGCTCTTAAGTCATCCAGATCACTGCCGTTAGGGTGGTGGAAGCAGTTTGTGGGGACTTTTTGACATTTTTTTCTTTTTGGGTGGTGTCTGGAGGAATAACATTGCTTCCTGCAATTTTGCCCCCCCCCCCCCACACAAAGAGAGAGAGAGAGAGAGAGAGAGAGAGAGAGAGAGAGAGAGAGAGAAAGAGAGAGAGAGAGAGAGAGAGGGAAAGAGAGAGAGAGAGAGAGAGACAGTTATGGGAGACCGGCCATGGTACAAAAATTAAATTACATGTCTCATGACCCAGGGATTCCATCAGCGGGGCGGGGGGGGGGGGGGGCTTTTAGGGCATCTTTCCCCTAAATTCAATTTACTGCATCATTTTATTTGTTCACACTGCTGTAGAGATGAGTTGGCAATGGTTCTACATCTTTGCTGCTTGCCTGTTCAGGCAGCCAGCAGTGATGTAGAACCATTGCCGTGTCATCTACAGCTATATAGATAATTTTGAGCTTTAGGATTTCAAAAATGTACTTGTAGTGCTACCCCCCAACAAACCCCCCCCCACCCCCCCCACCCCCACCCCACCCCCCCACCCCGCCCTCGCCTTAGCTGAAACTCCAAGGAGTTAACTGAGGCATCAAGGAGACATAATTACATTAAAATGTTTCACCAACTGCACTCTGATGTCGATAATTCTCACTTTTTATGGAGGATCATCTCCCCTGTGTTGGGAAAAAATCATCAATTTATATTTTGTTTGACAGAGCTCCAATGGAGCTCCAATTATCTTTAAAGAAAGATGTACGAAATATGTTTATAAATATTAATGAATATTATTACTTGTTCACTGTCAAATTAAGTCATGGAAGCTTATCAGCTGCCACAACAATATTTGAGTAACTATAGATAAACCGACATGAAGACAAGTCATATTGACAGTTGCACTATGACTATCTACCTCACCAATACAAATAACCTGTAAGACTTGAGTATTTTACATGTAATTTTATTTTATTTTTTATAACATAACACAGAAATACTGTGATATTTTATTTTATGATTTTCTAACACACAAGATACTGAGTTTTATGTTTGTTATTTTATATTGTTAACCGTTTTGTTTTTAAAAATAAAACTAAATCATAATTTAATCATTATATTAAAGAGTTCTTGTGATTTCTTGATCGGGGATTTCTGAAAGTGCTGGAGGTGAAAACAGTGAGGGGAACAAAAGTTTGCTTGAAGCCAAGTACCAGTAATTATGGCACATCTACATTTGTTGTGAGTTCACTTCAAATTAGCAGCAGCCATGGCATAATTTGACAATAAACTTGAGAAACAATGAAACTTGGGGAAAATTATTTACATGGAACAAGAAATCAGAAAGTGGGCCTTCAGAAGGATGGGTGGGGTCACTGACTGGGGTGGTTGGATAGGGTGGGGTGGAGTGATGTAGGTGCAAAGAGTTAACAGTTTCACTCCTAGAGATTTTGAGGGGTTTATTCCATCCACATACAAAATTACTGTTAGGGAAAGTTCCTAAGATGTGAAAAGGGGTGAGCTAATTAAAATTTTAAATCTGCTACCACGCGGCAGCAGATTTCGAATTTTAAATTACTCATCCCTTTGCTATCACAATCTAGAAAAAATATTGGTTGATTTGTCACCAAATGTGGAGTATGAAGCATGCCTCAACATATGAGTGGCTCGTTGATACCGCCACCCTGCGTATACAGGTGTTCAGAGATAGAAGGTATCAGGGGATAGGAACCAGGGGAGGGGGTGAGCTGGGGTGGGGGTGGGGGGGCACGTGCCCCTCCAACTTTCCTCCATGGGTATATGTATGGGTAATATGAATAAATATGTACTAATGATAGATTTTATGCAAAATATTTTGTTCATAAAAGATTATTATTATAATTTCCTGGAGAATGCCTTAAGGCATTATCCAGGAAATTGTAATAATATAATATTTATGAACAAAGTTGTGGGTTTTAACAACGTATAACGTATGTAGTATTGGAGGGAAAAGCCACTATTGTGGTGAATTCCAGCTGTATTGGTATGTGTTAATGCCCTCCCAAGTCCAATATGCTTCCTACACCCCTGGAAGGCATGTCAAGTTGATCAGAGGTCCAAATTCTCTTTTACACACACCATGTCTCTGCATGGGTAAACCATATTCATCCTTCCTAGCACAGTCCATGCAAATGTTCCCATTGCCAAGTTAGACCAGCAGGTCGTAGAAGCCTATTCGACTTGGAAGAGCCTTTTATTGATTAACAGTATGCCTATATTGGTCCAAATTCCTGCAGAATGCCTTGTGGCATTCTCCAGGGATTTGTAGCAATATTACAATATTAGATATATTTTTTCACAGCTAAAGTGTGAACGGTATTTGTAAATGTTTATTTACTTGTTACTTATTATTTCATCTAGATAATCATGGATGAAGGTTGAGGATGCACCTGCCCCCCCCCCCCCCTCCCCGGGTCACCGGGGCTCATCGACACAAAATATTCAGAATAAGCAAGCAGATGTGTCTCCTGTTGCACCAGAAACGAAATATTTAATGTGCTAATCCGTTCCCAGTGGTTAGTACTGGTTGCACGAATATTTAGTCTTTGGAACGTCAGTAAAGCTCATTGTTGTAGCCTAATTTCGTTTTAAAACACCCCCAAGTTGAAATCCATGTTATCCAACATCAGCCACTACAAGTACTAAACAAACACGCCACTTCACCAACACCCGAGACAACTACTACACCAACAACCCCTATCTTACGTCCCCAGTACTCATCGAAAGTCACCGATCCACTATTTTCCGCAGCCCCATAAATGTTCCGAGTGTTATCAAATCACATACATCAGCCTCCCCCCCCCCCCCCCCTCGCCAAACAACTTGGCCCCCAATAGTCGCCAAACGACTATCTTCTGACATCAGTCCCCAGTAGTCCGAACAGTTCTCTAACCGTGTTCCACTGAAATTGGTTCCCGATAGTCCACAGATATCCACACTACTCCAAACTGTTCCACATGGGCCACAAATAATTTGAGATCTAGGAGTCATAAAAATTATAATGTATGAGCTATTGGGGATCTTCTACGGTACCTCAGGGCTCTACAAATCAAGCGTGTGGGTAAATAACACAAAACCAACATGGAGGAACATCAGTTAGCTTTTGACAACCAACATGTATTTCCACCACTAAAAGTTGCAAAAAGACACAGACAACCCATACTATACTTCCACACTAGATAAGCATTTATTAATAATAATAACACTTTGGCCAGCCGCTGATTTGTCGCGGTTCTCGGACGAGGAGGCCTTGGTTACCACTGTACCCCCTGTACTCCCAACTGCCTCCCTATTCCTACGCTTCTCCTCTCCTCCCAACACTCGGAGACGAACTGCTTGATGACATCTCTTGCCCCATTCTTCCCAATCTCTCCGATTAGCATATTAACCCTCTCCTTTGAGTCTCCCCTTAACCACATGTCCTTCATTCTCCCATCCCATTTCCCCATTATACTCCCAGTGAATCTCATTCTTTTAGACTGATACTTTGGGCATTCTAGACGAAAGTGTTCCAGGGTCTCCACCATGCCCAAGTTACACATCTGGCACTCCCTTTCACCGTCTTTCCCAATTTTTCCCCTCAGCTCCAGGGATTGCGACCTCAGCTTGAACAACAGTGACCCCCCAAAGGTGCCATCAAGGTACTCTTCAAAACCTGGCTTCTCTTTATCACGCAGGCCACCCAAAGACCTCTTTGATTTGACCCCCTCTCGTCAATTACGGTTACAATCCTCCATGACCCTTTCTCTGACGATTTTTTTACCCTGGTTTGCCCCAACGTCCAGGCAATAGATCTCCAATGAGTAGTTTTTTCTACTAGCTCCCTCACTTGGACCATCCACCCCGTTTTGATATTTGAGTTGAAAATTCTCAGGAACATTACTTTACACCATCGGCTGTCAGGGAGATTTACCAAATAATTAAGATAACCGAGTTTCAACAGGTCTATCCTGTCCTTGATCCTCATCCACCAAGCTCACCCCTGATCGATTCTAGCGCTGCGGCATTACTCGACCCCGTTATCCACCGGCCTGCATCGTTCTGCAGGATTTCCAAGCTCTTTACGGCCGTCTGGTTTAGGGGTACCACTTCCGTACCGTATGTTATTTGGGAAATGTTGGCAGACCCACCATTTCCCAAATGGTTTTCCCCACGAAAACCTTATTGAAACTGTTTCTCCCTATAAGTTTCATTTGGTTAATGATTCTCTTCCCCTTCAGAATCAATTTATTTGTGTGGTTTCGGTAGATGCCTCTTCCTGTAATGTTTATATTTACCCCCAAATACTCGTAATCAACTGTCTCTCCTACACTGAGAAGTTTGCTGCTCCCTTCCGGAATGCAGAACTCACCCACTCTCCACCTTCGTGTGGGGTCCACTTTGCGACCCACTGGTATAACTTTGCTCTTGTTTTCATTAAGTTCGAGTCTCCATTTGCTCCCATATTTCCCAACAATTCCCAGCATTTTCGTTATCCCCTCTTCGCTTTCTGACACTAGAACCATATCGTCTGCAAAAAAGAGCCCTGGGATCTTCAAGTCCCCAACTGCTACCCCCTCGTCGCTACGCAAGAGTTCGTCTCCTAAACCTTTGATGTACAATGCAAACAGGATTGGCGAAAGATATACACCCCTGTTTTAGGCCTATCTCCATAGGCACACGTTTTGTTGTAATGTTTCCCAGGCTAAGTTCACTCTGTACATCTTTATATAATGCTTTCATAATTCCAACAAACTCGCCTCCTAAGCCCAGAGCCTCCAGCTTGCACCACATACCCTCCCTCCATACTCTATCGTATGCCTTTTTGACATCCAAAAAGGCCATAAACATCTTTTTCTTTTTTGCTTTCGCGGATTCTGTCATTTGGGATAGCGTGAAAAGATGGTCAGTTACTCTCCTTCCCTTCCTGAAGCCATTCTGGATTTCTCCCAAAAAAACCTTCTCATCAATCACCTCCTCTAGTCTCCCATAAAGGACTTTACAGAAAACCTTTCCAATGTTGCTACTGACAGAGATCCCTCGATAGTTATCCAAAACGTCTTTTTCCCCCTTTTTGTGAATAAATGTCACTTTGCTTTCTCTCCACTCCTTTGGGACCTCTTGATTTTCTATGGCTAGATTGAATAGGGCAGTTAGGCTTTCCACGAATTCCACGAATTCCTCTCCCCCTTTTTTGATAAACTCGTTAGGAATTTCATCCACTCCTCCCGCTTTTCCATCCCTTAATTTTGATATCACCTTTCGCACCCCCTCCGTTTTAATTTCGCTGCACACGAAGTTCGATAGGTTTTCCTCGACCTGATTCGGACACTCAGGTGGGCTTCCCATGCCCCATCGCTTATCGTTTACCTTTTCCTAGTGCTTGACTAGTTCTGATGCGACTTGATCTTGCTCGTCTGTAACTCTGCCATCTACTTTAATACTCTGTGGGTTACTTCCTTTGTTACGTTTATTCGCCCTTTTCCGAAATACGTTCGAACTCGACCCCCCCCCCCCCCCCCCTGTTACCAACATCGTCGTATGCCTTAGCATTACGAACTATCCATAGCAGGCACAAGATAGTAAAGAGCATAACACGAGTAACTAGTACCTAACATTAAACTAACACGGATACACACAGTCCATTCAATACTGCCGTACTAGAACTCAACCCTTTGAACCCTAGTGGTCGTTTTTCCGGCCGGCGACATGATAGCCATAACGCAATTAAATAGGATGGCTGTTCAGTAAATGTGTGGGGTAGGTCCATCAATATTTTCAACGTGCAGCCCCGAGGCTGCACGTTGAAAATATTGATTGGTCTACCCCAAATAATGAACATGGACTCTTCTAATTGCGACCATTGAACTGGCATGGACGATACCACTAGAGTTCAAAGGGTTAAGCCAACCCCATATGAAATTAAAAGTTACTAAATTGTAATTGTAAGGTATTAAGTTTTAATTACAAGTTAGCTAACTTGAAATTGCAAGTCGGCTAGCTTAATATTTTAAGAGAATAACTTGTAATTTCAAATTAGCATTTTTTAATTACAAGTTAGTTTCTTGCACTGTCTTCTCACACTCTGCCACCTTTGTCGTTTAAGATGGATACAAAGTTTGGACAGGGAGGGCACTCACTTTTTTCTTCTCGTCACCTGACGTATGTATATTGGCAAAACCAACACTGAGCAAGGAAACACCAGCCAGGAAAGTATCGGGGACGCAATGTTTTCGCTTTTCTTTTTCGATAGATTGTACAATACTGTGGGCAGAAAACCTGACAGATAATTTTAACCAGATCGCTGTTCCGAAGGGATAGAATATTCATACCATTAAACCAAATTTCAACAACAAAAACAATGTTAAGTTTAATTTAATTATTTATTTATTGGGGTTTAACGACACTTTCGACAGCCAGGGTCACCTCGTGTCATACAATTTTATACTGTTTTATGGGTGGAGGAAGCTGGAGTATCCGGAGAGAACCACCGAGCAGCAGCGAGCAACCGTCAGACACGTCAACGAACTAACTCCGCACAAGCAGGGCTAGCAATGGCTGAAGACAAGTGTAACATCGACGTGTAGTACCCAGCACCATCTTGCCCCCAAGTGGACAATCGGGATTAACCCTTTACCCAACGTAACAGCCAAAATCGGCCAGCGCTATTCTCAAAAATCGCAATTAATTTTCATTATTTTTTCATTTTTTGTCTCAAAAACTTAGGTTATGACCCCTCATTGGAACCAGCTCGTCGAATTTTTTTTTAAAGGGTTAACAACACAATTACCCTTAGTCCGGATCGAACCCGGGGCCTTTCGGTTTGAAATCCAGACTGTCCAGTGCCCGAACCACCGAGCCTCCGCGCTCCCGAATCTAACTGAATGATGAAGCATTGCAAATGACGACCTGTTGCACTCAAGGGAAGGTATGGTATAATAATGGTGTCTTTAGAATGGAGGAATAGGATTACAGCTATTCAATATGAGATAAAAAGCTCTTGGGCGGTTACCAGCCGATGAATTATATTTTCTATTGACACTCTTGTCAACAGTTCCAAGCAAAAATTCACTTTTAACCCCTCTATTGAAAGTCAAGTTACACCAACAAAGAGAGAGAGAGAGAGAGACAGAGAGAGAGAGAGAGAGAGAGAGAGAGAGAGAGAGAGAGAGAGAGAGAGAGAGAGAGAGAGAGAAGGGGGGGGGTAACATTTATCTTTTAACATCAATATATATTTACACCATTATATTATCAGCTGAGAATTAGGGTGTTTGCGCCCGGGGGGTGGGGAGGGAGGGTGGTGGTGGTCAGAACTAAAATGCTGTCATCTTCAACGTGTATTTATCTTATGTTCCCGTCATTGCAATCTGATTGGAAATTAGAGTGCAATGACTCTTTAGATGTGTCCGAAGATTCCCTAGTACGATTTATTGTCTCTTTTTACAGACTTTAAAGTCAAGAAAAGTGCACACTTTTCACTCCATATTTAACAAATTGCCATCGGGCCAGTTCGGGCCGAAACATCGTTTCGGCCCTGTGGGGAAGTTTGTAAACGTGAAGGTATGTTAGTCTCACACATAGCTTTGTGCATTGCATTCCTACCACTCCACAAAGGCACACTGGTCATCCCTGATATATCAGTGTTTGTGAACCCTTCTATGGCCGTGCCCCAACCCACAAGTTCGAAATGCTTCCTATGGCCTAGCGAGTAAACGTGGCAAGAGAATCTGTTTTTGAAAAAGAAAATCCAGGTTCATGCCAAACAGTGGGCAATCGCCCAAAGTATCCACCGTTGTGAGTTGTCACTAGATTCCTGTTAACCCTTTACCCAGTGTAACGGCCAAAACCGGCCAGCGCTATTCTCAAAAATCGCCTATTAATTTTCATTATTGTTTTCATTTTTCATCTCAGAAACATATGTTATGACCTCCCCCCCCCTCCCATTGGAACGAGCTCGTCGTGCTCGTTCCAATGAGGGGTCATAACCTATGTTTTTGAGACAAAAAATGAAAAAATTAGTTATTCAAGAATTTTTTTACAAGTGTCGTCTGCTTTTCATGTTAGGTAAAGGGTTAAACAGGGTTGGGAATTTATTTATTTGTTTATCGGATATTAACGCCACATTAGCATTTAAGGCTATATTGTGACGATAAATCTCTATTTATTGTTATAAAAAAGGTAATTATATGTGAGAACATAAAATTTCATTAAAACAGGAAATGAGTACACTGTGATTAGAGAAATATAAGTAGTGAAAACAGCAATCAGTAAATGATGCAAGCAGTCCACTGGGCATGATATAAATCAACCCGACCACTGAAAGAAACCTTGGGACATGGAATGCAGACCCAACCCAAAATTTAAAAAAAGTTTGAAACCAACTAAAAAGGTCGAGGAACGAGATAATCGAATGTGCAAATAGTTCTCTAGGAGACGGTGCCCCAAAATGTATTCGTGCGACATCATCAAAATCAGCACAATACAGGAGAATGTGCCCAACTGTCAAATGACACCGACACTCTGGTTACACTTCTCCCTCCAACAACCCCCCCCCCCCCCCCCCCCGCCAAAAAAAAAAAAACAAGGCGGAAGCTTAGCACGACCAACATGGCACCGTGGCAGAACCGCCCAATCTCCTACACAGGGGTCATCAGGCGGACACCTACCTTTGACACTTTGTCGGAAGCGATGGGTTCGAACCGCCATCAGCTGCCCCATTCCACACCGTCCGCCACAAAGATCCGATGCGCATATTCATTTGTGGCCTTCAGTCACCGAAGGGAATCCCAAAACCAGCAACAGGCCTTCCTAGAGCCTGCTCTGTCGCACGGTCCGTCGCGGCGCTACCGGGGACACCAACATGTCCCGGCAACCAGCACAACACAACACACTGGTTACAAGCACACCCAACCTCCCACGAAGCTCCAAGACCAGAGATCACACCCGACGTGGGGCTAAATAAAACCATCAAACGAGAGCCAGAGAAAACACCCATCCACTCACACACTCCGACCCCAAAGCCCCAAAACTCAGCAGAGAAAATGGACCCCCGCCCCGTTTGGCACTTAGACAGAGGCGACCCAATCACTATCGCAGATAGGGTGTTAAATAATACCTTTGTGAGGCGGGTGATCCACGTTTTCGCTATCGGAACAGTCGACAACCCGGGGATGTCGTCTGGACCCCGATTCGAACGTAAGTCTCGCCACCTTATCAACGCCCTATCTATTTTGGTTTGTTCGTACTCCCGAAGGGGGTGGGGTGGGGGTGACGTCAATGACTTAATTTACATGCATCGAGGAATACATGGTACATTTTACTTACAAATTCATCAGTCCAAGAATATAGTTTATATACAATTACAGTCCGTATTATCGGGGTCCACGTCGTCTTCTACAGCTAGTTGTATCCTCCGACTCAGGCGTACATCTCTGGTTTCGGCCTCTAGTAATTACGATAATATTTATGGACGTTTTTATCGATACGTCTTCTACAGGGTTAACTCCACAGTCACTGGTCTCAATTTTCTTAAAGTTCTGCTTACGGTACGCCCTCGCCGGCGTTTCTACACACTTGTTAGTTTCGCTGTCACAGTTCAGTTATAAATTCATTGGTCTTTCCTTCGCAGGGATAACCAGGCCTCCACCTAGCAAACAATAACTATATCAAAAGTCGCACATAAATTTCTCACAGTGTATTTTTTACAGCTAAAGATATCTAACACTAAATCTCCATCTCACGGGCCCAACCAGTTCTCCACAGTCCATTGCTATTTACCACTTACGGCTAGTGCCCATGGACCCTCTGCGGTTCATGGTTAACCACTTGCCACGATTTTGTGTACCTTCAAAGAGAGGTTTTGCTGGAGTATGAGAGACCGACTCCCCTGAGTCTATCTAAAAATATACAGCGTGGAAGCAATCAATTTTAGGCATAATTGCCCCCTTTGAAATCGGAGATACCCAGCTACATGCGCTTTGAATTGGACTTCGTTAAAGTTCTGAGTCTTAGACTTTCTCTGACCATAACGGACGGCATTTAGGTGCCTGGTGATATAATTTTGTATTCTCGTATCAGATGATTATGCGAATCTTCTGTACGTTACTGGATTTGATCTGTTTACAGAAAACATACGAAGAACTGAGCTTTCCTTTGATCTGAACGACGCAACATGAAACGGACGGTTATATATGGCGTTTAGAATTTTCAATGACCGCAACATTCCCAACCTTATCTAAACTAATGTCTCTAACTGGAGATCTAGGCAGATTGGCTTAAACCGATTAAGCCTTAACGTATCTAACCGTTTATGAACTTCACAATGTTGGCTACTTTATGTCGTTGTTCGTTTAAGACATGAGAATATATAAAATTTTGTCCCAAGATATTTACACAAACAAAGACATTCGTCATAACCTAGCTTAACTCCTTGACAATCACCACCTAACAACAACCGATGCCACCCTATCACCATCCCCGGATTCATCTTTTCAACCCCCTCGCCCACATGATCCATACGCAGACCCCATTCCGGCGCACCTCTCTCTGAATTGCAAAGAATTGTCCAAAATCCCTCGAAAGAAGTAAGATTCAAAACAACAGCAGACGCCTCAGATGCTAAGAAGGAACACGTGACCCAATCCAGAAAAAGCCCAACTCCAGCTTCCAACTGAGGAATTCTCCTCCGGTCTCTGTCCAAAAATCCAACACACTTTGAGGATCTGAGACACAACCACTACAACAACAGGGTTGGAAAAGCAGCCAACAATTTTCAACATGTTAAAATGAAATGTCTTCTCTCCATGCCCCCAACCCTGGTTTATAATATATTTTCCATCTGCCTGATTCATTTAAATTTTCAGGTCTCCTCGTCATTGTGAACCTTGAATTAAATTGTTCTCTGTGGAGTAGTTGATGTGACGAGAAAACTATAAAAGTAATTCATTTGGTATATGGAGATAACATATTACATGCATTTGATGTATAAAGATTCCATAAAAACACACATGTTTTGAGTATTGTCACTAATTTACAAACACATTGCCAACAGTTGACATGACATGATGGGAATACTAATAACGGTATTTTGGAGACGGGAAGATAAGGTCGTTGGCGTTATCGTTATTTTATCCTATTTTGCAATATAATATGACACAGTGCGATATGAACATGGAAGCAGATCGCTTCGTAATACCATTTGATCCGATTATAATTCTACAAGAGCGTGATCGCGAACGATAAATACAAAACTCTATAACTACTTGAAGAAAATGAAAAAAATAAGGTTTCCCGGAAGGGATTTAACAATTCTATATCGTAACCCGTTATATGCTAAATTTAATCAACCCAGTAAATTTAAAACACTGTCCCTGTTTTCTTGCCTCCAATGAAAAGGTGGTCCAGCAAACTATTCTTCGATATGTATGCACACGATGTATATCACCAAGGCTAGTATCCTGGACTAATGAAAAGACAGAGTTAAAAATCTCCCCTTTGTCGCACGATTACGGGGTTAAATTTGATGGGGAAAGTTTTATGTTCTTATCACAGCGCTCAGCCGAGAGCCAGTGACTGTCGCATGAACCCCAGTTCGAACGTAAACCTTGCCACCTTATCAATGCCCTATCCGCTTGGGACTCTTAGGATTCCTGAAGGTGCCTGTGGCTTACAACGCCAAAGGGTGATCAACGATATATCACTACTGAAAGATTATTTATTTACATATACGAAGAAATATAATATGAAACAAATTACTCACAAAATTATCCACAAGAATACACTAATTACGCGAATAAAAGTTTATATTCTTTAGGGGCCATCGATGTCTACCAGCTGTGTCCGCTGGATCATCCTCACATCATCTTCATCCTCTCACGGTTTGTGACAAATACAAAGTGTCTATTCACTTCTCGTTGCTTAAGGGTTAACTTCGCCGTCAGTCGGGCTTCACTCATATAATGTTCTGCTTGTGTGACTCTACTAGCGTTCTCACAGTTCAACCACAATTCAATCGGCGTCTATCACAGTTCACGATCACTTTGCGCTTTGTCTGGCTCTCACGGGGTTAAGTTATTCTTCGCCTTCAGATATATACTTAACAAAGCTCACATAAAAATATTCTGCAAAGTGTTCTCAACATCACTAATTCTCGCACCGCCTAAAACTATCTTATCTCGCGAGCTATTCCAGCGCTTACTCAAGCTCTTAATACGGTCTCTAGACCTCAACGTTAGAGCTTTTACTTCTTTGGCTACTATGCCACTACGGTTCGCAACCGTTAACAAACTACAATCGGTTCCTTACAACCCTCACAGGGTCTCGACAATAAGCGGACTTTCAATCTCGGTGCCTATGACCCTCGACGGCCAAGGCTAAATTCGTACCTTCTCTGAGTGCCCTCAGGCCAACTGCCTCGCAACGACCCACAGTCTTACACACCTTCCGACTGGAATTGGCTGGAATGAATTTTTCGAGAAATCCCCCGATTTTTACTTAGATAGCTTAAACATTTATTCTCAGTTAATCTCTTCTCTTGAACTTGTCCGCTTAGATCTATCTTAATTTAACGCTCGCTTTGAAGTTCCTTTGAAAAACTCGCATTTTGGTATCTTTTGACATTTCGGAGACAGGATAGATGCGTAAAATGGGTGTGTGTCCAGAACATATGTGATGCAATGTATTCCACAATTAGATTTTAATTGGCTTTAATTACCCAGATAAATATTACAGAAGATAATATTGTCTCTCTTACTATTGATCAGTTATCAGAAACCCATATGGCGTTGAACACCATAATGCTATAATGGACATTAAATTTCATGCCTCATTTTGAATCTCTGACAAACCTGTTTTCGGGGTCCGTTACATATTTATCTTTAAGTTTTATGTTTAACCCATTCAGAAAAATTATAGAAAATATTTACACTTTCATACAACAAAATCGCAACTTTTAGCTATCACTTTGATGCCCTTCCTCCCGCCCCATGCTGGATTGGGGGGGGGGGGGTCTACTTTTTTTAAAAAATTGAAATATCCAGTGTCCTTTTTTCTTTAGTATACTTAGAAATATTAGCGTGAAAGAATATGAACCAGTTTTACAGATTTTAAGCATGAATGTATATAAGGTTTTTCTCCACAGTCCCCCTCCGCGACTACGCCGCTGGCCAGAGTAATCGTCTATGCCGTGGTAAAAGTCATGGCAATATGCGAGGTTTTTCCACGACATGTCGGTTGTGGTGGCTAATTGCAGTAACTGTAGACTCTAGATACACAAGCAGCTGTCTCAACAGCTCGTCTAGAAGCATAGGCATTAGTAAATAAATACGGTCGCGCACATATATGTCATGGTCGGAGCAACATGGCAAGCTCTCAGGCCCCAGTCTAATTCTGTGAGGAATCTGACGCTGTTGTGGGCTATTTGTTAACCAACTTTCCGTGGAGTTTGCGCCCAGTATTTAATTCGCCTTGAAAATATAAGTAACATGTACAGCGCCTTAGAATATGGTTCTTTATCCATTGAACTATAATTTTGGCGCTATATAAATGGGTATATTATTAACCCTTTGAACCTGAGAGACTTCCTTTCCGGTCCAGTAACATGATGAGCCATACTTTCATTAACCCTTTACCTAACGTAACGGCCAAAACCGGCCAGCGCAATTCTCAAAAATCGTCAATTAATTTTCATTATTTTTTTTCATTTTTTGTCTCAAAAACATAGGTTATGACCCCTCGTTGGAACGAGCTCGTCGAGCTCGTTCCAACGAGGGGTCATAACCTATGTTTTTGTGACAAAAAATGAAAAAAAGTTAGTTATTCAAGAATTATTTTTGCAAGTGTCGTCTAGTTTTCAGGTTAGGTAAAGGGTTAAGTAGGATAGCTGCTAATTCAAATGTGAGGGAGACCATCCAATATTTTCAACATGCAGATAATAAATATAGACTCTTCCAATTGCTTCCAGTGAGCTGGCATGGATGATACCACCAGGGGTCAAAGGGTTAATACAATTTGTGGAAATACGCGGCGTAACCTTAAAACTTCAATAGTCTTTATTCATAATGATAATTTCATAAAAGATTCGTCTAATCACGTCACAATTGAGCAACATTTCTTGCGCTGAGTCAAAGAAAATGAATGTTTATGATATTTTTTTAGATTCAATCACCTGGAATACTTCAGCTGGTCAGAAAATCGAACCGCAAGTTCCTTTTCCGACCAACTGAAATATCCCCGATAATTTAATCTAAACATGGGCGATGGACAATTTCTAGCTAGACTAGTTGCAGGCCATAACGGAGCCGAATTCCTCACAGCATTAGACTGGTGGTGGCTTGAGAGCTTGGCAACATGGGTCATTTGAAGATAGCTACGGATCTGACAACAAATTATTGGTTGGAAAGGCAAAACTGGACTAATTTACACTCTACAAAATGTTGGTTTAACATAGAACCTATTTGGATTCTTCAATTTGTCACTGTAGTGGAATCTGTCAAGAACCACCATAGAACCAAAAACGAAGGTCCGAGTTGGTTCTTTAACGAACCAAACAGGAACACGGAGAGAACAAAGTGACGAACCATGCAGCTCAATTATTAAACCATGTAGGAACCAACAGTGAACTAAACAAAGAATCAATTTGATGACTTGGGTTCTATTTGGAACCCGGACGATTTTACATGAACAACCAAAAGGGTTCTGTATGAAACCTAACAGTAACAGAAACCCGATTTACAAAATCAAGGAACCAAAATGTTATCAGTGCCGTCTCTCTTCCACTCCCATCCGCCCACTGAAACTCTTGGATAATTTGGTGACGTTAAATTAATTGCAACTCACCTGCTATTGAATACTTTTCTTAATCAAGAACACAGAAAGATAAGGTAGAACCTATACAGACCCAGGGGATCTAAAGCTCAACAGCTTTCACGTCATGAAACGCATGGATTGGGTGGAGTAACCACGTTTTTTTGACTTGATGCCATCTTAGGAGGGTGGGGCGGTTTGAGTGGCAACGTTTTTCGCTGATGTACAGTTGTACAGAGATCAGTGATTATCTCATGCTGGATGAAGTCACCCATTTTATCTAGATTATGGGCCTTAATTGGGTTTCTGTTGAATAATAAATATCTTCAACATAATGTGGACATGAAGGAACAGCACTGTTCTCTACGCACTGCCACACATCATCGTTATGACAAGTGTTCAGCACTCGTTTGACATAAATGATTAAGCCACACTCAAACTGATATTCCTACACTTCCAAATACTGGATGCTTTCCCACCACTGTTCGTTACAAATATGAGAACTAAAGTTTAGCCCAAGATCGCCTTGACATCTCTAAAGTCCCTAACATTGATTTGGAAACCTGCAAAAAATTAATTGCAAATTGTTATTGGTTGGAATCAAAAGTACTACTGTCCTTTCCATAACCCCCCAATGGTAAATAAACTCTGGAATAATACAAAATCAAGAAAATATCTTTTAGTTTTCAGCTCCAGATTACGTGTAATATATTTATCTTCACCGTCGTTACGTTTCTGTGATTTTAGCTTGCTCGAAAATTATATGAACGAATTTTTTAATTCTCTATGGGAATTGTGTGTATTTTCGGAAGAGCGTTCATTTTGCAACAATGCACAAGTAACGTAACTGGGACGGTCCATTTGAGAACAGGTAAAATTTGAATTTTCACGGCTTGCCTTTGCAGAAGGCGTGGTTTGACGAAGTTGGAATATCAGTTGGTCGTAATGATGGTTCAAAATAAAACCCAAGTCTTGTTCAAACCGCGTTAGTGAATTAGTGAATAAATAAAATATACATGTATTGTAGTTGTGACGCAAATCCAAATTTGTCTTGTCTTGCCGACAACTGCCCTCAGTAATAATATTATGTTGCTACAGAGTACAGGCCTCCATTTAGGGTTTGATTGTTTGTGTGACAATGACACGGGTACAGGCGAAAACAGCACCGTGTGAAATCCGGGGCCCGTTACTTTCGGTTTGGCACAGGAGTCCGGATTTCTTGGGTTTAGACTGCCTCCATCCAAATATGGCCTAAAAGACCGTGTTTTAATTTTTTACCTTGGCACGTCCTTTGAATTCGGACTCCCCCCCCCCCCCCCCCCACACACACACACAAGATTCTGATTTCTGCGTCAATAATAAAGAAGGAGGTGTATCGTGAATCCTAGTTGGATAGATTCCAGGGCCGAGGAAAGGGTGGGGCCTGGGTTGGGGGAGGGTGGGGTGTTATTGCTTTTAATGTTTATAAGTCACTGCTAACAACAAGCAAACCATTGGGAGGGGAGATATATCCTCTCATTTTTAACTGCTCAATTTTCAACAAATTTATTAGAGAACCTACATGTAAAATGCATCCGCAAAATTAGGCTAAATACTAAGTTTCAAAACGAAACACAGAAAAGGGCAGAATGAAATGAATTAATTTCGCCATCGGAACTGTTACCGTTCTCGCCACAATCAGTTGGTGCCGTTTTCGCTCACTCGGTGCCGTTTACTCCAGGTACCGTTTTCACACGGTGCAGTTTTCGTTATAACCCGACACAAGTCAAACTAACCAATTTTCTTTTAAGAAAGTATAAAACTAATAGCATGAGAGAATTGGCATCTTCGAATGCAACCCTGACGAATGCGTACAATCACTAGAAAGTTTACTGGAAAATTGCAGGGGGGGGGGGGGTGAGGGGGCGTCACGAATACGTCACTAAGTGATCACGCTGCTTCCTCCCGCACCATTTCTTAGCAAGCACCTGATAAATCTTCTGAGGGCGAAATCACTCGGCAAAGTTGATTAGAGAATTTATATAATATTAATCATGTTTCGACTTCACTGACTATACCCAGCATAGACGTATATCGACCAACGCGCCAACTTTTTTTTCCAAGGCTGCGGGGAGGGGGAGGGGGCGTTGGGAGGCTGGAAGATTTTGCCCGAAAAGTAGCTACATGCGTAGCCCAGGTGTGGATGTTCATGAGCGTGTCTTCTCCTACTGGTGGGGTTAAGGGAACCCTAACCGGGAACACTTTTAAAAATCTGATCCGCTGGAGGGTTTCTAGAGAACCCAGGCTACCTTTCGAACCTTGTAATTGGAAGAAAAGACGATCGCTTTTGTAGAGGTGCCTGGCTGGATGTGTTCGAGCAGTCTCGTCTGGTATCAGTCAACTGCAATAAAACATTATATGCTTCTCAGGATTCAGCTGGAGTAAATGCGTGTAATGTAAGGCATGTGTGTTCAAAGCATTAGAGGATCGAGCCATACAGATGGTTGAGGCTTTGACACTATATACGTGAGTCGATATACTATTAATAACAGTTTGGCTGGCTGCTGATTTACTGTGGTTCTAAGTTGAGAAGGTTTTGGTTACTCATGTGCTTCCAACTGCCTCCCGATTCCCACGCATCTTTCCTCCCAATACTGAGACGACCTGCTTGAAGACACTCTGTACCCCATTCTTCACAATCTCATACTAACCATCGCATTTGTGTCATCCACTAACCACGTCCTTTATTCTCCCATCCCACGTCCTCTTTATACTACTCCCAGTGAGTTTTGATCTAGAAGATTGAGATTTTGGGCTTCCTAATAAAACGTATTCCAAGGTCACCGAGTTACACATTTGGCTCTCCTTTTCCACCGTCTTTCCCAATTCCCCCTAATCTCCAGTGATCGCGACTTCAGCTTGAACAACAGTGACCACCCCTCCCCTTACAAAGGTGCCATTGTCAAGGTACTCTTCAAAACCTGTCTACTCTTTGCCACGCAGGTCACATAAAGACCTCTTTCTTTTGACCTACTCTCGCCAATTTTGGTTACAATCCCCATGACTCTTTCTCTAACGGTTTTTTTACCTTTGCTTGTCTCTACTTCTAAGTTCGATACATCGTTTGGATAAATCCCTACAAACTTCTACCAATACTGCAGTTACTTACAACGAAATGTTTAAAAACCCTAAGCTACGAATTATTATCTCGACTTCTAATATTTCAACATACCTGCGTAACTTCCACTGGGTCCAGTTGCGTTTCAAAAGTGGCTCCCCTTCTGGATATACCTAAGCAAGGGGAGTCATATATGCCGAAGATCTAAGGTGGGATGCTAATAGAATTATAGATGGCGGCGGGGAGTATCCCCGGGAAAACTGGAAAAAAATTTTAGTCCCCGAGGGATTTTTGGCCACTAAATAAACTATGTTCCCATTCAGCCTGCCAACAATTTTCATATATGCCGAAGATCTAAGGTGGGATGCTAAGAGAATTATAGATGGCGGCGGGGAGTATCCCCGGGAAAATTGGAAAAAAATTCAATCCCCGAGGGCTTTTTGGCCACTTAATAAACTATGTTCCCATTCAGCCTGCCAACATTTTTCAGTGGGTAGGTAGATAGTGTGACATTTTATATAATAAAATCAATCAATAACCGGAGCTTTCGGCCACTCGGCCTTATTCAACGATGTTAGTAGTGGATGTGGAGATCGTGCCACATTGTGGGGACCTAGTGAGGGGACCTGAGAAGTGACGTCACAGTCATGTGACCCAATTACGTCATGATAAATTGTCATGGAAGTCCGCATCTCCATAGTGACACGTGGTCTTAGTGCGCATGCGCAGCGCGTGTTGTTAGGGTGATAGTATTTCTGTCGGCCATTTTGTCTACTGGAGGCCGCCATCTTGGTTTCTAAGGTAGCACGTGGTTGCTATGAGCCTGAATGGCCTACAAGAAGACGGGGGTATTTTCGGAGGGTTTGTTCGTTTGAATAGGAGTAAAACTGATTACCCAGAAAGACCCACCAATCCATCCAAACCACCCAAAACGACTATTTGATACGGATTCCTCGCGAATCCTTCTTTTTTCAATAACAAGTACGTCCCTTTGTATAAGGTCTCGCGGAACTAAATATTTAGTTTAGAGTGATCTGCTTTGAAATGTTGCACTCGGATATTGCATCATAGTCTAAAATAAGACTCCTAGAAAAAAAACTTATTGCTTGAGAAAACTGTTAAAGCATTTTATTAGGTTTTTACAACAATACTGAATATTTCACAAGAAAAATGAGATTTTCTAAGTATTTTCTGGGTCTTTAAAATTCAGTTAACTATTTGTGTATTTTTGTTGGGAATTCCCAGAAAAAACTGAGTTCAAGGACGGTATTTCACTTCCTGGTATATTTTCTCTCTTATTTGTTGCATGACCCCATTGTTCGTGGCCAGAGAAAGTTGTGTGAAGGTCTGTACTTTATGTAGGTATTTAAATATTTAATTGAAAGTGATGCGATCATATTTTTCTCCACATAAGTGTTATAATGGTCGCCTATGGGAAAATATTTAGTTCTGTGAGACCATAAGAGTAGTTTTACTTTGTAGAATTACCGCAAACAAGCCGATAATCCCTCCAAATCACCAAAATGCGCCCATGACAACCGTCACGGACTTGTACTCCCCATCTTAGATAGGCGTTTTAGTAGTAGCACGTGGTGCTATAGGATCGAGAGTATGTTCTATTACACTGGAGTACTGGTCCAGATAATACTATCACGCTGATTGTAACATCAAAATTATTGTGATGTGTATCGTCAAAATTACGACAGATTTGATGGGCGGCGAAAAGACTGAATATGATCAGTCATTGATGATTGACTTTTTGTGTGAAATTTTCCTTGCCTTTAGCGCTGTAAAATCTTCAATCCACAGTATCCATGTCAAGTCGTTTAATTTCCGGTAACTCAATAGCTGTCATCACGCGGCCGCCTAATCTGTCGCGGCACACAGTGGATCTGAGATTGGTTTTTATAAGAATGAGGAACCTCTATTATTAAATTGTAGATACTCTCAACAGGTATCAGGGAACTAAAAATTTGAATTAGAGTTACCCGCCGGAAATGATGCAATTGTTACGGAATTAAGTAAAAAGTCTATCGATCTGCGATCGTAAATTCTGACTCCAAACGTTGTGATTACTGAGAGAACTACCGCGAAGTTCCATCAGCCCGTGGCGTTTTGTGATTCCTTACCAGACGATATCAGGCACAGGCTCCAGATTCTGGGTTCAGGTTGGTTACCTCACGAACTTTTCGTTTTCAGCACAACGAAGACCAGTTTACCAGTTATCTACGATTTTTATTAACAAATAACACTCAACTATCAATCGTTTTCTCTGGTATAAAGTAAAATTCACTATGTTCAGCAAAGTTCATACATTATAGCAAACAGTGGCGGCATCCATGTTACTTCTTGTAGATAGGTACTTGCTCGTCGGGAGCCCAGAGACAACTTCCCAAACATCCAGGAATCAGTGCTTACATCCACCAGATTGTTGATGCCAAACCTGATCACGCGACTACGAGTCAGCGGAATAGTTAGGGAAAGCCCCCCCTGACGTGACAGTCACCATTGTTAGACACTTGTATTGCCATGCAAACTGTCGGCAATCTGCATGCAATCTATCGAGTGGCTGTTCCACAAACACATTCCGCCGGGGTTCTGTTAACCGGCGGAATTGTGTGATAGAATTTACAATTCTGCAACTTCAGCATTATGTGATGCTCGTTTGTTCTGGGAGTGTGATTTATGGGTTGATGACAGCTACGACAGTTCAAATAGTAACAATTCGGAGATTTCCGCCCGTGATATTTATCAAATAAAACTCGACTACCGGCGTTATCTCTGATCAGTTCTTCCACCGAGTGTAGGTCAGTCGGTCGAGTGTAGGTCAGAGTATTTCTGTTAGTTTATCCAATTCTACGAATATCGGCTCTGAGGAAAATTAACAGCAAGAAATATGAACCCCATTCAAACTAATAGAAAACTGTCCTGTTATTTCTATAATTTTTATGGATGAGCTATATCTCTTCTTTCGAGCTTGATTAACCTCTGTGGGCCAACTTCGCAACACAATCTCTAAAAATAAATAACCTTCGGAAAATATATTGTTTCAATAAAGGTTCGAAACATTCTATTGACATCTTGCACTAGTGTTGAATATGCCTGATAAAAAGAGGGTGCTTTGATGACTCTTGGACCTAAAAAATACAATTTACTTTTTGTGTGTTTTTGTAGGGAATTGCCTGAAAAAAGCACGTGACCGGTACTTCCCTTCGTGTCAGTTTTTCTCTCTTATTTGTTGCATGACCCCTGTTCCCGGGTGAGAAAAAGTTGTCTGGAGGGCTATACTTGACAAAGATATTTGAATGGCAAAATTAAATTGATGCGATCATATTTTTTCGCCTGAACGTTATAGTGGGAAAATATTTAGTTCCGTGTCGGTGATACCTGTAACTTTGTTTCACTCTCGAATTCAAATTCAAAACTTGGGCATATTGGGCTGCGTCACGCAGAGCTTTCCGTGTGGCTTGTAAGTGAAGCTAAGCACACATGTTTGCAGTTGCGGCAACAGATCTGGGGTCTGATGTGTTATTTTTACCGGAAGCGCTTGTCAGAGAGAAAATTGATATAGGAACTCATTGACGTCGGCACGTGTGTGCGGTTGCGTACGAAACTAAATTTGCTGCCGCGAATCCAATCGGCATCGGATAGAAAATGTCGGTGTTCGGCGTCCGAACGATGAGGCTCGCAGGCCCATATAAAAACAGTCCGCCTTCTTTTTTCGCATACTTCCTTTTCTTCTCTCAATTGTTTTACCGTTTCACTTCTTTTTTTTTGGGTCGGGGCGCCTCTGGTCGCCCCCTGAACCCACTCAAACAGACCACTCCCAGTGGATGGAGCAAAATATTCTCCGCCTCTCGAGTTCCAACTTTCGGTTTCTGTATTTTCCACTTATGACGGCTCATCCACTGTGAGTTGATGGTATACTAGTAAAATAAATTAGAATATTTGCCTCCTCATCCAGACTCATCTACTCGTTTCATGTATAGTGGAAGAAATTTGGCGCTGATTGAACAAATTTGAAAAAGGCTGATGCTCAATTTGAAATAACTTTTAAAACTCAACTTACACTGGAGAAGGAGGTGGGGGTTGCAAATAAAAAATATAGATACTAGGCTGGAAAAAACAGGGTTTTTTAGACAACCCCTACCTCCGATCCACACTTTGCCGCTCTTGAATTTACTTTCCATCGCCTGCACATGATGTAATTTTGACTGTTTGCGTTGCATTCCAAGAAATATTTCACGATTTCTACCATAGTGTGTGAAGTTTCCTGCTGTTAGTCAAATAGTGATTCGAATTTTGAAATTTCTAGACGTTGATTTTATTTGGGGGGGGGGGGGGGGGGGCACTCCCGCGACCACGAACGCGCACGTCATCGAGAAACGTGATGTTTTTACGACATACATGTAACAATGATTATAGCTGAATTCCCTGTGACCAATAGGGGTGGAAACTGCCTCCCCCCTCCTCGTCTCATACGTACGCCCATGGTTCTTTGAACAAATTCAAATGACCTCCCGTTAATTAATGATATGTGTTAGTTCTGGTGTAGCCGTTTAACTTTCTCCCTACATTTCACCCTCACCCGATAGGATAAAATCTGGTGTGTTTCCCCTCTCTAAATATAAAAAAAAACATTTGCTTTTAAAAAGCTTATTTTCTGGCTCCCAAGATTGGTGGAAGATGAAAAGATACATACAGGCCATGACGGAATATCTCACCCCCTGCCTCCGCTATGTGACTTTGCATTCGATTTATTTATTCTTTCTTTCTTCATATTCGAAGATTTTGTTTGTGAAGTTAAAACTTTGAGACTTTCTTCTCTTCTATAATTGAGACGTTGGAACTTTTCCTCTTAGTAACGTGGAAGAGAGATAATCCACGCACACTTAAAACTACTTACGGTAAGATTTACGAGCCTAAAATTAACAGGTCTACCCTCGCGAAGTATGTTCCAATTTTTTGTCTAACGATTATTTGAATGGTATTAACCCTTTACCTAACGTAACGGCCAAAACCGGCCAGCGCTATTCTCAAAAATCGCCAGTTAATTTTCACTATTTTTTTCATTTTTTGTCTCAAAAACATAGGTTATGACCCCTCGTTGGAACGAGCTCGTCGAGCTCGTTCCAACGAGGGGTCATAACCTATGTTTTTGAGACAAAAAATGAAAAAAATTAGTTATTCAAGAATTATTTTTGCAAGTGTCGTCTGCTTTTCATGTTAGGTAAAGGGTTAAAGGCTGACGACCTAAAACATATGTAAAAAAACGAACGCAAATTACTTTGGCGAAGGCCAAGTTCAATGTTATTGAACTGGTTCGGACACGTCCTGAATAGCCAGGTTAATCTTTTTAAACTTTAGTTCAAGTTATATGCTTCGCCCAGACTTCAAAGAGTATGGGCTATAAATTCACTGTGAAAAATTGGAACGTGGGTCTATATGTCACACGGAGAGGTGGAGTGCATTTTTTCTTGAGCATCGTGTACACAGTCAGCGATGCCAGATCGAGGAACTGCCGCCTACCCCATACTGTTTTGAATCTGTTTCCTTGCAAGACACATATATGAGATAAGCCAAAGTTGGTTAGCCCATTTTCCCAAACTTGATTTCAATGCGATTCGTTTGACTTGATTATCATATTCTACACAGTTCAAAGTGGACTTCGGGTGGTAGTGGTGGTGGTGGTGGGGGTAGGGGGCGTGGGGGTGGAGGTGGGGAGATCATCACCCTAAGTCTACTCATAGTTTTTTGAGAGAATTTTTTGTTCTTGGCTCGAGGGGAATTTTGTTTTAGGTCTCTTGTTGGTAAATTTGACAAAATAGAAGTAAAAGCCGGTATTCTGACAGAAATATACTTTAGAGCTTGATTTTTCGATAAGTAATCCGCGTTGAACGCAAACACGTTACATGGAGGGTGGCTCAGTTGGTAGGGATGCAGGCTGCAAGCTGAAAGGTACTCGGTTCGAATCCTATCTGCGGAAACCGCGTTGTGTCCTTGGGCAAGACACTTCACCTCTTTGCCCACGTGGGGGCACGTTGGCGTTGTTTGCTAAGGCATACTGCTTGTGGGCTTGTGGATATAGTACCTGTCTTCAACCAATGCTACCCCTGCATGTGCGGAGTTACCATGTTAGGGAGCTGACAGTTGCTCGCCGTTGCTCAGTGGTTCGCCCCGGGTTCTCTGGATTCCTCCACCCGTAAAACTATAGTGGACATGATTAGCTATTGTGCAGAAATATGTGACTTTAAACACCAATAACTAACTAAAAACGGTACATGATTTGGTTCTTCAATCAGAAATCTTTTGAAATCAGTGTTTTGGTCTGTTGAAAAATATGGGGTTTATCCCCCCTCCCCAATCGGCGCTAACCATCGATCCTACTAAAGAATTTTCATCGGAAAGAAATTGTTGGCAGAAAAACATTATTAAATCATTCACAAGTCTGCTTTCGTGCACAATGTTTCTAAAGCTGTTACAAAATTTACCAGTGTGAACATCAAAATTTTATTTAAAAAGCCCCTACAGTTATTTTCCGTAGTATTTTATTTATTTTACAGAAACGGTCATCGCTTTGTGATCGTAAGTTTCACTTGGGTCCGAATTTTTGTGTCCGAATTTCGTAACAAACATTCCGATGTCGTGGAACGATTCAGATTTATGTTTTGATCTGTATCCAAATTCATCAAAGCACAACTCCTCGCAACAACCTCGAAACCCTCAGGTAAAAATAGATTATGCTATCCGTTACGTCATTGGTAAACAAACATGTCGGCTGCTGGCGTAAAATGGCAACAACGGCGAGATTTTGAGTGAAATCAGGGGAAAATGAAGACCCGCCGACAAGGTAGTAATGCGAAAATTCTCTCCTTCACATATTCTTTAATTTGAGTGGTTGTTTATAATTGAATAATAAACAGAAAATGAGATACGCGATATAGTCTAACGCACAGTATGATATGGAAAAGACAGTAGAAACTATTCTTCTTTCACTAATGAGGGACAATCAACATATGAGAAATCAAGATTTGACTACAGTTTGATTCAATGAAAAAAGACAACATTTACACGTTATATGTAGTTGGGGGGTTTCTAGGGTAGTTCAAGATATATGTCCACAACGCAACTGAGTTGCAGGATTGACAGATTATTGTTACGAATCGACGACAAACAAGACGACAGAAGGCATTGTCTGAGATAACGGACGCCCTGGAAGAGCTAACTGTTATGCTGAGGTTTAGGTGCAGTAACATACTTTATTCTTTCAACTCTTTCATGCAAATGTTGAAGTAACCACTTGTCTGTCCAGTGTCGCTGGGGACGTGAAAAGAAATGAAATGTATTTCACTCAGTTTTGCAGTGTGTTTCTGCATTTTAGCCGACAATAGGCAGAAATCACCTTTATGTGTAAAAGAGATAAAAACAAAAGACAATAGCTTTTGAGGTGTCTGCATTTTTAACTTCCTGCTAACAACCACGATACCACCGATGTTTCTATATACCACTGAGTAGGACAATTCCAATAGGCAAGCACATTCCTGCATATCAACTTCAGCTTTTAAATAAATTTGTGGCTTGAACACGTCATTTCCTAATACAGCTCACAAATTGCCAAACCAATTGCTGCAGTGTACCCCTGAATCTATTTGCATATTGCACATAAATACCACAACTATAACATACAAGACCAGTAATTATTTTTCTATGCTTTGTGTTTCCTATCTATGTCTGCAGTCTACACGACAAACCATCCGCATTATCAGAATACACAAAGAATGTAAGGGACCAAATTTATGAGTAAACTTGTAGGGCCTCATTTCAGACATGTTACTCTGAATTGGAGTACCAATACAATACTACTGTGCTCACATTTGTTACAGAATTTTGCATTAGGAGAGATGTTTAGTGATATTATAACACTTTAAATCCTGTTGGTATCTTTAATATCAGTTCAATGCCATCAACTGGAAGAGTCTATATTTATTTTCTGAGGATAGACGGATTAATATTTTCAACGTGCAGCCACAAATTCGGTGTGCAGCCATTTACTTTATGGAACCGAGGGAATCATGATCCTATACAGGATAAACTGGCTGTCGGAATCAAAGGGTTTATCCAGCAGCGACACAAATGCCACTCCGAAAGTTCCCAGCCCTACCACCCAGTATATACAATCGGACCATACGTTGCATGTTCTCCTTATCTCGGGTTGGCCAGGTCGAACATATTGCAGTTGGCCATAAAAGGTTGTGATGGCTACATATATTTCACCAAACGCCACCACACATTGGGAGTGTTGGCTATATTGTGGCAATAGTCGACCAACATGGCCGACTATCCTCACAAAATGGCCAACACCCGCCATTTTCTTTCGAAGTAATGTGTAAGACCGGTAATGCTAGAAAATAAAACAGGCGTTCCACGAAACGAAAATTAGGCAATATACGTCGAGCAAGAATACATCATCTTTCCAACCATAAGCATTTTAGCCAGGGACATAAGTGAAGGGTCTTGGTTCGGGGAGTGTCCCACTCTGTATTTCAAACAGGGGCGACGGAAGCTCGATAAAAGAAAAGGGGTACAAATTTACAATGCTACCATGGTTCGACCCTGTGTGAGAAAGGTTACAATCGAAAATCGGTAAATGTACCATGACTCGCTATAGTCTCTCGATTAGATGAATATGCCACTGTGTGCTCACTGTCTTGTCCGTTTCTTCTAATTCAACCATCTTCTAACCCGAAGGCCGGCCTGGTTGAAGTAGAAAAAACGGACCTAAGCGACCGAAAGGAATGCCTGTATATTGACACGTTTGCATGCGTCCATTTTAACTCATTGTGTAACTGCGAAACATATCTGTGGAAAAAAGGTGGAAGTGCACGTGCCCCTGTACACCCCGGCTCCACCGCCTCTGATTTCAAACTGCACCCCACCCCCGGCTACCGATTATCCATTTTTTGATAAAAGCATTTGTTCACCACCCCATCGAGTGATAATTTTCCAACTTCTTCCTGTGGATTTCCAGCTGTTTAAGAAATCCGAATGCACGCCCCCCCCCCCCTCCCCTCTTGTGTTTAAACTATATGACCTTTGGTTTCTAGATTTAGAATCGCACTCAAGGGACGAAATATTAACATTGCAATGTGGTTGGAAAATCACTAAATGTCATGAAATGGCTAGAAATGGCATGTGATTTCCATCTTTCGGTGGTTTGGGGTTTAAAGTTTAAAACTCTTGATAATTCTGGTCGTGACTGGGAGGAGTGAAGCACTCCCCTAACCCCCTGTCACCACGTCCACGTTTTTAGCGACACCTCTAACAAAGGCAGAAGCAGGGCAAAAATTATGAAAAAGACATGTTTTGAAATAACGTTCAGTTAAATTACCTCCCCGTAAGATTGTCCAAGGATTGTAACTCATATTCACTCTGTTGATCGTTTTGGTTCAAACAAGAATTTTAGTTTTATCCTAAAACTTGGAACTGTTAAGTTAGTTGTATTAAAAGTAAATAGAGAGTAATCGCTTGACCTGACTGGTTGCGTGAAATAATTCATGAGAGGTTAGGGACGTTGTACAAACACGAGTGCGCGAATGCGCACAAGTGTTTTACAATATAGTCCCTCGCCTCGAATGAATTATTTCAAGTAACCAGTCCAGTCAAGCGATTACTCTGTTTATTACTTTTCATTATAAATGATAATTATATTATTTAACCCTTTACCTAACGTAACGGCCAAAAACGGCCAGCGTCATTCTCAAAACTCGCCAATTAATTTTCATTATTTTTTCATTTTTTTCTCTAAAACATAGGTTATGACCCCTCATTGGAACGAGCTCGACGAGCTCGTTCCAATGAGGGGTCTCATAACCTATGTTTTGGAGACAAAAAATGAAAATAATAGTTATTCAAGAATTTTTTTTTGCGAGTGTCGTCTGCTTTTCATGTTAGGTAAAGGGTTAAAAAAAGCAAAACAAAAAAAACAAAAAAACAATGAAGTCCCCATTACACCCACGGCAAAGCGTCTTCCTTTGCGCGCACGGATACATGACACAATTGTTGTTTACATGATTCACTTGTGAAGTTATCGTTTATAATCAAACCCGGAAATCCCAGTAAATCACACTTTGGAAAAAAATAAACTATGGATACTACCTCCAACCCCCACCCAGGGTAATAAAACTATTTTTATGAACAAAACGTTATTTTCTCTACAGTACCACTAGTGTCCAATAGATTCCACAATGGCGTGTTTCAGCCATAAGTGTATTAAACGATAAAGAAAGCGTTTGGCAAATCATATTCCCTGATTATTAGTCGCTCATATGTATGGTTCTGCAATTTGATGTTTTTTAATGAAAAAAAAACAAGAAAAAGAAGAAGAAAAGAGAAATTGAAAAAGAAAAAGAAGGAAGAAAACACAAAGCATGTCAGACATGCTATCGGCTCGTTGTGTGTTTTCTGGTGAATCAAGTGATCAGGAGATTTCATAAAATAAGATATATAAAATTATTCAATTTGTCAATCAACTTTCCATACTTGTTGATGTAAAAAATAATTTATAACATTGTGCTAGGCATACAGTTTAAGAAAATGAAATACAGGAACAGAAAATTTTATGTTTTGGTCTGTGTTGATAAAAATAGACTTCAGTACAGCGTTGTACAAATGGTGTGTTTGTGATTCTTACTTAGTGGCTTTATAATGGCTGCAGACAGGGGACACTACTATAATACTGTTACCATTATATCTTCCCTGATGATTACTGGAACCAGCCTGTGACCAATACTATTATACGGTACCTTCCTTGATGATGGTTAAGACAGACTGGGACCAATATTGTAAGACGCTTAGTTACAGACAGGCTGAAACCAATGCTATAAAACGTTTACCATTGTATCTTCTTTGATAATGGTTACCGACAGCCTGGGACCAGTACTATAAAACGGTTACCCTTATAGTTTCCTTGACCTACGCCTACGGGGATCAATCGACAACAGTGAATCGTTTGAATGGTACTGTGAGAAAACAAACGGGATGAGAAATAACAACAAAACTAACCTTAAATTGGTTGTGTCTGTTGCGTGTGCGTCCCAAGAACAGTCAGTGTTTGGACAAAGTTTGGTCATTTTCACTTTTCATCATCAGCTAAAAAAATTACAATAAAACTATATCATGTGCCCCCCCCCCTTCCCCATTGGAACGAGCTCGTCAGACTCGTTCCGATGGGGTGGGGGGAATGATATGGTGTTGAAATGTTTTAAAAAATAAAAAAAAAAAATTAAAATAATGATTTTTGATATCGTGTGCTTTGGATGAAGGGTTAACGTATGTGTGATGGAACGACTGAAAACGTGTTTCTGGCGTTCCTTTGTCGTCATTTTAAAACTTCAACTGTGCTCGGCATTATATTTTGTCTATATTGACTGTGTGGTTGCGACTGCAAAAAAGAGAAAATTTACACGTGTGATAAAATTTCAGGGAAGTTTATTATCATAGACTGAAACTGTAGATTTGTTAATGATACGGATGCAATATTGACTTACTATGAAACGTTCAGCACCCCCCCCCCCCTCCCCCTGCAAATGTGACATATAGGTCCATTGGACCAAGTGCTATTTTATGTATAATTATTGATGAAACCTTTTTAATGTAAAGCACATGTCATAATAATAAAACTCTTACAACTACTACTCCTTGATTGTGGTTACAAACAGTCTGGGACAAATACTGTGTTCGTTTACCATTGTATCTTCCTTGGTGATGGTTACATATTGTTTCGTAGAAAGGGTGGTCATGGAATCAAACTCTTACGCACACAATCTTACGCACACAATCACGGTATTCTTGTAAGAGTATACAGAACTCTTATCGTACAAGTAGCCTCCTTCGCGATTAGGTCACAAACAGGAGCCAATACTGTTGAACCTTTGCATATTCTCCAGAACTGTATTTTCCAGTTATGATTTTAACCCTTTACCTAACATGAAAAGCAGACGACACTTGCAAAAAAAATTCTTGAATAACTAATTTTTTTCATTTTTTGTCTCAAAAACATAGGTTATGACCCCTCGTTGGAACGAGCTCGACGAGCTCGTTCCAACGAGGGGTCATAACCTATGTTTTTGAGACAAAAAATGAAAATATTTTGAAAATTAATTGGCGATTTTTGAGAATAGCGCTGGCCGGTTTTGGCCGTTACGTTGGGTAAAGGGTTAAATAGGTTGAAATGAACCATTAGCATTTTCAAAGATGTGGCAATTTGCCAGCTGAAACAACAAACGCTTCGCACATCAAACATGTTTGATATTATCTAACTCTCGCATAAGATTGCTAAAGGTGTGTGCGGTCCCTCCCCCAGTTATAAATTCACTACCGAAAAAACATTTGAAAATGAAGCCATCAAAGGGGGCATAAAATTGATTCTAGTAACTGAAATGCCAACACATTTACATGTATGATAGAATTATGAGGTTTTTATTATTTGGTATTATTCTGGGAGTTGAATATGTGCTAAACAAATGCTCATGCTGAGAACACTGAGCAATGCACACTGTCTTAACATTAAATCAAGTCTTATGCAGGAAGCATTGTTAAGGCCCATTACGTCCGCATTGTTCCAATAAGTCCGCAGGCCAATATGTCCGCAGAAACTGACAAAAAATGGACCATTGCGTCCGCAATTGAACCATTGTGTCCACAAGGCCCATTACGTCCGCAGAAAATTGAACCATTGTGTCTGCAAGGCCCATTACGTCCGCAAGAATTTGACCATTGTGTCCGCAAGGCCCATTACGTCGCCAACAAATTGAACCATTGTGTCCGCAAGGCCCATTACGTCCGCAGCAAATTGAACCATTGTGTCCGCAAGGCCATTACGTCCGCAAGAATTTGACCATTATGTCCGCAAGGCCCATTACGTCCGCGGCAAATTGAACCATTGTGTCCGCAAGGCCCATTACGTCCGCAAAAATTTGAACCATTGTGTCCGCAAGGCCCATTACGTCCGCAAGAATTTGACCATTGTGTCCGCAAGGCCCATTACGTCCGCAAGACTTTGACCATTGTGTCCGCAAGGTCCATTACGTCCGCAAGAAGTTGACCATTGTGTCTGCAAGGCCCATTACGTCCGCAAGAAGTTGACCATTGTGTCCGCAAGGCCCATTACGTCCGCAAGAATTGAACTATTCTGTCCGCAAGGCCCATTACGTCCGTAAGAATTTGACGATTGTGTCCACAACACCCAATACGTTCGCAGGAAATTGATCATTGTGTCCGAAAGGCCCATTGCCTTTGCTGAAATCGGACCATTCTGTCCGTAAGGCTCATTAAGTCCGCAATACTTGGCCCATTGTGCCCGTTCGAAACAAGTACATTGTGTTCGCAAACCTCATCACGTGAACAAGAATTGGAATTTGTAGCAATTTTTCTCCAGCGTTGCGTTGAAACAAAAAATCTTACGCGATCAAATCCGCGTCCAGTTCACTGAATCTGTCAAACAAATTTAAACGTTTCACTACACTGTGAATTTGAATGATTGAGATTGAGTTCCGACGGGTTTGCTATGATAAAATTTCAGGTTGTTTTTCGCACACTAAACAACATGCAAAAGCTGATGAAATCACCATTTGAGAGCCCTAGTCTCCGGAGTGGGAGTGAGAGAGAGGGAGGACTGCCCAACGCTGTGAGTGATGTCAGTAGTCCCCATCTTAAAACGTAGAATAATTCGGGATCTTTTTTTACCTTTGGATCAAGCAACTCCATAAAACAGCACTCGCTCCTACAGGTCTTTGTGTCGGATCTTATCTGGGCATCGGATGTTGTAGATGCGCCTCAGACAAGTGTTGAAGATTGCCTTATCTTCTGCTGCGTCGTCCTTCTTGTGCGCCATGTTTCATACCCATACATCATAATCACCTTCACATTGGAGTTGAAGAGGTGGGGTTTGTTTTTTATGCTGATTCCTCCTGATGCCCAGATGTTCTTTAGCATGACAAAAGCTGCTCTGGCCTTGCCGATCCTAGCTGTGACAGCTCGGCCTGTGCCTCCCTGTCGGTCGAACAGACTTCCAAGGTAGACAAAAGAAACCACCTCCCTGATTAGCTCTCCACCGACTTTGACTGGTGTGTTGGCAGTGGTGCTGATCTTCATCAGCTCGGTCTTCTTCCTGTTGATCGTGAGCCCTGTCCTAGCTGATGTGGTATCAAGGCGAGTGGCCTTGTCCTGCGCCTGGCTGTGGTTGTGTGACAGGAGTGCCAGGTCGTCAGCAAATTCAAGGTTATCCAGCTGTGTCCAAAGTGTCCACTGTATCCCGTTGTCCTGTCTGTTGTAGATGTCTTCGTAATCCAGTCAATGACTGTAGGAAGGGGAATGGCCACAGCAAGCAACCTTGTCGAACTCCGGTCTTCACCTCAAAACTTGCTGACAGCTGGCCGGCGCGGACAATGCTGCAACTCGTGTCCTGGTAGGTGCACCGGATAAACGAGATGATCTTCGTAGTGCTTTAGCAGCTTCCACCTCGCCTCTCTGTCCAAACTGTCTAAGGCCTTCTCCTAGCCTATAAAGTTGATGTTATTGTAGAGGGTGGGGGTCCACTTCAGCGACTGATCCACGATGATGCGCTCTTCATCAGCTCGGTCGACATAGAACATGTTCCTGAGGAAGCTTACCTGCTGTTCTCGGAGCTTGGGTTCGACTGCCTCCTTCATCCTCTTCAGTAGAACCTTGTCTGGCACTGGCAGGAGCACGATCCCTCGGTAGTTGCTGCAGTCCCCCAGGTCTTCTTTCCTTCGGCAGCTTGATGACAACTCCTTCTTGCCACTGGGCCGGTACACCCTTCTCCCCACAGATCTTGCTGAAGTGGCTGTGTAGCATGTTGACAGCAGTTTCCATGTCTGCTTTCACGGCTTCTGTAGGTATCTCGACCTGCAGCCTTCCCATTTCTGTGTCATAATGGCCAACTTGATCTCTGCCTTAAGGGTGTTTCGCAGTTGATGGGTAGTTCTGTCTCTGCAGGCGGGTGGGGGGGGGGGGGGGGGGTGTCTAGTGGTATATCAGGAGCGGGGATATTCAGCAGCTCCATGAAGTATTCTGCCCATCGCTTCAGCTGTTCATCGGCTGTCGTCAGTTTGTTCTTATTCCTGTCCCTCACTGGCCTACCTCTCTGCTGAAACTTGCCCGTCAGCTTCTTGGTTGCCAGGTACTGGTCCTTCAGGTTCCCTTGTTTGCCCGTATAAAAATTTCATTTGGGGGTAGGGGATGTTATGTCACCAATAAGAATTTAAAAAAAAAACCAGTTGTTGTGTTATTCCAAATTCTTGCCCACTGTCAATTAAAAACTCTTTTACATGGTTGTTCCATGTTTACATGGCTCTGGACATGGAATCGGTGTCTTAGAGCACTTGAGTGGGGCATCGTTTGAGCGTAATTTCAGTGTTCCTTTACGACTTTATAGTCGTGTTTTCCGTTTAAGGCTACCTAAAGGCCCACGTCTAGGCAGGGTGCCTGCTTTCGTCTTGGCTTCAATCTATTTGGATTTCCAGGTACCTCTTTTTTCTTGCGCTTTTACTGCGTAACTACACCGTAATTGTCATTTTTTGCGTACAAATCATGTTTTGTCCCGAAAATACCACGAATTGCATGAGACTCGAAACAGTTTAAAATAACCAGAAATAGATTGAAACGAGTTATTTTTACAAAATAGCAAACTTTTCCAAATGCCCAGTTCACCTATCATCGAGAGGGCGACATTCTCCGTATTCTCATCCACCTCGGACCTATGTACGGCTCTCGATTCGTACCTTTAGCGCTAAATCATTTCACTTTCTAACACCGCCTTTCTAGCCTTCAACCCGCATGCACAAGGGTGTAATGGGGAGCTGAGCCATTTACCCCTCCAGAAAAAAAAAATAGAAAAGTCCTCATTCTGTCATTTTGATCAGCTTTTGGTCATGTCCTACATTTGATTCTATGCCACTGGATTTAAAGCCGAAAGATTTGTGTAGGCCTAAGCCTCTGCGTGATCTGTGAGGCAATCCTCCTTAATGAAAGAAAAAAAAACTCACAGTGTTCAGGGTATGCACTAGAATATTTGCGAAAAGGTCAACAAAATCACTTTGCAACTCCTTCTTTTTAAACCCCTGCACTGGCCCATGATTGTGGGAGGGGCGAAGGGCAGAGTTGCTCCCTTACATCTATAGGTGAGAACTACGAACGGGCAGAGTTGCTCCCTTACATCTATAGGTGAGAACTACGAACGGTCAGGAAGAATTATTTAATTTGTTTGCTTTTGTTATCTGAAAGGTCCTTTTTTGTTTTCTCTTTATACCTCTAAACCAGAATTTTATTACCACTGTAAGATTTTTTTTATTTTATTGATGTTTAAGGTCACATATTTATGCACAATGACTAATCATGACTGTGACAGTTTTACGGGTGGAGGAAGCCGGAGTACCCGGAGAGAACCACCGAGCAACGACGAGCAGCTGCCAGCTCCCCAACATCGTAACTCCGCACTGCACTGCAGCACAGGCAGGGTTAGATTGGTTGAAGACATGCGTACCATCGACGTGCAGTACGCCTTAATACACGGCGTCATCGTGCCCCCACACGGGCAATGGAGATGAAGTGTCTTGCCCAAGGACACAACGCGGTTGCCGCAGGTGGGATTCGAACCGAGGACCTCTCGGCTTGCAGCCTGCACCTCTACCTACTGAGCCACCGCGCTCCCTACCACTGTAAGATAAAATGTGAACCGTCGATCCGGATTATAAATTTGTCAAAAAGGTCCGTTTACGGAGAAACATTATAAGCTGCGTTTTTTCGTTGTCTGAGAATGTAGCCGTATTTTGTTGAAAACCGCAATGAACACGAAATCTGCGTAACGTTAGAAGATGTGTCGTAGAATAACCTTCTTTCTCTTTGTGGTTTACTTACTATCTTTGACAAATGTGACAGCTAAAACAGTGTTTCGTTGGTGTCTAAAGAGAGACACGATGTGTTATTGGGTATTGATTAAGTTTGTACCTATTACGCCAAACCTCAACCACCCTATGGCACCTAATTGCGCGCAAGAAACGCATTGCAAAAGAAAACTAGTCTTCCAGAAGGTATTATTCTTCTGAGCCAAAAGTGAAGCCAGGACTTCCTCGGCGTGTGTCTTATAGCCTATGGCAGCACCCCCCCCCCCCCCGCCCCTGTTAGGGCGCAGGAGAGGGGGTGTACGCTTGTCCTAAAAAAGTCAGCTCGGCGTGATTTTACTTTTATACCCAAAAAGACGTATTTTTCTTACGTTTAGAAGCTACAATTCCGGGTGGTATTGTGCCCCCCCCCCCCCCCCTAATTTTTTCGGCCATTTCCGCTGAAAAATTGGACAGAGAACGATAATTGAGCAAAAACAAATTGAGGGTGGAAATAAAAAAAACAAACGTTCTATCAAGGCGCTCCGAAGTGTGAAGGGAGAGTTTCCAGATACGAGGAAATTGCATCTTTTGGGGTCTGAAATTCAAAATTTTCTCACGCCGGCTCGAACCATGAGCGGGCCGACATGGCCTCTCTCTCAGAACATTCTCTTTCCAGGCAAGTGTAGGCAACAAACCAAGGGAGGAAGAGCCGGGGGAGGGGGGCACGTACCCCACCCACCCCACACTTTCTCCCGCAATTAAATTTTTCAACAATCATATATACACCACTATCACCTTATTTACTGTAATTTTTACCTTAATTTGACCGGAAAAGCAAGGAAATCGCGTCTTTTTATGGTGAAGTTTCCAATTTTTTTAACTTCGGCCCAGAGAATTTATTCTATCCATCACCCTTTACTAAAATCCAACTTATATCTGAGGTAAAAAAAAATCATGAATGATCCTACCGCACCACTCTAGAAGCTCATACGAAGGGAGATGAAAAATCTACAAACATCAATCTATTCACCTGATTTATTCGGTCCCCGGGGAGCGTGTCCGACATCTTTCACATCTCCCGCATTTGACGCAATGTAGTGAAAAACCTGTATGAATCCAGACGTGGTGTGTCATCCCGTTGAATTTGAATATTTATTTTAATTTAATATGCTTAAATAATATTGATAACAGTTTTGTGTTTCAGTTGTCGTATTTGGGACTTCACCCGGACTCACAAAATCTATAGTTCCTCCTTGAAATGATCGGTTCACCGAAACACTCGCTTAGTGGTGGTGGTGGTGGTGGGGGGGGGGGGGGGCATGGTCCACATAAGGTTCTTGCTCACCGTGGACGTAAGGGGGTAGTATGGTGCAGCCCCCCCCCCCCCCACCCCCCAATTTTGTTATCCTTTCCGTAGAAAAATTGGACATAGAGCGATAATTGAGCAAAAACAAATTGAGGGTGGAAATAAAAAACAAACGTTCTATCAAGGCGTTCCAAGTGTGAAAGTATAGCTTCCAGATGCGAGAAAATTGCATCTTTTTGGGTCTCCCTCCCCCTCTCTCTCTCTCTCTCTCTCTCTCTCTCTCTCTCTCTCACACAACACTCTCTTTCCTGGCAAGTGTAGGCTACACCCCCCCCCGAAAACGTTCTATCAAGGCGCTCCAAGTGTGGATGTATAGCTTCCAGATGAGGGAAAAATGAGTCTTGTGGAGACTGAAAATCAAACTTTTCTCAAGTCGGCCCGAACCATGATCGGGCTGGCGTGGCCTCTTTCTCTCAACATTCTACATGTTTCCTGGAAAGTGTATAAACCTGCCCCCTTCCCCTCCCGTGCACCTATCTTACCCACTAGACTAAGAGTGCAGGGCTTCAAAATGCGGGTAACAACCCAAGGACCACTGTAGATGAAATGGGCTGTTAAAAGATGAGGGCTCGAAACTCGATAAACTGTACAAAAGTGCAGCTGGCTTAGCTTTTTGTGCAGATTCTATTCTCTTTTCAACCTTTCGTGATCGGAGACAAGAACTCCACTTCATCCCTCGTAAATTACAGCCCGCCATAGGCGTACGGGCCTGAAATGCATGGGGCACCTCCTCCGCCCCACACATTTCGGGCACTTTTGCCCAAACATCGGGAAAACAATTTTTGTTAATAAAAAAAACGAGGGAAACCATTTTTTTTTGTTAATAATGATTAATGTCATACTTAGGCGATTGAACTGGGGAATTGTAGCTTCTAAACGTAAGGAAAATGCGTCTTTTTGGGTATAAAAGTACAATCACGCCGAGCTGACTTTTTGGGCAAGCGTACACCCTCTCCTGCGCCCTAACGGGGGCGGGGGCGGGGGGGGGGGGGGGGGCTGAAGTAGGCTATAAGACACACGCTGAGGAAGTCTTGGCTTCACCTTTGGCTCAGAAGAAAACTACATTCTGGAGGACTAGTTTTCTTTTGCGGTGCGATTCTTGCGCGAAATTAGGTGTCATAGGGTGGTTGAGGTTTGGCGTAATAGGTACAAACTTAATCAATACCTATAATGTGTTTAGCTGTCACAATTGTCAAAGACAGTAAGCAAACAACAAAGAGAAAGAAGGTTATTCCACAACGCATGCATCTTCTAACGTTACGCAGTTTTCGAGTTCATTGGGGTCTTCAACAAAATACGGCTACATTCTTAGACAACGGAAAAACGCAGCTTAAAATGTTTCTCCGTAAACGGGCCCTTTTGACAAATTTATAATCCGGATCGACGGGTCACATTTTAACTTACACTGGTAATAAAATTCTGGTTTTGAAGTATAAAGTGAAAACAAAAAAGGACTATGCAGATAACAAAAAGCCAAAAAATTAAATAATTCTTCTCTGCCAGTTCGGAGTTCTCACCTGTAGATGTAAGAGAGCCGCTCTGATCCTCCCACAATCATGGGCCAGTGCAGGGGTTTAAAAAGAAGGAGTTGCAAAGTGATTTTGTTGATCTTTTCGCAAACAGAATTGAGGGTGGAAATAAAAAAACAAACGTTCTATCAAGGCGTTCCAAGTGTGAAAAGCTTCCAGATGCGAGAAAATTGCATCTTTTTGGGTCTCCCTCCCTCTCTCTCTCTCTCTCCCTCCCTCTCTCTCTCTCTCTATCTCTTTCTCTCTCTCACACAACACTCTCTTTCCTGGCAAGTGTAGGCTACACACCCCCCCCCCCCCCCGAAAACGTTCTATCAAGGCGCTTCAAGTGTGGATGTATAGCTTCCAGATGAGGGAAAAATGAGTCTTGTGGAGACTGAAAATCAAACTTTTCTCAAGTCGGCCCGAACCATGATCGGGCTGGCGTGGCCTCTTTCTCTCAACATTCTACATGTTTCCTGGAAAGTGTATAAACCTGCCCCCTTCCCCTCCCGTGCACCTATCTTACCCACTAGACTAAGAGTGCAGGGCTTCAAAATGCGGGTAACAACCCAAGGACCACTGTAGATGAAATGGGCTGTTAAAAGATGAGGGCTCGAAACTCGATAAACTGTACAAAAGTGCAGCTGGCTTAGCTTTTTGTGCAGTTTCTATTCTCTTTTCAACCTTTCGTGATCGGAGACAAGAACTCCACTTCATCCCTCGTAAATTACAGCCCGCCATAGGCGTACGGGCCTGAAATGCATGGGGCACCTCCTCCGCCCCACACATTTCGGGCACTTTTGCCCAAACATCGGGAAAACAATTTTTGTTAATAAAAAAAACGAGGGAAACCATTTTTTTTGTTAATAATGATTAATGTCATACTTAGGCGATTGAACTGGGGAATTGTAGCTTCTAAACGTAAGGAAAATGCGTCTTTTTGGGTATAAAAGTACAATCACGCCGAGCTGACTTTTTGGGCAAGCGTACACCCTCTCCTGCGCCCTAACGGGGGCGGGGGCGGGGGGGGGGGGGGCTGAAGTAGGCTATAAGACACACGCTGAGGAAGTCTTGGCTTCACCTTTGGCTCAGAAGAAAACTACATTCTGGAGGACTAGTTTTCTTTTGCGGTGCGATTCTTGCGCGAAATTAGGTGTCATAGGGTGGTTGAGGTTTGGCGTAATAGGTACAAACTTAATCAATACCTATAATGTGTTTAGCTGTCACAATTGTCAAAGACAGTAAGCAAACCACAAAGAGAAAGAAGGTTATTCCACAACGTTACGCAGTTTTCGAGTTCATTGGGGTCTTCAACAAAATACGGCTACATTCTCAGACAACGGAAAAACGCAGCTTAAAATGTTTCTCCGTAAACGGGCCCTTTTGACAAATTTATAATCCGGATCGACGGGTCACATTTTAACTTACACTGGTAATAAAATTCTGGTTTTGAAGTATAAAGTGAAAACAAAAAAAGACTATGCAGATAACAAAAGCCAAAAAATTAAATAATTCTTCTCTGCCAGTTCGGAGTTCTCACCTGTAGATGTAAGAGAGCCGCTCTGCCCCTCCCACAATCATGGGCCAGCGCAGGGGTTTAAAAAGAAGGAGTTCCAAAGTGATTTTGTTGATCTTGTCGCAAACAGTCTAGTGCATACCCTGAAGACTGTGACTTTTTTTTTTCTTTCACTGAGGAGGATTGCCTCAGTTCACATGCAGGCTTAGGCCTACACAAACCTTTCGGCTTTAAATCCAATGGCATTGAATCAAATGTAGGACATGGCCAAAACTGATCAAAATGACAGAATGAGGACTTTTCTATTTTTTTGTGGAGGGGTAAATGGCTCAGCTCCCCATTACACCCTTGTGCATGCGGGTTGTAGGCTAGAAAAGCTGGTTTAAAAGGTGAAATGATTTAGCGCTAAAGGTACGAACCGAGAGCCGTACATAGGTCCGGGATGGGTGAGAACACGGAGAATGTCGCCCTCCCGATGATAGATGATCTGGGCATTTGCAAAAGTTTGCTATTTTGTATATTTATATCCGAACAAACTCGATTCAATCTATTTCTGGTTATTTTAAACTGTTTCAAATCTCATGCAATTCGTGGTATTTTCGGGACAAAACATGATTTGTACGCAAAAAATGACAATTACGGTGTAGTTTCGCAGTAAAAGCGCAGGAAAAAAGTGGTACCTGGAAATCCAAATAGATTGAAGCCAAGACGAAAGCAGCCACCCTGCCTAGGCGTGGGCCTTTAGGTAGCCTTAAACGGAAAACACGACTATAAAGTCGTAAAGGAACACTGGAATTACGCTCAAACGATGCCCCACTCGAGTGCTCTAAGACACCGATTCCATGTCCCGAGCCATGTAAACATGGAACAACCATGTAAAAGAGTTTTTAATTGGCAGTAGGCAAGAATTTGGAACAACCTAACAACTGTTTTTAAAATTCTTATTGGTGACATAACATCCCCTATCCCAAATGAAATATTTATGGGATAGTCTCCTCATATCCGGCCAAACAGGGGAACCTGAAGGACCTGTACCTGGCAACCAAGAAGCTGACTCGCAAGTTTCAGCAGAGAGGCAGGCAAGTGAGGGACAGGAATAAGAACCCACTGACGACAACCGAGGAACAGCTGAAGCGATGGTCAGTATACTTCATGGAGCTGCTGAATATCCCCGCTCCTGATACACAACTAGACAACCCCCCCCCCCCCCGCCTGCAGAGACAGAACTACCATCAACTGCGAAAAACTCTCAAGGCAGAGATCAAGTTGGCCATTATGACACAAATGGGAAGGCTGCAGGGCCGGACGAGATACCTACAGAAGCCGTCAAAGCAGATGTGGAGACTGCTGTCACCATGCTACGCAGCCACTTCAGCAAGATCTGGGAAGAGAAGGGTGTACCGGCCCAGTGGTAAGAAGGAGTTGTCATCAAGCTGCCGAAGAAAGGAGACCTCAGGGACTGCAGCAACTACCGAGGGATCGTGCTCCTGACAGTGCCAGACAAGGTTCTACTGAAGAGGATGAAAGAAGCAGTCGACCCCAAGCTCCGAGACCAGAAGGTAAGCTTCCTCAGGAACATGTTCTATGTCGACCGAGCTGATGTGGACCCCCACCCTCTACAATAACATCAACTTTATAGGCTATGAGAAGGCCTTCGCCAGTTTGGACAGACAGACGAGGTGGAAGCTGCTGAAGCACTACGGAGATCATCTCCCTTATCCGCTGCACCTACCAGGACATGAGCTGCAGCATTGTCCACGCCGGCCAGCTGTCAGAAGGTTTTGAGGTGAAGACCGGAGTTCGACAAGGTTGCCTACTGTGGCCATTCCTCTCCCTACGGCCATTGACTGGATTACGAAGACATCTACAACAGACAGGACAACGGGATACAGTGGGCACAGCTGGATGACCTTGACTTTGCTGACGACCTGGCACTCCTGTCACACAACCACAGCCAGGCGCAGAACAAGATCACTCGCCCTGATACCACATCAGCTAGGACAGGGCTCATGATCAACAGGAAGAAGACCGAGCTGATGACATCAGCACCTCTGCCAGCACACCAGTCAAAGTCGGTGGAGATCTAACCAGGGAGGTGGATTCTTTTGTCTACCTTGGAAGTGTGTTCGACCGACAGGGAGGCACAGGCCGAGCTGTCACAGCTAGGATCGGCAAGGCCAGAGCAGCTTTCGTCATGCTAAAGAACATCTGGGCATCAGAAGAGATCAGCATAAAAAACAAACTCCGCCTCTTCAACTCCAGTGTGAAGGTGATTATGATGTATGGGTACGAAACATGGCGCACAAGAAGGACGACGCAGCAGAAGATAAGTCAATCTTCAACACTTGTCTGAGGCGCATCTACAACATCCGATGCCCGGAGAAGATCCGACACAAAGATCTCTAGGCTGGAGCGTTCAGTGCTGTTTTATTGAGTTGCTTGATCAAAAGGAAAAAAAGCCCCCGAATTATTCTAAGGGTTTATGACTTCACGTTTTAAGATGGGGACTACTGACATCACACACAGTGTTGGGCCGTCCTCCCTCTCTCCCTCCCCTCATTCCGGAGACTGGGGCTCTCAAATGGTGATTTCATCAGCTTTTGCATGTTGTTTAGTGTGCGAAAAACAACCTGAAATTTTATCATAGCAAACCCGTCGGAAGCTCAGACTCTTGGAACTCAATCTCAATCATTCAAATTCACAGTGTAGTGAAACGTTTAAATTTGTTTGACAGATTCAGTGAACTGGGCGCGGATTTGACCGCGGAAGGTTTTTTGTTTCAACGTAACGCATGAGAAAAATTGCAACAAATTCCAATTCTTGTTCACTTGATGAGGTTTGCGTACACAATGTACTTGTTTCGAACGGGAACAATGGGCCAAGTATTGCGGACTTAATGAGCCTTACGGACAGAATGGTCCGATTCCAGCAAAGGCAATGGGCCTGTCGGACACAATGGTCAATTTCCTGCGAACGTATTGGGTCTTGCGGACACAATGGTCAAATTCTTGCGGACGTAATGGGCCTTGCGGACAAAATGGTCAAATTCTTGCGGACGTAATGGGCCTTGCGGACACAATAGTTCAAATTCTTGCGGACGTAATGGGCCTTGCGGACACAATGGTTCAATTTGCTGAGGACGTAATGGGCCGTGCGGACACAAGGGTCAAATTCTTGCGGACGTAATGAGCCTTGCGGACACAATGGTTCAATTTGCCGCGGACGTAATGGGCCTTGCGGATACAATGGTTCAATTTGCTGCGGACGTAATGAGCCTTGCGGACACAATGGTTCAATTTTCTGCGGACGTAGTGGGCCTTGTGGACACAATGGTCAAATTCTTGCGGACGTAATGAGCCTTGCGGACACAATGGTTCAGTTTGCCGCGGACGTAATGGGCCTTGCGGATACTTCAGTTTGCTGCGGACGTAATGGGCCTTGCGGACACAATGGTCAAATTCTTGCGGACGTAATGGGCCTTGTGGACACAATGGTCAAATTCTTGCGGACGTAATGAGCCTTGCGGACACAATGGTTCAGTTTGCCGCGGACGTAATGGGCCTTGCGGATACTTCAGTTTGCTGCGGACGTAATGGGCCTTGCGGACGCAATGGTCAAATTCTTGCGGACGTAATGGGCCTTGCGGACACAATGGTTCAATTTGCTGGGAACGTAATGGGCCTTGGGGGTCCATTTTTGACATATTGGCCTGCGGACGTAATGGAACAATGCGGACGTAATGGGCCTTAACAATCATCAAATTTTGATGTTTCATTATTTTGTAACTGTGAATGATGGAATTAACTCAGGATAAAGATTTTACATGATGTGATTTTCTTGAAGTGCATTTTGAGTTTTTTTTTTATTACGATAAGTAAAGGTACCACAGAAATCTCGTACCGATTGACATCATGCATACTTATGAAGCACGATATTGCGTATACTATAGTTGTGAACAGTAAGAGTTGTAATTTTTGTCGATTTGAAACCGAGTTGGAATTTTGGGAAGGAAAGGAGACATCAACAAAGAATCTCCAAAATCCAGATAGATGCAATTTCCAACTACTCATGACTTGCCCTCCGATTTCCAACTATATGAAATTTTGGCCAGGATTGGGAGTGGGTGGGGGAGGTGACACCCCCACCCCCCCCCCCCTGTCGTCACGTCCCTGACTAGAGAAGGGAATCCGGGATAGGTCATCGAGTACTAAGCTAAATTGCTTGTGTGTGCAGGAGACACGACTCGCAAGCCCTAAGCGCCTCCGAGCAATATAGGTAAGATCGATTGCTAAAGTGTGCGGTGGCCTCTAGTGCACAGAACATATCTCAAAAACATCACTAGATTGACCTCGATATCCAAACTTTCTTTCCTGCCACAAATAAACTAAATTAAAAAAAAAACTCTACATAATAATAGAAATAAAAAATAAAAATACCGAAAAAATAAATAAATGAAATAAATAAATAAATAAATAAATAAAAGGCTGGTCAAATTCCATTCGGGTCTGTTTTATGGATCGACATTATTATTTATTTATCGGGGTTTAATGACACTTTCGACAGCCAGGGTCACCTCGTGTCAGACAGTTTTACGGGTGGAGAAAGCCGGAGTCTCCGGAGAGAACCACGGAGCAACGGCGAGTAATCGTCAGAATCCCCAACGTACCAACTCCGCACAATTTGTAAAGGTATTTAAATCTGTAAATATTTTCCAAATGAAGAGGAGAGCGCCTCCGAGGAGAGAATGTTTCGATCTACACTGAAAGTCTTGGAGTTGATTAAAGCTAAGTGCACCATCGACGTTCAGTACGCCGTAGCACACACCGCCACCGTGCCCCGCGTATGCAATCGGGATTAAGTGCCTTGCCCAAGGACACAACGCAGTTGCCCCTGGCAGGGATCGAACAGTGGACCTTTCGGTTTGAAGTCCAATGCCGCAACAAACGAGCCACCGCGTTCCCGAATCGTCATTATGCGCTCCTCAAACAATGTACGCTATCAGGTCCCATGCAATTCTTTCTCCAGCAATGACCGTCGCACAGTCCAAGTTTTCTATTAAAGATGAAAAAAACTTGGCTATCAAATTTTTAGTAAACACGAAACCCGTCACAGTATCAATAACATTACACAGCAAATGTTGATTGTCCGACCGAAGAAAACATCGTTAAGTGCCGTCTGATGGCCAAAACGTCATAATACCCGTCGAGTTCGTTATAATACCGAGATCTCGCAGACTGACAAGAGCTATTGAGAAAGTATTGGAAAACTGATTGTGATCGAATCATCGCCGTCTTTCGCATTATAGCGCTGTCAAGTGGATTTTGTATCCAGATTGCTGAGGGATATCGCCTCAGAAATGACTGAGTGAGATGTTACCGCGGTCAAGTGGACTTCCATCATCCCGACAAAGATACAAACGTTATATATTAATCTATCAATGATTGGTTTCAGTCGAGCCCAATATTATCTGAAATGTCGCGATATTTCAAAATAACCAATACTTCATGAGAGAAGATTATGACAAGCTATCAATGATAAATGATATATAGATCCATATATTTGGTTACTATTTTCGCATTATCAGAAGTTACAGAAAACGTGGATTGAACCTGTAGTCTTGTTGAGATGGGAGGTATTAGTTCGAAATGGGCTTCGGTATTTTTAGGGGGTTTACCGCGGTATCGGTTCGGTTTTCGGAATCCAGCGGCGGCGGAACCGGGGTCTGGGGTGGGGTGGGGGGGGGGGGGTAAGCTTCAGCCCCTCCACTTTTTCTGCCGGACCATGTATTTTTGTATACATATATTTTAACACAACCAATGACTGGTGAAACAAGGGGCGGATCCAGAGCCTCCCCCATGTTTTCGCCAGCTATGTTTCTCTCGTACTAGTTCAGTTTCTATGGATTTCGGATCATTTTTTGCAGTAAATGGCAGCAAACGCTAACATGTATACAGTCTGTTAATAAATCGGTTAACTGAAGTAGATCGCAAACAAGATACAAGTGCCAAATCCACCCCAGACAAGATCATCCACAGACAGTATAATTGCTGTAAATGTCTTTACGTTTACGACCAAAGCTGATAAATAGACCTCACCTGTATGCTTTACCGACGTTTTTTAACGGCTCTCAAAGTGTGAAATCTTTCAAATACATCTCCTGAAAAATCTCAAAATATCCACTCAGATGCATTGAAATGGGGGTTTTGGGACGCTGGAATTTAAAATTTTCATACCAACGACCATCCACCGTCCAATTCTGCCCCCCCCCCCCCTCTACACACTTTGAAAATTGTTCCGCCGCCCCTGGAATCTGACTTGACTGAGCTTGGCTGATAGTACCAAAGGGGAATTCACATTAGGAAAATACAGAACAAGTTGTTCTTGTATCTTTCTACCACAAATGCCACTTCGCCTTATAAGTAGCAAATGCAGAGAGATTTGAAAATTCATGCAGGTTCGGCACCCAAAGATGGATTCGATTCCGTTTTCGGTACTCCCATGGTATAGGTATCGGTTTGATATTTCGGTATATTACCCAATTCTATAGTCTTGTCAATTGTATTCCAAACCCATTCAATTACATGACAAGAAGACGACATTGGCAATTTATTTTCTTGAATAAGCTGCATTTTCATTTTTCTCTAAAAAAAATCTAAGTTATGCCCCCCCCCCCCCCCCCCCCCCCCCCTCCTTCGGTAAGGGAACGTGCGAGACGAGCTCGTTCCAATGAGGGATTACAAGATAAATTTTGAACACAAAACTTGAAAATATAATAAAAATAATAATATTTTAACAGCGAGTTTTGTGACCAGTTCTGGTGGTAGAAATAGGTTATGCTAGGAAATGGCTTAAGGGTGTTGCATACTGCAGACCTCATAGGAAACGCCATGCGAGATGCAATGAAGTTACGTCAGTTAACAATTATTCTCTCAGTCCCCACTTTCGACACGGTTTGACACCGCCAACGCCAGCCTTGATGCAAAACAAACACAATGGAGCATTATTCGTCGGTACAATCTCAATTGTCATTTCTACGCTGATGATACACAGCTGCATATTCACTTCGGTCCCGACACTGAAAATCATGCTTGCGGTGTTATTGAACATTGCGCCGAAGAGATAAGGGTATGGAAGTCAAGTAATTTCCTCAAGCTTCGCTTAATGATGAGAAAACGGATGTAATCTGCATCGGAACGTCCAATCAGCTTTATCAATCCTCTTGTTCTAACATCCGAATAGAGGAAACCGAAGTAAACCCCACGTCTCAAATTCGAAATTTGGGCTGTCTCTTTGATAGCAGCCTATTCGTTCATGCATTTGCGACCACTCGTCTTGACTACTGCATTTTTTTGTTTTATGGATCAAAGCAATGTAACATTGACAAGTTCCAACGAGTACAGAACTGCGCTGCCCGCCTCATTACAAAAACTGTAAAATTATGCCATATCACTCCAGTTATATTTAGATTACACTGGCTCCCTTTTAAACAAAGAATTGATTTTAATGTGCTTTTGTTGGTTTATAAATGCCTGAACAGGTAGGCCCCAACTTATCTGTCAGACCTGCTCGAATTCTGTCAACCCTCTAAAGCACTTCGGTCATCCGGTACGCCAAGCTTGAAACAGCCTAGTGGCAAGCTGCGTTCTGCTGGTGATAGGGCATTTTTCCAAACTGTGGAATCCACCTCCCCGTGATATTAAACAGGCTAATTCAGTTTCTACTTTCAAATCAAAGATTAAAACTTTTTATTCCGCCAGGCTTTTATTGATCTTTTATAACTATCTGTATTTCTCTTAGATTTGTTTTCTTTTAGTGTTTTTTATGTATATGTCAGCGTTATGTACAGCCAAAGAGCAAATTTAATGTTATTTTAGGCTAAATAAATTATTATTATTATTAGTGACCCACTGCATGGAGCACTAAACTTCAGTTCGAAAGGTCGTAGGTGCCGCACCTCATCTACGTTGTGTCCATGGGAAGACACCCAGTCCTAATTGCCCAAGTGGGAGCACGGTGGTGCAGCGTGCTAAAGCATACTGCACGTCGATTGTACACATGCCTTGAACCACTGCTTACCATGCTGTGCGGGGCATGAATGCTGAATACTTCCAATAGTTAGTTGCTACTATTCAATGCTCCTCTGCGGGTACCACAGTGCGGCTGCCGTGGATTGGTCAGTTTCGGCGGGTGGGCAATATTTCCACGGACGCAATGATATTGGATTCCAAACCTTAATTGTAGGAAAAATAAAAAAAAATTACAACCCAGTGCTTCATCAATTAAAAATTTGTTGTTGATGATTTTTTTTTACCTGGTAAACGCATGCGTAGACATCACTGGCCAAGCGCGGATTACGACCAGTCCACGGCGACTGTACTGTAAAACTCTCCAATACGATGTGACCCCGGAGAATGAATGTGTCGTTAAACACAAAAAAATAAATAAATATTGACTGCACTGAGACCAAAATCCAAATTTAAGAATAAAATACTTATACTTAAAGACATCATACCATTTCTAAATTCAAAACTAAGAAGAGAAATCGTTATCTATTACTTCATCGCATGTCTTGGCGTCCAGTGTGTAATAGCTCTTTGCGCGACATTCCCCATGGCGAGACTCAGAAAATACCACTTTCCCTTTTCCTGTCAACGCTATAGAACAGCCATTTGTTTTTTGAAGTTCTTCCATTTCCTTTTTCAAACAGAAACTCATGACATGTGATTGGAATGAGCTCGCCGAGCTATTGGTACTGTATTCTACAATTTTCATTGCAAAGAGTTAAATATCTACGACAACAAAACGTTAACCCTTTGAGCACGAGCGGCCCCTTTTCCGGCCAGAATCATGATACGTCATACCATCAGAGTTCAAAGGGTTAAAAAAACACTATCTAACCTCCCTCCCAACATCCTCACTCCATACACAATAAAACACATTTCCTCCTGCAGTGCAAAGAGTACGCCTCGCTGCGAATAGCACTTGTCAAGCGAATAAGCGACATTTGTGGCATTGACTTCTCAAACCTATCACCAGAAGCATTCATGACCCACTTCATCCAAACACTCGATTATGAAACTACCCCTGAGGTGATCAGATTTATCAATGCGGCGTTTGCCTGTAGGAAACTGTTAGTACAACGACCCATTGCCTGATTCGCTCTATTTGTTAGTTGGGCCTATACATCCTAGAAGTATCACATTGTTCAATATATGCTCTTGTTATTTTTTTCATTTTATATGATGTGCGTTTTGTTTTTTTCGTTTCTCGGTCCAACTGTATTTTGTTACACCCTTTTGTTTTCTGTCATTCATCTTTGTTGATGTTGAGACAATAAATATCTTATCTTATCTTATTTAACGTCATTAAATAGGATGGCTGTTCAGTAAATGTGTGGGGTAGACCAATCAATATTTTCAACGTGCAGCCATGAGGCTGCACGTTGAAAATATTGATTGGTCTACCCCAAATAATGAATATGGGCTCTTCTAATTGCTGCCATTGAACTGGCATGGAAGATACCACCAGAGTTGAAAGGGTTAAAAAACACTATCTAACCTCCCTCCCCACACCTTCACTCCATACACAATAAAACGAAAGAAAAAAGAATTCATTTTTATTACAGGCTAAGGATAAAGATCTCTCATCGATATACATGTGAACATAAAAGGATAAAATAATAATTCGGATGATTTATTGTACATGCCAGTCTTCAGACTGAGAATGTTTGTTTTACTAATAATCTTGTCAAAGAAGTGTATTAATTAAATCCTGTATATGAAACCACATTGGATTGCAGGCGTACTCAAATTTATCCGATGTAGTGTGTTCTAGATGGAAATCAATGCTCGCGCTAACCTTTAGCCTACTGTAGCGTACAGAGCGAGCGTGAAAGTAACCCTTAGTCCGAAGAATAACTAGAAACCTTTTATTTAACACGGATAGCAGACGTCACTTGAAAAACAAGTTATTAAATTGGCCGAAAAAAGTTAAAAATCTGTTTTCCAGGCACTCCCCATGGTGTTTTGGCTGCCGCATGCTGTCTTTTTATAACGAATGCAAACTTAAAAAAAATAAAAATTAAATGGTTTATGTCTGATCTAAGTTAATAAAATTGATCAATTTGTTCCTTGGTTGCAAGAAGGCTTTGCAATGCTTTACCATTGCAAAGCCTTCTTGCACACAAGAGACGAAACACACCACCAACCATACTATTCTGTAGACTATGAGGACTAAAACATAAAAACCCAAAACATGAACTTTGATGGCAAAGAAATAATCCCCCCCTCCCAAAAAAAGAGTAAAATAAAAAAACGCCACCCATATACCATTTTACAAAAAAATGGCACCAGAAGCAGAAGTTCTACGTTGCGGTGCCGTAACTAAATATTATCAATTTTTGATCTCAAAACGTAGCTTAACACAGTCCATTGGAACGAGCTTGATGATCTCGCTCCAATGAGGGGTCATAAGCTATGGTTTTGAGGCCAAAAATCATAAAACCGAAATGACGATTTTCTTGGTTACTTTACATGTAGGTGAAAGGCTAGAAGTTATTTCTCTTCCTCGTTGAAGTCAATCCAATTGGTTTTTTTTGTTTGTTTATTAGGACTTAACGACACTTTCAACATTCAGTGTCACATCGTGTGGGACAGTTTTACGGGTGGAGGAAGCCGGATTAGCAGTGGTTGAAAATAAGTGCACCATCTATGTGCAATACGCCTTAGTATACAGCTCCACCGAGCCCACATGTGGGCAAACAGGGTCAACGCAGTTACCATTGGTTAGGATCGAACCGTGGGCCAAGCCTATTAACCCTTTACCTAACATGAAAAGCAGACGACACTTGCAAAAATAATTCTTGAATAACTAATTTTTTTCATTTTTTGTCTCAAAAACATAGGTTATGACCCCTCGTTGGAACGAGCTCGACGAGCTCGTTCCAACGAGGGGTCATAACCTATGTTTTTGAGACAAAAAATGAAAAAATAGTGAAAATTAATTGGCGATTTTTGAGAATAGCGCTGGCCGGTTTTGGCCGTTACGTTGGGTAAAGGGTTAAAAATCACAAAGGAAAATGTTTGGCGCTGAATATTTTGTGCAAGAGTAGAATTACCGATTTCAAAATTATTCCTTCGAGTAACATATTTTGTGACGATAGTGTCAACATCATTCCATTTGGATGTCAAAACCTAAAGGTAACCTTGGACCTACAAGTTGATCGACAGGATGACCTCGATAATTAATTGTCAACCGTTTACAAAGAAATGGAGTTTGAAGAGGAGGCGGGACCGGCTCTCAACGGTCACCTGGCACGAATCACTAATAGTTTGACCGACAAAGTCCTTTGTGAGGAACGTCTTAAAACGGTTCAGCAGCAATACACTCGGCCTCAAAACGTCCAGAATCTTGTTGTCCCCAAAGTAAACAAGGAGATATGGGGAAAAGTAAAATCATCCACACGGTCCAGAGATGTGAAACTTCAGAGGGCCCAGTTAAAATTAATGCAGGGCACCTATGCCACTTTACAAGCGCTGGGCAATCTGGTGATGGGGCAGTCTAGGAATACACCAGGGAGATGGAAGCGAACATAAAGACACTCATCGACTCGGTGAGTCTTTCAGTCTCAGTACACCATGGCATCGCCATGCGCCGAAAAGAGCTCTTCAAATCTGATCTGAACAACTGGTATGCACCACTTTGTTCTTCGAGCAACAAAGACTCGACTATGCTCTTTGGTGAAGATCTGGAGAAATCGATCAAGGATATAAATGCAACTGATAAAGTTGGAAGTGATGTCACCAGTAGATATGGATACTATCTGTGGCAACCAGTTTGAAGGTAGCATCAAATTTTCCGGCAAAGAAAAAAGGCATTTTTTTCGGAAGGCCGGCAATACTACCAACAGGAAAAAGGCCTACCACAAGACGGACAAATGTTTCTAGTGGAGGATCCGACCAGTTCTTCCTCACCGATCGCGACTTGACCGCCCCACGGACAGCACACACATCTGCCGAAGAGGACAAGCAATCTCAGGTAAGCAATTCTTTCTTATCCTGGACTTCATACATTCATAACCTTCGGTCAAAATTACACTGCCTCGTTGATAATTTCATGGCGGGACAGCTGCAATTTCATGTCCACAATTGGCAAAAGATCACAGCTGACCGTTGGATTTTAAATATTCTCACTGGTATTCACATTGAGTTTGTATCTAAACCTTTTCAAATGTTTCCACCAGGTACAATTAAGTTCAATAAACAAGAACATCAGGTTATTTCTAATGAAATGTCCCAATTAGTAGAAAATCGGTAGTCAAACCAGCCACATCAGATTGTATGGGTGAATATATTTCCAATATTTTGTCCACCCGAAAAAAATATGGGACATTTAGTCTCATTTTCAATCTGAAACTTTTCATTGCAAATGTTGAAAAGAAACTTTTTAAAATGCAAATCGTACAATCTGCCCTGAACCTCATGACACCAGATTGTTTTATGGCATGAGTAGATTGGAAAGATACCTATTATTCGATACCAATAAAAGAGTCTCACCAAAAATATTTGCGATTTTATTAGGAGGGGGGTGAAATATCAGTTTTGTGTACTCCCCAATGGGCTTTTAGAAAAAAATCAAATGCTTTTTACGGCTATTTGAGGAACATGGGCCATTTAAATGCTTCTTACATAAACGATTCGGTTTTAGTTGATGAGAATTATGAAGACTGTGGCAATAACATTATAGACACAATTAATCTAGGCCTTGAAACCGGTTTTATAATTCACCTTGAAAAATCTGTTTTGGAACCTACACATACCCTAACTTATTTGGGCTTCATTTTAGACTCCACAACTATGACAGTCTCGCTTACGCCAGAGAAAGGAAACGAGATACAAACATAGTGCATACAGCTGAGCAACAAAGATCGTGCCACAATTCAGAGTGTGGCAGAATTGGTAGGAAAAATGGTTGCTAGTTTTCCAGGGTTTCAATATGGGAAATTGTTTTACCGAAATTTGGATAATTCTAAAATCAATGCTATGAAACAAGCCTATGGCAACTTTAATGGCTTGATGGCCATCTCTCCAAAAGTTAAGGAGGACTTACAACACTGAATAGCTAACATAAACGAAACTAAATCCTCCGTCTCCCATGGCAATCCTGGCATCATTCTGCAATCAGATGCGTCAAACTATGCTTGGGGTGGCGTTTGTGGAACACAAACCACAGGGGGGGGGGGGGGGGGGTGGGGGTGTTGGTCAGAAACAGAGACTAATCTCCACATAAATGGAAAAAAAAACTTCTTGCTGTTTGGTTAACACTGAGATCATTCTGTAACACTTTCACTTCACAGCACATTCAAATTCAACCAAACATCTTTGTCATGCTCTTGCTAAAAAATGGCTTTGGGCAATGCAAAGACACTTGGTGGATGTCGGCAACTCACATCCCGGGTGTTTTAAATATAGAAGCTGATCGCCAGAGCAGGCTATATCTTGATAGTACTGAATGAAAATTAAACCCAAACATTTTTCATCAGATAACACAAATTATGGGAATGCCTGATATTGATCTCTTCGAATCACGTCTAAATTATCAAGTGGGCCAGTATGTTGCATGGCAGCCAGATCCCGCGCCCTAGCTATTGATGCACTTACACTCCCATGGCACCAAAACTTGGTATATATTTTCCCACCATTCGGCTTGCTTGGAAAAAGTCTACAAAAATTGAACGAGACAATGCCGAGGCACTTGTTATAGAATCCCTTTTGGATATCACAATCATGGTTTTCAAAATTGACTAGGAAACTTATCGATTGCACTTTTCTTTTACCTATTGGGAAAACACATTGACGCTTCCACACAAAGACAAACGCCATTCGATAATATCGACAAGGGCTGCTGACATCCTCATGTCGTCATGGCGACAATCGACGAAGAAACAATACAAAACTTACATTCGTTAGTGGCCAAAATTTTGTGGTGACAGGGGTGTTAATACACTATCACCACCTATAGGTATGGTCTTGGAATTTCTCACAACCTTATCTGACACCGGTCTGCAATATAGTGCTATCAATACTGCCCGAAGTTCACTTTCAACCTTTTTGCTAACAGATGATGGAAAAACTGTTGGAATCCAACCATTAGTGATGAGATTTCTACGGAGTGTGTTTCAACTCCGGCCTGCATTACCCAGAAACCTAATCGTCTGGGATGTACAACCAAACCTAATTTGGATTAAGTCAATCGATATTAGTGGTAAACTTTCCTTAAAAGTTGAAACTAGTGGTTCTTCTGGCTCTGTTAACAACACAGAGGGCCCAGACACTACATTTAAAAAACTTTAATAATATTATTCAGTTTGAGAATTATTACTTGATACACATTATAGAGGTAGTAAAAGAGAGCCGGCCTGGGGGTGGGGGTGGGGGGGGGAGGCACGTCGGGCCACTAGGAGTTTATAAATTTCCCGACGATGGGGATTTATGCGTATATAAAACCTTACAGGCTTATTTGCAGAAAACATCTCCTGTTTGTAATGACAAACAAAAAACTATTCATTAGCTATGTTAAACCACACAAGCCAGCTGCAAAATCCACCATTGTACGATGGATAAAAATAGGATTGATAATGGAGGGCATCGATATGAGCTTCTTCACGCCACATAGTACGCGGTCAGTCGCCTTTTCACCAGCTGCCAAAAATTTGGTGTCCATCTCTACAATCTTGTCAACTGTGGGCTGGATCAAAGAAATCACTTTATAAAAAAAAACAATAACAAAACAGGGAGAATTTGTATCGTCTTTATTGCAACAAGTTACACATTAATACACGTACAGACTCTCCTCTCGGCGCATTGTTTTCACTTGGTAACTTCGAGGACGGTGTTAAACACCTCGTGGAATCCCGTACGGAGACGGGAGAAGACAGAATTGTTTTGTTAAACAAGACTTACCTGAAGGGTAAGGCGACGTTTGACTCTAATTCTGTCTCCTTCTGCCGTAGGGAGGGATGACACGCCCTCCCTACCCAACCCAAGTCATGTCATCGTATGACCTTTTGGTGAACTCGCGCAATCTCGTGTTATCCCTCCCGTCGACTTGAAGAAGACAGAATTAGAGTCAAACGTCGCCTTACCCTTCAGGTAAGTCTTGTTTAATTAGACAATTCTCCGTTGAGGTTCTATCTTTATCTCTAAAAATTAAATGGTTTATGTCTGATCCAAGTTAATAAAATTGATCAATTTGTCGCTTGGGTGAAAGAAGGCTTTGCAATGCTTTACCATTGCAAAGCCTTCTTACGAACAAGAGACGAAATACACCACCAACCATGCTATTCTGTAGATTATGAGGACTAAAACATAAAAAAACCAAAACATGAACTTTGATGGCAAAGAAATAATCCCCCACTCCCCAAAAAAGTAAAATAAAAAACCGACCACCCATATGCAATTTTACAAAAATGGCTTCGGAAACAAAAGATCTACGTTGTGGGGCCATAACTAAATATTCTCAATCTTTGATCTCAAAACACAGCTTAACACAGTCCATTGGAACGAGCTTGATGAACTCGCTCCAATGAGGTGTCAAAAGCTATGGTTTTGAGGCCAAAAATCATAAAACCGAAATGGCGATATAACTTCTGTACACAGCATTCAACGTGTTCTATAAAGCAATCAGAAATTGAAAAATTTCGCGATTTTTTTTCTGGTGAATGGTCAAAATAATTTTGGTGGTCGTGACAACCCTTACTTATTCCCAGTTCCTTATTCGAGATTTCATCGGTTGATAATGAATATCGAAAAAGGAATTAGGAATAAGTAACTATTGTTATGTTCATTACGTTCGTGTAATTTTGATGTTTTAAATCTGCGCATATTTCCACGTCGACCCTCATTACTCCAATACCAGGAAGCATTCACTCGACTTATAATAATAAAAACTCTTTGGCCAGCTGCTGGTTTGTTAAGGTTCTCATGATTAATCCTTTGCTTCCAAATGCCGCTCCGACGCCCACCCCTCTCCCCTCCCAACACTGAAAAGAATTACGTAGTGTTGTCTCTTGCTTCTGGCTCCCCAATATTACCCCTCCCTTGTAGAGTACAATCGCCGTGGGCTGGTCGTAATCCACGCATGCGTTCTTCAGGTAATAAAAACCATCATCAGCAAAATTTTAATTGATGAAGCACAGGATGGTACCCGGTGCCTCATTAATTAAATTTTTGATGATTTTTCCTATAATTAGTGTTTGGTCTCCAATATTATTGCGTCAGTGGATATATTGCTGTTCGAACCGTAGTGACCCTTCAAGGGTGCCATCTAAGTACTCCTCAAATACTGACTTCTCCTTGTCACATTGGGCTCCCAAAGACCTCTTTGATTTGGCGTCCTTCTTGTCAATTTCTACTACAACTCTTCATAATTCTCTCCTTGACGAGTCTTTTACCTTGGGCTGTCTCTCCTTCCAGGTTAGAGTAGTTGAATAGTTGTATTGCACAGTTCTCCATTAACTCTCTCACTTGTTCAATTTATTTATTTTGTACATGGAAGCTTTTGTGATCAATGTGAATTGGTGAAACAGAAGAAATCGCTTAAATCATCTGAAGAAAAAGAGTGTAATGGCATTACTTCGAACCGAAGTTGCAAACTGACACGAATATTTTTTTTTACAAATTATCAATTTCAGTAGAGGTTGGGTGAGAGTAGGAAGGGGGTGGGGTGGCAAGCTCTTAACAATAATTACGTTGGATGGTGAATTTTTCTGATATATATTTTTTTCAATTCTTCCTACCGTATTCATCAGCTCTCGATGAATAAAACTGGAAAAAACTATTCAACTGAGGTCAGATTTTGCGACGCCAATATATATATATATATAAAAAATTATACCTCAGTTTCGTGGACTCACATATGATAATGCGATATACAATGCATCCCCCTAAATTGGATATCTCTTAACTGAATAACCCTGTTAATTGAATATTACTTCCAATCCCAAGACCATATAGCACACCTTCAGAATACATTTAACCTGTTAATTTCGTATAGGTTATAGAGTAATCCTCTGATAATTAAATAAAAAAATGACGGGATCTATCAAAGATTTACTCCGACAAGATCTCAATTCTCTATGTTTATAGACCCATTGGGTCTCAGTATACCAATGTAGGCATTTAACCCTTTACCTAACATGAAAAGCAGAGGACACTTGCAAACAAATTCGTGAATAACTAATTGTTTTCATTTTTTGTCTCAAAAACATAGGTTATGACCCTCTTTGGAACGAGCTCGTCGAGCTCGTTTCAAAGAGGGTCATAACCTATGTTTTTGAGACAAAAAATGAAAAAAAATAATGAAAATTAATTAGCGATTTTTGTGAATAGCGCTGGCCGGTTTTGGCCTTTACCTTGGGTAAAGGGTTAATCTGTTATATCTTGTTTGACAGAGCTCCATGAGCTCTGATAAACAAGATAATAATAAAATAAATACTCCGCGTATCACCAGAATGAAGGAAAATGAAAAAAAACCCTATTTATTGAATACTCCTGTTAACTGTGTATTTTTCACTGTCAAAGGGCTGTTCAGTTAACAGGGTTCTGCTGTATCATCTTATGACCGCATTTTTTGGTGCATCCCTGACATGTATCGTCATGGAAATCTACTTTCCATAAAGTTATCTCCCTTGTAATTATATGACGAACAAGGAAGGTCCAATTTTAAGAAGCGAGTAATTGTTGAGAAAACACATATAACATCAGCAGAAAATAGAGCTAAGTTTCCTTTTGTTACTTTTAATAACAGAAAACGACAGACAGCTCTCTGAACTGATTGTTGTTTTCGTTTATTAAAAGTAACACCAAAAAACTTGTTTTTTTAATAATCCGTCATTAAGAATATCTATCAGTATCACACCTACTAACACTAATGTCCACTTTGGCTCTTTGTTTTGCGAATGTATTTTTTAAAATAATTGCAGGGTTTTTATTCTACACGGAAAAACAATTAGCAATCTCACCTAGACTTTTATACTAATAAGCAGGACAGTGTCTGTATTATATGTCACGACACACACGCCGTTGATATAATTAACAGAAAAATTTACAGGACATCAAAAGATGATGAACCGCCGTTTTCTTATTTTTAAATGGTTTTCTACAGAGAATAATAGTCAAATGTTCAAAGTGAATGGGAAAAAATTGTAAAAAGCGAGTCTCTCTGTATTCTCACACTACTTTACAGGAAAATGCCTGACGTTTGTGAAATGATGCTGGCAGCAGCCATACAGAGCTGGTCACATGTCGAAATTTTAATTTTTTACAGTAAATTCCCATGTCCTTGGGGTTAAACTTACTGACTGCTTTAGGGAATTAATGGGAGCTAACTTCCAGTAAATCTCTTCCAATGACGAAATTGTCAGCCATGGAATAGCTCTGGTCGGTTAAGACCGTTATATATTTTATAAAGGGTTATACAACGACACTCGGATTTAAGCGGGGTTCGATTGTTCTTCCAATAATAAGAGAAGTCCTTAGCATCAATTTCTCAGAGGTTATAAGGGAGACTTCCAAGAAACGATGTTGGGATAATAATATTCAGAGACGATAATGTTTATTTCACAGATGATTCTATTAATACGGATGTTATTTTTTTATACATTCCTATGATTTGAAAAGCGGACAGAGAATTGCGACCGAATCGCGTTTGGGTCGCTTTCCCACTCAAAACACTTTAGAATATCAACTGTCGAAAAAGACATACATGAAATCTCCGATGCTATTTTCATTTGTTTTTCTTGATTTTGTCTTGATTTCGTGATATTTTATTTAAGGAATCTCGACCCACATATGTAAGTGTGTCGTAACCAGGGGCCAATACTATGAAACCTTTACAGTTGTATTTTCAAGAATTTTGTTTTCTAGTTATGACCTTAGATGGGTTGAAATGAACCATTAGCACTTTCAAAGATGTGGCAATTTTCCAGTTGGCAAATTATCATATCTTTTAAAATGCTAATGATTCATTTTAGTCATTTATATTAATAGGTAGAAAATACAATTCTAGAAAATACAATTGTAAACGCTTATAGTATTGGCCCCTGATCGCAATCTGGTCACGAAATTTTTCACTGACAAAGGATCTTTTGCCGATCACAGTTCTCTACAGTTATCTCATATTATTTATTAGAGATAATTTTCTGTCCTAAAATTGCTCGATATCAAGCTTGGCTGATATGACTTCAAACTCGACTGATGTGACGCCGATCTCAACCAAGCTAGAGTCGTTCCCCTTAACCCTTTACCCAACGCAGACGATATCAAAATTTATTATTTTAAATATCATTTTTTAAAATTTTTCAAAACATTTCAAGAAAACCATATCACGTGACCCCTCGTTGGAACGAGCTCGACGAGCTCGTTCCAACGAGGGGTCACATGATATGGTTTTGTTGAATTTTTTTGAAAAATAATATGTTTTCAACTGCTGAATTTGCATATTACGCGGGCGGATGCGGCCTATTCGTTGGGTAAAGGGTTAATGCGTTACTAGGCGCCACCAATTTCTTTACCAATTAACTGTTAGCCGTTATTCGTCGAACGCAATCGAGAAAATTAGAGTTGCCAGGCAAAAGGAGTAGTTTTTGTATGGTGAGGAATTTATGATGGCAATAAGTAACGATTAGGTGGATGAAAAGATTTAAAAGTAGAGAGGTGTACACAAAATTCAACGCAAATTTAAGATTCAGAGCCGTGAGCGGAGTTTCGTCGAAGACAAGACAGAGATAGTTCAGCTTTCCCAACGTCGCGGCTTCCGCACTGTGGAAGCCGATACATCCCCATAGCTGAACTAGGGGAAGAGAAAACTTCGGACTTTGTGAAAAGAAAAAGAAACTACAGAAGCAGAATTTACTGCGACCAGTAAATTCGAGCTTGTGTGAAAATGGTGAAAGCATCAGAATTAAACAATAGAGAAAGAGAATTTATGGAGACTTATTTTTGAGAGTAAAATATCTTTGAAGAAACCAGAAATAGGTTTTCGTAAACAGCATTTCAAGATTTTCATACGGGATTTAGCTAAATTTTTTTTTAAGAAACCCGATATAACTTCTGTATACAGCATTCAAAGTGTCCTATAAAGGAATGTGAAATGGATATTTTTTTTACCTCGCCCACTTTTTTGAGTGAAGAAATACATGTATGAACTTCAGAAATACATTGGGGTTATAAAATGCAATATCAAACAAATCTGAAAACTTCACTCAATGAGACCTGCGTGATGCTACTGATCTGACACAAAAGTATTAACTTGCATGGTGTTTTTGATTCAGTTGATGTATTGTTTCGGGTCCTTAGGTCAAACCATGCTTGAGAATAGAATAGAATAGGTTAGAATACGGCATTGCACTGCGGTAATGTCTGTAATACTGTAATATGTACACCAAGAGCAGATTTCACATCTGGACATATCGCACAATCTTTGTTTTAAATGCTTTATAAAATGCTGTGGAGCAGTGGCTGAGTTCAGCCATACATGCCGATAACCACATTCTGACAGCATTGTTTCGACAACAGAGGTACATGGATGACCGTTTATTTCCATTTAAGAATACGCTGTTCTCAATAGGTCATTTGTTGGGTATAAGGTAGCTGGAAGCCAGTTGTAAACAAATGCGGCTTTGATGTCTATAGCCATGGGGAATCTTCCTAACTCGGCCAAAACGGCCCGGTTACAGATAGTTTTGCAAAATTTAATGTGTAAAGATTCGACTTGCTTATATTCAGATTTAAAGGAGTAACCGCCCCAGGCTTCGCACCAATACAGAAGAATAGGTTTAACTAATGCATCAAACAATTTCTCCCCTAATACGGATATTCTCTTTTGATACGGACGCAAACAGTTTCTGCTGTTTGAAATAAGCTTTTAATGTTCTCGAGCGTAGGTTAATGACGGTGTTAGAGAATGTTCTAGGTACGTGTAAGTTGAGACCACTGCTAAGTTCTGGGACCATCACGTAAACTGAACATCTGTCTTTCTGCCCGCTTTATTAAAAACCATCACTTTGGTTTTCTTCTGGTTGACTGTCAGCCTCCACTTTTTGCAGTAGTCTGATAGAGAATCTATAGACCGCTGCAACCCAACCGCAGTGAGAGAAAATAAAACTAGATCGGCTGCATATTATAGGCATGGAACACTAGATTCTAATATTTTAGGGGCATTGTTATTTGTAGAGGCCAGAGTAAATGGAATGTCATCTATAAAAACATTAAACAATAGTGGACTGAGGTTATTGCCTTGCATTACTCCAACAGCATTGGAGAACCCATCGGATAGTGTATTTCCTGACTTTACACGTACTGTATTATTCGTATACATGGATTTAACTATTTCATAGAAATTACCGCCGAACCCTTTTTCGAGAAGTTTTGAGAATAATCCCTCTCTCCAAACTCTGTCAAACGCCTTACTGAAATCAACAAAGCATGCATATATCTTTTTATTATTCTTGAATGCTTTGTGAATAAAATTTTTAATCACAATAATATAATCGGATGTTTTGTGACCTTTCCTAAACCCCGCTTGATATTTATTAGGGGAACTCTGGTTGCCAAGAAAGGAAGACATCTGTTCCGTCAAGATGCTAATAAAAAGCTTTCCCACACTGCTAGTGATAGTTATTCCGCGGAAATGGCTGGGCTGATCCTCGTTAGCGAGCTTTGGGATAGAGACAATGAACCCCTCAGTACCCCTCGGGGGTACGCGCCGCTGTGCAAAACGGCGTTAAAGAGGATTGTTAGGAGTGGTGTGATTAAATGTTTAACTGATTTAATCATCTCGTTTTTAATGCCATGAAGATCTTCGCTTTTTCCGGTTTTCAATTTTGTGATAGCAGCATGTACCTCGTCGTGTGTTATTGTGTAGTCTAATGGTTGCGGCTGGAAAAATAACTGTTCCATTTGCTGAAGGCGCTCAAGTTTCACAGCTTGAAAGTCGTCATCAAATGCACCAGTCTGTTTAGGATTGCCAAAGGCAAAGTAATGATCTTTCCATGTGTTTAGTGATATGTTATTGGAAGGTTTTCCTTCTCAGTTATGTCATCCTGTAGTTTCTTTACTGTCTCCCAAAACATACGCGGATTATTGTGATGCATACTCTCGAGTTTCTAGATAATGTCGTCTTTATATTTTCGTTTCTGAAGTTTTAGGAGTTTTTGATATTGATGTTTAAGTACGTACTATCTACATCGCACAAATGGGTCATTGTGAAACTGTTTAAATAAACTATGTTGATAGAGAAGCCGTTTTCGCATTTCGTGACAAGTGTAATTATACCACGGTTTAGGTGGTTTTCGCTCTTTAGACTTTTTATGAGGAAGACGCTTTACTTTCAAACAATTTTTCGAAACATTGCGAAGAATATCTTCAAATTTGTTCAACGCTTCATCACAATTCGAAAAAAATGCAGCCATAAAGGTGTCTATTTTAATGCGCGTAGGTGCCGATTGGAAAGTATGTATATATTTCGCCTTTGCTTTTATGTCCCAGATAAATCCAGATGGAAAAAGACTTCCTCCATCCTGTTCTGTTCCCACAGCAAAACACACATCCAAATCATACCAGATTGGACAGTGGTCACCCACCTTAAACAGAGACACGCTCGGGAGAAGTGAGTCGCTGACAATTGCGTAATCCTCGGTGGATTTGGCATTGTATTGCTATGATGTGAATCCCCAAAAGTGTCTCCCACTTTCCTACCATTTAGAATTCTTATCCCAGACTGGATACACAAATCTAATAATGTTCGTTCCTATGTGTCGATATGCCCCGTATCCATACTCTGCCGTTTTATGCAGCTATCCAGTTGATAATTTGGATACAGGGGTAAGTTATTTGTACTAGTATCGTCCACAGCAAAATGTGGTTCATTTCTTGTTCTGCAGTTTAAATCTCCCTGTAGAATAATTCTACCCCGAGAGCTGTATTGCTGTATTTCATTACTAACAGTTTCAAAGGTATCGAATGACGATCGGGTTGAAATAGAGATAATGTTACTGGGATGATATATGCTGACTGAGATAAGTATAATATTCCATCCGAAAGAAATGACGATCTAGTTTTAGCCAGATTACGTCATCGCTTCCAGATGGAGCACGAGTTATCCCTTGGGCAATACACCTTCTAACATAAACAACCCCCCTGTCAAGGTGATAGCTAAAAGTTGCGATTTTCTTGTTTAAAAGTGTAAATATTTTCGATAATCTTCCTGAATGGGTTAAACATAAAACCTAAAGATAGGTATATGGTGGACCCCGAAAACAGATCGGCAATAATTCAAATTCTGCTAATTAGGCATGAAAGTTTAATGTCCATTATGGCGCACTTGTTGAACGCCACATGGGCTATCTGATAACAGATCAATAGTAGGAGAGACAATATTCTTTTCTGTATCGTTATCTGGGTAATTAGGACCAGTTAAATTGTAATTGTTGGATACCAGTGAATCACACATGTTCTGGACAGACACCCATATTACGCATCTATCCTGTCTCCGAAATGTCAAAAAAGTTTACCTCAAACAAAATTCGCATTTGTATCTCTATCCATATCGCATTACAAAGCACTCGTTCAATCATAATTAATTTGTTTAAACTTTGCGTTCCGACTGTATAGATAGTGAAGCAGAATTCTGAGGGGCAGTTGCCCTGAGGGCACTCAGTGAAGTTCCGAGCTTAGCCTTGGCCGTCGAGGGTCACAGGCACCGAGATTGAAAGTCCGCGTATTGTTGTAACCCTGTGAGGGTTGTAAGGAACCGATAATAGTTTGTTAACGGTTGCGACCCGTCGTGGCATAGTAGCCAAAGAAGTAAAAGCTGTAACGTTGAGGTCTAGAAACCGTATTAAGAGCTTGAGTAAGCGCTTGAATAGCTCGCGAGATAAGTTAGTTTTAGGCGGTGCGGGAATTGGTGATGTTGAGAACACTTTGCAGAATATTATTATGTAAGCTTTGTTAAGTATATATCTAAAAGCGAAGAATAACTTAACCCCGTGAGAGCCAGGCAAGGCGCAAAGTGATCGTGAACTGTGGTAGACGCCGATTGAATTGTGATTGAACTGTGAGAACGCTGATAGAGTCACACAAGCAGAACATTATATGTATTAAGACCGAATGACTGTGAAGTTAACCCTGCGAGGAGGAAGCAACGAGAAGTGAATAGACACTTTGTATTTATCACAAACCGTGAGAAGATGAAGATGATGTGAGGTTGATCCAGCGTGGGAGACGCTGAGGTCCCAAAAGAATAAACTTTTATCCGCGTAATTATTGTGTTCTTATGGATAATTTTGTGAGTAATTTGTTTCATATTATATTTCTTCGTACATGTAAATAAATAATCTTTTCAGTGAATTATCGTTGATCACCCTTTGGCGTTGTAAGCCACAGGCACCTTCAGGAATCCTAAGAGTCCCAAGCGGACATGCATTGATAAGGTGGCAAGGTTTACTTTCGAATTGAGGTTCAGACGACAGTCACTGGCTGTCGGCCGAGCATTGATAAGAACATAAATTTTCCTCCATCCCTTCGAACATCAATTTAACCACGAAATCCTGCGACACCCCCCCCCCCCCCCCCAACCTATCCGTTGGGTGCTTCGAGTACTGGAGAAGTGGGTGTAACCCTTTATTGATGCGGGACTGTCCTGTTGGGTCCATGTCTCCACTAGGCCAATGATGTCATGTCCCTTTATAACGTTGAGAATTCTACACTCTTTAGTTTATTTTCTCCAGCATTGCTTCTATATCCATTGATATTCCAGCAACATATTTTAACCCTTTACCTAACATGGAAAGCAGACGACACTTGCAAAAAAAATTCTTGAACAACTAATTTTTTCCATTTTTGTCTCAAAAACATAGGTTATGACCCCTCGTTGGAACGAGCTCGACGAGCTCGTTCCAACGAGTGGTCATAACCTATGTTTTTGAGACAAAAAATGAAAAAATAATGAAAATTAATTGGCGATTTTTGAGAATAGCGCTGGCCGGTTTTGGTCGTTACGTTGGGTAAAGGGTTAAGATGTTTAAGACTGGTTGTGAAGACTACCATTAGCAATCGATTTATTCATTTATGGACGTTTGGAAAAAGGGGGGAACTTATTGACGACAGAGAGTCGAACATACACAAGCCTGGACAAAATTAATAAATTTCAAACTGAATCGGTTTTCTGATATGTGAACAGTGCAGATGGACATTCACAGCTCAATAAACGGATCGATCCGATATTTCACCCTGGTCACTTTTCATACACATGTAATTCATCGCATAAAGTAAATGACTCGACTGATCCGGGTTACAACTTTACATAAGTAATAATAGTTTTCCGAGGATAACTCGCGTTAACGCATTGCCGTGTTATCCATATTAGGGGGCGCGGTAATCTGCCCATTGAATAAGTTCCTCTGGTGTGACAAGCGGTCTTGTCGCCCGTTTTTGTTTGTGGACCGACTCTGACTTAGATTGGGTGACCTTGTGCGTTTAACAGCCTGGGGCAGACGCAACAGCTGTTTCACACGAGGAGCAAGCAAGCCTACTTATCCCATTATTATTTAGATGAATTCTATCAAAGTAAAAGTCAGAGCTTGGTATAGCATTGTTGTTGAGCGTCACAGCTTAAACTTCCGTGTAAACAAGTTTACTGTCTGATTTACATATTTCTGAAATTGCATTGTTTACACTAAGTACTTTGTCATTTTTACTTTGTGAGTCAATCCTGGAGTATTTGTAATGGGAACAGAACGTACACTGTTTTCAACAAAAAACTGAACATACATCTCAATACTTCTTTCCTCAGTAGCATAGTCTTCTGAACAAACAGTTTTAATTTCCTTAGCCCAAGCGGGAACACAATTAGGCTGTACTGAAAACTCAATGTCACAAGGCTTTTCTGTCCATTTACCAGTTTGAGTCTGGATTCTCTGCTTGTGAACAACTGGGGTATAGCGGTCCGTAGGATTAGTTTTTTCTGCTAGGTTTCGACCGATCATCTTTTACACACTTTTCTATTTTCTTAAATGCTTCTTCATGTAAGAGCCCAGTAAATGCTGAGTCATCACTCCGCAAGGAAGCCGATCGACAAGTGTGTCGAGTGTTACGCCCACTTTTGTAGTAACTGTCCACTTTTGTAGTAGCTCACCACTTTTGTAGTAGAAAACGCCCACTTTTGTGGTAGCTCACCACTTTTGTAGTAACGTCGCCCACTTTTGTAGTAAAATGAGGTCTCCACTTTTGTAGTAACCATTGCCCACTTTTGTCATAAAAAAACAAAGTCACCACTTTTGTAGGAACTTTTTTACCACTTTTGTAGTAACATTTTCAAAAACTGTTAGACTTTGAAAATTTTGAACAAACCATTTCATTTCAGATGTTCACACGAAATGATCAGATTTTCATCTTCATCTTTTTATTTTAGGTTGAGCTCTCTTTGTTGAGATTACCATGACAGGAATATATTCGGTCTGTCCGTTCGTCTTTCAGCCAGTACTATGGGCATATGTGGGTGGGGTGTCAGGTCGTTTTAAAAAGTTTTTGTGGGGTTTCTATTTGTGATTACATATTGTGTATTTTATATTCAAGTATGTCGTTGTGTGATAAGGCATGCCGCTCATTGAGTATGTCCGTACATTTAACCAATGCTAACCCTACTTCAGTGGGATTAGTAACTTAAACAGTTTGACAGTGACTCGTCTCTGTCCGATAGTTCTCCCCGGCTTCCTCCCCGTAACACTGTCCAACACTCTATGTCTCTGGCTGTTTAAGTGTTTAACCAAAATCCCCGTAACACTGTCCAGCACTCTATGTCTCTGGCTGTTTAAGTGTTTAACCAAAATTAATCAACCTCGGCATTTACCAAGCGATACTATGTTTTGGCAGTTTCATTTCAGATTCACCCTTTTTCATTCAGATGAGAAGGGTGTGAATCGGCAGGGACTCAGATCAAAGATTTTCTGATCGACGAAACGGAACTCTCTGCCCAAAGTTTCATAGGTTAATTCCTTGTAATTTTGATAACATAACATTTCTAACAGACCGGATTCCCTGAGCTATTTTTTGATGTTGATGTTCTGGTCCTTTGGGGGAAAATCAAAGTTGTCGACTTCTGTCATGTCAAAATGGTAAAGATACGCGAAGTTGTCGATTTCTGTCATTAAAAAAGACGAACCTGTTGGAAAACCATAATAATGACATTTTTGCAATTTTGCTTTTTGGTGGGCTCTTTTTTTTATAATTGAAACTGCATCTTTGCGCTATTTTTCTTGTAAAGAGAAGATTATTTTTCCCCTGTGAAGAGAAGCGTTTATTGCGATATTTAATCTGAAGACGAATATTCAATACAGGTGAGTATTACGTACATAATTATGCACGCACGCTTTCAAATTAAACGTCGTTGGCACATGTAGGAAAATCCTGTCGAGGAGAGTCTTACATAGCGATGAGCAGGGGTGGTGGTGGTGGTGGTGGTGGTGGGGGGGGGGGGGGGTACGTCCCCAAAGTCAAAGATGAGAGCGGTTGTCACAAATTCTTAGAGAAGACTTCGGCTGTTATAAGGGGTTGCAGGAGATCCAACACTGACATCTGATTTAGGAAACAGTTTCCGTGGACCAAAACACAGGTGAATGAACAAATATATGGAATGTTTGAATACTTTTCATCTCTGTGGTGTGGTGCGATGAGTTAATTCGTGAGAATTTTCCGTGATTTGTACGTTTGCTGGAAAGTTTGAGATTCCTTGGAAGTAATTTGGTTGTTTGTTACAACTACTAACCAATCAATCAATTGTTATGTTCATAATATGAATATAACAATTGGTTGATTATTTTGTAGGTCTTCCTGGACCAAATAGGTCATTTGTCCCCTGACGTCAAATATGGAGGGAATAATAATTAATAAATAAAGTAATTAATAATTATTTATAGTAGTCCGAGATAAGATGAAAATGGTACATATATGATTGACGAAGAAATGACTGTCGAAAAAGTGGCGGTGGGCACTTCCATTTGAGCGTTTCCATGTTTCTGGCTTTCAGAGGCTCCCGGTACTTGGTTCCAGAGTAATTTAGATATAAGCAAAGCCTTGGACTCCCCTCCCCTTCCCCACATTTCCCATTACTTACATGTATACGCGGCCCAGTGTTACCTTTTTCGGAGCCAATCAAAGGGGCTGAAAACAGTTTTTTTGTTTGTCTCACGTCTTGGGCCCTACACTCGAAGCCCAATACTCGCATCACTTAAAGCATCACTTACAGAATATAAGTTAGAATCATTTCCATTGTCTTTTCTTGGTTAGCATGTGGCACGAATACCTGGCAGAACAACAGATTAGGTACTTCAATACCTGGCTAACATGGATCCCCATCATTTCAATTCTAAAACAAATCATTTTTCGTACGAAAAATGATTCAATGCATACACAAATGTGTTTTTATTTATTATGAGACAAAAATAGACATACAAACTTCATTTTGAAAGAGCAATTCAATTTCTAGTTATCTGCTTGTTTTGCATTTTTCTGTCGAAACACAGCTTATATGCTCTCATTGTAACGTGCTCGCCGAGCTCATTCCAGTTAGAGTCATAGAGTATGTTTTGAAAGCACAAAATGAAACATTTATTAATTTGTCAGAAATGTGTTTTCTTTATTATTTGCCATCCCGGAACACTAAAAGACTCAACGAGCGTTTACCTGTAGGGGATGGGAACTCAAATTCTGTGAGCGAAAAGTGAAAGTTTCAATTGTATTATTTAGCAGCTGGAAAAGGCAAACATTTCTTTCATAAACTTGTAACTTTTAATGTTCCCGCGCACATGGTCATGTTTCTTCCTTCAGAAGATATTGCAAAATAAGAAACAGAACACCGGCGTCTTCAGTATTCTTTGTTTTAACCAAACTGAATAAAATGGAAGCGTATTAGTGCTACATCTAAAAAATGAATGATACTATATGTCCTAATTTAGAGGTACCGAGATAATAACTCGTGATTGAGAGATACTAAGTCATAATTAGGAAATAATAACTCGTGTTTGGGAAATAATTAGTCCTAATTAGGAGATAATATGTCCTAATTGGGAGATAAGTCCTAATTAGGAGATATGTCCTAATTAGGAGACGATACCTTCTAATTAAGAGATAATAACTCCTAATTAGAACTTATTAACTACTAATTAGGAGATGCTATGTCCTAATTAGATCTTAGTATCTCCTAATTAGCAGATAATAACTACTAATTAGGAGATAATAATCCTAATTAGGAGATACTAACTCCTAATTAAGACACAGTAAATCCTAATTAGGAGATAATTTGGTATATAATTCCCGAATCTTCCCTGCAAACGCAATTCGTTGGTGTCGTTTCGGCGCGGTTCTCAATTTTTTACAGAAACACCAGCCGCCAGGCATTCGTTATAAAATTTGCTGTTTACATTTTATACCTCTAAGATAAATGATCACCCCCACCCCACCTCAATCCATCCCCGTGAAAAGTAGTAAAAATAAAATTATATTAGATACACTATGTTTCCGTTTATTTTTTTCGAAGTATAAATTTTGGCGGGGTGACTTATGACTCCAGACTGACTCCTCCTTACCTCAGTCTGACATTCTCAGAGTCGAGTTCTGACCTCGGGCAGACTTCTAACTCCAGGACCGACTTCTCCTGACCTCTCGGGCCGACAAGTGCGGGCCAATTTTTCCGGTGCGACTTCTCTGGGACCGATTTCTCAGAACCAACTTTTTCAGACAGACGTCTTCTGGAATGGGTGAAAGGGGTGGGGGTGGGGTAGATCTTCTGTAGGCTCGGCCATCCTTTCATGATAGACGCGAGTAGTAACACGGGTGTCAATGGAACACGTTTGTCCCAGAAGACATGTTCACAAAAACGTTCTAGAATGTGAAGGGAATTTGGAAACGTTCTGACGGCGCCGACGTTATGACGTCATTAGAGGGTCCCAATTTTAGACTCTAGTATGAAAACTTGCGGGAGGCCTATAGCGCGCCAGTATTGGTAATCGTTTCTATATACATAGAACTTCTCTAGGGATATGGGTATTGATGTGTGAGTACATGCTGGAGGCCTACAGCGCGCCAGTATTGGTAATCGCTTCTATATACATAGAACTTTTCTAGGGATATGGGTATGGATGTGTGACGACATGCGGGAGGCCTATAGCGCCTGTATAGGTAATCGCTTCTATATACATAGAACTTCTTTAGGGATATGGGTATTGATGTGTGAATACATGCGGGAGGCCTATAACGCCAGTATTGGTAATCGCTTCTGTATACATAGAACTTCTCTAGGGATATGGGTATTGATGTGTGAATACATACGGGAGGCCTATAGCGCCAGTATTGGAAATCGCTTCTATATACATATAACTTCTCTAGGGATATGGGTATTGATGTGTGAAACTTGCTGGAGGCCAGTATTGGTAATCGCTTCTATATACATAGAACTTCTCCAGGGATATGGGTATTGATGTGTGAATTAAATTCATAGAAATGGTCGAGGAGTACCTTTTAATATCTGGCACTGACGACTGTGGTAATGGCTTGGGCTGTCTGGGAGATTCTGTATAGAAATCTACAGAAATAGGTGTAGGTGCATAAGTCTGGAAAAATATAAGTGGTCCGGGGGGCTATTTTGTTGGGTTGGATATGAGTATACATAGGTGGCCTACGGCGACTGGGCAGTTCTATATAAAGAACATCAACGACAAAAGCCTAAGGCCTACACCCTCGCTGCCAACCCCTTGTATTGATTTGGGCAAGTTTGTCCCCTCTCCCCTGGAGTTGAGAAATGTGGCCGGAGTAGCCCATCTCCTTCACTTTTAGGTCGTAGGATGGCGCCAATGGTTCAAATATCTCGAGAAATTCTATCTACTGTGGCAGACACAGGTATACACAGGAGGTCTTCGGCGCGTCAGGATTGGTACAGACAGCTCTATACATAGGGCATTAAAAGCAAAGACCCCATCCCACTGGCCGCTCCCCCGGAAAAAAAGCAATTACTCGTATACCTATGATCCTATTTTACCTACTTTGACTTCGTTGCCCATCGTATGGGTTCACTACAGTACTCTATTTCCCTTTGTAGCCCAAAGGTTTGTATTATAGTACGAGGTAATGTTTTTAGGTCCCGTTTCCTTAACTTTGACACCCAAAATGCGTTTGTGAAAGCTATGAAAATGGGCGCGATGCTTTCATTTTCATACCCCCATTTTGAGACGTATGGAAAATAGAACATTGCGCTAATTTTCATCGTCTCATGGACTCAATTGCGGACACCAAAAAGCCTGACGTTTTTTAATCCCTCGCTAAAAGGAGGTGATAAAATTGGGACATAGATACAAATAGTTGAAATTGGGCGCTGGGACACCAAAATAGCGAAATGAGTCAAAGAGTAGTATGAAAAAGAGAGCATTGTGCGCACATCCTAATAGGTTCCACAGACTCATTTTGGGCCGCCAGAGCCTGCCTGATGTTTAGCAATGGGGCGCTAACATAGGGCGTTGGAATTGGGGTTACTGAGAACAGTGACAGGATAAATACCCAAAATTAGAAATTTTGCAGCAATTCAAATGCTGGAAAAAAGACAAACCGTCTTTTTGACTCATTTGAGAGGGAGGGGCAGTGATATTATTTGCATTGGCACGTTATCACTTGGTTATAGTACCGCCAAATTAAACATTATTATACAGGAAACTTGGAAATAGTGGCTTTTAATCAAAAAAGCGCCGGAGGGAGGGGATGAAAGGGGATTATTTGCATTTGTGTCTCTTATGGGTTTATTATACTACCATTGAATTAAGCAGTACTATATACGGTACTCCTGTATTTGACAAACAATTATATCTTGGTTAGCAACCATGTTCAGCCTAAAAGTTATCAAATGAGAGAAAGGGGAGGTAGGTTCTTCTTTAACAAAGTACGGAAAAATAACCAATTTTGAGCTCTTTGGGGTAATTGATTGTGGTCGAAGTTAATGGGACGGGGCCTGAAAACATTCGCCTGTACTAGTACAGACCTTTAGGCCACAATGTGAAATGCGGCGGACTTTATTTCCTCAAAATAAGGAAAGTAAGGCGAGGTCGGGCTTTTTATAGCACTACTACACTACCGGAACTTACTCTTATGTACTTGAATTGTGTCTAGTACATACCCCCTGTACTAAACTGGGGTGTAGGTAGCAAAGCGACTTCGTGATGTCAATAGGAAATTCAAACCATTACTACGGTCAGCCCTAAAAAGCTGTATCTTAAAACCTCCATCCTAATAAAAGATGTCGGCCTGAACAAGTTGGTCCGGGGAACCGGAGAAATCGATTTCAAAGAAGTCGCCCGCAAAAGTTGGCCTTGCGAGGTGAGGAGAAGTTGATACTGGCGTGAGATGTCTGTCCAGAGGTCAGGAGAAGTCGGCTCTGGTGTTTGAAGTCAGCCCGGAGTCGTGAGAATTCGCCTAGCCAATGTCTGTACAGCAAAAGACAGAATGGAAACAGAGCGCTTCCAATATGATTTTATTTTAGTTATTTTTAGGAGGGGGGGGGGGGGATAATTTATTTCAGAGGTACAAATGTAAGCGGCAAGTTTCATATAGAATGCCTGGCGGCTGGTGTTAAGGTAACAAGCAGAGGACAGTGCCGACAGGACACCAGGAAACTGTGTTTGAGGAGAAGATTAGGGACTAACATATCCCATTATTTCCTAATTAGGAGATACTATGTCCTAATTAGGAGTTATTGTCTCCTAATTAGGGCTATTATCCCCTAATAAGAACTTATTTTCTCCTAGTTGGGGCTTATTATCTCCTAAATAGGAGATACTAGGTCCTAATTAGAAGTATTGCCCCCTAATTAGGACATAATTACTCCTCTGTAGAAGTCATTATCTCCCAATTTAGAGATCATATGTCCTAACTAGTTATTATTTCTTAACTAGGACTTAGTAACTCCTAATCATGAGTTATTATCTCCCAATTTGGACTTAGTATCAGACATTTTTTTATATGTGGCACATGCTTGCTTCCATACAATCCATCTGGACTCAATCCAGCCCGGACAAAGTCGGGCACTCCATGTAGTATATCTATCTATATTTTATATATATATATATACTAGCTGGGGCCCGCCTTCGTCCGAGAACGAATTAAATGGACAGGTGTGTTGAACATGCGCAACTTGAGTGCCCCAGAAGACTACCTGATGAAAATTATACGTAATGCAACGTTTCGTCCAAACTGCCGAGTAGTTTCCTGGATCGTCACTGAGCACGCACGAAGACGGGAACACACCTCACACCCGACGATGGCAAATCACTACCCAATGGACCCTACATACAAATCCTAAGTTTCGTCCGGATCGGCCCAGTAGTTTCCGAGAACGTCACTGCGCATGCGCGAAGACGCCCCCCCCCCCCCTCCTCCTCGGTCCGATGGGTGGAAAACCTTCCCGGGGCCGAACTACATTCGCACGCCAAGTTCCGTTCCGATCGGCCGAGTCGTTTTTGAGTCTAAATATAAAACATAATGCTGATGCCCCAGTAACACAACATTTTAACCTTCCTGGCCATTCTTTGGACGATTTTGAAATCCATCCTATTGAACAACCACCAATTAAAGACACATTAGAAGAAACGGATGAATTTAGAAAAAAACGTGAAGCTTTTTGGATCAATACGCTTCAAACCCTCTGGCCATTTGGTATGAATATATCAGAGGGCGAATGCGAAAGGAGGTCCACCATTCCTTTCACTTTAACGTACAACAGAATGAATATCGAAATAGCAAAAATGTTAAAAGATGAATTCAATTTTACCAATGCTAAATTAAATGAACCTTCGAATCTTCGACCTGTCATCGCCTATAAGAAAAACAAGAGCTTGCGTAACATCCTTGTAAGGACTAAATTAGAGCCCATCAATGAATAACATCAATTATTGCCAGTCAGTTTAACCAGTTCCTAAGCTCATCACTTAGTTTAAATTAATTTTATGTACTTTTTGTCATGTTTGAAACCCATCAGGGTTCAGTAAATGAAAACAATTTTTCGGCGGCATATCAAAAGAAAAAAACGTTTCAGCAGGAAATGTCTATGCCAGTGCGATTTTTTAACCTCAAACACACACACACACACACAGACAAACAAGCTCAAATATATAGCAGACTAGACGAGGTGCCCGACTTCGTCCGGGCTACAAAGGTCGTCACTGCGCATGCGCGAAGACGGGCACCCACCCCACAACCAACGATGGCAAATCACTATTGATGGTCCCTATATACAAATCCCAACTTTTGTCCCGATCGGCCCAGTAGTTTCCGAGATCGTTACTGCGCATGCGCGGAGACGCCCCCCACCCCGGTTCGATGGTGGAAAGACTTTCCGGGACCGAACTACATACGCATGCCAAGTTTCGTCCCGATCGGCCCGGCCGTTTTCGAGTCTATAGCGAACAGACAGACACAAACACAAACGAACTCAAATACATAGTAGAATAGCTCGGTGCCCGACTTCGTCCGGGCTTTTGTCACTGCGCATGCACAAAGATTGGCTCCCACCCCTGCAAATCATTACCCGATTGACCGTACACACACCCGACGATGGTGAATGAGTTATTGTCACTGCGCATGCGCAAAGATTAGCTCCCACTCCCATACCCTATAATGGCAAATGATTACTCGATGGACCATACATACAAATCGCAGGTTTCGTCCCGATCGGCAAAGTAGTTTCCGAGATCGTCACTGCGCATGCGCAAAGACGGCCCCCACCCCATATCTGACGGGGGAAAATCACTACCCGATGGACACTACATACAAATCCCAAGTTTCGTCCCGATCGGTTTAATAGTTTCTGAGATCGTCACTGCGCATGCGCGAAGACGTGCCCCCACCCCGATTTCGAATAGCCCCAAAACCTTCCCGGACCCGAACCACACACTATAGAGAACAAACAAACAGACAAACAAACAAACAGACAGACAAGATTACTCAAATATACATATAGATTAGCTGGGTGCCCGACTTCGTTCCGGCTTTTGTGCCGCACATGCACAAATATTGGTTTCCACCCCATAGCCTACGTTGACGAAGGACCGTACATATAAACCCGAGTTTTGTCCCGATCGGCCCAGTAGTTTCCAAGATAGTCTCAGCGCATGCGCGAAGACGGGTCCCACCCCACATCTGAGTAGCCTAAAACCTCCCCGGACCCAAGCCACACACCCTTGACAAATTTCGTCCCGATCGGCCCAGCCGTTTTTGAGTCTGAAGAGAACAAACAAACAAACAAACAGGCGAACAAACAGACATGATTACTCAAATATATATACAGACTAGCTGGGTGCCCGACTTCGTCCGGGCTTTTGTCACTGCGCATACGCAAATATTGGCTCCCAAATCATTACCCGATTGACCGTACATACAAATCCCAGGTTCCGTCCCTATCAGCCCAGTAGTTTTTTAGATCGTTACTGCGAATGCGCGAAGATGGACACCCACCCCATACCCGCTGATGGCAAATGACTACAAGATGGACCCTACATACAAATCTCAGGTTTCGTCCCGATCGGCCCAGTAATTTCCGAAATCGTTACTGCGCATGCGCGAAGACGGGCCCCCCACCTTACGTCCGAGTAGCCTAAAACCTTCCCTGGTCCAAACCACACAACCTTGCCGAATTTCGTCCCGATCGGCCCAGTCGTGTTTGAGTGTATAAAGAACAAACAAACAAACAAACAAACAAACAAACAAGATTACTCAAATATATATATAGACTAGTTGGGGATGCCCGACTTCGCCCGGGCTACAGAGATAGTCGATGCGCATGCGCAAAGATTGGCTAACACGCCATAGCCGACGGTGGCAAAACACTACCCGGTGGAACGTTCATACAAATCCCAGGTTTCGTCCCGATCGGACCTGTAGTTTCCGAAATCGTCACTGCGCATGCGCGAAGACGGCCCCCACATGAACACCCGATGGTGGCAAATCACTACCCGATATTCCTTACATACAAAGCCCAAGTTTCGTCCCGATAGGCCCAGTAGTTTCCGAGATCGTTACTGCGCATGCGCGAAGATGGTTCACCCCCCCCCCCCCCACCCACCGATGGTGGAAAACCCTCCCAGGAACGAACTACATATGCATGCCAAGTTTCATCCCGATCGGCCCAGCCGTTTTCGAGTTTATAGCGAACACAGACAGACAGACAGACAGACAAGCTCAAATATATAGTACACTAGCTGGGTTCCCGACTTTGTCCGGGCTTTTGTCACTACGCATTGGCGCATGCGCAAAAATTGGCTCCCACCCCATAGCCGAAAGACCATACATACAAATGCCAGTTTTCGTCCCGATCGGTCCAGTACTTTCTCAGATCGTCACTGCGCATGCGCGAAGCCGGGCACCACCCCATACCCGACAATGGCAAATGATTACACGATGGACCCTTCATACAAATCGTCCCGATCGGCCCAGTAGTTTCTGAGATCTTCACTGCGCATGAGCGAAGACGGGCCCCCACCCACGTCCGAGTAGCGTAGAACCTTCCCCGGCCCGAACCACACACCCATGCCAAATTTCTTCCCAGATCAACCCGGACGTTTTCGAGTCTATACCTACAGACAGACAAATAGACAAGCAAGATTACTCAAATATATAGACTAGATGGGGGCCCGAAATTGTCACTGCGCATGCGCAAAGATTGACTAACACCCCATAGCCGACGGTGGCAAATCACTACCTGGTGGAACGTACATACAAATCCCAGGTTCCCAAAGAAATTCCGGGATTGTCACTGCACATGCGCGAAGGCGGGCCCCACCCTGGGTCCGATGGGTGGAAAAGCTTCCCGAGACCGGAATATATAAACCTGTCAAGTTCCGTCCCAATCAACCCATTTGATTTCGAGTCTATAGCGAACACACAGGCAGACAGACAGATATGTGAAGACGGGCCCCCACCCCAGGTCCATGGGTGTAAACCTTCCCAGGACCAAACTACATGTGCATGCCAAGTTTCGTCCCGATATGTCCAGACGTTTTCGAGTCTATACCAAACCCACAGACAGACACACACAGAGACACAGACAAATAAACTCAAATGTTTAATAGACTAGCTCGAGGCCCCACTCCGTACAGGAATGATTTACATGGACAGCTGAGCCGAGCATGAGCAATTTGAGTGGCCCAGGACACTGCCGGATGGAACTTACATACAAATCTCAGGTTTTAAGCCAATCGGCACAGTCGTTTTCGTGATTGTCACTGCACATGCGCTAAGATGGCCCCACCCACATGTCCGAATAGATTAAAACCTTCCCGGGTTGTGGTGGGGGGGGGGGGGGGCATCTTCGCGCATGCACAGTATTGATCGCGAAAACTACTGGGCCGATCAGCACAAAACTTGGTGTTTGTTTGTACGGTCATCGGTTAATTATTTGCCACCGTCGGGTATGGGGTGGGGACCTGTCTTCGCGCATGCGCAGTAACGATCTCGGAAACTACTGGGCCGATCAGGACAAAACTTGGGATTTGTATGTATGGTCTATCGGGTAGTGATTTGCCACCAGCGGCTCTGGAGTGGGGGATCTATCCTCGCGTATGCGCTATGACGATCTCGGTAACTACTGGCCCGATTTGAGCGAAACCTGGGATTTGTATGTCGGGAATCAACTGGCTTCTGTCGGCTATGAGGTGACAGCCTATCTTTGTGCATGCGCAGTGATGATCTCGGAAACTACAAATCCGATTGGGACGAAACCTAGAATTTGTATGTCCGTTCTACCGAGTAGTGATTTGCCACCGTCGGCTATGGCGTGCTAGCCAATCTTTGCGCAGTGACGATCTCTGTAGCTCGGACGAAGTCGGGCACCCCCGCTAGTCTACTATATATTTGAGCTTGTGTGTCTCTGTGTGTGGTGTGTGTGAGAGAGGGTGTGTGTGTGTGTGTGTGTGTGTGTGTGTGTGTGTGTGTGTGTGTGTGTGTGTTTGAGGTTAAAAAATCGCACTGGCACAGACATTTCCTACTGAAACGTTTTTTCCTTTTAATATGCCGCTGTGTGTGTGTGTGTTCGTTATGGACTCGACAACGGCTGGGCCGATCGGGACGAAACTTAGCATGCGTATGTAGTTCGGTCCTGGAAAGGTTTTCCATCCATCGAACCTGGGGTGGGGGTCCGTCTTCGCGCATGCGCAGTAACGATCTCGGAAACTACTGGGGCGATCAGGCCGAAACTTGGGATTTGTATGTAGGGCCATCAGGTAGTGATTTCAGAAAAAAACACTTTATTTTATAATAGAGAAACCCGTCTGAATTTAAAAACACTTCAACAGCAGAATCGTTCAGTGTCGATAAAATCTCTACAAGTGGGGAAACCGGAGTCCCCCAAGCCTCTCTTCCCATCCCCACCCTCACAGACAACGTCGTGGTGAGCACGGACGAGCAGCTATCAGCTCTCCAACATGAAGACGTACACAATCGACGTGCAGTGCGCCTTAATGCACGGTGTCATCGTGACCCACATAAGCAAGCGAGTTCAGACAGCCAGCGATGCGTACTAACAATGTGTATTCCTTTGTCGACATTTGTGTTAGGAACGGGAAAATGATAAATTCGAAGATTTTAATAATATTTAGATGAGCTTAAAGAGTAGCTAAAACCGTATTCTAAAATCGCAAGCCTCAAGACCCCCCCCCCCCCCCCACCCCTTATTTACAGAAACCATAACAAGACGCATAAAACAGAGTTGCCCCTAAAATATCCGCACAAGTAATATTTATAGTATAATGCAATATTCAAGTATTCGTGCATACTTGCAGACTGACTGGGAGGAATATACCGATTGAAAATGCGTTTTATAGAATGGATATGTGCGGTCAGCTGCCACCAGACTGAAGGCGTCAAACGCTGACCACTTACCCAACATAAAGACGAAAACGGCCCGAACATTGACCACATTAAGCCTAAAATAGCCTTAAATATCTCCAAAATTTCTCGCAGACCTATTGAAATTTGGATATTATCAGAATCGGCTTTTTGGGTTCTAATGGTATCCAAATGTGTGTACAATGTGTAGTTTCATTGAAAATGGGTGGAACTTATACTGGAAAAAATACGAAATTTAATAATCTCTATAAGTGCCGTGTTAGGTAAAGGGTTAAAGTGCCAATTTTTTTTGCATGGATTTCCCAAAGCAATTGGTCAATATAAGTTTGGGTCGAATTATACAAAGTTCCATCAGTGAGAAAGGGCAAATACTTTGATTTAACTCTGATCATATCGCGCGAATAATTTTAGCCTTTGAAAACTGGGAAATATTTTACTACAAAAGTGGTAAAAACGTTACTACAAAAGTGGTGACTTTGTTTTTTATGGCAAAAGTGGGCGACGGTTACTACAAAAGTGGAGACCTCATTTTACTACAAAAGTGGGCGACGTTACTACAAAAGTGGTGAGCTACCACAAAAGTGGGCGTTTTCTACTACAAAAGTGGTGAGCTACCACAAAAGTGGTAATTACTACAAAAGTGGGCGTCACATTCGAGTTTCATCCGCCATTTTGTTGTGTATAAACAAAGAATGAGGTTAATATCTTACTGGATGTACACTCCTCTCTTCTAATCTAATTAAATACGTATTGAAGTTTTGGTTCCAGCATAACACTCCACATCTGTTTATCCCAATAGTGGGATCGTTTAAGGTTGCACATAGTTAAAACAAAATCCACGAAAAAGTTGAATTTAAACAGAGCACATTTTTTTCCGTGCGATCTACTGTCACGTGACAGCACATTTATGGGTGTGACCCACTTTCAATTGTTTTTGTCGTGCCCACTTTTTTTAGTATAAAAATACATGTATGAACTTCAGCAATGCATTAGAGGTACATAAACTTCAATTTTCAGCAATTCTGAAAAAAATCACTCAATGAACCCTGGGTGTGCTCAGTGACCTTGACCCATATTTTGATACGCCATCGACTTTTGACTCATTTGGTGTTGGTTCCAGGTCCGTACGCCATACCATGCTTGAGCGTTATCCACTTTCAAACTTTTTGGCTCCCGCCCACTTTTTGTAGTGTAAAAATACATGTATGGACTTTGGGAATGACTTGGTGAGGGGGGGGGGGGGGGCATGAATTGCGATTTTCAGCAATTCTGACCTCAGTGGCCTTGACCAATATTTTGAACCTCCATTGAGTTTTCACTTATTTGGTGTTAGTGCCATGTCCATACCTCATACCATGCTTGAGATATGAGCGTGACCCACTTTCATTTCAATATTTTTGGCCACTCCCATTTTTTTAACTGTAAAAATGCAAGTATGAACTTCTGGAATGCATTAGGGGGGTCAAAAAAGCGATTTCCAGCAATTCTAAAAAATGCACTCATTGACCCCTGGTTGACCTCAGTGACCTTGACCTATATTTTGAACCGCCATTGAGTTTTGACTCATTGAAGAAAAAAAAAACAGAAAAAGAAACCGTACAAAAACAATAGTGTGTGTGTTTCACACGGTCAAATACCACTGTCAGAAAACTGAAATGGGTCTAAGAATATTTTATAATTATTTGTTTTGGTTTCACAAATAAAGAGGTTATATTACTTGATTAGTTTCACATCTTCGGCCTCAGATATGAAGTTACCTCGGGTTGATATCTCGGCCGATCTGAAACTAAGCAAGTAATAACCTTTAAGTACCGGACTTAACCGCGCCATCATCATGCCGCACCAGGAGCCTTTGAAATTGGCCAAAATCAACAACTTTCATTGGAATAAAATTAAGTTCCATGTGTTGGTATTTGCAACATTGTCTTCAAGGACTATAGAACAACGATTTCACTTTTACAGTCATTTGACATTTACGCTGGCATAATTTGAGCGAAATAGTTTAATGGATATGCACAGCCTAAAGAAATCACTCTATTATTTACACGATTTAGCGACGATGTGGAGGTAATTTCTTTTCCGTCACATCTCATAGAACATGTGTCTACACGTCTCATTACACCTCTTGATTTAGTAGAAGAGAACAGTTACACCTTCGACTAGATTACATCTTCTATAGAATAGACATATGGGAAGATATTTCTCACACAAATGAATAAATTCTACTCCTCTGATTAACCCTAGAATCTTTTTCTGTCAGTATAGTATAGTAGCCGTGGACTGGTCGTAATCCACGCATGAGCAGTGATGTTTACCAGTTAATAACAAAGCATCATCAGCAAAATTTAATTAATGAAGCATCGGGTTGTATTCGGTGCTTTCATTAATCAAATTGTTGATATTTATTCCTATAATTAGTTTTTGGAATCTAATATTATTACGTCCGTGGAAATACTGCCCACCCGTGAAAAGTGACCACTCCCATTGCGGCAGTGCTGAAGCCCCCCCCCCCCCCCCAGCCCGCGGTTCCGCAGCCCCTGATAAGATATGAGGTAACGTCAATTTGAAAAAAATTAAAAACACAGCGCAAGCTCCGAATTTTTCTGAACGCAGGAATTAACATCTGCCACTGTGGAGGAGTAATTTTTTCTGCGTTCGGTTTCCTTTTGTGTTTGCGGCTGATAAGGCAATAAATTAAAGTCCTTTGCGAGGCGTTAACACCCGTTGTCAAGGATGGGTAGAGCCAAAGAATGTAGTCACGTAAATCGTCCAAACGGTATTTGACAAATCAGTTGTTTAGACTGTTACATAAAGTATAATAAGAGATTGTTCCTACCTCAAAACAACACAGTCTCATATTTGGATCTTATGCAGCCTTTATTCTATATGCCTGTGTCATACGTTGTATAATTTCCTTTGTTCACTTGCACTTGCACCTGACTGATGTACACTATCTGTATGACAGAGGCGTTAATATAGGCCTTGCCTGTTCGCCGAAACCAATTTCATTAAAGTGAATTAAATTACTGTTTCTAAAAAAGCTATGGGTTTGATGGTTTCACAGCGTACCGTACTGTCCAGTTGCATTTAGGTGTACACTTACTATCCCTTGCGGAGAGACACATTCTTAACATGCAGAAAATCTCTGAATAGTGTTTGAGGGGATCGACATGGCAAATTGCTGCGTCTAAGGTTACCCCACAAATCACGAATCATGTGCGATATTTTAAACCGAACATGTAGAATGTGTTCGCCTTTTGAAATATTTAAGCTTTATTCGAACCCTTTTGTTTGCTTGTATTCACTGAAATAAAGTTGGATGACAAACCATTGGAAAGGGCCCCACAACCATTTCCAAGACTTTGTCGTGCAATAGCTTATAATTACACTAAAAGAAATATACTTCGGGGAAGAGGTCTGGTAATCTGGGCCGATCCAATCGGCACTGGTACTAAAGCGGTTGCTATTACCGTTTTTTCTCCTTTCAGAATTCGACGTCTTCCCAGGGTATTAGTAGACGTATACCTACGTTTCTTATTTACTGCAACTATACATTCCAACCCCGCCACCATACTAACCTCAAGTATGCCATACTGCAAAAGAGAGGGAAAATATATTGTAAAGTTCCGCCAATTTTTGCTGTTGGTTCATTTTAATCATTTCGTCATGTGACTTTATTTTGACGTTGTCGCGAATAAATTGAAAAATCCGTTTTGCCGATAAGATTTCAAAACGTTCTGGTCTTTGGTTATTATTTGTTGAAAAGTGGTTAGAAAGTTGTTTTGATTTGTCATGACCTCGGACTAGTCCATAGGTCAGCCATGTGCAAAAACATTTAACTCTTTACCAACATAACAACCGTAACTCACCAATATTCGTCACATAAAAAGAAAGAAACTCATGCCAAATTTTATTATATTTTAATTGTTGACTCAAAAACATAGCGTATGCTCCAACATTGGATAATTTATTTTAGTTGTGTATCAAATTAGCTTATAAGTGTCGCATCTATTCGCGTCAGAAATAAAGGGTGATAAATGGACTTACTGAGGCCTAGGGCTGCACGATATTCAAAACAGAATACCGGTATCAGAATTCAAAAAAATACCGCGGTATACCGGTATATCGAAAAGCTGTTCAGATATCTGAACATAAGTACCACAGTCGAGACTTGAGGCATCACAGTCGGAACGCATTAGCATGCCTTGATGATGCGGTTCGAAAAACCTCCACACAATGGAGACTATAGCAAAATTTATTATTTTAAATCACATTTTTCAAAAAATTTCTACAAAACAATATCATGCGACTCCTCATTGGAACGAGCTCATTGAGCTCGTTCCAATGAGGGGGTCACATGATATAGTTTTGTTGAAATTTTTGAAAATTATTTTATCAACTTCTGAGTTTATATTACGTGGGCAACTGCGGACAATTCCTTGGGTAAATCGATAATATTATTCATTCTGATCTACTGTTAAGAAACTCATGACATATTGAAAATTAAATTGTGGGTAAATAAATAATGACGATAAACCGATATTTTGTAATTATACCGGTATTCAATCGATATTGGTTTGAATACCGGTATATATCGGTTTATCGAAATACCGTCCAGCCCCACTAAGGCCTATGTTGTTTACTTCATTAACAGAAAGTAATCTTTAGTTTTCTTCATGGCATTTTATTAATAATAGTTAGGCCTAAAAAAGTTAAAAAATCTGCTTCTCAGTACCTCCCACGTGGTCTTTTTGGCTGCCGCATACTCTCTGTTTATAATCAGTGGAAACGTGAAAAAAATAAAAATTAAATGGTTTATATCCGATATTTTATCCAAGTTAATAAAATTAATAAATTTGTCCATCAAGGTTTTGCAATGCTTTAACATTGCAAAGCCTTCTTGTACTCAAGGGACGAAATACACCACCACCCATGCTATTCTGTAGATTATGAGGCCTAAAACATAAAGCAAGCCAAGAACATGCATGAAGTTTTAATGGCAAAAAATAATTATAAAAATAAGAAGTGAAATAAAAAACCGCCCGCCCACCTGCAATTTTACAAATAATGGCCTGACAAACAGAAGATCTGCTTTGTGGGACCTTACTGATCTTTAATAGATTTTTTGTGCATGGTTTTGTATCGACTCTGTAACTTTGAGGACCAATTCGGGTAACTTTGTAAGTTTGAGGTCCAATTCGGTGACAGAGTTCAACGATGACCATTTTGTTAATTCTTCTAGGGGTGTCCAGCAGGGCTTCGGTCTATGCCAGAATCCATCTATCCACGTGGAGGGGTGACATGGAGCTGTTTAGCCTCGCCATTAAAAATATTGGGGGACGAGCAAACAAGGAGGGTCGGAATCCGGGCACGGGCCAAACTCGGCTCACAGAGCTGAGTTGGGACCACACTATGATTTTCTTCCCTGTCGAGTGAACTCAAAATATAGGTTCGTTTTTCGTTAGGTGTGATTCCTAATCACTTTAGGCCGCGGAAAGGAAACAATGATTAAAGTAACACCGATTCTTTTATTTACATTTAAAATAAACTCATTCCATATTCAACACGTTCAACAATTTTATCAACACAAACCAAAGACTTATCACAGGGGTTAAATAGTTTTTCATCAATTCAGTCTACCTTTAGCCCCGTACTGGCGCTATAGTGCCCTCTCAATATGTCACTGTCGCGGGCTCACAACAGAAGCTTAAAACACCGAGTCTTAATCTTTTGTGTCTGTGCGCGTCTGCAGCTCTGACTGCCGAGGGATCCCGACTAGCAATGTTAATTACCCTGTGGCAACACAGTTCTGATTTGGATTCAGTTTATCCACTCTGTCGGCTAGTTTAACAAGTCTATGTCACATACCTTATACATGTGTCCTTTGATAGAACTCTCCTTGAATGTTCCTGTCCTTTGAAATACACACAATTCATGCAGAACTCACAACTTCAATATGCGCTTTCGAGCTTGCGCGAATTGTCACTGTCGACCTTAGGTCGATATTCACAGCATTCTGACACTAAAACTGTCTACTCGCGATTAACCACTGCGTTCCCAAGGGTTAATACCACAATACAATAGCCTACACCTTCAGATAGGTGCGAGTCGATCCTCGCTAATGACATCTAAACTTAGCCTTTACTTGGGCTCGTAATCTACTCTATAAATTCGGGCTTGTAGATCTCCTACGTCCACCTAATCTGATAATAGCGGCGTACAACGGAGCTTCGTGGATTGCCCAGCAATTCCACTCGTATGAGACCCTACATGGCGTCTCCTATTCGGCAAGTCTCACCCCTAAACGGTCGGAACCCAAGTCTCTCTAAAATAGCTTGTTCTCCACACTTTATATCTCGTCTTGGGATGGTCAGATAGCAATATGTCAAGATGCCTAAACACGGCACGCGACATTTCTGAAGATAAAATCACCTCGCGCCAATGCATATGCCATCAAGCGTATCCCGAGAAATAACATACTTGATAGCCGTGATGATTGGAATTAATTTATAAGTGCCAGTCGATGATAACAGGACGACATCTTATTCTGACTAGTAATATGCCAAAGAGGTTTCCCACTGTGAATCGCCTAAGGCTAATTATCTAATTAAAACATGTGTGCGTACTACACAGAGAGAAGATATATATATATATATATCTGAACTTAAAAGTAGGGGGAGGGGCCCTCCTCCCATTTAGACTGGCTTTGCCCTGACAGTCTGTTACTTTCAAATGTAATATATTATATTACTAGTAATTTTATTGTTTTTTTATGTTATATTACTATTACTTTTGGAAATTTGATTACTGTATTATATTACAATTACTTTTAATAATGTAATAAATATTACTTTTTATTTCTTTTAAAGAATTGATCAAACATTGTTGAAACTACTGGATACAGTCCAGTAGTTTCAACAATGTTTGACCAATTCTTGTATTAAGTATTTAGAAATATTGCTTCGCATCAGTAAAATCCCGGATGAGTTGAACAATCAACGACATCTCCTTTCCCAAGAGTTATGATCCTTTTGTTTAAAATGTTTTGTCCATATTTCTTTATTTATTCTTGTACCTATTTGTGGCATAAATTTAGCAATACGTATGGAAAATAATTTTCGGTGTGTCGCTTTTTATTTATCTTCACTCTGCGGTATTTAGGAAGTGAAGAAGTACTTGTCTATTGTGGTAGACTACAGAGCACCCAAGCTCTAAAGCCACCAATCTAATTCTGTAAGCAATCCGATGCTGTTATGGCCTGGGACCAGTCCAGCCATTAAATAGCACATCGCCTATGTGAAAGGGTTGTTTTTCCGGACAACTGATATATACCAGGCGATTGAAAAAACAAAATACCATAAAAATTCAGTTTTTTTAATCAGGGCTAGAAATGTTGCTCAATCGAGACTGGATTTGACCGAATGTTTGATGAAATTACCAATAAAAATGAAAACTTTCCACATCGATAATTTTTATAATTACGCCGCGAACTTCCACTCATTGTGTTAATATCTTGGTGTTTTCAGGGCGATACTTATGGATTGGAATACCTCTAACTGGAGCACAATAGAATATTTCTGTATCGTTGTGAGTAAAAAGACATCACATTACATCAACGGTAGTTTGAGCGCAAATTTCCACGAAAAGTGGGTAAACAAACAGCACATACAGTACAGCCGCCGTGAACTGGTCAGTTTCCACTGATGGACAATATTTCCACTCACGGAATAATATTAAGATTCCAAACACCAATTACAGGAATAAACAACACAAATTTAATTAATGAAGCATCAGGGACAACAATTTTTTTAAATCAGGGAGGGAGGGAGGGTTTTATTTTTAATTTTTATTTCTCTTTTGCAAGAAGTGAGCAAACATGGAGAGGATTTCGGCTGTCTTTTTACACATGGAGATATAGAAAGTGCATATTTATGCAAATAAATTCATTTTTAATTTGAAAAATAAAACATTCCTCTAAAAACAAACTGAAGGTACTGCAATTCAAAGACTTCATATTCTTGCGATGCTCTTCATCTTATCTTTGAAGAAAAAGTATTTAATCTATATGGATTTGCCTAGTTACAATTTATATAGACACTATATGCATTCTCCCATAAATTGTAACAACACGCTAAAAACTAAAGTGTTAAAAACTACACTTGAAGTGCTGTATTTAACACTTACTAAGTGCTGAACTAGCACTTTGTTCAAGTGTAGATATCCCAGAACTTGACAGGTGTTACAATAATACCACTTAACAAGTGTAATGTCGCGACACTTAAAAGGAAACAACGCAGATGACGCGGGTCAGGCTCGAACTCTCGAGCCTGATCCGCGTCATCTGCGTTGTTTCCTTTTAATTATGTACCCACCAAGCGCAAATCAAATTATGGACGATTCTGGAAGAACCACCAATGCTAGACACATGGAGAGTGCCATCCATTTAAGTTTTAGATGTCTGACGATTATAATGTCTAAGTGCTTAAAGCATTGCACTTTGAGTGTTAAAATCAAACCCTAAGAGTTAGAATTGGTTTAACACCTTGAAAGTGTCAGTTTTAACACTTTAGGTTTTAGTGTGAAGGCAAACACATTGGGGACGCAACTAAATAAATATACATCAATCAAAAAATGTAAAAAGTTGCGGGTCTCCCGGATTTTGTAATAATATTGGAAGACACTGAAAGGCAATAAAAATATCCAGTGAGGGAGTTCAAATTCAATGAGGGATTGCATGAGAATCAAAACACTTTTTTTAGCTTAAGGTTGACATTTTTTTGGAAAAAATGTGTGTGTGTGTGGATGTGAGATGGTGTGACGAGTCCCCCATGGCTACGCCTCTGGCTCATTGTTGGAAAACAAGTGTTAAGGTTTGAGTCTTTGGATTGGAGTCTGATGCGTAGTTGAGTATTCACACTGGGGTTATGTGAAACAGTGACTTTAAAAAGTGGGCTATCTTTGAAATATTATTTTACACGGAATCGTTCACAGTTGAATTAAAAAGTGTGATGGAAACATACTCTTAATTTCGTTTTCAGCCGAAGGGATGATGTGCTTTGAGATAGGTGGGTGAACAAAATATGAAAATTCTGACTGTGTGTCTGATATGTGATTGGCAATAGTTTTTTTCATTGTATTAGCAATTTTCAACCCGACATTGAATTACCCATCGTACATACATGTATATTACTTTCACTCCATCAATTCTTTTCAATTTCCTAGAATTTGCGCAGTGGCAGATCAATGGGCCAGAAATTAAAAATTTCATTTACCATAACTGCAGGTATCAGATTCTAAATTCCCCCCCCCCTCTCATATTTCATTTTCAGCTTACCAAGCCGCAAATCCAGGCTTTCTGTAGAAACTGAGATTTGCAAGTCAGGAAACTTCAATTTCTCCTTACACGTACTCCCAAATTCCAAGTTAGCTATCACAGCCGACCAATCATTCCATAGGTATAGGCCATGAAAATTTCCACTGACCATTTCACCTGACATGGCAATCTCGTGACCATGCCCCCCCCCCCAGCACCACTTTGTTCTTTGCCAGTGGACCATGCGAATTCAAAATTCCCCAACCCACCACACCCTTTGATGTCACCTCCGTCGGGGGACACCAAAAATGGGGAATGGGCTCCTGGTTTGGACCCTCAGTTTCACTGGCCCCATTCAGGTTAAGTAAGAGCATGCTAACATGCAGATGCAGCTTGAACTGTATGTGGTCACTACACCCCAAGGGTGCCCTACCTTAGTAAAGTTCAGGATGCAGCACGCATGTGCTCGTAAACTAAGCAGGAACAAGAGCAGCCATTTTCCCAACTCATAATGTACATACCACCATACAATTATACTGTGAAATACAACCATGTAGGCTGCATGCCTCAGCCAGACTACTCACATTGCTCAACCTATTAACCCTTTGGACCTTGATGGTATATTCCATGCTAATTCAGAGCTATCTACTGGTAGAGTCTATATTCGTTACTTGGAGGAAGACCAATCAATATTTTCAACGTGCAGCCTCAGGGATGCACGTTGAGAATCTTGATTGGTCTACCACAAAAATTCACTGGGCAACTACTATTTTCTTCGTGAATTCGGGCCGTATCACGACCGTGGACCTTGGATCGTGGATTGCGTTCACCTTTTTCAGCCGATTTTGAACAATATAATAGACTTGTTGTAAGGCAACTAACTGTAGCACTGTTCACATTCAGACTGAGAACAAGACATGTCATTTTTTAAAAAAAGGCTTGAAAACTGTTGAGCTGGACCTTATATATAATACAACTAAATAATTCAATAAGAGTAGTCCAACTTTATCCTTTGCTAAACGTGGACGACATCAAAATTTATTTGAATTATATTTTTTCAAATTTCTCACAAAATTCCAACAAAACATACCATGTGATCACCTCATCGGAACGAGCTCATCGAGCTCGTACTAATGAGGAGTCACATGGCATGGTTTTGTTGAAATGTTTTTGGAATGTTTTTTGAATAGCTCGTCAGGTAATTTACACAGCCGATGCGTTAGGTAAAGGATTAAAAAATGAAACAGTCTCGTAAATCAGACTCTGTGAAAAAAATATCGAATACAAGGAGGTGGAATAGAAGTTACCTAATAAATCTGGGTGTCTAAAATCAATCTTTTATTGTTATTCAAACTTCCTAAAGAAGATTTGGGTTCAAGATCTGAGGTATTTTTTCACCTGCTGGAACTTAGAAGGTATTCGGTATATAGCATATAGTTATGGCTAAAAAGTTATCCGAGAGCTAATTAACGTCCCAACATATCCGCACATGTATTTCAACATCCCTATTTAAAACATGCGATAGTATTTTACAACAAAAAACGTTAAAACAGTCGCCCACTGAAAATTCCTTTGCACTAATATTCTTTCAAATGTGGTATGTTATGAGTCAATCGCGACTGATAATGAACAGAAGTTAGTTACCGCGCCGTTCTGTAACTATGCACTCCAAGGGAATAGGTATCGACCAATCTAATGTTTGTTCTTTACAGACCGTAGACGGCAATTAATTGGGAATATTAATCTGCTCCTCACACCTCGTACATTGTGTGTTAAATTATAGTCTATTAGTACAACACGCTATCCAACTCATTCCGTTGGGATTTCCAGTAGACATAATCTACTGATATTATTGACTCGTCCAATGATTTTAACCTTGGTATTGCGAACAACATACGCCGTTCTGTAAATGACGGACATTGGTTCTGATTCTTTTTCCAGTTGATGAAGAGAATTCTTAGGTTTGTTGTCTGGCAACAAACTGAATTTCTCGTCTCATACAAATAATTAAGAGTGAGGCGTAAGAAGGCACTTAACCCTTTACCCAGCGAATCGGCCGCATCCGTCCGCGTAACATGCACATTCAGCAGTTGAAAAAAAAATTATTTTTCAAAAAAATTCAACAAAACCATATCATGTGACCCCTCGTCACATGATATGGTTTTGTTGAAATTTTTTGAAAAATTTGAAAAAAATGATATTTAAAATAATTCAATTCAATTCAGTTTATTGTACTTTTACACCTTTACGGTCAAGTGTACAGTATGATAAATAACATAGTAATAGTTGACAATAATAAAATAATACATCAGAAGTACAAGTTATGTCGTTTTGTCTATTGATTGGGGGCTAGAAGCCCATATTTGGGCCTCACTGGAAGGCATTGGTACCACAACTAAAAGTCTTCATGGTCTGTGGATATGTTTCAGACTCAGTTGAAACAAGAAAACATTTTGTCCATTTGGAGTCGTCCTGTTGCAATCCATTGCAGAGTGTTCACAGGGATTCTCCAATAAATTGCAACAAGACAAATCCACGTGAACAAAATCTGGCACTACAATTAGTCTGGCACTCTACCAGTTAAACCGGACTCCTTGTTTGTGGAACAAAACGTTTAAACGAAGTATGACTTTTCACTTTAGTATACCAATATACCGTGTCTTGGAGCATGATAATGTAATCCTTTGTTCTTGCTCTATGGTGCAATATGTATATTTATTTACGGTAACTTCGGAAATTGAGTATTATATGAGACCGGTGTCGACGTGGTTTGGTTGATCGGGGGATTGCCAGTTCCCTTTCTTTTTTAACCCATGGTATGTATAATGGGCGAGATTGTTTAGAAACCTGTTGTCGGTGGATTGCATTATAAGTTTAAATTTGTTTGTGTCATTATAAGCCCCAAAATTGCTGTTACTAATAAAATTGTGTCCAAGAAGGTACTTTCGTTCATCTACCAGAATCTGTGGAGAATGAAATGTGTTTCGTTGTCTTCAACCCTGCAACGTTCGCATACCATGAATTCTTCTGCTAGTCCATATACTTGCCCCTCTCAACGCCAAGATTATGGCAACTTATTCTTAGTTTAGTTAGGGCATTGCGGTGTTTTGTGATTCTGCATTCATCTAGGTATGGCTCTAGGTTAAAAGTGTCCTTAAAATTTCGATACGTCCTTAATTTGTTTTTACCGTTTCGCTTTTCGTCATTGTCTAATTCGGATCGAATAGCATTTTCAAAAAACGAAACGGCGGCATTATTTTCTAGTTGGTATTGATCGGAGGTGGTTGGCAAGATAAGTTGTCTGCACTCGTTTAGTGACCGCAGCCAGGAGTTAGCCCAGATTTTTCCCTAGTCATCATCTGTTTCCATGGCTTCTTTGACAAGGCTCTCTGGTCCTAAGGTGTCTGGCAATTTAGTTTGTTGCCAAACAATAATGAATTTTGATATCGTCTGCGTTGGTTAAAGGGTTAACCTCCTCCAAGTAGTCGGTAGCACTGATTGGGGTGCTGGCCAAACAAACATTGCTCCATATATAAAGATCACTTATCAGATCAAAATTAGATTACGTTCGTGTGGTTTACATTTCTGCAAGAAAGTCGTACCTTAAACCACTTGATGCTATTCATAATATTGGTATTAGAATTAGCCTATGTGCCTTTAGAACATCACCAATAGATTCAATGCTCGTTGAATCAGGGGACGCTTCTCTTGTGATGCGCAGGGTTAAACTATCACCCCAATATGATTCTAAATCATTTGCTAACCCATCAAAACCCCGCTTATAGTTGTGCGTCAGACCCTTAAAATGTAGAATTGTTTTATAGACACCAGAAACATATTCCTCCTTTGGGAATTAGAATTAATGTCATAAAGCGATTTTCAACAGGGATGTTACTTGCCGAATAACTATAGTAAGAACTTTACGATCAACATTTATTTGCACAATAACTAAATTCCAGTGTACAACAAAACTTGACTCGCACCGATGTCGGATATTCCATACTGCGGGACGTACTGCCTTCATGTCTTTTCACAAACATTATATACATACATATATTACATAATTGGTTATGGACAATCTAGTCTAATATTTCTTATTATTTGTAATAGGATTGTTGAATTGATAAATACAATTAGCTAAAGGCTATTACATGGAAGGCTGATTAGAAGGACATGATGTAACGTTATCTGCATAAAGCAAGTCACACATGTGGTCGAATTTGTAGTTGTCAGTAACTGATAAGTTTCACAGATATTAACCCTGTGGTATTAAACCCCATATGGAGTCCTATATGCGGAAATAAAGGACAAGTATAGTACAGTATAAAAAGGATCTATACAGATGAATCTAAAGATAGTGACCAAATATCATCAGGCTTTGTTACTGGTGACCCTCCCATGTCCACCAGAATACCAAATAACAGTTCAATTTTCACAGGTGAAGTTAAAGCAGTATGGAACGCCCGTTGCGCGTATAGTAAAAAACTACAAATCAGTAATTACTTAAAAAACACAGACATTCTGGGAATCTGTGAAACCCGGTTACGTAATCAAAGAAGCTTTTCATTCAGCGGATTTAATGTTATTAGAAGGGACCGGCCCCATGCCCGACAGGGAGGAGTAGCCCTCCTAATTAAAAGTGAAACAAAACACAAACCGATTAAAACTGACCACCTCGATGCTGACTTGGTGGCCGTGGAAATAACAGCCGACAACAAAAAAATAGCAGTCATCTGTTACTACAAACCCCCCAACAAAACAGTCAATAACGAGGTGTTTGAATTATTCTCACGTAAATACAAAAACTGCATCTACATGGGAGACTTCAACGCCAAACACATGTACTTTAGGTGTAAATCCACCAATCGCACAGGAAATGTCCTATTCGATATCACTGAAAATGTTAACTTACAAGAAGACTCCTCCGATACCTATTTCAGCTCTAACCCACTCCACCTCTCCGACATCCTAGATCTTATAGTCACAAGCTACTCCCTAGGTAAAAACGTCATCGACCACAAGGTGGGAGATGACGACCTAGGCAGCGACCACCTACCAGTTCATGCCATAATTAGTTTCGGTCCAGTACGGTACCACCTCCCCCCTCCCCCCCCCCCCCAAAAAAAAAATCTCAAAGAACCTGACAAAAATAGATTGGGACCTATATCGCGACATACTCGATGCCAAATTCACCTCAAGCAAACCCTCAAACGCGAGCGACATCGAGGACCAGTGCGCCGACCTCAGCAAAGTAATCACCTCCACCCTAGACGAAATCTGCCCCAAAGAGGAAGTGCGCCCCTATTAGACGAACCATCTCAGACAGCACACTCACTCTAATAAAAACAAAGCGACTAGCCCTCCGCAAGGTCAAATCAGAAAAGGACTCCACTAAGCAAATGAAACTGAAGAAAGTCTACAACCGTCTTCATGGCGAGGTGAATGAGGCACTGAAGGCCGAACAACAAAACAACTGGGAACGGGCCACATCCATCCTAAACGCGACAAAAGACGCCAGAAAATTCTGGAACACCTTCAAGGTGTTCGCAGGCCCCCCCCCCCCCCCCAAAAAAAAAAACAACCCCAGACCATCCAAGCCCCTCGAAAAAGCCGATGGCACTACCGCCGCCCGCGACAAAGAAAAAGCCGACACCTTTGCAGAACTACTAAGCAATACATACCGACCCCATATAGGGTCAGACTATGACAACTCAGTCAGGAACGCGATCGACAACTTTGTAAACTCCCCCAGGTATACCGCGATACCGATTTCGGTTCCAAAGAGGAGGAAGATGACGACCATGACTTAATTACACCCATCACGGCAGACGAAATAATCAACGTGATAAAAAAAGTAAAAGCTCTTCCTCCCCGGGAGTGGACGAAATTAGCTATAAAATCCTCAAACAAAGTCCTATCTCTTACATATCTAGGCTAGAAACCCTATTTAACGGGTGTCTCACTCATGGCTGCTTTCCAAAGTGCTGGAAAACGGCCATAGGGATCATGATACCCAAACCCGACAAAGATCTCTCCAAACCACCCAACTACCGCCCAATTAGCCTCCTTAGCTGCATCGGCAAGGTATTCGAAAAAATCCTTGCCGTTCGGCTTAAGAGTCACCTCGAGGAGACTAACTTTTTCAATGATTAGAAAAGAGCCTATAGGCACCGCAAGGAAGGCATGGAGCACATCTATCGCCTAGTAGAACTCATGAAAAACGCCATCGATAACAATAACCCAGGCGCTGGTATTTTGCTTGACGTAGAAAAAGCTTTCGATTCGGTCTGGCACAACTGCATTAGATACAAACTCATAAAACTCGACCTCCCCCAAAAATTACATAGACTTCTCTCCTCCTTCCTGGACGATCGAGAAATCAAAGTAAGAATCAATAGAGAAACGTCAAAAAGCATCCCATTAGTAACCGGCACGCCCCAGGGGTCAGTACTCAGCCCACTCCTGCTCATAATATACGTAAACGACCTCAACATCACGGCGGAACATGTCCAAATCTCACAATTCGCGGACGATAAAGGCCTATGGAACTCCAACAGCCAACCCCTCCCCTTCCAAAAATCACTCCAAAGCGCACAAGGCGACCTCGAACACGGATGCGACAAATGGAGAATCAAACTAAACATAAGCAAGACCCAAAGAATAACCTTCTCTCGTAGGAGGAAAAACCGCGACTTCGATCTCCAACTAAAAGGCAAAACCCTTCCCAGGTGCACCGAAGCAAAATTCCTAGGAATCACCCTCGACTCGAGACTCAGCCTTACAAAACATACCAATAACGTAGCCACTAGAGCAACCAAACGAATACACTTACTAAAAATGCTAAGGGGTACATTCTGGGGGACAAACGAAACTGTACTACTTAAACTGTACAAGGCCTTCGTACGACCTGTAATTGAATACGGGGCCTTGTCCTGTCTGAAACCTACAAGAACAACATTGCCAAACTCCAAAGAGTCCAGAACCAAGCACTGAGAATAGCTCTCCGAGCCCAATACGACACTCCCATAAAACTTCTCCACGAAAGGGCCAAAATCCCAATCATCAAAGACCGCCTAGCCACGCTAGCTGCCAAAAACCTAGAACGGTTCGAAGGCAGCAATCTAATATCAAAACTAAGGGAGATCTGCGCCTGTAGACAAAAACCCAAAAGTATGTCCCCCACAAATCAACTTGAGTAGAAACAAACGCCGAAGGAACGACAAAAACACCAAAACAGCAAAATTTTCTATTAAAAATCCTAGCGGAGAAGCAAGCAGGAAAGAAAGCATCTCGGGTGTGGTATTTTGTGTAAGCCTTCTCTCCTCCACTCAAAACAACCCTTAATAACTAAAAATGCCAATCCAAGTAGGAATATGAGCGGAGAAGTAAACAGGAAAGTAACACCCTCGGGTGTGGTATTGTGTGTAAACCTGTTCTTCGCTCTCTCAAAATAACCCAAAGATAACTTAAAAGGCCAACCCAAGTAGGAAAAACAGCTGATGGCAAAACAGGAAAGTAACACCCCAGGGTGTGGTATTGTGTGTAAACCTTTCTCTCGCCCTCTCAAAATAACCCAAAATAAATAATAGACGCCAACCCAAGCAGGAACATTAGCGGAGGGCTAAACAGGAAAAAAACACCCTCGGGTGTGGTATTGTGTGTAAGCCTATTCTTCGCTCTCTCACCCCCCCCCACCCCCCAAAAAAAAAAACAAAAAAACAAAAAAGGAGAACCCAAGTAAGAATATTAGCGGAGGGATAAACAAGAAAGTAACACCCTCGGGTGTGGTATTGTGTGTAAGTCTGTTACCCTCCCGCTAAAGCGATCTCGCTCAAATACCAGAGGCAATCTCACCTTCAGCCTCGGAAGCACAGTCCGTGGCGCCGCACTGAAAAGAGCTCCTATAGTTCACTCCAGTGAGGGGCCGGAGGCTGTGTCTCCAAAGCGGAGGAAAAGCAGTCCGCTTCTCAGGGAAAAGACGCTCGCAACAAGAAGCTAAGTCCAGGGAGGAGGGGCGTACTCGACTAACCATGCATTTAGATTTATATTTTCACCCACAAGCATCAGACAAACCAGCACACGGACTCCACACCTTCCACCACTCCAGCTCACAAGAACCTTCACCAGCAGACTCAGAACACCGGAAAAGCTTGAGGCAGACTATACTTGCCAGTGATAGTTCCAGCGAACTACTAAGCGGCAGACTATACTTGCCTGAACAAACCCCAAGAACAGATAAGAACGAAACAGAACGGGGAGGGGGAGGAACACTAATCATTTCTTCAACTATCTACTTTCAGCGAAACCATGACACACAGCACAGACAACCACAAGAGAACCAAGCAGACAAACAGAACCAGACCACCAACAACGCTAAAACCAGACATTAACCACCAACAGAAGAGCTTGAGGCAGACTACACTTGCCAGTGATAGCTCCAACACTTATCTAGTGGCAGACTAAACTTGCCTGAAGTAATGCACATGACAAAAGAGACAACCAGACCAAGAAAACAGCTGACAGCACAGCCACACAGCCTGATACATGCAAAACAAGAACAGACACCGGACAGTCAAAGAGGGGGTGGGGGGTAACATTAACCATTCTATACTTCTCTACTTTCAGCCATAGCAGATACAAAGAACAAAAACACCACAAACGAACCAGACATGATACAACAGAAGAAAGACTCTCCGACCACCCCACGCACAAGACCGCCCACAAAGCAACATCGAAACAGAAACAGACAAACAACCGACAACAGAAGAGCTTGAGGCAGACTATACTTTCCAGTGATAGCTCCAACACTTACCTAGCGGCAGACTATACTTGCCTGAAAAACACACGCGACAGAGACATCTCCAGAAAGACAGCCAACTTTCCACCTGCACATTTATCTCCTCTCCTCTACCTTTTGCTGCTTGAACTCTAAGTTTTTTTGTCTATCTTTCCGCCTCTATCTTCCTCCCCAATAACCGATATGGATTACAGTAACCGTTATGGCAACTCAATAACCGTTATGGATTCAGCACATCCTCCACTCCATACCCAGAGGTGGGCATCCACCTCCAGGGAGGCGAGCGTTGGTCCTGCGCAGCGCTCTCTTGACCATTTTTTGTAAAGCGCTTCTTCAGCGCACTCCAGGTCCCGGCCCAGTAAGAAATAGCAGGCCTGTTAACTGAACCAGGAATGTTCAGGTTGGTGGTACCTTTTTAAGGTCCGTTGTCTTTGGGTTTTCAATGTCAGTCAATAACCGTACACGCCAGCAACAGATTCCAAGGCAGACTATACTTGCCGATGAACGCCTAATCGAATCAACAACATTACAAGCGGCAGAAAATACTTGCCTGAAGAACAACAACAAGGAACATTAACACCCATCCTCTTCCACCTTTACACCGCTCAGACATGATGCTGATGACGATGTCTTAAAATTAATGGAATAATATTATACTGTAAATAAGGGTCGAAATTGGCTTGCCCCATAACGTCCCAGCGTGCCTTCGGCGCGTTAAAACCATTTCGTTTCGTTCGTTTCGAGAAGTTGAAGCTTTGCAACTAGAGCTTGAATGCACCGAGAGTGTACAAGAAAGAAAGTCGATTATATTTTCCGACTTTCTTTCTTCTTTGCTATCTTTACTCAACCCCAAGTTGAGGATCCCTCTCATTTTGGAACTTCGTGAGAAGTTGAATACTCTCATGTGTGGTCAGTATGGTATCGTTTTTGTCTGGTTACCTGGACATGTTGGTATCCCCGGTAATACCAGAGCAGACAGTGCAGCAAAACAGGCTTTAAACAAGTTTATCACTGATTTTAAACTCTCTTTTAAACCACATATCAGTACCTATATCAAATCTATGTGGCAGGCGGAATAGGATAGAGCGACAAATAAGAAGCTCCATTGCTTCTGGACTACTGTTACTGACAATTATTACTTTCTAAAGTGTGATTTACTGGGATTTCCGGGTTTGATTATAAACGGTAAGTTCACAAGTGAATTATACAATCAACAATTGTGTCATGTATCCGTGCTCACAAACGAAGACTCTTTGCCGTGGGTGTAATGGGGACTTCATTTTTAACCCTTTACCTAACATGACAAGCAGACGACACTTGCAAGAAAAAAAAATTCTTGAATAACTATTATTTTCATTTTTTGTCTCAAAAACATAGGTTATGACCCCTCATTGGAACGAGCTCGTCGAGCTCGTTCCAATGAGGGGTCATAACCTATGTTTTAGAGACAAAAAATAAAAATATAATGAAAATTAATTGGCGAGTTTTGAGAATAGCGCTGGTCGTTTTTGAAGGTTACGTTAGGTAAAGGGTTAAATAATATAATGATCGTTAATAATGAAAAGTATTAAACATAGTAATCGCTTGACTGGACTGGTTACGTGAAATAATTCATTCGAAGCGAGGGACTATATTGTAAAACACTCGTGCGCATTCGCGCACTCGTGTGTCTACAACGTCCCTCACCGCTCATGAATTATTCCACGTAACCAGTCCAGTCAAGCGATTACTCTCTATGTATGCGCCTAGTAACCGTTAATCTGACAGGATGTCTTAATGATCATACAATATTTACACATTCTTGTTTGTAAGAGGGTGATATGCGACCAGAATATGTTCCCGTAATTGCACGCTGACTATCGCGCGCATTCTATTGTATTGTACTGATTTTAGAGATATCAGACGTCTTCATTATGGTGCACCGTCTCTGAGAGAACTTTTCCCCTTCTCACAAGATACTCTCGTTTCTCAAAACCTTTTTAATAATTTTTAGTTTGTCGTCTTTTTTTCTACGTCTCATTTTCGAAAATATTCCTGTCATCGGGTTGATTTACATGGTATTTGCTCAGCTTTTGGTATCATTATTCACTGCTGTCTCGCTATTTATTTTGATGTTATGATCATGTACATTGTCCATGTTTTTCATCTATATTTAACTTCCTGAAGGACTCATTTTACTACAAATAACTATGAAATAACATTGGTTGCTGATGTGACGCTAAACACCAATAAATAAATAAGTTCACGAAGATGGATTTTTGCAACCTCGACAACCTCAAAAAGCTGTTATAAGAAAGAAGCCCCGAATTATACTAGCTACATTTTTGTTTACAGAATACGACCCACTGTCGGAATGGAGGGGCCACTCTTTGGGTGTTTTCACCCTTCACGTACAGTACTCTGGTCACAAAAACGCACAGAGAATTCTACCTGATCGCGACTGAGTCGCGATCAGATCCAATTCTCAGTCCGCTTTTCTCCTCATAACATTGAAGATTCTCACTTGCTTAAAAATATTAGACAATCGAATCCCAGATGCTACTTTTTATTTTTCTTGATTTTGCAATAGTTATTTTTGAAATGTCCACACGCTGGTATAAGTATGCCGCGGTCAGATCCCTATCCGGTGGAGAAAGAGGTTAATTGTTTGATTACATTACTTTACCTGCAGAGTGGAATTTCCATCCATGCAAGTCTCAAAATCCGCACAAACATGTCCAGACGACCATTGACTGAACATTGCCCCGTGCTTCTTACGGTTTTTAGAATATGGCCTATTGCCGGAGTGGAAGTTCCGCTCTTTAGGTGTTTTCATAACCACCCACTGTCCACCTGCTGTGTATATTAATTACAAAATAAATTGAACAAGAGCTCAGCAAATTCAGGCTAAGGGTCAATTTATCACGATAATGGCAAATACTACAGTATAAAAAGCTCTGCAGGAAATCTTTCATTTGTGTGCTGCGGGCCTTAAAGTATACTTTATTGGAAAGTCTACTTTCCAATAAAATATGCAAGACAGATTTTGCAAGCACCTGCTAGACCTACCAAGACACTGTAGTAACATAGGTACGAAACTGGAACTGGGTATTCTGCCACTGACGGTAAACATGGTAATTAATTTGGAGAAATACAAGGAGTACGTTGATGCCCTACCAGATGGTCACCTGATAAAGGAAGCCCTAGAGACCCCGGACCTTCCAGGCGATAATGACATGAACTCCTGGATATACAGTCTACACAATTGTAGAAGGCTTATAATGTCAACATCCCCCATGGACAACCCATTGGATACACACTCGATCGTTTCGTATTTCAGCGATGCAATATGGAATGACCTAAACAGCGATGAAGGACGAAACGGCCGAAACAAACTAAGAACGTATAGGCAATTTAAAGAGAAATTTGAACATGAACCATACCTCAAGAAGTGCCAAACACCGCCAGGCCCTAACAAGATTTCGTCAAAGCTGTCACAATTTGGGAATCGAAAGAGGCAGATATTATCGCATCCCAGAAGCGATCGTACTGTAGATAAACCCTGTTATGTTGCCTAGACCCGCCATTTCCATGTTGCTGAATATCACTCGTTCAAGTATAAAAAACATAACACTCTTGGTCCAGCTTTTGTATGTGGAGTTGGCGATGCCAACTGTAGACAACTGAGTTATTTGTCATGCTTTATGCGCGGGGTTTAAATGCGATTATCAACTCTCCGATGGGTCATTAATCATTGCCTGATCACTATTAAAGCATTAATTGACATTCAGTGATTCTGGAAGGATCACATCCTCACGAAAACACATTTTGTACAATTATATTTCGTATTTCACTTCTGAATGAGCGAAGCAGGATTATGTGTGCCCATGCTAAAGTCTTAACCAGTCATACTAACAGTACGTGTCAAATATTTAACTCTTCTGATTTGTTGCAGACACATACATGTATTCACCAAACTCTGATATTTAACTCTTTACCCAACGCAGACCGACAGACGATATCAAATATTTTATAATTTTAAATATTATTTTTTCAAAATAATTTTTCAAAACCATATCATGTGACACCTCACTGGAACGATCTCGTTCCAATGAGGGGTCACATGATATAGTTTTGCAGTAATTTTCTGAAAATGAATACTTTTTCAACTGCTGAATTTTCTTATTAGCGGGCGGACGCGGCCGATGCGTTAGGTAAAGGGTTAAACCGTTCACACCAGTATGCATTATCTTTTGCAGAAACGAAAAATGTAGGCAGTTGAGGAACAAATAGCACAATAAATAATAAATCGCGCTCGGGTCATTTCGTTCCTCAAACATTACCTCGTCAGTATGACCGACATCGCCATTTTGTATTGTAGTTCTCAGTTTCTATGTTTAGCTTTCATTAACCAAGACATTCAAACAGTAAAATATACCGCTTTGTAAATGGCGACGAGCACGTAATATCTACTATGTCGGTGCATAAGAAATGGAAGCCCACAATTCAGCCCACAATTCAGCTTAAAAACAGGGGCTGCCGTTCAAACTCCGGCGTGAATTGAGTTGCAAAATTCGAGGCGAGGCAGAAGTATTTTTCACCCTGCCAAATCTGTTCTGCTGCTGATCATCTCCAGTCCCACTGCTCCGGCACACAACTGCTTTATAAAACTTTCTCGTCTACGCTGACAGTGGATATACATTTCCTCGAATACCTGAATCGAAATCCTTCATGAAATAACACATTAAACAAAGTTTCAAAAAGCTTAATTTGACCTTTCAAACTCGGAATCCAACTATACTGAACTTTTAAAGGGACACGCGGTACGAAGGTATCAAATGACCTTAAGCAGGGCAGCAGCGTCGTTTGGGATGTGTTAAATTGTCTATTCGAGTGGAAGTTTGCTATACACGGTCAAAATCGTAGTACACACACTCGACCCACTTTCTGCAACGGCATGACATTTTGAAGCCGCCGTATGTTACCAACGTGTCTGCAAAAACGAACATGGCCGAAAGGTGTGTTTAATTCAACGAAACCCCTATTATATACCCCTTCGGCACAGTTAGTGAGAACCAAGGTTTCTGAACTCCGGAGGCGCGTCGGGATGATGAGCGGCCATTCGGACTCTGAAAACCCATTTTAGGATGTCAGACTTGGGTCATGTGGGGTTTTAGACAGGCGGATGGTGCCTTTAATAGCAGTATAGGATATGTGTTGACGGGGAAATCTGATTATACGGGAGTGTACAGCGGTGGTGTAGAAAGGCAATAAATCACATTTACATAGGTACTTTGTATTAACCTGATGCGTTGTAATATTTCACCTTTCGGATATTAGTACACCTACTATTCTATTGTTCTGTTGTAAACTCGGGCAGAGAAAAAGAACACTTAGCCTGGGGCAGATTTAGTATTCTGTCTATTCTTCCTACTCTTGGGCCTATTACTGTTCCACGATTCTACAATACCCTAGGGGGACCACTGGCTTGGAACTGTTGTTTTTTCAGCTGTGTTACTGCAACTGTCTATAAAGACTATTGTTATTGGCCATTGGTACAGTAAACTACCCCTAATCACTACCTGTGACTTTTACCATGATTAACAATGTCGGATTAATGATTTACTTTACTTACATCTTCCGCCCAAGCTTCTGTCACTCATAACTTTCAAAAAGGCGCCTTACAGTTATGCAACCCGTAGGTACGTAATACCACACCCGAGTCTGTTTACTATATACTGGTCCAGACCAGCATACTTTTCGAACAAGACCAAGAGTTGTAGATGCAAAATGCTCATAAGGACAGCTGCTCTGGCTACTTGTTGACTCATCCTGGTTTTGGGAGCATGATGTCGGCTGGTCTGAGCACTGCGACCAGTGCGACTAGTGTCGGGTCTAACTGGTGCCAGGACTGGTTCTACCATTACTTGTGTGACATATACAAGCTAAGATATTGAAGGTGCGACCGAAAGATTTGGCGGGGATTGTTTTTTCGTCTCGTGTCTTTGTAGATATACATACATTGAGATGGAGTTCACTGCCCACTGCCGATTACAAGCAAGAGAACTGCGTCTTTTTTATACCGACTTACAAACAAACCCCATAACAGGTGAGGTTAAACCCCCCACTTAATACGGATGGGGGACACTTGTTGTTACACACGGAGATGTCCAAAATCTACGTTGATAAAGTAACATGAAAAACGAACGGTGTTGATTACCAACTGCCAAATTAAAGCAACAAGATTGCGCCTTGGTCGTGCTCATAACCTTCATAAATATACGAAAAATTGAAACAGACGGAGTTCATTGACATCTGCTTGTTGGAGGCAATGCGATTTCCTTATTAGGTGAGGTTACACCTTCCATTAATATGAAGCCATGGTCATGAAATGTTCGACAAATTAGCAATACACTGCTTTGAGGAGCAACACGTGTTTCATGCGCAGTTGCGGTCCATCGCTAATGTCTGTCGGAAATTTAATAGTCTCCACCTATACCACCAGAAAAATCTATCTTCGCCACTGCCATGCAGTACAGTCGAAATACATTCAGCAACTGTGAACCAGAAACAAAAATTGCCAACATAAGTAGTTTCAAAGAGGGCCCAACAAATTCGAAATTCGAGTTGAATCGAATGACTTGATTCGTATCGAATGGGAGGGAGCGATTCTCAAAATCCTATCAAATGTCTCTCGTTGAACTCTTCTTGTACCATCAAGTCTCCAGTGTAGAGACCCGATGACAGAAGAAGTTTTCTAGGAGGTTTCACTTCCGAATCGATTTTGAGTCCGTTTCTGGAATATCCTGCTTTTTGACTGCCTTGCCCAAAGAGACGAGTCTCGTTTTTATTACAGTTCTTGAAAGGAGATTGACAATATTTGCTATAATCCACGATTGTAAGAAAGTGAAATATCATATATCTACAGCTTAACCCTTTACCCAACGAATCGGCCGCATCCAGCCCGCGTAATATGCAAATTCAGCAGAAGAAAAAATATTATTTTTTTAAAACTTTCAACAAAACCATATCATGTGACCCCTCTTTGGGACGAGCTCGTCGAGCTCGTGCCAATGAGGGGGTCACATGATATGGTTTTGTTGAAATTTTCTGAATTTTTTTTTAAAATGATATTTAAAATAAAAATTTTTGATATCGTCTGCATTGGGGAAAGGGTTAAAAAGCGGCAAAATTCGATTCGAGATACGACTCGATTCGAAATCCTCTACCCGATTCGATTAGAGATTTAATTTGATCCGAAATTTGAGATTCCCAGAGTCCTAGTTTAAAAATCAATGTAGATAGCTTTATTTGCAAACAAAGAGTGGCTGGCTCGTTTTTTATACAAAATATGGATCATCAAAAAATAACCAGTGAATAACACTTTCCTACACGTTATGAATGAGTTCACGCTTGTGACACGGTACCACTCCATCAATAACGTCACTGGGATATATGCCGCTGTTACATTGTTTCAATATAATTTAATTCCTTCACAAATAAAAGCAATTTGATTTTTCAATGCCGTATACAATTGCCGTTGATTGTTGTTGCAGATCTGACAGCACAGAGTTTAGGGTGATAGAGAGACTAATTGTATTGACAGAAATGGTGTTTCTTTTTGTTGAGCAAATACTTCTCGACATTTCGAGCATTTCCTTTCTACGATTGCTGACAGAAATAGAAGAATTCTGTTTGCACAAATTTAGGATCATGATTGAAACTAGCAATCCAGAAGCAGGCCAACGAACTGTACATACTTGCGTGTGTGGGGGCGCGGGGTGGGGGGGGGGGGGGTCGTAAACAGCATCAATGAGGACACATACAGACGGCTTTGAAACTTCGTTCGTGGGTTTTTGCACTAAAGACGTCTTTTGAAAACATCACCAACATAACCGGTCACGATTAGCCATTGTGCAGAAATATGTTGCCTTAAACACTAATAAATAAATAAATAAATAAATAAATAAAAAAAAATATATAAATAAATAACGTTACAGTACAGTAAAGTGCAGTCGTCGTGGACTGGTCGTAATCCACTCGTGCGGAGTGTTGTCCACGCATGCGTTTTCCAGGTAATAAAAATCATCTTCGGCAAAATTTTATTTATGAAGCACCGGGTTGTCCATGTGAACATAGAATATAGTAAGCAAACTTATTAAATACTACAGAACAGTCGCCTGGGACTGGTCACTTTCCGCGGGTGGGTTATATTTCCACGGACGCAATAAAAAAACAGATTCCAAACACTAATTATAGGAATAATCTTCAACAAATTAATTAATGAAGCAACGGATACAATCCGGTGCTTCATTAATTAAAATTTTGCTGATGATGATTTGTATTACCTGGTAAACGCATGCGTGGACATCACTGCCCACGTGTGGATTACGACCAGTCTACGGCGACTGTACTGTAATGGTGGTAGCATGACAGATTACGTCAAATCAGTTCTCGATTAAGATACATTTCGTGCGTTGATTCAAAGAAGATGAATGGTTGTGGTATATTTATGTTCAATCGCATGGAATATTTTAGTTCGTCGGAAAAGCGAACCATCAGGTTCGCTTCTCAGACCAAATGAAATATTCCATCTGATTCTATCTAAAAATAAGCGATGGCCTATTTAATGGCTAGACTCTTTCCAAATCGTAAGAGAGTCAGATTCGTTTCTGAATACTGAAATGAGAATGTTTTTAACCCTTTACCTAACATGAAAAAAAGACGACATTTGCAAAAACAATTGTTGAATAACTAATTTCTTTTTCATTTTTTGTCTAAAAAACATAGGTTATGACCCCTCGTTGGAACGAGCTCGACGTGCTCGTTCCAACGAGGGGGCATAACCTACGTTTTTGATTTTGAGCAAAAAATGAAAAAATAATGAAAATTAATTGGCGATTTTTGAGAATAGCGCTGGCCGGTTTTGGTCGTTACGTTGGGTAAAGGGTTAATAAAGAAGTCACGGGTAGACCTGTCTAGGATTACACTCTAACGCGGTTATTTCATTTCGTGTGCGAGTATGTTCAAGCCCATTAAATGTACACGGACACAGGACTTCAAACCTTCGGTTGAGGACGTCACAAAATGAAGACGTCCCTATTTAAAAACGCAACGAAATTCGCTCTTTATGACACAATGCGATAATGTGTGCTTTAGGTACAAAAATACACAGTGGCACAGACATTTCCTACTGAAACGTTTTTTTCCTGAAACTTATAATATTCCTTCGAAATATTGTTTTCTTGAAAATATATATTGATTGAACCTTAATGGGTTTCAAATAAGATAAAAAATACACAAATTTGATTTAAACTTAGTTTTAAGCTTAGCAACTGAACTGGTTAAACTGACTGGCAATAATTGATGTTATTCATTGATGGGCTCCAGTTTAGTCCTTACAAGGATATTACTCAAGCTTTTGTTTTCTTATAAGCGATGACAGGTCGAAGATTTAAAAGTTCTTTTAATTTAGTGTTGGTTAAATGGAATTCATCTTTTACTATTTTTGCTGTTTCGGTATTTATTCTGTTGGATATTAAAGTGAGAGGAATGGTGGTCCTACTTATGCATCTGCTTCTTATAATGTATCTTTAATTGGTGGTTGTTCAATAGATGGATTTCAAAACCGTCCAACGAATGGCCTGGGAGTTTGAAATGTTGTCTACTGGGGCATCAGCGTTATGTTTAATATCCAGTTTGTGTCTGGTAGCACGTATTCGGGAAGGTTTTTGACTTTGACCCACATACTGCTTCCGACAGCGTTTACAAGTGATAAGGTAAATAGCAATGGATGAATCACAAAGGAGGGAGTTTCGGATCTGATAATGATTTTTCGTTTGTTCAGAGGAAAATTCCTCTTTCTGATCAGGCATAAAAGTATGCAATCTACAACGAGGAGTTTTGCAATTTAATACCTCGCCACTACAATTCAGCAGCGGTCTGTTGTGCTCAATTTTCAGTGGTTCGCAATCAGTAATTTCTAGCTTTTTCAGAGTTTCAGATTTCATGCAACGCAGAACGCACAGTGAGTACCCCTCCCCGACCCTTCGATCTGTGGGCGCCAAATAGGGTAGAAAAATCTTCGTTGAAATTTACCGTATGACTTGAATTGCGGTGAAAAGAAATGAGAAGTGATTTGATGATACCTTTAAATGTATGTGGTGGATGAAATGATTTTGTATGCAACAACTGATGTTAATCAGATGGTTTAAAATATACTTTATAATCTAAATGACCTGAAGCCTGGAACTGTTTACCTTTATTTGTTTAGTATTGCTGAGTTGTCTCATGCCTTCCTTTATATAATTATCCCAAGATTTATTTATTGGTGTTTAAGGTCACGTATTTCTGCACAATTGCAAATCGTGACTGCAATTATCCCGAGATAGAACGACAATCGACAGTCACACCCTTGTCGGCTGTTTTGATAACTAATTTCTTATTTTTTCGAAGGTTCGTGAGGGCTCTACGTCCACCAGCTGTTAAATTGTTTTCGATCGCAGAGTATGTTCATGCTGAACACCTTTTGGAGGATTCGTTTGTTAGCCTCAATAATATCGGGATCAACTTCACTATCTGGAGGTGGCCAACCCGATGATGCTGTAAACGGAAGTTTCCGACCGCTGGAGTTTCTAGAGCGGTCTGCTAATTTCATTTGCCAAAGAAAGTTACAGTTATACGATGGTAAATTTGCCTTGTTACCAGTTTTAGGCTTCGGTGCTGGTACAAAAGTTAAACCGCGATCTAACGAAATTTTTCTTGGCTGCTTGGTCATTGGTTCCAGACAGGTTAACCACATTAATTCCTAAACCCACATCTGTTAGGCGGTTGTTACCTTTGCCTTTACTAAGTTTAAATCTGATAATCCAACCAGGGATCGTACATTTTTTTTTATTTACAGTTTTCACAGTAAATTACATCAAACACACACACACACACACACACACACACACACACACACACACACACACACACACACATATATATATATATATATATATATATATATACAAAACAAAAATACAATGTGTAAAGAATTCTTCCGATCAAAATTTAACATGGGCTTGTGTGGTTATAGAAGACACTTAGATTTAGCTAAATATTTTAGATATTGTCTCCCATCTCAGTTTGATTTTGTTTGCCTTGCCGAAGGAGTATAAATAGAGTGAGTATATATCGATAGCTCTGTAATTCTTTAAAACTTCTGTATACGCGGTGTAGTTGGGTAGCCGGTTTTCAAGACGACATGAAAATATATATTTTTTAAAAATTTGTAAACATGTACACAGTATGTCGGATAACTGAGCTTCTGTTTGCATTCCTAATATTACTTCCTTAGGGCTGACCTGAACATTTGAATTACAAACAGTATTAACCTTTTCTATGAGTTGAAGTAAAACTGTTTTTGAATGTGAACAATCGTAAAAGAGATGTGTTATTGATTCTTTTGAATTAAAACAAAAGCGGCAGAGCCGAGTTTCTGAAAAACCACTACGAAATAGTTTAGAATTGGTGTAAAATATACGGTGATTTATTTTGAACTGTAGTGTCTGTAAATATGTGTCGCTGGTAGAAGTAAATGTTGTCTTGTATACATATTCCCATTCGTCTGTGCTTATATCATATCTAAGCTCATCGCTCCGTTTTGCTTCGGATTGTCTTGCAGGTATACCTATCTTGTTCAGGAAAAGGCCGTAAAAATCTTTATTAACTTTGGCAGTTAAGCGGGATACTAATGCATTCTCCACAACATCAATTTTTCGTGTACATTCTTGGATTATTTTTTTCCAGTTTTGGGGTATTGAATTTATCAATCCCAAATATGTAGTGAACGGGATATTTAAGTTGTATTTGGTTTTAAATGCTCCATGTGTTAAGAAATTTCTGTTAGAATCTACAACATCGTTTATAAAAAACACACCAGCTGCAAACCATTTTTCTAAATGATAGCTTGCATTATCTAATTTGATACTTTTATTATAAAATATTGGTTGTGATGAAATATCCTTATATGTTGATATAGAATAGTCTTGAAGGAGTAACCACGAAATTACAACATTTCGCCAGAAAGGGGGCATTGATCCCGATAATTTTTGTAGACCGTCTTTTGTAAAATGCCAAACATTGTTGAATCCAAATTTTTCAAAGTTATCAAGTGCCAATGTTTTCCACTGTGATGAATTTTCCGGGTCTAAGAGCTTCTTAACCCAAATAATTTGTAATGAATTACATAGGGTTTTAATGTGCGGGATTTTGAGACCACCTTTCTCCGCTGTGTTTATCATGGTAGAGCGTTTGATTTTGTCTTTCTTATGTGACCAAAGCAATGTGATAACCATTTTCTGGAGTTTATCGATAATCCAATCGGGTGGGTTGAGAAGGACTGTGAGAGAGTGTATGATAATTGGAAGAGCAAGAGTTTTTAACACCGAAGCTTTTCAACAAGGGTAAGATTTCTTAACGACCAATCATTTAATTAGTTTCTGCATTTTTTCTAATTTTTCTATAAAATTTTTATCCAGGTAATTTGTATTACTTAAATTGTATTTTATTCCCAAAATGGTAAAATCTTCACCGTGATTCAATTTTATCGGTTTGTCCGTTTTTAGTTCCACACCGCAACCCTTGCGAGAACCGATCCATACTATATAAGTTTTGTCAAAATTTACTTTTAGACCTGATAAATGAGAAAACTCGTCAACAATATTTAAGGCTGCGTTGAGTGATTTTTGATCATCGTCAAGAAATAAGGTGCTGTCGTCTCCATACTGGTTAATTATATATTCAGAATTGTTTATTTTTATACCATTTATTTCCGGACTAAATTTTAACCTAGCACTCAGTATTTCTACACACAGGATAAACAGGTACGGGGAGAGTGGGTCGTCTTGTCCTACACCTCTTTCCACATTGAAAAACTCTGAAAGATGACCATTGTTTAAGACACAGCTGGAAACGTCACTATAGAAAGCCTTAAACCAACGAATGATGGATGGACTGAAATTGCAAAAGTTTAGGGTTTTCTCAATGTATTTCCATTCAAGAGAGTCGAAGGCTTTTTCGAAATCCAGTAATACTAACATTCCCGGAATATTACTCGATTTGCACTTGTCGATCAGGTCAGTAATTAGACGTGTAGATTCCCCAATAAACCTCCCTTTTACAAAACCCAACTAACTTTCAGAGATAAGTTTGGGTAGGACCGTTTTTATACGAGATGCTATTGCCGAAGAGCCAATTTTAAAATCAACGTTTAGAAGAGAAATAGGTCGCCAATTTTTAATGTACAGTTTAGATTTTCTTTCCTTTGGAATGCATGTTATTATACCTTGTCTTTGTGTAATTGAGAATGTACCGTTTTCGTAACCAGCATTTAGCGATTTAACCAAAAAAAAGGACCGAGATCTTTCCAGAAATATTTCTAAAATTCGGAAGTAAATCCATATGAGCCAAGCGATTTATTGCATTTCATGTTTTTCAAAGCAGCTAAGCGTTCAGAGGCTGTCAATGGACCATCTAGTAAAATATTGTCTTCGTCGTCAAGTTTCTTTAGAAACGGATTATTATTATCAAAAAAAACATGTCATCTGTATATACTGACGGAGTATTTATCTTGGAACTATATAAATTTTTGTAAAAACGTTTTTGTTCTGAAATAATATCTTTAATATCTGTACATTCTGTGTTGTCATCTTTAATTAATTTTGCTATTAATTTTTCTGTATATTGCCTTTTCTCGGTTTTTTCCTTTCTACTTTCCACTTTGCTTTAGTTCTTATTATAATGCCTTGCACATTTTTGAATCGCAATTGTTTCAGTTCGGAGTCCAAAGATAGAATCTCACCTCTCACTGTTTCATCCCCACTATCTAATTTTATATGTATTTTTTTTTAATTTATTTTCTATATATGTTTCAGAGTTTTGATTTTTTCGTTTCAAGTAAGATGCATATGAAATTGTTTTACCGGGTATCATTAATTTTAGTGTTTCCCCAAAAAGATGATCATTTATAGTGAGCTTAACGTTATGTGGGTTGTTAGATATATCACTTTTACTATTTATACAGTAATGTTTTATTGTTTCAGAAATGGTATTTCTAACAGCTGTTGCATATTCTGGGTCCGATAATAAGCTATTATTAAATTTCCAAAGTCGTCTACCTTTTTCTGGTTTTATAAATTTGAGAGCGACGGATACAGGAGAGTGATCTGAGCGGTAACTGGGCTCAATATCAGTTGACTGAACTAGGTCATGCAGGTCAGAAATTATTAAGAAATAATCCAATCGAGCAGATTTATTATTTGGACCCCTTCACGTGAAACGTTTGCAGGATGGATTTTGTTGTCTTCATGCGTCATTCAGATCTAAAAGTTCCATGTAATTAGATACACATTATTGGGCTTTTACATTGTTCTTATTTTTGTAGTTTTTGGTGTCGAGGCGATAGTCCATTGGGATGTTCCAATCACCACCAATTATTATAGAAGTGTTCCCTACGCTTTCTATTTTATCGAAAAAAAATCGTTATAAAACCGGGTGAGTCATTGTTTGGGCCATATACTACTGCAATTGTCATACAATTATCCTGAACCACGATGTCTAATATAATGAAGTTTCCAGAAGTGTCATAAATTTTTTATTTCGTATTTAAATGTGTTCCTGAACAGTATAGATGTACATCGCTTGTGACTTGTATTCGAGCAGAAAAAGGCATCTAAACCCCATTCGTGCTTCCACGGTAATTCGGTCTTCTTACTGGAATGGGTGTCTACTAAAAGAGCAATGTCACACATGTTCCTACAGCGGGAGAAGAAATCCCTTCGCTTTACAGTATCAGAAGCGGGACCCCGGCAGTTCATACTACAGAAGTTGATCTGACTCATATTTGGTTGGTTTTGTAAATAATCACAACTCTTTCGGCAAGGCAAACACTTATAACATAAATGAACGAAGGATTTAATTTACATTTCACATCGAGGTATACTGTGTTTGGGTTTTTTTTGTAAAATAATAACAAGAGGGGAGAAACCCATAGTGGGACATGTTTTACCACTTTTACGTCAGGTATAACTTTGCCATTTGGGAGAGTTTAAAAATTCAACAGCACCTTCACCTATGTGATACGTGGTCCGGTTGAGAAGGCAAGAGATGGAGAGCTAGAGGGATGTAGAGAAAGTGAAAGAGAGAGTAGAGAGATAGAGAGGGTGGGGGTGGGGAGAGCGTGTGAGAGCGAGGGGGAGATAGAGATGGACAGAGAGAGAGGATGAGGGAGACTGGTAAGAATATTTTAAATCGGGAAAGTGAGAAAGAGAGGGTATGGACCATACAGAGTGATAGGCATATAGACAGAGAGACAAGGGTATATTTGGAGTGATGTGATTAAGAGAAGGGCATATATACATATATGCTTGCATACTTGTACCCAACATAGATATATACATGGACTTCTCACATGACATCGACTATATACATATACATATACGCTACATATCATATAAACATATAGATGCTATACATTATATATGCATTATAAAACTGTAACTTGTACATATGAAATTAACTATATCCACTAAGGCGCGTTAGCATCACCGACTGTATGTTTAAGATCGTTGCAAGCGACTAAAATAAGCTATGTTAAACTCGCGTCGGACAATCTCAGCCATTCTGGACCGAGAATAGACAGTATGGCAAGTTATGGCCTGTAGTCCTCCAGTCTTTTACCCAAGGAATTGGCCTGTAACTCATCGTGGAAATGGACTGGCGCAGGGTAAGAGATAGGTAAAAAGATAGAGACCGAGACAGAGACATAGAGGGAGAGAGACAGAGAGACGAGGGGCGGGGGGGGGGGGGGGGGCAGTAGGAGAGTGTGAACTGTAACTTGTACCTATGAAATTAACTGTATCCACTAAGGCGCGTTAGCATCACCGACTATATGTTTAGGATCGTTGCCAGCAACTAAAATATGCTGTGTTAAACTCGCGTCGGACAACCTCAGCCATTCTGGAATCGTACATTATATTCGCGGTACTCGTAGACAAACTTCGTGTCATCACTTTAATGTCCTTTACTTTCCGAAAAGTTAGGTTCGTGGTGCTCAGTGTTCTCTTCTCAGCCAATGGGAGCTTTTCCGAAAAGTTTAGTTCAACGAAATAAAGTTTTGCTGATCTAAAGTTGAGCCTTACATCGCCAAGCATATAATAGTCCAGGCACATTAGACATAAAAATGAGAAAGTAAGGAAAAAAATCGGAGAAAGCTGATTTTTTTATATGTTTCCGGGACACACATTGCGGATAAAGTGTGAAAAGTCCCCGCGAATCCGAGTTGCTTTTTTAGTTATAGTGTTTTTTTGATGAAAAAAAAAATTTAAAAAAAAATTCGACCCAGCTCCATATTTCTCATTCTTATTCGCCTTAGTAGGGTGAGAATCATAAATATCGTGCTGAATTATATTGAGAATACATATCCCCAACAGAAAATGCCAACTTTGTACCAATCCTCACACTCAATGGTGAAATATTCACGAAAATGTACAAAATTACGAAAAAAAAATTATTGTTTTCATACACACAACGGTACACAACGTCCATTAAATCAAATCTACGACTACTTTGGGAGTTAAATTATATAGCAAAAATTGCAGAAAAGCAGTGGCTTTATAATGATATATAACAATAGTCATTTATTCCATAATGAACTGGTGAAACGTGTGAAATATTAACCATACCCCCTAAACTCAAATTCAAACGGCATCGACTTTTCTCATTCAAATACCGTATTATAGCATCATTGTTTCAATTTCCATGTTCGATTAAATCACATAATGTGGAGATTGTGTCTTCGTCAGATAAGTTGACAAAAGTTTTCGTTAGACTCGGCGGCTTCCATATGATTATGTCATATTTAGGGGCAATTGGTTCGATCATGGCTGGTAGCGGCTTGGATGAACTTTGGGGGACTGTTTATGCTGGTGGGTCAATCCATCATTTGATCAGTGGTCATGCATATTCAAGAGCAGTTCGTGCCCATTTGCTAACACAAATTGCCATTACAAAACTTGTGTTTGAAGAAAGCCGAACACTAGATAACATAGACTGCACAGAAGTCAATGAAATATTCTGTGGACTTGCCAGAGGTGACTGTACAACAGCTGACGCTGTCAATCAAGAAAGTGTCAACCATCTACTGTCAAAATTACACGAACTGCTCCAGAATGCGTCCGTAGGACGCACAGGAAAGCTTTGGGTACAATTCTACGAGCAAATAGGTCTTCTCCAGTTGTTCTTGAGAGCAGAGCGCACAGGCGACTGGGAACTCCACACATATTGTGTTCGCAATATGATTCCAGTATTTCACGCAGGTGGTCATTTTGCATACGCAAAAAGTTCTCATCTCTATTTGCAGCAGATGAATGAGCTAACAGAAATAATGCAACAGGATGATTTGAAGTTGTTCACTGAGAAAGGTTACTTTACCATAAGACGCTCAGATAAATTCTGGAACGGGATATATTCTGATCAGACCATAGAGCAGTGTTTAATGAGAATGTTCAAGCTCCCTGGTGGTCTCACACATGGCAGGGGAATAACCGATAGCACTGTTGCGAAATGGGTACATGGACTACCTCTTTGCCTTCCGATATGTAATGCTCTCGAAAATTTTGTTCATGTTCACACTGGTCATGGCGAACAACATCGGGATCTCCGTCAAAGTTCACAATTGACTGATGCCAATGATATCACCAAATTATTGAACTGGCTCAGAGTGCATTCCCCCTTTCAGAATAGAGATCCACTACAATTAGTCTCTATAGCGACCGGGCTAGTGGCCGACGAAACTGTGAACTGTGACCAAGTTCGCAAAATTGGTGAATGTTGCGTATCGAATGTTGTAAGCAAAACGTTCAACAGCATCAAACTACGACGTGTTGACACTGTGAAGTCTTTCGCATCGATGGCAAATAGCATCAAAGTCCGTGGAAGTAAGGTAGTGATTGACCCCACAATTCTGTTCAACCGCGTCACATGTGTTATTCAGTCACAAGCAGAGATGGAAGAGTATCTCAAATATCAACTCGCCCCGAAACCACCAGCATTGTTTGATTCTGCTGGAATGAGGAAGACACAGAAAAGCACGCTCGGTAAGATCCTCAAAACATACGGTTCCGAGCAAACTAAAATCCCAGAACATTCTCTGTTTGTTGTAGATGGTGGATTTTTATTGAGGGCAGTTGTATGGCCTAAACAGTCGTCATATAAGGACATATGTACATCATATTCCAATTATCTAGTGAGACATTTTGGGGCGAACGTCGTGGTTGTTTTTGATGGTTATGCTTGTACAATGTCGACAAAGGGCATGGAACAAGCCCGTAGATCTAAAGACAGGTATTCCATTGATATCAATATCTCACCCGAGTTACCAGCCACCACACCCCAATCCGATTTCCTTGCAAATGCCAAGAACAAAACCCAACTGATCGATCTTCTAATGCAGGAGCTATCTGCTATCAATATTCAGTCCAAGCAGGCCGAGGCTGATGCTGATGTACTGATAGCCGAAACTGCACTTGACATCGCTCAAGATGACAACAATGTTGTCGTTGTGGGAACAGACACAGACTTGTTAGTCATTCTTACCTCTCGAGTTCAACCGGGATGTAATATTCACATGATGTATTCCATTACCCCAAACTTACTAGTTTCAGTTAGTGAAATAGCAACCAAAATGGGTGACCATAGAAGCAACCTCCTTGTAGCACATTCTATAAGTGGTTGTGACACTACTTCTGCACTCTTTCGAGTTGGTAAGAAGAAAGTATTCAGTACAATTGTCTCCGATGTTACTAGCGACTCACAACAGTATGTCAACACAATTTTGGCGGATGACAGTACCCCAAGTGCAGTAGCCGCTGCCGGGGAACAACTTCTCCTGATCTTATACGGGAGTAAAACTGTTTCCTCTCTCGACCAATATAGATATGTCACTTACAAGCGTTATGTAGCAAAATCTAAACTGAATAAACCCATCGACCTAGCCTCACTCCCACCAAGCAGCGATGCTGCACAACAACATGTCTACAGATGTTATCTCCAGGTCCAACAATGGCTGGGCACTTCGCTTCCTCCGACGGATTGGGGGGTGGTCGCTAGACAATGGACTTCTTGTACCGACTGCAGCCACAAAGACATGTGCCCCCGATAACCTACTGAATCTGATCAGTTGTGGTTGCAAGAGTGCTTGTACAAAAAGGTGTGGGTGTAAGAAGGCAGGACTCTCTTGCTCAGGTTTGTGTAATTGCAGTTCGGATTCTTGTAACAACCACAGAAACACTGTCCTGTCGGAAATTTCTGAGTTCGATGAATAATATGTATATAGGTCATGTCATTTCTGTATATAGCGTTGATAATAGTCAATGTAACTTAATCCATGTTGATTGATTTGTACATTCTGTAAATATTATTTATTGATTTTTGTACATTCTGTAAATATTATTTATTGATCTAATGCTGCCAGACACAGACGTGTCTGTTCGGTCCCAAGCCCGAAAATAGTTGAGTTCTCATGCTGACGAATTTTATGCCAAAAGGGGAACTCGGCCAGAAGCAGAGGGGGTCTTCCATAATGTCTATTTTGTAAGCAATGATAAAAGTCTTCAAATGGTGGTGGATTTTTTATCGTCTGTCCAACTAACATCCCGTTCTGTACTATGACCCTTTGGGCAAATCCGTTAGGAAAATCGTCATTTTTTGCGTAAATCCGATACTTTTTTGTGAATTTTCAATAATTTTTCGCAGAAATTGTCACAGAATGCACATTTTCCTCTAGGTAAATGTATATTAGACATTATGTAGCTCGAAATACGCGTAAACAAAAAATACAGTTGGATCAATTCGAGGTTACAAAGTTCGTGCGATTTTTAAAAATTTTTTTCAAACGCGTTTTCGAAAAAAAGCTGTAGAAAAAAAAGCTCAACTGGGATTTTAGGGGACTTTTGTCTAATCGTTCAATGACATGTACTCGACATTCCCTGAAAAAATCAGCTTTCTCCGATTTTTTCCCCTAGTGAAACCTAATGTTCTTGGGCTATAACGCAACGGCTTAATTACGAGATCAGTATTTTCACTTCGTGAGTCTACGCCAATATTTAGTAATATTTTGAGGGGACTGGACAGGTCCCTGTGCCCTTTAAACATTTAGTGCAAATGGTTGAACATGGTGCCAGGGTAACACTACGCTTGGATGTCCGGGTAGGGATCTCAATCAATGCGCCCTAAATTTGAGCTACCAATCATCAGGATGTTCTTACAAACATCGAGAGAGCCAGTTCTGTTTATCAAAATGATTTCAGCTCGGGTGCCGAAATTGGGAGAATTTAGTATCAAATGAGCGGCCCGAGTTGCGGCTCGGCGATTTGACTTCCTGTGAGTACGATATATCTGGTTGAACCATACTAGAAACAGAAGAGGTAGAAGTAGGAGGAGTCGAAGCAAAAGAGGTGGGAGATGTAGAAGTACGGGAAGAAGAAGGATTTCTGGTGAGAGCAGTAAGAGAGCTTGAGAAAGAAGGCAGAGGAGAAGGAGGTTGAGGAAAAAGACGAGGCGAGACAGCGTTACTCAATCTGCGAGCATCTTCAGCCACGATGTGGACAGGGGATGATTGCAAATTTAGGCGCTTACTCCGAGAGAAGATAGGAGGAGAGGTAGAGGGAAAAGAAGAGGGAGAAGTGCTTTGCCTTGATCTTATCTTATTTTGTTTTTCGCATTGGGATAGAGGGACAACACGAGTGGGAGTTTGTTTGCTCCCTCCGGTATTGGGGCGACCGATTTTTCGTTTGCCTGTAGACAAATATCGAATTGTCCTTGGTATTCGTTCATTTTCTGGAACTTTGTTCTATTTTTTAATGAAGATTAAATTGGATATTCTCTTTATTTTGGCGGCGAAACGGGCCAGACACACTCCAACGGTGTATCACATCAGTACACATCTTCGATTTTACGAAATAACAGATCTGTAATCAAAAAGTGGTATTTTGCCGATCAACTCGCGATCGGATCGCGACACACTTATACAGTATGGCTGCCGTGGGCTACTCAGTTCCCACAGTTGGGCAATATTTCCACGAATGCAATGCTATTAGATTCCAAACACTAATGATAGGAATTATCATCAACAATTTAATTAATGAAGCACCGGGTACAACCCGGTGCTTCATTAATTAAAATGTTGCTGCTGGTGATTTTGGTAAACGCATGCGTGGACATCACTGCCCACGTGTGGATTGCGACCACGCCACGTCGACTGTACTGTTCATCAGTGGGTCGATATGTCACAAATAAAATATTGTGAAATGAAGATAGAATCGTGAAAAACTGAACAGACGAATATATCATCTCAACGAAAAACAGAACAGACAAAAATATCATCGCAAATTCAATGTTCTCGTATTTCTTTACGACCAGTGAGAATTTCCAATGCCATGGACAAAAAGGCGGAAAGATAAATTCGACCGGCTCACGACCAGTCGCGACCTTATCGAAATTCCCATTCCCCGTTTGTGAACACAGAACTGTAAGTCTTGAAATTAAGTTCCACTAATCTTGTCTGTTCACCTCAACGTTTACAGTGACACGGGTATACGGCAGCGTCACTTCATCTCCATTGCCCGCGTGGGGGCACGATGACGCCGTGTACTAATGCGTACTGCACGTCGATGGTACGCATGTCTTTAACCAATCTAACCCTGCCTGTGCTGCAGTGCGGAGTTACGATGTTGGGGAGCTGGCAGCTGCTCGTCGTTGCTCGGTGGTTCTCTCCGGGTACTCCGGCTTCCTCCACCAGTAAAACTGTCACGGTCATGATTAGCCATTGTGCATAAATATGTGACCTTAAACATCAATAAATAAATAAATAAATAATACGGCATCGTAGAACCGCCACACCATAGTATATTTCCAGGGATTCCTAATCTGTTTAAACAGATTACTAATCTGTTTTTACAGATTACTAAACTGTTTTTACAGATTGCTAATCTGTTTTTGCAGATTACTAATCTGTTTAAACAGATTACTAATCTGTTTTTACAGATTAACTAATCTGTATTTACAGATTAGTAATCTGTTTAAACAGATTAACTAATCTGTTTTTACAGATTAGTAATCTGTATTTACAGAATACTAAACTGTTTTTACAGATTAACTAATCTGTTTTTACAGATTACTAATCTGTTTAAACAGATTACTAATCTGTTTTTACAGATTAACTTAATAATCTGTAAATACAGATTAGTTAGTCTGTAAAAACAGTTTATTAATCTGTAAATACAGATTAGTTAATCTATTTAAACAGATTAGAAATCTGTAAATACAGATTAGTTAATCTGTTTAAACAGATTACTAATCTGTAAATACAGACTAGTTAATCTGTAAAAACATATTAGTAATCTGTTTAAATAGATTAGTAATCTGTAAAAACAGATTACTAATCTGTTTTCACAGATTAACTAATCTGTATTTACAGATTACTAATCTGTTTAAACAGATTAGTAATCTGTAAAAACAGATTAGTAATCTATAAAAACAGATTAGGAATCCCTGGAAATATACTACGGTGTGGCGGTTCTACGCTGCCGTACGGGTAAGTACATCAGTATCCATTGCTAAAGATCGTCGAAAAATTGTAACTCGAAGAAAACGATTGCCAGAAAAAGACGCAGGTTATCCAATGTTTTCGATTAAAAGTTTGACTTGGAGAATCATCTACATAATACTGCAGTGGATTTTCCATTATATCAATGGTCTAAACTCGACGTATTTGTCGATACAAAATCAGCGGCGTAAACCGGACTATTTTTAGAGGATTTTTACGCATATGACGAATGAAAAACTGTATGTTTAGATTAGCCAGCTGCGAACGGGCATAAACTATTTATACAGTTCAAAATACAGCACATGTTCACGGAACCCCACAAGTTATATACAAAAATTACAATTTGCGTGACGTTTTAATTGTTTTTTTTTTATATATATTATACCCTATCATTGGAACGATCCTACGGATGAGAAGTCAGAAGATAAGTTTGGGAAAACGAAAATGGAATAAAAATAATATGTCGTCTGCTAATTATGTTGGGTGAGGAGTTCAGATGATATCAGTGGCGAGTGAAGCAGACGTTAGTGATAGAAAAAACATTTCGTTCACTTGTGTTAGTTACAGCTGTCTTTTCATGCCTGATACACCAAGAACCGACTGAACCTCAGTGAAATTACACCTCGTAACACCGAGATTAGACAGAACCGCACAAGCGTTTGAATGGGTCAATGTTTATCGCGCGAGTTTGGCTGGGCACAAAAATACCACAAGGGGCGAAGCCTGGAGTGGTATTCTGTGCCAAACCAAACGAGTGCGATAAGCATTAACTCATTCAAACGCTTGTGTGGTTCATTATTTATTACACACATTTGCATTTTAAGCAGATCGTCTACTGTAAGAAAACTTAAGAATCATCCAGTCCTTCAGAGACGTCAAGGAAATAAAATAAGAGAATAATCAAAAATAATGTTCGCAAGCAAGGAACCAATCTTACTTTTACTTCCAACAATGTTTTTACTTTCATAAGTTTCAATTTAACTTTCATAAGTTTCAATGCGTCACTTCTTCAATCGATGAAAATATGCTTTGATTCTTTTGAAACTGAATTTCTGACTTTCTCAACTTTGATTATACTGTCCATCGTCCATTATTATTATTATGGCTCACTGTTATAACTTAACGCTTTACCCAACGCAGACGACATCAACATTTATTATTTTAAATATCATTTTTTAAATTTTTTCAAAAAATTTCAACAAAACCATACCATGTGACCCCTCATGGGAACGAGTTCGACGAGGTCGTTCCAAAGAGGGGTCACATGATATGGTGTTGTTGAAATTTAAAAAAAATTAGTATTTTTTCAGCTGCTGAATTTGCATATTACGCAGGCGGATGTGGCCGATTTGTTGGGAAAAGGGTTAAACCGTGAGTAGTTAATGTGATCCCCACTAAAAAGTCGCCATACTTTCGCAACAAATAATAGATTCAGAAAAATACCTCAATAAGAAATCATACAAACTCCGCGTCAGTGTTACTTTCACTGTGTTCTTATTCACAAAGTTAAGATTCTCGTCAAGATGATGTTGTCCTTGTTCATTAATTCCACATAAGTTAAATTTATATCATTAATGTCCAAGAAAAATGTTCGTATTATTCACTGTGGGCTTCATCATTCACTTGACCCCCTTTTTCAGAGATGCAGAAATCAAACAAATCCCAGTGAATACCATACAGACGTTCGACGTGCATTTTGTCTTGAAATTGGATTTTTGTGACTTAAAAACTTAATCACACGGCGCCATTTCTTTCGAAATGACTTCATTCAAAGGATGCTTTCAGATTTTGTCTACATCGTTCATAGTTAAAACTACATGTCTGCCAGTGTCATGTCATATTTAACCCGTTAAAGTTATTCAGTAAATATTCAGAGGAAGCGCAGTGGCGCAGTTGTTACGGCACTGGACATCAAACTGAAAGGTCCACGGTTCTATCCGGGTAACTGCGTTGTGTCCTTGGACAAGGCACGTAATCCCGGTTGCCCACATGAGGGCACGGTGGTGCTGTGTACTAAGGCGTACTGCATGTCGATAGTGCTTTTGTCTTCAGTCAATGCTAATCCTGCTTCTGCATAGTTAGTACGTTGGGGGAGTCTAGCAGCTGATCGCCACTGCCTGGTGGTTCTCTCCGGGTACTCCATCTTCCTCTACCCATAAAACTGTCTGATACGAGGTGACCCTGTCTGTCGAAAGTGTCGTTAAACCCTAATAATAAAAATTACTGCCATGTTGCACACTTCATCGCACATCTCCCAATGAGTTAACGCCGCAAGGGAACCTGATCACGGCCCGTGATTCACGGACACTACAGCGTCTCTCGGTAAGTAGTTCATCTGAATCGTAGAACACTGCATCTGCGGTCAATTAAATACATTTTCGATTGGCAAACCAAAATATTCTAATCCGGTACCTGTATTAAGAGTGATCCAGAGTATCACATTGGGAGCACTGGATTGTATAAAAAACAAACATTCATTGACCAATGAGTCCTCACCCTGGGAAGTGATTCTATATTCGACGAAGATAGTTTACCTTTTCTTGTTTTTCTTTGTTTAATTTCTCGCCCAATTTCAGCGACTTCGCATCTCCCAACCTCTTTAGGACTATGTTACCCCAAATCTGTTCAGAAAAAGAAAGGCCCATTTAGAGCCGAGAATGTATTGTGATTACGTTAAACTCACGTGATCAGATTACAGTACTGTTTTGTATATATTTGCTTAAATTATTCCATTAAATTCAAAGTTTTCAACAAGAAATTCGCACAAACAATCTACAGCAGTACCAAATCACAAAATTCGAAAAACAAATAAATCCAAATTATAAGAATGCATCCATATCGGGCTCTTTATGGGCTCTTTATTAAAATATATTTAAACATCACATAAATATTTTTTTATATAATTTGCAGAGAGTGTAGTAAATTACCTACATTAGTAGTATGTCTCGTATGTTTCAGGTCATATTTGGATGATCTCATGGATGGGCTCATGTGACGTCATAGTCACGTGAGCCAGTGGCGCCATGTTGTATTGTCATGGTAACGCGTGGGAGCGGCCGTGTTGTGACGTCATCCCCATAGTGATACGTTGTGTTAGTACGCATGTGCAGCGCGTGTTGTTAGGGTGATACGTGTTTCCATCGTCCATTTTGTATACTGGAAACCGCCATCTTGGTTTCTATTGTAGCACGTGGTTGCTATGTTACCTCAAGGCTTCTTATAGGATAGAAGTATGTTCGGAAGGAGTGTTCGATTGAATAAGAGTAATTTTCAGTTTCGTAGAGTTACCCAAATAAACCCGACAATCCCTTCAAATTACCAAAAAACGACTTTATTTACTACGGATTTCCCCCAGAATAATTTTTAGGACCGCCATACCATGGTACCGAGAAGCCCCCAAGTACCGAGAAGGCCCCCATCCCCGGAGTAAGTTCGATTGAACTAGAGTAGTTTTTCTGGCCCAGATTTCCCCAGAATCCATATTTACTTCGTAGAATTACCACAAACAACCCCATAATTGTTTACTTGGCTCTGATTTCCCAGTAAATTCTTGGTTTCTACCCATGTCTCTACAAGCTCTCTTATGACGTCTTTGTTTTATTTATTCTGACTTCCCTAAACATGTTTATGTTCTATTGCACATATTACATGTAGCACATAGCCACATGCTGGATGTGCTTATGCGAAAATGCACAATGTGACACATTGTGCCCTAGCACATAGGCACATGTTGGATGTGCCGCTATGTGCTTTTGTGAAAATGCACAATGTGACACATTGTGCAGCGCATAGGCACATAAGGGTATTTGAGGATACCTATAACCTGGTATTGTATTAGTTGAGGATTCCTTTCGAGGATACTTTTATAGGATACTTGTAATGTGTAGACATTACAGATCGCACACAGGCACATGCTGGATGTACCGGTATGTTCTTATGTGAAAATGCACAATGTGACACAGACATGTTGCGCAATGATTTGAAATGAGCACACACACACGTGTCAATTTTCAGTCATTCCTGTAATGTATTATTTGCAAATGCAAGCAACATTTGGCACAAGAATTCCACCTTCGGACGCTTCGGTGCGTTTCTTCTACTTCACCCATTTTCCAACCCGAAGGCTAGCCTTCGGGTTGGAAGACGATTAAAGTCGAAGAACTGGACAGGACAGTGACCACACCGCGGCATGCTCATCTAAACGAGAGACTATAGTATCTCACATTACATTTACTGATATAAGATTGTAACTTTTCTCACACTGAGCCCAACTGTGGTCGCCTTGAAAAGTTGTGCCCCTCCACTTTTATCGAGCTTCCGCTGCCTCTGTACAGAAAGATATGGGAGCGTGCTGGCTCTGTGGTTAGATCATTGGACCTCAAACCAAAAGGACCACGGATCATTCATGGAGAGTGGTAACTGCGTTGTGTCCTTGGGCGCTGACACTTCATCCCGATTGCCCACGTGGGGGTACGGTTGCGCTGTGTGCTAATGTGTACTGCACTCGATGGTGCACCTGCCTTCAACTGCTGCTAACCCTGCTTTAGCTAGTTGAGCTGGTTGAGTTAGTATGTTGAGGAGTCTGGCGGTTACTCACGGCTGCCTGGTGGTTCTCTCTGGGTATTCCAGCTTCTTCCACCCGTAAAACTGTACGACATTATGTGACCATGGCTGTCAAAAACGCCATTAAAATCCAAGCAAACAAAAAAGTACAGAAGGATATACTTAATATCCCAAGACAGTTAACGAATATACACGTGGTGTGTTAGTGGTAGTCGTCAGTTCTTCCAAACAATAAAAAACATGTATAATTACAGCGGAACTGGTAACCAGATTTTCCCAGTAATGAAAAGAAGTTTTTCCTTCCAAATATGAGATATCAACAATGAAATATTCAACTGTGTATTACTCGCGCAAGATGTCTAGAAAGTCGTTCTTTCTTTTCTTCCTGGAGATAACTGATTCAACAAGTGAAGTTCAATTCAACAGTTTGTTTCATCCCGCATTTTTTTTCTTTTCATGTTCCATTTCCCTAACTAACACTATCTGCATGTCTGAAGTAAAGACAATAATATCAAAACAGTGTGCATTTTGATCAAAGTTGTATTGATTCTTTGGCATTACGGGGTTCAGTTTTTGGCATTTCTTCACAGTGAAGCAAAAATATACAATCCCATTTTTTTCATTTTGAAAACTATTTAGATATATTTTTAGTTTATTTGAAGGGTAACCCATAGAAAGATGTTCGCCTAATATTGTAGTTTAACCCCTTACCCAACGAAAGGGTCAAAACAGGCCAGCGCTATTCACAAAAATCATCATCCAATTTTCATTATTTTTTATTTTTCTTATCTCAAAAACATAGTTTATAACCCCCTCACTGGAACGAGCTCTTTGAGATCGTTCCAATGAGGGTTCACAAGCTATGTTTTTGACGCAAAAAATAAAAAAAAATAAATGTTCAAAAATGTTTGTTTGCAAGTGTCGTCTGCTTTTCGTGTTTGGTAAAGGGTTAACTATTTCGTTAATATTCCTCCAAAGTCATCTGTAGCTTGTTTGTTTAGAATAAAATGATTAAACGTAATAGTTTTCCTATCAAAATTACATTTGTTAAATCTGCATTTATAATCGAGGTGTTCCTTACATTGAATGATCCAAGAGGTGTGCAGCGCCAATAACAGAAATGTTTCGTATGTATGAAATGATGCAATCTCTAAAAATAAGCAGCCTTGGAAAAATATATTATTTCAATAAACATTTGAAACATTCTAATGACATCTTGCATTATTGTTGAATATTCCAGATGAATAAAGAGGGTGATTTGATGACTTTTGGACCTAAAAGCAATTGACTTTTGGTGTGATTTTGTTGGGAATTCCCTGAACAATTGGTGCACGTGACCGGTACTTCCCTTCCGGTCAGGTGTTCTCCCTTATTTGTTGCATGACACCCTGTTTTCGGGTCGCAAAAGGTTGTCTGAAGGGTTGTACTTTACAAAGATATTTGAATGCCAAAATTAAAGTGATGCGATCATAATTTTTTTTCGCTTGAACGTTATAATGGTCGCCTATGGGAAAATATTTACTGCTGTGATACCTACAGCGTATTTCCGTGGTGACGAACTTTTCACATGAATAAAAAAAAATACAATGCAAGATACAGTTACAGATAGTGAGGCGGGGTACAGGAGCACTCCTCTCCCAAGAATAGAACAACTCGAATATACGTGAATCAAATCGAATCCAAATATTACGGCAATATCGAATCAAATCGAATCCCGAAGTTTAGCAGATAGATGTTCGCCTAATATTTTCTAATTTTTTCCTTTTGTATTGTATTTTTTAGAGGAAAGAACATAAAAACCCCACAAAAACGTACAGCCAGCAGCACAAATATATTTGCTTACCGAGCTGCCAATGATAAAAACATTTTTCGAGATGTGTCGATATATTATTATACCCCATCACCAGCCCCCACAATGAAAGATATAATTAAGAGCTCCGTTCTAAGAAACATTTGTTTTTGTGATAACTTTGAAAATAGTTATAAGATTTCAATAAAGTCTGATATGAGACTTGTTGTGGACAGGTTCGATAGCCATAACTATTCGATGAAATTAGTTATTGTCCTTGGTTTGTTGAATTTTGCTGTTATTTTATTTATCCTTTTACCCAACGAATCGGCCACATCCGCCCGCGTAATATGCAACTTCAGCAGCTGTAAAAATATTATTTTTCAAAACATTTCAACAAAATCATATCATGTGATCCCTCTTTCGAACGAGCTCGTTCCAATGAGGGGTCATATGATATGGTTTTGTGGAAATGTTTTGAAATATTTTAAAAACTGATATTTAAAATAATGGATTTTGATATCGACTGCGTTGGATAAAGGGTTAAGCAATAACTTGAACAGTAATCATCAATTTCAATAAATTGTCATTTTTAGTTTTTTTTAGTATTTATGCAATAACTTAAACAAGCGTCATTAGATTTCCTTAAATTCTGATATGCTGCTTTATATTGATGACGTCTTGGACAAATTTGTTGATAATGGAGGGGGTTATTGCCCTTTGTTTTCTCGTTTTATTGGAAGGTTTAATAATATGTATGTGAAAACCATCAGAATTCAAGAGATGTTAGCTGTTCAATGGCTGATTAAGAGCACGAAGGATTTGCCCCACCATGCGATGTTTTTTTTATTAGGTGTGCGATAAAACACCACGCGCGCAAATACTGGGAGCAAAGGAGGGCGGAAGTCGCCTTTATATCTGTACCGCGGTATAGTTTATTTAATCAGAGCCATCCTTCAACTTCCATTTACCAAATCTTTGCACAGCGAATCATCCAATGAATATATTATTTGTTACACATTTTGTTAGTGAACTTATATGGTACATACCGTGGCAGTTGATTAATATTACGGTTTCGTTGAAAACCAAATCCAATAAAACCAGGATACTGCAGTCTGACCATACCGCTGTCTAGTTCACCACACATTGAGCTTCTCAGAATCATATTGCTATAAAGGTTCTTGTACACACTAAACAATCCGACAATGTTGTGTATGAAAATCCGAAACGATTGTGACAGATCTGGAAGGGTTTTCGTTCCGTCCCAGTTTCCCGTCGGACCTCTTAATTAAGGTACTAATCGAATATGGAAGTCAAAATGGTAAAATAATAACACTCCGAAACAGAAAAGATTCAGCGAACACTGAAGACTAGTAACAGTAGCATTTTGATTCTCGAGATGAATGTTTTAGGTCACTACCAAAAATAGGGTAGAATGAGGATATATCCTTTTAAATGGGTGTATCCTGCAGGCCAATTTCCCTGAGCCACCAATGACGCGAAGGAACATCTTGAATTTCACGTCAGTTTTGTGAAGCACATCATTTGATATACGGAAAGAAACTGTTTCTGATAAGGATCAAGGCAATTCGAAAAGTACATTAACCCTTTACCCAACGCAGACGATATCAAAATTTATTATTTTAAATACCAATTTTTCAAATTTTTCAAACAATTTCAACAAAACCATATCATGTGACCCCTCGTTGGAACGAGCTCGACGAGCTCGTTCCAACGAGGGGTCACATGATATGGTTTTGTTGAAATTTTTTGAAAAATACTATTTTTTCAACTGCTGAATTTGCATATTACGCGGGCGGATGTGGCCGATTCGTTGGGTAAAGGGTTAAATGTTGCGTATTGCATGCCCGATCACGTTTGATTTATTATCCTTCCGGCATTACAGGTTTGTATAGACATGGACATATCCATCCACCCATCCACAAGGTCCCTCCTGCGTTCGTTGACAAAGAATTTCAAAAACACTATAACTTTTGAAAGGAAAGACTTAACAATCTGATATTTGCTTTCGATCCGCAAGTATTTAAATTACAGGTCAAAGTGGATTTTGGACAATTTTCACTAATTTATGTCTAAGTTGCCCTTTGATTTTTAAGAATTACAGAAATGAAGTTTATGATCAATAATGTTTGAAAGATTGAACTTTCTGGAATTCAATTTGTTAACCCTTTACCTAACATGAAAAGCAGACGACACTTGCAAAAAAAATTCTTGACTAACTATTTTTTTTCATTTTTTGTCTCAAAAACATAGGTTATGACCCCTCGTTGGAACGAGCTCGACGAGCTCGTTCCAACGAGGGGTCATAACCTATGTTTTTGAGACAAAAAATGAAAAAAATAGTGAAAATTAATTGGTGATTTTTGAGAATAGCGTTGGCCGGTTTTGGCCGTTACGTTGGGTAAAGGGTTAAGTCTGGGAAGTGACAATAGTGCAGGTCATCATTCATTTGCAGTCAGTTTTTGCAATTCGAGTAAGGGATATGCCCCCATGTACAGCTTGTACTTCGAGCGAAGTGGAGAGTTGAACATGGCTTTCGAAAGAATTGACTTACTGGAATTTCATTCAGCATATTCATTTCAATGATGAAATGACAGAGCAGATGAGAATTTCCAAGAACTGCCGTAGAAGTTATACCCGTTTGTTCGAATAAAATGTTTTGATAAAAACAGTTCCCACTCAAAAAACGTTTGAAAAATATACATCTCCTAGACTAAGGTTTGTCATGCCATAACGGAAGAGTTATCTACTCTTTAACATTTACCTTACGAAAAGGACATAACCGGTCAGAGCTATTCACAAAACAAAATATTTCCGAAATTTTGTTTTTCCTCAAAAACATAGCTTATGCTATGCTCCCTCATTGGAACAAGCTCATTGAGCTCGTTCCAATGAGGGGGGGGGGGGGTGGGGGGTGGGGGGGGGGGGGGGGGGGTCATAAACTATGTTTTGGGGGCAAATATTTAAATGTTAAATTATTCAAGAATGTTTTGGAAAATATCGTCCGCTATTGGTGTTTCGAAAAAGGTTAGATTTATCGAGAGATTTATTTACAGTACTTAACTTGTTATTAAAAAAGTTGCCGCATTCATTTCACGATGTGGGTTTTGGGCTATGTGTATGGTCTTATAGGAGCATTTACATTACAGTGATGAATTGGCGGTAACATGGTCTGAGATTTGAGGCTCGGCGCGTATGTTCAACCGAGACGCTTCGCGTATGGATTAAACAAAAACTCCAAGCCGCAAACCTCGGACAATGTTACCGTCAATTCACCAGAATAACTTATATTGTTGAGAGATATGGACAAGGTCGGGACACATCGTCTCACAAGAACGTCATAATGGCTTTAACTGCGACAGATCTGCACCATGTGTCAAGCATGCACCGTATCGATTGTACACAGCTCGGTGATTTATGTGAGGTATAAAATTTAACTATTACGCAGTCATGTAACAGCTCCATGAATCATGTAAGTGACAATTAAAATGCAATAAATGTCCTGAACGCACACGATAAAACAATATGATCAAACAGGCAATATTTTTAGATGTTTAATTTCCAGTCTGTATAGCATATTGGTGCAACACTCACCATACAGTGAGATTGTATAGATAAAAGAACGTTAAACCAAAAAAGAATTTTTTTTTTTGCGTAGGTTGTTGTTCAATTTCTCCACAAGTCAGCATGAACCCTTTCAAATCTGAAAAAAATAGAATGATGTAGTGAAAATAATGAACTTTTGGATGTTTTCTCATTAGAATAGAATAGAATAGAATAGAATATTTATTTGCACTATCAAAATACAAGAAGTGGTATGGCATGAAAAAATAAACATATACATACATACATACATATAAATGAATGAAATGTTGCTTTTTCTGTGTTGATACGTGAAATCCAGCGATTCCAACATGCTGAATACATCGTGGTGCAGTTTGCTCACATCCCGATTGTAAGTGAGTGCATGCACACACACATACAGCCACAGCCACAGCCACAGCAGTCTCAGCAGCAGCAGGTTACTTCACCCGAATTTCAGCCCGTACTTTCATAGCTCTATTGAATCGATGCCCCATAGAGTACCATTCCAACAGACCGAGACGTAAAGGGCGTTTTGCGCCTTGCGGCACCCTCTCTATGTTGACCACTCATCCGGAGTATCTCTGATGATGTAAAAAGTGACAGACCGTTCTGTGGAGAAAGACGTATTCTATGCCAAATACAATTTCTACCCAGTAATCGTGGAGAGCAAGGCCACGAAGCAGCTGCTATGCAAGTAACCCTACAACATATGCACACATAGTTATGAATAGGCGGTGATATAAGTGGCAGCACATACTCGTCAGTCTTTGGGAATAAGCTTATAACATATGAGAATTATATAGCCAAGCTAAAAATTTGGTATTAATTGTCAATAGAATTAGATTATGAACATAGTGTTAATCCCGATAAAGGTGTTTTCTATTGGACAGTCTACGAGAATAATTATTAACAATGACCAGTTGATTAATGCAAGTTTATTCAGGTTTTGTCATACCAACTTTCTATAATTGTTTAATGTTGATAAGTTACTGTACCTATATAAGTTTGTTGTATTCGTGTGTAGAGAGACCATTTCATCCATCACATTCACACTTCTGACTTCAGAGTGTGAACACCTTGTCACCTTGACCAGCAATCATGGACACACTGGATTTACCAGCAAGACTCATTAGGACCATTTCAGCTCTGGGCGTTTCTTGCCCTGTCACCTGGACTGTCCAGGAGACAGGCAAAAGAGTCCACCAGAGCTTGGAGTTCATCATTGAAGAGAACAACACCACCACACCTTCTTCGGGGAGAGGTAGCACCTTTTGTGAGAGGAATCCCTCTCACACTGGTCATCGACCGAAGAAGCCTGGACCTGGCCCTGAAAAGAAGAAAAGAAGAAAAAGAGCCCATCATCCAGGCGCCGGAATGCCCGGCGGCTGGAAACGTTCCTGAAAAGGAAGAAGGAAGAGAAGGCGGAAGAAAAGACGGAGGAAGCCACTACTATTTCCTCCCCTCCAACTCCTGTGACTCTCATCCACTCCCCAGCTGCCTCTCCTTTGAGGGGCAACCTGGAGGATGGCGATGTCACCAGCGAGTCGGAGACGGAAATGGAAACTGGTTCTCAGAAGTCTCCCTCTCCAACTTCAACCCGCCCCCTTCCGGATCAGGAACAGGCATGGATACTGATACAGCAAATACGGGATGAAATCAGAGAAACAAAGAAAGAATCAGCTGAACGCACCAAGAACGCGATAGCAGTCCTGGAACAGCGCGCCAGCCACAGCATTCCTGAAACAGCCTCCACTCCCGAAGCAGCCAGGACTAGACCATTCCACCATAGTCAGTCCTCCATCATCAAGAGTCCAACTACACCAACAACCACTACTGTTTCTCCTTCCCAGCCACCTCCACCCAAAAAGAAAAACAAACGCCATAAACGGCGCTAAACTGTCAAAGAGGGTCGAAAGGGGCCTGCTCCTTAAACCGCCCCTGCGCGCCCTCGGCGCGCGAAACCATTTGATTTGAATTTTGATTTTGTGTAGATAGACACGGATAGCCGGTTAGGAAACTTATGACGAAGGTTTGGCCACCAACCCTTGTCAATGTTTGTACTATATATTATTAAATTTGTTCAAGTGTAAAGACATTTAGTTTCAGTATTCCATAAAGCGAATTCCCCAGTTCAGAATTTATCCGTGACCAGTTCCCCGTTGTCATAATTACATGGCAACCGTGTCTCTGCCATGGAAGTAACTTTATTCATCTGTGCCCTGATCTCAATAAGAGGTGTTTATATATGTTGAAGAACATTTGCTCCCCATATGCTATCACGTGATTAAGCCTGTTCAAATCTGTTTATGTGGCACGGGCAAAGAAATTGAAAAAAGAGTATTACATCTCCCATTGCCCTTGTCAAACCTGACACAGGGCAGATTGTTTCAGTATCCATAACTTGTGTTCGAAGAGACTAAGATGTCTGTGCATGTTAATAAACATACTATTAAAGTATGTTTTTGTTTAAAAAAAATTGACCAATTGCCTTACATAACTTTAACCTTTTACCCAATGTAACGGCCAAAACCGTCCAGCGCTATTAACAAAAATCACCATCCGATTTTCATTGTTTTTTCACTTTTTGCTTCAAAAACATAGCTTATGGCCCCTCATTGGAACGAGCTCAACGAGCTCGTTCCAATGAGGGGTCATAAGCTATGTTTTTGACTCAAAAAGTGAAAAAAATTAGTTATTCAAGAATATTATTTGCAAGTGTCGTCTGCCTTTCGTGTTTGGTAAAAGGTTAAAATACTCATTCAGTTTTTTTTTGTAAAAACAAATTACAGGTTTCGTTTTTTCCTCCAAATCAAGATTAACTCTTTCATTGGAAAGTGATGGACGCCTTTGCCATCGAGGAATCTTAGTCCCTGTTTTTTTGAAGACATTAAATACAATGAGCATTGTGTAAAGTAAAAGTCGGGTGTCGCAGATAGTCAAACTAGCTTAGTATCCCACATCGAACATACCTAATCACTCAAATGTATATTCTAAAGTTGGGTAATATACCGATAAACCAAACCGATATCATGGAAATATCATAGCATTTGAAATGTTCATTTTCATGAAAGAAGTGACTGATTTTATTTGAAGTTTTGTTAACCATCAAGGGCTTGGGCAGTTGTCCTGAATTCCCACTAAACTACAACCTGTACATCTCCAGTTGCTTTCAATGACTTCTAGCAGGCAGCCAAGACTTTACTAGCAATCACTGTCCAAGTGATTTGTCTATTGTCAGCAGGATCTAATGATGGCACGTTAAGGACACGTGATCTTATATCACAAAAGAGACAGAAATATGCCTCTAAAGATTAAGGTGTTTTGGAACAAGTCACAAAATTACTGTAGATATGATTTATGTTGGCAAATGAAGACCAATGTTGAGCTCATTGAAATTGTCATTTGTAGCAATGTAGTAGACGTAAACAAGAACAACTTATTCTGTATTGTCCTGGTGTGAATTCCCCTTTGTTTCTATCAGTAACTCTCAGTCAAGTAAGATACCGAATACCGAACCGATAACGCGCTGTACCCCCCCCCCCCCCAAAAAAAAAAAAAAAAAAAAATACCGAAAACGATACCGAACTCAAAATTCCAATACCACTCATCTCTACCATATATTCCATTTTCAGTGAACCTCCAAGGGTTCAAATAACTATAAGAACAAAAGACATCAAGTATTTTTTATCTTTACTTTTTTTCAACCCAGTATGATTTAATATTCGCGCATAGAAATTGTCAGTAGATGAAGAGGTGGCATATAAACAGAAAATTGGTAAGAACCCCACCCAGTAACACAGAAGAGATTCGACCATTTTGCGTTGCGTTTGTGATGAAAGAAATAATGCCGTTTACGGCGTCCGAATTAAAGCGCTTAAGAGAGTTCTACACCATGTTATTTGTCATCCCAAGCTCTGTTCCCTTATTGCCTCGAAACGAGGGTACAGGGCTTTCACTAGTTGTGTGTCTGTAGGTGTACAGTACGGCCGCCATGGACTAGTCACTTTCCACGGGTGGTCAATATTTCCACGGACGCAATAATATTAGGTTCCAAACACTAATTATAGGAATAATCATCAGAAATTTAATTAATGAAGCACCGGGTACAACCCGGTGCTTCATTAATTACAATTTGGGTGATGATGATTTTTATTACCTGGTAAACGTGTGCGTGGACATCACTGCCCACGCGTGGATTACCACCAGTCCACGGCGACTGTACTGTATGTGTGTATGTTTCCACCTTGGGAAATAACGGCCGCATCTTCAATTCTATTATCAAACTTGGTACAGCAATGGTACTTGGTAAGGTCTGAACAGCTTAAATTAAAATACTTTTTCGGTTCTACCACTTGAGAGAGAGAGAGAAGAGAGCGTGTGTGTGATAGAGAGAGAGAGAGAGAGAGAGAGAAGAGAGCGTGAGAGAGAGAGAGAGAGAGAGAGAGAGAGAGAGAGAGAGAGAGAGAGAGAGAGGTCGATAAATGAATCGAAGCGTTGCCAAAACATTATAACAGGATTCGTCAAACTATTTAGGAAACGTGATGATGAAATTAGATTTCGTGACTAACGCCGAGTTTAAAATTGAATCGTTTGACAAGTGATTTCCCCTGTCCTCCAATGCCCATTGTAATATGTGTTCACTTCCAATGAACATTTTACCAAAGACATTAGTACATTCAGCCAGCAATATATAACACCAGAATTCATCTCTTTCTAACAAGAGGTTATAACTTCCAATGAGAGCTCATAAACAATGGTTTCGATGAAAAATAAAACAAGTTAACCCCTTACCCAACACGACTATTAAACGACACTTACACTGATTGTTCCTAGATAATACAATAATTTTCTTCTTTATTTCAAACACTGATTACCACTCACTGTTTTGTTATCTTAACCCTTTGAACCGTGGTGGTGCCTTCCATGTCAGTTTCATGGTAGCAATAGGAAGATTTCATATTTATTATTTGGAGGTAGACCAATTAATATTTTCAATGTGCAACCTTAGGGCTGCACGGTAAAAATATTGATTGGTCTACACCACACATTTACCTTGCAGTCATCCCCCTTAGACATTATGACGTAGCTTGTGACCAGACCGGAAAAACGTCCTCTGGAGTCCAAAGGGTTAAGTTATGTTTTGGATTGTGAGATTTGTGTGCTGCAGTGTGCGGATTATCATTACGTCGGAAAAAAAGTTTCACACTTTACCAAAGATGAGGACCCAAAACGGCCACCGCTATTGATACACATCCTCATTTTTTTACTCCCAAAACTCAGATTATGACTCCTGGTTGGAACGAGCTCGTTGAGCTCGCTCCGATGAGAGATCATAACCAATGTTTCTAAGACGAAAAATGAAATGCTTAGTATTTCAAGAATTTGATTTGCAAGTGTCGTCTGTTATTAAATGTAGTGATGGATAAAAGAAATGATGACTGGAAGTGATGGTGCTGTCGCATTGAACGAGTGCAGGACAAATCGTTTAGAGTCCGCGTGTCAAAACCCTTCGCCCTCCGCTCACATCTGTAATTTCTTTTCCATGTGTAGTTGTATAATCTGCTCAAGTATACTTTCGTTGAATGACCTCAAAGGACGCCCTTTTGTCTGCTTACCACGGTACAAGCCATCAGTAGTGGAGTACGTCAGTGTTGGATGAAGACTGGGAAAGCCGATCAAACGATAGACAGTTTAAGTAATGGTAGAAGCCATTGACTACTGGAAATCAAAATAATAGAACACAGAACCCTTTCACAAATACCTTTCTAGGAAACGTCTGTGGTTATGGAATCCTTTTTTCCGAGATGAGGCAAAGAGTCGTACGCTGTGACACTCTTTCGAGCAATTAGTAGAGATCTCATCTGCTCGCTAAGATGCGAGTAGTCAGAGCATCACCTGCTGTCGTCACTGCTCTTACGAAATTCCAGTTCAATCGACCAATAAGAAACCGCACGGATCACCAAAGGACTGAAAGTGTGTTGAACTTCAATAAAGTGGGCAATCTGATTCGGTCTACTAAGACTTTGTTGCGGGCAGGGCCCTGTCGGAACAGGGACAAAAACAGCTAGAACTGGATTGAATGCAAGGGCGAGAGAAGGCAGAATAGACCCCGCAATTAGATATACTCGTTTCGAATCAAATACATCCCTAGATCACACCCACTATATGAAAGGTTGGCGAAACTCATAGCAACCACGTGGTACCACAGCAACCAAGATGGCAGCCTCCGGTAAACACAGTAGATGTATACGCAATAACAATGCATATCGGGAGCGCGATAGCTCGGTATTTAAGCTCATAGCATCCATATGCTACCATAGAAACCAAGATGGCAGCCTCCAGTAAAAAATGGACGATGTAACGCGATGGCGCTGTGTACTAAGACGTCGATGGTGCACTTGCCTTCAACCAACGCTAGCACTGCTTGTGCGAAGTTAATACGTTGGGGAGTCTGACAGTTACACGGCTTTCTTCTCCCATAAAACTATCCGACACGAGGTGACCCTGGCTGTCAACAGTGTCGTTACATCCCAGTATAAACAAAAACCGGAAAAAACGAAGTTAACATCACGTTACACCATGGCACTGACTTCACAATTATAGCGGGGTACCATGGAACCCAACATGGCTTCATACGTCACGTGACTTGATGCGTCACACGAAGTCATCCATGAGATTATACCAATGTGAAGTGAAATGTGTATGCAGCAATACTGTGCCGATTTATTCTGAAAAAATCGCCAAGAACCTTGAGTTTTGAACTATAATCCCGGCTGACTAATATTCAAACTACACCATCATGTCATGCCTTCGACAAAGGAATGCCTTGATGATGTAGCTGGACATTTTATCAGTCTGCTCTTCAACCAGCACAGTCGGAATAAACCAGGATCACATGTTTCATTTTCGTCACGCCTCCGACGGAGTTTCATTTATAATTTAGTCATACACCCGTATACGCCCGAAGAATTAAACTATAACTGGTTCTTCCTACCCATTTTGTGTTGTCTACTCATCGACTGCCAACTTTTTATTCACGCAAATATTCCTGCGAGATCTTTATAGCTCCTTAACCCTTTGAATCCGAACGGCCGTTTTCCGACCAGGAACATGATACGTCATAGTTTCGTTGAATGGGATGGATGCTAAGTGCATGTGTGTGGAAGAGCAATCAATATTTTCAACGTGCAGTCCCAAGGCTGCGCGTTGAAAATATTAATTGGTCTACCCCTAAATAATGGACATGGACTCTTTCAGTTGCTGTCATTGAACTAATATGAAAGATGCCACAAGGATTCAAAGAATTAATCAACAGAAGGAACAGACGGCACGAGCAAACAATTTTCTTTAAAAATTAAAAAAGTTCCGTTTTTTGCCTAAAACATAGCTTATGGCTTCACAAGCTTGTTCCAAATAGGGGCCATAACCTATGTTATGGATTCAAAAGTTTGAAAAATAATAACATTTGAATGGCGATTTTGTGAAAAGGGCTGATCACATTTGACAGGTTAAAGCTGAGGCAAATAAATGACATTGAGCCGTGAAGAAACACTTAATGTGGTATCACTTTTTTCGTGATAATATTGAAGAAAGTTGACGCAGAATTCAATAAACGTGACTACAATGTTTAAAAAATCTTTAAATGTTAAACGGGAAGGCCACAACACTAATATATCGATCATCTGATAACTCCTTCAGGCCAAAACACTTTATATTGATCACCCGATGGCAGCAATATCACAAATACTATAATTATGATTAATGGATTTAAGGTGGTGGGGGAGGAACGGGTCGAGGACGAACATGTCTATTGAATGAAGATTAATGGCCCCGCCTCTTCCAAGTTCGACATATCTTTCTTTTGCATTGTCTTCCCACAAACCATAGCTTTGTATACCCAGTTATTGAATCGGATTTTGTTAGCCTATCGGATTTGCTGGAACAGTGCGATTGTTGCGGCGCTGCCAGACAGGAATTGGTTGGTAGAGAGTCGGGACATGTTCGTCGTTGAAATAGAGCCTTTTTCTGTATTATCTGTATTATTGGTTATGCATACTTGTAAAGAGAATATATTTAACTTCCTTGCACCCGAAAACCAATAATATTGGCTTACTCAAGAAAAAGGTTTATATCTCTATAAAAAAAATTCCAAATGAGCACGACAAAAGTTTCCTTTGATGCCGCCCCCGCCCAGGTTAACCGGAGGGTGGGGGGTCCACCAGCTGAAACTTTGCTTGTGTTTAAACCCTTTACCTAACACGAACAAAAGGCAACACATGGGCACAAAAGTCTTGAATTACTAAAAAAATTCAATTTTTGGCCTCAGAACCTAGCCTATGACACTTCATTGGGACGAGCTCGTTGAGCTCGTTCCGGTGATGCATCATAGGTGATATTTTTGAGACGAAGAGTAAAAAAAATCATTTTTTTAATGGCGTTTGTTTGTTTTTTGTAAATAGCACCGAATGTTCATGGTCGTTACGTTGGGTAAATGGTGAAGGTGTATTTTCTTACTAATATTGATGAAACCCCAGAGTGGGAGAGTTTTCGGCGAAAATTAATCTACCTATCATGTAGGCGACAGTTCTGCAGCATTCCAGTAACGACAAGGAATACCGGGTAAAAGTCTACTACATAATTCACACTTTAGTTATATAGGTCTCTCGGACGTTTCCATTGCACCCGTGAGCTCAGTTCAACGAGTGACCATAAGCTGTGATTTGGTAGATAAAAGGTATTTTCAAGTAAACTGGGAAAAGCATATTGATTCTGTCGTCGGCGACTTGTATTGGGGAAGGATTAACACACATGTCCTGACGCATGCTGATCGATATTTTAGATTCGAGAGATTTTGGTAAAATCTCTGCCATCTAGCGGGAGTTCAAAATGAACATCCCCCACCCATTCATTAATTAAACCATTCAAAGCTAACGTGACAAAGGTGGCTGATAATTGAATGCAGCACAGTGAAGGCCCCTTAAATTTCAACAAGTTATAGGGGTAACAGGCACTTTTGGATAATCATTGATAGCCAATTGTTTGCATACCGAGTGTCGCCTCTGCCAAATCGTACCACTAGCTGACTTCACAACATGCCATCTACACAATGGATACCACCATAAAGCAAAGGTCAGAAAATGACACAATGGTTAATTTACCCATGTAACCAAACCGACGTGAATTAAATGTAAGTACGTGTGTCTAAATATAGGTGGTGGGAGGTGGGTACTCAGATAACTGTAAGTCGTTTTGGTGGTGATTTTTTGCTATCGTATAAAGTCTCATTGCTGATACTCATCAACATTATCATCAAGTATTATCTGGGATTGTGGCAACAATTTCAGTCCAGTAAAGGTAAAATAAATGCACATATGGTCAAAATTCTCTTTCCTCCTCCCTCCATGAGTTAGATATTAATTGTAACTTGGGTAGTGTCGTAAAAAGTTAATGCCTGTTAAAATACCGGACTTTCAATATATTAGGAGCAGCCTCGGAACGTGGCTGTCGAAGTGATTGATTTAGTTGCCTTTTAAAAACAGAAATGAACTGGGACACTAGATGACCTAAATAGAAAGAGAATGTGACGTTGGGCGTGCCGGTGGTCACGTCACTTTCAAGAGTTTTTCCTCCATATTTAATACATTTCCAGTGGGAACTTTGCAGAATGTAGAGGTGATTTTGTCCCAAACACAGCTTTGTCGGAGGCGGCGGAAGCTCGATAACAGTGGAGGGGCACAAATATTCAAGGCTACCATGGTTCAACCCAATGGGAGGAAAAGTTTCAATCGTATATCGGTAAATGTTCCGTGACAGACTACAGTGTCTTGTTTAGATGAGAATGCCGCGGTGTAGTTACTGTCCTGTCCATTTCTTCTACTTCAAGCATCTTCCAACTCGAAGGCTAGCCTTCGGGTTGGAAGATGGTCGAAGTAGAAGAAACGGCCTGCAGCGACCGAAAGTGGGATTCATTGCCCAAATGCTGTTTGGATTTGCAAATAATATATTTCAGGAATGCTTGTATATTGGCAAGTTTGCATGAGCCCATTTTAACTCATTGCGTAACAACGCAACATGTCTGTGGAATAAAGTGGAGGGGAACGTGTCCCCTGTGTCCCCCTGGTTCCACCGCCACTGAACTTTGTGTATTGTATTCCTGTCATGCTACTAAGACGCATGGACCACCACTTGTATCATATCAATGTGTGGGTGCCCTTCTATAATCGTGCCTCCCAAGATCAAAATACTTCCTACGCTACTGGTCGGACATGGCTGACAACTGTAGTCATTGGAAGAGAGTTATGAGAAAGTTAATTCCCAGAATTAGTAAAGATGTCAGTAAATTTAACACTAAGGGTTTAGGAATTTGGAAATGTTAGCGAATTTGTATATGATCGATGTGAGCATCATTTCACCGACTTCAGGCATTTTTCTATAGAGCAGTATTCAAATACAGACACTGGCTTTTTACAATTTTTTCCCCAATCAGTTTGAACGTTTGACTATTATTCTCCGTTGGAACACATTTTCGCCATCATTTTTATGTGCCATAACGTTTTTGCTGTTCATTATATCAACAGTGTGCGCATCGTAACATATAAAGCAGACACTGTCCTTTCCATTAATAGAAAAGTCAAGAAGGTGAGATTTGCTGTTTTTTCCTGGGAAGAATAAAAACCTGCAAATTACTTTAAAAAACACATTCTCTAAGCAAAGATCATGAGTGGACACTTCGTGCTGGTGAGTGTGATACTGACAGATATTCTTAATGACGGATTATCTGTGAACTAGTTGCTTGTAATTGGCTTACCATAAAAAGTTAAAGTTTCCTTTTGTCACTTTTAATAAACGAAAGCTCGGTGTTTATTAAAAGTAACAAAAGGAAACCCGGCTTTACACGCTAAAAACTAAAGTGTTAAAAACTACACTTGAAGTGCTGTATTTAACACTTACTAAGTGCTGAACTAGCACTTTGTTCAAGTGTAGATATCCCAGAACTTGACAGGTGTTACAATAATACCACTTAACAAGTGTAATGTCGCGACACTTAAAAGGAAACAACGCAGATGACGCGGATCAGGCTCGAACTCTCGAGCCTGATCCGCGTCATCTGCGTCGTGTCCTTTTAATTATGTACCCACCAAGCGCAAATCAAATTATGGACGATTCTGGAAGAACACCAATGCTAGACACATGGGAAGTGCCATCCATTCAAGTTTCAGATGTCTGACGATTGTAATGTCTAAGTGCTTAAAGCATTGCACGTTGGGTGTTAAAATCAAACCCTAAGAGTTAGAATGGGTTTAACACCTCGAAAGTGTCAGTTTTAACACTTTAGTTTTTAGTGTGTATTATCTACTAATGGTATAGGTGTTTTCTCAACAATTGTTTGCTTCTTAATTGGACCTTCCTCGCTCATATAATAATTTCTGGGGAGGTAACGTTATAGAAAGTTGATTTTCAGGACGATATGCGTCAGGAATGAATAGACCAGGAGCCAGTACTATAAAACTTTTACAACTGTATTTTCTAGAATTGTATTTTCTACCTATTAATATAACTGACTAAAATGAATTATTAGCACTTTAAAAGATATGTTTGCAAATTGCGAGATCTTTGAAAATGCTAATGGTTCATTTTAACCCATTTAAGTCCTAAGTAGAAAATACTATTCTAGAAAATACAATTGTGAAAGTGTTAGGGTATTGGCACTGAACTGATATTCTCAAGGATGGAAGCATGTTTAGTATTACAAATGTCGCTGATGCAATAGGAGTACTCCTCTGTGTTATTAAGTTGGAAGCGGCTCTCAGCGTTCTGTTTATGTTGAGATGCAACAGTTACAAAAATAATAGTTCAACAGATGTGTGTTTTAACTAAAAGCTTGAAGAGTAATGGATTTATTTATGACTTTGCACCTGTCTGTTTCAGCTTTTAATTTATGTGCGTGTGGATTCAAACATTTCAAGAAAGAAAACCAATCAATTACATATAATAACTGCACATGCACATTTCTAATTTAATTTGTTTATTGAGCCGTTCTGAATCCCATTCCCAGGGGAGAAAAGCCCACCCCCTGCCTTTATCCCGGAAGTGAGCGCAGAAAAAAAAATCGAGATCGCTCTCCCAGTATATCCACATTAAGGCTTGATCAAACGGACCACTGCAAGGGAAAATAATTAGGCCTATTACCGAACATTAACTATTTGAACCCACAAATCGTGAATGAGATAGCCAGATGTAGTTGCTACAAGGTTCGGTTAAAATTTAATCCTACAACCCCATAGGGCGTTTGAATAAATTATTTCTGATCAACCTTAAATATTTCATTCACCTTTTGCTTTCAACACATGGCTTATGATCCCTCATTGGAACGAGCTTATGGAGCTCGTTCCAATGAAGGGTCATAAGTTATGTTTTCGAAGCAAAAACCTAAAGTTTTAGTTATTCAACGGAACAGTTTGCGGGTGTCTTTGTACGCCTGATAGGTAGTGTCATATATGGCGCGAGTCTTGACAAATGAACCAACTGTGCTCAACAGAAGTGATGTACAGTTAAAACTGGAAGTCCTGTCATGAAATGCACTCAAATAGCACGTCGATCTGCGCATTAATCTAGGCGTTATGACCATAGAAAGGCTATCAAATTCTGTACATATGGCATGTGTACAAGCAATGTTTCAGCCAATGGACCTCTGGGTAACCCGGAGGTCCATTGGTAGAAACATTGCCTGTGTTTGCTATGAGTAACCAGGAGATGCTTTGGATGCCATTCGATATGGCAATTGCGCGCAATTCCTACGCGCTTTTAAGCATAGATAAGCGCACAGTTCCTGACAGGACTTCTAGTTTTAACTGTAGTCGGGGAGAATATCTTTAAGAATAGTCGGGGGAGAACATCTTTAAGAGGTGAGTATTTCTCTTGCACTTGTAAATCCATTATTGCATCAAAACTAAAACACCACGCGGTGGACCTCGCCCTCTCCAGACACACAAACATCCAAAGCAAAACAAAAAAACAACAAAGCAATATCAGAGAAAAACACGAAAATAATACAAAGCTTTTAGCAGATAGAACACATGATCAAGTGGCAAGTGGCATGTGTGTCAGTTCTTGTTTTTCAACGAATTTTAAACATCTTTAAGAGGTGAGTATTTCTCTTGCTTTCGTAAATCCATTATTGCACGAAAACTAAAACACCACCGGTCGACCCCCCCCTCCCCCCAGTTCTTCACCACGCACACAAATCCAAAGCAAAACAAACAAAAACAACAAAGCAATGTCTGGAAAAAACACAAAAAATAATACTAAGCTTTTAGCGGATAGAACACGTGATCAACTGACATGTGTGTCAGTTCTCCAAGTGTTTAATTTAAACAATATTTATTCAATAGAGAATGTTATATGTTACATTAACACCGTAAATCTGACAAAAGAAAAAAAAAACTGTAAACAACAAAACACAGTGTAACATATATCAAAATTGCAATAGACATTGAGTACTGTACAGATTTGACAATAAGCTTATAGCTTATTTGGATCATCTCCCAAGGTTCTTGAATAATTAACTCATAAAGGGAGTATAAGAAATTAAATAGATGACTTATCACAATCTAGTGGTCTGGACCCCTGGACACAAGTGGCGTGTGTGTCAGTTCTTCAAGTGTTTTTCACACAATTTGTTAACTTTTGAAGAATGTAAAATCCACCTTGCAATGTGTTTGAAGAGTATTCGACTTGCGTGACGCAAAATGCGGATATCTGCTTTAACTCGCTGAGGGTTACATTATTTTCGGTGGTCTGAATTTGTTCATGAAAATTTGTTTTATTACAAGTTAATAGAGAGTGTCCGCAGGCACTCTTTGTTAACCCCTTGATACTTTTGTACATCTCATTACGTGCGAAATCAAACAGCGCGTTAATACTTTGTGGTCATTTGTATTGTTATTAGTTTTCGATTTTTTAAAGTTTTAACTTCAATTCCTATTTTCTCCCAAATAGTACTCAGCGACAACCGTTGAGCCAAATGTTATCGCAGCTTAAAATACTAATATAATCCTGCTGTCAAGACTTCTTAACTGGTTGAGTGATAGAAGCCACTATCAGGGCTATCAAAAAATGAGGATACCAGAGCAAAAGCCAACACTTTCCTTGCTTATATTTCATATTCTGTCAAACACAAATAATATTTTGCTTGTATAAATTTGTTTTATTACAAATTATTGGAGAGTGCCTGTGGGCACTCTCCAATAATTTGTAATAAAACAAGTTTTGAATAACAACTTCAGACCACCAAAAATAATCTAGCTCTCAACCAGAAAATCACTAATGTGAAAAATATCTTGTTATTTGTACTTTCCGACATTTGACGTCGCATTTTGAAAAACGTTGAAGAAATTGAATTCCCAGTGACGTTTGAACGTCAGGGGGCGCGGTGACTCAGTTGGTAGAGGTGCAGGCTGCAAGCCGAGGGGTCCTCGGTTCGAATCCCACCTGCGGCAACCACGTTGTGTCCTTGGGCAAGACACTTCACCCCGACTGCCTACACGGGCACGATGACGCTGTGTACTGAGGCGTACTGCACGTCGATGGTGCGCCTGTCTTCGACCAATCTAACCCTGCCTGTGCTGCGGTGCAGAGTTCAGAGTTACGATGTTGGAGAGCTGACAGCTGCTCGTCGTTGCTCGGTGGTTCTCTCCGGGTACTCCGGCTTCCTCCACCCGTAAAACTGTCACGATCACGATTAGCCATTGTGCATAAGTATGTGACCTTAAACACCAATAAAAAAATAAATAAGTTTGAATGTCAGGATAATTAAAGTCTCAAAGGGTTAAGGCACTCTTCAATAGTGGCTTCTAGCACTCAACCAGTTAAAATATACCGATAATAAAAAGGGTTTGTTGTGCGACTGCCTCACCATCTGTCACAGATGGAGAGAACGAGCGGAATCACTTTCAGTCAGTTAATGTCAGATGAATCATGTGATGAAGAACCCACTCGACGGACTCTCAATATACAATACAAATCAAGAGAAATCAGGAATGATTGGATGGGAACCACTTCATTGCTCTTTAAAAACACCGTTTAGCTGAAACGCAATATGGATCTGTCAAGTAATTTGATCTAAGACACATTTCACCGCTTACTATAAATAGAACAACAACCTCCGAGGGTGGTATAGATGGTACAAGAGAAGATGACAAAAACAAGAAAGGAAAAGTAAAAGCTGATAAAATTACTTTTTTCGCGATTTGATAATTCTTCTCAAACGAAAAAAGATGAAGCAACGATACGAATACATTTAGTTTTAGCTTATTCTATTTTGCAGCGATTGGCGAGTTCCACAACATACATTGGCGCCTCTCTTTGGCTCATTTGAGTCGTATGTGGAGCCTTACAACTTCTCGAATATTAAGAAGGGATCATTAGCCTGCACGGAGGGTACCACGACCGCTTCCGCACGACACTATACAACACGATACCATGCTGCATGTCATTTTGCCGCAGCGACATAATGCCGGGCAACAGAATGCCGCAATTTTGTAAAATTTAAAAATATGGTATTTATATATTCAAGAATTTTTATATGGATGGTCAAATTTGTACATTGATGCGTTATGGAAAGTGTTTTGCGTGTTTAGCAAGCAATACCTAATACTTTTGAGTCGCCACTTATCCGATTTGGGGACTATTGCGGAGTAGTGACTACACCAATTGCGGGCCAAGAGTATGCGATATGGGCGATAGGGAATTAGTGGACTACCGGCATAAAATATACCAGATTGCTTCCTTGGTCACATTTTTAATGGTTTTCTAGGAGAAGGTCCCGGGATACCCGACTGAACATTGAGTGGTTATTACCATTTCAATACGTGTGTTGGTGCGCATTCACAGCATGTGTCGTAAGGACAATACGTGTTTATTCGTCCATTCTGTACGACGGAGGCCTCCATCTTGAATTCTATGGTGGCACGTGGTTAGTATGATCCTGAGGGCTAGGATGAAATGGGAATGTGTGGGAGGGTGTGTTCGATTGAAAGCGAGTATATCTAATTCCTGGAAACTACCCGACAACTACCATAAATTACCCAAATGGAGCTTTCCAGACTGCTATCTTGAGTAGCACGGGAATATATCCATGTGCTCGTTCATTTGGTTCGCACTGTACTGCGGTAGAGAAGAAGAATCCCAAACCTGGAGTAGAATCGGTCTTGTAGTAGCAGATAGTAGTGCAAACGGAAAAGATGTGGCGAGTGCCTGTACTAAAGGTATAAGCTGGCAACATTTGTAGAATCTGCCACTCTAGGGATGGGGGTAGTTCACAGTAGTACTGCCACTCTAGTGGCGGGATTATGTCACAGTAGTGGTAGCCAAACGTAGTGGCACAGAAGAGTAGAAGGGTTAGTAGAAGTGGCTACTAACGATTCTTGTAACGAAACAACAATCCTTTGAAAAATACCCTCAGATAACTTTCTTCAGATAGCTGTCATCAGATAAGTATTCCCAGAGAGTACATCACCATGCCATAAGTATCCTAAACTACCCGTATGTGCCCATGTGAATATGCTTTTGAGGCACAATTCGACCTATCACATAAGCACATCTTGGTCTTTAAAGCCCGTGTCTTGAATGTAACGTGTCAACATTGATCACAACTATCACATTAGCACATCTCAGTAGGATGAACAGTCTCTCGAGCGTAATGAACCTTAGCATGCACTCGATAAAGGAATTGTATAAGCTGATCCGGGTTTAGATAAACAGCGCAGTCTGACTAAGTCTACTAAGACTTGGACTAAGTCTACACAGTTCAAAGATAGCTTCCAAGCTCGTAGTAATGCTAAAAGTCAGTAGTAATGGTGGAAGACTCTAGCACGTGACAGATTGTGGTAGCCACAGAAACTAGGAGTAGAAAGCATTACTACAACTTGGAAATAATGTGAGGTATAATTGACATTGATAGCAGTATAGACGCTATGACAATGTCGACAGTCTTGTGGCTAGGGGGCGTGGGGTGGTCTTGGAACCAAGAGCTAGTCTCCAGTGGTCCCCCATCAGCCCATACTAGCTCTCGCTGCCCCTCAAACACTAGTTCACTAACCAACAGCATGAGCGCCGGAGCCTAATTCGAAGTGTGTGTGTGTGTGGGAGGGGGGGGGGGGGGGGGCTAAAACAATACCGGTTTGGAGAGTCCAAGGTCCCACGGGGGCGACCACGGTTCGCCCCGCAGTAAGAAAAGTTTAATAAATTAGACCCAAAGCGCTCAATTTCCTTGCATTTCAGTACCATTTTAACGTAGAAACACTGTGTCCTCGTGGGCAGAAGGTTTCAAAATCTAGATCGAGAACGTCACCGGGACCCCGATAAACAAAATTGGGTATCTGACGGTTAAGCATGCCAAACGAGATCATGCAAAGCCGAAACATAATTCAAGTTTGCCATAATTTGTTACTTTGTTACAATGATAACCCAAAACAAGTGTTGTTAATTGGCGAAAGAGACTGTACAAATCACTTCTAAGGAACATACTCGGCGAAAATAGTGGGGTGAAGACCCCCCGTCTCCGTCGTCCTTGGACCGTCTTTGTTCCCTAAATATCTGTATATGCCCATATGCTATATGTTTCTGAGGCACATGAGTACATCTCCGCCTTTCAAGTACGTGACAGTGTACAACATGTGCGGTGCTAGAGAGACAACTTGCAGACAAAGATCACACTGACGTCTACTTGGCAGGGGGCGGCAAAGTCAGATGAGGGCTAATGGGCATGGAACAATCAGACTGCATTAACTAAGACTCTGTTGAGGACAGAGATAGCTGGGACTATATTTAAATCAAATGGGTGGATCACGCCTAAGCCAGAACAGAAAAGAACGCTAAAAGTAGTTTCAAAACACAGATTATACTTCAAGTTTGGGGCTCGTCTTCTGTAACGGCGTCCACTTCCGGCCACTCAGAGATGCCCTTGGTCATACAATATTTGGTTAAGGGCCCTATAGCACTACGTTCTACTGAAGATGGCGATCTGGAAAAGTCCATATGGGTAAATTTATGGTAGTTGTCGGGTCATTTCTGGTAATACTATACTCGCATCGACATTGGACATACTATCCCAACACCAACACTTCATCCTAGCCTTTCCAATGTCATACTAATCACGTGCGACCATAGAAATCAAGATGGCGACCTCCATCATGCAAAGTGGGTGACGGAAATACCCTAACACCCGCATGTGCACTGATACCACATATCACTATGGAATGACGTCACAAAATGTCCGCTCATGTGGCCTACTATGACAACACATGTGACAACCACAATACACCGCGATATGATGACCTCATGGGATCCCCCAGAATTTGGTCAAACCGTGCGAGGTATACCACTTACACCATACAACACCCAAATTCCAAGCACTGTAAAATGTTTTCCCTGAAGGGGATTTTGGATATGTTGTTCCTGATTTAGTCTGCATCGAATAACACCAAAATTAGCTTGTTAATTTTTTTCCCTGTTCCACTCTTCAACAACCACACTAGTATTGCTATCTTTCTCCGGAGGGCATCGGTTGTCATATCGCCAATTCGTGTCTGATATTATAGTTTCGAGCCCTTACATATTAAGAAGGTATATGCCGCAAGAAACGTTTGAAAAAGGATAGTTATTTTAGGAATGAATGGAAAATGGAAACAAAGTTTCCCGAACTCTAAATTTCCAAATCTTCGTTAGCCCTTTAACCAAGGTAACGGCCAAAACCGGTCAGCGCTTTTCTCAAAAATCGCCAATTAATTTTCAGTATTTTTTCATTTTTGTCTCGAAACCGTAGGTTATGACCCCTCATTGGAACGAGCTCATTGAGCTCGTTCCAATGAGGGGCCATAACATATGTTTTTGAGACAAAAAATGAAAAAAGTAGTTATTCAAGAATTTTATTTGCAAGTGTCGTCTGCTTTTCATGTTAGGTAAAGGGTTAGACAGTGAGAGGTCGTCCTTACGGCTACACTGGTATTTGCGACCTGTTCTACATTTCAACGAGAGGCTTTTCATTCAGTGATACTGAATGGAGTTAACATGAACAAATACAAGTTTGTAGATTGGAGAGTGGGCGGGGGTGAAGTAAACCGTCACCGTGACAGTATTCCAGAAAGTACTTCAAGACTGTATGGACGCTCTCGGTTAATTTCAATGTCTCCAGAATGCTAGAACAACTACAGACGTGTTGAAGGTATTTGTTAGTCCGATCAGCAAGCGGTGGCGTCGAAAGATTTGGGGTGGGGTGTAAACCCGATTTATCTAGACTGTCCTGATTGCTCAAGTACCAATTAATTAGTTTAAACAATATTTATTGAAAATATCTGTATACATGCATACATCATATTATACAAAACAAAAATAAATCAACATAATTGTAAATACATAGAACATGGTAGGCAGTACACAGTGAATATGATAAGCCCTATAGTGAAGGGATTCGACAGAAAGCATAGTACCAATTAATTAAATATTCCAACTACATCATCAAGGTATCCCCTCTGCGGACACATACAGGTAGCAGTCGTGGGGCATGGGCTTTTCAGCTTCGTATTGAAGTACACGTATCGATCTGCACATTGGTTATGCTCGGACCTCAATAGCCCGAATCGCGTATCAGAACCTGTATTTGTGAGGCCGTCAGCGTGTGTGACATATACTCTAAAATCATTTGGGTTGAAAATCAACCAAAACAACTGGATTGAGTGAATATGAACCCAAATGGGTTCATATTCACTCAACCCAGTTGATTTCGGTTGATTTTCAACCCAACCCATTTTAGAGTGGAAGTGCACGGGCCCAAGCATCAAATCTAGTACCGTAAGAAAATACATGGTTACTATAACATGAGCGAATCGATTTCTTAGATTTCAATCCAGACGAAATGTCCCAACTGAAAAAAAAATTAAGTGGAGGGGTGGGGGTGTCAAACATCCGCAGCTCCACCTCCTAGTTACGCCCGTTCTAACAAGTGTGTGTTCAAGTTCTCCGCCAAAAAACGACAAATAGTCAAATTGACACGATTTTTATCATCAACATTATATAACGTATTTTTAGGAGAGCTGACCTTCGTGCTTGGGGAGAGCTTGTCGGCGGAAAACAGTTCTTAGTCAAACGAAACGGAGCAATGATTCTCATTAGTATTCGACGGTGAACCTCAAGAAATACAAACTTAACAAAACTTTGCTCCAACTAGATTCTCATAAAAGCTGAGTGGACTCTGCAATTTATTTTGAAAATACCTAGTCTTCTCATATTTTCTGTGTTTATTTTCATTCCATATCATGTTCCCAACATATACTATAACAATAGCATATTTATTAGTCATTTTAACATTTTTCGCGTTGTAAATGTAACATATGCAGAAACAAAATCTCCACCTTAAAATGGACTAAAATGGGAGACATCCGTAATGGTTTAGGGTTACTATAGTAAGGGTTATCAGTGGGATGTGCAAACTTCGAATAAGTGCAAAAAGAAATTAAAAAAAGCTAAAATAAAGCAACTGAATCAAATTTATAGATTATTTTTTTATGTCTGTTCAAACGGGGGTGGGGGTGGGGGGGGGGGGGCTTTGGGGGGGAGGGGCTAGTATAATCTTTTTAGACGTCATGTCCCATTTTTCGGTTTAGCCCTTTTTTACACCCACCCACCACCTTGTGCAATTTTTCTACTACCATTTTCAGACACCCACTCCCGCTTTCCCATTGAAATTACGAATTGCTTTGACAAACATCATAATAGGTATGGAAAGAAGTATAGTTCGCTGATTAGTTTGATTCCACCAGTGATTCCAGGTACTTGCTATAACTGTTTATTACCCAGAAAGGTTAGTTTCACTTCCTGTTTGCAAAATGAGTCTTCGGAAATCTTAAAAATACTCACCCAGAATAGCTCAATGTCCATGAAAGTATGAATGATGGCCTAAGATATTCCCAACCCCATTTCCCCCTGATTTGACGTAAATAAAATATGTTTAAATTCTTCCTCTGATTTGTACCATAGGAGTAAGCTAAGAAATCCAAAAAATCAATCCATTCTGATCCATTTATTTATTTGTTTTTTGATTCTGGCAGGAGTCTGCATGTTTGATTCCATAAGTGACTCCCAAGTACTAACCTTGTTGGTATGGTGTATTTATTTTTTGTTTATTTTTGCTCCATTCTCAATTAAAAATCAGTTAAAAATGATATTTGTCAATTTTCCAAAATCTCAAGTTACAAATGACACATGTGGTAAAGTTTAATATACAATAATAGCAAGTTAAACTATTCTAAATATTATATTGTGACTGAGTCATGCAACAATATTTGAAATTAGAAAGTGTGTTGGAACTGTTAACCAAGTTCAAACAGGGCAGTGGGCACAATCAATTCACTAGCACTCCTTCTCCGTCAAAATACTAGAGCAATGACAATAAGTGAACAACAGAAAATATTCTCAAATATCTTTTTAACATATGAGTGAACAGCTGAAGCTCTTGAAGTGAATAGAATATTAGTTGAAACTTGCCCATTTTTCATTAATTCATGTTGTATTTGGTGCATTATAAAGCATTTTCCCCAAACAATTGTCCGGCATATTTTCTACACCGAGAACCAGACACACACCTCTCCACCAACATGTTTTATTTGTGACATTTGCACAGATTTCACCTCATATTAACACCCCTTGTGTTGAAGTTTACCTATTAGGGTTGATTTACAGCATTATCTCAAAATTTGGAACATAAACAATGATATATTGCGAAAATTATGAAAAATTGTATAATTTGAGAGCGCACGTTTTAGCGCACCCAAGAGACCCACCCACCCCACACATAACGTCTCGCAAATTTTTGGTGCCCCCCTCCCGCCCTCTGGTTCAAAGCAACAATTTGTCAATCAAGAAAAATAAGAATTAATCTGCGGTGTACTTTCAAGATGATCCTGTTTGTTTAAATATGCAAACTTTGATAGATATTTTAAAAAAATAACACCAAATCATTTTCTTGAGAGAAAGTGAATGTTCAAGGAACATGGAATCTTTGGGGTTATTTACACTTAATAAACATCTCGGATATTTCAGTGATACCATGCCTGATCTGTGAAGTGGAATTCGGAAAGTATAATTGAGTTGTTTCCCCTGGTCCACTTGAATCTTTTTGTAAATCTCTGAAGTGCTCGCTTGTCAAATCTCACATTGAGGCCCAAATAACCGCGACTTTGAGAGTACCAGATAGTGTTAACAACTGTCTATCGTGGCCTACGAAGATTAAAAACATGTTTTTTTTCAGGTGAGATATGGTCCGAACGATGGGTTCGTTGTTTTGTCAGTGAAACGAGTCCCAAGTTGATTCATTGCTGACTGCCAGGAAACTGCTGGTGGCGAACAGTTTGGGAAGAAATAGAATCCACCTCGGGTCCAGTGAAGGAAATTATAATGATACCCCAGCACAGACGAGCACATATTTTCAATACTAGATGGGGGAGAGGGCGGGAAATTGTTAAAACTATGTCGACGATGAAGTTAGCACTTTTTATACCATGAGTACCTGTTTTACAAAAAATAAAAAGCCTGTGGCATAAATTTTAACTTTACACACCAACCGTGGTGAACACTCCAGCAATGGGAATTCAGTAGTTAAAATTTACACCAACAGTGGATCTACATTCAAGTTGACCTTTGGTGACCTCGACCTGAATGCAAACTTGTCTAAATTTATCACTCGTCGCCTCGGGAAGAGTGAAATGAAACGCACAATTATTTAGTACGTTTTTAAATGAGTTTACCTCATAAGACACAAAAAATTAACAAACATGCGTTGCCTTAACAAAGCACTCATAACTCAAAATAGTATGTTATTATGTTATTAAAATGGGAAAGGACCCGTGATTTGCATTTCATTTTCCATTTCGTTTCGGCGATAAAATTTACAGCGGAAGTACCGTCCACCGGAGCTCATATAAACAAAAACAGAATCACACGTGTGTACGGGCATTCTTTAAAATTTAATATTGAATATTGTATTATTTAACATTTAAACTCTTAATAATCTGACAATCATGGTATAAATAAAATATACCCAAAGTAGCTTGGTGTACCAAATGTTCACCACCCGTGGTGAAGTGGGGTTAACCGCGCGCCAAAGTTGAAAAAAAACTCGACGAGCAATTCAAATTGGTAAAGAAAGGTGAATTACCACAAAGGACTTTGCATCTATGAAGTAAATCGTATCGTCGTATAATCACCATCAAACAGTTCATTTATAAAATATCGTTCACAACACGTCTAATATGGGAAAGACGTCAGAAATCAACGTCGAGGTGGTAGCGTTGTCTGTGAGTTGGTTTCAGAAGTAGAATTGAATTAATCTTCCCTTATTTTCCATTAACTTTCTACTTAATTCAAATAGCAGAAAATATTTCTTGAATAAATAAATATTTTAATTTTTTTTTTGTCTCGACAACATAGATTGTGACCCCTCATTGGAACGTGCTCGACGATCTCTTTCCATAAGGGGCCATAAGCTATGTTGTCAAGGCAAAATTTGAATAAGAAATAATAAAATTTGGAGAGCGCTTTTTGTGAACAATGTTGGCCATTTTGAGTCGTTACGTTAGCCAAAAGGTTAATAACTTAACCCTTTACCTAACATGAAAAGAAGACGACACTTGCAAACAAAATTCTTGAATAACTATTTTTTTTTCATTCTTTGTCTCAAAAACAAAGGTTATGATCCCACTTTGGAACGAGTTCGACGAGCCTGTTCCAACGAGGGTTCATAACCTATGTTTTTGAGACAAAATCTGAAAAAATAATGAAAATTAATTGGCAATTTTTGAGAATAGCGCTGATCGGTTTTGGCTGTTACTTTGGGTAATGGGTTAATAGAAGGAATCTCTAATTCACCACCTCGGTTCAGATCGCCTTAAGGGAACTCGATACAGAAATTTTATACGAAATCGCGACTCATTAGAGATCCTCTATTTATGGAACCCTTTACTTTACTAACTATGTTTTAGCTCATCTGACTGAAAGTCAGGCGAGCTTTTGTGATCACTCACCGTCCGTCGTCCGTGAACATGGTGTTTGCGTCTTCTCCTCTAAAATTGCTGAACCGATTTAATTGAAATTTGAGATAATTTGTTATGACATCGCATTTTGATTTTGTTCAAATCAAGTTGCCTTGCCCCTCGGTACACGCCCAAAAAGTGTGCTTAAATCTTAAAAAATCTTCTTCTCATGAACCAGCAGTAGCAGAGACTTGATATTTAGTGTGCAGCTTCCTTTTGAGATGTGGACTCAGATTTGTGTAAGAGAAGTTCGAGGAGCTACATTTGCCTTCGTTATGGGAAGGGCAAGAAGTTTCGCCCCGCCCAAAATTTCTATTTTCCAAACCGAGATGCTGATTTGAACCAAATTTGATATGAAGATTTATTGGGTCATAAGTACTTAATTTATGCAAAAAAAATTTCCAGTCACCCCATGGGAACCGCAGGAGCTAAAAATAGAAACAAATGAAAATGTCCATATCTCAATAACTGCACTACACTGAGAATTCTTATTTGATGTGAAGCTTCCTTACGACCAACAGAATGGAATGGTAAAAAACAATTCCTATCGGTTTTATCATGGGGTACTTTTTCGGGACTTTGAAAAAGTGCTGAGTCAGCATTTTTAACACTGTGGTAATGGAAAAAACATTTAAGACTACTTTTCTCCGAAACATTGCTTCAAAAGCTTTCAAATTTCACATATAACATCTTTGGAAGATTGTGTCACAAGTTCATTGAAATCAAATCCCTGGGTCCATATTTGAGCCCAAATGTTTAAATTAGTGCAGTATGAGGAATATTCTTTAAAAATCTTCTTCTTCAGATCTACAAATCAGAATCTTTTGATATTTGGCGTGCAGCATCCTTAGGGGGGGGGGGGGGGGTGAGATTCAAGTTTGTTCAAGCCAAGTTCCTGGGTTCATATTTGGGCTCATTGTGGGAGCCCAAATTATAAGTTCACAATGAGGAATTTTCTTTAAAAACCTTCCTCAGATCCAGCAGTCGAAATGTTTTGATATTTGGTATGCAGCATCCTTGGGGGGGGGGGGGGGGGGGGGGGGGAGAGATGAGATTCAAGTTTGTTCAAGCCAAGTCTCTGGGTTGATATTTGGGCTCTCTGTGGGAGCCCGAATTATAACTAAGTTCAATGTGAGGAATATTCTTCAAAAATCTTCTTCACACCCACCAGTCAGAATCGTTTGATATTTGGTATACAGCATCCTTACGGAGGTGAGATTCAAGTTTGTTCAAGCCAAGTCCCTGGGTTCGTATTTGGGCACCCTGTGGGAGCCCGAATTATTACTTAGTTCAATATGAGGAATATTCTTCGAAAATCTTTTTTTTTTTGATCCACTGGTCAGAATCTTTAGATATTTGGTATAAGCTTTTCTTAGGAGGGGCAGATGCAACTTGTTGAAATCAATAGTTGATATTTAGGCTACCATGTCAGGTTTACCCCCGGGGCCTCTTGTTTATATAATTCAGCTCTGTCTTATAACACAAGTTATTTTCAATTCTAAAGGGTGGGTGGGGGATGTCGGTACCTCATTTTCAGTATTCATTCAGCACTCATTAATTGTTAAAATGGAGTATTTAAGTGGAGTGTTGTTAACCTTTCCAAGACTTCAATATGGGTTCCTGGGATTTTATTTCATGCACACCTAAGATAACCCAAGCACCTATACAACACTCACACTGTCGCTCTGAACATATTTTTTATTTATTGGTGTTTAATGTCACTTTCAACGTCTATGGCTATATCATTACCGAAACATAGGTATGAAGTGGAGATTAGCCAATCGTTTACAGGGGCGGCGGAACGGGGGCGGGGGGGGGGGAGTGCTGGGGGTGCTTCAGCCCCCTCCACTTTTTTGCCGGGCCATGTTTTTTTGTATGCATATATTTTAACACAACCAATGACTGGTGAAACAAGGGGCGGACACAGAGCCTCCCCCATATTTTCGCCAGCTATGTTTCTTTCGTACTGGTTCAGCATCGATAGATTTCGGCTCATTTTTTGCAGTAAGTGGCAGCAAACCCTAAAATGTATACAGTCTATTAATAAATCGGTTAACTGAAATAGATTTAAATCTTACAGACATACAAGTACCAAATCCACCCCCAGACAAGATAATCCACAGACAGTATACTTGCTGTAAACGTCTGGTAAAGCATACAGGTGAGGTCTATTGATCAGCTTTGGTCGTTACGACCAAAGCTGATAAATAGACCTCACCTGTATGCTTTACCGACGTTTTTAACGGCTCACAAAGTGTGAAATCTTTCAAATACATCTCCTGAAAAATCTCAAAATATCCGCTCAGATGCATGGAAATGGGGGTTTTGGGACCCTGGAATTTAAAATTTTCATACCGACGACCATCCATCGCTCGATCCACCCCCCCCCCCCCCCCCCACGTTCCGCCGCCCCTGGTTTATACATATGCCGATAATTTCAGGTGTTTGTTACCGGGCCCTGTTTTACCAGAAAAGCAGAATTTGTTTACCACAGTAAAGAAGCACCGCTTCCCCGGGTTCTCAAAGGGATCTGAACACAGAAAGGTATCAATATAATTTTCTCAGTTCCAGTGGACTTCCATAAGGTCTCTTGAGGCCATCAAAAACCATATTACTGAATTAATTAACTCAGTTCAATTCAGCGAGGTCCTCTACCCAATACATAACATTATTATGCCAGCTAATGAAATTCGCCAATCACAGCCCCCGAATAGTGGGACGGTACTGAGCCGTATTAGGTCACCTGCAGCCCGAGGTGACCTAATACGAAACTCGTTATTAGGTCAATACCGCCATTTTGTTTCGACGTGGAAATTCCTCACCTCGCGGTGCTTTTATATCCATATTGAAGAAATTGCAGTACAATCAAACGTCCCTCCGTGTCTATATGTCTCATTTTCTCTCGTATAATAAATTTATTGTGAAATTTATTTTCTAAATGTAAATTTTTTAATTATTTGAAGTGAGAAATACTACTGTATTCCATCTACCGATAACGGATCAATCAAACGTCCCTCCGTGTCTATATGTCTCATTTTCTCACGTTTTTAAAAATAGCGACTGCACTATAATGAAATTGTAAGAAATGAATCACAGCTATGAAGGAAAAGATGCGAGATACATTTATTTTGTTCGAATTCTATAAAATCGGACGTTTCGGAGATTTTCTGCACACTCAAGACAAAGTGACAGTACGAAGAAAAGCGTCTATCGCTGTTGTCTGTGTTGTCAAGGAAATTATACACAAACAGGGAGACAACTGTGCACGTTTGTTACAACTTACATAGCGTTTTGCACCAGTTTTGAAAATGTGCCGGCGTTCAAATTTGATTGTTATTTTGTTTTCGCTGGCATAATAAATACGTTACAGGACGTTCAGGTGGCGGATACGGTGTCATATGAGGCTCGGCAAAAACAATATTGGACTCGGCGACTCGGTTAGTTAAAGGGTTAAAGATGTTAATTACGAGCTCATATTAAGCTTATCTTCCTGCAGTTTTAGAACTATATCCTCAATAAAACCCATGTTTAAAATTGTTTGTCATGCTAACAAATTACCAAACCCTATGCCGAACTCTTGGGTGACGTCTTAGAGAGCAAAAAATTAAAATGCGTTTTTTTAACCCTTTACCGAAAGTAACGGCCAAAACCGGCGAGCGCTATTCTCAAAAATCGCCAATCAATTTTCATTAATTTTTCATTTTTTTGTCTCAAAAACATAGGTTATGACCCCTCTTTGGAACGAGCTCGTCTAGCTCATTCCAACGAGGGGCCATAACCTATGTTTTTGAGACAAACAATGAAAAGAATTAGTTATTCAAGAATTTCTTTTGCAAGTGTCGTCTGCTTTCCATGTTAGGTAAAGGGTTAAAATGAATTTTATTATGTTGTAGAGATAAAAAAAACATTTGTGAGATAGCTGCTTTTTAGGTTTTTCATTTGTCGCCGTTTTGACGTTTTGACGTCCTTCGAATTAAAGGCCGTTTTGGACATTTATCACTAAAAACGCTAGTTTGGTGACAGGCACCGCTCCATACGCGTAGTAGATAACTGAATGTCTGGCCCACTTAAGCACCCCCCAAAACTTAGGGAAGTTCTCACGATTTTCGAGGGTTTTTTCTCGAAACAAAATTCTGGCGCACTTTAGACTTCTCGCAAAATGAGCCAGTATACCATGAGACGATACGCGTCTTTTTCGAGTATGAAATCGGATGTGAAATCAAATCGCCGATAGAGATACTACGAGGATTTATTCAGTCTTATCAGTCGAATCTCGGAGATTGAGCAAAAATAAAAATCTTAGAAAATCTTGGAAATTTGAGAAAATTCTGAGCTCGATCAGTTCTGACTCACTCTTTGAATTCACTGCACCTTTTTCTTTTACCCGAGATGACACTGGCGACAGTGAAATTACCGCAAATTCGAGATGAAGTTGACGACAAACCCAAACCATGTATTTTTTACTTGGCTTTCTTAGTGTTTCCTCGCTCGAATACATCGATTTTGCCGAGATTTCACTGATGCAAAATTTCAAATCCTGATTGAAATTACACATCGGGAGTCGAAATGTCAAAACGTGTAATTTTTTGTCGGTTTTCTCAAGTGTCTCGTCGAAGTATGTCATGGATTTGGCGGTGATGTCTCGAATGTGAAAAATTCCAAATTGTCAAAATTGCAAAAAAAAACAAAAAACGTGTAATTTTCCGCTTGCGTTTTGCAGTGTTTTTGCGGCTCGCGAGGTCGATTCGACAGGGATCTCTCGGATGTGTGAGAATATTTTCCTCATCTAATTCGATCTATCGCGGTTCTGTCTATCTGTCTGTGACGGAGGAAATATATAATGTATTACATGTTGGTTTTTTTCTATGTATTATTAAGTAGAAGGAAACAAAAAAAATAAAAAATAAAAATAAAATAAAAAAATATAATTATTATAATAAGCATGTCATTTTTAAGATCAAAGATCTTAAGGAGAAATCAGAAAATATGAAGAGAGATCTTCTGCGCGAGAAGTTCCTCAGATATGGCTTCTACAGAGTGTGTGCTCATCTCGTGGGTTTAAACAATCCTAGAACAATGAGCGAGAGGTGTCCGGGTTGTATGTTGTAGGGATAGATCCAGGGGCACACCCAGGGACGTAGCTAGAGGCCTTTTAATGGGGGGGGGGGGGGGAGGTTAAACCCTTTGAAATTCTAACTGGGAATCCCGACACATGAGCACCGTAGGTTGGTAGGCACAAAACTGCAAGCGCCAAAGGCGCGAATCTTTAGCAGGGGGAATGGGATCCTCCCCTAGAAAATTTTGAAAAATTGATGTGCTCAGATGCGTTTTCATGGGTTCTGGTAATAGTTATAAGGCTAATTTTCAGTTCCAAATTCAGTTTTTTTTTGTAGGGAAACATGTTTAATTCGACTTGGATACAAATTTTCAATATCTGGCTTTGCCCGAATTGTCCCCAGTGGCTCATACGCCTACTGTCTGACGGACAAATTTGAAACATCGCCTTTGGGAAAGTGGGAGTTTTGTGTTTCTAGAGCATTTCACAGGCACTTGACATGACAACAAGTACTTTTTTATTAACCCTTTGAACCCGTAAGACCGCTTTTCCGGTCCAGGATCATGACACGCCATACATTTGAAAAGTAGAATGGCTGCTCAGTGAATTTGTAGGGTAGACCAATCGATATTTTCAACGTGCAGCCCAAAGGCTGCACGTTGAGAATATGGATTGGTCTACCCCAAATGGTGATTATGGACTCTTCTAATTGATGTCATTCAGACTGCAGGCCGCGTGGAGTCGGAATTCTTTGATCCGATTTTCACCCGAAAGTCTCGGTAGTCGGAATATTTCCTTATTATGGTCCTCCAGTCGGAAAAATAGGTTTGTTAGTGAATTATACCGTATATTCAGTAGTTTTTTAAATTTCTAACTGTTGATATTTTTGCCCTCCGAATTTCCAACTATTGAGGTTTTGACAAATATTGGGAGGTGAGACACCACCCCCCCCCACCCCCACCCCCACCCCACCCCCTGTCGCGACGTCCCTGGGCACACCTGTTACACCACAGAACACAAGGTGCTATAATCCTGTATATTGCGTCAGTGTTGGCAAACCTAGACGGCGACGAGGTGAAAGAGTGGTGGAAGACAAAAGAATATCCGACTCCGATAATAGGAAGTAAAATAATAAAAATATATATATTTTAAAAATAAATCAAACAAAATGGATAGATTCATAGATGAAATGAAAAAAAAACGAAAAGGAGTAGGGCGTAACGAATTTCTCCAAGATGCGTTTTACAGGACTTAGCCCATTTTCTGAGAGAAAACATTCCCAGGGCGTTGAAGGAAAGATGTTCTGGTTGCAAGTTCGGATGAGAGTACGGCGACGATTGTCAAGACACGGAATACGAAGACGCGATCGTCATGTGTCTTCGTGCCAGCATTAAATATGGTCAGCAAGCGCGACTTGATGAGAATTTGGATGGAGACAGTCTTGCGCTTTGGGGAACCGAGTCCCACTGAATTTGAACGTTTGGATTTTCGATTGAGGACGAGTCATCTAACAACTGAAAATCGAAGTCCTTTTTTGCATTTGTTACTGGATAGAGAATATACGACTCAGATCTTATGAAGGGGGAAAAAGTCAGTAAATTTAAAAAAAATAAAAACATGATTAGTCAAAATATGATACAGTATGTGGAGAGTGGATTGTAACTAAATCACCCGCGGAGTGGAGTTATCACTCAAAGTATCTCTTTCAAATTCTGTACATATGGACAAAAAACACAAGCAACATTTCTGCCAATGGACATCCGGGTTTAACCCGGAGGTCCATTGGTTGGAACTTTGTTTGTGATGGTTATGCTTTGCAACAAATTTTCAATTATTGCTCGGGTGGAATCCCCACTCTGCAGGTGATTTAATGATAATACACTCTCCACGCACTGTAAATATCACAAAACCATTATTGAATATAACAGAGAACACAAACAAAATCTTCCCAAAACTATGGAAAAGTATTTTATTGAGACTTCACCTGAAAGTGTTTGCATAAATGAGTGTGATGGTAGTTATCATCGCAAGAGACTTTTATAAGTTAATGAAAGAGGAGAGAATGGAATGGTTTTGTATCCAATTCGTGAGAAGAAGATAAAGAGAACCCCACCTCCCCCCCCCCAAAAAAAAAAAAAAAAAAAAAAAAAATTACAAAAAGAGAAGGATTTTGCTTCTTTTGTGATCAGTTTGCAAAATGTTCTCCCATCGAGCCTAACCATGGCCGGCCTCCATAAACGTTTCGATGCCCCCAAAACATTGGCTCATTGTTGCAGGTTTCACACAACATAGAGCCAAACATGATCTCCAATATAAGGTCTACACACGACATAAATGCCTCATATTTGCTCTCAGAGGACTAACCTTTGCAAAACTGTCTCGGGGATGGGGGGGGGGGGGGGGGGGCGTGGGGGTGCAACTAGAGGTATTGGGACTAGAGAGTGCCCCGAAACTCCACACAACGGCCTTTCAAATATCACCTTTGCCTTCCCCCTTCTCCAAAACATGCTAGGGACCCCCTATTATAGAATCCTGGCTATGCGCCTGAAGACTTGCAAAAAACAGTTCTTCAGTAATGATAAATGTTCATTGTCTGCATCAAAAACACAGCATACACCATTGGTGGTCCATGCATCTCATTGGCATGGTCGGAATACAATAGACAAAGCAAGGTTTGGAATAACGAGCCTCATTATTGGGGAAAATGCACATTTTTTGGCTGTGTTAAGTATGGAGCAAAATACGTGCATATTTCTCAACTTTAAACTTGAAAGAGTTAGAAGAGACAAATCATACGACGGAATCTTCAGTCACATCACAAGTGTAAAATATCTTACTCCCACTATATTTCTATAAAAAAAGCTTGAGCGGACAAGGGCAGCCTGTGCTCTATCCCACCCCCTGGTTCCCACATACATCCATGAAACCCTTATTGGAACGAGCTCGATGAGATCACCCATGAATAATGACAACAGCACTAGTAGAAGCGAAGGTTATGGCTGTGAAGTGGTAGTAGTTGACAAGCTGGAGTAGAACAATTTGGTTGTTTTATTAGACAGAAGGCAGAGGCAACGAGTGAACCCAGAATATTTCAAACCAACCATAAGCTACGTAGCTGATCTTATTGATCGGGCTCAGTTTATTTTTATTTAATGGTGTGAATACTCGATGTTGCCGCATCTTTGTGAGTTCTTTGCATATTTTGTGTACTCATAGGATCGTCTGGGGAGGGGGGGGGGGGGTGGGGTGTCGTAGCGTTACTATAAAAGGCAAACCTTGTAATGGTGCATTCTTTCACGCGGATCATATTTGAGTGTACTTCATCTGCAATAAACCCTGGGGAAGATATAAAGGATATCTTCTGTTTTTGAGGGGATACTGAAATTTATCTCATGAGTGACCGAGACAAGTGTTTATTTTTCGCGACCGCTTGCGCGAATGAAAATGGTCATTTGTCTCGGTCACAAGTGAGACAATTTTTGATATCCACTCAAAAACACTAGATTTTCTTTTTATTATACGCTTTTTATACGAATCTGATAATTCCACTCGTTTCAACCTTGACTTGATTCATGAAAGTAAACAGCGCATTGCAAATCATTGATACGTGAAAGTGATTTGATCGATACTCGGAACAGATGACAACGTCCTGCAATCTGATTCAGCTGGCTAATTTCTTGTCTAAACATGGCCTGAAAGTCCGTAATATAATTTTTTGGTCAAAGGACGTACCAAGCCAAAAACGTATAGTACGGGCATTCAGGCAATGTTTGGAATAGCGGGTTTCATGCATCAATTCAAGGTGAATAAGTGTTAAATTATTGCTGGAAATGATCGGTATCCACTCAAAAACACTACATTTTCTTTTCATTATACATTTTTAGACCAAATTGATCATTTCCAGTGATAATTTGACTGCTATTCACCTTGAAGTGATGCCTTGAAACTGCCATTTTGATTGATACCGCGAAAGTTAAAAAATTCTGTATCTTCACAGTGGGGGATGCGATTTCTATCTTTCCGCAATTTTTTCGATAATCTATCGTTTAGCGTATAATAATAAGTCATACTAACATTCGACACAAACGCTGATATAAGGACGCACGAAACTGATTGACATTGTTTATTTGTTTATTTACGGTATATAAAACAATACAATTTTAATATATTTCTAATGACTGTGATACAAGTGAATATATACCGCAGGGAGATAACATAGCCAGATTGGCTGTCTACCTGTTATCTCCCGTTTCAAAAAATATTTCATCGCTGCAATCGACTGCAAATGTACATCTAGAGATTTTAGTGTTTTCCTGTCACGGGAGGTAACAATGGTAGGGATGGTGGGGTTGGTGGTGGGGAGGTTGTTGTGTTTGGTGGATATCGGTGCTTTCGTGCGTCTGTAGACCTGGCAGTAAGCCAAACTCATTTATGAACGAGATAACCAGACAAGATAACGAAAGTAATGTAAGGTGCTCACAAGGCCTAAATTTGTTATCAATGCGTATCATATCACGCATATCGCTATATACATTATTAGTTTACAGTTGGGGTCGTTTCTTGTGTCCCCTGGTATTTCACATTAGTAGCACAAGGATAAGGTCAAGTATAGCTGGTTAATTATATATCTAAGTGTCCCACACTTGACGAACTTTATTCCGTACATTGTTTGTCCAGTCACTTCGTAGAGTAGAGCAGTGAACAAAGTAGGTGGCTACTAAGGTGATGGTCTAGTCAACCCACTGAGAGACATTAGGTCAACTAGACAATCACCTCAGTAGGTTCTAATCTAACAATCTGGGCAATATGGATTGTTTCATTGGACATTAACTGGATATGAAGATAAAAGCTTTGATGTTCATTTTTTTAAAACTGGTTCCTATTATTAATGTTACGTAGTTCGGGTTCCAACTCGTTCCATATTTTGTTGAAGATGGGTAACTTATCTATAGATGTTGTTCTTGTTCTACTGATATTGAGTAGTCCCGACTGTCTCGTAGTCATTATTAGCAAGTGTTGCTCTGTGTTAAAAAAATGTTTGAAGGCAGCTAGGAGTTTTTTTTCTCAATCGAATTCGAAGAGACAAGCCTGGAGCTTAAACAAATCGTTCACTTTCAGTATACTATCTTTTGCAAACAGTGGATCTGCGTGGGCATTATATCGTTTGTTATTAATAATTCGAAGAGATCGTTTCTACTTTATGAACAATTTCTTGGTTGCTTTAGAATTACCCCATATATGAATTCCATATGCCAGATGGCTGTGAACGTGTGCCTAATATAGGGTTTTCATTGCCGAGTGCGCTAGTATGTTCTTTAGTTTATTTAGAGCATAACTGGCTCGTCCTATTTTCGAGCATATGTTTGAAATATGTGTCTGGTAGGACAAGTTTTCATCATTTGTAATCCCTAGAAATCCTATTCGGCTGATTTCCTGGATATTTATATTGATTTGTATGTCGTCGGAGCATATTTTGCTGTTGGTCGGGTTAATGATCATATATTTAGTTTTATTAGCATTCAAGAGTAACTGATTAACAGAACACCAATCGGATATATTGGCAAGTTTATTATTTATGTGTCGAGCTTGTCCGACAGTCTTGACCGCAGAAGCATATCCTGTTGTATCATCTGCGAATGACAGCAGTTTCAAAGATGTTTGAGTATCTGATGTCATTAATATACAAGAGGAATAAGATAGGCCCAAGTATAGATCCTTGAGGAACATCACAAGTCATTTCGATTGGTTTCTTTGACAAACTGTGACCTATGTGTTAGGTAGCTTTGGAACCAGTTATTGCGAACACCCCTAAAGCCGTATTTGTCTAGTTCGGTTAATAATATGTCATGATTTATTGTATCAAAGGCCTTAAAGAAGTCCAGAAAGAGAGCTAGTGTTATATCTTTACATTGTTTGTTGTTTTCAACCGCTATATCCTTAAGAAGTTGCATCACGGGATGTATAGTACTATGATTTTTTTCTAAACCCATATTGATGATGGTGAAGGATGTCAAATTTGTCCAGATATTTTATAATTCTATTCAACATTAATTTTTCTAAGACTTTTGAGAAAGTCGGTAAGATGCTGATGGGACTGTGGTTAGTGAACCTGTGCTCATCATTTGATTTATAGATTGGAAATAATTTGGCTATTTTCATCCGCTCCGGAAATGTGCCTTTAATGAATGAATTATTAATAATATGTGAAAGTGGTTCGGCTATTACATCGATTGTATGTTTGAGGAGGTGAGAGGTGATACCATCAGAATCTTCACTGAGTATGTTTTGGATAAATAAACATAGGTTGAGATATCCAGAAAAGCCAAAACAGTTATTTCAAAAACTCACGTTGTCGTTACACTATTGGTATATTACACTGGGTGTCTCGAACATAGATGGGAGGAACGAGGGTGTGGCATTTACACAGAAACGTTAAACCATTTTTCAAGAGACTTTTAATGTACTTTGCAGGGTTTTGGTACCTCATTTTCTTATACCAATTTTTACAGTAAAGACGTGGTTATTTTTAATCCTTTACCTAACATGAAAAGCAGACAACACTTGCAAACAAAATTCTTGAATAACTAATTTTTTTCATTTTTTGTCTCGAAAACATAGGTTATGACCCCCTTTTTGGAACGAGCTCGTCGAGCTCGTTCCACTGAGGGGTCATAACCTATGTTTTTGAGACAAAAAATGAAAAAGATAATGAAAATTAATTGGCGATTTTTGTGAATAGCGCTGGCCGGTTTGGAGTAAAGGGTTAAATGAGAAAATTTGGTGTCATTTTTTAAAAAATCATTTTGCTCATCAAACAAGTGGCATATTAAAGTAACGAAAATAAAAAAAACCCAGTTGAATGTAGACCTGAAAGTTAATGCCCACACTTGATCAAAACAACTGATTTGAAAAAAAGATGCGTTAACAAGTTTAGCTCTAGTCAACTTTTGACTCTGACTCCTTGATCACAGAGGTCAAATGTGATCTTAATTACAACCAAGGGACTCTCCTTAGTTTTACGGTTGATTCGACATGCAAATGTATTTTGTACACCCCCCCCCCCCACACCCACACACCCCCTGTGCCATCTCTGGGTGTCCTAGATGACAAATTATATTACTTTCAATGCACGCCACTTGTGATTACCTGTGGTGTGAATAACTCGTAGTCACGTTAAAAGTCTTTTTTTGTGTTCCCTCCCAACCTCGACCTCTCATCGGCAGTCCAATCCAAAGTTCAACAGTCTAGACAATGTATAAATCGAGTACAGTCACGATCGATCTGTAAGTGAAAAACATGTTTACAAGCTTTATTCCAGTTTATAAACTGTCGATACAGTCTCATCACCAGGCCGTAGGGGTTAAATCAAAATCCGACAAGTTTCTACCTCCACTTTTGTAACGACGGTTATGTACATTCAGGGCTATGGCGACAGGTTTGGGTGGGTTGGAGGGGTGGCAGTGGGGAGGGGGTCAACTCTCTTTCAGATCCTCCATTTGAATAGATAGAAATTGCCCCCCCCCCCCCCACCCCAATTCCATCTCTGCTCCATACTCCATGCCTCGGCAATACGCTATGTACGTTGAAAATAGCCTGATTTCTTTTACTTCACTGGACTGCTGCGCTGATATTTTTTTTTGTTATTTTATACCCTGCTCCTTAACTCACCTCCAGTTAGTAATGCAACTATCTTCACCCCCTTCTCCTCCCCCCCCCCCACACTAGTCACATGCCCATGTATGTTGTTCAAGATGTCCTGATAAATGACCTCAATAATTCGTCAGCAAGCTTTCTCACAACCTGCAATGTAAATTATACAGCTTCTCCGAAATCACTGAAACTATTTGGCAATGTACGTCGAACAAATGAGTGGTAGAAAGTTGTCTCATTTCTGCACTGTAACAACGAAACAACGCGTGTCAACAAACTGCACTAAAAAGACTCCTATAGTATTCTCTATTTAAACGGAGGCGGGAAGGGGGTACTGTTGGCATTGTGACAAATTAGCAATTAATCCACATTGCGCAGCAGGAAACCTACAGGAACTGAACTCCGATCGACAACTGTGAGAACCATAACTTCTTTCAACCCACTCATTTAAAAGCATGCACTCAGTTGTACCTCTTAAGGTGCCAAATGACAAAACACGTAGTCATGTGTTGGAACACCAAAGTCCACACTTGGATTTTTTTTTATACAAAATTAAGAATTTTCTCTCCCCCACCCTTCCCCCAGATCCAAAACAATGACAGGTGCACTTACATATATTTATCGCAGGTTAGACAACGAAGTTTCTCTTGCAACTGTATGTTAACCTGAAACAACTTTGACCATATGACACCATAAAGGTTTTCCTAATCTCCCACTGATATCTTATCATCGAGGAAAATGGAGGAGGAAAACGAGAAGAAAGATTTTACATGTGACATTTTATTACAGATATAAAGTATAAAGCACCAGTTCATCCTTCAAACCTTCAAAGTGGTTACGAAATTAGATTTCAAACCGAAAGGTCCACAGTTCGATCCCCGCCAAGGGTAACTGCGTTGTGTCCTTGGGCAAGGCACTTAATTCCGAGTGTCCACGTGGGGGTACGATGGCGCTGTATGCTAATGCGTACTGTACGTCGATGGCGCACTTGTCTTCAACCAATTCTAACCCTGCATGTGTGGAGTTAGTAAGATGGGGAGTCTGGCAGTTGCTCGCTGTTGCCCGATGGTTCTCCCGGGGTATCCCGGCTTCCCCCGCCCGTAAAACTGTCCGACACGAGGTGATCCTCGCTGTCGAAAGTGTCGTTAAACCCCTGCAAAAAATAAAAATCCTTCAAACCAAATGTTTCCAGTTCAAAATCTAGTCTGTGGCAATGCCACCCAAAGGCGACTGTGCACGCCACCGAATCACTGGTTACATTTTGTCCATGTGTCATCCTTATTCCTCTCATTCTTTTGCCCCGTTTCTAGTTATCTTTCTTTTACCACTCTCAAATTACTATTATATATCACATATATTAAATATACCAACAGATGTCGGATGTAATGTGGTTTTCAAGCTTTTTTTGGATGATCTCGGTGGGTGACCTCGGTAGTGACGTCATGTCACGCGACCCAGTGGCGCCATGTTGGGTTGTATTGGTAGCCCGCATAAGCGGACATATTGTGACGCCATAGTGATAGATATTGTCAGTGCATATGCGCAGCGCGTATTGGTTGTGTAACACGTGCTAGCGTCGTCCATTTTGTGTACTGGAGGCCTGCATCTTGGTTTCTATGGTAGCACGTGGCTGCTATGTGACCCCAAACCCTCTAATAGGATTGGGGTGTGTCCGTAGGGTGTGTTCGATTAAATGCCCAAATTTACCCCAAATCTCCCCAATCACAAAAATTATCGAAACGGCCTTGGTTAGCCTAATTAGGGGCTTTATATAAGAGTAGCACGTAGTGGTAAAATCGACGTTCTATTAAACAGGTGTACTTTACTGGATCGGATTCCACCAGAATTCTCGTTTATTAATTATTACAGATGCTATTCTAGCTACTCTAACCATAGCAGTTCATCTTGTCTAAGCTTGACTACCCCTTGTTAAGACCTCTGCCCTCGTCCAAGTCATAATCACCAGTCGGATGGCTTGATTTCTTGTACCTAACCATACAGAGTTATCCCCCTTGTGTATAACGAAGGCCTCTTTGATTCTGAAAACCCGAAAGACAATCGAGCAGGAATAGGTATTACTCGAACGACTCGAATCTTATCAGGCAAATAAGCCAATGATTAGTGACTCGAACAGGCATCGCTCGGACGACTCGAATTCCATTGAGCTAGTGAGCTATCGAGCAATTGCTCGATCGAGTGATTCCACATACGACCCATCTCGGTATTTAAGGATACCTACAACATGTCTCTTATACGGCTCCTACCTCCTACTTAACTCCTAGCGCCTATACAGCTCATGGTCGTCTTACCTTGTCTTGAATTATCTGTCCTTTGAGTAGCCTGTAGTAGTCACCTTTAGTATTGTACCATTACTATTGGCCATAATTATTCTGTCCCGTGCTAGAGAGTCCCACCATTACTAAGTTGTGGTACACTACGGCTCTTAGTACCTACCATTACACTACTGCTGCTACGAAATCCAGTTCATATCACTATCAAAGTTATCTTCCACTGCCAGAAGTAGTCGAATGCCGTCTGCTTTCTCGAATAACTTTTTCATACCTATTCCAAGTTCCTCAAATGAGCTATCAAGCAGTTACTGAAAAAGTAATTTCTCAAACGACTCGAATCCCATCGAGCAAATGAGCTACAGAGCAATTGCGCGAACGAATAACTCCACATACTCCTCTGCGACTCATCTCGACATTTGAGGATACGTACAACATGGCTCCTATACAGTTCCTACCGCCTACATGGCTCATAGCGCCTATACAGCTCCTGGTAGTCTTACCAGCGGCTTCCACCTTGTCTTGAACTATTTGTCCTTTGATAAGCTCGTATTGTAGTCACTTTTAGTATGGTGTTCTACCACCCTTGAACCATTACGTCCTTGTGCCATTACTAGCTATCACTATCCTCTCCCGTACTGGAGAGTCCAACAATAACTAAGTTGTAGTACTACTACGGCTCGTAGTAGAGTTTGTTGCTCTATGGACAGGAAAGCTAGGGTACACTGCCCCAGCCTGATCATGTCATCATTGTAAGTAGGCTAGGTCTAGTAGTCATCTGTGCTCGTCGGAAAACACCTATAATTACTGAAATGTTTCACCCAGCTGTTTCAATACTGTTGTTGTTAGTTTTTGACAAATGTTGTCACTCTGTAGTCCAAAGGCTGTAGCTGAGTGGCTGAGTTTACCTTCTATACCTCGACTGCTAAAACAACCCATTATTTTGAAATCCCCATGAACCTCACCCAAGTTTTTCGTCAGAGTGGTCAGAGTCGAACCATTGATGTCAGTGGGAGCGTGGTGGTTCAATGGTTACGACATTGGACTTCAAACCGAAAGGTGCATAGTTTGAACCCGCCAGGGGTGACTACGTTGCGTCATTGGGCAAGGCACTTAATCCCGATTGCATACGCGGGAGCACGGTGGTGCTGTGTACTAAGGCGTATACGACGTTGATTGTGCACTTGTCTTCAACCGATGCTAACCCTGCTTGAGTTAGTACGTTGGGGAGTCTGACAGTTACTCACCACTGCTCGATGATTCTCGCCAGGTAGTCTGGCTACATCCACCCGCAAAACTGTCCGACACGAGGTGACCCTGACTGTCGAAAGAGTCGTTAAACACCATTAAATAAATAAACAAACTCATGACAGTTCCTCTTCATCGAACGCAAAAAGCATACATTTTGTCACACTTTAATACTTTACCTGACACGAAAGGCAGACGTCACATGGAAACAAAAATTTTGAATAACTAAATGTGTTCCTTTTGTTTCGTAAAAAACATGACTCCTTGTTGGAACGAGCTCAACGAGCTCGTTCCAATGAGATCATAAGCTATGTTTTTAAGACAAAAAATGAAAAACAATAATGAAAATTGAATGGTGATTTTTTGTGAATAGCGCTGACCGATTTTGGTCGTTCCGTAGGGTAACGTTAATCGTACCAAACCACATCTAATTGTTCTCTACCTGACTTGTCTCTTCAAAATATTTATTTATTTATTTATTTATTTATTTATTTATTTATTTATTTATTTATTTATTTATTTATTTATTGGGGTTTAACGACATTTTCTACAGCCAGGGTTACCTCGTGTCGGACAGTTTTATGGTTGGAGGAAGGCGGAGTACCCGGAGAAAACCAATGAGCAACGACGAGCAACTGAGAAGAAAATGTTTTTTTCTGTTGCGCAACACTTTTCAGTTGAAGTTTTTAGCCTTTTTGGTCATTTAATAGTCTTTAACTTACAGGTTCATTCAAAAATGTAAATAGTATCGTGATATGAGATAAGAGCGTTTTTTTTCTAGTTTGCATTCTGTTTGTTGTACTTTGCTGAAGTTTTCATTATATTCATTTATTGAGATTCGAATGAAATACGAAAATGTTCTTTCGTCTCTTTATTTCCCCTAATAATGTTGTCACTCATACAACTTCTGATTGTGCAAATCGACAGACCCGTGATGCAAATATATCGCACGGGCGGCGCAAATTGACCGAGCCAGTGTCGCAATTGACCTTCAAGATTGTGCAAATCGACCACCCGATGGTGCAAATCGACCGTGGTGCAAATTGACCACTCCCCCATTGATTAACTTCATGAACTTCCAAAGTTTGTATATTATCTGAGAGATTTAACGGAAGAGGCAGGTCGTCTTGACGGGGACAATAACAGTGAGGCAACATTAAGGCAAAAGAAATACCATAACCAGAACTTATCAACAGGCAAATTCAAAAAAGAGACCTGGTTTACGTGTTTAACCCTTTACCCAACGTAACGGTCAAAACCGGCGAGTGCTATTCTAAAAAATCGCCAATTAATTATCATTCTGTTTTCATTTTTTGTCTCAAAAACATAGGTTATGACCCGTCGTTGGAACGAGCTCGTCGAGCTCGTTCCAACGAGGGGTCCCAACCTATGTTTTTGAGACAAAAAATGAAAAAAAATTAGTTATTCAAGAAATTTTTTTTGCAAGTGTAGTCTGCTTTTCGTTTTAGGTAAAGGGTTAATCCCCATAGGAAACTACAAATCACCAAAACATTATTTTTTTGTGAGATGTTTATTAGGTCAAAGAAAAGTTGACAGATGTAAACTACCAGACTGAAAGGACAAACAAAGTCAGGTGATAAACATCGAAAGAATGAAACATCAAGGAGCGCAACTTCTAAAAATGAAAAAGCGTAAGGAGTTATATCACATGCAACAAACCAGGAAATGAAAAGAAGTGAACTTTGTTCACCAGGTGAATTAAGTAAAATTGCAGTAGGTTGCTCTTAAAAAGACATCGGTGGAATCACCGAAAAATTGCCATTTCTCTCGGACACAAGTGAGATAATTTTCGGTATCCACTCAAAAAACACTAGATTTTCTTTTTATTATTCGCTTTTTATAAGAATCTGATCAAATCGATAATTCCATTCGTTTCAACCTTGAATTGATGCATGGAAGTGAAGAGCTGATCGCTGCTTATTCACGCTGTAACGATCTTTCTCAGTCCGCTTCGGGTTTCATGCATCATTTCTAGGTGAATACGTGTGGAATTATTACTGGAAATGATCGGTATCCACTCAAAAACACTAGATTTCCCTCACATTATACGTTTTTAGAACAAACTGATCATTTCCAGTGATAATTTGACTCGTATTCACCTTGAAGTGATGCTTTGAAAGCCGCCATTTTTTATTGATACCTTGAAAGTGAAAATTTCTTCACAGTGGGGTTACGATTTCTATCTTTTCGCAATTTTTGCGATAATCTATCGTTTTGCATATAATAAAATTGTATATTATTAACCCCAGCATTAAATGTTATGAGACGACTTACATAAGCTATAAGCTTACTGTCGAATCCCTCCTTTCCTCGGCAATCTATGAATCAGTTTATTTGTTATCTTTCTTCTCTTCTATACTCTATTTTAGAATGTCTGTATGTATGTATATCTGTCTGTCTGTTTATCTGTCCGCTATATAAATGAATATGGGGCCACCCCGAGTGTCCAAAATTGGTCTACTAAGAGTACTTTTTATGGCGGAGGTCATCGTCAGGTTTAAAAAAGTGTGTGGGTGGGAGTGGGGGTGTGTGGGGGGGGGGGGGGCACCAAAAGTTAGGACCAAATTTTTTTTTTACCGATAGATGTCTTCAAAGGGGTCTACTAGGAGTACGTTTTTATCAGGAATCTAATGGTGAGGTTTAAAAAAGTATAGCGATGGGGTGGGGGTGTAGAGGGGCACCAAAAGTTATAACCAACATTTTTCTCACCGATATAGGTCTTCAAATGGGTCTACTAGGGGTAATTTTTTACCAGGAATCTAATGGTTAGCTTTAAAAAAAGTGACGGAGTGGGGTGGGGTGGTGTTGTAGAGGGGCACCAACAGTTATGACCAGCAAAATATAGTATAGATTAAGGGAGAATACTCTCCTCAGCCCGAGCAACGCCGGGTAACCCTGCTAGTATTGTATACCGTTGTATTTTAATTTATTAATTTCCATTTTTCTTTGTTGTATTTTAGCTAGTGTATACATATAACATAATTTTTCAAATACATATTGTTTATACCATGGTTACCTATTCTACTATAATTGAAAAGCCTATGACATACATTTTAACTTTACACACCAACCAGCACACGCCAGCAATGGGATTTCAATGGTAAAAATTTACACCTGCAGTAGAACTACATCCAGATTGACCTTTGGTGACGTCGATCTGAATGCAAACTTGTCTAAATTTATCGCACGTCGACTCGCGAAGGGTGGAATGAAAGTGGCAATTATTTATTACGTTTTTAAATGGGTTTACCTCATAAGATGCCAAAAATTAACAAACATGCATTTTCTCATGTTAATAAAGCAATCCATAACTCGAAATAGTATGTTATTATGTTATTATGTTATTAAAACGAAAAAGGCGCAGTTTCTTTTTCCATTTCGTTTCGGCGATAAAACTGACAGCGGAAGTACCGTCCACCGATGCTCATGTAAACAAAAACAGATTCACACGTATGTACGTCTGCTGCTCAGTAAAATCGAGAAAAAATAATAGCGACTCTTAATAATCTGACGATCATGGTATAAATAAAATATACCCAAAGTAGCTTGGTGTACCAAATGTTCACCACTCGTGGTGAAGTGGTGATAACCGCGCGCCAAAGGCTCGCGGTTAACACCACTTCACCACTCGTGGTGAACATTTGGTACACCAAGCTACTATCGGTATATTCTGTATTTAAACTAAATGTTATGAATATTGTAATTAAATATGTCAAATTGTATCCAGGTGAACGTGTGTTTATGATGTTTTATCTCATTACAGCGCCTGTCTTGGCATATCCAAATTTCACATATATGTGCACTGAGAATTATGCTTTATCACACAGCATAAATGGGATTTAAAGAGTGATCGCCTTCTCGGGTGGATCTCCCGCCAAGACAGAAAAAAGATATTGTGTGACCACGCTGTATTACTGAAATGATGTGTGCTGGTCAAGATACGTATAACTTCTTGTTAAACAACCGAAGTCCAAGGTATGATGTCTCGTTAAGTTGACTGTCCCAAAAGAAAACGTCCGCAAGTTACGTTGCCACGTCAAGATTGAGGTATACGTTTCTCACCCCCCGTAACCGATTTCAGTCGGAGACGGACACGCTCTGATTTTATCTGAAAACTATTTAAGGGTTAATTATCTATTTATTTATTGATAGGAGTTTAACAACACTTTAGGCAACAAGGATTACCTCGTGTCGGACAGTGTCAGGGGTGGATGAAGCCGGAGTACCAGAAGGGAACCAGCAAGCAACGGCGAGCAACTGTCAGACTCTCCAACGTCCTAACTAAACACACGCACAACAATTCGTTCTGTGTTGGCTACAGCCCATAGTTCTTTCCGATTATCATCAAATTCCATATGCATGTTCAGAGTTATACCTAGATCAGAACGACCCATTGTGGTCATAGTCAACCATTTGCAATGGCCATCAAAGCAGCCGTCTTTCTTCACTGTCTACTGCTCGCATTTAAGCATCAGTTTTCTTGAAATTCGGTAGGATAACTTAGTATGATGAGTTGATGAGAGCACCATCTTTTGGTAACGGTTAGCCATCCATAATGGCTACCAATGGCAGCATCCTTAGATTTCTTCCACACTGGCAGCATTCTTAGATTTCTTCATAACATCGTGAGGTTGCATTTATGCACCATTTTTTCTTGAAACTCAGATAGCTTCTTTATTATGATGAGTAGATGAAAATATCCTATGGGCTGTCATGGTACATGTAGCGATCTCGGACTTCTGAAGTACACCCCGCTGGTAGGTTGCATTTTTGGATCAGATTTCTTCAAATGTGGCAGGATGAAAGTATGATAAGCAGATGAGAATATAATGTTTCCGTGATAGATGGCTGCCTAGAAGGCATATTTTTTATTAGCCCAACTGAGCGAAGCTCAAGAGGAGCTTTAATGATCACTTTCCACCTGTTGTCTGTCTGTCCTCCGGCATGAACTTAGATTATTGACTTCTCATGAACTACTGGAACGAATTAAAGCAAATTTGATATGCGTGCTTCTTATGTTAATTTATGTTTGTTCAAATAATGTTGCCACACCCACAAAGGGCAACACAAGGGACATAACTCTGTTAGCACCCACAATAATAGTTTTAAAAGTAACAGAATCGTCTCCAAAGCTTCCAATCAGAATCTTTTGATACTTGGTATACAACTTTTTGTAACATGAGGAACATTCTTTAAAAATCTTCTTCTTCTTCAGATTCAGCAGTCAGAATGTTTTGACATTTGGTGTGCAGCATCCTCAATGGGATCAGATTCAATTTTGTACAAATGAAATCACTGGGCTGATATTTGGACTCCCTGTGGAACCGGAATTTAAATGATGCAATGTGAGCAAAAATCTTTAAAAATGTTCTACCGATCCACTGTTCAGAGTATTTTGACATTCAATATGCAGCATCCTCGGGTGGTTCATATTCAAGTTTGTTCAAGTGGTTTCCTGTTATGAATTTTAAACTTAGTGCGGTATGGGGATTATTCTTTTCATTATTTTAGAACAATCAGTCATAATCTTTTGATTTTGATATTTGGTATCCTTAATGGGGAAAGAGTGGGGGTATGTTTGTTCAAATGATGACTCTGGGTTCATATTTGGGCTGTGAGGGTTTGGGAACTTCATTTTAGTACGGAATGGGTAGTATTCTTCAAGATCTTCTTCATGCAGATCCACTGGGTAGAATCTTTTGATATTTGGTATATAGCATTACTACCGTACCAACCCGCGAATAAGCCCATGATGTGCATGAAATAAAAAGAGGTAATAGTATTTGAGTGGGTTGTTTTTGAGAGATCTGCAGGAGAATCTGGATGCAAAGGTGACACAAAATTAGGTAAATCCCATAACACATTAACCCTTTACCCAACCGCAGACGATATCAAAATTTATTATTTTAAATATCATTTTTTCAAATTTTTCAAAAAATTTCAACAAAACCATATAATGTGTCACCTCGTTGGAACGAGCACGACGAGCTCGTTCCAATGAGGGGTGACATGATATGGTTTTGTTGAAATTTTTAAAAGAATAATATTTCAACTACTGAATTTGCATATTACGCGGCCAGATGCGGCCGATTCGTTGGGTAAAGGGTTAAGATGCGTTAACCTTTTACCTAACGAATCAGCTACATGTGTATGCGTAATTTCTAGACCGGACACTTGAAAAAGATTAAAACAATTTCAACAAAACCATATTATGTAACCCCCCCCCCCCCCCCACACCCACCCAACTGGAACGAGCTCGTTCCAATGAGGGGTCACATAATATGGTGCTGTTGAAAAAATTTTTTGAAGCATTTGAACAAAAATAATTAAAATAACTATTTTTTTATATCATCTGCGTTGGTAAGGGGTTTGTTTTTCGTTGTAACAATTTATCAGCTTTGCTGTCGTTATACTTATAATTCCAAAGTCTGGGACTGGGCTTATTGACAAAGTTGGGACTCTGAAACTGAAATCTGAAAAGTTTTCGATTATTTGTGGGCCATGTCTACGAAAATACGCGTACACCATCATACCAACAATTGTAATTTGCTAAGTTATGTCTTAATCAAATGTAATCGTCAAATTCAGTCCGTGCTATTCAGAAAGATAATCGTTCAACGTTTATTATTTTGAAGAAGATTTTCCTCCAAAATATATCGTATTTAACCTCACAGGAATAAGCTCACCAGAGGTAGAGATACGTAGGAGGGGATACGATGCTCCCTCTCTCACCGAAGCGTTTACCGCAATATTTAAAGGCTTGTTTTTTTGTTAGTGCTTTTTTGTAGACGCCTTGATTATAACTGACTAATGAAAATTATATATTTTCGTTTCAGTTTTGATAGATAGATGGATAGAGATTTTGATACATTCGTTAAATTGAAACGAAAATATATAATTTCCACTGGTCATTATAATCAAGGTGTCTTTAGACATACATTTTTCAATAATTATTCAGAATTGGGAGAGGATACACTCTCATTGGATGCGGGTACATGATCATGCAATTTCCAACAGAAATTGGTGATGGAATGTTTCGCCGCACGTCACAAATAACACACACCAAGCTATGCATACTAATGCCCTGCAAATCACAAATTTAATATCGGACGAGCTGTCGAATCGAATCAAGTAGACGACTCTGAATCGAATCGAATCTCGAATCGAATCTCACCGCACCTCAAACTGTAGATATTAACCCTTTACCCAACGCAGACGATATCAAAATTTATTATTTTAAATATCATTTATTTAAATTTTTCAAAAAAATTCCCTCGTTGGAACGAGCTCGTTCCAACGAGGGGCCACATTATATGGTTTTGTTGAAATGTTTTGAAAAATAATATTTTTTCAAATGCTGAATTTGCATATTATGCGGGCGGATGCGGCCGATTCGTTGGGTAAAGGGTTAAGAGAGAGAGCACAACGAGGATGGAGTAGGAAGGACAGGAACCAACGACCCGACTTGTTGATAGGAAAAACTCAGACAAGGGTTGCTGAATCTTGCCCTCGCACTTTACATGATTTATGTTCTGGGGTCAATACTATAAAACTTTTACAGCTGTATTTTCTAGAATTGTATTTTCTAGTTATGACTTCAAATGGGTTAAAATGAAACATTAGTATTTTCAAAGATCTGGCAATTTGCCAGTTGGCAAATTGCCAGATCTTTTAAAATACTAATGATCCATTTTAGTCAGTTATATTAATAGGTGCAAAATAAATTCTAGAAAATACAATTGTAAAAGTTTTATAGTTTTGGCCCCTGTATTTATCTTTATTTATACCACGGTTAAACATGAATTAAGTGGATACAGCTGACATGTTTGAAGAAAAATATACCATTCAATGGCTTGCTTATTTTCTTGCTTGTCACTGTTTTGTGTCGAATGTGTCGAAGCATTTCATTCACGTATAACATCAATCATACCCGTAACGACCAATCAGATGCGTTCTTACATGACGTAGGCCGAATTCCACGCGCGGTGTATATAGCAAATTTCTCAATGTCCGTACACACAATAATCGTGATATCTCTTGCAACCGTAAATGTGGTCCGTCTCCGTTCAAGTGTTGCATTTAAGTAGGATGGGTACAGACCTGTTGGGCCAAAACATTTTACAGGTGGCTGGGCCTTTTTTGGAGAAAAGGGGGGTAGGGGACCACAGCCGATAACCCAGAGGGGCTCAAATGCTGGGAACATAGGAAGAACAACAAACATGCACAACACAGGGACATACCAGGGTTATAATAATGTGCCAGTGATGACAAAAAAACAAAGATTCATTAAGTTTGGGTACTGCAACATCCAGGGTCTGCACAAGAAAATAAGCGAAATATCAACAATGATGGACGAAGGAGTCTTCGATATAATGGGTCTAAGTGAGACGTGGATACGACGGGATGAGCGGGTTGATCAGATGAAGGGTTGCGTGTGGATGGGAGCTGGGCGAACGGAGGGTCAGAAACGGGGTGGGGGTGTTGGCATCTACGCTAAAGAGGAATTACAGCCCTCATTGATTACAGATCTCACAGAAGCAAGGACTCAGATTCCAGTATCCAACGAAATAGTCTGGGCAAAAATCAAGTTAGGAAGCAGGAGTGTTGCCGTTGGTGTTGTATACTTAGCAGTGGAGGGAAGTAAGCCCGAGTGGAATGATTCAATATATACAACTCTTAGATCGAATATCACAGAGCTTGAAAGCAGAGGGTTCAGTATTGTCCTAATGGGGGACTTCAATGGGCACATCGGGGATAAGGAGGAGGGCATACAGGGAGGTGATAGGAAAATTAACACGAATGGGAGGAAGATGTTGGACCTATCAAAAGAGCTTGGTTTAAAGATCCTGAACAGGGATGCGAAATGTAAGGGTAAATGGACCTGGGAGAGGAACGATAAGAAAACAATAATTGATTATATACTCACTGACATTAGCGTATGGAGGGAGGTTATAGATGTAGAAATAGATGACGAGGGAAAAAATGACTTGGGTAGTGATCACAACCTGATAACAGTTAAGATTATGGACAAAAAGACGAATAGAGACAGAAATACCTTCAAGGAAGTTTGGGGACTAAAACAAGGAGCCGACTGGAAGCAGTTTCGGGAAAAACTAAAACCAAATCTTGAATGTATACCTAGGGATGCAAATGTCCAGAGTATTTCAGATGGCATAGTAAATAGCCTAACAGAGGCAGGGAAGGATTGTATAGGAAGGGTGAGGGTCCCAACGAGAGAGCTTGGATACAGGGTTAACGAGGGACTGAAAAAGGCTATAAAAGAAAGGAAGGTAAAATGCGCTGCTTACAGAAGAAGTAGGAAGCTTAAAGGGGTGGATAACAATGACACGAGACTAATGAAAGGCGAATATGAACTGGCACGGAAAAAGGTGAATGAGATAAAGAATAATAATAGGAAGGAGCGCAATTGCAGTCTTGCCAGAACAATAAAGAAAACGGGGGGTTCGAGCTCAAACGTATTTTGGAACTGGGTAAATAAACGGGGGAAAAGTAGTGTGCAGAGTATCAAAGTGGATGGGGAAAGTACAGAAGATAAAGGCCGTATCGCTTCAGAGTTAGTCAAGCACTGGGAAAAGATAAACGATAGGCGATGGGGCAGTGGGTCCCCACCAAAAAGAAATACACTGGTGGAGGAGAACCTATCCAATCGTGTATGTAGCGAAATAACGGCAGAAGAAGTGCGGAACGTGGTCTCGAAATTAAAAAATGGTAAAGCGGGAGGGACTGATGAAATTCCGAACAAATTCCTCAAAAATGGAGGGGAGGCACTTATTGAAGTCCTGACAAACCTTTTCAATCTGGCTCTGCGAAAGCAAGCGGTCCCCCAGAGAGTGGAGGGAAAGTAAGGTGTCGTTCATACACAAAAAGGGGGATAAGGAAGTTCTAGATAACTATAGGGGGATATCAGTTAGTAGTAACATCGGAAAAGTATTCTGTAAGGTCATATACGGTAGACTAGAGGAAGTTATTGAAGAGAAAGGTTTTTTAGGAGAAATTCAAAATGGTTTCAGGAAAGGACGAAGAGTCACTGATCACCTATTTACACTCACCCAACTGATAGAATCAACAAAGGCTGAAAAGAAAAAGATGTTTCTGGCATTTCTAGATGTGAAAAAAGCGTACGACCGAGTGTGGAGGGAAGGTATGTGGCGAAAGCTCGAGGGCATCGGACTGGGGGGTGACTTTGTGGGAATCATGAAAGCACTGTATACAGATGTGCAAAGCCAACTCAGTCTAGGGAGTATCACTACAAAACGAGTCCCCATGGATATAGGCCTCAAGCAGGGGTGTATCTTTTCACCGATTTTGTTTGCATTGTATGTTAAGATTTAGGGGACGAACTAATTCAGAGTGCGGAGGGGGTAAATGTTGGAGACATAAAGATACCAGGCTTATTCTTTGCGGACGACACGGTGTTAATGTCTAGAACTGAACAGGGGCTAGAGAAATTGCTGGAAATTGTTGGTAGATATGGGAACACTTGGCGGCTCGAACTAAATGAAAATAAAAGCAAGGTAATACCCGTTGGACGCAAGGTAGATATGACGAAGAGATGGAGAGTGGGGGAGTTCTCAATCCCCGAAGGGGAAAGCAAACAAATCACTGTAGGAGAAACGAGAGAGTATGAGTATCTAGGGGTAAGAATAAATATAACGGGAAGAGGGGTGTACAGAAATTACTCAGCCAAACTGATTCTGAAGGGGAAAAGAATTCTGAACCAACTAAAACTTTTAGGGAAAAATAGTTTCAACAAGGTCTTTGTGGGGAAAACACTGTGGGAGAGGGTGGGTTTACCAAGTATAACGTATGGCACGGACGTGATTCCATTAAACCAAACCGTTATTAAGAAGTTGGAAAGTACTCAGAATGATGCCGGCAGATGGATAACAGGGTCGAGTAATGCTGCAGCTTTGGAAGCAGTAAGGGGGGAGCTTGGGTGGATGAAAATCAAGGACAGGGTAGATTTGGGAAAACTGTGTTACTTTAACTACTTGAGAAACCTGCCTGACAACCGGTGGTGCAAATTGATGCTCGATACCATTTGGAATTCTAATATAGAAACGGGGTGGTCAAAACATGTGAGGGAACTAATGGACAATTACTCTATAGAGGTCACAAACATAGAAGTAGGAATGAAAGAAGGCAAAAGGTTTGTCAAAGAGAGAGTCAGGGAAGATTGCAATCGAAACTGGCGAGCAGGGGTTAGCGTGAAAAGATCACTGCAGGGTTTACAATATAAAGAAAAGCCAGCTTTTGAGAAGTACCTAGATGGCACCTTTGGAGGGTCACTCCTGTTCAAACTGAGATCAAGATCAGTCATAATCTTTTGATTTTGATATTTGGTATCCTTAATGGGGAAAGAGTGGGGGTATGTTTGTTCAAATGATGACTCTGGGTTCATATTTGGGCTGTGAGGGTTTGGGAACTTCATTTTAGTACGGAATGGGTAGTATTCTTCAAGATCTTCTTCATGCAGATCCACTGGGTAGAATCTTTTGATATTTGGTATATAGCATTACTACCGTACCAACCCGCGAATAAGCCCATGATGTGCATGAAATAAAAAGAGGTAATAGTATTTGAGTGGGTTGTTTTTGAGAGATCTGCAGGAGAATCTGGATGCAAAGGTGACACAAAATTAGGTAAATCCCATAACACATTAACCCTTTACCCAACCGCAGACGATATCAAAATTTATTATTTTAAATATCATTTTTTCAAATTTTTCAAAAAATTTCATCAAAACCATATAATGTGTCACCTCGTTGGAACGAGCACGACGAGCTCGTTCCAATGAGGGGTGACATGATATGGTTTTGTTGAAATTTTTAAAAGAATAATATTTCAACTACTGAATTTGCATATTACGCGGCCAGATGCGGCCGATTCGTTGGGTAAAGGGTTAAGATGCATTAACCTTTTACCTAACGAATCAGCTACATGTGTATGCGTAATTTCTAGACCGGACACTTGAAAAAGATTAAAACAATTTCAACAAAACCATATTATGTAACCCCCCCCTCCCCCACACCCACCCAACTGGAACGAGCTCGTTCCAATGAGGGGTCACATAATATGGTGCTGTTGAAAAAATTTTTTGAAGCATTTGAACAAAAATAATTAAAATAACTATTTTTTTATATCATCTGCGTTGGTAAGGGGTTTGTTTTTCGTTGTAACAATTTATCAGCTTTGCTGTCGTTATACTTATAATTCCAAAGTCTGGGACTGGGCTTATTGACAAAGTTGGGACTCTGAAACTGAAATCTGAAAAGTTTTCGATTATTTGTGGGCCATGTCTACGAAAATACGCGTACACCATCATACCAACAATTGTAATTTGCTAAGTTATGTCTTAATCAAATGTAATCGTCAAATTCAGTCCGTGCTATTCAGAAAGATAATCGTTCAACGTTTATTATTTTGAAGAAGATTTTCCTCCAAAATATATCGTATTTAACCTCACAGGAATAAGCTCACCAGAGGTAGAGATACGTAGGAGGGGATACGATGCTCCCTCTCTCACCGAAGCGTTTACCGCAATATTTAAAGGCTTGTTTTTTTGTTAGTGCTTTTTTGTAGACGCCTTGATTATAACTGACTAATGAAAATTATATATTTTCGTTTCAGTTTTGATAGATAGATGGATAGAGATTTTGATACATTCGTTAAATTGAAACGAAAATATATAATTTCCACTGGTCATTATAATCAAGGTGTCTTTAGACATACATTTTTCAATAATTATTCAGAATTGGGAGAGGATACACTCTCATTGGATGCGGGTACATGATCATGCAATTTCCAACAGAAATTGGTGATGGAATGTTTCGCCGCACGTCACAAATAACACACACCAAGCTATGCATACTAATGCCCTGCACTGGAGCTTCGGGGAAAAATTGGGAGAGATGGGGAAAAGGGATGCCAAATGTGCCACTCTGGAGTAGTGGAGACCCTGGAACATTTTCTCTTGGAATGCCCACAGTATATACCTCATAGAATAAAATTTACTGGAAGAATAATGCAGAAGTGGGGTGAAGAAACAAAGGATAGATGGCTGAAGGGGGACACGAGGGAGAGGGTAGGAATGCTTATTGAAGAAATTGAAAAAGAGGAAGTGAGGGACACTATTAAGCAGTTTATATCTGAATGCTGGGAGGAGAGGAGAGGAAGAGGGGGTGGGGTGCAGGGGGAATGATGGCCTTCTCTCATGAGGACCGCGACAAATCAGCGGCTGGCCAAAGAGTTATTATTATATAACGGCGACTAGTCTCTTTGGGCAAATCAATCAAAAAGCGGAATATTCCAAAACGAAATCAAAGTAGTTAAGAAAGCGGAACCTTCTTGAACCCCTCTTCTATCATCAGGTCTTCTGTACAGAAGACCTGGAGATAGAAGAGGCGTTCAAGAGGAGATACTTGAGAACATCTGAGCGATTCAAAAAATTTCGAATCAACGCGACTCCAATAGAATCGAATCGCATCACCGGAACGATTTCGATTCGACTCAAATGTCGATGCTTAGCAGTGCCCTAACGCATACAGCTCCAGTTTCAGTCTCACCACCAGGAAAAGTTATCCACTCCACTGGCCTCTGTCTACATCACATCACAAATACACGAAAATGGTATCATGGAAATCGGATTAAAATAGGGAGTTAAGTTCACGAAAACCCTCGTCACAGAAAGCTGTAGAAAAGGAAATGCATGAGAAGGGTGGGGAACATGTCCTCGGTTTCCGTACTTTGATAAGGATCACAAACAATTTTTAATGCTGCTGTTTAGTGGTTTTAGTATTGATTCATTAATCGATTATCAATGCAAAATCGATTGGTATGTTCCTCAGTTGAATAATTGGTATATTTTTACTCCCTTTTAAATGCTGAGAAATTGAACAAACTATTGATAAAAAATTAATTATTTCTTAAAGTAAGTGTTAAGGATTATTAATTTATTAGGTCTGCCACAAACCAGAAAATTTTCCAGTTTAAATAACCGATTTGTTATTCATTAACCCTTTGACCAAAGTAACGACCAAAACCGGCCATCGCTATTCACAAAAATCGCCAATTAATTTCCAATTTTTTTTTCATTTTTTGTCTCAAAAACATAGGTTATGACCCCTCTTTGGAACGAGCTCGTCGAGCTCGTTCCAATGAGGGGTCATAACCAATGTTTTGGGGAAAAAATGAAAAATATTAGTTATTCAAGAATTTTATTTGCAAGTGTCGTCTGCTTTTCATGTTAGGTAAAGGGTTAAGTTTTGTTCCAGTCGGAAGATTAAATGTCCAGACAAAAATGCATAGAAGTAGAATGTGAACGTTACGTTAAGTGTGTGTGTTGTGGGAGGGAGGGGGGGGGGGGGGGCTGTGTTCCAGTAACAAAGCCCCCATTCGCCTTTTGTTTTACAGCAGATAAGCTAAATATTTTCATAAATGTATGCATACCACGACAAAATTATCTAATAAAAACGAAAGTAGAGAAGCACCGTTGTTGTTATTTCTAAAACAGTAAACATTTCCAGGAATCTTGTGTACAATGGTCAAGGGTAATCGAAACCAAAACTTGCTCTTCTAAAACACACTTTATTGTTGTCAGTTTGTTTCAAGTCACATATGCTTTGGACACGTTTCATACGCATAGCGACATCGCGAAGATGACCGATTGCACCCCTTCAGCTATTTCTTGAACGTTTAAGCACAAGAAATTCTAATACAGGTCAAAAGACGATTTGACATGTTACAAGCTGTATCACATCTGGTACAGCACATTTTATAACCCTTTATTCTTTGTTTGATCCGTTGAGAGGAATTATATGGAACCCGAGAGGTGACATGGTCAATTTTTTTTTGTAATCCGTGCGAACGGATTAATATACACTGATTTTTCACACTTGGCACCTCAAAGGCACCAGTCATTACATGTGCCCGATAAGGCACATGTTAATTTATTTTATGGTCCCAAGGCTAATCAGGGAGCATGATTGTAGAGGAATGGCTCAATGAATGAGGGTCAATAAGAACCTGGTATACGACACCCCCTCCTGGAGTGGATAGGAACATGTTAGTGTGCCGTTTGTAACATTTCCTACTTGTGAAAGAATTGGAAAAGTATTGATTGATAGGTGTGTACAGGCCGATCAATCCTTATTTTGGGTTGGGGCCTGGGCAGAGTCCTACCCGCGGTGAAACTCATTTGGTGGAATTCAATACATGACTGTATCCCCTGGTAGTACTGGTAACTGGTTAACCCAACTGATTCCAGAGTGTTGCTGTGTCGTGTCACGAAGGTAATTAGCTTCGATCTGTAAATGATTGGCAACGGAACTCGCAGAGAATGATTTCATCCTGATAGCGGTCAGACTGTACTCTGAGGGTTGAGTCAGATCCGAACTATGGTTACATTACAAGTAGGTGAGCCTCATAGTTTTGTTTCCCTTAAATTGTGATCCTAACTCATTCCAGTGTGTGTATAAGCATATTAGAATGATTCTCTTATTTGACATGAAACATTCAGCTGTAGTTCACAATGAAAATGTCACAGATCTGAATCCGCGACGAGAATTTTCACATTCTCACGTATTCGGTGCATTACTACACATAAGTCAAAAACTTCCAGCATTCAAGAGTCTATGAGTGACAGACTTTTATGCCTCCGCGTATCTTCTTAGGCACGTAGCGACATGGGAAGGGGGGGGGGGGGGGGGTTATACCCCAATAACCATCATAATTGTCAATAGTTGAAAATTCTAAGGTATAAATTCCAATAGTTAGAAATTCAAAGAAATCAATTTCCTTCACGTTTTCAACTTTTGAGACTTCTCCGTTCAGTCGATTTTAATTTTCTATCCGTGATCATAGTTTTTCCGACTGCGATCGGCGATCGGTTGTGGTTACCGGCTTTAGTCATTCGCTGTGCTCTGACTGCGGATTCCGCTCAGTTTTTTGGATTCCAACATTTTAATTGACTGGCGACTGAAGTTCGAACGGTCAGAGCCAAAATGATTTTCCAAATGTCAATCAAATTCTCTGACTTTTCCATTCAGCGGACAAAAGTTTCCGAAATTCCTTGAACGAATCCATGAACGATCCTGTTTTTCAAATTCATCGCACGATTTCCATTACAATGACCTGGCTACACAGATGCTATAGAATGACAGCTATTCAGCCAATACTTACTCCTCCAAACTGACTGGCTGTCAGTTGGGGGAGTAGGTAATGGCTGAAAAGTCATCAGTCAAAAGTCCTTGTGTAGCTTTGTCAGTGTAAGAGAAAACTCTACCTGGGGAAAAGCAGTTTCTCGTGGATAAAATGATGACTAGACTTAAGTCGGAGGAAGGGCCCAGAATCCATCTCAGGGGTTCAAAAATGTATTCCCGCCCCCCCCCCCCCCCGCAGTGACCCCCTACAGTCGACAGGGAGATACCCCCAGTCAAACTCTACGCCAACATAGGCCTGCGCCCTCTGGGCATGTCTACGGCATGTCGTGCTGGCACCCCAAGCCCAGTTAGAACTCTAACTGACCCCCCCCCCCCTCCATTGAAGACCCTCTAACAACATCCCTGATCTGCTAGTCTTGAATTCTGCTCCTATACCACTAATTTACATACAAGTGGATTGCTAGAGCGTCAACGAAAAACGTCGCAACTCAATCTGCCGCCCCCCCCCCCCGCCCCCATGACTTCAATTCAATCAACGCGATAACAACACCCCATTTATGACATTTAATGACGTAACAGCTGTTATGATGTAATTGTAGTCATAGCTTTCACTTCATCAAACCGTATGGTGTCTACCAAGCACGAAAACTGGTCACACGATATCAGCTTTCCGTTTTCGGAATTTTTTTTTTTTTTTTTTCGTCAATAATAACTAAAATATGTCGTAAATATTCAATTTGTATTGCCAAATAAAATGTGCACATCATCAACATAATCATTTACACATATGTTCTTTAACCCTTTACCTAATACGAAAAGCAGACGACACTTGTAAACAAAATTCTTAAATAACTAAATATTTTCATTTTTTGTCTCAAAAACATAGCTTATGACCCCTCATTGGAACGAGCCCAACGAGCTCGTTCCAATGAGTGGTGATAAGCTATGTTTTTGAGACACAAAATGAAAAAATAATGAAAACTCAATGGTGATTTTTGTAGATAGCGCTGGCCGGGTTTCGCCGTTACGTTGGGTAAAGGGTTAAGATGCGATCAGCGATTGCGAGGGTGTCGGGAAAGTGAAAAGCTTCGAGATATTTTTTGTTGTTGATCATTGTTTATGTATTGCAACATGCGGACGATGAGCGTTCCAGCAATCCGGTTGTTTTATCAACAGATGTACATTTTTATGTACCGTAACAATCAACTTAATTTGCACCCAAAAACTCTGAAAAAACGTTTGTATTAGTCAAGCCCCCCTCCCCTCCCCCCCCCCCCCCCCGATCTCCGATTCCGTATTTTCAATTTCCGGTAAAACACTGCACTGTCACATATATGCATTATTATTACGCATTAAAATATAGTTTCTAAAATTCAAAATTTTTAGCCAACTTCAACCCGATTTAAACTGAAAAATTGGGGAAAGGAGCTTTATGTGACGGGATTGTTAGATAAATGTAATCTCGGTCGTGTTTACAATCGGATCGCAACTCGCCCTGTTGGGCTCGTTGCGATCCGAATGTTAACACGATCTCGAATCTGATACAAATTACAGGACATGCACATGGTCATGATAATGTATATGTATATAACAATTTAACTATTTACCTAATGAATCGGTCGCATCCATCCGTGCAATTTACAAATTGGGCAGTTGGAAAAAGTTTTTTTTCAAGCATTATCAACAGAATCATATCATGTGACCCCCTCGTCGAGCTCATTCCAATGAGGGGTTCACATGATATGGTTTTGTTGAAACAGTTTGAAAAATTCGAGAAAAAATAATTAAAATAACAGATTTTGATATCGTATATACGTACTATTCGACCTTAATTTAACCCTTTACCCAACGTAACGGCCAAAACCGGCCAGCGCTATTCTCAAAAATCGCCAATTAATTTTCATTATTTTTTAATTTTTTGTCTCAAAAACATAGGTTATGACCCCTCGTTGGAACGAGCTCGTCGAGCTCGTTCCAACGAGGGGTCATAACCTATGTTTTTGAGACAAAAAATGAAAACAATTAGTTATTCAAAAAATTTTTTTGCAAGTGTCGTCTGCTTTTCTGGTTAGGTAAAGGGTTATATCTCAGTTTTCTTCAACTCAAATTCTAGGATGTGTGGTCGATCATGGAATTAACATTGGCCTATTATTCAAACAGTGGTGTCGCAAAGATGAAGATAGATAGTCCTTCAAATGCCCTCACGTAGCGTTTCCGGTTTACTTAGTGTCAAGAGACAAATATGAAATCTTCTTTATAGTCAGTAATGAGATCCTTCCTATCAGAAAAACAATATATTGTTACAGACGAGCTGATAAGTGCACTCTGTCATTTAGTACGGTACTCACGCTATTCAGAGGGTTCACATATAACGTTTTCACCATTGTAAATCAGATTCACATGTCAGATTTCAGATTCTTTATTTACGGTACACATACATGTAAAATGGTTACAAATAAACATATTGCAAATGTTATGAGTAGTATACCGTGGGAAGTGGCATAGCCAGATTGGCTGTCTACCTGCCATCCCCTGGAAGATGGGGTGATTGCAAACGGTTCAGTCTACTTTCGCCTACAGTGCACTTTCGCCTACAAAAATTATCAGGTAAAAGTGTAGGCGAAAGTGCACTAATTGAGGTATAGATATTAGTGGCTAATTACCATCTCTGCCCACAATAAAATAGACTGACCTTTTGGGAATAGAAATAATGACAAACCTTGCAGTCAAGTAACTTTATTACAACATTTTAATTCTAACAGAATATTAGACATCAATATGTAATAAATATACATAAATAAGAAAAAGAGGACGTGCACCATGCATATACTGGCTAAGTTTGTTTCTATGTGTTTTTTCAAGTCTTTGAAGCACATTTACAAAAGCAAATATGTTGGGGTGAGCATGTTGGACAGTCTTATTGAGGTGACGGTGCCATCCCTCTAGATGGTTGTTGGTTCTAGGACCAATGTTACTGTGTTGGTTCCAAATTGGTGGAGGAAAACGAGCCTCCTCATCAACCCAATTCTCAACCATATAGTCATTAAATGCCGTTACTTGCACTACATCTGGTGAATCACCCATCGCTTCAATCCACACACCTTGAACCTGTTGAATTGGTAAAAGTGGCAGTGCAGCTGCACGACGCACCTATTTATGCACTTCCTCGTTGTCCCGGTACTGGTTAACCATTTCCAACTTCTGAACCTTTTTCCATATAGCCTGTGTATAGTGAAAAAAGCAGCCTCGTGTGTTACAATTGGGAAATGTCTGTTGTACTGCTCTTATTGCTGCCATTTCGAAATGAGTTTGAATGACCTCGGGAAGTAACTCATGGCCAGTCACCTCTTGCACCACAGCTTTAAGTTGTGTAAACAAACGCACATATGTACCACACTGTCTATTAGGAAGAAGGCAGAATGCAAGCTGGGACATTTTAGTACCCACAAGTCCATGAATAACATACAGTTGATCCCACACTGGGGGACAGGAATAGAACGTACCGTCCATATACAGCTCTGACACTTGCTGCATAATTTTAAGGCATTCATCTGTAGCAAAGCAAAGCACAAAATCCTTTCATCATCACCATCATTGATACACAGGAATCGTTGCTCATCCAGTGTTACACACCATCTATCAGGTAGGTACACTACTGAAAGTGAAGTTGGAAGGGCTGGTGTAGTTTTCCTTCGTCTGTTATACAACCCACTCTCTAAACTTGTATATGATGGAATGTCAATAGCCAAGTCTCGTTGAATAGTACTGATTTCTTCGTCGTAAATAGTTTGGATCGGCGCAGTTTCACTCTGACAACGCTGACGCAAATTTTCTAAAAATTTATTAACGTCTTCCTGCTCTTGTGGGTGGTTATGCGAAGTTACATTTCTGACAAAATCATCTACAGTTGTGCATTTTCCATTACAACCAGAGTCAACACATTTCCAGTGCACACATGACTTTCTACGGTTATTCAGTCTATATCTAATAATAATAACTCTTTGGCCAGCCGCTGATTTGTCGCGGTCCTCATAAGAGAAGGCCATCATTCCCCCTGCACCCGACGGGGGGCTCTTCCCCTCCTCTCCTCCCAGCATTCAGATATAAACTGCTTAATAGTGTCCCTCACTTCCTCTTTTTCAATTTCTTCAATAAGCATTCCTACCCTCTCCCTCGTGTCCCCCTTCAGCCATCTATCCTTTGTTTCTTCACCCCACTTCTGCATTATTCTTCCAGTAAACTTTATTCTATGAGGTATATACTGTGGGCATTCCAAGAGAAAATGTTCCAGGGTCTCCACTACTCCAGAGTGGCACATTTGGCATCCCGTTTCCCCATCTTTCCCAATTTTCCCCCGAAGCTCCAGTGATCTTGATCTCAGTTTGAACAGCAGTGACCCTCCAAAGGTGCCATCTAGGTACTTCTCAAAAGCTGGCTTTTCTTTATATTGTAACCCCTGCAGTGATCTTTTCACGCTAACCCCTGCTCGCCAGTTTCGATTGCAATCTTCCATGACTCTCTCTTTGACAAACCTTTTGCCTTCTTTCATTCCTACTTCTATGTTTGTGACCTCTATAGAGTAATTGTCCATTAGTTCCCTCACATGTTTTGACCACCCCGTTTCTATATTAGAATTCCAAATGGTATCGAGCATCAATTTGCACCACCGGTTGTCAGGCAGGTTTCTCAAGTAGTTAAAGTAACACAGTTTTCCCAAATCTACCCCGTCCTTGATTTTCATCCACCCAAGCTCCCCCCTTACTGCTTCCAAAGCTGCAGCATTACTCGACCCTGTTATCCATCTGCCGGCATCATTCTGGGTACTTTCCAACTTCTTAATAACGGTTTGGTTTAATGGAATCACGTCCGTGCCATACGTTATACTTGGTAAACTCACCCTCTCCCACAGTGTTTTCCCCACAAAGACTTTGTTGAAACTATTTTTCCCTAAAAGTTTTAGTTGGTTCAGAATTCTTTTCCCCTTCAGAATCAGTTTGGCTGAGTAATTTCTGTACACCCCTCTTCCCGTTATATTTATGCTTACCCCTAGATACTCATACTCTCCCGTTTCTCCTACAGTGATTTGTTTGCTTTCCCATTCGGGGATTGAGAACTTCCCCACTCTCCATCTCTTCGTCATATCTACCTTGCGTCCAACGGGTATTACCTTGCTTTTATTTTCATTTAGTTCGAGCCGCCAAGTGTTCCCATATCTACCAACAATTTCCAGCAATTTCTCTAGCCCCTGTTCAGTTCTAGACATTAACACCATGTCGTCCGCAAAGAATAAGCCTGGTATCTTTATGTCCCCAACATTTACCCCCTCCGCACTCTGAATTAGTTCGTCCCCTAAATCTTTAACATACAAAGCAAACAAAATCGGTGAAAAGATATACCCCTGCTTGAGGCCTATATCCATAGGGACTCGTTTTGTAGTGATACTTCCTAGACTGAGTTGGCTTTGCACATCTGTATACAGTGCTTTCATGATTCTCACAAAGTCACCCCCCAGTCCGATGCCCTCGAGCTTTCTCCACATACCTTCCCTCCACACTCGGTCGTACGCTTTTTTCACATCTAGAAATGCCAGAAACATCTTTTTCTTTTCAGCCTTTGTTGATTCTATCAGTTGGGTGAGTGTAAATAGGTGATCAGTGACTCTTCGTCCTTTCCTGAAACCATTTTGAATTTCTCCTAAAAAACCTTTCTCTTCAATAACTTCCTCTAGTCTACCGTATATGACCTTACAGAATACTTTCCCGATGTTACTACTAACTGATATCCCCCTATAGTTATCTAGAACTTCCTTATCCCCCTTTTTGTGTATGAACGACACCTTACTTTCCCTCCACTCTCTGGGGACCTCTTGCTTTCGCAGAGCCAGGTTGAAAAGGTTTGTCAGGACTTCAATAAGTGCCTCCCCTCCATTTTTGAGGAATTCGTTCGGAATTTCATCAGTCCCTCCCGCTTTACCATTTTTTAATTTCGAGACCACGTTCCGCACTTCTTCTGCCGTTATTTCGCTACATACATGATTGGATAGGTTCTCCTCCACCAGTGTATTTCTTTTTGGTGGGGACCCACTGCCCCATCGCCTATCGTTTATCTTTTCCCAGTGCTTGACTAACTCTGAAGGATACGGCCTTTATCTTCTGTACTTTCCCCATCCACTTTGATACTCTGCACACTACTTTTCCCCCGTTTATTTACCCAGTTCCAAAATACGTTTGAGCTCGAACCCCCCGTTTTCTTTATTGTTCTGGCAAGACTGCAATTGCGCTCCTTCCTATTATTATTCTTTATCTCATTCACCCTTTTCCGTGCCAGTTCATATTCTCCTTTCATTAGTCTCGTGTCATTGTTATCCACCCCTTTAAGCTTCCTTCTTCTTCTGTAAGCAGCGCATTTTACCTTCCTTTCTTTTATAGACTTTTTCAGTCCCTCGTTAACCCTGTATCCAAGCTCTCTCGTTGGGACCCTCACCCTTCCTATACAATCCTTCCCTGCCTCTGTTAGGCTATTTACTATGCCATCGGAAATACTCTGGCCATTTGCATCCCTAGGTATACATTCAAGACTTGGTTTTAGTTTTTCCCGAAACTGCTTCCAGTCGGCTCCTTGTTTTAGTCCCCAAACTTCCTTGAAGGTATTTCTGTCTTTATTCGTCTTTTTACCCATAATCTTAACTGTTATCAGGTTGTGATCACTACCCAAGTCATTTTTTCCCTCGTCATCTATTTCTACATCTATAACCTACCTCCATACGCTAATGTCAGTGAGTATATAATCAATTATTGTTTTCTTATCGTTCCTCTCCCAGGTCCATTTACCCTTACATTTCGCATCCCTGTTCAGGATCTTTAAACCAAGCTCTTTTGATAGGTCCAACATCTTCCTCCCATTCGTGTTAATTTTCCTATCACCTCCCTGTATGCCCTCTTCCTTATCCCCGATGTGCCCATTGAAGTCCCCCATTAGGACAATACTGAACCCTCTGCTTTCAAGCTCTGTGATATTCGATCTAAGAGTTGTATATATTGAATCATTCCACTCGGGCTTACTTCCCTCCACTGCTAAGTATACAACACCAACGGCAACACTCCTGCTTCCTAACTTGATTTTTGCCCAGACTATTTCGTTGGATACTGGAATCTGAGTCCTTGCTTCTGTGAGATCTGTAATCAATGAGGGCTGTAATTCCTCTTTAGCGTAGATGCCAACACCCCCACCCCGTTTCTGACCCTCAGTTCGCCCAGCTCCTATCCACACGCAATCCTTCATCTGATCAACCCGCTCATCCCGTCGTATCCACGTCTCACTTAGACCCATTATATCGAAGTCTCCTTCGTCCATCATTGTTGATATTTCGCTTATTTTCTTGTGCAGACCCTGGATATTGCAGTACCCAAACTTAATGAATCTTTGTTTGTTTTGTCATCACTGGCACATTATTATAACCCTGGTATGTCCCTGTGTTGTGCATGTTTGTTGTTCTTTCTATGTTCCCAGCATTTGTGCCCCTCCGGGTTATCGGCTGTGGTCCCCTACCCCCCTTTTCTCCAAAAAAGGCCCAGCCACCTGTAAAATTTTTTGGCCGAACAGGTCTGTACCCATCCTAATTGAGTGCAATCCGTCTCGCCCATACAACTCTCCTTGTCCCCAGAATGAATCCCAGTGGTCAATGAAATGTATTACCAAGTCTTTGCAGTACTCTTCCAGCTCCTCGTTTAGTGCCATAATCCGCGAGTTCCTCTCATCCCCACCACCCATAACGGGGAGCACCCCTGAAACGATGATCCGAGCATTCCTGCTAAGTAGCTTACTAATTAGGTCCTTGTATGTGTCCACCAAACGAACTGATTTCCTCTCCCTGATGTTATTGGACCCCACATGTAATACCACTACCGGATCAGGCCCCGACCCAGCTACAATACCGTCCACTCTATCCCTCAGGTCCTCCACTTTAGCCCCCGGAAAGCACAGAACTGTTCTATTTTTACTGTCCGGACCACAGACAACCTTGTCGATCCCCCGAACTATGCTACTTCCCGCAACCACCAACTTACTTTTGGCCCTCGCCCTATTTATCTCCTCTAGTCTCCTATTGTTTACAGCGTCCTCTTCCTCTCCAACAGCCCCACTCGGAATCAATATCGGTATCGGTATCTTTGACCTAGGATTACTCCTATCCTTGTCCCTCCGTCTTTTTCCAGGCCCTGAACTACCTGGACTACTCCCCTGATCTTCTCCCGAATCCCTCCTCCTTTTTCCTGGCCTAGACCCCAAGCTACTATCTGTTGCAACTACCTCCATCTCCTCCTCTGACTCTTCCAAATCGAGCACATCAAATCTGTTTCTGGTGCTGCACTCCCCACTGCCTTTGGACTTTACACCCCTATCTACCTGCTTCTCTGCCCCCCCCCCCCCCCTTCCCTACCACTTTTGATAGTCCACGCCAAACGCTTTACAGCATTGCTCCGGCCTGGGCCCCCCTCATCTAATAATAATAATAACTCTTTGGCCAGCCGCTGATTTGTCGCGGTCCTCATAAGAGAAGGCCATCATTCCCCCTGCACCCCACCCCCTCTTCCCCTCCTCTCCTCCCAGCATTCAGATATAAACTGCTTAATAGTGTCCCTCACTTCCTCTTTTTCAATTTCTTCAATAAGCATTCCTACCCTCTCCCTCGTGTCCCCCTTCAGCCATCTATCCTTTGTTTCTTCACCCCACTTCTGCATTATTCTTCCAGTAAATTTTATTCTATGAGGTATATACTGTGGGCATTCCAAGAGAAAATGTTCCAGGGTCTCCACTACTCCAGAGTGGCACATTTGGCATCCCTTTTCCCCATCTCTCCCAATTTTTCCCCGAAGCTCCAGTGATCTTGATCTCAGTTTGAACAGCAGTGACCCTCCAAAGGTGCCATCTAGGTACTTCTCAAAAGCTGGCTTTTCTTTATATTGTAACCCCTGCAGTGATCTTTTCACACTAACCCCTGCTCGCCAGTTTCGATTGCAATCTTCCATGACTCTCTCTTTGACAAACCTTTTGCCTTCTTTCATTCCTACTTCTATGTTTGTGACCTCTATAGAGTAATTGTCCATTAGTTCCCTCACATGTTTTGACCACCCCGTTTCTATATTAGAATTCCAAATGGTATCGAGCATCAATTTGCACCACCGGTTGTCAGGCAGGTTTCTCAAGTAGTTAAAGTAACACAGTTTTCCCAAATCTACCCTGTCCTTGATTTTCATCCACCCAAGCTCCCCCCTTACTGCTTCCAAAGCTGCAGCATTACTCGACCCTGTTATCCATCTGCCGGCATCATTCTGAGTACTTTCCAACTTCTTAATAACGGTTTGGTTTAATGGAATCACGTCCGTGCCATACGTTATACTTGGTAAACCCACCCTCTCCCACAGTGTTTTCCCCACAAAGACCTTGTTGAAACTATTTTTCCTAAAAGTTTTAGTTGGTTCAGAATTCTTTTCCCCTTCAGAATCAGTTTGGCTGAGTAATTTCTGTACACCCCTCTTCCCGTTATATTTATGCTTACCCCTAGATACTCATACTCTCCCGTTTCTCCTACAGTGATTTGTTTGCTTTCCCCTTCGGGGATTGAGAACTCCCCCACTCTCCATCTCTTCGTCATATCTACCTTGCGTCCAACGGGTATTACCTTGCTTTTATTTTCATTCAGTTCGAGCCGCCAAGTGTTCCCATATCTACCAACAATTTCCAGCAGTTTCTCTAGCCCCTGTTCAGTTCTAGACATTAACACCATGTCGTCCGCAAAGAATAAGCCTGGTATCTTTATGTCTCCAACATTTACCCCCTCCGCACTCTGAATTAGTTCGTCCCCTAAATCTTTAACATACAATGCAAACAAAATCGGTGAAAAGATACACCCCTGCTTGAGGCCTATATCCATAGGGACTCGTTTTGTAGTGATACTCCCTAGACTGAGTTGGCTTTGCACATCTGGATACACTGCTTTCATGATTCCCACAAAGTCACCCCCCCCCCCAGTCCGATGCCCTCGAGCTTTCGCCACATACCTTCCCTCCACACTCGGTCGTACGCTTTTTTCACATCTAGAAATGCCAGAAACATCTTTTTCTTTTCAGCCTTTGTTGATTCTATCAGTTGGGTGAGTGTAAATAGGTGATCAGTGACTCTTCGTCCTTTCCTGAAACCATTTTGAATTTCTCCTAAAAAACCGTTCTCTTCAATAACTTCCTCTAGTCTACCGTATATGACCTTACAGAATACCTTTCCGATGTTACTACTAACTGATATCCCCCTATAGTTATCTAGAACTTCCTTATCCCCCTTTTTGTGTATGAACGACACCTTACTTTCCCTCCACTCTCTGGGGACCTCTTGCTTTCGCAGAGCCAGGTTGAAAAGGTTTGTCAGGACTTCAATAAGTGCCTCCCCTCCATTTTTGAGGAATTCGTTCGGAATTTCATCAGTCCCTCCCGCTTTACCATTTTTTAATTTCGAGACCACGTTCCGCACTTCTTCTGCCGTTATTTCGCTACATACACGATTGGATAGGTTCTCCTCCACCAGTGTATTTCTTTTTGGTGGGGACCCACTGCCCCATCGCCTATCGTTTATCTTTTCCCAGTGCTTGACTAACTCTGAAGCGATACGGCCTTTATCTTCTGTACTTTCCCCATCCACTTTGATACTCTGTACACTACTTTTCCCCTGTTTATTTACCCAGTTCTAAAATACGTTTGAGCTCGAACCCCCCGTTTTCTTTATTGTTCTGGCAAGACTGCAATTGCGCTCCTTCCTATTATTATTCTTTATCTCATTCACCTTTTTCCGTGCCAGTTCATATTCTCCTTTCATTAGTCTCGTGTCATTGTTATCCACCCCTTTAAGCTTCCTACTTCTTCTGTAAGCAGCGCATTTTACCTTCCTTTCTTTTATAGCCTTTTTCAGTCCCTCGTTAACCCTGTATCCAAGCTCTCTCGTTGGGACCCTCACCCTTCCTATACACTCCTTCCCTGCCTCTGTTAGGCTATTTACTATGCCATCTGAAATACTCTGGACATTTGCATCCCTAGGTATACAATCAAGATTTGGTTTTAGTTTTTCCCGAAACTGCTTCCAGTCGGCTCCTTGTTTTAGTCCCCAAACTTCCTTGAAGGTATTTCTGTCTCTATTCGTCTTTTTGCCCATAATCTTAACTGTTATCAGGTTGTGATCACTACCCAAGTCATTTTTCCCTCGTCATCTATTTCTACATCTATAACCTCCCTCCATACGCCAATGTCAGTGAGTATATAATCAATTATTGTTTTCTTATCGTTCCTCTCCCAGGTCCATTTACCCTTACATTTCGCATCCCTGTTCAGGATCTTTAAACCAAGCTCTTTTGATAGGTCCAACATCTTCCTCCCATTCGTGTTAATTTTCCTATCACCTCCCTGTGTGCCCTCCTCCTTATCCCCGATGTGCCCATTGAAGTCCCCCATTAGGACAATACTGAACCCTCTGCTACCAAGCTCTGTGATATTCGATCTAAGAGTTGTATATATTGAATCATTCCACTCGGGCTTACTTCCCTCCACTGCTAAGTATACAACACCAACGGCAACACTCCTGCTTCCTAACTTGATTTTTGCCCAGACTATTTCGTTGGATACTGGAATCTGAGTCCTTGCTTCTGTGAGATCTGTAATCAATGAGGGCTGTAATTCCTCTTTAGCGTAGATGCCAACACCCCCACCCCGTTTCTGACCCTCAGTTCGCCCAGCTCCTATCCACACGCAACCCTTTATCTGATCAACCCGCTCATCCCGTCGTATCCACGTCTCACTTAGACCCATTATATCGAAGTCTCCTTCGTCCATCATTGTTGATATTTCGCTTACTTTCTTGTGCAGACCCTGGATGTTGCAGTACCCAAACTTAATGAATCTTTGTTTTTTGTCATCACTGGCACATTATTATAACCCTGGTATGTCCCTGTATTGTGCATGTTTGTTGTTCTTCCTATGTTCCCAGCATTTGTGCCCCTCTGGGTTATCGGCTGTGGTCCCCTACCCCCCTTTTCTCCAAAAAAGGCCCAGCCACCTGTAGGATTTTTTGGCCCAACAGGTCTGTACCCATCCTACTTAAATGCAATCCGTCTCGCCCATACAACTCTCCTTGTCCCCAGAATGAATCCCAGTGGTCAATGAAATGTACTCCCAAGTATTTGCAGTGCTCTTCCAGCTCCTCGTTTAGTGCCATAATCCGTGAGTTCCTCTCATTCCCACCACCCATAACGGGGAGCACCCCTGAAACGATGATCCGAGCATTCCTGCTAAGTAGCTTACTAATTAGGTCCTTATATGTGTCCACCAAACGAACTGATTTCCTCTCCCTGATGTTATTGGACCCCACATGTAATACCACCTCCGGATCAGGCCCCGACCCAGCTACAATACCGTCCACTCTATCCCTCAGGTCCTCCACTTTAGCCCCCGGAAAGCACAGAACTGTTCTATTTTTACTGTCCGGACCACAGACAACCATGTCGATCCCCCGAACTATGCTACTTCCCGCAACCACCAACTTACTTTTGGCCCTCGCACTATTTATCTCCTCTAGTCTCCTATTGTTTACAGCGTCCTCTTCCTCTCCAACAGCCCCACTCGGAATCAATATCGGTATCGGTATCTTTGACCTAGGATTACTCCTATCCTTGTCCCTCCGTCTCTTTCCAGGCCCTGAACTACCTGGACTACTCTCCTGGTCTTCCCCCGGATCCCTCCTCCTTTTTCCTGGCCTAGACCCCAAGCTACTATCTGTTGCAACTACCTCCATCTCCTCCTCTGTCTCTTCCGAATCGAGCACATCAAATCTGTTTCTGGTGCTGCACTCCCCACTGCCTTTGGACTTTACACCCCTATCTACCTGCTTCTCTGGCCCCCCTTTCCTACCACTTTTGGTAGTCCATGCCAAACGCTTTACAGCATTGCTCCGGCCTGGGCCCCCCTCATCTGTCCTACGTACTTTTCTAGCAGCCCCCACCTCATCACCTACCTCATTCACATCAAAGGTTCTACCCCCATGTTTCCTCTTGGAACCACCGACAACCTTCCATCCTTCTCTGAAAGCCACTTTCACAGGCGTAACTCCAGACAGCCCCGCCCTACCAAGTTTTCCCTTCAGCTCAGCAATCTCCCCCTCAAACTTAACAATTGTCTCAAGTAGGCGGAGGATTTCCTGACAGTTTGCACATACCTCTCCATATCCCATCGAGCGACAGTCCCCATACATCATAGAACACTGTTTACAAACTTCAAGCCCAATATCGCCATCGGTGGCCCCACCAACCCGGCTCTGACCCCAGTGACCTCTGTCTGCACACCAATACTTACCCCGTTGGCACCGTTGACCTGGACCGCGATATTACACGTATTTACCTCCATACTTACCTCCGTCAGAACAGACTTGCTCGCCATCATGAAGACAAAATTACGCGATCGGACAGGGAAAATTGTAAACACGCGACAAAAGGCAACACGACGAACCGTTCGACAACTTAGCGCTCACAGTTTTATTTAAGACCTCCTAACTTTATCTCAGTTACTATACTAAACTAACTCCCCACAAAGTTGAATAAAATAACCTGCAAATGAAATATATATGATTAGTAAACAATAAAAAATACTTAATTTCGATTCGTAACCAAGGAGACTTCTTCTGTATACTTGCGGATCTATCAAAGATGCACAGTGAGAATCTGTAACCATTAAACAGAACCTGCATTCCACCTCTTTGAGACTGTACATACTCCACACGTTGGAGGTGTGCCATTTTGGTAACTCTGACTAAACATTGCCATGCCTCTATATATGTACATTTAGATGTTCACAGTTTACACACATCTGAGGGCTGATTACTTTATTATTGCAAACTACAGTCTTGGATTTGGTAATTAATCAGCAGTTGATATGTCTTCAACAACAACAACAACAACAACAACAACAACAACAACAACAACAACAACAACAACAACAACAACAGTGTTTGTTGTCTGTAAGTTGAGTGTCTTAAAAACAACAAACAAAAAAGTTGTTTTAACTGAGGCCATGCTAATAAGTTGATTTATGCTTTAATAACATATCAGTAGTTTGTCTTAAAAACAACAAACACTGTACTTGTTCTAACTGAGGCCATTCCAGTAAGTTGATTTGTGCTTTTAAAAACAAATCAATATTTGTCTAAAACAACTATCTTACACTCATGTTCTATTTGTAACAAACAAACGCATAACATAAGAAAAAAAAAAACACATAACATTAGAAAATGGTCAGTCAGTCCATTTATTGTAGGTAGAGCAGGTAATTATCTAGTAATATCCATACCTTAATTAGGGCACTTTCGCCTACACTTTTACCTGATATTTTTTGTAGGCGAAAGTGCATTGTAGGCGAAAGTAGACGACACCTTGCAAACAGATTGTGACTAAATGAATGACCTCAGAACCCGTTATGTGATTGAGAATGGCGATCGAATCATTGCTTTTCTGTGGCCGGAGATTTGGTGCATCATATACGCCAGCGGAAAGTTGGTGCTTCAAGGTTAGCATGAAGCAACCTGCTTATAGGACTCCCTCCACTACTCATCATAACACCCGAGAACGGCAACCAGTCCCATCGTGAAGATCGTGTCGTTTAGACTACGACAAAGCAGGCTTGGCAATTTCAGGAGAGCGATTTTTTAGCTCTCCTTACTGCCCTCCTGAAAGAATTAAGGAGAGCGAAAAATTGCCCTCCTAAATATTTTGGTCTGGGATGATTGAGATTACATGTATTATGGTCACATTAAATTTTTGTTGTAAAGCAAAAATGTAATTTAACTTCGAAGTCACATAACATCACGTAATTTCATTTTGAAAGTGGTTTAGTGGTAAAAGGTAATGGCTGCAACCATACCCAAACACAGTTGCAATCATTTGAAGCAAAATGGGTCAGAGCAGTATTTTTTTTCTGTCAGTTTCAAGTTGAACAACTGACATCACAGTTTGAGGGGTAATTATTCAAGGAATATTGACACTATAATATACTACCATTACTACTGTCCTGTCACTTGAAGCACTTGCACCAGGATGTGACTGTAGATTCAAGCAGACCTGTTGTCCAAGAAAGTCATACGCCTACCACTACCACCTTCAACCCCCTTGAGGGGTTGAAGGTGGTAGTGGTAGGCGTATGACTTTCTTGGACAACAGGTCTGGGCACACACACAGGTCTTGTCAAGTGTGTGTTCGGTTGTTGAGTGAGACATCTAGATGTCTAAGAGATTTCGCTTTACCTTAGTAAAGTTAATAAAATTACTGATGTAATAGTCTGTTGGTTTCAGTTTCAATGAGTTCGTTCAACTGGATACTTAAAATGCTGTGTAAAACTAATTGCTCTCCTAAGCTGATTGAGGAGAGCGATTTTTTGCCCTCCTGCATTTTTCAGAATGCCAGGCCTGACAAAGAGGTAGGTCATTATGTGTGGGCGTGGAGTCTACGTTAGCTGCATCATCATCGTAGGATGACGAATGTGATCAATTATTTGTTTAGATTATTGTTTGCAAGTTTTTAACTGCGTACATATAGTATTTTACAATGCACAACTGTAGGGAGGAAACGCAACAGGTTGCACAAGTTCTATCTCGATCCTCAAGTATACAGAAGAAGTCTCCTTGGTTACGAATCGAAATTAAGTATTTTTATTGTCTACTAATCATATATATTTCATTTTCAGGTTATTTTATTCAACTTTGTGGGGAGTTAGTTTAGTATAGTAACTAGGACAAAGTTAGGAGGTCTTAAATAAAACTGTGAGCGCTAAGTTGTCGAACGGTTCGTCGTGTTGCCTTTTGTCGCGTGTCTACAGTTTTTCTTGTCCGATCGCGTAATTTTGTAATTTTGTCTTGATGATGGCGAGCAAGTCTGTTCAGACGGAGGTAAGTATGGAGCTAAATACGTGTAATATCGCGGTCCATGTCAACGGTGCCAACGGGGTAAGTATTGGTGTGCAGACAGAGGTCACTGGGGGTGTCGGTCAGAGCCAGGTTGGTGGGGCCACCGATGGCGATATTGGGCTTGAAGTTTGTAGACAGTGTTCTATGATGTATGGGGACTTTCGTTCGATGGGATATGGAGAGGTATGTGCAAACTGTCAGGAAATCCTCCGCCTACTTGAGACAATTGTTAAGTTTGAGGGGGAGATTGCTGAGCTGAAGGGAAAACTTGGTAGGGCGGGGCTGTCTGGAGTTACGCCTGTGAAAGTAGCTTTCCGAGAAGGATGGGTGGTTGTCGGTGGTTCCAAGAGGAAACATGGGGGTAGAACCTTTGATGTGAATGAGGTAGGTGATGAGGTGGGGGCTGCTAGAAAAATACGTAGGACAGATGAGGGGGGCCCAGGCCGGAGCAATGCTGTAAAGCGTTTGGCGTGGACTATCAAAAGTGGTAGGAAAGGGGGGCCAGAGAAGCAGGTAGATAGGGGTGTAAAGTCCAAAGGCAGTGGGGAGTGCAGCACCAGAAACAGATTTGATGTGCTCGATTCGGAAGAGTTAGAGGAGGAGATGGAGGTACTTGCAACAGATAGTAGGTTGGGGTCTAGGCCAGGAAAAAGGAGGAGGGATTCGGTAGAAGACCAGGGGAGTAGTCCAGGTAGTTCAGGGCCTGGAAAGAGACGGAGGGACAAGGATAGGAGTAAGCCTAGGTCAAAGATACCGATACCGATATTGATTCCGAGTGGGGCTGTTGGAGAGGAAGAGGGCGCTGTAAACAATAGGAGACTAGAGGAGATAAATAGGGCGAGGGACAAAAGTAAGTTGGTGGTTGCGGGAAGTAGCATAGTTCGGGGGATCGACAAGGTTGTCTGTGGTCCGGACAGTAAAAATAGAACAGTTCTGTGCTTTCCAGGGGCTAAAGTGGAGGACCTGAGGGATAGAGTGGACGGTATTGTAGCTGGGTCGGGGCCTGATCCGGTAGTGGTATTACATGTGGGGTCCAATAACATCAGGGAGAGGAAATCAGTTCGTTTGGTGGACACATACAAGGACCTAATTAGTAAGCTACTTAGCAGGAATGCTCGGATCATCGTTTCAGGGGTGCTCCCCGTTATGGGTGGTGGGAATGAGAGGAACTCGCGGATTATGGCACTAAACGAGGAGCTGGAAGAGCACTGCAAAGACTTGGGAATACATTTCATTGACCACTGGGACTCATTCTGGGGACAAGGAGAGTTGTATGGGCGAGACGGATTGCATTTAAGTAGGATGGGTACAGACCTGTTGGGCCAAAAATTTTTACAGGTGGCTGGGCCTTTTTTGGAGAAAAGGGGGGTAGGGGACCACAGCCGATAACCCAGAGGGGCACAAATGCTGGGAACATAGGAAGAACAACAAACATGCACAACACAGGGACACACCAGGGTTATAATAATGTGCCAGTGATGACAAAGAAACAAAGATTCATTAAGTTTGGATACTGCAACATCCAGGGTCTGCACAAGAAAGTAAGCGAAATATCAACACTGATGGACGAAGGAGACTTCGATATAATGGGTCTAAGTGAGACGTGGATACGACGGGATGAGCGGGCTGATCAGATGAAGGGTTGCGTGTGGATAGGAGCTGGGCGAACTGAGGGTCAGAAACGGGGTGGGGGTGTTGGCATCTACGCTAAAGAGGAATTACAGCCCTCATTGATTACAGATCTCACAGAAGCAAGGACTCAGATCCCAGTATCCAACGAAATAGTCTGGGCAAAAATCAAGTTAGGAAGCAGGAGTGTTGCCGTTGGTGTTGTATACTTAGCAGTGGAGGGAAGTAAGCCCGAGTGGAATGATTCAATATATACAACTCTTAGATCGAATATCACAGAGCTTGAAAGCAGAGGGTTCAGTATTGTCCTAATGGGGGACTTCAATGGGCACATCGGGGATAAGGAGGAGGGCATACAGGGAGGTGATAGGAAAATTAACACGAATGGGAGGAAGATGTTGGACCTATCAAAAGAGCTTGGTTTAAAGATCTTGAACAGGGATGCGAAATGTAAGGGTAAATGGACCTGGGAGAGGAACGATAAGAAAACAATAATTGATTATATACTCACTGACATTAGCGTATGGAGGGAGGTTATAGATGTAGAAATAGATGACGAGGGAAAAAATGACTTGGGTAGTGATCACAACCTGATAACAGTTAAGATTATGGGCAAAAAGACGAATAGAGACAGAAATACCTTCAAGGAAGTTTGGGGACTAAAACAAGGAGCCGACTGGAAGCAGTTTCGGGAAAAACTAAAACCAAGTCTTGAATGTATACCTAGGGATGCAAATGTCCAGAGTATTTCAGATGGCATAGTAAATAGCCTAACAGAGGCAGGGAAGGATTGTATAGGAAGGGTGAGGGTCCCAACGAGAGAGCTTGGATACAGGGTTAACGAGGGACTGAAAAAGGCTATAAAAGAAAGGAAGGTAAAATGCGCTGCTTACAGAAGAAGTAGGAAGCTTAAAGGGGTGGATAACAATGACACGGGACTAATGAAAGGAGAATATGAACTGGCACGGAAAAAGGTGAATGAGATAAAGAATAATAATAGGAAGGAGCGCAATTGCAGTCTTGCCAGAACAATAAAGAAAACGGGGGGTTCGAGCTCAAACGTATTTTGGAACTGGGTAAATAAACGGGGGAAAAGTAGTGTGCAGAGTATCAAAGTGGATGGGGAAAGTACAGAAGATAAAGGCCGTATCGCTTCAGAGTTAGTCAAGCACTGGGAAAAGATAAACGATAGGCGATGGGGCAGTGGGTCCCCACCAAAAAGAAATACACTGGTGGAGGAGAACCTATCCAATCGTGTATGTAGCGAAATAACGGCAGAAGAAGTGCGGAACGTGGTCTCGAAATTAAAAAATGGTAAAGCGGGAGGGACTGATGAAATTCCGAACGAATTCCTCAAAAATGGAGGGGAGGCACTTATTGAAGTCCTGACAAACCTTTTCAACCTGGCTCTGCGAAAGCAAGAGGTCCCCAGAGAGTGGAGGGAAAGTAAGGTGTCGTTCATACACAAAAAGGGGGATAAGGAAGTTCTAGATAACTATAGGGGGATATCAGTTAGTAGTAACATCGGAAAAGTATTCTGTAAGGTCATATACAGTAGACTAGAGGAAGTTATTGAAGAGAAAGGTTTTCTAGGAGAAATTCAAAATGGTTTCAGGAAAGGACGAAGAGTCACTGATCACCTATTTACACTCACCCAACTGATAGAATCAACAAAGGCTGAAAAGAAAAAGATGTTTCTGGCATTTCTAGATGTGAAAAAAGCGTACGACCGAGTGTGGAGGGAAGGTATGTGGCGAAAGCTCGAGGGCATCGGACTGGGGGGTGACTTTGTGGGAATCATGAAAGCACTGTATACAGATGTGCAAAGCCAACTCAGTCTAGGGAGTATCACTACAAAACGAGTCCCTATGGATATAGGCCTCAAGCAGGGGTGTATCTTTTCACCGATTTTGTTTGCATTGTATGTTAAAGATTTAGGGGACGAACTAATTCAGAGTGCGGAGGGGGTAAATGTTGGAGACATAAAGATACCAGGCTTATTCTTTGCGGACGACATGGTGTTAATGTCTAGAACTGAACAGGGGCTAGAGAAATTGCTGGAAATTGTTGGTAGTTATGGGAACACTTGGCGGCTCGAACTAAATGAAAATAAAAGCAAGGTAATACCCGTTGGACGTAAGGTAGATATGACGAAGAGATGGAGAGTGGGGGAGTTCTCAATCCCCGAAGGGGAAAGCAAGCAAATCACTGTAGGAGAAACGGGAGAGTATGAGTATCTAGGGGTAAGCATAAATATAACGGGAAGAGGGGTGTACAGAAATTACTCAGCCAAACTGATTCTGAAGGGGAAAAGAATTCTGAACCAACTAAAACTTTTAGGGAAAAATAGTTTCAACAAGGTCTTTGTGGGGAAAACACTGTGGGAGAGGGTGGGTTTACCAAGTATAACGTATGGCACGGACGTGATTCCATTAAACCAAACCGTTACTAAGAAGTTGGAAAATACTCAAAATGATGCCGGCAGATGGATAACAGGGTCGAGTAATGCTGCAGCTTTGGAAGCAGTAAGGGGGGAGCTTGGGTGGATGAAAATCAAGGACAGGGTAGATTTGGGAAAACTGTGTTACTTTAACTACTTGAGAAACCTGCCTGACAACCGGTGGTGCAAATTGATGCTCGATACCATTTGGAATTCTAATATAGAAACGGGGTGGTCAAAACATGTGAGGGAACTAATGGACAATTACTCTATAGAGGTCACAAACATAGAAGTAGGAATGAAAGAAGGCAAAAGGTTTGTCAAAGAGAGAGTCATGGAAGATTGCAATCGAAACTGGCGAGCAGGGGTTAGCGTGCAAAGATCACTGCAGGGGTTACAATTTAAAGAAAAGCCAGCTTTTGAGAAGTACCTAGATGGCACCTTTGGAGGGTCACTGCTGTTCAAACTGAGATCAAGATCACTGGAGCTTCGGGGAAAAATTGGGAGAGATGGGGAAAAGGGATGCCAAATGTGCCACTCTGGAGTAGTGGAGACCCTGGAACATTTTCTCTTGGAATGCCCACAGTATATACCTCATAGAATAAAATTTACTGGAAGAATAATGCAGAAGTGGGGTGAAGAAACAAAGGATAGATGGCTGAAGGGGGACACGAGGGAGAGGGTAGGAATGCTTATTGAAGAAATTGAAAAAGAGGAAGTGAGGGACACTATTAAGCAGTTTATATCTGAATGCTGGGAGGAGAGGAGGGGAAGAGGGGGTGGGGTGCAGGGGGAATGATGGCCTTCTCTTATGAGGACCGCGACAAATCAGCGGCTGGCCAAAGAGTTATTATTATATTATTATTATTAGTATTTTACAATGCACAACTGTAGGGAGGAAACGCAACAGGTTGCACAAGACGAGGATTCCAGATGAAGACGCAGAGTGTGACTTCGACAATTTCCAAGTTTACGAAGTGCAATCAGGGCAGTAGGGATTATTGCAGAGGACACAACTGAAATATGACGAAATGAATGTAGAAGTTAAATTGTTCTTAAGCATGGTTCTGTCGCTAATATTACGAGTTGTGTCGTCCAGATCATTCCATAGTTTCGGGAAGGTGTATAAAGGAAGTTTATCCAGAGTTTGGGTCCGTGTTTTTTCTATGTATAGGAGGCCAGACTGTCTGGTTGTCCTTCCAGATGGATTGTCAATAATTTTAAACGTATCATTGAAAGAAACCAGTAATCTGCCGTGTTGCCAGTCAAACACGAACAGTAGTGCATGAAGTTTAAACAAATCATCAACCTTGAGTATAATAATATAATAACACTTTGGCCAGCCGCTGATTTGTCGCGGTTCTCGGACGAGAAAGTCCATGGTTACCCCTGTACACCCAACTGCCTCCCTATTCCCACGCTTCTCCTCTCCTCCCAACACTCGGAAACGAACTGCTTGATGACATCCCTTGCCCCATTCTTCCCAATCTCTCCGATTAGCATTTTGACCCTCTCCTTTGAGTCTCCCCCTAACCACATGTCCTTCATTCTCCCATCCCACTTCCCCATTATACTCCCAGTGAATCTCATTCTTTTAGACTGAATCTTTGGGCATTCTAGAAGAAAGTGTTCCATGGTCTCCACCATGTCCAAGTTACACATCTGGCACTCCCTTTCACCGTCTTTCCCAATTTTTCCCCTCAGCTCCAGGGATCGCGACCTCAGCTTGAACAACAGTGACCCCCCCCCTAAAAAAAAATTCCATCAGAGTACTCTTCAAAACCTGGCTTCTCTTTATCACGCAGGCCACCCAAAGACCTCTTTGATTTGACTCCCTCTCGCCAATTACGGTTACAATCCGTCATGACCCTTTCTTGACGATTTTTTTACCCTGGTTTGCCCCAACGTCCAGGTCCGAGATCTCCAATGAGTAGTTCTCTACTAGCTCCCTCATTTGGACCATCCACCCCGTTTTGATATTTGAGTTGAAAATTCTCAGGAACATTACTTTACACCATCGACTGTCGGGGAGATTTACCAAATAATTAAGATAACCGAGTTTCAACAGGTCTATCCTGTCCTTGATCCTCATCCACCCAAGCTCACCCCTGATTGCTTCTAGCGCTGCGGCATTACTCGACCCCGTTATCCATCGGCCTGCATCGTTCTGCAGGATTTCAAAGCTCTTTACGGCCGTCTGGTTTAGGGGTACAACTTCCGTACCGTGTTATACTTGGCAGCCCCACCATTTCCCAAATGGTTTTCCCCACGAAAACCTTATTGAAACTGTTTCTCCCTATAAGTTTCATTTGGTTGAGGATTCGCTTCCCCTTCAGAATCATTTTATTTGTGTGGTTTCGGTAGATGCCTCTTCCTGTAATGTTTATATTTAATACTCGTAATCACCTGTATCTCCTACACTGAGAAGTTTGCTGCTCCCTTCCGGAATGCAGAACTCACCCACTCTCCACCTTCGAGTGGGGTCCACTTTGCGGCCCACAGGTATAACTTTGCTCTTGCTTTCATTAAGTTCGAGTCTCCATCTGCTCCATTTGCTCCCATATTTCCCAACAATTCCCAGCATTTTCGTTAGCCCCTCTTCGCTTTCATCTCCTAAACCTTTGATGTACAATGCAAACAGGATTGGCGAAAGGATACACCCCTGTTTTAGGCCTATCTCCATAGGCACACGTATTTGATTTTCCTTAAACAGGGGATCTGTATGAGAATTGTACTTTTTGTTATTAATTATTCGTAAAGATCACTTTTGCATGGCAGCTAGTTTTTTGATAGCTCTTGTGTTGCCCCATGTCTGGATTCCGTATAACAAATGGCTATGTATGAGGGCGTAATACAATGTTTTCCGAGCTCCGTGAGGGAGGATATTTTTTACTTTGTTGAGACTATAGTTTGCGCGTTCTATTTGCGAGCATAATCGGGATATGTGAGCCTTGTGGGATAAGTGTTCATCAATGCTAATTCCTAAAAATTTCACAGCTTTTCTGTTTCAGGGGCCCTAAGCTTGTTAATGTTTTGGTTATTTATTTTTACCTCTTGGCAGAGATTATTGTTCCTACCTTTATTTGGAGTTAGTATAATACACGAGGTTTTCTTAGCTTTCAGCATTACCTGGCTCACAGAGCACCATTCGAATAGTTTTTGAAGCTCGTCATTGAAATACGGCGTTATGGGATTATTGTTGGAGCCCGGGCAGTGTGCAGTGGTGTCATCGGCAAATGATAAAAGATTGAGTGATGTTGAGTTACTTATATCATTTATATATAAAAGAAAAAGAACAGGGCCTAAAATTGAGCCCTGTGGCACACCGCAGCTCTGTTTGGCTAAGTCCGATTTGTGTTCTCCGTACATAACCTATTGAGACCTGTTGGACAAGTAAATTCTGAACGAATTGTTGGCAACACCTTGGATGCCATATTTTTTCCAGTTTACCTAATAGTATTTCGGGATTTATGGTGTCAAAGGCCTTTGACAAATCCAGGAACAATGCTAAGGTGCTGTTTTTTCCTGTTGATTGTTTTCTATTGCGATGCTTTTAAGGAGCTGAAAAACTGCACGAATAGTGCTATGTCGCTTTCGGAACCCGTGTTGGTGAGGGTATAAAATATTAGCCTATTGAGGAAACTAGTTAGTCTCACCTCCATGAGTTTTTCCATTACTTTTGAGAATACCGGAAGTAAGTATACTGATAGGTCTGTAATTTGTAAAGCTGTGCTCGTCACCTGCTTTAAATATGGGTATCACCTTCGCGATCTTCATCCGGTCTGGTACTTTGCCGTTTATAAAAGAGCTGGTAAGTCTATGTGTTAGAGGATCCAATACTTTGCAATCGTATGCTTGAGAAGACAGGTTGTGAATTCATCGCAGTCTTTAGATAATTTTGGATTCATTTCATTTACAACTCGGTTGACTTCTGTAGAATTTGTAAGTATTAAATAAAGATTGTTGGAAACATTGTTGTCCATGTAGTCTGAGTAGGACTTATTTGGTTTTTGAATCTGTTCGGATGTGGTTTACCAATGTTGATAAAGAAATTGGTGAATTCTTCTGCGATGTCATGGGGCTCGCTTAACTCGATATTGTCCTGGATGAAGAACGAGGGTAATCTAGCCTCACGTTTTCCTTTATTGATGGCTTCTTTTAAAATCTGCCACGTTCTTCGCATATTGTTATAGTTTTGTGAGTTCCTTTCGGTGGGAGATTTGAGTTTTTTATTGTATAATTTTTCTTTATTGTTGATGGATATTACAAGTCCCCTTGTCATCCAGGGTTGCTTTTTAATATTTTTTTTTGTTCTACCGAACACGTTTGAGAGGGAATGCTATTTCATTAGCTTTTATATAGATGTTTAGAAAGATTTCATGTGACTCATTGGAACAAGTCGATTACATTCCAGGGTTAAAATCACTTTGCGACATAAGTGTTTTGAATTCAACAATTCTTTCTGCGTTTATAATTATTTTCAGTGTAAAGTGTGGTGTATCTTTTGGTTTGGGTTTTTCTTCAATATAAAAACACCAAAATGATCTGAAACGTCAGATATGACTATTCCAGGTAGTGCTGTTCGCGAAACGTTATTAGAGAAGATATGATCTATCAGAATAGCAGAACGACAGGTTACTCTCTTTGGCTTGGTGATATAAGGCAGAAAGCCCTGAATGAACATGAGATCAACAAATTCTTCCGTTGTTGAGTGTGTAGTTGCTTTTAAAAGGTCTGGGTTAAGATCCCCCATAATATAAACTCTTTTATTTTCGGCATTCAGAACATTCGTTATTTCGTTTAATTTTGATAAGAAGAGGTAGGGGTGGTGGGGGGGGGGGGGGGGGCTGGGGTCTATAGATGACGCCAATAATTCTGGGTTGGTATTTATCTTTAATTTCAATAAATAGAATTCGAAAACATGGTGAATGAAGAATGAAATATCATTGCGAACTCAATATGGTATTCCTTCTTTAATATATAGATCAACTCCTCCTCGACCAGCATCATTCTCGGGTCTCATACGTTTAATAATCGGAGTATAGACATCCAGACTGAACGACATATCTGGAGGAACTTGGAATATTTCGGTAAGTCCTATTATGTCGAAGAAGATCTTTCCTGTTTGTAAATTATATGACATGTTTTGGAAGGAAACCCAATGGGCCTGAAGGCTTTGGCAATTGAGATGGAATTTTGAGAATCCTGCGTCTATTTTACAAGCCGTTGACTGAAAGTAAATAGGCGAAAAGTAGTTGCAGCCAGTTGCGCTGTTTTTATACGGGGATTCGTCATTTTCTGGCAAGGAACACACTTTCTCATTTTTGAGCCGTATAAAGTCATACTCTGCATCTACCTGCACCTCGTCGAATGTAATGTTAGCCGCCATTATTCACCAACATACTACCATCCTTTCTCGCTGGACAAATGTACAAAACATAAATAGAATATATCATTCCAAGATGAAGATAAAAGGAGGTTAAGGCCCAGACATTCCTGAAGTATTGGAAAGGATGAGACGATATTTCTTTTACATTTTTATTCACAGTCTGCTGCAGTAATAGTCTGTAATTGGGAGTTTGGTTGGAAACAAAATTACTCTGTACAAGGAGGATAAAAACACTGTAGTATATATACAAGTACGTTGGGTGCAACATCACCCTACCAATGATTGCAGTGATATAGTATCTTGGATGGATGATTGAAAATAAAGGACTTAACAGTAAAACAATGGATTGAATGAGTGCAGAGAATGAGTGAGTGAATGAATAAAACACGTGGTGGAAGAATCATGGAAGACAAATAGGGAGAAAAGAAAAGAAGTGGAGAGTGGATGCATTTGAAGAGGTTGAGATGAAATGAGTGAAACGAAAGGAGAGAGGGGGAATGGATGGACAAATAATAAAGGGAACCGGTCTTAATTTGTGAACCTAAATAGCATGTCAGTCACACACACCCACCCACACAGTCAACCAGTCACCCACCCACACCTTCATCCGTCAGTCCATCCATCCCCAAAACGAATGAATTAATGAAAAAAATGAATGAATGAATGAATGCATGAATGAATGAATGAATGAATGAATGAATGAATGAATGAATGAATGAATGAATGAATGAATGAATGAATGAATGAATGAATGAATGAATGCAATATAGCACTAGTAAACAAGTTCTTGAATAACTGATTTCTTCCATGTCCTATGTCGACAACACAGCCCACCCCCCCCCCCCCGAACTGCTCATTACAATGATGGTTTAGTAGCCATATTACCGAGACAACAAATGAAAAAAATCCTGAAATTGAATGGTAACCAATGATGCTGGCGGGTTTGTTGGTACATTGGACAGATGGTCATTGACTAACGGATGAGAATTAGGTGTGCGGGGTGGGTGGGGTGGGGTGGGGTGGGGTGGGGGTTAATGTTAACTTACGGGTACTAAATCGACGAACTAGCGCTGGAGGCGCGCGGCATGGTATAAATTCACTGTTGAATACTGAAAAGTTGATTTGTTGTTGAATAATGTTACGCAATATTATATAACTGTATTTCTGTCACACACCCATCCACCCACCCAGTCGATCAGTCACCCATTCACACATCCATCCATCCTCTCGGAATGAATGAATGAATGCATGAACGAGTCCAACTGGAAAGGCACATGATACTTGTGAAGTTATCTGACTGGCACCAAATCGACGGACTAGCGCTGTAGGCTCTGTAAGGTGTAAAATGAGTGTTGAATAATTAATTTGTTGTTGAATAATGTTATATAATGTTATATAGTTACATCTTGGATTATACACTTTGATTACTCACAGTTAGTCCAGCCATTAGTCCTACACGAACGACAGACGAAACTTGTAAACAAACATCTTTGGAAAACTAATTTGTTTTCATCCTCAGTAGGTGATAAATGAGAGTTAAAGGACAATTTTTCAAAAACCGTACATGTACACGTACATGTACTTGTACAGCCATAGGGATTCAGTGTTAAATCGTGTAGAGAGTGTAAAAAATGTCATTTTTTTCATGATGTCCCAGAACTCTCAATTGTTTTTTAACCGCTCGGATCGCACTTTTGATCGTACAAACAGCCGTTGGCGAACGAGTGCGAATTCGACACATCGCTCGGAAGGCAAAAATGTACGAAAATTTGAAGAAATGTAAATTTAAAAATTTTTGTCGACGTCCCATCGCGGATCAGACCTTCGATCTATCGTTGGTGAACGCAAACAAAAAACGCTTTGAGAGTTCTAGGACAGCATCAAAAATGCGTTTTGAGAGGTCAGAGACACCGACGTTCGCGATCGCGTTTTGAGCGGTCGAGGGTGCGATCCGATCGGTGAAAAAACGATTGGGAGTTCTAGGACAGGAAATCGATCTCAAAACGTTTTCTCGACGTTCGCCAACTGCGCGAAGTGGGTGTAAAGCGTAGTTACTCATCGAGGATTTTTTAAAAAAACCGATTTCGGCCTCCGGTACATCAAAAAATGCGGTTTGAGAGTTCTGGGACACCACCACGTTCGCGATCGCGTTCCGGACGGTCTAGGGTGCGATCCGATCGGCCAAACCGATTTGCCGATTCACCTCGCGAGTTTTGAGGTGAATCATAATAGAATCGGTTTTGTCCAGAGGAAATAAAAAAAGTGATTGATATATATATAGGAGAGAAAAAAAAAAATATAAATAAATAGTTATATAAAAGAATAAATATCGAATCGAAATAGATTATAAAATATACGTAAATCATGAACGATTGCCAGATTTTGAGAGCAAAGTTTCTTTTAAAAATGCTGATGAGAGCCTACGCATTCTGCGTGAACGAACAACTAGGTCGCCTCTTGTTAGAACGCTGCGTCGGGTGTCCGGATCATCTAGACTTCGATCACGAGGATCATTCGTGTCTGACGATGGAAAGGGAAGACATGGTCCTGAAGTATTTCGAACCGGCGTTCGAATGCGTTCAAATCGACGACGTGATCAAGATTTGGAAGAGATTAGTCTTCTGTAGCGGACGAGATAAGCCCACCGATTCGTAAGAAATGAAATTGGCGCGTAGAAGTCTGACTTTAGAAGACAAGGGATGCGTCTTGAAATTATTGCTGGAGGAAGCATACGTCTAAGTTTTCTTGCTGATATAAATAAGTTGAATAGAAAATAAAAAATAAATACACACATAAATTTTTTTTCTAATATTATAAAGAAAAAAACATAAAAAAAATGAGAACCAGAAATAAATTGTATCCGAAGTTAGATGACGATGAGGATGAGAACGGCGTTTTGCCAACGGCGCCGTCGCCAGAAGAAAAAGAAAGAGGAGAGAGATATCGCATCGATCACATCAGTAGAATCCAATTGTATCTGACTCTAGAGAGAGATTCTCATCGTTCTCTCAAGAAGAAGTATTCGCGTCTCCTGAAATTCGTCAACGCGGTCGACACGACACTCATCATGATTTCCATGGGTTTACACGTGGCCGGCATTGGATTGTTGTCGACTACGGCCAGCCTTCCGATCGTGTCGACCATAGAAGGAGTGGCTCTCGCCGGTGGATTGTTTAGCATGCTCAGAAACTTTTTGAATAGGAAATTATATCTGAAGGCTAGGAAACACGAAAAGATTCACGTCTTGGCCGACTCCAAGACTCGACACGATATCCGAAATGATCTCGATGGCGTTGAAAAACGGTAGGATATCGGATGGAGAATACTTCACGATATTGGGTGAGAAAATGAAATACGATGCCATGAAAGAAGCTGTGAGAATCAAGACTCGTCAGATCATCAAGGAAGAGATGAAGGATTCTCTTGTGGAAAAGGGGAGGAAAGAGGCTAGAATTCGGTAGCTGATAGAACTCAAGAGCAGCAACTGAAAAAAAATATATATAATAAGAACAGAATTTAAAAAAAAAGAAAATATTAAATTTATATATAAAATAAAAAATAAATACGAAATTAATTTAAATAACTCTCAAAAAATGTATTGCGTAAAGTGTAAGAGAGTTACCGAGACGGGTAATTCTCGAGAAGTACGATCTAAAAATGACAGACAGATGCTTCACGGAATTTGCAATGTGTGTGGTTCGATCAAGACTCAATTCGTCAAAAAAAAAAAAAAGAACATGAGCAAAGGTAAAGGCATCGTGAATAAAATGATCAATAATCTACCTTTCGAAATGCATCTGCCGGGTCACAGTCACAGTTTCACGGGACCTGGAACGAAATTGAACAAGAGACTCAACGCCGATCTGACTCCTAAATCTTGGAGCAAACCCATGAATAGGGTGGACGAGGCCGTATATGATCACGATCTGTGCTACACCAGACATCCCGACACCAAGACTCGCAAAGACATCTGCGATAAAGACATGTTGGCGAAATTGAGAGGCATATCGAATCTGACCAGGAGAGAGAAGATAGAACGTTCGCTGGTCGGCAATCTGATCGGTGCGAAACTTCAATTCGGATGGGGCGTTCAAAAAAAAGCGCATCGAAAAAGAAGAAGAAACGATTATTGACGAGCGAATTAGCCGAGGAGTTACACAAACCCATCGTGCATAAATTTCGAAAGAGAAGGGTGTTTGTAAAGGGTTTGGATGACATTTGGTCTGCCGACTTGGTCGACATGAGGGCATTTTCGAGGTGGAACGAGGGTGTCAAATATCTATTGACGGTCACCGACGTGTTAACCAAATACGGTTGGATCAGAGCTTTGAAGAATAAATCGGGACCTTGCATTGCCGAGGATCTGAAGAGCGTGTTCGACTCGTCTTCTCGAAAACTGAATAAATTATGGGTGGACAAGGAATTCTACAACAAGCACGTTCATTGATTAGTCGACCTCTACTCGATTGAAAATGAAGTGAAAGCTAGTGTCGTGGAACATTGGAATCGAACGATGAAGGAAAAGATGTACAGATACTTCACGGCGAATTCGACTAAGAAATACATATACGCTCTGAATGGTCTGGTCAAAGATTACAACAACACGCGACATAGATCGATCAAGATGACTCCCACGGAAGCTAGCGATCCTCGAAACGAAAAACGGGTCTACATGAATCTATATCCTGAGAGATCTAAGATCAGGAAGAAGTCTAGAACGCCGAAATTTGCAGTCGGCGATCGAGTGAGAATCTATGCTTATAAGAAGCACTTCGAAAAGGGTTACACTCCTCAATGGACCTTGGAAATCTTCGTGATAATTAGAATATTTCATACCGATCCGGTGACTTACGAAATCGAAGCTTTAGATGGCGAAGAGATCATTGGAAAGTTTTACGAACAACAATTGCAGAAGACGAAGTTTTAAAAAAGAAAACAAATTTTTTTTTTTTTTATTTACTCTCTTTAACATTTTCTTGTTTACATATATATAAAGGAGAGAAAAAATAATAATAATAAAAAATAGTTAAAACTATTTTTAGATAAAAAAGCAAGCTAATTAATAAACAAAAAACAAAAAAACCTTCAAAAATGGCAAATATACTAGATACCGCACAAAGCATAGTGAAAGATGAAAGTATTCAAGAATACAAGGTTCACGAATATGAACCGATAACTGGAACGAGTTTGAACAATGCGGGAGAGATAAGAATCAACGTTGAAACCCCAGATCTATTCGTTCATCCTAGCGAGAGTTACATAATGGTGCAGGGACATCTCACCAAGAAAGATGGGACCGACTATGCCGACGACACGGTTACTCTAGCCAATAATGGCATCATGCATTTATTCAGTAATATATAATAATTGCTATCTGGACAAGAGATAGAATCTGTGTTTCATCCCGGTCAGGCCACCACGGTGTTCGGACTCTTGACGTATCCGGATGATTTTTTGAAATCCAGAGGACTTAATCAGTTGTGGAAGAAAGACACCATCGGCCCTGCTAGTGCCGACACCGCCACGATAGTCGACTTCGTCGTCAAGACGTCCAGACCTAAAGGAACGTTTTCGTTCAGGATACCTTTGAAACACATCTTCGGATTCGCAGATGATTACAACAAGATCATGTACAGATTCAAACACAATCTGACGTTTATTCGAAAGGAAATGACGATGCAATAGTGAGACTCTCTGCGACTGATGCGGGTAAGATAACTCTACACAAGAAATGTGGTTCGTTCTGCATGTGCAGCCTTCGATCGTGGAAAAAACGCGTCTCTACAAGATCCTAGAATCCAAGAGTAAATTACCCGTGGAATTTAGAATGAGACAGTGCGACACAGCTAGCATTCCACTCTCCACAAATCACTTCGATTGGAGATTGACCGTGAAATCCACTCCGAGAGACCGCGTTTCATCGTGGTTGCATTTCAGACCGATAGAGATGGGTCTCAGGAAAAGAATGCATCACTATTCGATCACTGCAATTTGAGAAACATGCAAGTGTTTCTGAACGCCACGAGATATCCAGCAATCGATTACAATGCGTTGTTCGACAAGAACGATTTCTGCAGACTGTACGGCGATTCCGCAGATTTTAGAAAGAAGTATCAAGGTGTAGACGAATTGATGAGCAACCCTAAAATATCTCCAGGCGAATACAAGTCATGTATCCCATGTTAGTATTCGACGTCAGTAAAGAGAGCGAACGACTCAAGAGTAGTGTCTTAGACATTCAGATCAAGATGCAATTCGATAGGAATGTGACGAGAAAAAACGAAGCCTTTGCCCTGGTCCTGTCGGATAGAGAATTACAATTCGAATCGGATGGAAGTAAGATGATGATCATTCGATGAGAGATGTGTGTGAAAAAAAAAATAAGAAAAAAAATAAAAAGTAATGAGTAGTTATTAAAAAAAAAAACCCAAAATAAAAAGTAATGAGTAATTATTAAAAAAAAAAACCCAAAAATGAAAAGTAATGAGATCTAGAGAGACTGAACATCTTTCTAAATCTCATTACTTTTTTTTGTTTGTTTTTAATGATCACTCATTATTTTTTAATTAATTATTTCCTCGCATTCACTGTTTGTTCAGAGGATCTAGTTCGATCAGTATGCTCACCATGGAAGTGGCGGCTTCGGGATTATTGGTTTACGTAACAAAATTAATCCTCTCTCCGGCGTTCACTTTGAGAGGTGTGCCACATGTGCTAACATTCGAGTGTTGATTCTTGGTCTTTTTGATGCTGTATCTCTTATCGCTCTCTACTCCATTCACTGCGAGATTGACGACCGCTCTGTTATTCAAATCTGTGGAAGTCAGACTCATTTCGAATGATTTCACCTCCCAATGGCAAGGGATATCCCACCTGACCATGTTGCGATCCACTACCTCTGTTTCCAAAAGACCACTCGGCTTTTCCCTCCTCTAACACATTGCTCTCCCCAGCCCACACAGTGATCAATTGCCTAGCCTAGATTTTCTCCACCACCGAAAACAGGATGCAGGCGTCCGTCATGTTGACGAGGTCAGTAGATTCGTGAGCGTGTATCCGCCATGTCCATGATGTCGCCCTTTCTCCAGACCGAGTTGTCGTCCACGTACTTCCTGCTGACCGCACTGGAATCAAATTCGGAATCGTGATTGAGACCAAATAAATATTGAGACCGTTCATGCTGATGCCACTCTCCATGGTTCTGCCAGATTGCTTGTTCAGGTAGAGATCGTCCACTTGCGATTCTATGTATTCTTGAGATTGTGGAATCCACATAGCCCTTGTTGACCGCGGTGGAGTCTGCATCCACGTCATCGACCTTCGACAGATTCAATTTTTTGTTGAATCCCACATTCAGATCCAATTTCATTTCTCGTCTGTCAGACTTTCTCTGTTCCAGATCTACGTAGTGTTTGGTCGCCACGTCCTTGGAATTTGTGGGAGTGGCCACATTCATTATCTTGTTAGAATTGGTGTTCAATTCCGAGTGCATCGTTTTCTGAACATATCTACTTCTCAGATGTTCACTGAATCGCACATGAGAGTCGTCCGCGTATTTCTTGGTCATGGCATCGGTGGAATCTATGGGATTTGCAACGTTCACCAAACATTTGGATTTCAGATCGAGATCATCCATCATAGCTTTATCCACGTAATTATCTAGCATGATTCGTTCGAAATCCACGTTCCCCCTGTCAACGTATTTTTTAGTCGCCGCATCTGCAAGATCTATAGGCTCGGGAAGATTGTAGAGCTTCTTATCATTTATGTTCAAAGGTTCCTCTCGAGGTTCATATCTCCGAATGTAACGTCCGTCCAAGTTGGCAACGTCGTAACCATCGCCGACTTTGAGCATCTTCCTCTTCTTTTTGGGTCGACTTTCGTCATCACTTCTACCAAATTTATCGACTGGCATGTTGTTTTGAGGTTTTTTGTTTTAAAAATATATTTCAAACGCAGTTTATTAAAAATGAATTATTTCACTTATTTTTTATTTTTTTGTTTTTATTCGATTAAATTTTTTAAAATAATTTTTTTACCTTTATACATACTATAAAAAAAATCTCTCTCTCTAATGAAAATCATTGAGAGTGTCTTGAAACCGATCTCCTTCCGACCATCTCTTGAGAACGTAGAGACACAGGTGACCGCAAAACACTTGATCTGGTGATTGCATTCATTCCGTGTTGTAACAAATCTTTGATTCATCAAAATAGTTCTTTATTTCTTTCGGCGGCGAGATTCCGTAGCTGTCAAAATAATAATTCTTCTTCTTCCCGTTTCTGAACCACGCTACCCAGTGAGTTCCTTCACCTGATAAATCATCTAGATTTAAAATTCCACATTCCGATTGCCAAGGTCTTCTCTTCGGCAAGGCATCTCTTGAAAACATGCCTGGAAAATCTTTGATTTTCAAATCCTACACCGCATGCGACAGATCGATGTTGGATAGGGGTTCATTAGGTAAAACGACACCTTCTACGGATATCTCTATTTCTTATTCATAAATGTGTATATTTTGTTTTTAAATTTATTTATTTTATTATAATTCACTAAAATGACGTTATTTTTTATATTTTTTTTCTTTTTTTTTCTTTTCTTTTTTAAACCAACTCTCTCGATGTCTCTATCGACTTCCATAATCTTGAATCCGTCTAATTCCTCTTGATTTTCTGGAATCCTATCGTCCTAAATCATATCTGGAATCCTATCGTCCATAATCATATCCAAAGTCCAATGTCCAAGTGCCAAAGTGCTTATTTTATCGTCTAACATGAATCTCTTATCATCGTCGGCCGTCAGTGAAATCTTGTTGACTATTTCGGTATACAAGTCATGATTTTCGCTTCGAATTGATTTCATAGCCTTATACACAGGACCACTTCCTAACAGACAATCTTTATACTCTCGAAAAGAGATGTTTTTCTTCACCACACACGTTTTAACACCTTTGCACTTCTTGATCTCTTCACCTTCTAGACAATAAGCATACAGTTTGGGTCTCAAACCTACGAATTTGACGATTTGTTTACCGCCGTTCCCGTCCTTAAATTTACCCAACACCTTCTTGTTGTCGTTCGATTGAATGTTGGATGGGTGATTGATGGGATAATTGCTTGTGTCGAACCATGCGGCCACATCCAGAGATATATCTCGGTAGACGTCTTTCGTCTCTATCTCGTAAACTAAACTTTCCATGTCAGTAAACAGTAGTTTGGCTTTCTCACCAAATTTCCATTTGACGTAATCATAGTGAAACTCATACATCAATTGCTTGCTGATATCTAAGATGATCGGTCTGAGATAATAGGGTTTGCCGAACTTCAGGTGCGACTTTTGCATGTGAATGCCCACTAGGTTTTCGTTGAATATGGTTCAGTGTCTGTAATTGTGTTTCACCACTAATTTTTTAGCTCTTTTCTCAGATGTGACGAGTTGAACGTCAGTTCTCTTCCAGATGTTTTCCATCAATTTACCGTACACGCAGTTGTTCATGAGTTTGAAGAAATCTTTTTCGAAATCGTTCTCGGCTCGAATTCTGAGATTCGTGTTGAGATCGATGTATTTTTTCATCCAAGGCTCTTCGTCAAACTAATTTCATCCTGTAATCAATGTATTGTTTCAAATTCTCGCTGTAGACGATGTACTTACATTTGTTAAATAAATTGGGAATGAGTTTTTCCTCATTTCCTTCAATCGGTTCCATTCGTTTGGGAGCCAGAGGATAATCGTTGTGTAGATCATGTAATTCTTCCGGATAGTTCAAATCGACTTCTAAAATGCAAGGATAGTCTCTCCATTTTTGATCTCTTCCGGTTCCGTCACCCAGTTGAAATTTACAATCAGTAAAGGACGACTCATAGCCCAACCGTATAGATTATTAGCGTCCCAATACTGCATGTATTTATTCAATCATTTTGAACCGAAACCTTCTTTCATGTAGGGATTGTTGGCCTCAGAATATCTGTGGGAGATCATCGAGATGCCACCTCTCGCAGCCCTTTCAAACATGAGCAACATGTCCACATTGGATAATAATTCCAATTGGACTTCAGTGGTCTTCAACAGAGCATCCCACGGCAGACCGGGTGCGGTGAAATACCAAGCCGGATCCAGATCGTAATTTCGATGACAGACGTCTCGAAAGTTTTCGAACACGTCTGCCAAGAGCAGAACGTCGGTCTTCAGATAGAGATCATGATAATCTCTCATGGTTTTCATATCGAATGATTTCCACACGTTTTTGGCGTGTTCGTAATTCTCATCGGAAATGTCGGATTTGTATAATTTTGAATAAAATCTTCTTTCGAAGGTAGTGCGGTGTCGTCAAATCTCTTTAGATCGTTCTTGTAATTGTAAGGATAGACTCCTTTCCTCAACATGACGTCTACTCATTCTCCGAAATGTTCGCTCATGATTTTAAATTTATCCTTGCTCATGTCATTGACTAATTTTTCCGGTCGACATGAATTTAAAACTGTCGATGAAACGTATACCTCTAAAATGGATTTCGTTTTTTCTTCCAACGTCTCTCCGTTGATTACTCTTTTCTTCTCCATGGGCTTCCATTTCGTGATGGAAATGTATCTTTCTTTGCTATTCGTGATGCAATTTGATTCTCCATCGGAGGTGCAGAGATTTTTCACGAACAGATGACTGTCATAACCCGATAGATTGTTAAATATCATCGGATAGAAAATGGCGTCTTGATATTTTAAATTACTCTTGCTGTGAGCCGTCCATATTACAGACCCGTGTAATGAACGTGGTCTCTAACCTTCTTATTTTCCTTTGAATTCTCGTCGAACGATTGTCTGCATATGTGACATTCGGTGGCTCTGTTATTTTCATCCTGCTGCTCTCACGTGATGATAATTTTCGCCGGAGTTTTGAATTTGTCGTATAAAATTTGAATTTTCGATTCTAACTCTTCCACAAAACTTCGAGCCACGTCATCGTCTTTGCACCATTTCATGTAAGTGAAGGGACCCATGTCATGTTGCGAGTTGAAAGCGGATTTCACGTAAATGCAATAACCCGAAGGCGTGTGTTTTTGATATCTTTTGATGTAACTTTGAAGAGCGTCGGGTTGGCAGGAACTCATTTTCACGGTGAAGCATTCGAAATCGGCGGACACGACGAATGGTACTTTTAACCTTCTATTGTGATTTTCAAAGTTCATGATGGTGTTTTGTTTAGGCATTTCGATGGCGACACCTTGATTTTCGTTGCAATATTCCTGATGTTTCACTAACGATTTTTCGCTGTGAAACCCATTCATGCAGTTGCAACATAAATATATCTCACCATTATGTTTACTTCTCTGGCTTGACAGTAATCAGCTCGGATGTTTAACCCAACAATAATGACGATTGTCACCATTCAAAATCAATAATAAAATAATCATCTTTTCTCTTTCGAGATACAAAGTCTGTCTGAGAGGATAGATTGTTCGTTTTTCATCATCGTATCCCAAGACGTTCACCACTACAGAGGGATTTTGAGCCTCGAAACGTTTGATGTGTTTTAACTGCATTGGAAAAGTCACTCCGGTCCAATCAAGATTTTTAGAAGTCTCCAGGTAATGAGAAACTCTCTTGCGATGGATTTTGATGGGGTATAAAGCGGAGGTGACTGCCCATTTAAAACACTGATCATCTTTATTTCTCACGTTGACCACTGAGTGTTTTTTAAACTAAGAAATACGGTAATTCCACGTAGGAAGACACTTTCAACGAATCGTTTTTAGTTATATGAATTTCGAGTTTCAACACCTCATTGAACGTCCAATTACTACCTTCATGTTGATAATTCGCGAGAGAGGTCAACATCTTGTCTTTCATCGTTTCAAAAACGTCTGATGAATCTGAACCTCGAAATATGGGTTCGACATTAGATCTGAAATATGCATTTTTCACGATGCTCTCGCCAGAATTCACATTGATTTTATTCATCACGCAATGGAGTATCATCTTAATTCTTTGTCCCACGTTCATGTGTTCACGAAACAAATCCAATACATTTTTCTTCACCCATTCCATGAACAATTTCGGATCGACTTTCTTGAACGAGGGAACCACGTCGAAAGTTTTAAAAATGCCTTTGATTGCACTCTCCCATTCTAGGGATTCGATTGGAATGGTTCCATGATGACTCATTCTACATATTCTTCTCCTTTCCCTTCATTGATTGCTCATCGAATTTCATTCGATATATCTCGTTTGTCTACATTCTGAACTGCATCACTCGTTTTCGTTTTTTTTTTCTTTTGAAACTTGAAGTTCTTCAATGGCTTTTCGTTTAGTCGTCTTCTTATTTTTCACAACCGAAATGTGTTTTTTTTTTTGACAGCGGCATTTCGATTCCTTTTACTATCTTTTTCTTCTTCTCGTTTTTCACAACCAAAGCATTTTTTGACATCGTTGCTATCAACATTTCGTTTGCCTTTTCATCGAGCAAACTACTTATCTCTTCACGCATGATCTTTCTAATTTCATTAAGCTCCACGTTTCATTTTCTATCATCAGGCATTACTGTCATCAGCTTATTTTTTTTCGCAATTCGAGTCTGTTTAAGTTTGTCCACTTTTGATCTTTCGATTTTTTTCTTTCCATCATTTCGCAAACGATATTCCTGTATGACTTCAATTTTTTTTGATTTAGTTCTATGATTTCTGAAATGTGGAATGTTTAATTCTCTACACATCTCGTTTAACTGAGGTACGGTTTTCTCATTTAAATTTTCCATTTTTTTATTTGTTTGCTTCATTTGTAAGAATATTTTTTTTTTTGAATTTTTTATTTAAATAATAATTTGTTAAAAAGTTTTAAAATAGTCCTTATATATATATGTAAAAAAAAAAAAAATTCACATTAAAGAAAATTAAAATTAAAAATCTTTTTTGTATATATATAAAGAGAAAAAAAAACAAAACTTTTTTTTTAATAAATTATTATTTAAACATAAAATTAAAAAAAAACAAAAAAAAATTAATCAATTTTTTTATGTTTCTTAACGTGAAAAAATTGAATTAATATGAAAAAAAGGACGTTAAATTTAAACTTTTTATTTATATAAAGAGAAAAAAACTTTTACCCAAAAAAACTTTTCACATTGAAGAAAATTAAAAATTAAAAACAAAACTTTTTATATATATATAGAGAGAGTAAAAAAAACAAACTTTTTTAACAAATTATTACTTAAATACAAAATTCAAAAATATATATTATTTGCAATAATTCATAAAACAAAAAAAATACAAATAATCAATCATGACCACAACACCTAAAAGATGCGAATTGAAATTGAAATGAGTCGAAACGTGTAAGAAATTCAGTTATAAAATCTATAGATTACAATGACACGAGGCCATCGAATTGAACGAGGTCGAGAAGAAGGGCTTAGAGCACAAACATGACAAATATAGCATGCCTTTGAAATTGGATGAAGCCACGCTCGATTTGTTTTACAAATACCAAAGCGATCTACAGAAAATTGTCATCGCCAAAGATAGAGAATTCGACAAGGACGATTTGTCGTTGCCCTACGGAAGTTACATATATCCAAAAGTCTCTCTCAGACTGGTGGATAAATTGGGTGGTGAGAGCGCATTCACCGACGTAAAAAAAACTCAAAAAAGTAAAGATAAACATTCAACACATTTTCGAAAAAGGAAAAGACACGACCGTCAACATGCTAATAACGGACTTGGAAATACAAACAATAGACTGACTGATTTTTAGCGAAGAAGGAAAAAAAAAAGTAATGAGATCTAGAGAGGTTGATCATCTCTAGATCTCATTACTTTTTTGTGTTTTTTGTTTTCCTTCTTCTTTTCTTCTTCTTCTTCTTCTTCTTCTTCTTCTTCTTCTTCTTCACTATTGCCCATATATATTATAATAACGTTTCCTTTTTTCTCAAATCTCTGCGTCGATTCTTCTTTTCTTTTTTTGTGATATATTACGTTTTTATAAGAACATATTTGTTTATCTGAATCATAATTATGAACGAATGTGGTGCATCTCTTGGTAACACTCACATTATTACCATTCTCTTCAGAAGGTAGTGGTGACAGTGGAAAACGTCTAATTTTTTTAAATTTCAACCATCTATCCCGCTCTTTTTTCAGTTCTTTCCTAAGATATCCATCATTAGCGTTTAATTGTTTTTCCACATCTTTTTCCCACACTATCCTGCAATATTCATCATGAGCGTCTAATCGTTTTTCCACATCTTTTTTGCACTCTATCTCGCGATATTCATCATTATTGTCTAATTGTTTTTCCACCTTTTTATCCATTTTATATTATTTTTTATACTTTCTATGATTTATATTTTTATATTTTATATAATTATATAATTTTTTTACATTATAATAACATACTCAAAATCGGTATATTCTTAAACTGCGAATTCTCACCAAACGACAAACCCTTACTGAGTCGCTCAATGTTCCATCCACTCTTCAGATAGAGACCATTTCCACTCAAAGGGTTGCCACCTCTAATGGGTTCTAGATACAATCCTTCACCGCTGTCGTCTATGTGGACGCGACACATGGCTCCTCCCTTCTTCAAAAACAGTCTGCTGCCACCCATTAATTTCTTAACTGCCGAACTCGTGAGTCCCGAGAGAGCTCCCACACCGAGAGTCCTTCCGAGAAAGGGTAATGCTTTTGCGGCAAAGGGTAATGCTTTTGTGGCGACACGTTTGGAAAGAAGGAATAGATCGTCGGTTGCGCGCTACCATTCATGTAGCTTCCAGCAATCAAGTCCACGTTCACCAGAATGCTATTGACTGCGAGAATGTCGACAGTATTTTCAGATGCTGCATGGCCTCGATACATCTTTCGATCGAATCCCAGCATCTTGCATATAGAATCGTCCATGTTGAAATCCACTCGAAAATTATCTTCCAAATCCAACATCGTCTGTAAGGTATTACGGTTGGGAGCGAGTCTGATCTTGTTGCTTCCCTTTCCATCTGTCTTCATTCACATCTGAATGTAATTGCTGATCTCTCCACTTGGAATCTGTGATGTGTAAAAACATTTTTTCGTTTTCTAAAATTATTATTATTTCCTTTAGAGTATGCTAACGTGAGTTATTTTATTATTCTCAAAATTAAATGTATAATTATTTTTATGTTTTATGTTTTAAGTAAATAAAAATCTTCTGTCTTTTAATATATAATAACTAAAACCAGTTGAGGAAAACATTTTACAAAATGAAACCTCGATAAATGCGTTTTTGCCCTCGAACGTGGTTAAAGATCACATCACCGATTATTCACTCCGTGACAAACAGAAGAACTTTGAAAAAGTTTGAAAGTTTAGCGCATAAGAAACCGGTTTCTGATTTAACGCGTCTGAGAATAATTATATTCGTTAAAAGGGTTCATTCATATCTCCGAAACATTATCACAAGTCCATTAAAATTCAATTTACCTCTTAAAACCTGACTGAGTGGAAAACGCGATTTTATTGTCCATTATTAAAAGGAAATACCTTTCATTCACACCGGAACAAAACATGAAAAGGATTTTTGCAAAGATTTTCATAGTGTCAATTATAATACAATTTTTATCTCTTAAAACTCATCTAAGTGAAACGCTTTATAGTTGAATTTTATTTGAATGAAAAAAACTCTACGAAACTGTTTTATTACGATTTACCTTAAATCTCGCTATGACAAAACGTGAACGGACGATTTCCATCGGTTCTAATTTTCCAAACTCGAGTTTTTCAATGTCATCCATTGAACGAAAAGCTTTCATTTATACAAGAACAAAAAATGAAAGGATTTGAAAAGATTTCATAATGTTAGTTAAACACAAATTTTCTCGCTTAAAACCCATCTAAAGTGGAACTCAATTTTATAGTCGACTCTACTGAATGAAAAAAGCTATTTTATTTACACGAAGTACAAAAATTGAAAACTCCTCAAAACCGGTTTTATTACCATTCACCTCATAAAACTCGCGAGGTGAATCGGCAAATCGGTTTCGCCGATCGGATCGCACCCTAGTCCGTCCGGAACGCGATCGCGAACGTGGTGGTGTCCCAGAACTCTCAAACCACATTTTTCTATGTACCGGAAGCCGAAATCGGTTTTTAAAAAAAATCCTCGATGAGTAACTACGCTTTACACCCACTTCGCGCCGTTGGCGAACGTCGGGAAAACGTTTTGAGATCGATTTCCTGTCCTAGAACTCTCAATCGTTTTTTCACCGATCGGATCGCACTATCGACCGCTGGAAACGCGATCGCGAACGTCGGTGTCTCTGACCCCTCAAAACGCATTTTTGATGCTATCCTAGAACTCTCAAAGCGTTTTTTGTTTGCGTTCACAACGATAGATCGAAGGTCTGATCCGCGATGGGAACGTCGACAAAAATTTTTAAATTTACATTTCTTCAAATTTTCGTACATTTTTTTCTTCCGAGCGATGCGTCGAATTCGCACTCGTTCGCCAACGCCTGTTTGAACGATCAAAAGTGCGATCCGAGCGGTCAAAAAACAATTGAGAGTTCTGGGACATCATGAAAAAAATGACATTTTTTACACTCTGTACACGATTTAACACTGAATCCCTATGGCGGTACACGTACATGTACGTGTACATGTACGTTTTTTTAAAAACATTGTCCTTTAACTCTCATTTATCACCTACTATCCTCGTCTTGAAATTACAGTTGACGGCCCCCACCGCCACCGGAACGAGCTCAGCGAGCTAGTCCCAATGGGGAGGGTGGGGGGGGGGGGGGTGGTGGTGGTTATAAGCCACATTTCCATGACAAAAAGATGAGGAAAAATCAAATATATATCATGAAAATTGAGTTGTAATTAGTGGAAGGAGCTGGTCGGTTTTGGAAGCTACGTAGGACAGGACAGAGGGTTAATGAATAGCCGGGTGAGAACTATGGAGGGCTGAAGTTATCTTACTAATACTGGAACCAGCGCGGGAGTCTAGATGAGTTGTTTAACTATAAGTATACCACAGTGATATGTGTATCACAATATTGTGGTGAGCATTTAGTGGCATGTCTGCAACAGGAATAGTGTTGATGCATAATAGAACTTGATAAAAAATGGAGATCGCCGATCTGAAATTGTGAACCTAGACCGCAATTCTGTCACACACACATCCCTTCATCCATCCATCCATCCATCCACCCATCCATCATAGATGGATGGACGGGCGGGCGGACGGGCGGGCGGACGGACGGATGAATGAGTCCTTAATCCAACACAAATGGCATATGCCACTTGTAAAAAATTCTTGAATAACTAATTTCTTCCATTCTCTGTGTCGAAAAAACAGTCCACGACCCCCACTGGAACAAGCTTATTACAATGGGGGATCATAAGCCATATTTCCGAGAGAAAATATGAACAAATCGTGAAAATTGGATAGTGGTCAATGGCGCTGACAGTTTTGACGTTACATTGGGCAGATGGTCAATGACTAACCGGGTGAGAATTGGGGATTAAAGTTATTTTACTGGTACTAAATTGACGAACGAGCGTTGGATGCACTGCAAGGTATAAGTTGACTGTTGAAAAGTTGATTTGTTAATGAATAATGTTATATAATTGCGCTATGGAATTTACACTTTGATATCTGTCAATTAACAATCACTACAGCCCTTATTCCAACACGAACGACAGACAACAAATTCTTGAGAAACTAATTTTTCTCACATCCCGTGTGTCGGAAACACAGCCTACGACCCCCACCGGCACAAGCTTTAAGAGCTCGTTCCAATGAGGAGTCACAAGCCATTTCCGAGCCCCAAAATAAGGAAATCATGAATAGTAAATAGCGGGTTGGTGAACAGCGCTGCCCGGTTTTGGCGCAACATAAGGTAAAGTGTCAATGACTAACCTAAGAAGAATAAAGAGGGGGATCTTAAATTATCTTACTGATGCTGAATTGACGAACTAGCGCAGGAGGCACTGCAGGGTATAAATTGTGAACCTAAACAGCATTTCAGCCACACAATCACCCACCCACACAATCAATCAGTCACACATCCACACATCCATTCATCCGTCCATCATGGATGAATGAATGAATCCATCACGAGTGATATATGTCTGCATCAAGCACGATGTTGATGCCTAATAGCGGTTGATATAAATATGGGGTTTATCGAATCTTAAATTGTGAACCTAAACAGCATTTCAGCCACACAACTCACGTACCCACACAATCAATCAGTCACACAAGCACATCCATCCATCCATCCATCCATCCATCCATCCATCCATCCATCCATCCATCCATCCATCCATCCATCCATCCATCCATTCGTTCATCCATCCGTCCATCCATCCGAAATGAATGAATGAACGAATGAATGATTCCAATAAGGGTGATATATGACACTAGTAAACAAATTCTTGAATAACTAATTTCTTCCATATCCCGTGTCGAAAACACAGCCCACGATCCACTCTGGAACAAGCTCATTACAATGAGGGGTCATAAGCCATATTTCCGAGACAAAAAATGAACAAATCGTGAAAATTGGATAGTGGTCAATGGCGCTGGCGGTTTTGACGTTGCACTGGTCAGATGGTCAGTGAATGTCCAACTGGGTGAGAATTAGGGATTAAAGTTATTTCACTGGTACTAAATTGACGAACTAGAGTTGGATGCACTGCAAGGTATAATTTGACTGTTTAAAAGTTGATTTGTTAATGAATAATATTACATAATTACGTCATGGAATGAACACTTTGATAACTGACAATTAATAATCATTACAGCCCTTATTCCAACACGAACGACAGAAACAAAATTCTTGAGAAACTAACTTGTCTTACATCCCTGGTGTCGGAAACACAGCTTACAACCCCCCACCGACACGAGCTTTAAGCGCACGTTCCAATGAGGGGGTCACAAGCCATACTTCCGAGACAAAAAATAAGGAAATCATGAGTTGTAAATAGCAGGTTGGTGAATAGCGCTGCCCTGTTTTGGCGATACATAAGGTAAAGAGTTAGTGATTAACCTAAAGGAATAAAAAAGGGGAGTGATCTTAAATTATCTTACTGGTGTTAAACTGACGAACTGGCGCTGGGGGCACTGCAGGATATAAATTATCTGATGAATTGTTGAATTGCCCTTGATCAAAAATAACTTTAATTTGTTACCCAAAACAGCAAGTCAGTCACACACTCACCCCCACACACTCGATCAGTCAAGCACCCACACATCCATTCCATCCGTCCGTCCACCCATAATGAATAAATGAATGAATGAATGAGAAAACCCCTAATCCAACACGGATGTTATATGACACTGGTAAAAAAGTTAAAGGATCACTATTTTCTTCATCCCTTGTGTCGAGATACACCGCCCACGACCCCCACTGGAATAGGCTCATGTTAATGAAGGGTCATAAGCCACATTTGCGAGACAAAAAAAAATTAAGGTACTAAATCGACGAACTTGCACTGGAAGAATTGCAGGGTATAAATTGACTGTTAAATAATTGATCTTGTTATTGAATAATGTTACATAATGTTGTTTAATTATGTCATGGAATGTACACTGTGATTACTAACAATTATTGCAGCCAATGAGGCTGGTATGATCAGGGTGAAAATCCACACACAATTAATATATATGCAAGAGCGTGTATGTATATATATTTATATACACATACCTATGTACTTATGGCTCTATATATCCAATACACGTACGTTACATATGTCAATATGTCTGTGAAGAGTGAGTGATGTACGCTTGTATATGTAAGTTTGTATGTATGTATGCACGTATGTATGCATGCATGCATGCATGAAGGTAGATTTGTATGTATAGACGGGCCCCTATAACTGTATACCTTGTTGATGCACGTGTATGTGTATTACCAATTACGCCTGTATACAGCGATCCGTGTGTGCATGCCTGTATACTAACACAGTGCTGCTGTATCTGAGCATACCCTGTGTTGGTAGCATTGATCTAGCAGTAGTACTGGTAATGGCAGTAGTAACTGCAGTGGGGGGTGTAGTGGTGCTAGATGCTGCAGTAGCGGTGTGTAGGTAGTGATTGAGGTTGTCTGTAGCAGCAACCTTGAAAATAAAATGCATCCCGTTTAATACTTTGGGTATTATTTATATGAAAAAAGAAATGCCGAATCAGTGAAACTAAGTGGTAAATGTAAATATTGTGTCCACATTCGATATTTTTTATGACTTCCTAGTATTCCTGGTCGCCCCATCTTATACCTGAGTATTACTGTATCAGCCCCCTCTCTTAAGGACCTTACTCCACCCCCATCACTCTCCGCCCCCTTTCGACAGTTGGTTAATGAGGTTAGAAACCTCTCTACTGATATTTCTAACATTCATACTGGGGTATACGATGAGATAAATCCTCGGGTAAATATTACGAAAGGGTAAGAAAATGGATTACACATTGCAACTTGTAGACTAACCTGCGATCTATATGATTTCACTGGAACTAGACTATTGTTTGATTCTGTGTTTCCGTATGCATATTAGCAGTGTGGACAAATACCACTCCGCATGAAAAGCCTATAACTTGATCCAATGTAAGATAATAAAGCCGCTGTAGAATGGCCAGTCCGGCCTACGGATTGGCACCGCCAGAACAAATTTAGTTGCCATATATCGCAAAAGTTCCTGAATCAATCAACTTTAGATACGCCATGCAACACTACACTCCCGTCACTGCGGCCCAAGCATTGAATTGCTGCCAAGTTTGGCATCCTACCGGGTTCCTTCTACATTTCGTGTAATGCTGTATCACATACGTTATGTAGGGGTGGGTGCAAGGAATTTGGTGTGTGTGTGGGGGGGGGGGGGGGGGGGCAATCAGTACTTTTATATAATGCATTGGTTGGTATCCGCTCCCAAGTAACGAATAAAGGGTCTACCAGCTGTTGGCTCTTTTTAGTTGTAAAATATTCGCACGCTTATTTGTATTTGTGGGGTCGTTGAGTGTGCGCGCGTGCGAGCCCATGAGAGCGAGAGTGCGCGCGTGGGTGAGTGGGTGGACGAGAGGGCGGGTTTGGGTGGCTGGGTGAGAGGGTGTGGGTGGGTGGGTGCGTGGGTGAGGGTGCGCGCCTGCTTCTGTGTCACTGTGTTGTTTAGTAAAAAGTAGTTTAAACAGTTACGAAATATAATTATAAGAATTGAATGCAATTTTTATAATCTTTATTGGAGTATGAACGTGTGGGAATGGGTACAAATTAGGGATTCATACATAATTTGTACCCATTCCCACACGTTCATACTCCAAAAAAGATTATAAAAATGCATTCAATTCTTAAGTGAAAACGCATTTTTCTTATTTTTAGATAGGTTTCAACGGAGAATAATAGTCAAACGTTCGAACTGATTGTAACAAGCCAGCTACTGTAGTTTTACACTACTCCACCTAACTCCTGGAGTTTGTGAATGATGCTCACATCGGTGTTAGAAATTCGATAAGATTCCGAAATTTCGATTATTATTTGAAATCCCATACCCTTAGTTTTAACTTTATTGACAGCTTCAGGATATTAAGCGGAGCTAACTGGCCCGTAAATATCTTCCAATGACGAAAATTGAGATCGATGCAGCCTGTGCTGTCTTTCTTCAAATTATATTCCAATGAACCTTCCATATTAAAGTGACATTTCTGGTTTTTGTGTTAAGTGCTGTTTATAAGTTTTTATGAGTTTCTGCGTATAAGTATCTCTATGGAATCATACTTCAGATTGTTCTTCCCTCCCTTCCACGTTTTCCACTTTGGTATTTTAGCAATTTAGTCATTCTTCGGTGATGAATAGTTAACATCCAGATGAAAAAAATATGTCATTATGTTTCCATTCAGACCTCCCTCGTACTAACCTGTTCCACTCTGTTCAAACCTTCGTTTGCTCGTGATGAAAGGCTAAAAACATTCAAATATTCATGATCAAAGTAACTGGAGCAATATAATATAAATCGCCTGTGTCAAGCAGGAATCCCACCAGTATTAGGAGAGCGATGGGTCGTCCCCATTGGCCGTGACATCATTGTCATGTGACACAGCTACGTCATGTTTGATTGTCATGGTAACTCGCGTGAGCGGCCATTTTGTGACGTCATCCCCATAGTGATACATGGTCTTAGAGTGCATGCTCAGTGCGTGTTGTTAGGGTGCCAAATGTTTCCGTCGTCCATTTTGTACTCCGTAGAATTACCCAAATAGACCTTCCAAATCCTCAACCCGACAACTATTTATTTGGCTCAGATTTCCCACTAAATCCTCAGTTTCTATCTGTTCATTCCAGGTAGGATTCCCACAGAATCTTACTTATAATAATAGTACGGATTGATTGTTCCGGAGTAGCGTAGAAAAGCCTTTTAATTGGTACAGTTTTGGCCAATTGGTCACTATTGTTAGCGTTTCTTGTCTGTTCTGATAGTTCTAACCATATTCCGGGTATTATTCTTTACCGCCATGCCCCGTGGCACCCCAACTGCAACACTCCTAACTAACAAAGACTGGCGTTTTGCACCCCTTTTCTGCCATATGAGGCCATGGGGCTTTGAGGAAATCCCTGAATGAGGTATACTCTACCACTCCTCTTATCCCCATCTGGGTATTGCACGACCCCGCCCAGTGGCACCCCACATCCAGCACTCCTTAGTAAAAAATGACTGGCCTTCGGCACCCCTTTTCTATAGTGTGAGGCCGTGGGGGCCATGAATAAATCCATCATTGAGGTATAATCTACCATCCCTCATATCCTCATCTGGGTATCGAACGACCTCGTGCCCTGGCACATTACTTTCAGCACCCCTAACTAACAAATGACTGGCCTTCGGTGCCCCTTTTCTATCGTATGAGGCCATGAGGACCATGAAGAATTGCCTGTACTGTGTAGGAGGGCGTAATTATACATTGCACACTTTATTCTTTTATAAACAAACGTCGATACAGAACAAAACGAGTAAGGGAAAGCATGAACACTGACTCATAAAATTGACGAAAACATAACTGTTTCCGAGAACACAGGTCTTCTTGTCAATGCTCTCAGAACACTCTCTGAGACAGCTTCACCTCTGTAAAGTTTTTGATCCCAAAACAATGTATACTGTTCTTTATCCACACGATCTTACCTTTTTTTCAAGCCATTATCCCTCTCAGCCCGGCACGCATGATTATTAGCAAATTAGGAGGCCTGTTAACAAACAACATTATTGACAACTCCATGAATAGTTAACTGGTGTAGTGTAGTGAGCCCACATTTGGGCTTTATTCTGAAATACAGGTACCGCAACTTAAAGGCTTCATATTCTGTGGATGTGGTTCGTTTTATCTTTGAAGTGAAATTATTTAGTCTGCATGGATTTGTGTTTCTACAATTTAAAACACGGCAAAGACAGGTGAACGATTTTTCTTAATAAATAATTTAGCACTTCACCAGTTTGGGAGGCTCAGTATTAATTTAATTCAACGGTTACTGTTCTCGATACCCCATATCACCCCAACAACACGTGCTGCCGTGGCAATTACGTCATAATAAGGACGCTTACCTTCCATGACAATTCATGTGTGAAACCCACAATGCATTGCGGAACAACGTTCCATCATTTTCGCTCTATGTTTAAAGGGCACAGGGGCCAGTCCAGTCCCCCCAAAATATTATTAAATATTGGCGTGAATTCTCGAAGTGATAATACTGATCTCGTAGTTAAGCAGTTGCGGGATATGCTTAGCGATATCAGGGTCAAGTTTAGATCAGCAAAAATGTATTTCGCTGAACTAAACTTTTCGCAAAAACTTCCTCTGGCTGAGATGAGAACCTTGAGCGTCATCAACGAAACCATTCAGAAAGGGAAGGACGTTAACGTGATACCAAAAATGTATGACGCGAAGTTTGATGTTGCTCAGGATTTAATACACTGGACCACGAGACCCGCCAATATTATGTACGATCACTAGTTGAACCATCTAGATTTAAACTAAGTAAAGGCAAAGGTAACAACCGCCTAACCGATGTGGGTTTAGGAACTAATGTGGTTAACCTGTCTAGCACCAATGACCTATCAAACCAAGAAATGTATCTTTTAAATCGCGTTTTAACTTTTGTACCAGCACCGAAGCCTAAAACTGGTTATCAAACAAATATGCCATCACATAACTGTAATTTTCTTGGGCAAATGAAATTAGCAGACCGCTTTAGAAACTCCAGCGGTCGGAAACTTCCTTTTACAGAATCATCTGGTTGGTCACTTACAGATAGTGAAGTAGATCCCGAAATTATTGAGGCTAACAAACGAATCCTCCAAAAGGTGTTCAGCATGAACATACTCTCCGATAAAGATAATTTAACAGCTGGTGAACAGAGAGCCCTCACGAAACTTCGAAAAAACAAGAAATCAGTAATTAAGCCAGCAAACAAATCGGTCGTCGTTCTATCTCGGGATATTTGTGTAAAGGAAGCCATGAGACAACTCAGCAATACTAAACATTATAAGAAAATAGATTCACTTATTTGGTCTAGTAATGTCGAAAAATTCAATAAGATCTTAAAATTTCTCCCTGACGAAGGTCACATAACCAGAAAACAATTGAAATATTTAACAGCTGAGCTCAATGCTAAAACAAGACAATTTTACATCCTACCAAAGATTCTCAAGGACCGTTCTTCATCGACGGATGACTTAACTCCACCCGGGAGGCCAATTGTATCAGATTGTAACTCAGAATCTTATGCGATCACGGAACTAATTGATTATTATCTCAAACCTATAGCAAATAGACATCCGAGCTATCTAAAAAATGCACAGGATTTCCTGTCCAAAATTTCGAAATTGAAAATATCGAAAATTGCTATCCTGGCTACTTTGGATATCGACAGTAAGTATGCGAACATTGATAAAGGTGTTAAATCGGTTAAAAATGCATTTGAAAAATATCCGGATGCAAAACGCCCGGATGAACAAATTTTGGATCTTTTAGAGCTGAGTTTAAAAGGTAATGACTTTCAATTCAATGGAGAATACTTTCTACAAATAATGGGTTGTCCTATGGGCAAAAGATTCAGTCCCAGTTTTGCAAGCATATATGTAGCGGAATGGGAGGAAAATGCCTAAAGGTCTCGCGGAACTAAATATTTAGTTTAGAAAAGGACTCGCGGAACTAAATATTTAGTTTAGAGTGATCTGCCTTGAAATGTTGCACTTGGATATTGCATCATAGTCTAAAATAAGACTCCTAGAAAAAAATTTATTGCTTGAGAAAACTGTTAAAGCATTTTAGTAGGTTTTTACAACAATACTGAATATTTCACAAGAAAAAAGAGATTTTCTAAGTATTTTCTGGGTCTATAAAATTCAGTTAACTATTTGTGTATTTTTGTTGGGAATTCCCAGAAAAAAATTGAGTTCAAGGACGGTACTTCAATTCCTGGTGCATTTTCTCTCTTATTTGTGCATGACCCCATGTTTTCTGGCCAGAGAAAGTTGTGGGAAGGTCTGTACTTTATGTAGGTATTTAAATATTTAATTTAAAGTGATGCGATCATATTTTTTTCCACATAAGTGTTATAATGGTCGCCTATGGGAAAATATTTAGTTCTGTGAGACCTTAAGCAAATGTGAAAAGCTTTCTCAGATATTTAGCAAACTTTCTTTTTTTTTATTATTTGAAAACATTCAAAAGAAGATTTTGATGGATTTTTAGAAATTTTGAACAATCATGATCCAAACATTAAATTAAAAGCTAATATCACTGAAAATTCTCTTGATTTTCTCGATGTGACCGTGTTTTAAGGCAAGTAATTTCAGGCGTCCGATCATTTAGATTATAAAGTATATTTTAAGCCAACTGATTCACATCAATTGTTGCGCACAAAATCTTTTCACCCTCAACATACATTTAAAGGTATTATCAAATCACAGCTCATTCGTTTCCATAGCAAAGCCTTCTTGGACGATTTCGAAATCCATCCTATTGAGCAACCACCAATTAAGGACACATCAGAAGAAACGGATGAATTTAGAAAAAAACGTGAAGTTTTTTGGATCAATTCGCTTCAAACCTTCTGGCTATTTCGTATGAACATATCAGAGGGAGAACTCGAAAGGAAGTCCATCATTCCTTTCACTTTAACATACAACAGAATGAATATCGAAATACCAAATATATTAAAAGATGACTTCAGTTTAACCAATGCTAAATTAAATGAACCTTTGAATCTTCGACCTTTCATCGCCTTTCAGAAAAACAAAAGCTTGCGTTACATCCCTGTAAGGACTAAATTAGAGCCCATCAAGGAATAACATCAATTATTGCCAGTCCGTTTAACCAGGTCCTAAGCTCATCGCTTAGTTTAAATAAATTTTATGTAATTTTTTATCATGTTTGAAACCCAGCAGGGTTCAGTAAATGAAAACAATTTTCGGCGGCATATTAAAAGAAAAAAACGTTTCAGTAGGAAATGTCTGTGCCAGTGCGAAGTTTTAACCTCAAACACACACATTGGCATTTTCACACGTAAAGTACGTTAGAAACGAATACTCGAGAGTTTCACAGTTACAGTTCTCGAAAAGTCTTTTCCACTAGTGCCCCCTCTCACCTTCCATCACACCCCCGGTTTCTGGCGCCCTTGTGTCAAAACATTTTCAAATGGGGCAAACTATGTGGTCGCACTGTTTGATTCTCTGCATTAACTCGTAGTAGTAGTAATTTGGGTCGCCAATTTCCTACATACTACCAAACTGATTGTATAAGCCACCCCATACCATCTCGGTACTCCAGACCCTACCCCACAGACACGTCCATACCGCTTCGTCAACCCCAGACTCACAATTTAACAGACTTTGGGGCGATCGAAAAGGAACTACGTCCTGATTCAGGGGAGAAATACAAGGGTGCCCTTTAAAAGTTTGCCCTGTTATTCTATAGGTATTACCATGAAGTTAGGAAAATTCAGGTTTACATCTCCCAAGTCGGTCATCATCGTAATGACAATGAACCCAGTTGCCCTGGAAGGAGCAAGTTGGCACAGTATGCCATACCGTTGGATCAGTTCATATTATAGCAATGAGAAAGAACTTGTTCAACGAGATATTCAAACACTACGCCACTTCCCAGAGTACTTACAGGTACCGGGAACTATGCAGTGATACTAACAGTTTGCAGAATCGAGTTTCCATCTTACAGATATTCACTATAAAAACATTTAGTGTTTTATATATTTGGGTTTAATGACACTTTCGGCAGTGTCGAACAGTTTAACGAGTGGAAAAAGCCAGAGAACCCGAAGAGAACCACCAAGCAGCGACAAGCAACCACCAGATTCCCCAATGCTCTAACTCCACACAAGCAGGTAATAAGTGGTTGAAGGCATGTGCACCATCAACCTGCAGTACGCCTTAGTAAGTGTGCCACCGTGTACCCACAAGACCAATCGAGATTGCCCAATGACACGACACAGTTACCACTGGTCGAGATCCAACAACCGACCTTTCGGTTTGAAGCCCAGTTCTCTAACCACTGAGCCAGTGCGCTCCCGAATAATGATATGGAATTCAGGAATTCCCTTGGACCCTGCGAAGTTTCGAAATCCGTTTCGATTCGAAATCGTCCCGATGATTCGATTCGATTTACGCTGCTTTGGAAATTTTCGAATCATCGGGATATTCTTAGGGTCTCTGATTCAGATTGGCAATTCTACCGGTGACGATGTTAATTATTTCTTCTGGGTGGTCAGTAGGTTCAAGTGGATCATTGGGATTTGACAATAATAGCATTTTTTGGTAATGACGACCCCTCATTTGTATAATTATACATATGGAAATTGTTGGATTATTTTGGCAATGGCCTAATCCGAATCAGAGACCTTAAAAACCTTGGTGTGAACACCAGATTTGTTCGTTTATCTGTATAATAAGTGAGTTGGGGCCCAAAACTGAAATTTCGGTAATGGCCGCCTTAATTTGCATATTAAAGCAAAAACGCCCAACGGTGCCAGGGTGGCCTCATCCAGTTTCTCGATCAGCACCCTCCAAAGACATAAGAACAGCAAAATAAGCTTGTGGGAACTAAATTTCCATATTCACCCAAAAAGCAGCATTTCACTGCCGGTCTATCTGACTTGCCCGAGCAGACGAGTCACCGAGAATACAATAATTGAGTGGAGACTGCCAATATTTAGGGTTGTAAGAAGTTGCATTATTTACAATTTGAAGAGCCGTGAGATTCGATTCGAAATTCAATTCGATTCGAAATTCAATTCGATTCGAAATTCAATTCGATTTGAAATTCAATTCGATTCGAAATTCAATTCGATTCGAAATTTATTTCGATTCGAAATTCAATTCGATTCGAAATTCAATTCGATTCGAAATTCATTTCGATTCGAAATTAAATTCGATTCCAAATTCAATTCGATTCCAAATTCAATTCGATTCCAAATTCCCTGTCTAATTCGATTCTATTCGACCCGAACTTTGAGATTCGCCCCAGAAGTTGTGGTAAACTTTGAATATTAATGTACTGCATGTGCGTTTTATCGAGAACCGAAATTGCCTACTGGATAGAAAGTCCTCAAAACTATTGGTTTGGCATGAGCACAACAGACATTAAGAGTGTCTATTATCCCTCAATTGCCATCTCACGTGATGTTTCCGTTTTACTTCGTGTCAAGCGACAAACTGAAGCCAACTTTGGAGTCGGTTATTAGATCTTTCCTCCCAGAAAACAATATATTGTAACAGAAGCAAATACGTGCACTCCGTCACGAAGTACTCATGTTATTCGCGGAATGCACATATTACATTTTGAACTGTTCAAACCCTAAAACGATTGGATCCAATACAAAGTGCCCATAACAATAAGAATAACATCCCAGCAATCCAGGGAAGTCGCGAAGATAACTGATTAGTGTTGAAACCATGATTTGTCCACACTGTAATAGCTCATGTCCCGACTGATAAAATATTTTATCTTACAATCAACATGTATTTTGTCTGTATTAACTCCGCAACTGTCGTGTATCCGACCCCCCGATACAGATGTTTGTATCAGAGGGTCGGATAAAAGCACGTTCCTTTCACGTGAGTTCTATTTTTTTTTTTCTTTTTGTTCATCCGTACGAATAAATAGTTCGTTGTATATTCGTCTACATTCTTGACTTATCCCCAATATATTGTAAGATAAAATGATTATTGCCATTATGCATGTACAAAATATGTATCCGAGTCTCGCTCGGGTAGATCACGACGAGTCGAGGATGAGTCGTGATCTACCCTTAGAACCCGGAGTTCGACTCGGATACATTCTTTGTACATCCACATAATGGTAATAATCTCTATTTATACAATGAATACCTATTGTACTATATATGAAAAGCCTATGACATAAATTTTAGCTTTACACACCAACCGTGGTGAACACGCCGGCAATGGGATTTCAGTAGTTAAATTTTACGCCTACAGTAGAACTACATCCAAGTTGACTTTTGGTGACGTCGATCTGAATGCAAACATGTCTAAATTTATCGCGCGTCGCCTCGCGAAGAGTGAAATGAAAGTGGCAATTATTTATTATGTTTTTAAATGGGTTCACCTCATAAGATGCCAAAAATTAACAAACATACCCTGACTCATGTCAATAAAGCATCCATAACTCGAAATAGTATGTTATTATGTTATTATTATTCCATTTCGTTTCAGCGATAAAATTGACAGCGGAGGTACCGCCCACCGATGCTCATGTAAACAAAAACAGATTCGCACGAATGTGCGTCTGCTGTTCAGTAAAATTAAGAAAAATTAATAGCGACTCTTAATAATCAGAGGACCAAGGTATAAATGAAATATCCCCAAAGTAGCTGGGCGTACCAATTGTTCACCACTCGTGGTGAAGTGGTGTTAACCGCGAGCCTTTGGCGCACGGTTAACACCACTTCACCACGAGTGGTGAACATTTGGTACACAAAGCTAAGATGGGTATATTCTATATATAGTACTCGAGGCGCATGTTCTTCCCAACTTCTTATTTAATTAGTACGTACCGTACTAGAAAGTGTTCTAAGGGCTCCTTTACTTCCAAATTACACGTCTGACTCGTCTAAAATCTTCGCTTTGATATACATATTTTATTTAACGGTATAGTCTTCAGGCGATTACATATTTAACTATATAGTTGATTTTCCATCCCTCGACCTCAATTTGAAGAGAAGTGATCATGTGATGTGCCATCAAATTATTCTACGAATCCTGGCTTCTTTTTATTAAACCACCGAAATACCTCTTTTCTCTGACTCCTTTCCTTTCTCTCTGACGATTTTTAGCTGACCCGAGCAAATCTTTTCTAATCACTTTCCGTCCATCCATCTGTTCAGCGTTAACTTTACATTATCGATTTCTCCTCAGAAACTACTGGACCAAATTGAACCACATCTGGTGTGCATGCGCCTTGGCATATGTCCATTGAAATTTGTTCAAACAGACTTGCCACGCCCACGGGCGGCATCACAATTGGCATAAATCTGATAGTATCCATACACTTGAATTTTTAAAAACAAAAAGATTCTTCTCCAGAACCATCAGTTAGAATCTTTGGATATTTGGTATACAACTTCTCTAAGGGGGTCGGGGGGGGGGGCAGATTCAAGTTTGTTCAAATCAACTCCCTGGGGACATATTTGGGCTCCCTATTGGAGTCCGAATTTTGACATGGTGCAATAGGAGGAAATTTCTTTAAACAACTTCTTCTTCAGATCCACCACAAAGAATGCTTTCATATTTGGTATAAAACATCTCCAGGGGGTCAGATTCAAGTTTGTTCAAATCGGATCCCTAGGTTAATATCTGGGCTCCCTATTTTATTTTTGTAATTTAGTGAAATATGAGGAAATTTCTTAAAAAATCTTCTTGAGATCCACCAGTCAGAATCTTTTATACTTGGTATGTCACTTCTCGGAGGAGGGGGGGGGGGGCAGATTGAAGTTTGTTCAAATCGGATCACTGGGTTACTATCTGGGCTCCCTATGGCATCCCGAATTTTAACTTGGTGCAATATGAGGAAATTTCTTTAAAAAACATCTTCTTCAGATCCACCGGTCAAAGTGTTTTCACATTTGGTATTCAACATCTTGGGGGGGGGGGGGGGGGGGGGGCTGGTATAGATTGAAGTTTGTTGAAATCGAGTCTCTGGGTTAATATTTGGGCTCGAACTTGATATTAGTGCAGTATAAGGAACTTCCTTTAAAAATCTTCTTCTTTAGATCCAACGGTCAGAATCCTTTCATATTTAGTATAAAACATCCCAAGGTATGGAGGACAGATTCAAGTTTGTTCCAATTGAATCCCTAGGTTAATATTTGGGCTCTATATGGGAGCCCGAATTTTAATTTAGTGCAATATGGGGAAATTTCTTAAAAAGTCTTCTTCTTCAGAACCACCGGTCAGAATCTTTTAATATTCAAGTTTGATAAATTCAAGTCCCTGGGAGCATATTTGCTGCATATTGGAGCCCGAATTTCAACTTCGTTCAATATCTTGAAAATTCTTTACAAATCTTCAGATCCTCCAGTCAGAATGCTTTCATATTTCATATACAACATTCTAGGATAGTCAGATTCCAGTTTGTTCAAATCGGCCTCTGGGTTAATATTTGGGCTCTCTATTGGGAGGGGGGGGGGGGGCAATGACTGCAGTGACATAACGACCCTTGGAGGTTGGGCAGTGCTTGTCAAAAGCAGAAAGAATTGGAAATAGTCAGGAAGACCTATGATAATAATCTGACATGGACACTAGAGGTATGAATAATTTCATGATTGCATTCCTCTGCAGTGTGGATGAATCATGACTAACTGAATGTGATTCAAAATACTTCTTTGAACAAAGTTGTCAGGTGAGCGATTAAGGCCTCTATTAGTAATTCTCTATTAACTCATTCACGCCCCCTCCCCTACACCATGTCTGATATAAGGGTCCCAAATATTCCGGAACGCCAGTTTATGCCATCGGTTGTCAGAGAAATTTATCAGAGAACATATCAGACAATACTGCAAATGGCATGCTGACAGGATTTCCTTAGGGACCAACCGTCTAACCTAAAGAAACTATGCAAAACCCTGCACTCCCTCGGCAATCGGCAGACGCCGAGAGAATTTTCTTTAGCATGCACCAACCGTCCAGCTAAATTATATCTAAACCACGTTCACAACTCGGCCACCGGCAAGGCTTACCGGTGATCGAGTGGTGTGCGCGATTTTGTCTAGTTTCGCTAGGCCCCCATAATCATGTGTGATATTAGGATCCCAAATGTTCTGGAACGCCAGTTTACACCATCTATTGTCAGAGAGATTTATCAGAGACAATGTCAGACAGTGTGTTTTGCAATTGCTCGGCAATCGAATAACTCCCGACAGGAGTTTGGGGGGTCACGATGTTTCAATTCTTATCGATTGCCATCACCGACTGTCATTTATTGTGTCGGCTATGGCATGTCAACCAATTTTATTCTGAAATTTATAATACCTCTTTGAAGGGTTTATCCACTGTTTCTGAATACTGTCGCCATGCAGTCTACTTACAAGTCGTCCACTTGAGACGAATTTCCGAAGATTAATCTCTTGCCCAGTGTTACAGCTGCATACGTCCCAAAAATTACCATTGAAATTTAATTAATTTTATTATTTTTTGAAATTGATTCTTCCGAAACATAACTTACAACCAATCTTCGGAACGAAATAACCGAGCTCCTCCAAATTATGGGATCATAAGCGATTTTTAACGCGAAAATGTTTTTTTATTCAAAAAATGTTTTCTTGTCTTCGTTGTCTTTTAATCATGTTAAGTAAAGAGCAGTGGCGGTCGGAGGACTTCTGGGCAGAGCTTTTACGGGACCTGGGATTCTTAACCCACCGTGCCGACCATGTTCGACCCCGTGAGAGAATATTTTGAAAATTTGTGCCAAAAGAAGCAAAATTCTTTACACTTGGAGAACGATTACAGGCGTAGTTTACTTAACTGAACATCCCATATTTCCCTATGTTAATTGTCGTTGTATGAGTTGCCTATATATTTGCTGGCAAATGGCAGTATATTGACGGACGGTGAAATAACTGAATACACAAAAAATCCCAATCCCCCCCCCCCACCTTCCCATGGGAGGAAGCCATGAATTTCACCCATCCTGGTCATAGGACGAGTCGCCAGTGGACTACAGAGTTGGAAGATATGAAATATATATGGAAGATCACCGATAATCGAATTCTTCATTCTGTTAGGGTTTTGTAGTTAATTTAGCATTATTCCTTATTCTCTCTTTGTCGTCTGCCCAACAAATGTTACATTTCACGTTACTCAAAGAGCTTCTGTAACACACACCAACAATAGCAGCAACAACAACAACAACAACAACAACAACAACAACAACAACTCAGTAATGAGTTTTGCATGCTGATCCCTGCTAATCAACCTCTGTGTAACTGTTACACTCTGAGGATAAACCATGTTAGTTAGCTCCAGTAAAAACTACCCATAACAAAACACAGCAACTAGAGGCCATTCACAGAAGTGATAATGATTCAGCTGATGTACCTCAAGGGCGAATATATCGCACAGAATACATCGCAAGTTGACATAGAGCTGAACACCCGATTCCTTTGGAAAATAGAAAAAGGAGTTAATTGCAACACCAAAGAGCCATGTGGTTCTTGTCACTCAAAATCCACATTGGAAAAGTTTGGAACTTTCAATACTCTGTCATTTGCGTTTTGGTCTTGGAAAAGTTACACGACATAAGAGATGCACCGGTTTAGGGCATAAAACAATCAGCCCCCTATACCAGAATTACTCTTCTATAAATGTCAGACCGAATCAAGATTCACACAAAATCGTTTAAGTGCTTATCAGTTCTCTTGTCTTAAGTGCATCTGTTCGTCGCCAATGTGCATCCTATTCCACTCTGCCACTCATCAGCTGCACTATATTTTGAGTGTGTTCCGGAAACAGTCAGACTAATTTAGAACATAACCCTCTCGTTTGCTCTCACACGTTAAGTGAGGCATTTTGCTGGGTGAAATGTCATACGAGAGTGAAGACAATTTGCTCATTTTGTATGATTGGAATGCCGATGGCCCAGAAAGAATTTACCTCAACCCCTATACAAATACAACTAGAAGACGACATTTGCAGTGTTTTTAATGAAAAACTGAATTTTTGTCATTTTTCCCCACCTATAATATAACATACGGCCACTCACTGGGACAAGTTCAACGATCTCGCTCAAATGAATTGGTCACAAGCAATGTTTCGGAATCGAAAACTGAAAAAACCTATAATTTGAATGGAGATGTTTGGGTTTAGCGTTTAGGCTAAAAAGACGTTGGTTAGGGTTACATGCAACAGTACAATTGGGTCGTTCGGTCCGGATGTCTTTTTAAAAATTTATTTTAATATTTTATTTTCTCATAAAGTCGCTCAACACTTTACTTATCGTAATGACCACAACCAGTCGGCGATATCTACAAAACGTCTACATTCAAATTTTATTTTTTTATTTTTTTGTCCCGAAACATAGCTTATGACCCCTCTTTAGAACGAGCTTGTTAAGCTCGTTCCAATGATGTCTCATAAGCTGTGCTTTTGATACAATAAATGAAAAAATTATACTCATTCAAGAAATCTCTTAAAATACGTTGTCTGCTCTTCGGCTTCGGTGAAGGGTTAAAATGTATTTCCGACATTCTCGCATTTTTCAGTGTACATGTATTTGACTCCAGACCCGTAAATATAGTCATATAACGTTTTAAATAGATGTAACTTTTTGCCAAAAACTCAGAAAAAGATTAGAATCGGCCATGGAAATTAAGATCCGTCGGGAAAACTGATTCATTTCATTTTTCCTAAGCCTTAACATAATACCCAAGGTAAGTTACGCATAGTGATAAAGTGCAGACAATAGATTTGTATACTGTCTATCTGATCCCATGACAAGCAACAAGACGCCCTGCCCTTGCATCAAACAAATACAGCGTTATATCAGATTTTTCCTAAATTAAACAGACAAGAGAGTGGTGCCCGAATGAAAAAATCACAGGTCTCTCATTCCGGAGTGCCAGGGATGGATCCTATGTCATGAAAGTTCTCGAGGTGATCGAGCCCTCTATATAATGGTAACAACAGTAGTTGGGTGGATGCTTTTTGAATTGACAGATGCAAAGGCGAATAGAGAACATTTGTGGTAAATTCAAATTTTCCAATCATAACAGAATATGTGATAATTCAATTATTTTGTCATGAGTGAAAATCGAGAAGAAAGGAAGTATATAGAGATATAGAGGGAGAGAGAGGGACAGAGCGAGAGAGATTGTCGATGGTGACAATACATTAAAACTCTGGAAGATGTGTGTTCTCTTGTAATTGGGGTAAATGTTGGACGTGCTCTTCAATCTCGACCTTCAAACAGAGTACAGAGTGTGAAACAAGAACGCCCTACTCAATCGAGGACGCACTTGGTCGGTAAATTGCATGTACGCTAAATACTTCCACAATCCGCACTCTACACCCCTATTCAGACCAGAACGTCCTCGTTTCGGTCTACGCCTCATGCATAAAAATGGTGTGTGTCCTCTCTTTGTTAGATCAGAACTAGGACAACGATTATACAGGAATACAGGAGTCCTCACTTAACACCATTCACATGTAGAGGTCTCTATATGTGTGCGTTTGTTTGGGGGGGGGGGGGGCATCATCCCAAACCTTCTTATACTGATACCCCTGGAGTAGGCCTGGGCGTATCCAAACGAAAAAAGCTGTTAAAATATTACATCCAGTCTGAAAATATGATAAACGAAAGTGTTCGGCGAGACCTCTAATTCATAATCTCTTAGTTAATTTTTTCTTTTGGGCGTTGGCGGATGGGTGAGTGGGTAGGTTTGGGAGTGTCCACTAAACTTTTGCTGACACAACGCCGGAAAAGTAGTGTTCAGCCAAAAATCCGAATTGAGTTTGGGGACCCAATCTCTAACTGTGTAAAAAGTGATTGTATTTGTTTCGATGTCCCAGAAAATGTCCCACTATGTGTTTCGAAAGAAACAAAACGAAACAATTTTATAAAAAAATCCCACAAGTTCAAACTTCAAGCAGTGTTGTATCCCCTCGCTACGCTGGATTCATTTACTCTGAGACGTGACAACCGTTACTTATCCGACATTCGTTACTTATTCCCCCTTCCTTATTCGACATTCGTTATCAACCGATATATCGATTGATAACGAATGTCAAACAAGGAACTGGGAATCAGTAACGGTTGTAACGCCCCCTAACCACTGACACAAGTTACTGAACTATTTGTATCTGAATTCAGATTTATGGAATTTCCGACAACAAGAAAACGGGAAGCGGAAGAGTAAACATGGCAACGTGCGTAACACATACTGAAATTGCCGTGACTGTTTTGAACTTGTTTTGTATGTTTGTAAAGCATTATTGTTACAACTGCCAATTAAAGAATCCAAGTTGCAAAAAGAGAACATTTTACAACTAAATGTCCTTTTACGGCTGCAGTTGCTGAATGATATTAAGGAGTTCATCGCTTGCAGCGAATCAACCCTCAACCCTTCAAGTTACGAAAAGTTGCGAAACACAATTTGGACCTCTAAATCTCTCTGCTTAAATTCTAATTTCATGGTTCAATATTTAATTAAAATTTCATTGCAGGCCCACAGCCACCGTTCTACAGTTCAGTGGTGTTGTTTCTTACTAAACGTTACTTGTTCGATCCAGTATGTGAAGAGTGAATTTTTAATGCAACACCTGCCGAGTGAAGTATTCAATCCCACTCGAGGTCAAAAACGGGCTTTCTGTGAAAGGTTTGGAACCATATTCAAAGTTTCAGCTGATGGACGTATGGAGTCAACATAGAGGTTGGCCATCTAATGCTTGCACACCATTTGAGCTATTTTCTGAGTGGTAAATTCCACTCCATTGATGTTTTCAGTCTTGATACACTGGGAATAGCGGAGTAGCTATATTCGACTAACAGAAGAAGAAAAATTATACAGAAACACGACAGTGACAAGACGACATAAGTATTTTTACAAGTCGGCCTATGTATATTTGCACTTAATGTAACTTGTTACTTTGTTGATAATTGACAGAGGTTTACAAAGAACATGCGGAATGGTACAGTAATTCTGATATGTGCAAAAATTGCCAGTGCACAGAAATAAAACGGAGGCCCAGAATACTAGAGTTTATTTAACGAGTTTTACTCACTGACCTGATATGGCTTCCTGTAATGCACTATTGAAAAGGGGTCAGACCGTCATTTTTGTATTTCCAAAAGCGTATTATATGAAAGTATTTCATCTACCGGATCAAAAAAAACAAAACAAAAAACCCCATAAGTTAGGTCATCATTATAAAATAGTGCAGGGTTCTGGGAGACTTAACAGTAGCACGTTGTGCTCATGTAAACTTTCTTGCTAGGTGAGTCTGAGCCTAACATCTGGGCAAATGGAAAATCCGAATTCTTTTTAGGTGATTGATAGGCAAACAAAACTACCGCTCGACCAATTGGTGCAGGTTTAAAATAATATCCTGGGGAAATTAAATGTTTTCAAGAAATGAAGTCAAAAGTTCAAATTGTTAACAACCCTTTGAACTCGTAAGACCGATTTTTCGGTCCAAGGCATAATTTCGTCCCATTTGTGTCTTATTATAAGTGTTCTATACACGGGGCATTGATGATAAATGCAGTTATTATTTTATCCGCCCTGTATAATTATATTGGACTGACCCATCTCAATGTAAGTGTACATAAAGGCGATACCATTCCAGGAAACGAGGGTTCTATGGGTTAAAAAGGAATCAAAGTAGTGTTAGAATTATTTTCCAACTTACTTTCACTGGCATTGTATGTTTGTTCATTTTATTTTACTTTACCGTTAACTAACACGTTTTCTGCAACCTGTTGTAAAAATTATAATCAAGCAATAAAACTTATCACATATCAACATGATGCAAGTAAGGAGCCAGGCTCTCATGATCAATGGCATGCACAATCTATATGTTTGAACTGGAACTAATTCAGTAGTGCATAACATTATAACCACTAGATAATGAAAAAATAATGAAAATCAGTGTAAGATTATATAAACATTTCAAAACAGCCATCGTTATTTTTAATCAAACCTGCAGATAAGTGCCTTGGTCGTTGACAGGCTGACCATGCATGTTTGACACGTACAAAGTGTACTTTTGATTGACATAATGTCTAATACAAATTCTTGGAGCTGAATATAAGTTTATAGTGTTAACTGATGTTCCAAATTATTTGGAATTCAAACACCAAGATCGAGTGGATGGTCCACGTGAGGGAGTTAATAGAGAACTACTCAACTGAATGAGGAGTACTTAGAAGTAGGGACAACCCAGGGTAAAAAATAGTCAGAGAAAGATTCATGGAGAGTTGTAACCTTAATTGACGAGAAGGGCTCAAATCAAAGAGGTCTTTAGGTGGCCTACGTGATAAAGAGAAGCCAGGTTTTGAAGAGTACCTTGGTGGCACATTTGAGAGGTCAATATTGTTCAGACTGAGGTGGCGATCGCTGGAGCTTAGGGGGAAATTGGGAAAGACAGTGAAAAGGAATGCCAAATGCGTAGTGGAGACCCTGGAACCCTTTCTGTTAGAATGGCCAAAATACCAGTCTAACAGAAAAAGATTAAATGTGAGTATAGTGGGGAAGTGGGATGGAAGAACGAATGACATGTTGTGACACAAAGGAGGATGTTAGGTAGAATAGGGTACGGGATGCCATGAAGCAGTTCGTCCCCGAGTGTTGGGAGGAGAGAAGAGGCGTGGGGCTGGGAGGCATTTGAGGGCAGGCACAGGGGTAAACGGGGTAATCAAGAAATTCTCGCTCAAGAACCTCGACAAATCAACGGGCGGCCATAGTTTTATTATTAACATGCAATGCATCTTTAATTTAGAAGGCTTAATCATCACCAAATTCATAGCTTATTATGACATATTGGAAAGGTCTCTTCAGCGAGCATTCCAATAAATTATAACAAGATAGACATTTTATCACATCTAAACATACAGCTGGCATATATATATATACATTATAACATTAACTTGTTACAAAATTCGCCCCTCGAGATTAAGAAGCTTGAATGAATGAATTCGCTTGAATGAATGAATCACAACCTACCTTTTCTACGGTTTATAATTCAAATAAATGTCCACATTCTAGAAGGCTCCAACAATTTCTTGACTTGTTGTCATTTATTGGAATGGCCTCTCACAAGAGAGTTTTCCAACAAATAGAAAATAAGACAGCACATCAATCAAGTCAAAAGGTACAACTAATATGTGGACTGAAAACAAATAATATTAGAATTTAGGACGAGATATTGATAACGTCTGCTTGATTTATAAACATAAACCACTATTTCGTTTTCATCATGGCATGGAGACATTTGAAAAAAATATCCAAGGTCTGCAGTAAATCAAACAAAACTTAATAGTGTGAAGGCTTCATGTACCAGTCCGCTTAATATTTAGAGGTTAGTACTTGGTTGGGGGCGCGGTGGCTCAGTTGGTAGAGGTGCAGGCTGCAAGCCGAGAGGTCCTCGGTTCGAATCCCACCTGCGGCAACCGCGTTGTGTCCTTGGGCAAGACACTTCACCCCGATTGTCTACATGGGGGCACGATGACGCTGTGTACTGAGGCATACTGCACGTCGATGGTGCGCATGTCTTCAACCAATCTAACCCTGCCTGTGCTGCGGTGCAGAGTTCAGAGTTACGATGTTGGAGAGCTGACAGCTGCTCGTCGTTGCTCGCTGGTTCTCCCCGGGTACTCCGGCTTCCTCCACCCGTAAAACTGTCACGGTCACGATTAGCCATTGTGCATAAGTATGTGACCTTAAACACCAATAAATAAATAAATAAATAAGTACTTGGTTAGTTTCATATTGGCCGAGATATCCGCCAGAGGTAACTGCATAACAGCCTGAAACCGGAGGCTGAAGGCTGATGTGAAGTTACCAAGGACTGATACGAAACTAACCAAGTAATAACCTCTTTATTAATAAAACCCAAACAAATAATTACAAACTGTTCTCAGGTCAGTTACAGTTTTCTGACAGTGTTAGTCTTTCTCGTTCTTTTCACAAAGTCTGAAGTTTCTTCTTCTCCTACTCCTAGTTCAGCTATCCGAATGTCTCGGCATTCCCCATTGGGGAAGCCGAGACGTTCGGATAGCTTAACTACCTTTTAACTACCTCGTTCTGCAACCGAATTATCAGAAACCGACTCAAAGCACGGGGCATGGGACCCAGAAGGGTAATCAAGCGTCCAGCTCTGTCCGACCAGCATCAACGACCACGTTTGGAGTGGTGTATGAGACAACATTGGAATCTCAGGATATGGAGGGGAGAGTCCATTTGTTAGACGAGGGTAGGTATTTAAGAGGTAGTTAAGCTATACGAATGTTTCAGCTTCCCCATTGGGGAATCCGAGACGTTCGGATAGCTTAACTACCTTTTAACTACCTCTTTCTGCAACAGAGTTGTCAGAAACTGTCTCAAAGCACTGGGTATGGGGTCCAGAAGGGTCATCAAGCGTCCAGCTCTGTTCGGCCAGCATCAATGACGATGTTTGGAGTGGTGTATGACACGACAACATTGGAATCTAAGGACATGGAGGAGAGTCCATTTGTTAGACGAGAGTAGGTAGTTAAGAGGTAGTTAAGCTATCCGAATGTTTCAGCTTCCCCGTTGGGGAAGCCGAGACGTTCGAATAGCTTAACTACCTCTTAACTACCCCTTTCTGCAACAGAATTGTCAGAAACAGTCTCAAAGCTCTGGGTACGGGATCCAGAAGGGTAATCAAGCGACCATCTCTGTCCGACCAGCATCAACGACGACATTTGGCACGACAACATTGGAATTTCGGGACATGGAGGAGAGACCATTTGTTAGACGAGAGTAGGTAGTTAAGAGGTAATTAAGCTATCCGAATGTTTCAGCTTCCCCACTGGGGAAGCCGAGACGTTCGGATAGCTTAACTACCTCTTAACTACCTCTTTCTGCAACAGAATTGTGCGAAACCGTCTCAAAGTAGTGGGTATGGGGTCCAGAAGGGTCATCTAGCGTCCAGCTCTGTCCGATCAGTATCAACGATGACGTTTGGAGTGGTTATGGCACGACAACATTGGAATTTCAGGACATGGAGGAGAGTCCATTGGTCAAACGAGAGTAGGTAGTTAAGAGGTAGTTAAGCTATCCGAATGTTCAGCTTCCCCATTGTGGAAGCCGAGACGTTCGGATAGCTTAACCCTTTACCTAACATGAAAAGCAGACGACACTTGGAAAAAAAAATCTTGAATAATTAATTTTTTTCATTTTTTGTCTCAAAAACATAGGTTATGATCCCTCGTTGGAACGAGCTCGACGAGCTCGTTCCAACGAGGGGTCATAACCTATGTTTTTGAGACAAAAAATGAAAATATTTTGAAAATTAATTGGCGATTTTTGAGAATAGCGCTGGCCGGTTTTGGCCTTTACGTTGTGTTGAATTTTGTGTACAACTCTCTTTTTTCTTCTCTTCATCCATCTAATCCTTACTTATTACCATCATTAATTCCGCACCATACAAAACTACTCCCCTTAACTGGCAACACCTATTTTACGGATTGATTGCTTTCGATCAATAACGGTGAACGATTTCGCTGTAAATAAAATGATTGCGCCTAGTAATGCCTCAAGGGGTACAACTGTAACTTGGTTCATATCGGCAGAGATCGGCGTCATATCAGCCGAGCTTGAAGTCATATCAACCGAGCTCGATAATGGGCAATTCTCGGAAAGAAAATCGTATCTAATAAAAAAATAAAAAGTATTATTTGGTGGTTATTTGATGGCTTGGCTTTCTACAACTTTCAATAAATAACATTTATGTCATAATGGCCACTTTCAACTCCCCATCTTCTCTCTTACTTGTCTCAAGTTCACTTTCACTTCTGGTGTTGAATTCAAAAGTTGATATTTTCAGTGAATGGGGGATTCGCTAAATAATCTGAAGAATGTTCACTCTTTTTTTTTGGGGGGGGGGGGGGGGGCAGGGGGTCAGGGGGTTTATGGATACAGCTACAAAACCAACCGAAAGAACTCTGATACCACCAACCGCACATACAACACAAAACACACCAGCACCAACTACTAGACCGACCACTACAACACTTACCACTACAACTACAACTCCCAACCAAAAGACCTATAACACCAAGTACCACAACTACGATACATTTCATTTTGACACCAAGAATAACAACTACAACACCAATCACTACGGCGTCCACCGTAGCAACTAGGACACCAACAACCTCGACGGCAACCAATCAAGCTACCAAACCAACCATTACAACTACTTATTTATTTATTTATTAGAGTTTAAGGTCACATATTTCTGCAGAATGACTAATCAGGGCCACGATAGTTTTACGGGTGGAGGGAAGCCGGAGTACCCGAAGAGAACCACCGAGCAACGGCGAGCTGCTGTCAGCTCCCCAACATACTAACTCCACACAAGCAGGGTTAGCATTGGCTGAAGACAGGTGCACCATCGGCGTGCAGTACGCCTTAGTACACAACGCCACCGTGCCCCCACGCAGGCAATAGGGATGACGTGTCTTGCCCAAGGACATAACGCGGTTGTCGAAGGTGAGATTCGAGCCGAGGACCTCTCGGCTTGCAGCCTGCACCTCTGCCAACTGAGCCACCGCCCCCGCACACTACAACTACTAAACTAACGACTAATCAAATCACTACACCCACAACCACAATAACTTCTGCACTGACAACCACTGTCTTCAGTCCCCAATAGTCCCGAGTACTCCTCAAAAGTTTCCAAGCCAGAACTCGTTTCAGTCCCTTAACGTCCCCAGTAGTTCCCGATCCGCCGACATCAGTTCCAAAACATGGTCTCCAATAGTCATCAAACTACGATCTTCTAACATTAGTCCCAAATAGTCTCCGAACCATGTTCTGTTGAAAATGGCCTCCAACTGAACGCAAATGCGGAACATTTCAGGAGCAGAATCAACGTAGGTTCGAAGTGGAACCTCTTTGAACTCTTCTTCTATCATCAGGTCTCCTGTAAAGAGACCTGATGATAGAAGAAGCGTTCAAGATTAAACACATAGTATGAGATTGAGAACATGTCGGCAATTCGAAAATTTCTGAATCAGCCCGACTCGAAACGAATAGAATCTAATAATCGATATCGAATTTCGAAATTTTGCGGATAGGTATAAGTATATTGTGAGTCTTTTGTAAGGACAAGTGAGTCACATAAGAATCTCAAAAGTTGAATTGACGAACAAAAACACAACCAATGGTTCCTACTGAATTTAATTTATTTTTGTATTGTTTTAAAGGAAATTAAAGGACGGCTAGTAGAATTTGTTTGTTCCTTTTGTATTACAATATAATCTGGACAATTACGTACAATGTGCCTGGTTAAGTGGGTGGGGAATCTTCTTGTCACCACATGAGCACTTATTTCCGAATATTAAACGTTGAGAAAGTTGTTGTCCTATTCTAATGACGCGAAAACCTGTGAATCCTGTTATAGTTTTACAAGCATTTTGCGTACGGCGATGTTTTCACCATGATTGTCAATAAGTCAAGCACAACAGGGTAACCCTTTTCTACACAAGGCTATTTGTACTGGTACATCATATTTTCTATAAAAGTATTGATGGTTACATGATTTTATATGGTGATAAAAATTATCTTAACTCTGACCTGCAGGGAGCATGGTGACTCAGTGATTAGGGAATTGGACTTCAAACCGAAAGGTCCACGGTTCGATCCTTCCCAGCGGCAACTGCATTGTGTCCTTGGGCAAGGCACTTAATCGCTAGTACCCACGTATTATCCTTGGTCGGTGTGGCTGTAAGATGGGCAAATCTCATTCCGTTGGTCAAGAACACAAATCTTCAGTACCGAAGGAGAGATTTCCCCATCACAATCTTTCTTCCCTCCAAATGCCAATTTGACATCATTTGGGTTCAAGGAATAGTCAGTTAACACACGATGCGCAGATGGCTGGTTGGTCGTTGACAAAAACTAATCTCATATTTTGAAAAAGCACCTGAAGTTATTTTAGTGTTTATCATAGGCTTATAATTTGTTTGAAAAGGTCATAATAAATGGATAATCGCGTTTTTTACGTGGATACTTGATTTTCACATAAAAGTCGGAATAACAACCTGAAAGTCGAAGGCTGATGTGAAGTTTCTGAGGGCTGATATCTTGGCCGATATAAAACTGCCCAAGTAATAACCTCTTCCTTTATTAAGCCAAAAACAAATAATTGCAAAATGTTCTCAGATCTGTTACATGCTATTCAAAAAAGTAGAGAATATTTGATAGAAGTGAGATATATGAAGAAATATATTTATATTTTCAACAGTTGAGGCATTGCACTGTGACATCTGGTGAATGATTTCAGCGATAGTTGGGTGTCTGACAAGCACACACTCACGCACTGAGCCGTAGAAGACATGAGCGGTCAGTCATTCGTCAGTCGTTCGTTCCACCGCCACCGCCACACTCTGTTTCGCCTGTCGTGGAAGTCGAGAGTGAATCTCGATTCATCGGAAAACATGACGTTGCTCCACCGATGATTGTCCCAGCTCTGACGTGCTCCACACCAATTGCGCCTTGCTGCGATGTGACGTTCAGTCAAACGTGAAATTATTCGAGGTCGTCGAGAGTACAAATTCCAGCTGTGTAGGCGATTGCGGATAGTCTGACCACTGACTCGCACATCTGTCGCTCGGTTTAGCTGCTGTCCAATTTCGGAGGCACATTTGATGGCGGTTACGTAATGCTGTGGTTCGGATGAAACGATCCTGGCTAGCAGTTGTCGCCCCTGGACGGCCGGACCGACGTCTGTCATCAACATTGCCTGTCTGACGGCAGCGTGACCACAACCTGCTAATCACCGATTGAGTACCATTGAAAATTTGAGCCATTGCAGACTATCTGTTACCACCTTCCAACATGCCAACGGCACGTAAGGGGACGCGGTGGCGTGCGGTAGCCGGTTCTCGTCAACGAAGTTAAACAACGTCGAGCCTGGTTAGTCCTCGGATGGGTGACCGTCTGAGCGATCGATTCGGACTCCGCGTTGTGTCCTTGGGCAAGGCACTTAACCCCGATTATCCACATGGGGGCACGATGGCGCCGTGTACTAAGGCGCACTGCACGTCGATGGTGCGCATGTCTTCAACCAATATAACCTTGCTTGTGCTGCAGTGCGGAGTTACGATGTTGGGGAGCTGGCAGCTGCTCGTCGTTGCTCAGTGGTTCTCTCTGGGTACTCCGGCTTCCTCCACCCGTTAAACTGTTACGGTCATGATTAGCCATTGTGCATAAGTATGTGACCTTAAACACCAATAAATAAATAATAAATACGGCACGTAATCGTTCGTCACATCTCATTCTTCGCATACCTCAAAAGTTACGTTTCGACCAGAAACTATTGATGAACGAGTTTATACCAAGAAAAGAACGATGAGACCTCCGAAAAAGCCCGTCCAGTACAAATAAAAGTTTCAAAACGAACCCCACATACATTAACGCGGCGCTCGTACGAAAAACCTGCACGAGGTTTTCGTGGGCCGGTGACATTCATGATCCAAACTAAACTCGGTAACATATTGATGTGTCCAATCACGCGTATCCATACCATTTTCCGAAAATATCAGCATCAGTTTGGATATCCCCTATTTTTTTGAATAGCATAGTTTTCTGAGAGTGTTATCGTTTTTTAATTTTTTCACCAAGTTCGAAGTTTCCTCTTCATCTAATTCAGCTATCCGAACGTCTCGGCTTCCCACTGGGGTAACCGCGCCGTTCAGATTGCTGAACTTCCTCTTTCCCACTGTCTTAACTATGCTACATAGGAATAACTACTAAATGTAGACCTACTAGCCGACCGAGCAGCTTAGACCACCCGAAAGGCGTTTAATTACACAAAATTCGTTTGGTATTCAAAACGGAACTATGTACATTAACACTTGAAATGTACAGTACCGTGATGATTGTATGCCCATCCTAGACTTAAATCGCCGCCCATGAAAAACTGGGGATAAATTACCTTATTTTAAAAGGGAAACTCTAGAAACCTGTGTCCATTAGCAACTGCGAAGTACGTCTCAGGGAAGTTACTGGACTTAAAACAATAAAAAAGTAATTTAAGTGTAAAAGAAACCTTTTCACTCGGAACTTGAAAACAAATTCTCAGATAAAATCATGAATTCAAAGTAGACTGGTCTAAGCAATGGCGAAGGCTAGAATTGAAAATACTAATTTTCCCGCCTTCTACAAACTATCACATGTACCAAATTTGAAAAACTATTGGCTCTTCCAATAAATGGTTTTTAACGTCACTGCTTTCTAATTGGCTAACAAATCTCCGGTTTTCTCATTGGTCACAGGAACCAAACTAAATGAATGAAACGTTTAACACAGCCTGAAGACAAATATTTTCTGCTTTTCTACGAAACGCGGCAAAATAATAGCCATAAGTATGCTACATATGAATAACTACTAAATGTAGGCCAACTAGCCTACCGAACAGCTATAAAAAAAATCAAAGAACGGGCCATGATGAAGGGAATGTAATGTGTAAAAAAAATCCATTTAAATATCTAAATCTTTGGAGAACCTAGAATTCATGATTAATGTGAATGAGTAGTAGGAGAGCGATGAAAAGTCCCCGGTTGGGGGAGGGAATGGGGAGGGATGAGGATGAGGCCACGAGGGCCATGAAAAAGCCCTCAATGAGGCCTCATTTACTATCCCTCTTGGCTCATTTCTTTTGAGGTCATGGGGCCATGAAAAATCCCTCAATGAGGTATAATTTACTATCCCTCTTAGCCCCATCTCTGTATTTAACAGCCATATCCCCATGCACCCCAATTTCGGCACCCCTTCTGGAAAACGTCCGGCCTTCGGCACTCCTTTTTAGTCGTATGAAGCCATGAGGGCCATGAGAAATCCCTCAATGAGGTCTATTCTACTTTCCCCCTTAGCCTCAATTCTGTTGAGGACATGAGGGCAATGAAAAAATCCCTCAATGAAGTCTAATTTACCAGCCCTCTTAGCCTCATTTCGGTATTTAAGGACACCTATGATCCAGCTCCTATACAGCTCCTATACAGGTAGTCTTACCAATGGCTTCCATCTTATCTCCAAAGCTCTGAAACCACTACTTGCCTGTGGTCTATCTGTCCTATCATTAGCTTCTACAACAGTCTTGTTCCATTGCGACCTTGAACCAGTACTATTGACTAATCCATTAATATTGTCTTGTAACACTACTTCCTAGCTAAACCTATCTCAGTCTCGACTATAACATCGACCAAGGATGAATCTGATTGCTTCATTTCCCCTGCATACATACAAACGGGCTACCTGTATAGGAGCTGTATAGGAGATGGATCATAGGTATCCTTAAATACCCCTAAAAGGGGTGCCGAAGGCCAGACGTTTTCCAAAAAGGGGTGCCAAAATTGGGGTGCCTGGGGATATGGCTGTTAAAAACCGAGATGAGGCTAAGAGGGATAGTAAATTATACCTCATTGAGGGACTTTTTCATGGCCCTCGTGACCTCAAAAGAAATGAGGCTAAGAGGGATAGTAAATGAGGCCTCATTGAGGGCTTTCTCATGGCCCTCATGACATCAAACAACTAAAATGGGTGCCGAAGGCCAGACGTTTTCCAAAAAGGGGTGCCGAAATTGGGGTGCCTGGGGATATGGCTGTTAAATACCGAGATGAGGCTAAGACGGATAGTAAATTATACCTCATTGAGGATTTTTTCATGGCCCTCATGACCTCAAAAGAAATGAGGCTAAGAGGGATAGTAAATGAGGCCTCATTGAGGGTTTTCTAATGGCCCTCATGGCCTCATACGAAATGAGGCTAAGAGGGATAGTAAATGAGGCCTCATTGAGGGCTTTTCTCATATCCCTCATGGCCTCATACAACAAAAAAGGGATTCCATAGCCACGGACGTTTCCCAAAAATGGGATTCCATGGGATATGGCTGTTAAGTACCGAGATGAGGCTTACAGGGATAGTAAATTATACCTCATTGAGGGATATTTCCATGGCCCTCATGGCCTCAAAAGAAATGAGGCTAAGAGGGATAGTAAATGAGGCCTCATTGAGGGATTTCTCATGGCCCTCATGGCCTCATACGACAAAAAAGGGATTCTCCAGAAAGTATCCTCGATAAGTATCCTCAAATGATACAATACCAGGCCATAGGTATTCTCAGATACTGAAATGAGGCTAGGAGGGATAGTAAATTAGGCCTCATTGAGGGCTTTTCTCATGGCCTCAAACGAAATGAGGTTAAGAAGGATAGTAAATTAGACCTCATTGAGGGCTTTTCTCTCAGACCTCATGGCCTCATATGACTAAAAGGGGATTCCATAATCAGAGACGTTTCACAAAAAGGGATTCCATGGGACGTGACCCTTGGAGATAGAGGTGATGGGAATCGATTAGGACTTCGTTGTAATAAGGAGAGATAGCTCTACATAGTGATTACAGGGGATGAAGCAGTCTGATTAGTTAGCATCAGGAATGTGAAGTGATTGGGTGATCTAGATAAATGAAATAACAAGAGTACTCGGAATAAGATCAGAACTAACAAGAACAGACCAGAAATTACTAAATATAGTACCAATAAGCAAAGCTGTTCCAGTTGATAGGCTCTTCTACTCTACTTGAGTATATTCCGATTCGACCGAACGTACCCAACCCTCCCCCCCGGGGGGGGGGGGTCTCGGTCCTATAGAACTACGTGTTAAGCCGATAAAATGGGGAATCTGTAGTAAATAAATTCGTTTTCGGTGAATTGGAGGGATTGTCAGGTCGTTTGGGGTAATTCGTGATACTCCAATTCAATCGAACATACCCTCCGAACATACCCCTGTTTGTTGTAGGCCAGTGGGTAACATAGCAACCACGTGCTACCATAGAAACCAAGATGGCGACCTCCAGTATACAAAATGGACGACGGAAAACGTATCACCCTAACAACACGTGGTGTGCATGCGCACTAACACCACATATCGCTATGGGGATGACGTCACAAAATTGCCATGGCCAGTCACGCGGGTTACCATGACAGCACAACATGGCGCCATTGACGTCACGTGACATGACGTCACATCCCCCTCCCCCATTCCCTCCCCTCAACCGGGGACGTTTCATCGCTCTCCTACTACTTGAATGGATTAATTTGTGTGGAAGCCGAGATTTTGAGACACAGGCAGACTTTGTTGCAATGAATCTACAACATACCTGTTTTTACTGCTGTCGGAACGCTATCTGCCATGTTGCTTCCAGCAACACTCATTTACGTCAGTATTAGCCGCTGCAGTTGCTCCACCTGAACGTAATGAATGTTAACCTAGATCTGAATCTCCACCCACCTGTTTCAATTTACTCACTGATCTCTCTCTGACGGTAGTATAATTGAGACCTTTGTTCTTATATATCAATTTATTTATTATTTATTTATTGGTGTTTAAGGTCCCATAATTATGCACAATGGTTAAATGTATATCAATTTTACCGAGTCTCGCGTTGTAACAACTTGTCTAAATAAAAAAAATCAGTGCTATCAATATTAATTTGACCTGCCGCTATATATCTCTTTAACATTATAAGTGGACATACTGACGTTGCTCCCTTGGAAATGAGAACCTCATTGCCCTGTCGAAGCTGATCATATTTACTTTTGTGGCATACAAAATGAATTAGTCCTCTCTGACAGTGATATCATTGCAATGCAAAAACACTAATTCATCAAATCTAAAGAAACCTGCGAATGCTATCAGAAACATGGTTAAATCACTCAAAATGAGCAGGTCAGTAGATTCTTGATATTTTTCACATAATGCGATCAACATATCAACGGTAACATGAGCTTTGCGATTAAAAGGTTTGGATAGAGTTCGTTTCGCAGTTTCTTTGAAATTAGAAACATAAGAATTGGTCGTAATATCAGGTAGATTATTCAGTTCATGAGTCCACTTTATGACACACACAGAAACGTTGACAGGATCAACAGAAGTCTGCTGTTCTATTAAGCTGATAACATTTTATGCAACATGAATCGGCTGCGCCGGCAGAGCACTAAAACCGTTTAAATAAATAAGCTGTTCCCACCTTTTGAAAGCTTGATAGCACGTTTTCGCAGTGGAGTCATTTTTTGAAACAATCAAATAAGCTGTCATTTTCTTTGCTAGCGGTGAAAGCTCCTGGCTGTCCGTACCGCCACTGGCCTCTAAACACTTATTTAAAAATGATTGCACTTTCAAACCTGAAAATAAACAATAGATGATACTGAACACACCTTTATCATCGCTACTGCGAACACTTATTTTGCCTTGACCAACATCAGAATGTATCAAAATCTAATTTTGAGTGCTATCATTTTAAATGATAAATCTTTGTCTCCAAAAATACCATTCGACCCGTACCTTTAACGATAAAATTGTGTTGAGGAAGACATTCTTAACAAAATTCGCAAAAACATCAACTGTCGAATATATCAAAGGCCTAAATGGCGCTGATTTCCATAAGTCTATTGCTTTATCTTTTTCCAATTTTCTTATTGATTTGACAACAAGACATGGAGGCGAAACTAACCAGTTATTCTCATCTTTCCAACTGTAACTAAAAACGTCGACGCTTTCGGTGCCAGGACACCAAAACCTTGAGTCAAACCTTGTGCATTTAATATTATAATATATAGCAAATCTTTCAATGGAATGTGGACCCCAAACAGTCTCAATTTCTTTTACAATAAAAAATTGTACACCCCAATCACCGCAGTCTCTTTGCCTGCTGAGCCGATCAGCCTTAAAATTCAACTGCCTTGGAATCAGCTCCGCATGCATTGTGATATTATTATCTGTACATACATTATAGATCTTTAACCCTTTACCCAACGTAACGGCCAAAACCGGTCAGCGCTATTCTCAAAAATCGCCAATTAATTTTCAAAATATTTTCATTTTTTGTCTCAAAAACATAGGTTATGACCCCTCGTTGGAACGAGCTCGTCGAGCTCGTTCCAACGAGGGGTCATAACCTATGTTTTTGAGACAAAAAATGAAAAAAATTAGTTATTTAAGAATTTTTTTTGCAAGTGTCGTCTGCTTTTCATGTTAGGTAAAGGGTTTTAAGAAATGTTTTCTACAAATGAACCTTACTTTTTCCCACTTCAAGTATGCTGGGAATATTGTTATTATCTGTCGATAACTTGACATTTTCACAACTGCATTCGTGCAGAGAGTTTAACAATGTTCTGTGAACAGCCTCTTGCTCTCGCCATGTGGAACTCAAACCACACATTTCAAGAGGTCAGGTCCCAAAACACACTATGTTAGCACTCAAGGCTTTTGTACTTCCCACCTGCGAATCACATGTGCAGGAAAGCAGGGTCTGCGAACCCAAACTTTCAACATCTTTTCCCTCAGTAAGGATCTTTCTCGCGGAGATATGTAACCACCATATCCATCCTCGGATGCGCCTGTCCACATATGAAAATCATATGCATCGGAATCACGCGAAACCGACATGTCAACACCTTTTAAATTAAAATCAATGCAAGCATCTTTCCAAAACTCCAGCTCTGAAATAGCATCAAAATCTACAAAAACTCTATGTTTCCAACTTGCTCTGGCATCTAAGCATTTGTATATTGACCTGATTTTTAAACTAACCAAGCCACCGTGGAAATCTGTGTTGAAATTATTTGACCAGCAATAGCAGCCAGCTCTGTGGTCCCAACAAAGTACAAATTATCTCCGAGTTTACTGAATACTATTTCAATACAAGCTTTCAATCTACATATTCTTTCGTCAGTTACCCGGATGATACGGCTTTTAAATATGATGATAGACTTCAAACCATATTTAAATACAAATCGCTCTTTGAAAACATTTGTGTAGCAACCGAAGTGTCTCCATATTTAAATTTAAATTTAAATAAATAAAGATTTATGTCTACAGTCTAAAACCAAACGTCTATTCCCTGATTTACCAAAAGCAACAGTGAGAAGGTTAACGACAAGTGGAACTATATCTACAACTGCAACACAACCTAGCTGTAATAATTTATAAATTTCTGTCCAAACAAAATCTGAATTCATCAAAGCTTTTATTGTTTTTCAGGAACAACCGAGTTGGTATTTGTAAAAAGGGTATTTTACAACCTTACCAGATCAAATCGAGAACTCTCTCGTTACAACCTATCTCTTTCCAAATCTCATAATGGGATTTTAATCGCCCCACCGGAGAAATCTGTTCCGAAAACCCGCTATCATTTACTGCACGCTTCTTAGCGCTAAGACAACCCACTTCTTCCAGCACGGGTGAAGTGATGCAATCTGAACCCAACGATAAATTGTTTTGAGATTGTGCATTTTTTTTCGATTTTGACCGAAGAACTCTCTTGGAGAATAAACCTTTCTCATGCATATTTGAAAACATTACCGGATTCATAATAGGGATAACTTCATTCCCTGTATGAACATGAAAATTAAACATATGTCGGAATCCAGGCGTTGTCGCTGCTGAGGGAAACAGATTCACGCCGCGTATTCATCCAAAACTCAAGGAGTGTCGCCTAAATCCGTGCGTAAACGTATGTCTCGCTGTGACGAACCCGTCCGTTTCGTTTTTGTTGGGGTGGTCCTTATCCTGAAGAGGTCAAAAAGCATAATTCAACAGGGTTTCACCGAAAACAACAATTTTAACACATACAAAAAAAATATATATTAACTTGTGACTTACATGAAATGCAATTAATCATAAAAACGAAACGTCAATCACACCCCACACACACAGTTTTTGAGTCACTTACGGCCCGCGTTCTCTGCTGTCGCTGATTTCTTCTTCCTTGCCGATAGTTAGGAGTCTGGTCGTCTTTTCAGGAACTTTACTCTTTCACTGGCGTCGCACGGCCACTAATGTATTGTCACTTTACCGGACGCCTTTGCTCCAACCTCTGTCGGAATGTCACTCTTCCACTGCCGTCAAACGATCACTAATATATCATCACTTGAGTGGACGCTTTCACTCGAGCAGTCGCCACTTGTGGGGTTAACTGCTCCCTTCCATTTACCTCAGAATAATGTTCATACAGACAAAACCTCCTCTGCCAACGTATGGCTTGTTTCCTACAACAGGTAATACCGTATACCTAAATATTAAGCTCGCGAGCTCAAGGATCTCGTACTTCTACTTCTACTCCTACACTCGTATATGGCCACGGACATTTCCCCCGCGACTGTTCCTTCTCTAAATATGAGCTCTGTGGCTTCCCTACGTTACAACGTTCCTTTATATTCGCACCGATGCGGCACCTCCTCTATCTTATAGCATGGGACATCCACAGCTCCTCGCCTACGACCCGCAGTCTATCACGCCTCGAGACTGGAATGAATTTTTCGAGAGACCCTCCGACTTTTGTTCTATAGCCAGCGCATTAATTCTCATTTTAATTGCTTCTCTTGAACCTGGCTACTCAAATCTATCTTAACTTAATATTCGTTTTATGTTCCTTTGAAAGTCTCGCATTTTTGGTATATGTTGACATTCTTGACAGACCAGATGTGTAATATGGGTGTGTGTCCAGAGTATGTGCGATGTATTGTTTTTACAACAATTACCTATCAGACAGCTCATCATTGGGTTTGCAAGACGCGCGATGATGGTCATAAAAATTTCATGCATAATTAGCAGCGCATGAATTACTTTACTGGTCTGTTTAAGTGACAAATATGTCTTCGGGGTCCATCATACAGACAAATATTCATATGCCTTTAGCCCGAGCGAGAAAGATTATCAAAAATATATAACTTTTAAACAAGAAAATCGCAAATTTAAGCTATCACCTTGACAAAATACTCATCTTATTTTGTAAACTGGGGAACGCTGACCTCCAGTACGGCTTGCTGAGGAAATCTGTCACAACACGGCTTGCTGGGGAAATCTCGACGATTATTCTTCTTTCTCTCATCTTCGAATTTCTTAGTTGCTTTGCTCTGCGCCCTTTTTATCCTTCTTTCGTGATCCGAATCATCAGGATTGGCAATGTACTCCTCTATAACCCTTCATCCACTCTCACTAACGTCATCAATCTTAACAAGTTTAGCCACCCCCCCCCCTCCCCCCGGTGACTGGAGTTTCAACTAAATGGCTGTGAGCGTCTGACAGTTTGTTCATAACCTTAACATTATGCCTGTACTGATCTTGACATCATTTTTCATTTAACTTATGTGTGTTCTCGCAAGTTCTGTTCAATTTTGGCCAATCGACACGAAAGTTCCTTTTGGCTGCTGCTGATTCGAGTTTCGAATACCCCTAATATCCAGTCCAACAGTTTTTTCATATTATCCAACAATTCATTTTGTGAAAGCTTAACAGCCTTTCCCACATCATCCTGAACACAATTAGAAACGTTTGCACCCATTACGAGAAAAATAAAGAAACAAACATAAAAAGTCACGACAGAGTAGACTGGTTTAACCCTTTACCTAACATGAAAAGCAGACGACACATGCAAAAAAAATTCTCGAATAACTCATTTTTTTCATTTTTTGTCTCAAAAACATAGGTTATGACCCCTCATTGGAACGAGCTCAACGAGCTCGTTCCAATGAGGGGTCATAACCTATGTTTTTGAGACATAAAATGAAAAAAATAATGAAAATTAATAGGCAATTTTTGAGAATAGCGCTGGCCGGTTTTGGCCGTTACGTTAGGTAAAGGGTTAAGCAGTGGCGAAGGCTAGAATTGAAAATACTAATTTTCCCGCCTTCTTCAACTATCACATGTACTAAATCAGAAAAAAAAACTATTGGCGCTTCCAACAAATGTTTTTTAACATCACTATTTTCTAATTTTCTAATTGGCTAACAATTCCCGATTTTTCTCATTGGTCCCAGGGACCAAACAAAATGAACCAAACGTTTAAGACATACATATTATCATAACAGTGTGTTGATTCGTGTCGTAGTATCACGGCGAGTTGAGGTGGCTAAGATTGTCGGATCACACGAGCTGCCTGCGGCAGCTCTGGTCACCTCAACGATGCTACGACACGGATCAACACACTGTTGTGATGATAGGTTTGTTATATGACTGACACACTATAACATAACTTAAATTGCTTACCTCGATTTACTTATTCCCTTGAAAGCCGAACATAAAAATAGCAGACGAAACTTTGTAAACAACGGCAACGGCTTCCCTAGTTACGAAGTCTATTTTTAACGGATAAATAGACCGACGTTATTCATACGGAAATTCTCAGAAATTTCCATAGGAGTGTGATATGGATTATTTTTGATCCGGGAAAATCTCACCTGGTGTGATCCGACAGTCTGGATAAAATCGTCAAACAGTAGTGGTATTTAGGTTAACAATATCACAGTCATATAATAAAAATGTTTTCCGCTATTCTACGAAACGCGGAAAAATAGTCTATACACCTCTCTTCTTACTTCCCTTCATCCACCTAGTCCTTACTTATTGTTGTCATTAATTCCTCACCATACAAAAACTCAGCATCAAACTACTCCATAGTATATGGTCATTCCAATTTTCCTGATTGAGTTCAACGAATAACAGTGAACGATTTCGAAGTAAGCAAATTCGTTACGCCTAGTAACGCATAAAGAGGGACATTTCAGCTTGGTTCGTATCGGCCGCGATCGGGCGCCATAACAGCCGAGTTTGAAGTCATATCTGCCGAAATTCATAATGAGTAATTCTGAGAAAGAAAATCATATCAAATAAATAATAAGGCAATGGAGTATAAGCTTTTAACTTGATGCTGAATCCAGTTCCTTAACCCTTTACCTAACATGAAAAGAAGACGACACTTGCAAAACATACTCTTGAATACCTAATTTTTTTCATTTTTTGTCTCAAAAACATAGGTTATGACCCCTCGTTGGAACGAGCTCGTCGAGCTCGTTCCAACGAGGGGTCATAACCTATGTTTTTGAGACAAAAAATGAAAAAATAATGAAAATTAATTGGCCATTTTTTAGAATAGCGCTGGCCGGTTTTGGCCGTTACGTTGGGTAAAGGGTTAATAGTTGTATGCTCTTTTGTTTGCTTAACTTGTGCATTATTCTTTGGAAATAAATATAGAATATACCTATAGTAGCTTGTTGTACCAAGTGTTCTCCACGAGTGGTGAAGTGGTGTTAACCGCGAGCCTTTGGCGCGCGGTTAACACAACTTCACCACGAGTGGAGAACATTTGGTACACCAAGCTACTTTGGGTGTATTTTATTTATACCATGAGCGTCAGATAATAAGAGTTTAAATGTTAAATAAATCAATATTCACATGTTTTTGCTTACATGAGCGGTACTTCCGCTGGCAATTTTGTCGCCGAAAGCGAAATAGAAAACGAAACACGCAAATTACGGAGCCTTTTTCATTTTAATAACATAATAGCATACTATTTCGAGATATGGATGCTTTATTAACATGAGACAACGTATATTTGTTAATTTGTGGCATCTTGGTAGCAAAACCTATTTAAAAACGTAATAAATAATTGCCGGTTTCATTTCACTCTTCACGAGGGGAGCAGTGATAAATTTAGACAAGTTTGCATTCAAGGCGAGGTCAACAAAGGTAAACTTGGATATAGTTCAACTGTAGGTGTAAATTTTAACTATTGAAATTCCATTGCTGGCGTGTACGGTTGGTGTGTAAAGTTAAAATTTATGTTATAGGCTTTTTATATATTGCAGAATATGTAATCATGGTATGAATGCATTTTAAGCTAATAAATATTATTGAGAACCTTATGCTCGTGAAAATTTGAATGGGTAACAGAGAAGGCTCTGGAAAGTCAGGTTTTTCAGGCACGTAGGAACCATGGGAACAGGGGAGCTCTAGGTTGAGAGAGAGGGAGCGAGAGAGAGAAAAAGAAGGGAGAGTGGAGTAGAGAGAGAGGGGGAGAGGGAGAGGAGAGGGAAAGAAGAGAAAGAAGAAGAGAGATTATGCCAAACTTTATTTTTACTAATGTATTTTTACATTACATGATACAGCCCCCAGAGAATCGGTCCTGGGGATCATTCACGGTTCAAATGCACCCACATGGAACTTGTATTTCTCTCTTTGGGTGTGCGCCTTTGCCATCTTACTGGGATTTAGCAAGAAAGGGATGGACAGACGCTTAACTCTTACGATTTGACCAAAGAGTCTCTCGGATGATTTGTCTCTTCTACGGGCTTTGAAGCCGACAAAACTACTCGTTTTTGGTCCCATATTTAACCAATTTATTTTTTCCACAGGCCGAAACAATTTATTAAATGTGAGCAAAAGATGTGTACCTTTCTCACTGTAGAGGCGCGTTTGTCCCAAACATATCTTTGAATGTTGTATTCCTACCACGTAACTTAGGCACATGGACCACCAACGATATATATATATATATATATATATCGATGTGTGTGTGCCCTCATATGATCATGCTATTCCAAGTTTTAAATGCTTCTATTTGTTTTGGCCTAACGAGGCTAACGTCTATTCTCTTTGCCTAAGATAATTCAAATATAAGGATAAGCTGTATCCACACTGCCGTTCAGCTACACCTCATCTCTGACCACGCCCCCTAGTCTCGAATCACAGACACTGTACCAGTCAGGCTTGAAGCTGGGATCTCAACATTTTCCGACATGGTGAGGCGAGATGTGAAATTTTGGTCCCGGGTCGTTGACCGTCGGTACGAACTTGGACCCTGACTCAATATACTTCATCAACACTTTACCTAACGAATCTGCAGCATCCTTCTACGTAATTTAAAAATTAAGCAATTGAAAAAAAACATTTCTCAAAAAATTTCCACAAAACCATATCAGGTGAACCCACCCTTGGGTCAAGGCAAAAACAGAAATAAAAAATAACATTAGTCGGGGTTGCAGAATGACGATAATCCTGTATTTTCAGCATCAAGATAGCACATTGATAGAGAGGGGGCGAAATGTGTTTAATTTGAGCTCAAGGTCACTGAAGCGTGTGGCAAAATGGGCAGAAATGGGGAAAACGGTCAGGGTCGGTCGAACGTTCTGGCTTTGATACAGTGTCGAATCTTTTCACTGATTCGATTCGAAATCATCTTGGTCATTCGAAAGAAATCGAATCCCAGAGATGTTTTGTTTTCATACATTTCTTCATTGTCTACTCTCTGAAGATGACAACTCACCCTTCAGTTTTCTGAGTGACGAGAACGATGTTATTCTGAAGCGACAACGAATATCGCGTTACATCTAGTCAGTGGTGGCGCCACAGAGGGACCTCGGGAGTGGGGGGGGGGGGGGGGGGGGGCGCCCCACTTTTTCCTCGGGCACCCCAAAATCAAACTTCAGATTACTATCTGACCGTCGTTTTTCCACCCAATAACACATCCGCAAACGGCATACAAAAATACACATCATGCCAGGTGTTGTAGCAACGCTCAAATATCGCTCCCAGGGCGTTTAAATATGAACATTTTTCCTGGGGTGATCCCCAGATGTCCCCCCCCCCCCCACACACATACACACAAAAGTGGGAGGGAGACACCCTCCTCCCTAGTTCAGCGATCTGAACGTAGTGGCTACCCCTTTACAGATCGCTGAACTACCTCCTCCCTATCTTCCTCTATCTCAGGCCTGCGGCGTTCGGGAAATGCTTTCGGCATCTCGACCTTGGACTCCCCATATCTTACTTAGGCCCCCCTAAATTGAAATCATGGCGCCGCCACTGCATCTAGTTTGCACTATATTGCTTTTTCTTCGACCATCTTGGTGATACCGGGGCAAATTTCGTTTGAATACAGTCCTGTTACTAAGATAATTGATATGTCATAGGGCCCTGCGAATCACACATTGTCGATTCAAATTGAATCTCGAATCGAATCAGGTCCAGTATTCGATCTCGAATGGAACTTCGAATCGAATTATGAGAGTTTTCAAGATTGCCGATGAAGAAGGGGGAGGGGGGGGGGGGGGCTGTAAACCTGATTTGTTCCGACTGTGATACCTCATGTCCCTACTGATAAAATATTCGATCTACATCATCAAGGCATGCTTTCGTTGAAGTCATGTCTCGATGACGTAGTTGGAAAACTACCCAGTAAGGATTTTTGTTCATCTTCGACATTGCTTGTAAGCTGTAGCTTTGCTGTCAGCAGTGGTTGTGACTAGCGAGACTGGAATTATCATGTATGGTGTCATGGTTGCTGATGCTATTTATGTTAATATAGCTGAACTTAAACTCAGTCTTTATTTTCTGCACTATTTATGTATCCGTCTGAACTATCTGATCTATATGTGTTTCGTGAGACGACGAATATGAATGATACCAAGTTTTTTTTTCTGTGAGAAGATTCGATAGGAAACAAATCGGGCAGCCGATTTCGAATCGAAGCGAATACCAGCTTAACCCTTTGAACTCTGGTGGTATCTTCCATGCCTGTTCAATGGCTACAATTGGAGGAGTCCACATTCATTATTTGGGGGAAACCAATTAATATTTTCAACGTGCAGCCTTGGGGCTGCACGTTGAAAATATTAATTGGTCTACCCCACACATTCACTCAGCAGCCGCCCTACTTAAGGAAATTATGACGTATCATGCATCTGGAAAGGAAATAAGGCCATTCGGGTTCAAAGGGTTAATTTTCGAAATCGAATCGAATCCCGTAACTTCACAGTGAACTGAGTTGAGAATATGAAGAAAATTTTTTTCAAAACTTCTTGTGGTGGTGATTCATTCAAAGAGATGACTTAGAGGGCGCTTTAAATGATTTGAATATCAAAAGGTCACAACCCGGTCCTATTGGGTTCTAATATTAATGAAAGTACATGGAACATCGGGTCCATGCACTGTTCTATGCCGACATTTATGCATGTTAACTGCCATATGGACAGCTTGCACAACCTTTGAGAAGCAAGTGAAGGTACATCTACTCACGGATAGGTGGAACCAGGGATGTTTCTAAGGGGTCGCGGATGGGGGTGAGCGGGTGTCCACTTCTAGATTTCAAAATTTTGATATTTTAATTATTTTTAAACAAAAATTAAAAAAAAAAGTTCTACAAAACCATATCACATAACCACTCATTAGAACGAGTTCAACGACCTCGTTCCAATGAGGGGTCAACTGATATGGTTGTATTTCTTTAAAATTTTCAACTGTGTATTAGTAAATTCCACGGACGGATGGGGCCGATTCGTTAGATAAGGGGTTAAGAGGCAGAATTCCATTTGTACCCACCCCATCACAACCCCACCCCCGAATGTAAGTTATCCAAATGAGGCTCTTGGTAGCCACAAATTGCAAATACAAATATTGGGGGAAGGGGGGGGGGGGGGGTGTTCTCAACTATTTAACCAATCTTTGAGGAACTTTCTCTAGGTTTCAGTCTAAAAAATTCATATTTTGTTTGGCCAAATTCTAGACATGTTTAGAAAAATTCGTCTAGCGCCCTAAAATTTCGAATTTCCAACTATTGTAAGTTTGATGAATAATGGGAGAGGGGGTGACACCCCACTCCAATCTGGCAACGTTCCCGGGTAACGAAATAATCAAGTACGCATATTGATACTGGGTTCACATGGGAGATATGCAACTCTTGTACGATGACCGTAGTTTCCTGAAAATTTCGAAGTTGATTCGATTCGAGATGAGATTGGTTTCAAAGCTTCTGTCTAATTCAGTTCGAGCGAAGAATCGTGACCTGCGTGGCCATAAAAAGGGTGCCTACTGTTTCGTTTGGGAATAATGGAGACCTTTTCTCTTAGAATGTTAAAAATATCAGGTCAAAAGAAAAATATTCATTTGGAGTATAGTAATAGAAAATATGAAGGACAGATTAACCCTTTACCTAACATGAAAAGCAGACGACACTTGCCAAAAAAATTCTTTAATAACTAATTTTTTTTTCATTTTTTGTCTCAAAAACATAGGTTATGACCCCTCAGTGGTACGAGCTCGTTCCAAAGAGGAGTCATAACCTATGTTTTGGAGACAAAAAATGAAAAAAAATAATGAAAATTAATTGGAGATTTTTATGAATAGCGCTGGCCGGTTTTGGCCGTTACGTTGGATGAAGGGTTAACAGGCATTGGGAACGAGGCAGACGTAGCTGTGCTTTCTGGAGAAGTTTAGAGAGAGTCAATAAACAGTTTGTGTCTGAATGCAAAAGGAGAGAACAAGGTGGGTGTAGGGATCAGTTAGCAGAGCAAGAGGGGAGGGGTTATAAAGGCCTCTCTTCTGTACACGCGACTTTTTAGAGTATTTTACTTCAGCTGCATTGTTTGCGACAAAATAACATATTTTGTCTTCCACTTAAATAAACGATAAGAGGTCATGCCAGGCCCCCAACAGCCCGAATAAAGTACTACAGACCTCCATTGCATTGACCGACTGTTTGTGTGACACACTGAATTCGAGTATCAAATCTAGTCTTTTAACCCTTTACCTAACGAATCAACGGCATCCGTTGGCGTAATTTGCAAATTCAGCAGTTGGAAGAAATAAATGTTTCAAAATATTTCAACAAAACCATATCATGTGACCCCTCAATGGAACGAGCTCATCGATATGGTTTTGTTGAAATTTTTTGAGAAAGTTTAAAAAATAGTTATTAAAAAACAAAACTTTGATATCGTCTGCGTTGGGTAAAGGGTTAAAAAAGGTACATGGTTACTAGAAAGGGATAATTGATGTCTTAGATTCCAATCCTGGCGAACATGTCCCGACCGAAATTTATAGGGGTGGTGTAACACCCCCAACACCGCCACAGTTACGTTCCGTCGCCCGAGTGTGCCGGAAAACCGTTAACGAGAGACTCATCCCTAAATAACTCAACTATTCCTTGAAAAGGTGTACAGCTGACGTGATATAATCTTGACAACCACTTGTGCATTTTATTGGCTTCAAGGATTTGTGAAAAAGCAATTAATTCCGGTAATGTTGTTTACTCTTTCGGGCTTAACGAATGAGGAATTTTCAAAAGCGCTCGCTGCACATAATAATCAGCTTTAACTTTTCTCATTTTCATTCACACACCATAGCTTATTATCTTCTTTGGAACGAGCTTGTTGGACCTGTTCCAATAAGTGATAATAAAGGCTAGTTTGAAAAATAAGAAATACTTTTTATTCAAACATATTTGTGTTTCACACTTTTAATAAGCGCTGGGTTAAACTCATAAATACTACATTTTATTTGGTGTAATTATGCGAACCTGTAACGAAGAGAGTTAGTATAGTGGACACGGAATACAGATCAAATGTACAATAAATGTCGCAATGATGCTTTCTAGTGAAGTACACCCTAAGATGTCAAAGATAAGAAAGCTCTTAACTTTTCAACTGAATTTCAGAGAGCACTGTAGAGAGAGAGGAAGTCGATTCTTATCTTGTTGATATTATTGTAGGAATTTATTTACTACCTAAACCTTTGAAACTCGTCCGTTTACGTGACGCCCGATACTGAGCAAAGTATCTGTTAACACTTTCAAAACTGCAGTCCTGGATGGTTTCGTCTCATAAAATACTGTCTACGGCGCAATGGACGAATCAATTCCACATTTGTGTGGAGATTCAGTAATAATTTAATCCTCCAGCTCTGTGGAGCTGTAGGATTAAATTATTACTAATCCTCGGTATCGATTTATTGTTTATTGTATTTTCTACTTGTCCTCCACCAATTTTTTCTACATTCTTCATGCAAAAATTTATGCATACCGGGTTGAAAGGGTGAACCCTTCAATCATCTGGTAAATTTAAACTTTGAGGTTTTGATCACATGATTATGCTGAAAATATACATTTTTCGCTCCATCATTCCCAGATATTAAAATTAGATTCGGCTTACAGCCGTGTCGTATCCAGATCTTCATGATGTCATGGTGTGATGAAAATTCAATGCGATTGTTCTTTCGCAAATCCTGAGGAATGTTCCGAATTAGGACTGTGAAAGCTGCTATTTTCCGTCTCGTTCGCGGTTACCCACGCTCATACTCTTCATCGCGGCCCTTCAAATCTTGGAAGATATGTTCGACACCAAGAACTAGTTACTGCCAAATGGTCCCCATAACAAACTCCACACAGTAGCACATTATTCCCTTTTCCTGATAATGTGGTACCTTAAAATCCAAGACGCTTGTCTCTATCAAACAAATTGGAAGGTGGAAACAATTGCCGTCATAACAATATATCCTATGCCTGTGCAGTTGCACCGTGATCAACAAGGTAATGGTGTCAAAACCTTGTTACTCACACGTGCTACTACGACAACCACTATGATGTCACTGTGATAGCGATGCCACCTATCAATGTCAACCACAGTGTCATCCAAAAAGAGGAGAAATTATTAACTGTTTACCTCAGAAACTGATGATGTGAAATTATTTATTATTACTATGAAAGGACGTTTCATGTTTACGCTAACGATAAGAAAGCATAAATATATTTAGAAAGACGCACAAAGTGTAATGGGTGAAAATAATTATTTTCCCACCCCGCCTTAGCCCCTGCTCGCGCGTTCTTTGTGTTGTTACGCCCAGGTGAACCTCCATGGAGATATAAAATATCTTCTGGATTGCATAATAGTAACAACGTCTCGGGCTACTGATGAATGCAGGACCAATAATCACATTTAATGGTGTAACTAGCACATTGTTGCACGGTTACTTACATGTCATCGACGTTATAATAGCATAGCGTGCCACACGGTTTGCCGATATAATATATATAATAATAAAAACCGATCCCGTCGCCTGACGTCACTATTCTATATTGCGTTTTACATTTTGATGGCGTCTGGTGGGGAACTGGAACCTTCTGAGGGCCTTCAACCGCGTTAGAGTTCAAGGTTTGGAGTGGTGTCAAGACAACATGTCTTTGTTTGTGTAAATATCTTGGAATAAATGTTTATATTTTCTCATGTCTTAAAGGGAAAAATGGTATAAAATAGCAATATTGTGAAGTGCATAAACGCCAGGATAGGTGAAGATCTAAACGGTTGTGTCAATAAAAAATAAGGAGTTGCCTAAGACAACTTCTTCTTCTTCATTTAGTGCAGCCCTCGTCTTCCGAGTGTGAATATACTCGGAAATCGTGGAATGCGCTTAATGAATAAGAAGAAGAAGAAGAAGAAGAGAAGTGTGGCGATAATTAGTGCACAGATCAATCCCTAAATAATGTAACCGCGCATTCAACAGACGCAAATTGAAGACATTAGTCCACATAAGATTGGGAATGTTGGAGTCATCGGAGTTTTAAAAGCCATACATAACGGTCTGTTCAGTGTTGCGTCGTTAAAATCAAAGGGAAGCTCAGTTCTTCATACTTTTCTATAAATAGATAAAATCCAGTAGCGTCCTGGAGATTCGCATATCGTATAAATCACATAATGCAAGGCTGTGCCAGAAATCGAAACTACATTGTCAGAACAGCATTAGATATCGAGGTTCGGTCGAAGTGTCTTGCATAAAAGTAAACTTCTTGATAAAGGAATTTGAGAAATAGACACAGAACAGTCATCCTCTCATGCTTCTGTGGAACTCGTTGTGAAGGTACACAAGGTTGTTATTATTAGTGGACAGTCACGAACCGCGGAGGGTTCATGGGCTCTATAGACATAAGTGGTAAATAGCCAAGAGCTAAGAGCTACAAATGGTAACGTGGGGCCCAGTTAAGCCTTCGAGGATAATACCAGTGAATTTATAACTAAACTATGTAAGATGCAACCGTGGTGGTAGCGGCTGTGAAACTAGCAAGTGTGTAAAGATGCAACGAGGGCGTATCATAAGCAGAAGTGCATGAATACCATCGTAAATACTATAACCAACATCGCGTGGAGACGGTGACCGGAGTCAGAGATGTATGCTTGAGCCGGAGGAAACAACTAGCAGTGGAAAACGACGAGAGCCGTTATAGTGCGAACTGTAATTGTGTGTAATCTGTATATATATTCTCGGACTGAAGCTGTGAGTAAAATGTACCATACATTCCACTATTATATACACTTATTATCTCTTCAGTGCTTTATCGTCCAACACTTTTAAATATTCAGTCATTAACCGATTCAGGAGAACGAACACTCCCAAACAGATAATAATAACGTGGAGAGATATACATTTGAACGGGAGTCCAGACACCAGCGTCAGGGTGTCAACTGTTCCGCTAGCGAAAGCGTAGACCTCCCACCGATAGGTATTAACCACCATATTCTGCGACATAGAGTGTAGGGTTATCCCCATGGAAACATGTTTGAAAGGTGGCTTATAGAGGATGGGTGAGGGATGGGTATGGATGAAAATCCAATTTAGGGACGAAATGTTAATACAGAACAGAGTCAATAACTACAACTACTGAATCCTCTATTAAACCTACAGAGCCAACACTAAATGTTCAGAACCAACAACTACAACTATTGGAACCCAACTATTGGAACCCATCTCCTCCACTACACAGACAACAACAACTACCAAAGAACCAACTACAACCACAACAAAGGCAACAACTACATCTACTGAACACGTTATTGCCAGTGAAGAGCCAACAACTGCATGTACTGAAACCACTACTACGACTACAGAACCAACAACAACAACAACAGGACCCATTACGAAGACAACAGCGCCAGCAGCACTCATTTTTTCTCTTGTTTAACTATGAATTTAACCAATTATATTTTGTTTGACAGAGCTCAGTGAGCTCTGTCAAACAAGGTATAATTGGTTTAATATCAAAACTGCATTATGGGAAATATTTACAACTGAAAACTTTGCTATTTTTGGCATCAGAGTGCAGTGGGTTAAATGGGTTTCAAGTTTAATAGTCAATCGCTCGCACTGACTGGGGAAAAATTGATTCTAGAGGAAAATGCATGGAGTTTGTGATATGATACGCACATCGAAGCTACAAATTCGCTACCATTTCCAAATTTCTATTTTTGGTTTAAATTCCTTAATCGTCAGTGCTACATTTACTGACAGTTTTAGGAAATTAAAGGGAGCTAACTTCCCGTAAATCTCTTGAATGACAAAAAATGTCAGGCATGGATGGCGTCACGTGAATCAACTTGATAACTGCTCCTAATCCATGACGTTTGATGAACGCTGCCACGCCACGCCATGGCGTTTACCTTGCACGTAAACTAACACTGTATCAACTTCCCAATATCGGCAGTTGTTTATGACCAATAAATTCAAACTGCTTTGCCACGGAAATGCGCACACCATCAACATATTCGTTTTTATAGATGTCAGAGTATATTCTTTAACCCTTTACCTAAGACGAAACGCAGATGACACTCGGAAATAAAGTTTTTTAATAATCTTTTTTTTTTTTTCATTTTTCACGACAAAAACAACGGGCTCGTTCAAATGAGGCGTCAAAAGCTACGTTTTTGACACAAACAATGAAAAAATAATGAATATTAAATGGTGATTTTTGTGAGTAGCACTGTCCGGTTGTTGGCCTTTACGTTGGGTAAAGGGTTAAAAAGCGAACGGAGATTCCGAGATGTCCGTAAATTGAAAGCCTGTCTGCTTTCCTTTTCCTAACACAGGAGAATATCACCAGTCGAGAAAAAATCGAAAATATTAAATCCTGGATGTTATTTTATCACATCATCATAATCACAAAGCTCACCACGAAAAATATCGTTCACAACACGTCTATTGTGGGAAATCTGCCAGAAATCAACGTCGATGTCGTAACGTTGTGAGTTTGTTTCGGAAGTAGAATTGAATTAATCTACTCTTAATTTTCATTAACTATCTACAAATAACAAATAGCATTTGCGGAAAACATTTCACGAATAACTTAATATTTTCATTTTTGGCGTCGAAAAATTAAAACCTAGATTATGACCCCTCATCGGAACGAGCTCGACGAGCTCTTTTCAATGACGGGTCATAAACTATGTTGTAAGACAAAAATTGAAAAATATAATAAAGTTTATTCGGTACTTTTTTCTGAACAGCGCTGATCAGCTTTAAGTTTCGCTCCAGAGTTTTCCAGCCATTTCCTAAAATGATACGCCATACACTCTCTTCAAATGCAAATATTCTGTAACTTAGTTATCTAACCCCTAACACGTATTACATTTCCCAAATCACACTAAAAACATATAACACTATCTGACTAAATAGAAATAAATAATCTGAATGTGGGTGAAGGAATAATTTATTGTCAAAGGTAAGACTTCAACCTGCAAAACTTCATGAAAAAAATGCTGATACCAGTGATTTTCAGCCACCGAGCAGCCTCAAAAGCAGATTTTCCCCATTATCCAACTCACCTACCCCTGGAGCATATAACCCCCTGTTTTTAAAATGTGAAATAAAATTCCATGTTTCCCTCTCATTTTTTAGTTACTTGCCTGGTAACAAACCCGAGTAAAAATGACATTTTAAAAAATAGCCGATTTTTCGAAGCCACTGTTTCCCATTTTTCAGCTGGTAATTTACCCATATGCACCAGCTTTAGGACCCAAAATTCAAATTCTCTTTTCCACCAAATAGGCTAATATAATCATATATCTGATACTAAAAATATATCTCCAATTTACATGGCTTTAGTTTCAACATATGCCCTGCGTTTAGAATTTCGCTGTAGAAACTGCAGAGCGAACCGTAATCGTTTAAATGGTTTAATTTACACATTACGTGAAAAAAGGATCTCAAATTCGTCACGATTTGACATGATATCTATATCCCTCGTTCACTAGACTCGATCTGGGCCGAGGTAAACCTCGGCTCAGATCGATTTTAGTGAATTTGGTACAGAAATCTCATATGAAATCGTGACATTAGAGAGTTTCCATTTCGTTTCATTTTCTTGATGCGATTCTGATTTCAAAATAGTTTAAAAAATCTCGACCTTCCGGTCAAATCACGATGAAATCATGATCTAATCGCGAAAGAGACCGCATTGTGGCCATTGTACTTTATAGCCCGATCGTACAAGTAGAGGTGCACGCGATCATTCCAGTGCCGTCAACATTAGTTGCCACACTCTTTCCGTCTACGTTTGAGAACATCTCTAATCATTGTAACCATTGTACCTTCTACCCTGGCTCTTTTGAGTTTTCACGGTAGGTAACGATCAAGAATTACCTGGTAGAACAATAGGTTAGGTGTTAACGTGATGCCATTTAAATACCTCCAGACCACAGTGTAAACCCGAGTACTTGTGTTTTGTTGAACAAGGGACAGGGTGTAAGTCAGTTACAATTCCTCGCTGTCATTACACCCTGACACTATTGTCTTTTCAGGGTATACAGTCAACTTACCTGATACAACAATAGGCTAGATGTTGAAGTGACGCACTTGAATACCTCTGGTCCACTCAGTGTACTTGTGTCTGTGCGTTTTGTTGCTTGAGCAAAGGATAGGGTGCAAGTTAGTTACCAACCTCACTGTCGGTAGTTCGGGAAATTGAACAGCATGTCCCACACTGAAACACTACGTGGCTCGTTTTTACTCAACACGCGGGACGCATTTTTCAAATTCATGAAATACCTCCGACTCGATTGGTATCTATTCCTCAGCTATATGTTATGCCTTTCTCTAACAGACTTCTTTTTGTTTTGTTTTGTTCAATACATACACTGCAAATAATAAAGGCTCTTTTTAGAACCCAAACTGGTTCTATCTTGTCCCTGAGATGAAACCAGTTTAGTTTAAACAGTATGTATTTCAAATAAAATAAATTTACCAAGATTAGCATTCAATGTTAACAGAATAATACATGAACTGAAGTAGATTCAGCAGTAAACTCTGAGCTTATTCAACGCAGTCGCCAAACATTTTGAAACAAAGCGAATATAAATACCTGGTATATTGGTTCTATACAGAACCAAAACTGGTTCGATATGCCAACTGTTCATATCTCCTTTGCTTAATAATGATTTGAGACAGCCTCGTATAATCTCTAAACTTACGGCTGAAACCCCCTCAATTTGTGTTTAATTCTGTTAATATTTAATGCTAATCTTTATAAATTTATTTGGTTTGAAATAAATACTGTTTAAACAGAACTGGTTCCATCTCCGGGACAAGATTAGAACCAGTTTTGGTTCTAAAAAGAATCTATATTTTTGCAGTGTAGCTTGTGACTTTCAATCGAACGAGAATGGCAAACTGAGTCTAAGAAGGTTCACGCTCTCAAGATCGAAATTGATATGTATATAATCTTATAAAAATAAATGTATATTCTTTGGTTTGTTGATAGCCCAGGCAAGCTGCTTATTAACCCTTAGCACTCTGGTAGTGGAACTGAATTTTCTCCAGTCACTCTGTTGTTCTATTATTTGACCATGAATTTAACCAATTATATCTTGTTTGACAGAGCTCACCGAGCTCTGTCAAACAAGGTATATTAAGTTAAATATCAAACTGCATTATGGGAAATATTTACTGTTGAAAACTTTGCTATTTTGACATCAGAGTGCAGAGGGTGTCTAAAGTGTGAGGGGTATTCTGTCGGCAAGAAGCATGCTTTGTTTGCATGTGATATACGCTGATAGTGTTGGATGTTTGAGGTCATCGGGTATTCTTCTCAATGTTGTGAGAGTGGTAGCAGTGTTTGTGGCTGGAGTGCAGCAGTGTATGGTGTCCATAAAGGAGGACTTGCACTAATGTAGCTGGCCGTTTTCAGCAAATCAGAGGTTTGTGTAGTCGGATACTGCTTTTCTTTAATTTTACGCCATTATAATATAACGCATTTTTGGCTAAATAATTCAGTGAAAATTTTAAGGCTAATGCTTAGTGAGTTTTAGATATAATTTTAAGGCTAATGCTTAGTGAGTTGAAGATATAAAACAGATGTAATTTCATTAAATGTATCAGGCGTACATATGTATTGTGCCATATACTGGTACGTGATCCTGCTTTAAGTCTCGTTAATGAGCTTCTGCTCAATTGTTCCTAAGGGTACGTGTGACTAGTGCTTAGATGCTAGGTTAAACTGTTCCTGCACTGGTACGTGAATACTCTTCAGTTTGCGTAGTGCGACAGTAAATTATAAAGCTTTTCATTATTATAATGTCTCTGTTAGGCATTTGTACTAAAATGTACGTGTCCATACTTAGCTAACACATGTAATGCCGTACTTAGTGATTCAAAACTGTAATGCCTGTTTAACGTTTTCATGAACACAGTGGTAGAAAATCGCTTTTAAACTTCATGTTCCATTTTGTGATGCCATGTCTTAAAGCCCTTCACCCAAGTTGATCAGTACTTATGAACACACGTAGACTACTATATGGCTTGAGAACTGATATGTGTTACAATAACGCCTGTGATTGTCGCAGTTTGCTGATTTGGAGTGAGTTTCGAAGGATGTTTACCGTTATCGTAATGTACTGTAATTTACAAATATATTTAACTTACCTGTGATACGGATGACACATATTAACTGTTTTCCAAAAGACATGGGCTGTGAGATCGTATAGACTGTTTTGCGACATATGGAGAATCAACATTGACATTCATAAACCAGTATTTTAAGACATAGTGTTTACGTTTGGTTCTGATCTGTCGCTTTGTGTTCATTTGCATTTCACGTTGTGTTCGTTTCATTATTATAATTTACGTTCACCGTTTAATTAAAATTGCATTCACTTTTAAACATATTAGTCATAATTTGTATGCTTATATACTTGCCATTCTGGGGTGTCACCAAGAGAGTGTGACATTTTGGTGGAGAATCCGGGCACACGTTGATGAACTCTGGTTTGGCAGTTTTAGTATATAAATTTGTTAAGGCAGTCAATGTTTGGATATATATGTACATTTGACCTAAGAATGGATTACCAACACACATTAGAAGTTGGGAGAAAATAAATGAACCTCTGCTCTGTAATGTTGGCTGTTTATTTGAAATTTGCATTATTTCTAAGTGTCCTTTGGGGAGGAATGGAGAGTTTGAAGAAGTTTAGGGATTATGGGGTCTCTTTGGGATTAGAAGGGAATACTTTAGTCCAGTTTGTTGAGGACTCGCGACGAACGTACTGCACAGAAAGAATTGGAAAAATTGAGGTATGCTAGTATGGAACAGGAGAGAGAGATAGAAAAATTGAAAGTTGAGAGTCTGGAGCGGGATAATGAACGAACGAGAGAACGTGAGCGGGAAAGAGAAAGGCATGAGTGGAAACTTGAAGAGTTGGAGCTTACAAATAAGCTTACAAATAAGCAATCACTGGCTGTAGATACTACAGGTAGCAAGTCTGACAAAAATGTTGTGGTTAATTTGCAAAAAGCCCCTAAATTACCGCCATTTGAAGAAGGCACGGACGACATTGACGCATATATAAATCGTTTCGAAAGATATGCAGAATCTCAAAATTGGGAAAAGGGATTTTGGGCGACTCATCTTAGCGCTCTGTTGAAGCGTAATGCATTGAGTGTATATTCACTTCTTCAACGCGAGAAGGCTTCAGATTTTGACACACTAAAAGATGCGCTACTGAAAAGGTTCAACTTGACTGAAGACGGTTTTAAGCAGAAATTTCGTTCTGCAAGACCTGAATCAGGGGAAACTTTTCAACAATTTTCAGTCAGATTGGGAAGTTATTTCACTCATGGATTGAAATGTCAGGTACACCTAAAACGTTTGAAGATTTGTATGACTTGATGGTCCTGGACCAATTTATACATGTTTGTAATCGGCAGTTGACTTTGTTTTTAAAGGAGAGGGTTCCTACTAGTTTGGATGCAATGGCGAAACTTGCTGACCAATACAAAGAAGCGCGCCGAGTTAATATCACTACTTCAAGTGACCCAGGAAAAAAAATCAAATTTCACTGGAACCCAAAACTTGAAACAGTATAATAATATTAAGGCTAATTGTAATGATAAAGTATTAAGGTCTAACGGTAGAAGTGAAAGAAGGTGTTTCAAATGCAATAAGGTTGGGCATATAATTTTTCAGTGTCCTTTGAAAAGTCCTAAGAAACAAGTGAGTAGTTTTCAAGAGGGTAATAGGAAAGATAGGGATTTTGGTAATTCTGGACAGTTCAGGGCTGGGTCGAGCTATAGGGCTCCGGTCTGTAGTTCTTTTGTACAAATGTCGGACAGCCTTGTTGATTCAAAGGTAAATAATCCTACTCCTCTAAATAGTAAAGAACTTAATACACAAAATATGCCAATTGTTGAGGGTGATTTTGGAGGAACTAAAATTGCCGTTGTACGTGATACTGGATGTAGCGGTGTGGTGTTAAAGAGAAGTTTAGTACCTGTCGAATACATATTTGATGAACACCAATCATGTATTTTGGCCGATGGGTCGAAAATTTTAGTTCCGGTTGGTAATGTTAGTATAAGTACACCGTTTATACGGGTGATGTAAAGGCATGGTGTGTTGAAAAGCCTATTTATGATATTATTATTGGCAACATTGATGGTGCTCGTAGTCCCAGTGATCCCGATCAAACAAAGATAGTGAGTGTAATAACCCGCCAACAGGCGAGACAACAGAGTAAGTCTTATAGTAAGTTGAAGGTTCCCGATAGCATCAGTGATATTTGACCTGCTGATTTTCGAGCGGCTCAACAAAGTGACGACACATTACAAAATGTTCGTGTTTTGACACGGGAAGGTAAGATTAAGGTTAAGCCATGCGGAGCCTCATCGAAATTCGTCTCGAAAAATAAACTCATTTACAGGGAGTTTCAGTCCCCAAAAGTGGAAAATGGAAAGATGTATTTACAGTTGGTAGTTCCAGAGAAATATCGCAACAGTGTAATGAGATTGGGGCATGAATCAATTATGGCTGGACATCAAGCTGTTAAACGCACACTGGGTCGAGTTCAGAGTGAGTTTTACTGGCCCAGAATACAAGCAGACATTAAGAGAGTTTGTAGATCTTGTGAAATATGTCAAAAGACTTTTTCCAAAGGGTAGGCAAGCACGTGCTTTGCTTGGCAGAATGCCTTTAATTGATATACAATTTAAGAGAGTTGCAGTCGATTTAGTTGGTCCCTTGACACCAAGAACAAGCAATGGGAATAAATACATTCTCACATTAATGGATTATGCAACAAGGTACCCCGAGGCAAATGCCCTTCCATCTATTGAAGCAGAAAGAGCAGCCGAGGCACTGATAGATATATTTTGTCGGGTGAGTTTTCCACAGGAAATGCTTACAGATATGGGCAGTCAGTTTATGTCAAGTCTTATGGCTGAAGTAAGTAGGCTAGTTTCGTTGAAACAGTTGACAACTACCCCATATCACCCAAGCTGTAATGGTCTTGTTGAAAGATTTAATGGCACCTTGAAACAAATGCTTAAACGACTCTGCGCTGAGAGACCTCAGGATTGGGATAAGTATTTGGGTCCTGCACTTTTTGCATACCGGGAAATACCACAGGAGAGTGTAGGTTTTTCTCCATTTGAACTGATCTACGGGTGGCCAGTTAGGGGCCCTATGACAATTTTAAAACAACTCTGGTCTAAAGAAATAAGTGACCCGGAAGTTAAAACAGTGTACAAGTATGTTATCCCAGGGAACGCATTGAGTCGGCATGTGAATTGGTGAGACAAACTTAATAAATGCTTCTAAGAAACAGGCAAAGTTGGACAATAGGCGTGCTAAATCTCGCAAGTTTAAGGTAGGTGATAAGGTCCTTCTGCTTTTGCCTACAAAATCACATAAACTTCTTATGCAGTGGAAGGGTCCATTTGAAGTGACAGAAAAGGTAAGTGACTTGGATTATAGAATAAATATAAATGGAAAAATCAAAATGTTTCATGTAAATCTGTTGAAGAAGTTTGTTGAGCGTAGCAACGTTGTGGGTCATAGTATGATTAGTAGTTGTATTTTAAATAGAATAGCAGTGTCAGTGATAGATTTACGTGATACATACGATGGCTCAACTGAGATTGCAAGGGAGTTAATTGAAACTCCAAGGGTAGGTGCTGAAACGATTGCAAATGTACATATCTGTCCAAATTTGGATTTAGAACTACAATCTTCAATAATGAGTTTATTGAGTGAATTTAAAGACGTCTTAACTGATAAACCCAAGTATACTCATGCTGCAGAACATTTGATACAGCTTACAACAGAACAACCTATTCGTCAAAAGCCCTATCCCCTGCCATATGCTATGACAGGAGAGGTCAGTGAAGAGGTCAGAAAAATGTTAGACATTGGGGTGATTGAAAGATCGAGAAGCCCATAATATGCGTCGCCATTTGTAATTGTTAAGAAAAAGGATCACGAAAATAGGTTTTGTATTGACTTTAGGCTGACCAATAGGGTAACCATCTTTGATACCGAACCTATGCCGAACATTGAAGAAATGTTTTCTAAGTTGTCCGGCTATAACGTATTCACGAAGCTTGACTAACAAAGGGTTATTGGCAAGTTCCATTAGCAGCAGAATCAAAGGAAAAGACCGCATTTCAGACACCAGAGGGATTGTTACAGTTTAGAGTTATGCCTTTTGGGGCCCAGAATGCAAGTGCCACTTTTACCCGGCTAATGAGAAAAGTTCTTAAAGATTTGAGTAATGTGCAAAACTTTATAGATGATATATTGATATACACCATGACTTTTAAGCATAATTTACAAGTTTTGTATGATGTGTTGGTAAAGTTAAGGGGAAGTAATCTTACTGCAAAACCAAGTAAGTGTTACATTGGTTATAAGAATTTAGACTGTTTGGGTCATAATGTGGGTGCTGAAAGACTCCGACCGGCTGTTGAAAAGGTCAGGGCTATTCAAGACGCTCCTATTCCCAAAACAAAGAAACAGGTAAGGAGATTTTGGGGTCTTGTCGAGTTCTACCGACGATTCATTCGTAACTTTTCACATATTGCTCACGTATTGACAGATCTCACAAGGAAAGGGTAGCCTAATCATGTTGTTTGGGATAAGTCCAGGGACACACCATTTTGTAAACTGAAATCTGCCCTGTCTAATCCTCCAATTTTAAAACTTCCGAACGTTACCAAGCAATTCATTTTACGGACGGACGCTTCAGATGTTGGTTTGGGGGCTGTACTATTGCAAGAGGAGCAAGGAACGAAAATGCCTATAGCGTATGCGAGTAGACAGTTGAAGGGTAGTGAAAGAGCATATGCTACCATTGAGAAAGAATGTTTGGCAATTGTATGGGCAATACAAAAGTTTGAAAGGTATCTGTATGGTAAGTAAGCTAAAAGTTGCGCTTTTTTTGTTTATAAGTGTAAATATTTTCGATAATATTTCTGTCTGGGTTAAATGTAAAGCGTAAAGATAGGTATGTGACGGACCCTGAAAACAGATTTGTCAAACTAACGTTAATTCAAGAGCTTCTAAATGAAGTGTGAAATTTAATGTCCATTATGGGCACTTGTTGAACGCCACATGGGCTATCTGATATCAGATCAGTACTAAGAGAGACAATATTCTCTCTGGTTATCACTATCTGGGTAATTAAAGCCAGTTAAAATCTAATTTTTAGAAACCAGTGCATCACGTATGTTCTGGACACACACCCATATTACGCAACTATCCTGTCGCCGAAATGTCAAAAGATTCCAAAATGCGAGTCTTTCAAAGAAACGTTAAAGCGAGTGTTAAATTAAGATAGACCTAAACGTCCAAGAACAAGGGAAGCGATTAACTGAGAATAAATGTTCTGGCTATCAAAATAAAAATCGAGAGATTTCTGGAAAAATTCATTCCCGCCAATTCCAGTCGGAAGGTGTGTAAGGCTGTGGGTCGTTGCGAGTAGATGGGGAGGTCCCATGCTATAGGTTAGAGGAGGTGCCGCATCGGTGCGAGAGTATAGTCACATTGTGATATAGGCGACCCACAGAGCTCATATTTAGAATAGGAGCAGTCGCGGGCCAAGTCGGTGGCCATATATGAGAGTAGGACCAGGAACAGGAAGTACGAGCTCAGGGAGCTATATGCATTTAGGTAAACAGTATTACCTGTTTCAGAAGGCAAGACATACATAGGCAGTTGGCCTGAGGGCACCCAGAGAAGGTCCGAATTTAGCCTTGGTCGTCGAGGGTCATAGGCACCGAGACTGAAAGTCCGCGTGTTGTCGTAACCCTGGGAGGGTTGTAAGGAACCGATAGTAGTTTGTTAACGGTTGTGAACCGTAGTAGCATAGTAGCCAAAGAAGTAAAAGCTGTAACGCTGAGGTCTAGAAACCGTATTAAGAGCTTGAGTAAGCGCTTGAGTAGCTCGCGAGATAAGATAGTTTTAGGCGATGCGAGAATTGATGATGTTGAGAACACTTTGCAGAATATTATTATGTAAGCTTTGTTAAGTATATATCTGAAGGCGAAGAATAACTTAAGCCCGTGAGAGCCAGGCAAGGCGCAAAGTGATCGTGAAATGTGGTAGACGCCGATTGAATTGTGATTGAACTGTGAAAACGCTGATAGAGTCACACAGGCCGAACATTATATGTGTTAAGCCCGGGTGACTGTGAAGTAACCCTGCGAGGAGGAAGCAACGAGAAGTGAAACAGACACTTTGTATGTATCACAAACCGTGAGAAAATGAAGATGAAGTGACGTTGATCCAGCGGACACAGCTAGCTGTGGGAGACGTCGAGGGCCCTGAAGAATAAACTTTTATCCGCGTAATTAGTTTATTCTTTCGGATAATTTTGTGAGTAATTTGTTTCATATTTTATTTCTTCGTATATGTAAATAAATAATCTTTTCAGTGAATTATCGTTGATCACCCTTTGGCGTTGTCAGCCACAGGCACCTTCAGGAATCCTAAGAGTCCCATGCGGATAGGGCATTGATAAGGTGACAAGATTTACGTTCGAACTGGAGTTCAGACGACAGTCATTGGCTGTCGACTGAGCACTGATAAGAACCTAAATTTTCCTCCATCACTTCGAGCATCAATTTAACCACGTAATCCTACGACATTCCTAACAGAATTAGACTGGTGATCTGAGAGTTCGATATCAAGTATAAAGAATTATCGTGGAGTTCTTATTGTATTATGATTACAGACACAAGGCGGACAAAAACATTTACTAACACACCTGAACAAATCAAGATCAAAATTACGAAATTCCAGACGACAGCGCAGTTAAATATTCTGTCGGTTAACACAAGAGGTTTTACGAGTTTTCTCAGTACTTAAAGCGGTGAATGTGACACATGCGTTCTCAACAACTCATTTGTTTTCAAACCTTTCACCAGTGAGGAGCGAATATGGAGTTTGAAGAGTACTCTGACATTCAGGAGCATGGAATCTACGAAAACTATGGAAGTGGATTTTTTGATTATAATTACACATACAATGGATCTGTTTACTACTTACATGACAATTACATTCCTGGCATGGAAAAATTCCGGATAGCATATGGGGATATCCATGGTTATCTCTGTGTTTTCATCAGCATATTTGGTATAGCGGCTAACATTATCAATGTTATTGTTCTCAGCAGAAAACACATGGCTTCGCCGACCAATTCTATTCTGATGGCGCTCGGTATTGTAGACATGATTGCACTGTTCACCTATATTCTATTTATCGGGTACGCCAAATTCTACTCGCACGACTACCCAAGCTGGGGTTATCTCTACAATGAATCGAAAGCATGGATCGACTATGCAATCTTTTGGCCACATATTTCATTCACATTCGAGATATATGGTATGTGGTTAACTATAACTTTGGCTTTGTTTCAGTACGTATCTGTGTGTCATATCAAGATGGGACCGAGAGTCTGCACAATAAAAAATTCAAACATCACTATACTGTTCGTCGGGTGTTTGTCCCTAATCATGTGTCTCCCTGAGTACATGCTGTATGAGACCAAACCATTGTCGCCTCACCAGAACATGACAGGATGGGTTCTGTCTAATAGTTTTATAGTGGACGACAATCCGGGGTTGAAAGACTTCTACCTTATTTTTTATGGAATCGTGGTGAAAATATTGTCCTGTGTTTTACTAATGATACTCAGTGGGATGCTGATACGAGCAATATATCAAGCTGGGGTCAGGCGGGCTAGTTTTGTCAGACAAAACTCGGACGAAAGAAGAAATTCCGCGCGAAGAAAAGTCAACAAACGGACCACAATTATGCTGGTAGCCGTAATGATGCTGTTTGTACTTGCCGAATTCCCGTATGGTGTACTCGCATTCATTGGTGGATGCAACAGGGAGTTTTTTAACACAGTATTCATACCTTTGACGGAGATCTTTACATTGTTGGTAATTATTAACAGTGCTGTCAAATTCATTCTTTACTGCACAATGAGTCAACAATTCAGAAAGACATTTATCAAGTTACTGTTTAAGAAACTTCCACAGGTTTTGAGACTAAAAGCAATAGAATCAGAACCTACGTCAACAACGTCTTCCTTTAGATCCCGTATGCCTGCGAGCGAGGAGACAAATTTAGACGAAGCATAGACACAACACCCATCATATATTTTTCCGAAAGATATTGTTATTCCTCCATTGCATGTTCTCGTGAGCTAGATGGAAGCCGTGCGATTAACCCTTTACCCAACGAATCGCCCGTATACGCCTGCGCAATATGCAAATTCTGCAGCTGAAAAAATATTACTTTTCGAAAAATTTCAACAAAACCATATCATATGACCCCTCTTTGGAACGAACTCGTCGAGCTCGTTCCAAAAAGGGGTCACATGATATGGTTTTGTTGAAATATTTTGAAAAAATATTAAAAAATGATATTTAAAATAATAAATTTTGAAATCGTCTGCGTTAACTCTTGCAGATGGGATGCAGAAATTGATGTGTAAGTTCGAACCGCAAACCTAACACAAATAGCAAAATACGCTTGCAAGCAAAATGTATTGAATGATTTGAAATATTCATTTTTTACTTAAAAATAAAGCCCTTAGCCCCCTATTGGAACGAGCTCAAACAACTCATTCCGATGAGTGGGTCATAAGCTATGTATTCGTAGAATGATGATGACTTTGGGGGAATAGAGTTGGCCGGGTATGGCCTTTATGTTAAGTGAAGGGTTAGAGTGGAAGTTGACTAGATACAACGGTCAGAAAATTTATAAAAAAGAATATATGAGAGTTCCATCCCGGAGCATAACGAGGCTTTAGGATGAAAATGCTGCTAATCAGCCATCAAAAACAGTATAGACTGGACCATTTTCAGCATTCTATTGGAGCAGACATGTGTGTCGCGAATTTGGGGGTTTTCGGAGGGCGCCGAAGTCCGTATATGTACCATGGGCTTGATACGGCTGACGACCTCAAATCTTGACATGCCAGTGGCGTTTTAACTGGTAGAGAGCTTAAATCGTTTTGGTCGTCAAAATTTGTTCATGTGCCGTTGCCCTGTTACAATTTATGGGAGAGTACCAGGCCTTTATATTCACCTAATTTGGGCACTTCAGATTCAAGTGAAAAATGAGCCCCAAATATGAGAAACTATATAATTAGTCAATATACATACAAACAGAATATAATACAGGGCATTCTACGACCTATTTTGCATCGTACAAAAGTATTTCTTAAGAAATATCTTCATTTTAGAATGTTACAACAAGCCGTTGGTGCCCATCTCCTAATTTGGGCACAGCCTTTACCGCCTTGAATTTGGGGTAATATAAAGGCCTGGAGAGTACCTTTCGGTACTCTCCTATTATTTATTTATTTATTTATTGGTGTTTAAGGTCACATATTTCTGCACAATGGCTAATCATGACCGCGACAGTTTTATGGGTGGAGGAAGCCGGAGTACCCGGAGAGAACCACCGAGCAACGGCGAGCAACTGTCAGCTCCCCAACATACTGACTCCACACAAGCAGGGTTAGCATTGGCTGAAGACAGGTGCACCATCGACGTGCAGTACGCCTTAGTACACAACGCCACCGTGCCCCCACGTGGGCAATGGGGGTGAAGTGTCTTGCCTAAGGACACAACGTGGTTGCCGTAGGTGGGATTGAACCGAGGACCTCTCGGCTTGCAGCCTGCACCTCTGCCAACTGAGCCACCGCGCCACCCGGTACTCTCCTATAAATTGCAAGAACGCAAATCCATACAGACAAAATGATTTCTCTTCAAACATAATGTAAAGCATATCCACAGAATATGAAGCCTTTAACCTGTGACACCTGGCCTTCATTGTAACGCCCACGTATGGGCTTCAAGCACTCTACCAGTTAAGTAATGGTCGTATATTACCATAAAACAGAACAAGGTTCAGGTAGAGTTTGGATGACAGGAATCAACGACCCTTGTTGGAGTTTTTCCTTTATTTTACTAGCGCAGTATTCTGCATTTGTAGCAAGATTAAACTTGAATTAAATAAATAAAGCCTAGACTTTTAAAGAAAAATATCAGCTTCAGCTGTCTCTATACTTTATTGCGTGACGTTGTATTGTGTCATTTACGTCATGACGCCGATAAGATGCATACAGACCAATTCTTATATTACGTTCTTACACGTAGGCCTTGTTCCACGCGTGGGGTATCTAGCACAATTCTCAATGTATGTATTGTATCGGCAACGTTGAATACACACATTAATCGAGGTATAAATTGTACAAACATCCACTAGTCACTCTTTCTGGTATGCGGGGCAAGGGCTGGTCATAATTCGGTCCATTTCTTCTACTTGAACCATCTTCCAACCTGGCAGGGTTGGAAAATGGTTAAAGTATTTAAAAAAGACGAAACCGACTGAAGGTGGATTCCGTTGACCAAGCGGTTCTAAATTTGTTTGGATTTTTGCAGAAAATACTTTATAGTAATGCTGATAGATTATATTGGCACTATGCATATGATCGATTATATTGCCACATATGCTTTCTATCATATTTTTAACCCTTTCCGACTACGGTCATCGTGACGTTTTAACGTCACGACGAATCGGGTTTTGGCGACGTTAAACGCAATCGCTAGCCCTTTGAACCCTGGTGGTAGCTTCCATATCAGTTCAATGACAGCAGCAGGTAGAGTCCATACTCAATATTTGTGGGTAGACCAATTAATATTTGCAACGTGCAGCCTTGTGGCTGCACGTTGAAAATATTAATTGGTCTACCACACACATGCACTTAGCATCCATCCTATGTAATGAAATTATAAAGTAAGGTGTTCCTGGACGAGAAAGCGCCCGCTCGGGTTCAAAGTCCGAGTACGTAATATTACGTACCGTAGCCGCAACGCACGGCAATTTTCGTACGTAATATTACGTACCGTAGCCGCAACGCACGGCAATTTTCGTATGTAATATTACGTACCGTAGCCGCAACGCACGGCAATTTTCGTACGTAATATTACGTACCGTAGTCGCAAAGGGTTAAACTCTTTGAAAGGAAATCTTGAGATTGTGTGGGAAGTATAATGTATAGAGTTTGGTCGGACTTAAATATTTATATAGTGAACGTTACAGACCGAACTAACTGCAGTTTTTCAAAACTTTTACAAGTTAAAGAAGGGTGCTTCCGCTTTATTGTGGGGAACGACACAGAAGACTTGTCTAGAATATTTCGCTGCTTAAACCACAAACTAAAAACTGCTGACAGTTGTTATTCGAAATCAAGCAGATTTTTTCACCTTCAGACAACCATTTTTGAAGACATTGTTCAAGCTGAGTGGTTTAAATATCAGGGGGTCAAACCCCAAAGTTTCCACAGAAATTAGCTTTGTGGTGACTCGTCGCGTGTTACTTGTGTTACTCGGCGACAGCTCGCATTGGTCGTTTCGACGGGAAACTTTATCGTCTCTTCCCATCCCGATTCCAACACGGGGATGTAGGGACCGGAGGCACGGGGGCACAAGGGATTTCAATTTTTATATTTAAATTCCCATCCCTTAGTGTTAAATATTTTGACAGCTTTAGAAAATTAAGGGGAGCTAACTTTCCTTTTCGATCCGATCGTGATTCGGTTAAGACAAACTCACACCAATGTGCGAAGATTTCATAAATAAACTATTATGAAGTCAAGACAAATCAAGAAAAAAAACGAAAATAGCATCTGAGTCTCAATGTTCTCTCATTTCTTTTTCCGCCTGTTAGATTCTACACTGTTGCGTGGAGAAAGACAGGCCAAGTTTTCGATCAGATCGCTATCCGGTTGAAATTGTCTGTTCGCTTTTGTAATCACAGAACCGTTCATACAACTATCCCATCAGCATCACCGACTTCGATGTGTTAATCCTTAACCTAACACGAAAGGCAGGGGAGGGACACATGCAAACAAAATTATTGAAAAACTAATTTTTTAAATTTTTTACGTCAAAACACAACTTATGACCACCCATTGGAACGAGCTCAATGAGCTCGTTCCAATGAGGGGTCATAAGCTGTGCATTTAGACAAAGAATGAAAAAATAATGAAAATTAAATGGTGATTTTTGTGAATAGCGCTGGCCGTTTTTGGCCGTTCCGTTGGATAAAGGGTTAAAAGGTTAGCCCCAACATTCAGAAGATATGTTATACATTATCTCCAAAGGTGTGGAATACTGTCATACAATGTCATGAATTATTAATTTCCCTGTACTCAAACCTAAGTGTAGAGAATTTCAGGTATTTTCAAAACCAATGCGCACCGAGGAAATAAGTCAACCGTTTAAAATTATACTGTAGCAGGCCGAAACGAAAAGTTTGTTTGGGGGTACGTACGAGCGGTGTTGGGTAACTCCAGAGAAGCCGACAGATGCGAGCACCAAACGCCAGAAGCAGGTAAGAGTAGGGCCGTAACTAACCCATAATATTAATGGGTGGGGGTGGGGGAGGGTGTAGACCTATGTTGCCTTGTCGATAGAACAATTTGCTCTGTTTACACTCCCCACTCCCAAAATCGGCACAATAATCCTAGGTTGCTGATAATCTGATATTGTTGTGTGTGTTCTGAACTGACCGGTGCTTGTCAGGTACTCTGATGACAGGGCACCAGACATGGCGTGATGAATAAATTATTAACAAGCACGAAGGGCAGAAGTACCACTTCGTAACATTGTAACCCTCGTTCGTGGTGCGGTTGCTTGCCCTGCTGAGCACAACCTGTCCAACCACTGTCTCTGCGAACAGATAGCTCAAGAATTTGTTGAAGGGGTGTAAAACCTCCCCGCCGGATTTACGCCCTGGTGTAAGAGAACTTTTGCGTCTTGTTTCGTACATATCACTTCCCTTTAGGGATCTGGGATGTGGAGTAACAACTGTTGAATTCCAGCAAAGACGAGTAAAAAGTATGAAGTTGGGTTATTTTTTCAAAGATGATGCTTGAGACGCTTTTAAAGAACCTTCATGACACACGTCATTTGACATGGTATATACATGTATTGTATCGGTGGCCATCACCTCTATTTTCATTTTTTTTCTCAAAAACATAGCATATGACTCCTCGTTTGAACGAACTCGCCGCCCTCGTTCCGATGAGAGGTCACATGAGCTAAAAAAAAATTCAATAGTGACTGATAGGAGCATTACATTTTAACCCTTTACCCAATGCAGACGATTTCAAAATTTATTATTTGATATATCATTTTTTAAAATTTTTTCAAAAAATTTCAACAAAACCATATCATGTGACCCCTCTTTGGAACGAGCTCGACGAGCTCGTCCAAAAGAGGGGTCACATTATATGGTTTTGTTGAAATTTTTCGGAAATAATATTTTTTTAGCTGCTGAATTTGCATATTACGCGGGCGGATGAGGGCGATTCGTTGGGTAAAAGGTTAATGTCTGTCGTCCCGTCATAGAACGTATCCCGAAAGTCTGTCAGAAAAACTTTTATTGTGCTCTTTAACCCTTTGAACTCCAGTGGAATCTTCCATGCCAGTACAATGGCAGCAATTAGAAGAGTGCATATTAATTATTTGTGGTAAACCAATCAATATTTTCAACCTGCAGCCCCGGGGCTGCACGTTGAAAATATTGATTGATTGCCCCACAAATTTACTGAACAGCCATCCTATTTAATGACGTTATGACGTATCATGTTCCTGGCCGGAAAGGCGGCCGCTTGGGTTCAAAGGGTTAAAATTGTTCGCGGAATACGTTTGATTATCCTGGAAGAGACTATGCTTCGCATTTTAGTGTTCATTTACACGCGTCGCTAAGAAATAATCTACGGAAAACGAGTAAGCGCTCACCTCGAGAGGAAAGGTATAATTTCAATCTGTCATCTTTCCACATTTTATCTTTGTGGCGTAAAACAAAATACACTATATTCTCGAACGAAGCCCGGAAAGCAGAGTAGTGTTTTTGTACACAAATTCAGCTTTAATTGTGTGATAGAACCATGCAACCAATACATGCCGAGATTGCTATTTAGTATTTGCTAAATTTGACTTAACCCTTATATTGTGGTTGCGATACAGTTAGAGATGATACAAGTGACTTTGTAAACTCTTACAAACCAAATGAAACGAAAACACCTTAGAACACCAGGTAAAAACGAATCAAGGCAATCAGTACTTAACAATAATTTGTATTTATTTATTTTAAAATTGTTTGCACATACATGTAATAACTTTATTGTTTATTTGATATTATTTTTTTTATTTGTTTATGAGTATAGTTGCACCAGGCTGAACTCCTATACAGTGCCGGTGGATACTAGGGAGAATGGGGGTAGCGGGGGGGGGGGGGGGGGTGGGGGGGTGGTTGGGTGGAGGGTGCATTTTCCTCTTACTTTTTGAGATCTTATATTACCTCCCCTTTTTACTAAATAAAAAATTACCATCGGCATTTATACATTAATAGCGGGTGAATACCCGGCGTTGCACGGGAGAAGATGGTTATATCAATATACCCTCAGATATGATCGATAGAAGGTCAAGGTCACCCATTTCAAGGTCAAGGTCACCCCGCAACCCGATAAAGTCAAAATGATCGATGGATCAATATACCCGCACATATGAAATTTTAGCCCGATCGGCCCAACCGTTTTCGAAATAAAAGGTTAATGTCACCAACTTCAAGGTCAAGGTCACCCCGATAAAGTCAAAATGATCGATGGGTCAATATACCCGCACATATGAAATTTTAGCCCGATCGGCCCAGCCGTTTTCGAAATAAAAGGCCAAGGTCATCAATTTCAAGGTCAAGGTCACCCCGCACGGACACGGCACCCACCCTATGTTACTCGCAGGGACGAATTACCCCCGTGTAGAAAATTTGAGATCGATCGGTCGAGAAACGGTGGAGTTGACCCGGAACAAAGATAGAACAACGATAGATAGAGAGATAGAGAGATAGAGATATAGATGCAGACATTCGCATTTATATATTAGATTTTCATTTAACCATTTGTTTAACACGAAGAGCATAAGGAACTTGCCAAAAACTCTGCAATAACTGAAAATAATTTTTGGCCTTAAAACATAGCTTATGACCCCTCATTGGAACGCGCTCAACGATCTCGTTCCAATGGACGGTCATAAGCTATATGTTGTGAGGTAAACATGAGGTAAACATTGACAATAATTAGTGGTCATCCAACATTTTAGTCCCGCCGATCCTACAGCATCAGTGAGCAGGGAATTTATTCCCAACAAATGTTTATAGTTTTTAGCTGCGACTAGCAGCTCGATAAGTGGCAATGTCGGTCTGTCGGTCTGTCTGTCGGTCGGTCGGTCTGTCTGTCACCAACGAGTTTCAAAACTCAATAACTTTTGAAATACTTGATGGAATGACTTTATATTTGGCATGTAAGTGTATCTTATTGATGTCTAGCCACTGGTCAATGCATGTGTTGTTCCCAATATTTTTCTTGGAGTTATGGCCCGTCTGTCGGTCGGTCTGTCGGTCTGTCTGCGACCAACGAGTTTCAAAACTCAATAACTTTTGAAATACTTGATGGAATGACCTTATATTTGGCATGTAAGTGTATCTTATTGATGACTAGCCACTGGTCAATGCATGTGTTGTTCCAAATATTTTTCTTGGAGTTATGGCCCTTGATGAACTTAGAATTTTTTGAGATTGCACCACCCGTCGCAGCTACGGCGTCGATGTCGCGATTTTTCAGAAAACGATGAGTATACTTTTAAACTTTCAGCTCATGGACCATCGAACTTCACTGCTGAATGTTTATTAATTCTTCTTATCTGTGGGCTGGTCGCTGGATATATGCTTTAGTAGCAGTGCATTCTGTCTCCAAACGACACGTTTATAAAACTAAAACAACATAACCGGTACTCATTCATTACGTGTCAACCCCACAATGAACTGCAGATTGTCAGCAACTGAATGCCGGTGTGAACACACACTGTTAATGTCTTATGTGGGAGAGAGTGGATCCTTAGAACCCTCCATGATGGCCATAATATGCACATGGGGGCGGAGCAAACGACTTGAAGAGATAAGGCAGGTATACTACAGACTGTTGTCAAAATTTGGAGCTTTAAATATTTCACATAATGCAACTAGGAATTTAAACAATGACAGAGAGCTTAGTGAGTTCTGTCAGACAGGACAAAATCGACTAAATTCTTAATTGCACTATGGGCAGTATTATCGACGCGAAATTTCAGTATTTTGATACCATTGTGGAGAGGGTTAAAACGTATTAATGCTTTGGTTAACCCTTTACCCAACGTAACGGCCAGAACCGGCAGCGCTATTCTCAAAAAATCGCCAATTAATTTTTCATTATTTTTTTAATTTTTTGTCTCAAAAACATAGGTTATGACCCCTCATTGGAACGGACTCGTTCCAATGAGGGGGTCATAACCTATGTTTTTGAGATAAAAAATGAAAAAAAAAGTTATTCCAGAATTTTGTTTTGCAAGTGTCGTCTGCTTTAGGTAAAGTGTTAAGATACATTTTGGAGCGTACTGATAGAGATGCCTTAATTTTAACATTCCTGGCATATAAAGTCATGAAAATCGACATTCGATAAAGTTACCATCCTTGAAAAAACTTGTTAGATGAGCGATGAAGGTCCAAAATAAGAAGAAAGTGATTGTTGAGAAAGGGGGCACGGTGGCGTCGCGGTAACCGGTTCTCGTCAGATCACCGACGTTAAGCAACGTCGAGCGCGATCAGTAGTTGGATGGGTGACCATTTCAGCGACTGATTCGTGCTCCCGCTTGGGCAAGGCACTTAACCCCGATTGCCTACATGTGGGCACGATGACGCTGCTAAGGCGTACTGCACGTCGATGGTGCGCATGTCTTCAACCAATCTAACCCTGCCTGTAACGCGGTGCAGAGTTCAGAGTTACAATGTTGGAGAGCTGACAGATGCTCGTCGTTGCTCGGTGGTTCTCTCCGGGTACTCCGGCTTCCTCCACCCGTAAAACTGTCAGCGACATGATATGATCCTGGCTGTTAATGTGTCGTTAAACCCTAATAATAATAATAAAAAAAATTGTTGAGAAAACACCTATAACATCAGTAGAAATTAAAGCCACTTTTCGTTTTGTTACTTTTAATAAATAAAAACAAAGGGCAGCTCTCGTAGCTGTCTGTTGGTTTCGTTTATTAAAAGTAACAAAAGGAAACTTTTACTTTTTATGGTAAGCAAATTAGAAGCAACTAGTTCACAGATAATCCTTTATTAACCCTTTACCTAACGTAACGGCCAAAACCGGCCAGCGCTATTCTCAAAAATCGCCAATTACTTTTCATTATTGTTTTCATTTTTGTCTCAAAAACATAGGTTATGACCCCTCGTTGAAACGAGCTCGTCGAGCTCGTTCCAACGAGGGGTCATAACCTATGTTTTTGAGAAAAAAAATAGTTATTCAAGAATTACTTTTGCAAGTGTCGTCTGCTTTTCAGGTTAGGTAAAGGGTTAAGAATATCTATCAGTATCACACCTACCAAACTAAGCGTCCACTTTGCCTCTTTGTTTAGAGAATGTGTTTTGACAGTAATCTGCAAGTTTTTATTTTCCAAGAAAAAATTGGCTAATCCCACCTCCAAGACTTTTATATTAATGGCAAGACTAGTGTCTCTATTTGTATGTCCTGATGTACACACTGTTGATATAATGATCAGAGAAAAAGTTAGAGAAATTCAAAAGATGGCGAAAACGCTGTTTTTGTATTTTTAAATGGGTTTCAACCAAGATTAATTGTCAAACGTTCAAGATGACTGGAAACAAAAGTATAAAAAAGCCATCTTCTATATTTTTATACTGCGGTATAAGAAACTGCCAGAAGTTTGTGAAATGATGCGCACATCGATGATACAAATTCGTTAATATTTCGAAATTTCAATGTTTACATAAAATTTCCATATCCTTAAGGTTAAATGTACTGACAGCTTCAGGTGATTAAGGGGAGCTAACATTCCCGTAAATCTGTTCCAATGACGAAAATTGTCAGCTATGACAGGAAGAGTGCTGATAATGTATGCCATGCGTGCGATCGCTATTGTCTAGAGTAAAGAATATTTTTTTTTGTATTCAGATACCAGTTACAGGTTGAACAGACTTTAAAATATTTGATAACATCTGCTCAGAGCCGGCGCAAGCGAGCCCATGATATCCCCAACTTTTTTCAACAAACAAACTACGTGATTACCCAATGAGTCATCTAATTTGAGAGAACGCAAAGGTGTGAATATACAGACATTCTTATGTTTTTGGGATACAACTGCAAACATAGTTAGCTGCATTTGTTATATAAATTCCTCCAGCCGCTTTTGTCTGTATTTTGTACTTCAACCATCTTTCAACCCGAAAGATAATCTTCGGGTTGAAATATGGATGAAGTAGAAGTTATAGACCAAACCGTGACCAGTCAAAAACTTTCACACCGAAAGAGAGTGGCTATCAGGCATTTGTGTATTGATATAAGATTACTAGCGTACCCATCCGTCCCAGTGCGAGAAGACCAGCCCACGCGACGGAAAAGTACCTAATTGCATAGCAAGGGAGATAATCAAAGCTTGGATTTCTAGCTGGGCGAAATTACGTGACGGAATTACAGACATCCAATTTATATAATAGATTATGTGTGATGTGGCGTGACACGAAGGGACCTGTTCAGTTGCTTCGAAGATAAAGTATACTCTTCGGTGACCCAGTAGTTAGAGCATTGGACTTGAAACCGAAAGGTCGACACATCGATTCTAACCACCGGTAGCTGCGATGAGTCCTTGGGCAAGACACTTAATTTCGATTGCTCATGTGGAAATAGAGAGGGGCCGCGTACTAAGGCGTACTACACCTCCATGGCATACTTGCCTGCAGCCTCGGCTGACTTTGGCAGCGCGATTGCTCGGTGGTTACGGCACTGGACTTCAAATCGAAAGGTCTACGGTTCGATCCCCGACAGGTGTAACTGCACGGTGTCCTTGGGCAAGGCACTTAATCCCGATTGCCCACGTGGGTCGCGGTGGCGCTGTGTGCTGAGGCGTACTGCACGCCGATGGTGCACTTGTCCAATGCTAACCCTGCTTGTGTGGAGTTCTTACCTTAGGGAGTCTTACGGTTGCTCGCAGTTGCTCGGTGGTTCTCTCCGTGTATTCTGGCTTCCTCCACCCGTACAACTGTCCGACATGATGTGAAACTGGCTTTTTTAAGTGCCGTTAAACCCCAATAAAGAGACACCTATTGTTGCAATCTTTGCACATGGAAATGGTATTTTTGTGGATGATTTTTTCCATCGGACCGAACAATGGTCGGCCCAGAATGTCTTTCTTGACTGAGACTGTATCGTATGCCAACTGAGAAAGGAAACAAAGTACTGATTTTATATGTATCGCATTGCTTACATCATTGGGGGCCGGCGAGCTGTCGGTCTGACCGTGTATTCACTTGTTTATGCGCCCATACATTTCTTTTTCCATCTAAAGACCAAATGGTGGTTGTAGTTTTTTAAAAAATAGGAAACAAGGAAACTATGGGTCAAGTTTGAATTGAGACTGTTTAATGCAGTTTTGCAAGTATTTGTTTCCGTTTAAAAGGCATTCCGCTCGAAATTTTTTAACAGTTTTGACATTCAGATAATAAATGTTGTCCTTTCATCTGAATGATGAAACTGCGGAATAAATTCGAATTTATTTTAGTTCGGACAATTGAAGAGTTATGTCCCCTCCTCCAAATTTACAAACGAAATTGTTCAGGGCAGCTTCCAATTCATAATTTCTGGACAACTAGATATGCTAGAGATTATGCATGCGAAATGATCACAAACCTGATCAAAAGTCTACATAGTTATGTGTTCACAAAACAATGGTCTTTGCAATGATCTGGAGATATTCCCAACTTTTTTGATACCCTCTTTTGGTGTTTCACTCATCCAATGCAACCTGCGTCAGTGGCTTTGAATCATACAAGATTTAATTTTACAAAGATTAAATGACAGTAAATCGATTTGTGAGGTGGACCAATTAATATTTTAACTTAGAGCCAAAGGATAGGTGGAAGAAAATATCATGTCATTTTCGCCAACAGACATCTTCGATACATTCCACTTGACGCTCTCCATACTAATGTCAAAATACCGAAATCTCAAGTAACAATTTTTTTCATAATGTAACCAAACATGTAACAAATTCGGTCTAGTTTGACAGAACTCATTGAGGTATATCAAACAATATTATATCTTACGTGGCTTCCTTGCATTCTGATTGGCTGAAAGATGATACCCTATTTCGTGTATTTTGCATCCACAGAACTGACCAGGCACTACACACAGGCACTACACGTTTTCTATTTTTAGCACACTACTACATCAGTTTTCTTTTCATACTGGGCGAATAAAACTAATCAGGCTAGATTTAAATATCGATTCACAGAGGCACAACATCCACAAAACGACCCAGAAAGAAATCATTGTGGAAAAATGTATCGCCTTTCCATTGTTAAACTCGCATTTTTCGAGGCGTTCATTTTATTCCTTGAGAAGATGATCCATATCTCGTTTCGAAGAGAATGATCCAAACCTGGGTACAACTTTCATGAGAACGCGTCCGGATATGAAAAATCGTTTGTTTCGCTGCTCATATTATTTCGCTATTCAATTGTATGTTTTGGGCAGTAAACGAATAAATAATGGAATTCATTTGAATCTTCGGCGTTTGGTATCCCGTACTGACTAATTCGGTAATGTATATGCGTGACAAATGTGTGGAAATTATCAAACTGCGTTGTCAAATTTCGAAAATTTTAGCTTTCATTCCCGAGTTGCGCGATTCTAGAATACACAGTTCCGTTTGGGCGAAATGTTTTGTTTACCCTTGCCGACCGATTCAAAATCTGTCTTCTGCTCATATCAATAATCCAAGTTAGCCGTGTTTTGGAAGAAGAAAATGTTTTTTAAAAACTACATGGTATTTTTTCTATATAACGCAGGTTGGTAGGGCTGCTACCTTGGTAATAGATTAACAAATCGGACAGATGTTTTTCTTGATGGGTGTTCGATATAATATAAGGATTAGTGCATGTCTTGTCGTTGACTACGCCCATATAGTGCCCAGTGAGGTGGTGTAGTTCCCTCCGCTTCGCGGCGGGAACTACACCACCTCACTGGGCACTATATGGGCGTAGTCAACTCCAAGCCATGCACTATTTCTTAAATATTGAACTGGTTACATTGCTAGTTCCATTAAAAAATGCGCTTCGAAAACTTTAAAATATATTTGCTACATTTTCCGACAGGCGAAACCCGGGGATGCTAAAACGATGCCGAGAGGTAAACAGCCTTCATGTCAAAATCTTCTGTTGACTTCATTTCTCGACAACGACCATCAAAGTACTTTACTGTCAGGTAACAGTTTGTGTAGATTTTGCGTTCGACCTGCTGAAAAATTATGTCATTGATCCTTGACCTACCTCAACTTGAAATGACACTTGCAGAAAAATGTTTTCAGTTTTGCTTCAACAACATAGCGTATGGCCCTCATTGGAATGTTTCAATAAGGTGTCATAAGCTAGATTGTGCTGGCAAAAACTGACAATGTCCGGTAGCTCAGTGAGCTCTATCAAATATAAAACTGAACTGGTTAATTCCTTCTTGCGTTAAGGGATAAAATCGCAGCTTGATTTTTTTTTAATATTACGACAACAATGTGCAGAGAGTGAATTACCATGTAAGATGCTATCCTTTTAATGCAGGGGCGAACCGGGCGCACACTTTAAACCTAATGGTATCTTCTATTTCAGTAAAATGGTATGAATTAGAGAACTCCACATACATTTTTGGATCCAGACCATTTAATATTTTTCAACGTGCAACTTTGGGGATGCACGTTGAAAAATAGCGATTGGTCTGCCTCACTTTTCTCTGAGTTACAGCAATTTAAAATTACTAATGACTTTAGGACATATGATGGTCTCGCATTGGTAATCGTATTTTGGGGTTGGCGGTTTCGACCTAATCAAGCATGTTTGGCGACATCGTTACCATAAAAAAAATGCTAATCAAGGTTTGTTTCTGTATGCCAAATGAAAGATTGTAGTGTCACATGGAATCTGATTGTACATGAGTACAAATTAACTATGTCTCATCCTTTGGGTGCAACAGGGCGTCATCTGTAATGCTAAAGCATTGCAGATGGCGCCTTGTTGTACTCTAAGTCCGATATTCTAATTTAGTATTACTAACAAATGGTAGAAAATATAGATAAAAAATAACACAAATAAATAAATAAATAAATAAATAAATAAATAAATAAATAAATAAATAAATAAATAAAAAGCTATTATTAACGTTTACAAAATCATTTCATGATTATTATTTGCTCACTGTTCATTCACGCCTAATAAACAAATAATTTATATTCCAGAATGATTAGAAAAAAGATTAACCCTTTACCTAACATGAAAAGCAGACGATACTTGCAAACAAAATTCTTGAATAACTAATGTTTTTCATTTTTTGTCTCAAAAACATGGGTTATGACCCCCTCATTGGAACGAGCTCGACAAGCTCGTTTCAAAGAGGGATCATAACCTGTGCTTTTGAGACAAAAAATTAAAAGAAATAATGAAAATTTATTGGCGATTTTTTTGTGAATAGCGCTGGCTGGTTTTGACCGTTACGTTGGGCAAAGGGTTAAGCAAGATGAAAAGATTATTTAACAAAGAAACGTATTGACCTCAACATATCCTCAAAGGGAAAAGATTATTACCTGTGCAGCGAAAGTTATTCTCCACTTTGGCTGAACTGATAATATCCTGTTAACGTACCAGGGGGTACCTACCAGATGCCGCCAAACAGTCCTTACTAATCTCTACCGTAAGTGCAACCGATAGTAGATGCCTTTCTTTTAAACACACAATCACAAAAACAGTTCGCTCTGTAAAATGTCCGCCTCGAAATAATAGAGCTGAAAAAATAAAATGAAAAGAGGTTATCTGCTTAAATTATGTAATTATATATTTCTATTATCATTTATCACTATCTCTTTGTTGTTATAGCACTCTGTGTATGTTTGTAAAAAAAGTGTATAGTTATCTGAATAACCCAACGTAACGGCCAAAACCGACCAGCGCTATTCACAAAAATCGTGAATTAATTTCCATTATTTGTTCATTTTTTGGTATCAAAAATAGAGGTTATGAGCCCTCTTTGGAACGAGCTCGTCAAGCTCGTTCCAATGAGGGGTCATAACCTATGTTTTTGAGACAAAAAATGAAAACAATTAGTTATTCAAGAATTTTGTTTGCAAGTGTCGTCTGTTTTTCATGTTAGTTAAGGGTTAATAGAAATCAGATTAAATGGACCAACTGCTGACCCACACCAAAGAGTACCGATGACAACTGATGCCTACAGAGTACTTGACAGACGTGAATTCTGTCTCGCCTGTGTCGCCACTCCACGGCTTTATTGAAAATGACGCACTGAAACAAAAAATCACAAAGCCTTTGAAACCTACCAAATATATCGTTGGGCTGCCAAATTTTGATGCCAAATGTTGTATGACACCATTCGGATATATCTTAGATCACGTTAAGTAAAGAACATTTTCGGCGTTCACTTTCGTTTTTTGTTTTTTTGGGTCCCTTCGTCACCCAAGGTTATATTGTAATCCCATCACAAACAAGTCCTATTTGGGAGTTTAGCTCTGATGTGTTCGATTATGTTACATAAATTTGAGTAAGTTCCTGGTTTCTTCAAGTTTATAGAATTTTTTGATATGGTGTTTTTAAAAAACGAAGATCGTAAAATTTTTTTACAGTGCTCACCAAGAGTCGTCCGGGATGTTTTTCTTTATGTATAATTTTCCGTTCATTTCTGAATGGATGGTATTGTTCTTAATATATTAGATATGATTTTCTTTACCAGAATTACTCATTGTTAAGCTCGGCTGATATGACTTTAAACTCGACTGATATGACGCTGATCTCGGCCGATATGAACCTAGTCAGAGTTGTTCCCCTTGATGAGTTGTTACTTGGCGCAACTAATTTGCTTATACCAAAATCGTTACTCGTCGAACGCAATCTAAAGAAAATGATGTTATATGATAGAGTACTTTAAAGATGAGTTTTGAATGACAAGGAATTAATGTTAGCAATGAGTGATTATGGTGAGGAGGGAGAGAAGAAAGATGAGATTTGTGCAGAACATTCAACGCAAACTAAGACTCAGAATCGTAAGCAGTGTTTCGTCGAAGTGGGAGATAACATAGCTCAGCTATCCGAACGTCGCGGCTTCCGCAGAGGGGAAGCCGAGACGTTCGGATAACTGAACTAGGAGAAAAGGAAAAAGAGGGATCTTCGACTTTGTTGAAAGGATGAGAAACAATAACACTGTCAGAAAACTGTAACGGATCTGAGAACAGTTTGTAATTATTTATATTGGTTTAATAAATAAAGAGGTTATTACTGGACTAGTTTCATATCGGCCGAGATATCAGTCCACGGTAACTTCCAAACAGCCTGATATCTCTGTCGATATGAAACTAACCAAGTAAAAATCTCTGAATAAGACCGTTCTCGTCATATACGATACACCCTGCTTCCGCGCGATATTGCAGTAATTGTCTCAGGGAGTATATTTTCGTCACTGTTTGAGTGCCGGAAACCTGTATTTGGGAGAGTCTGAAAAGTGCGGCGGTGTCTCAATTAAAAGATTTTATATTCTCTACATCTACTTCATATTATCTTAGAAATAATTTTCTTTTTGTTTATAATGGTTAGTCTTGTCACCATTTTTGTATAGTTTCTGAGGGCCATCCTCAATAAACTGTAACGAACAAAATCCATAAGAACCATTTAGCTCTCAAGCAGCCAAGCAAAATCTGCAAGGAATTCGACGCTGTTTATACCGGAACCAGTCTAGCCTTTAAACAGTCCATCTCCTATGTTTAGATTCACATGTCTTCAATATTTAAGTTGGTCAGAAAAGCGAACCTAAGGTTCGCTTTTCCGACAAATTGAAATATTCCACCCGATTAATTCTAAACAAATACCCTAAACATTCATTTTCTTTGAACCAGAGCAAGAATTGTTTCTCAATCGAGACTTGATTTGAAAGAATCTTTCGTGACTTCACCGTTACGATCAGAAATGTCTGTTTATCAATAACTGGGAGCGTGGTGGATAAGTGGTTACGGCATTGAACTTCAAGCCGAGATATCCACGATTCGATCCGCGCCATGGGTAACTATACGCTTTTCCTTCGGCAAGGGTCTTAATCCCCATTGCCACGTGGGGGCTCGGTGGCGCTGTGTACTAAGGAGTACTGCACGTCGATGGTGCACCTGTCTTCAACCAATGCTAACCCTGCTTGTGTGGAATTAGTACGTTGGGGAGTCAGACAGTTGCTCGCCGTTGCTCGTTGGTTCTCTTTGGGTACTCCGGCCTCCACCACCCGTAAAACTGTCCGACACGAGGTGACTTTAACTATCGAAAGTGTTGTTGAACTCCAATAAATAAATAAATTATCAAATAATTATGAATGGAGAGTTATCGCAGCTGTAGTTTTATGATTACGCCGCGTAGTTCCACCAACTGTGTTACCCCTTTACCCAACGAATCGGCCACATCCGCCCGCGTAATATGCAAATGCAGCAGCTAAAAAATCGGCCACATCCGCCCGTGTAATATACAAATTCAGCAGCTGAAAACCATATCATGTGACCTCTCTTTGAAACGAGCTCGTCGAGCTGTTCCAATGGGGTCACATGATATGGTTTTGTTGAAATGTTTTGAAAACTTTTGAAAAATGATATTGAAAATAATAATTTTTGCTATCGCCTGAGTTGGGTAAAGGGTTAATATTTTGATGCTTACGTGAATTAAACGCTTATTGGTTGGAATACCTATAAAAGAGAGACGAAAGAAGATCTGCATCTCGCTGTGATTAAAATTACATTACACTACATCAACGATAGTCTGCGCGCAGACTTCGCGAAAAGTGGGTATACAAACATAACAGGATCGAATTCTTAACAGAATTAGACTGGTGGTCTAGGAGCTTGATGGTCCGTTTCTAGCGACCAAAATGGATCTAGCACTAAAAATAAATTTGTTTATGTTTAAATACGTGATAGCGTTTCATGAGATTGTTCACGACATATTGTAGACCAGGAAGTTATGGTGTTATTGGAATCCTAGTCTTGATTGTTTCTGTTTAATATGTATAATATATTAATAAATATTTGTTATTCTGGCATATTGTGATCTTAAATTACGGTCAATCATGATCCCATATGAAACTACGCTTCGAGTGCTTATGTTCTGAATATATTCAAACTTCATTTGAAAATTCTTTTTTGTTGTTAATGATGAATTTCAATAAAAATAAATACGATTCTGTCTCATATGAAGAGTATGCGTTGTCTCTTGATTTTTATATCTGTAATCTCTGGTTTGGCTTGGTATGATTCAGGATAGGCTTTTCAATGCAGGTGTCCGTTGACAAGTAAAATTTAAAAAATAGATATAGAGGTCGACAAACATCAGTTTTCTTAAAGACTTCGCAACGAGCGCCTTGAGTGAAAAGCACGACTTGAGGAAGGAAGTCGTGTAGGGCATGCGGAAAAGCAATAATTGAAACCTGCACCCGTAAAGACTATAGAATTGAATTTTTTTATGGACTTCCACACCAGTTTTGGTATTCTTGGTGTCGTTTCGTACAGTTTCTAAAATTTTCCTTTAGTTTAAGCAATATTTATTGCAGACAATCATAGGAACAGGGACGTGGCTAGAGGTTTGCGATTGGGGGGGGGGGGGGGGGGGGGGGGTAGTGAATTTCCAACTAGGGGAGGGACCGGGAGGGGTTCCCCTTCCCGGTCCCTCCCCCTAGTTGAAAATTCACTACCGAGAATGATATTGAAAATGAAGCCAGGAAGGGGGGCATAAAATTGATTCTAGTAACTGAAATGCCAACGCATTTATGATATATCAGGTTATTATTATTTGGTATTCTTCTGGAAATTGAATATGTGCTAAACAAATGCACAAGCTTAGAACTTTGCGCAATTCACATTGTACTGACATTAAATCAGATCTTAATGCTGGAATGATCAATTTTCGATGTTTCAACATTTTGTAACTGTTAATGATGGAATTAACTCAGGATAACGATTTTACACGATGTGATTTACATGAAATGCATTTCGGGAAATTTGTTATGACGATAAGTAAACGTACTATAGAAATCTCGTACCGATTGACATCATGCATACTTACGAAGCTCGATACTGCGTACAATGCAGTTGTAAATAGTAACAGTTAGAATTTTTGCCTCTTTGAAACCGAGTTGGGAATTTGGGAAGTAAAGGAGACATCAGCATCACCAAAGAAGCTCTTTATAAAATCCAGTTAGATGGACTTTCCAACTGTTCATCATTTGCCCTCCGAATTTCCAACTATAGGAAACTTCGGCCAGGAATGGGTGGGGGGAGGGGAGCACACCCCTCCACGCCCCCTGTCGCCACGTCCCTGCATAGGAAATAACCAATATGGAACTGGAGGAATAGTAATAGGTGTGTAATAAAGTAGAATGTCGTTCGTAATGGGGTGACGTATGGTACCCAAAATTTGCATTCGTGTTTGGCTATACATGGCACAATGGAAGAAACAACGGCCCGGAGATTCCCGTTCACCACATCTACACAAAAGGTTTCGGAAAGAAGGCTGTTGTACAGGTCGTTGTTTAGGCTACTGCAATTGAGACGAAGACGACAGTGTAAACTCTGAGCATGGCATGAAGTATAATTGCAAAAGTAAGAGGGCACCTGACATCTGTTGCGATTTTTAAGTCATGAAGTTTGAGAACGAAGTATGTTTCCTAACTGTGGGTGGAAGGAGACTATTCCATAACCGCGTGGTAGAGGGGAGGATGAAGAATGATAACATTTGTTCCATAGGACGGAGTGGTTAGATTGTCACGATATCGGGGGTTGTAGCTGTGAGTGTAAGACATGGGTGGGTGGGGAGTTAGATTGGAAATATATGGGGACACAAGGCCATGGTACAATTTAAAATACAAGACGAGCTTGTGATTTGTCAGTCTTGTTTGTAAAGTCTTCTAACCAGTTTCTGTATAGAGTCGAGATTTACTTGTGCTTTTCAAGTTTTCATACCCCCTGCTACGCGTCGCGCTGCTTCAATTTGAACTTTTTCAAAATCCTTGACCTCTACCGTAGTGTAGTTATTGCATTCAGTATTGGCATATCCGAATATTGGGGGACAAAGGCTAAAGTTTCTCCACACTTTCTTAATCGAGTCCATGTTTGAAACGCTGGAGAATGTCCACATACTTGCAGGTTTTTAAAAATATTTCCGCAACATGGACAGACCATGTTTGACGTTATTCGAACGTTAATCCACGATGTTTGTAGTGAGTGACGTTATTAATATTGGTACATGCATTTGCATGGATGGGTGGCTTGGTTGATTAGTTTTACGGGTTATTAGCAAGGTTTCGGTTTTGATGAGATTAAAATTTACTTGCCTTTGGTTGGACAATTCCTCAAGTAGCTTCAGATCAGTGTGAATACTTTCGGCAGCAAATTGGGGTCTTCGGCAATTAAGTAAAGTCTGCAAAGAGCCGAATACTACTAGTAACATTATCAAACATATCATTAGTAGATTAAAAAGTGAAAGGGTCCGAAAGAGCGTTGATCCAAGAATGGAACCTTGGGGTACTCCGATTAATACGGGTTTCCGGGTCGAGGAAGTCGCGTTGAGAATAGTACGCTGCTGCCTATCTCTCAAGTATGTTTCGAACCAGTCTAATATTGAACCAGTGATTCCAATATATTTCAGTTTGAATATGATACCTTCATGCCACACTTTGTCAAACGCCTTATTCACATCGCGAAATCCCACGCGAATCTCTTTGCCTTCGTTCAGGCGTGATAGTGAAGGCGTGATAAATACCGTTTAGCTACAAGATAGTGGAATTTCAAAAAATGTAAAACCTTTTGAAAAGCGCATTTTTCAAAGACTTTGCTCAGACAGCTCAGTTTGGAAATTGGGCGAGAGTTCTGTACACCATATGGCCGTCTCATTGCCTATATGCTGAAGTTACGCTACCTCTTTTCCATTCGTTGGGGGAAAACCGACTAGTTCAACATCATACTGAAGAGAGTTGTCAGGGATTGAAATAAACTAGGCAAACATTTTGTGTAGATGTGACCTGCCATTTTCAGGACTGCAAGCTTTGGAAATATTGATCGACAAAAGAGCCTCCAGTATATCCTCGGGCATATACCTTGTACCCCAAAGTTTATGTGTAATTAATGTTTTCAACCAGCAGTCTCATAGCAGAGGGTTAAAGTTATTATTTGGACTACTGCATTAATTCATTGACTGACATTTAATGTTACAATACTTGGGGCACATCAACGGGCGCCGGAATCATGGAGGGTGTCGGGGTTTTAAAAAGAGCACTCGTCTTTTGGCATGAATTAGGATCGTGTGTTTACAACACCGCCTAAATTGTAATGTGACACTCAATAGTGTGGACATCATATACATGTCGTTTCTAGAGTTCAAGAATGCGCAATCTGCAATGCTTTTGTATTGCAGATGACACCTTGTTGCACTCAAAATACAATGTAAATCATTAGAACTCACTCCACCACGCCGCCGATTGTATAGCTTTTTAGTTTGATGATTACCGACCAGCCTACATCAATATACCGGATGCAATCCCCCTCCCCTTCCCACTACCCCTCCCCAACACTGGCACACGTAGAAATACGTTCTAAACGAGTACTCGAAAGTTTCTCAGTTACAGTACTTTCTCGGAAAGTAAATTCTTTTGAACACTCCTGGTGAAAAAGTGCACGCTATGCCTTAATCGCCTCCTAGCCTCAGTGCAGTTGTCCCCTCTTCCGGCTCCTTGAGCACATCTTGGGAATGGATCAATGAGATTTGCTTGCAGTCTTGAAAAAGACCGGCTGTCAATTGGTCTAGCTAACAATAATAATTGAAAACCGCGACAAATCAGCGGTCGGTGCAAAATAACAAATGATTTTACGAAAATTGTATCTCGCTTCGGATTCGAGATTCCATTAAAGTGCAGCAATTAGGATTCGTAGAGCCCTAAGTTATTGCATACCTACATTTACAATGGTAACCCAGTTAGAAAATTTGGTGGGTGGCAAACAGTACTGTGATTAAAAAGGAGGACAGAGAATTTTAACCGGATCGTTACGAGTTTATGATCTTGTAACCTCCCCACCACATGTTAGAATCCGACCCTTCCAAAGCGAAGTGTGAGAACATTGAATCTCAGATGAATTTGGTTTATTTTGTTTTTTCTTAATTTCATACTGGAAATCTTCATTCCTGGTGTAAGAGTGTAGCGACCAAATCGCGATTCGATCGACAAATGGGGCTGCTTTTGCGATCACAGTACTAGATTCAAATGGTAGCATGGCGTGTTGAGAAAATCACATGTCCGTTAGTTTTTCCTAGAGTGGGGTACGCCATGATTTTCCTCAACACAAATATGGACCCCCGACCCCTTTCCCATGTTTTGGGCAGTGTTTTACACTCTGTAGTACAACTGTAATGTGCACACGTGTAAATTGCGTTGTGAGATGTGCACATGTGTATCAGTTGAGAGACCATAGTTTCTCAAAGATTTATGTGGTTGTGTTTTAGTTGAACTTTAGAGGGCTATGAATGTGGCACATTTCTATGGGCTATGGCAGTGGGGTGGTGGCGGGAGCGCGCTAAACGAGGAGAGGCATAAATTTCCAAGGCCACCATGGTTCGACCGAGTGGGAGAAAAGTTACAATCCTATATCGGCAAATGTACCATGACCCACTATAGTCTCTCGTTTAGATGAGCACACCGCGATGTGATCACTTTCCTGTTCAATTCTTCTACTTCAATCATCTTCCAACCCGAAAACTAGCCTTCGGGTTGGAAGATGGTTGAAGATGAAGAAACGGACAGAAGAGACCGAAGATGGATCCTTTGGCCAAATGTTGTTTGGTTTTGCAAATAACATATTACGGAGGTGCCGGTATACTGACTTGTTTGCATAAGCCCATTTTAACTCATTGGATAATCGCGAAACATGTCTGAGGAAAAAAAGGGAGGACACATGTCCCCTGTGACCCTCCCTGGTTCCGCCGCCCCTGGGCTATGGTATCAGTGTAATGATTAAATAGTAAATTAGCTTCCCGACGGTATTTAAACCTTTTTTGAAACTTTCAGCATTAGAGGTTTTCCTTAAACTCTGAGGGAGTGCATTCCATAGTGAGGGGCTGCAAAAGTGAATGATCTTTTACTCACAGTAGATCTTATTTGAGGCACGACAAGAAGATTCACTGAAGATGATCTAATATTCCATACCGGTTTGTGTAAATTGGCTATGTGCTTTAAGTAGGTTGGGGCATTATCTCCGTGGATGATGTGGTGTGTCATCATTAATACTGTATATGTGATGCGAGACTCAACTAGTATCCAAAGCAAGGATTTGGCGATTGGTGTAATGTGGTCATATATTTTGGCGCCAGTAATGATCTTAGCTGCTGTATTTTAAATAATCTGAAACAGGTTCATAGATTTCAGCCGAAGTCCAAAAGTGAGTTGCAGTAGTCCAATCGAGGCAGGACCGTAGACGGTATAACAGTTTTAAGTGTGTTTTGATGAAGTAATTTTCCTAATTTTGTAGCTTTTGCTCACTTTAGTGATTTGGTTACCCGGATCGAAACTATTATCAAAAGTAAAACAAGGTTCAGAGCAGTTCCAGTTGGGTTAACATTGAGATCGCCTATTTCTAGACAGGTCATTGGAGATTTGTCTAACTGGTGCTTGGCACCCAGTTGTAAAATGTGTGTCTTGCCATCATTTAATTTGAGACATTTTCCCCCCATCCATTGTCGAATATCCTCGATGCATACCTACAGTGTTGTTAATGAGTCGTCTGTTTTGGAAAGGTCGGCAGACAAATACAACTTGGTATCACCGGCATGCAGATGAAAATGTGTTCCTTATGAGATCACCGAATGGTAAGGTATAAACTGTAAAAAATAGGGGTCCGAGTACAGAGCCATGGAGAACACCATATTTTAACTCAATGGGCTCAGAGAAGGTATCGCAAATTTTCGCAGATTGCATGTGATCGCTTAAGTAACAACTTGTCGAATTGAGAGCAGAACCACGTATGTTGAATCATTTTTTCTGAGCGTGACAAAAGAATCTGGTGGTCGATCGTATCAAATGCTGCAGACAGGTCAAGAAACACAAATGATATTAATTTGCGATCATCCAGTGTATGCAAACGTATATGGGGGTGCACACAGAACCCGTATTATATCAATTATTGGTCTTTGGCTGAGGCCTTGTCGACTGAGCACGCTTCTTCTTTTGGAAATTAGCTATCATTTGCACCCACCCGCATAGGTTTCTCACCGTTTGATGTTGTGAATGGAAAACTGGAAGGAACAAGGTTGCACATGAGGTTTTTTTTTGTTTTTTTTTTTGTTTGTTTGTTTTTTTGTTTTTTTTCTCTTTCTTTTTTACTGTTTACTGTTTTCCTTTTTCCTCTTTTTTTCTTATTCTTCTTCCTTCTTTCTTAATTTTGTTTTTTTACGCCCCCTTCTATATGGGAAGGCAGGAAGACAGCCAATCTGGCTATGCCTTTCCATGCCACTATTCGTATTGTGTTCGATGATTACATGTTTGTGTTTATGTTGTCTTTTGAACGTAAATATTGTATAAAAGTACATGTACATTTGTAAACACTGTATTAATTTTCTTGTATACTGGTGAATAAACGTATCATCATCATCCAGCGAATTCAGAATGTCATGCTAACACGAATTAAAGCTGCCTCAGTACTATGCCTGAGTCTATATGCTGATTGGACAAGTTTGTTATATATCATCTCAATGTATCTGGCACGAATCCTGTGTGGTTTCGACAACATTCGATGAAAAGTGAATTGCTGTACATGTACAACGCCGAAGATAAACAAAAAGTCTTTTTTGATGATGGTTTGTTGATTTAGAGCACAGTTTTATAGCGTGAGGTGGAAAAAGAGGACAATTCTCCCCAGATTTATTTTCGATTTTGTAGCGCTGAAATAGTTTTGCTTGTGAGCTTATCAACCAAAGCACATCATGTGAATGACATATTAAATCAGGGGCCGATCAGGACTATTTAAAATACGCTCTAGCCTCGGAGCCTATTTTTTCAATTCATGCGCCAGATTTCAATTTACGGAGTCACACTGCTGTTTGTAACAAACACTGCAAGTATGTAATAGCTCTCATCATTTTCATTTAGTACACTATAGCAAACATTGATCTTCACTGTGGTTTCTGATCAAGTCTTGGCTGCCTATTTAGGCAGCCAGGACTTGATCAGAAACCACAGTGAAGATTAATGCTTGGTAATTAAGACTTGAAGTATTAACTTAAGCACTCTACAACAATGATAAATGATAATCATATATATAATATATGTAAGAGTGTCTCTCTCGATTATCCATCGAAAGAATATCAAAATATGATCTGAGAAGTTACGCGCCAACTGAGAAGCCTATTTCTGAGATTTAAGAGCCAGGTCCTGATATTTCAGAACCAAATACGCACTGGCGCATGCCCAGGTCGTCCCCTGTTTAATGTTCATGCTCCTTCAGTGGCTAAGTAGAATTATCTAATATAGAAATACAAAAATGGCCAAATGACTCGAGTCGCCAGCTTTGTTCTTTGGCTTTTCTAAACTTTATAACCATTCCATTCCAAGACAAAAAAACAAATCCGAACTATTTTGATCTTACTGATGACGCACTCGTGAATGTTTTCATATCAACGATCAAGCTCTCAAGCCGCCAGTCGAATTCTGTTAAACCTTAGACGCCGTTATGGCTCGGAACCATCCTAGCCCTTAAATAGTCCAACGCCTATGTTTAGATTCAATCTTCTGGAATATTTCAGTTGATCGGAAAAGGGAACCTACGGTTCACTTGTCCGACCAACTGAAATATTCTATCCGATTAAATCTAAAATATATTATACACATTCATTTTCTTTGAGTTAGCGCGTGAAATGTTTCTCAATCGAGACCCGATTTGACCAACTCTTTAACCACTTCTCTAATACCATCATACAGGTTATTTTTTTTAACCCTTTCCCTAACACGAAAAGCAGACCACACTTGCAAATAAAATTCTTGAAGCACTAATTTTTTCAAAAACATGGCTTACGGACCTTTATTGGAACGAGCTCGTTGAGCTCGTTGCAATGAGGGGTCATAAGCTATGTTTTGTGAAAAAAATCAAAAAGTAATAAAAATTGAATAGTCAATTTTGTGAATAGCGCTGGCCGATTTTGGCCGTTACGTTGGGTACAGGGTTAAATAATTATAAGTGACGATTCGTCACAGCTGTAGTATTATGATTATGCAGCGTAGTTACACCAACTGTGTTAATATCCTGATGTTTGCAATGTGAATTAAATACATGTTGATTGGAATATCTTCACAGGATATGAAAGAATGTCTCAAAATCGTTGTGAGTCCACGCAAAGTAACTAAACAAACAGTCAATATAATTCCTGATAGCTTTAGACTGGTGGTCTGAGTGCTTGATCATATGATCTGGGGCCAATACTATATAACTTTTACAACTGTATTTTCTAAAATTGTATTTTCTAGTTATGACTTAAAAGGGGATAAAATGAACCATTAGCATTTTCAAAGATCTTGCAATTCACCAGTTGACAAATTGCATATCTTTTAAAATGCTAATGATTCAAACTTCAGTTATTTTATTTTCTTGATCGATCGGGAAGAACAGGTTCTCTCCTAACCTTTCGGGATGAGCAGGTCATATCTGGTCAAAGACCTATTCATTTTGTGTCAACAGGCTGTGGCGTAGTTTTCCGTGGAATATTATATTTTTATTGCTAATTATTCTCTTGAGTTAATCACAGTCCACCTTCCAGACAATGTCCAAATCTGAGGCGATTGCAGCACCAAAGTCTACCCATGCAGTCCTGCATCCACCCATACTAAAAGGGCGTTAATTAGACTGCTGAACAACAGAGTGTCTCATTGTTTGTAAATAGTTTTTAAAACGCCATCCAGAAATAAAATGCGAGCACTGGAAAATGCTTCAAAATATTCCCCACTTGGCAAACATATTCTCACAATGTCTCTTTTTTCTGGATGTGGGAGTGAATGAATTTCATTTTCAGTGAATGTGTCATAAAAAATACTTGCCGGTGAAGAGTGGCTGGATTACTGTTTAGAAGTCCATAGCAAGACTCATGTCCTTAGGGTCATGTATAACCCTGGCATCTGTCGGAGCGGACAATCAATCTGTTTCGGTCTGTTTGATTTTTCCTGATTCGTATTAACGACACACTGTTAAGCCTTTACCTAACATGAAAAGCAGACGACACTTGCAAAAAAAATTCTTGAATAACTAATTTTTTTCATTTTTTGTCTCAAAAACATAGGTTATGACCCCTCGTTGGAACGAGCTCGACGAGCTCGTTCCAACGAGGGGTCATAACCTATGTTTTTGAGACAAAAAATGAAAATATTTTGAAAATTAATTGGCGATATTTGAGAATAGCGCTGGCCGGTTTTGGCCGTTACGTTGGGTAAAGGGTTAACATTTCCAGTGTTGCACACTACCACTAACGAATACGATAGGGTCTTTAGTCTTGTCCCCTTGAATTCAACCATCGCATTTGGCCTACTTACTCTGCGAAATTAATTATTCCTGTCAAAGTTCGCACCTCTGCAACAGCGTTTTAATTAACCGTGACGTACCGTAACTCTCGTAACGTGTATGCGTGGAGGGGTTGGGATGGGGATGGGGATGGGGGTGGGGAGAGGGCCCGTTTGCCCGCCCAATATATCAACAGTTACTGGCCCTAACCGTTTGGATGAGCACATACCTATACTTCTCGAAGAGTGTGTAAGGAGTGTCCCAGACATGCCAAGGTACACTGACCTCGTCATGAGCGTCATTATTCCAGTGACCAGTGACGCCCTGTCAGTTTTCTTGGTAGTCCACCTGAGCGACCATGTTGTGATGTCATTCCTATGAGAGTTATCTGATCCATTTGGGTGATTCTGTATACTTCAGTTCCTGTTGCACTGAATTCTATCAAGGTAGGAAAGAAACAAGAGGATTATGGGAGTATTCGAGCTGTATGAAGTCAATTTTGGTAAATATCGGGTTGTTCGTGATGATTAGATACACTCCCATTCAGTCGAACATACATTCAGAACATCCGTCATATTATAGGACTTCCCCTTACATATTAGCAACGTGCCACGTTAGAAACCAAACTGGCGGTCTCCAGTATGTAAAATGGACGACGGAAACAACAGCGTGTCACGCTATCACGTTCTGTGTATGCGTACAAAGACCACTTGGCACCAAGGTTATGACTCACAACGTAGCCGTTCGCGCGGTCTACCAAGACAACAAACATGACGCCACTGGTTATGTGATTGATGACGCCATTCCCGTGGTCAAAAGCGGGGTGCATGAATCAAGACATTCCGATACATTCCCTACTACCGGCGATTCCACAGTCATCGTAATTAGACACGACAATCAGCAATGTCGTGGTAAAAACCGCAGTGAACTGCCACGGCTTTCACCATGACATTGCTGATTACCGTGTTTTATTTTTAGGACTGGTCAAACTCACATATCTAAACATAGACAACCATCTATAACAGTTTTTATGTCTACAGTTAGGCCGTCGTGGACGGATCACTTTCCACGGGTGGGCAATATTTCCACGGACGCAATAATATTAGATTTCAAACGTTAATTACAGGAATTATCATCAAAAGTTTATTTAATGAAGCACCGGGTATAACCCGGTACTTCATTAATTACAATTTTGCTGCTGATGATTTTTATTACCTAGTAAATGCATGCGTGAACACCACGAGGAGGATTACATGGCGTCGGAGTCCACACCGACTCTACTGAAACTCCGGACGTCTTTGAGCATGCCATCTATCGGGCAATGATACTTTTCCCTACTATACTTAACGAGGAGACAAGATTTTTTGTGGATAAGTGGGGGGGGGGGGGGGTGGGGGGGGGGGTGGAGTGACACTCCACCCCATGGTCTACAGACCCTGGGGTACCTCGCTTACTGTAGGTAGATACAATACGTTTTCACCCGAAAAAGGTACCACGACCGAATCGAGGAGTGGAGTACTGTTGTTTCGTTTAACAGGGAATTAATACCAACATTGAACCGTCTAACAGTAAAGTACATTCCAGTCTGGTAACATAGCATGGTGACTCTGGAAAGTGAAAGTGAATTCAACCCAGAGGACTTTGGTGCAACTATATCCTCCCCCTCCTGCTACACAAAAAAACGCAGAAAATGGTTGTGGTTACTTTAACCCTTTTCCTAACATGAAAAACAGATGACACTTGCAAAAATAAATTCTTGAATAACTAATTTTTTAAATTTTTTGTCTAAAAAACATAGGTTATGAACCCTCGTTGGAACGAGCTCGACGAGATCGTTCCACGAGGGGTTATAACCAATGTGTTTGAGACAAAAAATAAAAAAAAATAATGAAGATTACTTGGCGAATTTTGAGAACAGCGACAGTCGGTTTCGGTTGTTGTAAAGGGTTAAGTTTCCCAGTTTTCCACGCTTTTACATCATTTTTCTTCACAAGTTTTATTTTTATTAAAAATAACAATTTAGTTAAATGAATTATTTTATTTATTGTTCCTTTTTTGATTATAATAAACCACGCTGGTTGTTTGTTCTCTCATTGATATTTGCATTGTTGAACCAGAACCCCGGATATAATGAATACAATATTGACGCAACATGTGCAGGCCTTCCTGTAACGTAACACACAAATTGTTTGTTGCTGAAAATACAAATAGTTATATCACGAAGTTTTGAAAAAACATTAAACCTAGTCAAGTGCTAAAGAAGTCAGTACTCTTTATTTACAATCACATAGAACACATTGGAACTCAGGGGATGATTTTTAGCTACCGCTAGCGATTCAGATTGTAATTGCGGTGCACGATTTGTAGAAAATTCCAGTGGAATTTTATAAAAATAGCCCGTCAACGATTTGTATTTACCGCGTGGTTTTGCGTTGCTGTAGATTGGGATTTCGAAGAACGGGTGTGTAATAAAATACAAGAAGGGTGAGGCGACGGGTAACGTTTCGTTGAAAAATTTTCGGCTCGCTAGGAAAGTCTTTAGGCCGTTTGTTTGCAGAACAGTGCAAACTGAAGGGTAATTGGAAGAATAAGTGGAATCATTCCAATATTTCTTAGATAAGTTTTCTTCAAAATTGTCTTCAATTTTGGGGCCATCTGTGATTACACACTGTGATTGACAACTGCTAAACTTAGCATTATCATGTATATTTCTTCTCTTTTCTAACCGGAAATAAAATTCAAAGTTTCACACCAAAGAATTTGACTATTTTATAGAACATATTCCTCATTCGGTCATGCATGGTAAGCTGGTTCCAATGAGGGGTCTTGAACTGATTTTGGACGACAAAAATGGCCAAAATATTGGGAAATCATTTGGTGCCACCGGAAACTGTGGGAGGGGGAACCCCAACACTTTTACGAATCATTATTTTCTCCCCTCCTCACATATTTTGATGAAAATAATTACTCCATGGGCGATTTTTAATCAACATTAAAATTTTATAATTATTATTCAATTATTCGACTAATAGAATACACGCTCCGGGCAGAAACCCCAGACAATGTCACTGTCATTTCATCACAATAAGGTATATGTTCCAATAAGACCCTACTTCTAGCCTGAAATGTACAAAGCAATTTTAACGATAACAAGTTTATTAAAGAAATCTCTCGTATACCCCACGACGTCACTAGACATATAATTAATAAATCAGATAAAGGTCATTAAGTTTAAATCGTGATTTGTAATTTAAACAACACTTCATTCGGAACATCGTATGTGTGAGAAATCTATAAAAAATGAAGTGATTGGCAAGCCCCTTCATTGATGGAATATTTGCGAAATAGGCAACCTCATTTAAAATATTTCGTGTGGTGCCGTCAAACGGTAACAATGCTATTGGAGCCGTAAACGTAGAAAACAACTTCGCGGGCTCTTGTGCGTATTGGAACATTGCAACATTTTGCCTCACGCTTAAAAACACACGTACTATAGAAACGTAGTAGGGTTAAGAAGTGGCTGGGGATGAAGAATCCTGGACCCTTTTCAAAGGATTAAAATATCAGCCAATCTCCGAACGTGTGTTCTGCGATAAAATGAAATCTTCTTCTATACATCAGTCCAGAGATGCAAAACTTCAAATTCAAACCATGACCATAAATTTCACGAAAGTCTCAATATCCAGTTTCGTCTTGTCGATGCCATTTACGTCTGCGAACTGTTTTTTTATTCAAATCTCAAGTGAGTGGATATCTTCGTGTACTCTTTGAATGAAAGACACTGCGAAAATATATGGTGTAAGTTGATTATTATTTTTCGAGTATCACATAAAAATGGAAGAAATGGGTAGTTGGGTTTTCTCACTTCCACCTACCTTGAATATCCTGTAACTGCATGTACAAATATAGTTATTGGGAATCTACTCTATAAAAATGCCCGACATTCTTATATCCTTTACCTAACCTTCTTCATGCTGCTGTTGAAATATCACAATTTCAAGATGCGCATTTTCCCATAATGCAACTTGGAAGTTAACCAATTTAATCTTGTTTGACAGACCTCAGTGTGCTCTGTCAAACAAGATTGAATTAGTCAAACACCAAGTTGCATTTCGGAGAAATTCTGTTTCAAATAAGCCCATTTCGAAACTGCCATCTTCGACTTTAATCCATGCAAAGTCACAGGTCGCGTGATGTGAACAAAGCGTTCGGTGTCAGCCAAAATCAACTAGTTTTGTGAAATATCAAGTTTAAATTAGTAGAACCGATGTCATCATTCGAATTAACTGAAGGGGGACGCTAGACGACTTTAAACGATGGGATATCGCAGGTTTAAAGACTTTTTTTTACTCAGGCGAGGACTTGTTTTTAGTGGCAACAAGGAAACACTCGTCGCACGGAATTTCTCGGATTGGACAATTTCCGAATGTTGTCGAAACAGTGCCCACGACCAAAGAATCGTGATACAGCGTGCATTCAAAAAACTTTTAAGTCGATAGGATCTCAATTCGAAATAATGAAAGTTCTCATAGAATTTGCCGTTGTCTTAAACAAATGGTAACCTTGGCTAAAGGTTTTTTGAATTCGCGCTAATGGACGTTATGGGGTCCGAAGCACTTCGACTCGCTCTCTTCTCCCATTGCTTACGACGTGTTTTCTTGAAATGTTTACACCTCGTGACCTGTGACGTTGCATAGATTAAAAGTCAAGATGGCAGTTTCGAAATAGGCTTATTCCAGTGTGAAGTGTGTTAGTTTATCAGGCCGACATCCAGCTATGTGTGTACAATTACTGCCCTCGACTTTGGTCAAGTGGTAAATAGTGACAGAAGTGTGGGGTCCACACAAAGGAAACAATGGGTTAGGATTTGTCTTCCCGATTGTGTTGGGACTTGTTTGTCACCGTGTACAAAACAAAAGAAAAACAGGTCCTCACAACGACGGCTAAACAAAAGTGTGTGAGTGTGTGGATGTGTGTGAGACTGTACGTGTGTGTCCGAGCCAATAACTCGAAAACCATTGGGGCTACAGTCATCGGTTTTAACACAGTTATAAAGGACAATGGGAGGAGGTCAAGGTCACATTTCAACGTCAGGCTTTCCAACGTAACGTTCAAAACCGGCCAGCGATATTCTCAAAAATCGCCAATTAATTTTCAAAATATTTTCATTTTTTGTCTCAAAAACATAGGTTATGACCCCTCGTTGGAACGAGCTCGTCGAGCTCGTTCCAACGAGGGGTCATAACCTATGTTTTTGAGACAGAAAATGAAAACAATTATTTATTCAAGAATTTTTTTGCAAGTGTCGTCTGCTTTTCGTATTCAAGAATTTTTTTTGCAAGTGTCGTCTGCTTTTCATGTTAGGTAAAGGGTTAAAATCGGTGATCATGCGTATCTCAGCCAAAATACAGAAACGAATTAAACGCAATTATCAAACTTTAAAGAAATGTTAAGGTCAGTCAGAAGGTGGGTGAAACAGTTGCTTCCGTATCTTCAAGAATCGTACTTGAGTTCCCTGTGCTTGAGGTTCACAAATCGTGGTCCAGACATAACTCAGAAACTGTTGTGTCCACAATCACCAAACTACACATTATTATAAAGGACAATAGAGGGATTTGTGGCAGACCATAGCGGGATGCGAATCTTCAAGGTCGAGGTCATATTTCAAGTCCACGACTAAAACTGGTCAATATTCGTGTCTCAGCCAAAACTTGGAAACGAATCAAGCTACATTTATCAAAATCATACAAATATTAAGTACAGTCAGAACGGATGTTCCGTTTAATAGTTTCTTGTGCATCTTCAAGGTGAAAGTCATACTTGACCTTCACATATTCAAGATCACAAATCGTATCTCATGCATAACTCTAATACTATTGGGGTACAATCGTCAAACAATTATAAAGGATAACGAGAGGATGCGTCATACATCATAGATGGGACTTTAACTTCAGTATCAAGGTCACACTTCAAGTTCACACCTAAAATCGCCATAACTCTGAAACGAACAAACTACAATTATCAAACTTCATAAGAATGTTGAGGGCATTCAGAAGGTGTGTCGTGTTTATTAGCTGCTTGCATATCTTCAAGGTAAACGCCATTTTGAACTTCTTATTGGGTTCAAGGTGAAAAATCTTGTCTTTGGCATAACTTAAAAAATATTGGGACTTCAGTAATCAAACTTCACACAATTATAATGGACATTTGGATGATGTGTCACACACTAAACCTGCGCAACTTCAAGATAAAGGTTATTCTTCGAGGTCATCCTTCATCATGTCTCACCATTAAGTTCAGTTCCATTCATTGGTTTTCGGAGAGGGGCGAAGCACGTGTTGCTCTAGTGACATTTCTTGCTCTTCTTTAGATTTCCCGACACATAGCACGTGCGCTCGTTATTAGAACGGATGTGAACACGGAGCTTGCTTCGCTGATAGGATACTGGGAGTTAACGAGAAATATTGCAATACTGAATTCTGGAAAGGGTGATGGCAATATTTCTCTTCACGTGACGAACTGACATCTTAAGTTGCAGGTCTTTGATCTGCCCCCAAAGGCCTACAAATGCTAACTGACCCCAGATATGATATTTAGTTAAGTCTTGGCCGTCTAACGGCAACCAGATCTGCATCAAAAGTCTTAGGCAGTTATAGATTTACAGGTTACAGTGTGTGTGAGTGTGGGGGGGGGGGGGGGGGGTGTGGTTCTGGAAAGCTGCCCTATACTTCATTGTTTTGCGATATCAAGACTACAGCGGTGTAAAAATGTTGTCAGCCAATATTAGCGGCTTTATAGATTTCCGAATAGTTAGCCCTTTACCCAACGCAGACGATATCAAAATTTATTATTTTAAATGTGATTTTTTAAAATTTTAAAAAAAATTTCAACAAAACCATATCATGTGATCCCTCATTGGAACGAGCTCAATGAGCTCGTTCCAATGAGGGGTCACATGATATGGGGTTTTGTTGAAATATTTTGAAAAAGTTAATTTTTTCAACTGCTCAATTTGCATATTACGCGGGCGGATGTGGGGGATTCGTTAGGTAAAGGGTTAAAACGCTGAATGCAATAGAGAGTAATCGCTTGACTGGACCTGGGGTTCTGGAAAGCTGCCCTATACTTCATTGTTTTGCGATATCAAGACTACAGCGGTGTAAAAATATTGTCAGCCAATATTAGCGGCTTTATAGATTTCCGAATAGTTAGCCCTTTACCCAACGCAGACGATATCAAAATTTATTATTTTAAATGTGATTTTTTAAAATTTTAAAAAAAATTTAAACAAAACCATATCATGTGATCCCTCATTGGAACGAGCTCAATGAGCTCGTTCCAATGAGGGGTCACATGATATGGGGTTTTGTTGAAATATTTTGAAAAATTTAATTTTTTCAACTGCTCAATTTGCATATTACGCGGGCGGATGTGGGGGATTCGTTAGGTAAAGGGTTAAAACGCTGAATGCAATAGAGAGTAATCGCTTGACTGAACCTGGGGTTCTGGAAAGCTGCCCTATACTTCATTGTTTTGCGATATCAAGACTGCAGCGGTGTAAAAATATTGTCAGCCAATATTAGCGGCTTGAAAGATTTCCGAATAGTTAGCCCTTTACCCAACGCACACGATATCAAAATTTATTATTTTAAATGTGATTTTTTAAAATTTTAAAAAAATTTCAACAAAACCATATCATGTGATCCCTCATTGGAACGAGCTCAATGAGCTCGTTCCAATGAGGGGTCACATGATATGGGGTTTTGTTGAAATATTTTGAAAAATTTAATTTTTTCAACTGCTCAATTTGCATATTACGCGGGCGGATGTGGGGGATTCGTTAGGAAAAGGGTTAAAACGCTGAATGCAATAGAGAGTAATCGCTTGACTGGACCGGTTACGTGAAATAATTCATGAGAGGTGAGAGACGTGGTTCAAACACGAGTTCGTGAATGCGCACGAGTGTTTTACAATATAGACACTCGCCTCTCATGAATTATTTCACGCAACCAGTTCAGTCAAGCGATTACTCTGTTTATTACTTTTCATTAGTAACGATAATTATATTATTTAACCCTTTACCTAACGTAACGGCCAAAACTAGCCAGCGCTATTCTCAAAAATCGCCTCATCGAGCTCGTTCCAATGAAGGGTCATGACCTATGTTTTTGAGACAAAAAATGAAAAAATAATGAAATTCTTTTTGCAAGTGTCGTCTGCTTTTCACGTTTGGTAAAGGGTTAAAAAACAAAAAAAACAAACAATGAAATCCCCATTACACCCACGGCAAAGGGTCTTCGTTTGCGCGTACAGATGCATGACCCAATTGTTGATTGCATATTTCCCTTGTGAAGTTATCGTTTATAAGCAAATCCGGAAATCCCAGAAAATCACACTTTGAAAAGTAATAAACATGATTATTTGTTTTAAAAGCGTGAGTCAGTGTGGCCCGAAGATTGTAACTGAAAGTCATTCTAACGAAGATAAATACTAATCCAACTGGATCTGATTTCCCTGAACATTACTTTGAAGACGTGAAAAAAATCTTGAGAGCCAGTTAGAAGCGAATATGGAGTTTGAAGAGAGTGCTGGCATTTACGAGAACGGATACTACGGAGATTATGGAAGTGGATACTATGACTCTAACTATACATACAATGGATCCGTTTTCCATGAACATGGAAATTACATGGTTGGCATGGAAAAATTCCAGAGATTGTACGGGGATATCCATGGCTATCTCTGCGTTTTCGTCGGCATATTTGGTATCGCTGCTAATATTATAAATGTTATTGTTCTCAGCAGAAAACACATGGCTTCACCGACCAATTCTATTCTGATGGCGCTCGGTATTGTTGACATGATTGTACTGTTTGCCTATATTCTACTTATCGGGTACGCCAAATTCTACTCGCATGACGACCCTTGGCGGGGTCATCTCTACAATGAATCGAAAGCATGGATCGACTATGCAATCTTTTGGCAACATATTTCATTCACATTCGATATATATGACATGTGGTTAACTATAACTTTGGCTTTGTTTCAGTACGTATCTGTGTGTCATATCAAGATGGCACCGAGAGTCTGTACAATAAACAATTGTAAAAAGGCTATACTGATTGTCGGGTGTTTGTCGATTTTTATGTGCCTACCGGAGTACATGTTGTATGAGGCTAAACCACTGTCGATGTTGAATAACGTTGACAGGATTGGGTGGATTTGGTCTGATAGTTTTATTGTAGATGGCAACCCGGAGTTGAAAGATTTCTACCTTATATTTTATGGAATCGTGGTGAGAATTCTGTCGTGCGTCCTACTTACTACTTTCAGTGGCTTATTGATCCGAGCTATATATCAAGCCGGGATAAGACGGGCCAGTGTTGTAAGACAAAACTCGAACAAAAGACACAGTTCCAGGCGAAGAAAAGCCAACAAGCAAACCACAGTCATGCTGGTAGCCGTAATGATGCTGTTTGTGTTTACCGAATTCCCATTTGGAGTACTTGCATTCATTGGGGGATGCAACAGGCAATTTTTCAAAACAGTATTCATACCTTTGGGAGAGTTCCTCACACTCTTTGTAATTATTAACAAGGCTGTCAAATTCATCTGCTACTGCACAATGAGTCAACAGTTTAGAAGGACATTTAGCAAGTTAATTTTTACGAGACTTCCACAAGTTCTGAAACTTAAAGAAATCCAATCAGAATCTTCGGAATCATCGTTTTCCATCAGATACCATACTACTGCAAGCGAAGAGACAAATATTGATGACGCTAAGATGGAAAGTTGAAATGAGTTTGGGAGCGACCCTTGAACGTTTTTATTCTCCTTTCGTTGTTTTTTTCAGTACACTGGGTGGAATCAACTCTATTGATTAACCCTTTACCCAACGTAACGGCCAAAACCGGCCAGCGCTATTCTCAAAAATCGCCAATTAATTTTCACTATTTTTTTCATTTTTTGTCTCAAAAACATAGGTTATGACCCCTCGTTGGAACGAGCTCGTTCCAACGAGGGGTCATAACCTATGTTTTTGAGACAAAAAATGAAAAAAATTAGTTATTCAAGAATTTTTTTTGCAAGTGTCGTCTGCTTTTCACGTTAGGTAAAGGGTTAACTTACCGCTGATAATCCTAATATATTGAAGCAGGCACGTAACAATGACGCTATATTATGAGGAGGGTCCAAGCATTTTTATGCCGCAGACATATCCTGAAGATCGAAATAATGAGTTGTGAGACATGTATGGTGGTCCTGTCCCTCTTGCGTTGATGTGACTGGAGGGTGGGGGGGGGGGGGGGTATTTTTCAAACTTGTTATGAGATATTTTCAGTTTCCACCAACCGTGATATGTGAAATATAATGGTAAATATAATCTCAATTCGGGGAGGGGATAAGCTTGGGGGAGGGAGGGGAGGGGGGGGGGGGGTAGCGGGCATGACTACTCAACCTCCTCCAGCTTCGTCACTGTGTTCAAGAGAGGCTGTCCCGTTTACAAGGGATAATATTTTGTCGAATCTATCAAGCCACCAGCCAAATTCTGTAAGGAATTTAAAGCTGTTATAGCCTGGAGACAGTCTGACCCTTCAGACCACGATTTTTGAATGTATTCAGCGTTACCCGATACGACACACACATTGAGAAATTGCTAGAGTCGCCACGCGTGGAATCCGGTCTACGTATAAAAACGCATCTGATTAGTTGTTAGGTGTATGAGTGAAGTTATGACGTGAATGAAATGCTACGACACAAAACAGTGTGAAACGAAAAAATGTACAGGAGATCCGTAGGTGAACTTTTTCTTTAAAAATATGAGCTTGTTTCTCCTCATACAAAAGTGATCGTTGTATGAATACAGAACCATCTCGGTCAGTGTATGCAGGATGTGACTCAACTACCCTTGTTGGAGTTTATAATTTATTACAATCTCTTCTACAGCGATCGTGAAACACTTGGAGAACTCCAACTCGAGTCGTCGATTCCTGACCCTCGTACTCAACCCTCGATGTGTTCTGTCTTTTAAATAATCCACCGCATACATGTTTAGACGTCTGGAATATATCATTGGTCGGAGACGCGAACCTACGATTCGCTTTCCCGACCAACTGAAATATTCCAGACGATTAAATCGGCAATCGGCACAAGAACCGTTTCTCACTCAAAACTTGATTTGGCAAAACTCGTAATTACTTTACCAATTCTGTGAGACGTGTTTGTTTAATAAACGACTCAGCCTCTCGTGTTACAATTTCGTCCCTTCAGTTCCAATGTGTTCTGTGTGCCCACTGGCACATAGAACACATTGGGACTCAGGGGAGAATTTTTTGCTATCGCTAGCGATTCAAAATGTAATTGCGGTGCACGATTTGTGGAAAATTCCAGTGAAAGTTCACTTCTTTATAAAAATAGTCCGTCAACGATTTCCGTTCCGCACATATGTGCGGAACAGGTTTTCATTTTCCACATGGTTTAGTGTTGCTGTAGAAGGGCCATAGAACAGGCGTGTAATAAATGACTCAGCCCCTCGGCCACCAGTCAAATTCTGTAAGAAGTCCGACGCTGTTATGGGATGTTTGTTTACCCACTTTTCGCGAACTACCGTTGATTTAACGATGTACTATTTAACTCTTTGAACTCCAGTGGTATCTTCCATGCCAGTTCAATTGAAGCACTTGGAAGAGTCCATATTCATTATTTGGGGTAGACCAATCAATATTTTCAGCGTCTACCCCACACATTTACTCAGCAGCCATCCTATTTAATGACGTCATGACGTATCATTTTCCTGGCCGGATAAGCGGCCGCTAGGGTTCAAAGGATTAAAAACTAGACTGGTTTCAGACCACAACAAATCACTCCAGCAACAAGATCGACATTACGAACACAGAACAAATTACGCTTTTCCAGAGTTTAGTTGAGATTTTTGGGATTATGTAAGGTTAATTTGAGTTTTTTTGGTTGTTTTTTAACGGAAGTACCGCCTTCAGCACCCATTGTTACGTTGTACAGTAGCTTGAGATTTGCTTCTCGGCATTATTTTTGTTTCTGTGCCCTACTGAGTTAAGTTCACGTCCAACACTCAAGAAAATAATATCAAGCAGACGAGAGATGATATATCGAATTCCTTGGAATTTATTTTTTGGTATTTGAGTTCACATATTTCTGCACAATATCTAATCATGAACACGGCAGTTTTATGGGTAGAGGAAGCCGGAGTACCCGTAGAGAACCACTGAGCAACGGTGAGCAACTGTCAGCTCCCCAACATACTAACTCCACACAAGCAGGGTTAGCATTGGTTGAAGACAAGTGCACCATCGACGTGCAGTGCGCCTTAGTACACAATGTCACCGTCCCCACGTAGATGGGCGGGGGGGGGGGGGGGGGGGGAGTGAAGTGTCTTGCCCAAGGACACAGCGCGGATGCCGCGGGTAGGATTCGAACCGAGGACCTCTCGGCTTGCAGCCTGCACCTCTACTACTGAGCCACCGCGCCCCCAATCCCCGGAAAAATCATGTTTCAGGTTTTTAATATCGAGATATTTTGTTGACCGGAAATGTAGATCGTTGGTTTTAGTTACCACACTGACAACCATACTATATGATTCTGCCCTTTTCCCAACGCAGACGATATCAAAATTTATTATTTTAAATATAATTTTTTAAAATTTTTCCAAAAATTTCAACAAAACCATATCATGTGATCCCTCATTGGAACGAGCTCAATGAGCTCGTTCCAATGAGGGGTCACAAGATATGGTTTTGTTGAAATATTTTGAAAAAATTAATTTTTTTAAACTGCTCAATTTGCATATTACGCGGGAGGATACGGGCGATTTGTTAGGTAAAGGGTTAATGTGTCAAATATATCTCATATTTCATTAAAAATAAATACAGATTATTACAACAGTCAGTTGTTCTGTGTCATTGTATTTAGTCGAGTTGACGAGACCATATCCGCCAGATCAGAAACGACGCCTTCTGGTCTCGTCAACGATCGCCCAGATAAATTAACTGTTGTAATCATTTGTTTATTACTTGGCAAAGGCTGACGAATTTGAGATTGTTTTTATCACATAATTTGTAGTTTAACCTTTTACCCAACTTAATGACTAAACTGGGCCAGCGCTATTCACAAAAATCGTCAAATAAATTTTATTATTTTTTTAACTTTTGCTTTGAAAACATAGTTTATGGCACCTTATTGGGGCGAGTTCGTCAAGTTCGTTCCAATGAGGGGTCATAACCTATGTTTCCGAGGCAAAAATTAATATGTTTAGTTATGCGGAAAGTGTTTATTTTTTCTGCTATTTCTATTGGGTAAACAGTTAACACTTTGATACGTTTGTACATCTTATGACGTACGAAATCAAACAGCGCGTTGATACTTTGTTGTCATTTGTTTTGTTATTATTTTACGATTTTTTTAACCTCAATTCCTATTTTCTCCCGAATAGAGCTCAGTGACAACTGCTGGGCCAAATGTTATTGCATCTTAAAATACTAATATAATCCTGTTGTCAAGACTTCCTAACTGGTTGAGTGCTAGAAGCTACTATCAGGGCTTTCAAAAAAATGAGGATACCGGAGCAAAAGCCAATACGTTCCTTGCTTAGAACAGAACAGAATTTTATTCGATGAATGCAGCGATATACAAGTATAATGAATACAAAAGGCTACAGATAGTTATTAGCATCTTCAGGAGGCGACATGCCCTATTTGACCGTTTCCAGTCGCTTCCCATAGAAAATAAACTTATATTTCATATTCAATCAAACAAGTAATATTTTGTTTATATAAATTTGTTTTATTACAAATTATTAGAGAGTGCCCACATGCACTCTCCAATAATTTGTAATAAAACAAATTTTGAATAACAAATTCCGACCACCAAACATAATCTAGCCCTCAACCAGATAATCACTCATGTGAAAAAATATCTTGTTATTGGAACTTTCCGACGTTTGACGTCGCATTTTGAAAGACGTTGAAGAAACTGAATTCCCAGTGACGTTTGAATGTCAGGATTATTATGATCCCCGATGAGTCTGGAGGTTGGATGGGGAAATCTCACCCGAGGGGCAAGATATTTGAACCAGACCCGAGGCTTTCCGAGGGTCTGGTTCAAATATCTTGCCCCGAGGGTGAGATTTCCCCATTCCCACCTTCAGACTCATCGAGGATGATTTATGCCCCCCCCCACCATGCAGCGATTACGTTAGCCAGAGGTAATCCGGGAGTCACGTTCTGATTCAATCAACTCATTTTGTATTCGTTGTTTTGAGAAACTGATGACACCATCGGAAAGAGCATGCACAAATTATGTATATACTAAAGGTACATACCTCGAAATCGATTAGGAACGGTGGCAGCTTGAGGGTTGAAGAGTTTTAGAGCATCGAACTTTGATCACACTGCATTCCGATGACGTCAGTATGAATTAGTTGGTAGCAAGAAACTGATACGATATGCATAATGTCATAATAACATTATAAATGTATAACGTCACGTGGGTGGGGTGGGATACATCTGTCTCTCACTGCTATCTCACCCGGGACACACGTATGTTACACATGCAGTGGGGGAGAAAATTAAAGTCGCAAAGGGTTAATGAAGTACAGGAGAAGATCAGTTCAATTCTTCTTCCGAAACCGACTCACTACATTACGACGTCGGCGTTGTTTTCTGGCATCATTCCCGTATTAGACGTGTTGCGAACGATAATATCTTGTGATTTGGGCGGTCTAAATTTAACTTTATTGCGAATTCGCTTCAAAATACAGATTCTCTAACATGTTGGTGAGTTTAGCTTCTTGAAAACTGCCAAGAAAAGTATTTTCAAACCGACCTGGAATAGAATACTTTTACAGAGTGTTTAGCGTAGTGACACTCGAGTTTTTATTTCGCGTCGGTAAAATTATTGCTTCCACATTCTGCACACGTCACATGGGCCTCGTTTGAGGCAGGCAGTTTGGAAAAGCTGAGACTCTAGATTCCCGACAGGCCAGGAGCGACGGGCAAACAACGGCGTTATTGCGACCACTGAGGACATTTTATGGTAATCATTTTGGATTTTTGTGATATGGGATGAATTGTTTCCATGGGATATTGCAGTGATTGTCACCCGTTTCTGCTAACATGTACATATATATTTGTTGTATTTTCAAATACATGACTTTGTTTCATAGGACCGTATCCGCCAAATATTGGAGATTAGGAAGCTATTTTTTACCTTAGAAATATTTGACATGTTTTGTTTTTGATTATGTATAAAGTACACATGCTTAAATATTTATATAGGGCCTTAATCCCAGCCTTTAAAGCAAGGAATCTCAATTAATGGAAGATCTCTGAAGATGCAACAGCTCGAATTTAATTTTATATCACCTAAGTAAAGCAGAACTTCCACCGGCCTAGTCTTGGGACCGAACCACTGGACTAAAAACTGTAGGGTTTTTTGGAAGGTGGCCCTGGCAGGAGTCGATCCCGGCCGAGTCTACGTCACCCTATTGTCTAGCCATAAATGCTCTGCAAACCATACCAACTGAGCTAACGGCAGCCCAAAGGTTGCTGTTAGCTCAGTCCTTAACGACAGACAACCTTGTTGGTATAGCATTTATGGCTAGGCGATTGCGTGCCGTAGAAAAGGGATGGACTCCCGTCAGGGCCTCCTTCCAAAATACTTTACAGGTTTTTATTTTTATATTATTAAATATTTAATGTTTTTTAATGATATTGTCTACTTCAGATATGTTAGTTCATGAGTTTACTCAATGATGACCCAATTGTAACTCTGGATATTTCTACATGTATTATGTAAATACTCAAATATTCCATATCCATTTTTTGGTATGTCATACCATGTATAGATAAATATGGATGGAAATAAATATGTTTTCTCTTTAGTGAAGAGTGTGTGTTTCATTTTTTATATGAGGATCCTCAAATCAATCGGATCTATTTCCCTCGAGACCCATAAACACCAAACCTTCGGGAATATTCTCGCATTTGCATTTTACAAGAGGAAATGGCAAAACATGGCAGTACACAAAAATCGCTATTCAGTTTTCGTTATTTTTAATTCTCTATTTGTTTAAAACTATAGGCTATTGGCTGTGTTTGAAACGGGCACAGTGCTCGTTTAACCCTTTACCCAACGTAACGGCCAAAATCGGCCAGCGCTATTCACAAAAATCGTCATTCAATTTTCATTATTATTTTCATTTTTTATTTTTTGTCTCAAAAACATAGGTTATGACCCCTCGTTGGAACAAGCTCGGTGAGATCGTTCAAATGAGGGGTCATAAGCTATGTTTTTGGTGCGAAAAGTGAAAAAAAATTAGTTATTCAAGAATTTTATTTTTAAGTGTCGTCTGCCTTTCGTCTTAGCTGAAGGGTTAACCAAAGGAGAAAAATGAACATTTAGTTGTTTGGTGACAGAAATGGTATTCATTTGAAAGAGTTACTTGTGTTTTGTTAATATATAGGATTGAATCTTGCGCCGAATGTGTTGTTGTTTAGAGGGGTGGGGTGGGGTGGGTGCATTCTCTCCCACCCAGACACCAGAAATTTTTTTTTAATTCCTCACCACCAGGAAAGGGTTTTCCTGCAGTCCGGAATGCGAAGTCCAACAAATGAAGAAACTATAGCATTTGGAAGTTTTCAATTTTCTCAATTCATAATCCTTTACCTAAAGCAAGGTCGAAACCGGCCACGTTTATTCACAAATGTCATTTAAATTTATTATTTTTTTAATTTTTGCCTTAAAAACATAGCTTATGATCCCGCACTGGAACGAGCTCCTCGAGCTCGTTCTAATGAGAGCCACACGATATGTTTTTGCGGTCGATTTATAATTCTTCAAGAGGGGCGTGGCGACGTTTTATATCCAGAATGAATACCCCATTCACAAACAAAATCACGAAGCATTCGTCGCCAACATGAGGTCTCGTCTACGTGTGTGGGGACATGGAATAGCAACATCAAGTGCATGATGCATTTGCATAAAAGAGAGAAAACAAAACAGTGTAGCTGCATTTCACTGTGGGGAGTATACAAATGCTAGTAACGCAGCAATGTTTGTTAGCCCCCAAGACGTTCTCAAAAAGCTGACAACACCATCTTGAGAGACAACACTTGAGGTGGTAGTGGATGCAGATCCCTGCAAAGCTCCGAAGATTCAGTTGGTGTCGATATAGATGTCTCACTTCGGGTCGAAATCTAATCGGCTTCCTGATTTGTATATTTTCGAATCAAGTAAACTAAGCTTTTTTAACGGGGATGGGGGGTACGATAGAAAATAAATCTTCTATCGGCAGAATCTTGTCGCAGAACTGAAGAATAGTTGCCTATTGCGTTTTCCGTTCAATCGGCTTATCGACATGCTTACATCTGCCTTGTGCAAGTTACACTGTTACAACAGTCCTTAAAAATGGAGCACGGAGAATCCCAGACCCATAGCCAGGAATTGTGTTGGGGAGGTGTGCCAAGTGGCGATCGACGAAAAAAAATTGTAAAATTAGTACGAAATCGTCGCCTGAGTGCTAGAATATCCTATGTCTCATAGGGGACATATACACAGAACGACGCGCGTGTGTGAATGGGTTAATCAATATGGCACGAGTGCCAACGCCGATTGATAGAACGAGAGGCCGCAGGCTCAAGTGCCATGTCGATCCTTCCGCGATGGCACAAGTGCCATGTCGATTAACCCATTCACACACGCGTGTCGTTCTGTTTTTATTACATGCCTTCACGTCTATAAAAAAAACAATTATTAGAGGGACACTCAGCAAATCATTTGAAGCTATCAACAAAAGAACACATTTTATCGCCAAACAAATTTGCGAGGGGAACCCGTGTTACTATTTCGTCCCCTGAGTTCCAATGTATTCTATGTGCCTACTGGCACATAGAACACATTGGAACTCAGGGAACGATTTTTAGCTATCGTCGGGGATTCAAATTGTAATTGCGGTGCATGATTTGTAGAAAGTTCCAGTGAAATTTCGCTTCTATTTAAAAAAAATAGTCCGTCAATGATTTCCGTTCCGCACATGTGTGCATTTGAAACAAGAGGTGCGCATCGGAGATGCAGGCGTCGAGTTGTGGTTACTTTCTTCATGCACTCTCTATTGAAAATCATAAACGTCATCGCGCTGAGCTCAAAATGCATAAAAATTTATGTCAACGAGCTCAAAATTTGTATAAATGGAATAATTAAAGCCCATAACTCTTTACCCTTTATCCAACGTAGAGAAAATCAAAATCTATTATTTTAATTACTATTTTTTTTAATTTATTAAATAGATTCCAACAAAACCATATCATGTGACCCCTCATTGGAACGAACTCGATGAACTGGTTCTAATGAGGGGGGTTTTGTTGAAATAATTTGAAACAAATATTTTTTCAATTGCTTAATTTGCTAATTGAGCATTCGGGTGCAGGCGGTTGCAGGCGATTAGGCAAGGGTTAATGAGAAATCGGACCGGGCCAGTATTCGAAGTCGCCTGTGTTATCGTTGTAAATATCGGAGAACCTTTGTTCAAGTTATTGCGCAAACGAGCTCAAAATTCTTAAAAAATAACGAATTAAGGCCCATAAATCTGTAACAAAAAAAAACTTTTCGAACTCGCTTGTGATAATATTGCAAACGACCTGTATGGCAAATATTAGTCAAATCATGGCGGAGAACGTTTGTTCAAATTATTATGCTGACGAGCTCAAAATTTGTTAAAATCGACGAATTAAGGCCCATAACTCTGTAATGACAAATCAGGCAGAGCCAGTTTTCGATTCGGCTTGAGGTGTTATTGCAAAAGATCAATATGGAAAATATTAGTCAAATCGAAGTACGTTTGTTCAAGTTATTGTGCTAACAGTGTGACGACGCCCGCTCGCCCGGACTCTCGCCCGCGTGGACTCACACCGTCGATCGTCAAACCATATGTCTCGATTGTTAACACAACTCGACCAAAAATACAAACAAAAAAGATCGATAAGGTTGATCGGCATATTTTACTTAACTGATATATATTGTACGTACATATGTACTGCTGTTTATGTCTGGCAAAAATAATCAGCAACAAACTCATTGTAACATATAGGGTCTGTAACACCAGGGTAATGCAAATAGTTTCTGTGAAACGCCTGGGCACTTTGATATTTTTTTGTGACGAGGCTATAAAAAGAGTATCGAAGTAGTGACTGGGCGCTTCGTAGAAACTCAATGAAACAAGAACATCTGTGTTTTAAAATCACCTACGCCGATACAGTGTACTCTCGGTGACTAGGTCACGGAGAGTACGATGTATCAGGGCAAGTGAGGTCGCCCCACGTTATCAAAATTTTGAAATCACAAATGGGAGATACTCCGCAAGGTGAAACTCCAATTTTGTAGGGAGGTGCGTTCACCTCAGTCACACTTCCCCTGCCTATGCTCCTGATCGCGTGCTCCACTTTATAAGAGCTGCTGTACACAACGCAACTTGTGACCTCTGCAATCGGGTTCTCGGATTACCTGCAACACGAGCAGGATTATTGGGTAAATTGGTAATTAACAGTTCATTGCGTGAAGAGTGTTTCGTGGTATTTCCGATTCAATTTGGATCCGATGTCCGTGTCAACATTGAGACCCCCCCCCCGATTCGATTTAAGATTGGACGCGAGGGTAGAAATTCCGATTCGCATTGCCCTGAGTGAAGGTGTATGATTTAATACCTACCGAGCTATGGTTTACACGCGGAGTAGCCAGATCCCAAATAATTTACCTTAGTGTCATAGGAGGCTAATAAGATGGACAATGATCTCTATGATATACCGAGTGAACGTGTTCCAGAATCCTAACGCTTGCCAAAAAGGAGGGGATCAGCCCACCGCCCAAGTCATGTTTTCTATTTTTCCCTCTAATGTCCGGTATTCTCGAATACATTAGCCCCCGACACGATGTCAAAATAGCAATATTTGAAGCAGCAAATGGATCCCATAATGCACCTAGTAGTTTAACCAATTCAATTTTGGTTGGCAGAGATGATTTATCTCCGACAAACAAGATTGAATTCGCTAAATGCTTTGTTAGTTTAAACGATGTTTACTTCCAAATATCTTCTGAAGTGATACAAGCTTACAATAATCTTTAGTGTGCATTCTACAGTAAGCTGGTAGCTCATCTGCGTTCGTTTCCACTCACAATATAATTAACTGGTGAGAAGCCAACGTTTGTTCTCTGACTAGAATGTAAACAGTTTGATCTGGTTTGGAAAGCATCAGCACTTTAATTTTCTCATTCATAGGGGGTAATAAAGGTAAGATAGTCTTCAGAAAGAAAAAGAATAAGACAGGACTACTTAAGACCAAACCATTAAACCCCGAAGCCGCAGCCACGGGCTGCCTGCCACGTACCCTCCAAATTCCAATGCCATAGTCTGCTGCTAATTTTGTTCACCCAGTTGTCACAAAATTTGTCAGACGCGGGAATATTCGGCCAGCAAGCCGCGAGAATATTACAACTGAATTCGAGTCTTCCTAGCTTTGTGTATGATTTATACCACAAAGTCACAGAGCATGCACGCAAACCCTCGCGTAGATGACCTGATCTGTACCAATTCTGATAGATCATGTCCCGACGGAAAAAAATATTTCATCTGTACCATGAAGGCATGTCTTCGTGATACTTTTGGAATATTTGTCAGCCGGGATAATAATTCCAAATCTCAGAGATCTTGAACATTTCTTAATAATCGATTCCCAACTTCTATTTAATTAGCATGTATCCTACTCCACCACCTTATCTTTCTGATGGAAATAAGAATTGCGGAAAACTTCAGGCTGACTTAGTCGTCGAAGCCACCACAAAAATAAGATGGCCAACAAGTCAGCAACGCGATGACTCAGACAGCTAACTAGCTATCCAACCAAAATTTTCTAAATTCAACGGCGTCGGTGTCTACAAATCAGTTCCCGGTTATCCTGTTAAAAGGTTGTGTTCCAGTTCTTTATTTGGTTTCCCGAACCAAGTATCAACAGGCTCCAGAAGAGCGAGGGGTGCCTCAAGTGTGACATCGTTAGACGATAAGAAAATGCATATGCTTCGGAAAAATATGTTCAGTGGAGTTTCCTTTTCTTTGTTCGGTCTTTTCAACTGCGTAATACAGAAATGTCTCAGCTGTTGACAACAGTAGATGCATTCAACAGATGTTTACCCGTATTCACATTTCTAACACTGGAACGGACCTAGTCTGTGGAGAAATGCTAACACCCACCACCTAAAGAAGAGCGGTAAGACACACCCAATTGCGGGGAACGTTTTTGCTCCGTTGCGACTGTCATTGGAAGTTTCAAAATAGTAATGGTTTGTAATATTTGCTCAGACTTTGTCAGCACCCCAATGGAGTGTTCATGCGTAAGCGTTGAAAGTAATCTCCGTGATTTACAGTGCCATACGCTTTGTGGGGAAGGTGTGGCAAAAATATGACCCGCGCCATCATTAATAAGAGTGAGTATAGAAAAGCCCACCGAACAGCTTTCGGTAATAATAAGGTGGACAAAACACTTAATTTCAATCTCCCACACGGGGGCACGATGGTGCCGTGTTCTAAGCCGCAATGCACGTCAATGGTGCATTAGCTTTCAATCGCTGCTAACTCTCCTTGTGCCGAGTTAGTACGTTGGCGAGTCTCATAATTGTTAGCTGCTCGGTGGTTTTCTCGGGTACTCCGGCTTCCTCTTCCCGTAAATCTGTCTGGCATGAGTTGACTCTGGCTGTAGAACGTGTCGTTAAACCCCAATAAATACAAAACAGAAAAAGTCAACTTCACATCTGATTGCCTCATGTTATCCTAACACATAAAACGAGTTTTAGTGATCCTCGAGTGGTGATCATTTGTTCTACCAGTCTAATAAATTTGTCACCAAAGTCTGTGGAATCAAATATTGCAGCAGCTTTATGATACAATGCCGATGGTTTGTGAGAAACACTGAGAGCTTAATGTGACCCTGGCTATTAAAAGCATCGTTAAACCCTAATGAATCAAGAAAGTACTATGTTCATCCATTTGAATCCGAAAGGCCGTTTTTACAGTCCAGGGTCTTGATACGACCTGAATCTATAAAGTGGAGAGTTGCTCAGTGAATTAGTGTGGTAGACCAATCAAGATTTTCAACGTGCAGACCAAAGGCTGCACGTTGAAAATATTGATTGGTCTTCCCCCAGGTAAAGAATATAGACTGTACCAGATGACAGCTCTGAACTGGTATGGAATATACCATCAGGGTCCAAAGGGTCAGTCTATAAAATACTTATTGGCCCCTGGTGTCTATGTTATTAGTGTTCGTATTATTTGACTCTCATCACTGAAATTTTTCATAAAGTTTTTGTGTTATCATTAATCTGTTGGGTATGAACTGTTGTGGCAAATTCATTACGAAGATTCGCGCCACTGTAGAATTAAGAAGGAAATAACGTGCTCTGACCCATCTTGGTAAAAATCCACAACATTTATTTTGATGACGTTAATCAAATACCATTACTTAACCCATTACCCAATCATAAGAGGTTACCCTCATGTACATTACACTGTATTTGTGTAATGCTACAACTGTAAACATATATATTTATATATATATATATATTATTTATTTTTTTTTTTTATCTTTTCTTTTTTTGTATGTTCTTTTTCTGTCTTCTATGGACCACTGTGTCTGAAATAAAGAATTATTATTATTATTATTAATAGCAGACGCCACTTGAAAATGAAATTTGGAACAGCTAACAATATTCATGTTTGTCTGAAAGCATAGCTTGTAACACCTCATTGACACGAACTCATATTCAATATTCAAGCAAAATGCAAAATAATAAATTTTGAATGGCGATATTTTTGTCAGTAGCGCTGGCCGTTTTGGGCGTTATGTTGGTGACCTTTAGACGACAGATGCATAGAATGTTCATGAATAACTGAAAAATAAAAGTTAGCAGGCACATCAGGCACGGACTAATAATGGTCCAGTCAATCAGAATTGCAGATGGACCTGTGATAGGCTGCTAAGGGTGGGATTGACGAGATAGATGACATAATGAACAATAAACAGGAAGAATAAATATAATTTAATCATATGGCCGATACACAGGGAAAGAGAACCGTGGACAGGGACACAGGGGCGCGTGCCCCCAGCTTATTTCAGAAATTGGTTAAATATGGAGCACAAAATGCTCATTTGTTCTCAATACAGGGGTGTGTAAGTCCCAAACATAGCTTTGTATATTGTATTTCTACCATGACACTAAGGTCACCATTGATATGTTATAGCACTGTGTGGTTGTCCTTGTATGACTGTGCCCCCAAAGTTCTAAATGCTTCCTACGTCAGGTGGGGGTGAGGGGGTGGGTGGGGGTCAGCACACACCAATTTAAGTCGTTCATATGCAGTAGCCGATACTATACAAACAGCTTTCATGCTGTCGGGTGCCAATGGTGCCAATTGCACTGAAAAATTAATTTTGCACCAAAAATACAGCATTTGGCAAGACAGAATTCACGCATGTCACGTAATCTAAGGTAATAGGTGTAGTCACGGTTCTTTGTTACAGGTCATCCTAATTAACAGTGTATCCATTTAATATGATTCTTATCAAAACATTTCTTTGTTACTAAATCTTTTTTTATCTTGCTTAATTTTTTGTACAAGCCTTCTGAAAGATAATACATGTTTTGCTGCTAGTTTATTTAGATTGAACAAACAGCAAGTAAATAATAATCATGAAATAATTTTGTAACGTCAATAGTGGCCTTTTCATTTATTTATTTTTTTATTTATTTATTATTTATTTTTATTTATTTATTTGTTTGGCAAAAAAATTCGTTTGGCAGTGAACAAAAAATCGACTTCGCATCGAAAACGATGTCTTTCCGTAATAGATTGTTGAAGGGGTTAAATGTGGCCCAGAGAGCCTGATAAAAATCCTTTACCCAACGCGGAGAATATCAAAATTTATTATTTTAAATACTATTTTTTTTAATTTTTCAAAAAATTTCAACAAAACCATATCACGTGACCCCTCATGGGAACGAGCTCATCGAGCTCGTTCCAATGAGGGGTCACATGATATGGTTTTGGTGAAATATTTTAAAAAACATATCTTTTTCAACTGCTCAATTTGCAAATTACCCCCGGCGGATGCGGGCGATTCTCCAGGTAAAGGGTTAAAAACATAATTTTTCAACTTGTCTGCATGTCAGAATCAAATTAAATATGTAGGAAGACATAAGGAAATAATCACAGGCGACTTTTAAATTTTGAAAAGGAAGGCAGTGTGATTATGTCTAGAGACTGTTTTTTCATATATTTTTCGTACCTTTTAGCATATGTGGAAAATGTGCATTTACCCTGTTGACCGGTGACTAATCCTGCCTTGTGAAGTTCTCTACAGAATTTAAGTTCTAGTTATTTGTCAGACATTGTTCGTTACCGAATTCAGAATTTGTTTGTTTACTGTTCATGTTTGGAATTTGATGGAATGAAAGGCGTGATATACTGATCTGGAATATCATTTAAATACCCAATAAACATCAGAAGGGTGCTCCTATGACTCGAGATCAGAACGCCCTGGTATGTTAAAGATAATGCTCTGAACCGTTTGACACTCAAGATAAATACCAGGAAACACATGTGAAAAAAAGCAAACGGATGCTTATCAACTTTTTACCGGAAAACACGCACAGACGGCAGAATAATTAACTCCCTGCACACTGATATCAAAATGTCTTTTTTATTTCGTTTAGCGACATTTTCTATAGCCAGAGTCACATCGTGTCGGAACGACTGGCGGGTGGAAGAAGCCGTAATACCCGAAGAAAACCAGAAGGTAGCGGCAAGAAACTGTCAGACTCTCCAACTTATCAACTCTGCAGTCAAACAGCGGTTGAAGGCAAGTGTACTAATGAACTGCAGTGTGCTTTAGTACAAAACGTCTCGAGGGTAATCGTGGTTAAGTGTCTTGTCCAAGGACAGAACGCAGTGACCGCTGGTCAGGATCGAACCGTGGACCTTTCGATTTGAAGTCCAATGCTTTAATCGAGAAGCAATCGCGCTGCCACAGGATACAAAATATCAAAATTTCGAAAAACAAATTTTCCATATATGTGCACAAAGGAATTTAACCCTTTACCTAACCTGAAAAGCAGACGACACTTGCAAAAATAATTCTTGAATAACTAATTTTTTTCACTTTTTGTCTCAGAAACATAGGTTATGACCCCTCGTTGGAACGAGCTCGACGAGCTCGTTCCAACGAGGGGTCATAACCTATGTTTTTGAGACAAAAAATGAAAAATATAATGAAAATTAATTGGCGATTTTTGAGAATAGCGCTGGCCGGTTTTGGCCGTTACGTTAGGTAAAGGGTTAACCAATTCGATCTTGTTTGGTGATGATCAATGAGCTCTGTCAAACAAGACCTAAGTGGTTAAATTCCTAATTGCATCATGGGTAACATTTGTTGTTCGAAATTGTAATATTTCAACATCTGTGAGCAGAGGAATAACTGGCTCAGTGCTGAATTAAGACCGAAGAAAATGCAAACTCGTCGAGACATCACACGCCCAGACAGAGACTGCTGAACAGGGGGAGACGGAATGTGCCCCGCCACTATTTGTTTCTAAAGACATACCACATGATTGCACAATGTGTTGAAAGATTTTAAAGAATGCGTGTCATTTTCAGACCATTTCTGTTAAATTTTTTATGCAGCAGTTTTGACTTTTTTTACAGGTCGACCCCCCCCCCCCCCACCCACCCACCCCGGTCCGTAAATAGCTTATATTAACCTTTAAAAATCAATGCGGATAGTCAACTAGCCCTCTTATAAATCTGATTAACTTTAAGAGGTTCAAGCTGAAAAAGGTTCAGCCACACTAAAAAGAAAAAAAATATTTACAATTTTACTGTTTTCTTTCGCCTGTCAAAATATTTACCATAAACTGCTGAAACCAGAAAACCTAGATACAAGACAGGCAGAACGGGACAGGACAAAAAACCACCAAAAAACAACAACAACAACAAAGCCCCAATAAACCAAAAAACAACACAACACAACGCAAGACAACCAAACAACAACGAAACCTGTCATTAGGACAACTAAAACAGATAAACAACAACAAAAACCGTCATTCGTGAGAGAAACGCAAATACACGATAAGAAAACTGAGAAGACATATGAGAGCTGTCTTGAAAAAGCCAAAGAGTGGGGCACATTCACTTATCTAAAACTGCCCAGTTCCACAAAATACAGTTACTACGCCATACTACCCTGTACCAAACGAAACTCCATAGATTCTGTTTTATGGCGAAAAACAGTTACTAGTGGACGGTTAATTTCTATAATCAGTGTTCTGATACATCCATTCTGGCCGCCATTTTGATGTTTTTCATATTTTTTTCTTCGCGCAGTAACTGGAAAACCATATATCCAGTGGATCTTAGTTTTTTCTTGTGCATAGACATGGATTACATGGAAGCTCCGTCTGACAACATGTAGTTTCGTGCATCCAAAATGGCTGCATTGTCAATGGAAACTATCTTCGATATTTTTTGTAATTCTTGATTGTCCGTGCAATAACTTTGTATTCAACATAAACGCATTTGCAGTATGTCAAGGACTGGAGGACCATTTTGTTGGTTCTCCTCGGTGCTTATGTGACGTCATAGACACTTGACCCAGTTACGCCATGCTTGGCTGTTATGGTAGCCCGCTTAGGCGGCCGTTTGTGACGTCATCCCGATGGTTATCACTGGTGCTAGTGCGCATGCACAGCGCGTGTTGTGCGGGTGATACGTGTTTCCGTTGACCTTTTTGTATACTATGGGCCTCCATTTGGTTTCTATGGTGGTACGTGGTTGCTATATGACCCCAAACCCTCTAATAGGATGGGTGTGTGTTGAAAGGGTGTGTTAGATTCAACAGGAGTGTATCTAATTACCCAAATAGACCCGAAAACGACCTCAAATCCCCAAAAAACTTTCTAAAATCCCCCGAAACGGACTTGGCGAAGCCCCATTTCGGGCTTATTATAGTGGCACGTAATGGAATAAGGCGCATTCTATTAAATCGGAGTACTTTTCTGGTTAGGATTTTCCACAAGTCCTCTGTTAGAATTACCACAAATAACCTGACAATTGTTTTACTAGTTCGGGTTCCTTAGGAATCCCTTGCTCAAACTCTAACAATATCAGTTGCGTATGCGCATTCATATCACCCATCATCATGACGTCACAACATGACTGTACCCATGGGTTACCACGACAACCACGTGATATCCACAATGCAACGCGGTATGACGTCACATGAGATCCAGAATGAGAGCCAGAAGATGAGGCATATCCGGGTACATGCGAAATTCCTTACACGCGACTGACTGCCGATGGCAGCAATCCTTCAACACCAACAATTATGGTGAAAATTAAAATTCTGCCGCATTTGTTTACTTACATGAGTGCCCGTTCATGGTGGAAATAATCTCCATGAGTCCAACTGAGTCAATGTTGTGCATTGAACATTCATCTTTAAAAAGTTAGTATAAAAACAAATCTCCCCACAAAATTGGAGTTCCAATTTATCTTCCATCTGTTGTTTGAAAAAAATGATAAAATTGAGCGGTCTCACGTACATCGATACATCGTACACTCTGTGTATCGAGGGCAAGTTGTTTTAAAACATAACTTCTTGTTTGCAGGTAGTTTCTGTGAAACGTCTAGGCACTACTTTTCGGCTATAAATAAAGTATTAAAGTTCTTAGGCCTTTCACAGAAACTACTTTCATGATCGCGGTGTTACAGGCCCTATGTGTTACATCGAGTTTATCGCTGTCCAATTTCTGCCATAATCACATTTTAACAGAATTACATATATATGTATAATATATATCTGGAAAATAAAAATTGTCTATCGACTTCATCGATTTATTTTGTATTAATTTTTCACACACAATAGTGTCAAAGTCCATATATTTTAGATCCTAAATTCCACATAAGATTTTCTTAGATTCTTCCACAGAGATCCATTTTTTATACTTAGTTTTCATTTTTTTAACCGGGATGAACCATGGTCGCCCCGGAGGGGCCGGTGATCATTGATCGACACTTACCGCACCTGCCCAACAAAAATAATGGCTACGCGTCTGTCTTGACGTAACCAGTGAAACGCTGTGGAGTAGGACAGGTTGCATGCCTTCCCCTCCTTGAAACAATTTAAAAACGGGGGTACAATATTTTATATGTACCTCAACGGTTTTAACTGAAACCATTGTCAGCCCAATAAACTGAAGTCCCCTGGTGTCCACACCTTCCTTAAAAAGAAAATGGAAAGCTACTGGTCACTCTAACGTACGTGCAGTTTAATTTGCCTAGTTATGTTGTTACAGTTTAATCGTTAAAATTAGGTGAAATAGCTGTTGAACGATTGTTTTTCCGAGTGCCCTGAAAAAGAGATTATATATACTTGTTGAATTCAATGTATGCGCCGCTGGAACTTAGCAGTCAATTTGAGTACATCCAAAGAATGCGAGATGTCTGAGTGGTTTGATGAAAGGTAAAGGTAAAGGGGTACAGATTGGGCGAACAAGCGATTCACTCGCCTATCGCTCGCTTCAAAATGAGTGTGATAGATTGTTCCTTTGCCAACATGTACATTACTAAATCTAAGCCAAACAGCAGTGAAAGTTTACTCAAATAGTCCTCAGTAGTCACTTATAACAACTCTTCCAGAGCCATGTTCTGTTTCATACCGATAATAACATGCTTTCTATTTTTGTAATGGAATGTTGTGACGAGAGTGGATACGTCGCAAAGGTGACCGATTGGGAATGTAAACCGCAATTGTCCTGACTACGACGGCTCAAGTACAAGTTGCTAAAAGATTCCGACTGCAACCTCAAGGCATGCCTTCCTCGAAGGCATGCCTTGATGATGTAGCTGGAATATTAGTCAGTCCGGATTATAGTTCTTGGAAATGTATTTGTGAATAAATATAGACTAAAATCTAGAGTGTGGAGGGTCACTTCTGATATTTTTATAATAACAGGTTAGCTAATGGATGAATAGATGAATTAACGCATTTACATATTTTTTAAGTCAAACAATATATTACAGTGTCCACTTAATTAATACAAGATTCTACGTGTTATTTTTCATAGCAGACAGTGTTTATTGTTTTATTTTAATACTGTGTTACATGTACATAGAAATCGCACGTATAAAAGCCTATTGACTTCTGTAAATAATTAATTCGGAGAACCGGTTGCTTACAACAACGTGTGTGTGTGGGGGGGGGGGGGGGGGAGGGGGGGTGAGGGGTGGGGATGGGGGGAAGTGTTACCGACCCTATTCAACGCTTTATATCACATGTATTTCTACAGTCTAGTTAATGCATTTGTTGAAGTGTAAAGACTTTTAGTCTCAGTAATTTCCAAATTGAAATCCCTTGTTTGAATTTTCTTCTTGACCAGTTCACTGCCCGTATAAAAGGCTGACTGAAGACATAGCTCACTCTCATAAATAAACCAATACAATGCATGTCTGTAAGATCAGAAACATTCCATGACCAACAAGCGACTGACTTTAGGTGCTAAACAATCATGCAATGGGAAAACAAAAAAAAATTCCCTCGACACTTACAGAACGTGGATCCGATAGTCCAGCAGACAAAGGGGGGTATTTTCGGGTAAAGTTTTGTTCTCTTCTGACGTTGTCTCACCGGTTAACATCCCTATGGGTGTGGGAGTCTCATGGGTGAGTATTTTCAAAAAGTCAAGAGGGTATCCAAGATGTCTTCTGATCATAAGCAAGGATTACCAACCCTCAAACTAGAATTTCTTCACACGGCACTGGGGTGGGGCGGTAAATGCAGTCTTGGTCATACATGTGTCTTCAGATATCATTTGTCTTATGATTGAATGTACAAATGTGCCATTTTGAATCATATGGCGGCCTAAAATCAGTAAAAATGCACAATAGTCCATTTAGTATGCCACATGGTTTACGTGAGAAGGTTGCGCGTAATGTTTTTGCAATGCCGAGAGCCCGGAAGCACACTCGTGTAAACGGAACATACGTTTTTGATAATGAGTTGATATATGCCATGGCTATGGACCTTCAAACATGTTCTGGGTGTTATGATACAATAACTTTACTGACGCGTGAACTATCGCCTTATTCAACATCAAATTTGGGGATATTTGGCGACACGAGAGAAGTCAAGTCCGAGCCAAATCCGAAAAACAGTTTGAGGTGCGATCTATCGCCTGAAGAAGTGAAAGACAACTTTCCAAAAGCTTAATCGACGATTGCGCTGCACTATAGGTTATCTCGTGTCCATGTAATGGTACTGTTCAGTCTTACCTAGACAGATTCAGGTCCTTTCTTATGAGCCATCTCTAGTGGGGTGACCTCTATATGATTTTTGATCAACATCTAGAGGGGAGAACTAAAAAGTCAACTGGGATCGGGAGATACAACGGAACCAGTAGGATATTCGCTCTGACAGCGAAAAGGAACACTCGCACTCTAAAATCAGTTGGGTTAAAAATGAACCCAAATCAACTGGGTTGAATGAATATGAACCTAATTGGATTCATATTGACTCAAACCAGTTGATTTTGGTTGATCTTTAATCCAACTGATTTTGTTCGACACAAGGTGACCCTGGCTGTCGAAAGTGTCGTTAAACCCCAATGAATAAATAAATCCAACAGATTTTAGAGTGTGATTGTTATCCCAAAATGTTGTTCTCGCAGTGACCAGAAACAAGTTACAACTTAATATGTTCCGTGAGGTTAAAGCAATACAAGCCGAAGCTTTATGAAGCAGAGATATTGTTCCAAATGTACTCGCGATTGCTAGCGTTACTGGATGTGTTTACAGCTGCTTCATATTTGAGAAAAGGTAAATGTTCAGCACTAATTGTTCCTCGCTCTTGAATGGGCTCGTTTAATAAACCCTTTCCCCAACGCAGACGATATCAAAATTTATTATTTTAAATATCATTTTTTAATTTTTGTTCAAAAAAAAATTTCAACAAAACCATATCGTGTGATGCCTCGTTGGAACGAGCTCGACGAGCTCGTTCCAACGAGGGATCACATGATATGGTTTTGTTGAAATTGTTTTGAAAAATACTATTTTTTTCAACTGCTGAATTTTCATATTACGCGGGCGGATGCGGCCGATTTGTTGGGTAAAGGGTTAAAAAAAAGTCACTCAGGGGAATTCTCTGATGTTCTCAAAGATGCAAAAAAGTTTCATCCCATTATGCTATGGACTCCAAATGTATGAATTCATCGATGACAGAGGCGTGTAAGAGAATGCAGTGTGTCAATGCTGGATAAAATGCGACAACAGCTCCGATGGTGAATACTCCATCCCAATCGATGAAGTGTTCGCTGAGAATGCAAAAAGGGTACATTTATAGGTGTGTGTATGGGGCAATGCAGCACGCAGTGAATCACCTGTGTTTGTACAATCAACTTTGGTTGGGTACTGATCGATGGGTCCCTTTCACGTGTGACCATTGTAGAGTATTCACCAATCGCCCCTAAGTGTTTACTCAAACTCATTCTTGTCCGCGCCCCAATGGAGCACCTTGTGCTTCTGGACGCTGGTGTTGCAAGCTCGCACATTTACCGTGTGCTTCATTCTGCCTCTGCCAAGATGGTAGTAGCTATTCTTATGTTCTTACTAGAAAACTCGATACAAAGAATAATGATGAAACACGACTCGTATATTATTTCATCCTATCATCACATGTTATTAATTTCCTAGTATTGCCTGGAGGTGAACATCGATAGGGAAAGGGTCATGGAGGATTGTAACCGTAATTGGCGAGAGGGGGTCAAATCAAAGAGGTCTTTGGGTGGCCTGTGTGATAAAGAGAAGCCAGGTTTTGAATAGTATCTTGATGGCACATTTGGGGGGTCACTGTTGTTCAAGCTGAGGTCGCGATCCCTGGAGCTGAGGGGAAAAATTGGGAAAGACGGTGAAAAGGAGTGCCACATGTGTAACTTGGACATGGTGGAGACCCTGGAACACTTTCTTCTAGAATGCCCAAAGTATCAGTCTAAAAGAATGAGATTCACTGGGAGTATAATGGGGAAGTGGGATGGGAGAATGAAGAACATGTGGTTAGGGGGAGACTCAAAGGAGAGGGTTAATATGCTAATCGGAGAGATTGGGAAGAATGGGACAAGGGATATCATCAAGCAGTTCGTCTCCAAGTGTTGGGAGGAGAGGAGAAGCGTGGAAATAGGGAGGCAGTTGGGAGTACAGGGGTAACCATGGCCTTCTCGTCCGAGAACCGCGACAAATAAGCGGCTGGCCAAAGTGTTATTATGATATACCATAATGCATCTGGATTAATGTTGATCAAATCATGATATTTTGTGTTTTTTTTATAATTTTGTTTTCAAAATCAAAGGACTATTTTGTTTCAAATTCGAGATGTCTATTTATTTCACTCAGTTTTTAAGATGTGAAAAACTGTGATGAGAACATTCAGCCCATTGTTTTACCTTTACTTTAACACTTATAATACCGTTCAACGTACCGCGGTGTGTTGTTATTTTAAGAGATAGAAAATCAGACAGGATTGCACCAATATCATTCCTCCATCTCTAACTACACCCCCCCCCCCCCCCCCCCCCGTTCTTCCCTGCTGCTATGGTTTCACTTTCACTTAACACTTTACCTAACGTAGCGGCCAAAAAGGGCTAGCGCTATTCGCAAAAATCGCCAATTAATTTTCATTAATTTTTTTCATTTTTTGTCTCTAAAACATATGTTATGACCCCTCATTGGAACGAGCTCGTCGAGCTCGTTCCAATGAGAGGTCATAACCTATGTTTGTGAGAAAAAAAAAGAAAATAATAGTTATTCAATAATTTTTTTTTACAAGTGTCGTCTGCTTTTCATGTTAAGTAAAGGGTTAATAATATGCCAGGGTGTACTTGGGCATTATGTTTGGCAGCAGAGAACAATATGGGTCCATGATGTGAATAACGACCTTCCACGTGAAGGAAGTTAACTTACAGGTTACTGACACCCCTTTCTGAATCTTTTAATCTACGGCCTCACTTGTTTTACAATAATCTCAAACATTGTGTCAGGGAAAGAGATACATCCAAAATATTTCAACCCCATTTTCTACGTTGCGATTTAAAATTCTATGGGGATATCGTAAAAGATATTTGAAAAACGCGTGTTTAGTGTTTTATTGCAGTTTAGGTACACTGTTTCAGCTAGTAGGGGGTAAATATGGGATGTTGTTATAGACGGCCCGAGTAAATATCGATATCGCGAGGATACCGAAAACCTGAACCGAATCTATCATTAAAGATCAACACTCTCTGAATTTCCCTAAATTCGCTACTTATAAGGCCTTGTTGAGTGAGGGTTGATAGCACCTGAAAGCTTCATTTTCAAGAAAGAAGTGACTGTTTTTCAGTTTTGTTAACGCTCAGGGGCTTGGCAGTTGTTCTGAATTCCCACTAGATTACAACCGGTACATTTCCAGTTGCTTAGCGGTGATTTCCAGTAAAGTCGTGATTACAAACTACAGCGCAGATGATTTGTCTATTGTCAGCATGACCTTCTAATGATGGCAAGTTGATGGCACCTATTATGAGATAGCAAAAGTCTGAAATAGGCCTTTGATGGTTATGGTGTGTTTGGAACAAGTCGAAAAATTGCTGTAAATATGATTTGTGTTGGCAAAAGAATGTCAGTGTTGAGCTCACTGGCATTTGCGGCGCTGTGGTAGAATGATACGAGAACAACGTAGGTCTAATTTATTCTATATTTTCATATTGTGAATTTCCCTTTGGTACTTTCAACAAACCCCAGTCAAGTCAGAAACCGATTAGCGAACCGATACCACGGGATAGCCCCGCCCCCCCCCCCCCCCCCACACACACAGATACCGAAATCGATATGTAACTCAAAATACCAATGCCACCCATCTCTAGATGTATTCACAATAAACACATATCATAAAGTAGGTGGAATCAAAGTGTGAAAAATCTTGCTACCAGGAATTGAATAAAGTGCATTTAAGATAAGGTGACTTGGGACTTTGGCTGCCGTCTTGGACGCCATCTTAATTTATGAAAATTGTTCAGGGGCGAGATCACCACACACACATGGAAACTGCTGTAGAAACACTCGATATTGATATTCTGGAGAGAAAAAAACCTTCATCGGAGAATGTTACCTTCCACAAAATCCAAGGTTTACTGTCAGACTACTATAACTAACAAACTATGACAGTGACATGCAGTATTTAGAAAATAATTAACATGAAACTCCTGATCCATCCAAGGACACTTGAAAATTAGACGTGGTAGACAGAGTGCACTGGAAAAATGGTGATTGTTTCAAGAGGTGACGTTCAGGAAATCCTAAATCACACTCTAGTGGGAATCCTAAACGAAAAAATGGACATTTTGTTTGGACATGTTTCTCCCCATGAACTGAAAGTCTTCGGTGTCGAGTTCTATGACGGTGGCATACAAGATTGTCATTTGAACCGGTGTCACCAATGATAAGAGACCGCTTAGATTAGCATTGGTTCTGTTGATAAAACTCTGTGGTTTTTTAATCAAAGTAAATTGTGTCAATTTATGTTTGTTTCGTTTTTAATATATTGTGTGCACAGAAGCTATGGTGACTGGACTGAGAATGTTGGAAATATACTAATTAATAAAGGGTGGGGGCATTAATTTCAAGAGGCAATGAAGTATTATCACCCGCCAAAATCCAAGAGTATGGTGAACAATGGGTCAATTCACATACTATCATAATAACAGGTTAATTAATTAACGAATAGATGAATTAATGCATACGGATATTCCTAACTTGTGTAATCCATTACATAGTCCGATTGATTAATATAAGTGCCTACATGTTATTTCCATAGCTACCATTGTTTATTGTTTTATTTTTAATTACGTTACTAGGAAATTGTCCACACGAAATCCTATTACCTTTTGGAAATAATTAATATTGTGAACCGGCTGAAGAACTTTTGGCGCAGGGTTTGGTTAGCGACTTTCGTCAAGGCTTTCTATCATATGTAAATGGAGTCCCGTTAATGAATTTATTGAAGTGTAAAGGCTTTTAGTCTCAGTACTCTCCAAAGAGAAATGCCCGGTGTGACAGGAATGATAGTCCGTAGGATAATTAGTCCCTCTGGACTATTATTCCGCGGAATTATAGTCCTAGGTCTAACATTTCTAGGAATAGTAGTCCGCCGGACTACTATTCCTAGAAATGTTAGACCTAGGACTATAATTCCGCGGAATAATAGTCCAGAGGGACTAACGTTCCTACGGACTATCATTCCTGTCACACCGGTACAAAACTTCTTCATGGCCAGTTCACTGGTCATAAATACATGTAACAGTCGTAAAGACACGAGTTTCGCAGCTTCTTGTTTAATTAACATGTACCGTTTTCCCAACTGATCATACTGAGTTCTGACAGTCTGAATCGGGCCCCGACTGGAAAAATTACTGAAAGGTTGGGGGAGACATTGATGGAAAGGGCACTGTATATCATCAGATTAGTGGATGAAACTGTGAACCTGATGAAAAATCTGAATTGCTCCATATTCCTCTTCTCAGCCTGCGCGTCAATATTACTTTTCGCTTCTGTCACAAACAAATTTCAGAAAATATGATAACTGAAGAAAATGTTGCCTGAAAAAAACTATGTAAATGTTTTTTTTTTCAGATCGCCTTAAATTCTAATTTGTGCAAACCTGGTAAAAAATACCCCTTGAGCCACTGACAAAAATAGAGGTATTTGGTGTATTTTATTTGTAACATTGACAAAACGGCATACGCGTTCGAACTGTCATTTTTTACCGTACGAGGTCGATTTGGGCTGAGGTATAATATTGAACGAAAAGCCAATTCAATATTATTCCTCCACCAAAATCGATCGAGTGCGGTAAAGAATGACAGTTCGAACGGGTATGCTGTTTTGCATTTATTGCACGCAGGCCTACACTTTACTAAAAAAAATATTAATCGATTTTGGCGGAGGTATAATATTGATCTCGAAGCCTTCGGCTTCTTGTTCAATATTATCCCTCCGCCGAAATCGATCCCGTGCGGTAAAAAACGACAGTTTGAAAACGTATGCTGTTCTGTATTTATTGAACGTTTACAGTTTGCTAAAAAAATTATTAAAAACACAAATTATTGCCAACAATAACCAAAACGTAAAAAAAGAAATAGTTAAATAGTCCGCGCACGTGATCCGTATTATTCAAGGACAATACAGAAAAGTTATTGTTCGCTTGGGTTTTTGCAGAAAACGCGTGTATTTTATGAAAATAAAAGCATAGGCGCGCAATAAAATCTGTTACAATGTAATTTTTTCCAGCTAGTGTTAGGAATTTTTTATAAACTGTTGCCGCTACTTCTGTTTTGAAACTTACAAACTTATCTAGGTTTTACCAGATTTTATTAAAGTTTCTCATGATTGGTTACAATACAGTGTTTTCGTGGTAAACCAGCGCCTCTAGTGGTTGACACATAACCTTTAATGGAGGATAAAAGTTTCCTGCTTTATGCAATTGGTGGAAAGTGAACTGAGCTTGTAAGTGTGAATAAAATATTAAAGTGCATGTTTTGAAAAAATTATAAAATATTGGTGATAACTGTCTTCTGGAAAGTGTGAGAGAACATTAAAATTGGGTGGGGGCAAGTAAAAGTATGTCTCTTTTATTGAGTGCGAAACTGGACAGGAGTATAGGAAGCACTAATTTTGAAGGCAAAAATCCCATGGCGACCAATACATTTTTTTGGTATATTTTTTTCATGAGGTGATAAACTTAGTGGATATAGGGTTGTTTTTCCGAAAATGTGCTTGATGAGGTGGAGAGAGATTAAAAGGTTTGTACTGTCTTCAATGTAAAAAAAAAAACACTGTATTGTAACCGATTGTTTGTTAGTCTTGCATTCCGGATAATGTGTTTTCTTTATGCACAGGCTGGTGAACTTATCATTTCTCCTCAAAGCTACAACACATGTGGGTGTTTATTTCCTCAACATATTCCACAATTTTATCAACCCTCTGTGCGGTAGCTTAAATTAGTAATACTTTTCTCGTGTAATAGATCTGCAAACATCAGATAAAATTGTCATGTGAATATATTCATATCGCCATTTTGATACATCAGTCACCGGCAACAATTTAAAACCAGAGATGAACTTCACTGTGAGGTGGAGATTTTGAATCCCAAGCACGTGACCTTCATAAGCAACCCATTCATACATCACATGTACTTAGAACCCGAAAAAATATGAAAAATACCTAAGTAATAGAGGATATCAGCATTCCCCACATTAGGTCACGTGAGGGGGGCATACGTTACCATTGTTTCCAAAACAAATCACATGTGGATTATTTAACATGCACAAACCTGGTCAGAAATGGCGGACATGAACTCGACTCAACGTCAAATAGGCCTAAATAGATACTGGTATATTACACGCTTGATCATTTCTGTTAAAATTCACTGTCATTTTTTAGTGAGAATCAATTTCATTATTATTAATAATATGGTAAATTGATCTGACATTGGCGTTTCAGCCTTCTTTGGGGCCGAAGGTCACCATTAAGACCAACATTATTCATATCCAAAAATATTCGGAGAGTGGTGGATGTAAATAGTGTTATAGGCCGCAGGTACTTCACGAAAGACAGAGTCCTTGGTGTTGGGGGCATTGGAGCAGCTGTTCTCTCATTGGTGAGAGTCGTAGAAGAACATTTTGTACAATACGTCCCAAATGGAGCTATCTTGAGTCGTTCTGAGGCTTTCTAGAACGTCAATTTACACCATGCGTGGTATGTTATCTGTCATTTCGGTCGTCGCGTGGAGCGTAGTAATCAGGGTGTTTTTTTGGAGAGGGCGGTGTTCTCCCACCCCCATGGTTCACCTCGAAGATGCAATAGTTATTCAACGATGATGAATTTTACCACATTGATCGCCGGACAGTAAATATACAGAACGACACACGAGTGTGTCGTTCTGTGTTTATTACACATCTTCACGTCTATAAAAAACAATTATTAGAAGGACACTCAGCAATTCATTTGACAACTATCAACAGAAATAACACATTCTATCGCCAACCAAATTTGCAAGGGAAACAAGTGTTACGATTTCGTCCCTTGGGTTCCAATGTGTTCTATGTGCCTACTTGTAAATGTGTTGCACGATTTGTAGAAAATTCCAGTGAAATTTCGCTTCTTTTTTGAAAATAGTCCGTCAACGATTTCCATTCCGCGCATATGTCCGGAACAGATTTTCAGTTTCCGCATGATTTAGTGTTGCTGTAGATGGGGCTTACATAGAGCAGGCGTGTTATAAAACCAGACAACATTTCATGTAAAGATTTCAGTTGGGGCAGTGGTGCCAGGGGCTTTGGGTAGCTTCAGCACCCTCATTTTTACTTTTTGGGCCAACAATGCTCAAAATATTCGGAAAAAGTAAACAAAGTGCGCTTGTTTTTCTACTTGGTATTCTTAATACCAAAAACTTACTTCTTTATGTTGGCGATTGTCAGAGTACACAATGTAATCATACTGCACAATCTGGGCGATTTTAGAGATTTAGCGGACAACTGGCGCCGATCCTAGTTCACTAATATCCTAAAATCACCCAGATTGTTGTAGGTCGTGCTTTTCATATCGCTCCGCAGATATGCGCTGGTGAATGCATTTTTCGACTCTCGTCGAGGCATTAAAATGTGATCAACGGGGTTAAAGCAAAAACGGAAAAATATTAACAAATACTTATTCAGTCAGTTATATGATCAACAGGGGTGGATCACGAATTCATGACTTCCGACAAACACAAGTGTAAAACACGAAAGGACAAGATGTGCTTATTTAAAACTGAAGGCGTAGCCTTGTTATTTGAAACTATTGTTTCCTTTGATTTGAAAACACCAACTAATGACAAGATATATATTTTTCTTCACATACCATGCGTGTTTACTGAGAAAACATTGGCACGGCGCTCCGATATTGTTCCTTCCAGATCCCATTACTTAAATCCAGTGGTGTCGATTCTACAAGAAGCTTGTCGAGATGAAACTTCAGTCAGTCTAAATGAAGGAATTTGCAAAAATAATATTTTCCTTTCGCGCCATCTGAAAATCAAAGATTTCCTCGGTGTCTGACAACAGAAAAGTTCATCGATTCCCGTTATACAAACAGGGTGATTGCTGACACTTTAACCTTTTACGTAACACATCTAGTGGACAACATTGACAAAATATGTCTTGGAACTTAAAATTTTCTTTTTTTGCCCCTAAAACATAGCTTATGGGCCTTCGCTGGAACGAGATCGATAAACTCCTTCCAATGATAGGTCATAAGTTACGTCTTGGAGAGGATTTTTTTTTAAAATAACAAAAATTGGAATGCCTTTTTGTGAAAAAGCACTGGTCGGATATTGCCGTTACGTTCAGTGTAGGAGAATCATAGATTGCCACCTGGAGTCAACCTTACAGGTGACGTCCTATCCCAATGCCTCGTGAGTATTTTTTTGTGGTTGGTTTCATATGGACATTTGGATTTTATGACTTTATTGACTAACATATTTTGACACCTTTGACCGCCCCTTTCACTGTCATTGGTTACGTTAGATATATATTTAACCCTTTATCCAACGTAACGGCTAAAACCGGCCAGCGCAATTCACAAAAATCACCGTGTAATTTTCACTATTTTTTCAATTTTTGTTGCCCAAAACATAGCTTATGACTCCTCTTTGGAACGAGCCCATTGTGCTCGTTCCAATGAGGGGTCATAAGCTATGTTTTTGCCGCAAAAAATGAAAAAAAAATAGTTATTCAAGAATTATGTTTGCTTGTGTCGTCTGCCTTTCGTGTTAGGTAAAGTTTTAAGTCAATTCTTGTCACTGGTTAAATTTTCCAAACACCAGCAACAAATATTTCGATTTACAACCAAAGTTCAATTCTCAACTCAAATGTTGCAAATTGAAATCGCAGAATACAACTTTTTGGACATCAAATTTTTATAAACGCAGACATATTAATTTGTCATTATCCATTTCTTCTTTCCGGTTGTGTTCGGGTATTACCGTTCGCATACCTGTTTATACTAATTAGGGAATTCTTGTTTACAAATTTACAACTGAATTGATTCAAATTGGTTATGTAAGAAATTCCAAAGCGGGCCCAGCAGGGAAAGAGTTAACAACCCAAGGAGACTATCTCAAGTATACTGGGGAACTGAATTAGATGGGACGATAATACGTGCGTCCCAATCGACGGGTGTAAGGCGCGACTGGCGACGCCTCCATACATTAGATTCGTCAAAGATGCGCCCGTCTGAACTGGGAGTTAGTGGTTGGAGGTGTGGCCCAATACAGAAAAGTTCAATTGTTTGTTTACTGGGTATTGTTTCATTGTGTGGTGATTTTTGTTCAAGTGGTTGAGTGATGAATGACGAAGTTGGGCGTGATTCTGGAGTGTGGGTACTGCAACTTAAAGTTAAAGCCCTAAATAGTCTCACTAATAATATCAAGCACATTCACAGAATGTAAAGCCTTCTAACCCTTTACCTAACATGAAAAGCAGACGACACTTGCAAAAGAAATTCTTGAATTACTATTTTTTCATTTTTTGTCTCAAAAACATAGGTTATGACCCCTCGCTGGAACGAGCTCGTTCCCACGAGGAGTCATAACCTATGTTTGGGGAGACAAAAAATAAAAAAATAATGAAAATTAATTGGTGATTTTTGAGAATAGCGCTGGCCGGTTTCGGTCGTTACGTTGGGTAAAGGGTTAAAGGCTTTACATTCTGTGAATGTGCCTGATATTATTAGTGACACTATTTAGTCCGTATTCGTTTTTCTTGTTACAATTTATGGGAGAGTACCTATAGGCACTCTCCTATGAATTATTACAGGGCAAAGACTGGTGGACAAAATTTGAATCAAAAAACAACTTGGCACTAAACAGTTAAGTGATTAATGATTTGTTTTCAATGAAATGCAAAAAAAACCTTAAAAAGGCCCGTAACTACCGAAAAATATTGGGGTGGAGGGGGGGGGGGGGTGTATCATCATTCTGTCCTACTCTCAGCGCATATTGCCCTGTATATATATCACCACATCACCACACCTCCCGATACTATGCTTACCAGGTGCCCTGTAGGGCAGGGCACTCGTCATAGCAAGATAAATGAATATATTCTTATGCCCAGCGTGCCCTAGCTGTTCAGCTCTATTCTGTTAGGCAGGGCAGCATTCTGGCAAATAATTCCTTGGCAGGGCAGTAGTTGCGTGAGCCGCGGACCATGGTAACCGGGCAGAGGCTGAGCACCGCTGCCCTGCGAAGAGAAGATCTGGATGTTCCCCCCCCCCCCACCCCCAGGATTTAAGCCCATGCAGTCAGTAGGGGCGTCCGCCCGTTCGTAGTCAAACTATCTATTCCGTATGTTCTTGGTCAAACGATCTGTTCAAGATAAAAAAAAGTTCCGCCCCATAGATCAGCAGAAGATTAGGTCATAGCTAACGGACTCTTATCGTGTTACGCTCGTCACGATGGGTGAACGACGTGCTAGCACGACTATGTTTGACAAAGATGTTTACACCTCTGTCCAGTCTTTAACCCTTTGTCTGGTCAACGTGAAGTCGAAAGGTTGGATAATTAACACCTCAGCCCGTGTATTATGTCTTAACATATGCAGAAAAATATTAGAGAACTAGCTCTTCTCTTATCATCTTTTCTCCATAACGCGACTATGTTTTTAACCAAAACAGTTTTATTATGTTTATTAAAAAATCGCCAGTCAATTTTTATTATATTTTCCATTTTTGATTAAAAAACATAGCCCATGACCTATGAGCAGAATGAGCTCGTTCCAATGAAGGCTCATAGCCTACGTTTTTAAGGAAATATGGAAAAAAAATATTCCAAGAAGTTTTTTGGACATTTCGTCTACTATTCGTTCTAGGTAAAGGGTTAAATAATTTCTATCACTCACAACTGTGCATCCAGTGAGTACCAGTATTTCCTTTTCAGAGCCAAAGCACACTTGCATCGACAAATAATGTTTTTGCAATAGTTGTAAGTCTTTTATCGGTAAATTATGTAAAATAAAATTAAATGCGAATAAAATTTCAAAAACAGATGCAGAAATTGACTGGTAATAATAATAAATTAAGTCACAATGTGTTGAATATACTTGGATTTATTTCTGCAAGTTTTAATCAAGAGAAAAATTATGATCTTATTTGTAAAAATGAAGGTGAATGTCTAAAGACCATAAGCAAATCTTCTGAAAGTGTGAAATCAGGAAGGATGGTAAGTCGCAACATGAGAATTTCAAATGAACCTACTTTCCAGTCAATACGAGTTCGGGCTTATAAAACGACATACAGTTAAAACTAGAAGTCCTGTCATAAAATGCGCACAAATAGCACGTCGATCTGTCCGTTAATCTACGCGTTAATCTACGCGTTATGGCCACAGTAGGGCTTTCAAATTCTGTACATATGGCCTGTGTACAAGCAATGTTTCAGCCAATGGACCTCCGGGTAACCCGGAGGTCCATTGGCTGAAACATTGCCTGTGTTTGCAATGAGTAACCAGGAGAACCTGCCGTGCTTTGGATGCCATTCGATATGGCAACTGCGCGCAATTCCTACGCGCAATTAAGCCTAGATAAGCGCACAGTTCGTGACAGGACTTCTAGTTTTAACCGTATCAGTAATGAATGAGCAGGGCACCTAGGCTAGAGAGTACATTTGCCAATTGGTAAGGGTACCGAATATTTCTAACCGATTAGTCGTGAGTTCGAATCTGACCCACATCCATTCTTCGTAATCAATTATATTCAAAGAAGAACGCTGGATTGCGCATTGCGAAATACGCCCGGGGGCTATTCAAAATGTACAACACCTTATATTGTTTCAGTGTTTGTTAAAAAATAAAATAAACGTACTTGGACCAAAGTACGTCTTGCAATGTGCCAATTTAATTCAAAATTCAATTGGAAAGATTAAAATTCTCTCGGTCTGTTGTCTATTTTTTTAAACAAAAATGTCTTCCAGTGCCCCCCTCCCCCCTCTCACCACCCCCACCCCCCCACCCCCCCCCCACCCCCCCCGCACGCATACACACCGATCTTCTTTTTAAGTCGTATGCCAAAAATGGATTGGCAATATCGAGGAATGCTGGAGTTATCAACCGGGAATCCAAAATCATGGAAACTCAAGGTAATAAAGGGCAATAACTCCCCAACGAAATGTCGAACTTGTTATGCAGTTTCTGTGGATAAAGGCATGTACCAAATACCGATTGGATGTGACAATTATAAGAAAAGGGGCACTAGCCCAGGTGGACAATCTGGATTAAATGTCTTACCCAAAACACAGCCCAGACTGCACGGACGTGGTTGAACCTTTCACACTTCGGTTTAAAGTCCAGTGCTCTAACCAATGAGGTTGCGCGATTTACCCTATGTTCAAAGTAGATATTTGGATGGGTTTCTATTATATTATCATATTTTTATATATCCACTCAACAGGGGCGGGGGTGGAGGGGGGGGGTGTCGAAATTGGAGAAAATGGTACAAATTCGCATTGGAGATGGGGCAGATATTCAGTCCAGGCATTTTCCTCTAATTGTCACTGATCAATAACATTCAGACTTGTCTTGGTTCTTGGTCTCAAACGCGGACTAGCGGAGCTGAAAGAGTTAATCCGCCGTGGTTTGTATTTTATGCGTCACTTCTTTAGGTGATTATGTTGTCACTCCGGCAACTGCAGTGGTGTACAAACGTATGCGTACAACGTTTTTCTGATTTATATCCTTAACCTAAGACAGGTGTTTAATTAATAAAAATAATGTTTGGTAAAAAATAACAGATTCATGTAAAGTGAAGAATGTTGACAATCTCGTCACATTGTCCCTCTGTCTTGAATAAAATGTTCAATGTCCTCGTGGAGGCTGTAGATTTGACAAGATGACATTTTACGACAAACACTTCCAAGTGAAGTATATTAGTATAAGGCAGTTAATGTCACAACATAAAGATGGACCACGGTGATTTTACAATATTTATTGCAGATTAAGTAATAACCTTTCGTAAATTCCATCTAAGTCATATTAGTGCAGAGAATTTACATAGATTATTGTTCAGGAGTAACCAAGCTTTTCCGACTTGTATAAATCTTGACAGAAGATAAATTCGGTTTATTTGTCACCTCCATACTTTTTATCTGCACATGACACGAATGCAGTATTATTTACAGTGGCATAGAAAGGCTCTATTTTGTTTCGTGTTCCTTTTTTGTTGGTGGAGGGGTGGGGTAGGGTGGGGGTGAAATATGTCCTGCGATAACCGTCGCAGAAATCGTCGAAGGGGCGAGCTCGTGAGGTTTGGGAAATTTAAATGAAGTAAATACCCCCTACTTTTACCCTGGTCTCTACGCCTGAAATCCACTGAAATCCAGAAGGCAAATGTTGCAGAAACGCCAGGAGTAGTATGTCAGGGGCCAGACGCCTCCCTTTCGAATGATCTCATGAATGATCATATCCGACTTCATAGTCACGTGACCCAGTTTCGTCTTGTTCAATTGTCACGGTAACGCATATGAGCGGCCATGTTCTAACGTTATTACCATAGTGATAGGTATTATCAGGGTTACACTTGTTTCCGTCATCCATTTTATTTCATGGAGACCGTCATCTTGATTTCTATGGTAACACATGGTTGCTATGAGTCTGGAAGGCTTTTTATGTGGCCAAGATGCCCGTAAAAGATGCGTTCGATTCTACATAGTAAATCTAATTACCGAAAAAGACCCGACAATTACCCCAAATCTCCCGAAATTCTCCCCATTTACGGAAACCGACTTGGCGAAGCCGTCTCCTAGAGTTTATAAGAGTAGCACGTAGCGTCATAGGACTGTGTGGGTGTTCATCCTTTGTATAAGAGTAACTTTACTGGCTCGGATTCCTTCAGAATCCTCGTTTTCTATCTATTAGTGACGCAATTCTAGCCACTCTTGCCCTGTCTGGTTCCGACATCTGCCAGTCAGATCGCTTCATTTCCTTTAATCTGTAATTCCCATAATGAGTTTTCTCCCCTGTGTAAAACACAGGCATCTATGATTCTTAAACCCGAAAGACAATCGACCAGGAACAGATATTGCTCGAACGACTCAAATCGTATCGAGTAAATAAGCTATCGAGTAGTGACTTGAACAGACATTGCTCGAAAGAGTCGATCGAATCTTATCGAGCAAATAAGCCATCGAGTAATTACTCCAACGAGTGACTCCTCAGGCGACTTATCTCGGAAAAGGGGATTCGGTAACTGGGGTGTCGAGAAATGTGGATGTCGATTTCATCAAATAGGCTAAAGAGACATGAGAGCAATTGTTCCAGGAGAAAATACTTTTACGACTCATCTCGGAAAAAGGAGGATTCTGTGAAAGGGGACCCTGTAAGTGGTGTGCTGAGAAACGTGGAAGGCGATTGGAATCATTAAATGAGCGAAAGTGACACGAGAATAGTTGCTCCATGAGTAAATACTCTTGCGACATTTTCCCGATTACTGCAAATTACATTTTCATCTGAAATGGAGTCACATCTCCATCTTGTAATCATGTAACCTTTTCAAATGAATATTTTACCTCTACTGCATTGTCATGGAATTACGAGATGTCAAGACAGAATTTCTTCATTTCTGTAAACATCTTGGGCTAAAATCTCATAATGTTTATCTTATTATTTCTTATAAATCACAGCAAATAACGGCAAAGCGTAGCCAATATTATGACATTGTGAATGGTGTTCAGTGTGGGTGCCGAATTATTTATGTCAAACCAAAGAAAAAGATTTTTATTAGAGTGGCAAAAATTAGCCAACAGTCCATTTCCATTTAATGCTCACGCTGTTTTCTATAAAGTAATTAGTATCCAGAGCAAAGTCGAATTGATCATGATGTGCAACACCCGATTCCACTTGACAAGGCCATGTGCGCTTTGAAATGTATACTCTCCAATCCTATATATCACCTGATGCAAGCCTGTACGTCATTACAATGTCGAGATTCTGTAGAAGTATTTTTAATGAAAGAAAAATTATTTAAAATCTTTTTTTTTATATTGGCCGATGTGTCAAATTTCTGATAGCACTTGCTTTAAAAACTACATATTCTTAGTATGAACGGGTGTGAAAGTTCATCCAGCCCTGGGAAATTTGTAGGCCGAGTTGGGCTTCGCTCGAAGATCAGTAAAGGTCCACAGGTGAGAGGACAGAGTCATGAACCGCGAAAGGTTCACGAGCGCTAGTTATAATTATAGACTGACGTGACAGGCGTTACTTATTCCCAGTTCCTTATTTGAATTCGTAAATCAATCGATTTTATCGGTTTTGATAACGAATGTCGAATAATGAACTGGGAATATGTAAGGGTTGTCACGTCCCTTAATTATTGAATAACTAAGAGGTGTGAACGGCTGGTTGGAATCGTTAGATAGAGAAACTGGTGTAAGAGCTCTTTGGTGGAAGAGAGCTGACAAATATTGATGACAACAGATTGTGAGAACTTTGTACGTACATTTTGGATAAGTATTTGTTCGATAGATGGGGGCCATATTAACACCACGGGGACAAAATCAGTGAGTTTGAACTGAACCTTGTAAGCCTGATAGTCCTGCCGTCAGAGGGGGTAACGTTGCAATGTCGTGAAAGAAGTTTCTTTTGAGTCGTCTAATCGTAATTTTTGAGCTGAATTCGTATATATGAATGACGCCACTCAGTAAACCTTGGGGAACTCGAGATATTCAAGATGGCGCTTATGATGGCCGCCAAAAATACTATTTTCATAATTCGTTTATATATCACAGTGAAACTTACACAACATATGTACCACAACTAGGCGCTTTGTCGCATATAAAATTCACGACCGACCCACCAAGATCACAGATAGAGGTCAAAACATGGAATGAACATACATATCAACTTTGTGTCCGCGCCATAACTTTTTTAATGCGAAGAGATATTATATAATGAAACTAACACAGCATATGTACCTCCACTAGGCGATTTGCCGCGTGTAACATTCCCAACAGATCCACCAAAGTTAGTCACTGAAGGAGATCAATGCATGGAATGGGCATTCACAAATTTTTTCGAGTCCAGTCTGAGACTTTTAAGTGGAAGTAATATCACAATGAAACTTTAACATCATAAGAACCTCAACTAGATAGTGTGTTGCATACAAAATCCAAGAACGGGCCACCAGGGTCAAGATCACAGTAAAGATCAACACAAGGAGTGAGCATGTATATCAACGTGTTCGTGTCCTGGTCATGACTTTTTAGTGGAAGGAGATACCACAATGGATCTTACCCAACATATGTACCGCCACTGGATTGCGTATTGCATACAAAATTCACGATTGGCCCATCAGGATCGAGGTCACAGTTAGAGGTCAACACATGGAATCAACATATACATCAACGTTTTAGTTTCTGAACCATAACTTTTTAGTGGATGGAAACACCACAGTGAAATGTACGCAATACATGGACCTTCACCAGACAGTGTGTCACATATAAAATTCACGACTCCCCACGAAGATCAAGGTAACAGATAGGGCACAACACATAGAATCAACATGGTCAACAACTTGTTTTAGTATCCACCCCCTAACTATTTAATGGACGGTGATATAGCAGTGAAACTTATACAACATATGTTCCACCACTAGCCTGTGTGTCGCTTACCCATTTTGTGCAGAAATATTGGGAGTTTCTGGTGGCCATCTCGGACACCATCTTCAATATCTCATGGTACCCGAGTTTTACAGAGTGGCTTCATTCAGATTCGGAATCAGTACAAAAGGTTACCCTAGAAACCACAAAAAAACTTTTATTTTCCGACATTGTAATGTTAGCCCCAAAATGATCATTTGGCTTCACAAACCACGGTTAGAATGTCAATGTGTGGAAGCGTCAACTAAGGCGTATGATGACAGAACTTTACACAAACGAAATCCAAAACCACAGGATGGAAACCATCAATGTGTTGCGTAAATATACTGTTCAAAAAAAGAAACGCAAAACGGGTTTTCTGTGATGAGGTACGTTCCCGCGTTATGGGATACTGAGATTGAGAACGAAATCAATTCATAACCAAAGTTTTAATGGATGAATCAAGCACAAATGGAGACGTTTCAGACGTTAACGTCACGAGTGACGTCATCCAAACTCAATATCTAGTGTGACCGCCATTTGAGTCCAAAACTGCTTGGCACCTTCTGTTCATTGAAGCAATCAGATTCCGGGTGGAAGCTTGCGGTATGGTGGCCCACCCTTCCTGCAACGCTTGCGCCAACTGCGGTAACGTCTGAGATTGTGGTTGACGTTGTCGCACATGTCGATCCAGTTGATCCCATAGATGTTCGATCAGGTTCAAATCTGGCGATCTGGGGGACCAGGGCAGACTTCGGTGTGTTATCCTGTAGATAAGCTGTCGCGAGCTTTGTTGTGTGCGGTCGGGCGTTATCATGCTGGGAAATGGCGTTGGCATTTTGCATAATGGGGAGCACGTGTGGATGCAAAATTTCATCTCTGTACTTCTGCGCCGTCAAGTTACCCTCAACATGGACGAGGTCCGTTCTACCAGTGTGTGAGATGGCTGCCCACATCACAACGCTACCGCCACCAAATCTGTCCACCTCCCGAACGCAGCTACGCGCAAAACGTTTTCCACGACGTCTTTACACAGACATCGTCCATCAACGCAGTGAAGAAGGAAACGTGACTCGTCACTGAACCGTTCTCCATCTCTGATGAGGTCATGCCCTTTGCATCTGACAACACTGAAGTCGCCGTCGACGATGCTGCGCCGTCAAAATGACGCCACGAACCGGCCGTCTAGCACGCAGACCTGCCTCGCGCAGACGGTTGCGAACAGTCTGATCCGAAATCCTCCGCCAACAAGGTAGCGTTGACACTTCAGAGGTCGCTGTGGTTGTTCTCTCCCACAAATGACGTAACCGGATGTATCGGTCCTGAGCTGGGGTGGTCACTCGGAGTCTCCCGGATCTTGGAAGGCCCTGCGTTGTCCCCTGGATTTGGTATCGTTCCACAGGCGTGTGATGGTGCTCGGTGAGATATTGAACACTTTCGCTACATTCAAATCTGATTCGTCCGTTTCCAAGAGGCCAATGGCATTATTTCTCTTAACTTCGGTCAAATGCGGCATTTTGCATGAGCAATATCCCTTTAACGCTGTGCGAATTCCGATCGATTTCCTCGTCAATTTATACCCCCCACACGCTCTGCTCGCCTGCTCGAAGCGTGCAACTCATAGTCTGGTATTCACTCAGTGTAAACCTTGTTTTGTTAATTTCTAAAATGTGTGGGGTGACGGGGCTGAAATTATGTTCCAGTGTCCAAAATGTTACATAATGTTTAGACCACCACGATATGTCGTTAACCATATCTACAGCCATACTTCGTCACTATATTCTCCAAAAAATTGCCATGTTACCGTGACTATACCCGTTTTGCGTTTCTTTTTTAATAGTATATATATACATCTCCATATATATAAGGTTAAATCCGATCAGGGACCAATACTGTAAAACTTTTACAATTGTATTTTATAGAATTGTATTTTCTGGTTATGATTTTAAATGGGGTTATATGATTACCATCAGCATTTTCAAAGATGTCTTTTAAAATGCTAATGATTCATTTAGGTAGTTATATTAATTAATAGGTAGAAAATACAATTCTAGACAATATAATTGCAAAATTGTAAAAGTTCTATAGTATTGGCTCCAGATGAAAGTGGACAGAAAGGTATAAAAGAAAATTATCAGTTATGCACTCTAATTTAGGAACGTGCATGTAATCTGGGGGTATCGGTTACTAGATTTATCTTACCATAAACATGTACTGGGTCCGTAATTACTTGGGAGCAGCGTTTATCGGGGGACTTTGACACAAAACTCTGTATGTTGCAACTAGATGATTCAAGCGCGTGCTTTCTTACGACGTGTTTACATTACTTGTTGTAGAACATTAACGTTTTCGAAACGCGTTTGGCGAGAGACCATGTATGTTTCTAAAAACGAAAAGAGAAAAATCACACACTTCTCAAAAGTTTAATTATTAAATTATGGAACCACGTTGCTTTTATGATTTTGTATCCGATTCACTGGAAGCATTCAAACTGGATCAACACGCGGTTTTGTAGTAAGGCGCACGGGCTTTTCGGAATGTTGAACATATACGCGCTCAAAAAGTTTATTCGACGATCGCAAAAGATCAAGTCAGCCGCATACAGTTTCATCCAAAACCACAAGCGTTTTTATGAGTCTGAAAATGAAATCTAAACTTAAAATGCTATAACTAGGAAATAGTTGTAAAAACTCTGAATTTAACGTATTTATTGAGAGACACATGTACTATTGGAAACAGCGAAAAAACATAAACAAGAGGGACGTATTCCATTCGTCCTCTCTAGAGCAAACCTGAATGAAAATATATAAATGGACATTTAGCCATAACAAAAGCACACTCTAGCGCAACCTCTTTTTCCCTTTCCCTCGAGATATATATTTAAATGGCCATGTGGTAATGAAACAGTTTGAATATGAACATTAATAGTCAACGACACAGTCTGAGAGATACTTGGGTGGGTGTCTCTTGCGCGTGGAGCTCCTAAGTGGAGTCGGAGGCACCGATTCGCTATAATTCGATAAGGAACTGTCTGAGAGTTGCTCAACAATGTTCGGAGTTGGGTCAACAATGTCATGGTAATTATTGTCATTGTAAATGTCATCAGGTATTGGAGGTAAGGTCGGCAACGGCTGGCAGATTTGAGTGTCTATCGGAACGTCGGCTGAGGAATTATCATCAACGACTGGAATGGATCGCAGAGCATCAAGTTTACTATCTAAAGGGGGTTTAAAACAGTGTGATCGCTTTACCTTGTATATGGCACTACATAGTTGGGATCCTGTGAATTTGCGCAAACTGCACCATTCGCTATCAAGTTCGATCATCAACTAACGCTCACGTGGTTTGTATTTATCGCGATCTAAGTAGATACAGACCAAGTCACCAACAGAGAACTGAATGTCCGGTTGACGCTTTCCTGAAGGGGTCTTTAATTTAACCGGGCTATAACAGCTGCCAATTGGACGGCAGTGAGGGTTTCGGGACAGCTGCTTTGACGTGACAACTCAGCTTCCACCTCTTGAATGGCCCTCTCCGCGACTGGATTTTTGTTCACATTTTTGGATCTGCCCAGTTCAATAGAGATTTGGTGACTCTTAAGTAAACTGTCATTACAAATTGATTTGAAGCCAGGAGCTGGATCGGTTCGTACAGTAGTCGTGCCTCCGCCAAGCGGTTTCATTTTAACAAACGACTGTAAAATAGCGCTCTCATTGTCAATAAGAATAGCGTCTGTATACGATGTGACAGTCTCTCGTAGCACAAAAACAAACTGGCGGTTACGGCGCATAGCGTCAGCTGCAAAGGCAGAACCAATACACCCTGGCGGAGGGCTACTGGTTTGCGGTTGAAGCGTACGTGGAACCGAACCAAATGAAACATACATATGACAGTGAGCTGTGGCAGTTTCAATGGTTATATCAAAATCCAATGCGAAAAAGTATTGGTGCATCTTCAATTGGTGAGTAGAAGGATGGTCAAGTTTAATATGCAAAGCGGTCGAAATACAATCTATGAGACTGCGAGGAACAACGATATGCTCGCGGTCATGAGCTAATGCCTGTTCATGTTTGACAACAAGGAAACCGTCTTTTGCAAGTTACGGCAATGAGATAACGTTTAACATCACGAATGTTTGTTGTCTTCTTGGAAGGTCGTGTGCCTTGCTTTAGGAGTGCATGTGTTCTGCGAAGATCTGGACATTCTGATTGAGCTTGGAGCCATGCGGCTCTACTAACAAAGGGTAATCGAAGGCTTCCGAAAAGCACGTCTTGTACACTTGCCTGACGCACAATTGAATCGATAGTTTGTTGTAAAAAGAAGCAGACACGACAGTCGGGATTGTAACATTCAGGTGCATTTCGGCTTGCAAAGTTGGACAATAAGATTTACACTACCAGGTAAGTGACGAACAGATACCTGATATCTGCTAACTACAGAAAGAAACGTTGATACACGTGGACTAGATGAGAATTCACCTCGACACAGCCTGCACACAAGGTTTGATGTCAATGAGCAGACATGTTGAATGGTTGGACTGAACAATATAAGCGCTATAATACTTGATAGATGCTGCAATACTTAGAGCCCCAATTTCACAAGGCAACCATGTTATTACCTGAGGTTTTCAACGAGCTGCGCCGCACACAAGTTCAGGAACAGAATTAATACGGTTACTTGTAGGGACGAAACTGCGCATTGCTTTGGTCTCTTCGGTGGAAATCACTTCATTCATTAATTAGTCCAATGCCATAGATATTTCTGGTTGAAAAGAAGCAAGAGTCCGAGATCGGAGTTCGGTACCATAACGTTGTTTTACCAACTTTGGCAAGTCACGGTGGAGCAATTGCAACCATATTAACACGGTTAGGTTTTCTAATGTAGGTGTGAGCTCTTCATTTTCCTCCAGTTTCATGCCATAATGAGATATACTTCCCTCACGTTTCAGTGAAAGCAGACAACCGCTGAAAGAGGTCTTCTGGGCGTTCATCGGGGAGTGGTTTCATATCAGCAACGTCAATAAAATGGCTACATGTAGACTGAAAACCGAAATGTTGACGTATAGCCTGCCACATACTTTCCAATGACGTTGATTTTTTCACAATAGTGTTCCGAGCTATAATCGGGCAGAAATTGGCGATTTGTCCTAATATTAAATTAAGCAAAGAAACTTTCTGTGCCGCTGTTCGACGATTTGCTTCGGACACGGCATCTCCGTCGTCCCGAAAACCACGGTGCGGAGCGACACGGGACTTTTCCCCTTGTTACACCATCACTCAGAAACAGGGTGGAATTTGCATTGAACGATAATGTGAAGTGTAGGTTGGACTTCCAACTTTCAAACGATGTCACTGTTTCATTTTTTGTTAAACACCATTGTTTCGGTGCACGACACGACATGGCCATTGTCCCAGAAAATCGTTAAGCACGACACCTTTGGTTGCGAACTCAGTTCGTCACATGAATGTTTTATGTTTGAAACAACGTTCGTTGCAGGTTCTGTTCGAATTGTGCACCGTTGGACGTCTGCCACCACGCCACAACTAGGAAAAGGTTGTATCTTGTTGTTATACATAAAAACACTGAATTTAACGTATTTATTGATAGACACGTGTACCATTAGAAACAGCGAAAAACATAAACAAGAAGGACGTATCCCATTCGTCCTCTCCAGAGCAAACTGGAATGAAAATATATAAATGGACATTTAGTCATAACAAAATGCACACTCTGACGTAAGTTAACCCTTTACACAACACACACGATATCGCCATTCAGTATTTTAATTATCTAAAAAAATTAATTTCCAAACATTTCAACAAAAACATCTCACGTGACCCCCCCCCCCCCCCCCCTCATTGGAAGGAGCTCGCCGAGATCGTTCCAATGAGGGGCTCACATGATATGGCTTTGTTGAAATTTTGGAAAAAGAAAGTGCTTTCAATTGCTCAATTTGTAAATTACATGGGGGGGGGGGGGGGAGGGAGCGGCGATTAGTTAGGTAAAGTGTTAATCAAGTTATTACAGTTGAGAACTGTAAGATAAATTTACCATCACCACTACTTACACACAATCTTCAGAATGTTGTATCAGAGTATCGCTCTTGTTTTCAAGGCTATACCTCGACTCGTCGAGATGTGGTCTTAGAAACAATAGTTTGACTATGATACAACATTTTGTACATAAACATAATGATTATATATATAGCTCACAATCCCCATGAATTTATACTTCTGTCACTTTGTAGTCTCTTAATAGTGCAAGTACAATCTAGCTCTTGCCATCTCCAACATGGGCGATGTATAAGGACATTGTTACAGATCCGAAGTGCCAGGCAGAAATGCCCTGATTTGAAGCCAACGATATGTTTCCACGAGAAAGCCTTATGGTGTGTTCATTTCGTGCATACAGAGTCATGTGAGTCGAAGCAAAAACACATAATACTGCACGAGGCAGTACGCCGAGCCCAATTTTGATTTTGCTGAGCCTCACATGATACCGCATCCGCCAACCAAGCACACCATAACATATTTATTTCATCCGCCGCCCGATTCACTTTTACAACAACGTATAAGCAGCCCGATCGTTCGATTTTCTTGTGTTTTCAAGGCGTATTTTATCCTTTTTCTCCGCTATTTCTAGTTCCGACGAATTTCCGTTTCATTATGCAACTGACCGATTTTTACACGTGGGTTTTGTGTTTTTGTTTTAAAACAAAACGTCCACCTCGTGTGGTACAAGGGCGCCAAGTTTGGGTGTAGTGGCGTTGCGGTAACCGGTTCTCGTCGGATCACCGAAGTTAAGCAACGCCGAGCCCGGTTAGTCACTGGATGGGTGACTGTCTGAGTGATCGATTTGGACTCCGCGTTGTGTCTTTGGGCAAGACACTTAAGCCCGGTTGTCCACATGGGGGCACGATGACGTCGTGTACTAAGGCGTACTGCACGTCTATGATGCGCATGTCGTCAACCAGTCTAACCCTGCCTGTGCTGCAGTGCGGAGGTACAATGTTGGGGAGCTGGCAGCTGCTCATCGTTGCTCGGGTACTCCGGCTTCCTACATCCATAAAACTGTCACCGACACGATATGACCTTGGCTGTTAAAGTGCCGGTAAAGCCTAATAAATAATAAATAGGGCGCTATGTCAGTTTTATGTTGAGTTACACATTAGCAATCGCATTATAAATATCTCAAGAATATTTTGGCGTCGTGATCGCGGCGACGTGTATTTATTGGAGGCTGAGCCAGGATATTTTTGTGAATCTACAAATGGCGTCTACTCACCCCACATGGATTCCATGTGGGGTGACTTCAACTACGTGATGACAGTATATGGCTGTCTTGAGTGACTAAAACTGCACGCCTATTGGCTAAAGAAGCTTGCTGGTAAAATAAGTTCTTGTATAAAAATATAGCCTCCTAGTTGACACCATAATTATGGTATTGTCGTTAATCTCTGCTTCCAAAGAGATGCAGTTAATTTCCTACCTCTTCAGACACTCTGCTTAAGCTCGACGCTAGGATATCAAAACTTTTCGAAATCGTGGGGTTAGAGTGAAAATGTTCCAATAAAGTTACTGGGTCCTTGACCGCCGGAACGAATGTGGAACCCAACTCAGTTTTCCTTTTAAAACAATAATAAATGGAGCATTCGTTTATAAATATCATTTCGAAAGAACTACTGTCGTTTTACTAAAGTAATTCTTTAAAATAATCTAAAGAAAATTAATCTTTTAATTCTCAGGCAGCGGCGCATTCGTTTTTTTGGCCCGCGTTCGTCATATTTATTTCTGAGGCAAAATTCAAAATTATCATAGTTTGTGATTTTAGTGGTATCACATCGCGATTTGCAATGTAATATTTCGTATGCACTGATACAGATTTGTTATTCTCTTCGGGAAACGCGACAAGAGTCTCATATGTATGTGTAAAATAAATATTTATTCAACTGGTTGAGAACTGGCTTAGTTTTTGTGGCTCATCAAAAATTGTTTATTACAAATTATTGGAGAGTGCCAACAGGCACTCTCCAATAATTTGCAATAGAACAAATTTGTATAAACAAACTATTATTTACGTTTGACTGAATATGAAACATGGGTAAGGAAAATATTGGCTTTTGCACTGGTAGCCTCATTTTTCGGTAGGCCTAATTGTGGCCTCTAGCACTCAACCAGTTAAAAACTCTTATTTATTGTTATCTCTATCTTATTTGTTCTATATTGATTTGGGGTTGTATGATCACTGTTACAAAAAAAACTATCAAGAAATCAACATGGAAGCGCTAGTATTTAATTTTAGGCTCTCACAACTGGATTTTAGGCATCGGCGGCCATTCCATGAGGAATAAAAAATAAAAATAAAAACTTCCGTCCCTCATTCGTTTTTAAAAAAAAAATGCCTGAGAATCAATTATTTAAGTTTGTTTGGCCTAACCCAAACGTTTTCGTGTACATGACTATGTTGATTGCCATATATTTCTATTGAGCGACTTCACACATATACATGAAACGTAAGGGTATTTTTGCATTATGGAAATTGTCAACTTTTTTCGAATTTGTGGCTTTCACAGGGGGTATCGGAAAAAATATCAAGATTCAAGCACAGAAAATACTTCTTTGTATTTGTTCACTTTTGAGACCCACCCATTCCTTTGCCCGATTTTTTCCATTTTAGCAATTTTTTTCCAACTATCTTTTGACCCCCCCCCCCCCCCCCCCCCCCCCCCCCAGTATTACAGAGGCAACAATTTATGAAGTGAACACCCGTGTAAATTCATTTCCTTCTATTCAAGATTGATAACATAAACGATCTCAAGCTGTACATATATCTTCAGTGGATTTTGTCAGTATCAAAAGACAACAGAATTAATGTTGATTTTTGTGCTGCTCTCCGAATTATGATGGCAAGTGTATTTCTGTTTATAATTTTTTTTCCATCCACTTGACAGCAGAACAGAAATATCACTCTAGCATTTCTGGTATAAACTAAAACTGTGAAACGATCGTCACTCCCAAGGTGCTGAAATTGGAGATTTAGATATTAAAGTCAAATTATTTAATTATTTTGGGGGGTTACCGACACATTCGACAGCCGGGATCACCTCGTGTCGGACAGTTTTACAGGTGGAGGAAGCGGGAATACCCGGAGAGAACCACCGAGCAATTGCCAGACTCCCCAACGTACAACTTCGCACAAGCAGGGTTAGCATTGGTTAAAGACCAGTGCGCCATCGGCGAGCAGTACTCCTTGGTACAAAGCGCAACCGTGACGCACGTGGCCAATCGGGATTAAGTGCCTTTCCCAAGGACACAACGCAGTTACCCCTGGCGGAGATCGAACCGTGGCCCTTTGGGTTTGAAGTCCAATGCCGTAACCACTGACCCACTGCGCGAACGCAGTCAAATTTAGAGTTAAACATCTTGTAACACTTGACAACTCTGGCAACACAACACATTGCATTAAGATGCAATATGACACCTTCTATCAAAGTAACTGCTTGTTTGAATCAGGCTGGCAGAAGCTTTGAAATGCAAAAAAGGTTGTGGTGTTTTTTTGGGCACATCCTAGGGCTCTCCCGGACACCTTTTACTCAAGAAAAGATGCTTGCAGGGGCATGGGAGCTGCCTGGTGCCCCCCCCCCCCCCCTTCCGCTCATCCAAATAAAAGTATGATATACATTGATTATATGTTGAGAAACAGTTGGTGTCTTAATCGGACTGAATAACGCCTTAAAATAACATATAACTGCTTTCCTAAATATTAATTTCCGCAGGCAGTGCACTGGGCACGGCTAAATAAGGTTACGTTTTCCTGAAAAAAAAACTCTCTCAGAAATGGTCCATTATTTATTTCTTTATTTATTGGTGTTTAAGGTCACATATTTCTGCACAATGGCTAATCATGACCACGACAGTTTTACGGGTGGAGGAAGCCGGAGTACCCGGAGAGAACCACCGAGCAACGGCGAGCAACTGTCAGCTCCCCAACAGAAATGGTCCAAAATGGATTTTTAATTTTGCTTTTTAAGGTATTATAGTTTACCTAACATTCTTCAATCTAGTAGATGAGAAGAGACAGAAATCCTAGTTTAGAATCATAGAATAAGGTGCATTATACATTTATAAGGAATATACTCAAATTACTATGACCAGGAATGACAGTCATTTGAACAAAGAGACAAGTATTAAATGTCGCAAGATATTAAATTACATTCTTTCCCGTTTTTCCTGCCCAAAACAGATTAGAAAGACTTTTTTAAAAGCGTGGAGGAAAAATTTTTTTTTTAATTTTGGAAAAAATTGCTTTTCGGCGAAATCGACCACCCACCCACCCACCACATACCCCATTATATGTGCCTTGAAAACTTTTTTCGCCCCCTCTCCAAACCCACTTCGGAGATTTCAGAGAAAATGCTGGCGTTGTGGTGACTAACAGTTTTCCGACATTCAACAAAAAATTCCGACATACAAGGTTATGAGGGAGGGGCGGACCGTCCCTCTCTGTCCAGGTCATCCTTCTAGGTTCGGGTCTGACTGCACACAACAGAACATGCCTCGATAAAATTATTTCAAAAGCACAAGCGAAACTTCCGCAGATGAACTCCCGAGTCATGTAGATGTAGGTACATCAGCGGAAATTTTGCTTCTTATATAAAGCCCCGTTAACATGCAGAAATTTGCAATGAAGTATATTTTTTGCATATATGCAAATATACACACGTGTGTATATCTCGGTATGTGAACGCATTTGCATACGTGAGTATAAATACTCCATGTGCAAATTAGCACCTGGTAGGAACTAGATGCAAATTTACTTCCTCATTTTTGCAAAGGTATTCGGGTGTGTATTTTGTGTAAATTTCACCATATAAACAAACGCTCAGCAAATTTACACACGTGAATATTTTATCCCCGTCAGTTAAATAGTCGCTAAATATAAAATCCTAGGCCTTGTTGGCACTTGGGACATTTTCCAGATTCTTAACAGTCAGTACACAGTCCACACAATGGCATCAAAGGGTAAAGCTGCAGGGAAAAGTCGCGGAGTGGCCTGAAGTGAAGAAGCAACAACAATGTTGCTTACCATTTGGGAGGAAAACAACGTTGACGAACGGTTAGAAAACCCAGCTGTTAACAACACCAGCCTCTACAAAACAATGGTGTAAGTTCCATGCCCATATAATATGGAAACGCTCTGCGTCGTCGAATTCTGACTACCCGCTCCATGGCTTTGGCTGAAATGATGTTTTCTTCAAGTGTAACCAAAGTTGTCTACATGTTTACTACAGAAGCCCCGTTCCATGTGAATGCTCAGCAAATCTACATTTTACATACATGAGCAGATTTGCTTATATGCAAATATGCTCACGTGTATTTTTTCGACACATAAACGAGGCTTAAATTAGTGTATGTTTCTTAATATTCGATTTATCCATGTAAATTCCGTCACGAGGTGACCCTAGCTGCCGAAAGTGCCGTTAAACCCCAATAAATTTATAAATCTATGTAAATATTCACTACAAGACGGGAGAGAGGGGGGGGGGGGGGGGGGTCAGGAAAAAGTTTTTTTTCCGACTCCTGGACTTGACTGGCAATTTAAAGTTTTCAACAGGTATTTTTTGCAGTTACATGGTTTGTATTGTTCTAGTAATCATTCCCGACTTTTGTTCTACCCACAACCAGCCAAAGGAGATAAAACAGGATTTTCCGGAGTTTGCAACTGGAATTTGGTCCACATTTCTTGGCAAGTTTATGAATATATTCAAACTTACCCCCGGACACTGGCGGTCGGAGTATATGTGGGTAATCAGGAGAGTACACAGAATATATTCTACCTGAACATTATTATTTATATTTATTTATTTATTGGGGTTTAAGGTCACATACTTATGCAAAATGGCTAATCGTGACCGTGACAGTTTTACGGGTGTGGGAAGCCGGAGTACCCGGAGAGAACCACCGAGCATCGACGAGCAACTGTCAGCTCCTCAACATTCTAACTCTGTTCAAGCACCGCTCAAGCAGGGTTACAGCAGTTGAAGACATGTGCACCATGGACGTACAGTACGCCTTGGTACACGGCGTCATCGTGCCCCCATACAGGCAACCGGGATAAAGTGCCTTGCCCAAGGACACAACGCGGGTCGTCCTGGACGGGGATCGAACTCAGGTGTAGCAGGAGCAGGTGTGGAATATGTTGAAAATGTTAATGTTTTACCTGGTTTCACCTCTGTATTTGCTGCTATTTCTAATGATTTCTTTCTGTTTCTACTCATTTCTACACGCAATATTAGTTTCACAAGTCTAATTTGATGCGGAGTGATGAACTTCTGTCCACATTCCCATACTGCCAGCCCCTATCCTGGACTACTAATCCCCTCTCCACTGTTCTGTTAACCCAGAGGAGATGGGTGGTGTCAAAAGACTACACTAGCATCCCTGATCAATTTGCATCACTTATTTGAAAGATAAGAGATCACAGGAAAAAACAAATTTCAAGGCATGGAAAAAACGTGTTTTCAGAGCCGCTGATCTACCACCCACCCCGCCTTGTGTTCGGAAAACATTTGCCCCCCCCCCCCCACACACACACACACTTTTGTACAATAGTGTTTTCTCAACAAATTACTCGATCTACACTGTGTGTCAAAACTCTCTCGTTCACCTTTGTTGGTCTAAGCAAAGACCGGGAATGAGGTGTAAACGTCCACCACAAAATACACATTTCAAGACTTTTGGTCCCACAACAGTCGGGTGCGCCGGACCACAATATCGACGCTTCTAGTCTCAAGATTTCATAACAAATTTGGAAGACACTGCACGCCAATAAAAAATGTTCAGTGAGGGTGGGAGAGAGCAGTTTAAATATGAGGGGAGGGTGCCTGAGAACCAAATACTTTGGTTTTTTAGCCTTACATTGTGTAAAGTGTTTATGACTCCCATAAATCTTTTTGGCTACTAGAGATCAATTGTTTCTTCGGATTGGAAGGTGACTGAAGTAGAAGAGAGAGAGAGAGAGAGAGAGAGAGAGAGAGAGAGAGAGAGAGAGAGAGAGAGAGAGACCGAACCGGCCAAAGGTGGAATTTATTGGCAAAGTGCAAAATTTGTTCACATTAAGTTGGAGATAACACAAGACCACCTGCATATTGAAACACGCCATACATGTACTCTTAAATTGTAAAACTCGTCGTACTGTCTTCGAATCTGTCTGTAGATAAAATGTGGGGAGGGCCACGTGTCCCATGGCCCCTCAACTGTTCCGCCACCGCACTGCCTTAAGTTCTGGACTAACTGCTTCCACCAAATCGTCGCTGCAATTGATGGCACCGCTTTTAGTCTTCACATTACAAACCCGTGTGAAAAAAGCTAGCCACATTACTGAGGCGATTGTATGGCTGATATTAATAGCTTCAAACGGCTAACAATATCTATCGGGTGTCGGATTTACGTATTGTAGAATCATCATGCCAGAAAAGGTCGGTTGAACCACGATTGCGGCCAACGCGCCGTTGTTGAGATGAAATAGCCTCCTCCTCAATCACACTGAAGATCTTTTAACAGTTCCTCTCAGGCAGACATCCAAGAACAAATTATCAAACACAATAAATTTAACAACAATAAACAACAACAACAACAACAACAACAACAACAGTAATAAACAAATCAGGCTTTTTAATTACAGATTCGTTCAATGTGGAGTTGAAAATTCAAAAGAAATTAAATGAAACCAAATTTTATTCTCCAGTGATCTCCCTTGATGTTCTTACTCTGTTCTGAAGCAGAATGGGGTAGGCTTTTCTGCTTACAGTAAAATTAGTATACTATGAGAATAGTATATAAAATATATACTTACAATGATTTCTCGTCGTGTCAAGGCTTCGGTGACTTTCAAGTTGCAGTGTAGATTTGTTCGTGAAACGTCTTCACTCGTTGAAGTCCGAGAAGCAAGGGAGAGATTCACCCCTATCTTCCAATCGCGTGTCACTAAACAGCCACGTGACTTCCAGGAATCCTACACTGTCTTGGACGTTCCAGAACACAGGCGGAATTACTCCATCCCGAACCGGAACACTGTTTCAAATGACCCCTTGCGAATAATATGCCAATTCTACAACACTCTCCCCCGTTTTATTTGAAAAAGCCCTAGGTCATAATGCCCAGGAGATGCTACAATGGGAACTCCAGACAACTAGGAATTACACCACGTTATCCAGAATAGAGAGTGGACATTAACTTCGCGAATAAATCTTCAGTCAACCCCTAAAGCCAAAAAGGGTGACTCTAAATTTTGAATTATTTGAGGGATCCAAGATCCCTAAAGTACCCCAAAAACCCAAATTTAAAACTGATATCCCCTCCATGGCTGGGAAACCCCGGCTGTTGAGAAGATTCGGTTGAGCATTTTACCTGATAATCTAAATGCATAAAACTCCTAATATTTAGGACAACGGTACTCATTAATTTGCTCTGCCTCTTCAGCAGTTATGTCCACGCATTGGCCATGGTACCAGTCAAGGCAAAAATCACACTGGATCATTAACAACCCGCGTCGTGCTTTCATACACAGGCAGAACACAGTGGAACTTGAAGGCTTCAAAACTGTTACAACACCAGTTTCCCTAAAATTACCAAGGCTCTTGGTAGGCCATGGTGGCAATATCGGATCGTTACATGCCTTTAATCGATCATGGTGAATAACATTTACCGATGTCTCAAATTACACTTTATATATAAATAAGGCGTAAAAACTTCCGCAACAATGCCAGGACCTTTCCAATATGGGGATAATTTACGATTCTTACCTTTTTTACTGCCGTATCCAGCAAGTACACTAGATCTCCCACTTTGTAGGCACGCTTCACTGCGGTCAGATCGTAATCACGCTTCATGAGTTCACGTGCGGTTTTTAATTTGGTCCTGGCTACCCCATGCGCTCGTTTAACCTCGCGTTCCAGATCTAAGACATACTGCGATACGTCCTTTCGTGGTTTACTTTCCCCTTTAAACTAAAAAAACAGGTACGAGGTACGAGGGGTGATTCACCTCCCTTCACAGCATTAGTTTATTGGGGGTAAATCCGGTTTGACGATGAACTGATGATCTGATTGCTCCGGCCAAATGAGGTAAAAAAACCTATCCCAGTATTTTTTATTCTTGTCCACGAAACACCTTACCGCGTTCATCGGGGTTCGGTTTTGCCTCTCCAGTCTCCACCTGGCCATTCGAGGAAGGACCATACGGAGTTGTCCTCGCTTTGTGAATGCGGAGCAGTTCACACATATCACAAAAGAGCTTGCTTTCGAAACACGAAACCTGATTGGTGAATATTTGGAGCGGTCAGACGAATCGAGCAAAAAACTCATTTACGGACGCAGCAGCTGTAGTCTCGGCCGTTTGGTCAGGGAGCGGAATACACTCCACCCACTTCGTAAATTGATCAGTCATCATCAGTATGCATTTGTTTCCTAAATTACTTAAGGGCAAGGGTCACAAGAAGTCGAGATGTACCCTTTCCATGGGAACTCCCGCATGGAAAGTGATCAAGTCATACTTGGCCTTTCGGTTGGGTTTCTTTCCTTGATTACATTTCGGGCAGGCAGCAACAAATGAGTTAATGTCCTGCGTCATTCCGTACCAACAGAACTCCGTCCTTACTCATTCGCCTGTCCTGCCCTTGTCCTGATGTCCCGATGCTGTATGTGGTGGGCTAGGTTAGCACCTCTGTGGAGAATTTCCCCAGAAGAACTAAAACCTTATCCCCAGTCTTCCTAACTTCGTACAAACAGTCATTGTCAAGAACGAACTGTTTCTTATTTGTCCAGATGTATTTGGTAGCTGCGCTAGCGAGGAACAGCTCTCCCTGGCTTGGTTCAGTATTACTCTCCAGCCATGATATGATAGGAGCTGTGTCAGGGTCATTTCGCTGAACTCCCCCCAGCTCAGCTAGCGTGCACACATTGGCCAAATTTATTGCGTCACTATTGGTCGGTGGCGATCCGGTTTGGTCTACTGTTATCACGTCTATCGGACAAGTCACTTTAAGCCTTGAGTGAGTCCACCCCGTTTCTGGGCAAACACAACCCTAACATGATTGATCGTCAGAGTATTCCTTCCCGGTCTCTGGGCAAATACCAGTTTTGCATGATGGATCGTCCATCCAGTGTTCTCCGGGTTCCCAGGGCGACCCTAAAGGGCCAAATTTAACTGTACAGACAGGACGAGCCAACCCACTTCCCATCGTTTTAATTAGGCGCCCCCCCCCCCCACACACACACACACCCAGAGTCCTGAGGGTTCCCCTCGGTCTCCGGTGTCAGAATCACCTCAACGTCGGAGTGTCTGTCCCGTTGGTCTGAATCGTCCGAGGGTTTGGGAGCTACCGTTTCGCCTGTTTCTTCCCATGGGTGAACGTCTGGTTCAAATGCTACCTCTCTGATTTTGGCATTTCTGGGTCGTTTGTCGTCCCCATGAAACTTTGGCCAGCGGCACTATGTCATCGACCTCGTCCTCAAATTTTGTCCAGGACTTATGGAGTCGTTGACAGTAATTACACCCCCCACAAGGCAAATCATTGGGTTCACAGCCGGCAGTATACCGCGGGCATGTGTCCCCAACCGGGATTCTTGATACTGCGTCGGCGTTCGCGTGTTTTACTCCCGGACGGTGCTGAATAGTCATGTCATACTGACTGAGCTCCTCCAACCCCCTGGCCAATTGATCCTGCGGCTCGCGGAACCCCATCAGCCAGCGTAGACTACTGTGATCCGTCCGGACTACAAATGGTCGGCCTAAAAGGTAGTTTCTAAACTGCTTTGTAAACCGCACCACTGCCAACAGTTCTTTCCTTGTCGTACAGTACAGAGTTTGTTGAGGTGTCAAAACAAAACTACCGTATGCCACGACGCGTTCATTTCCTTCTTGAATCTGTGACAGTTCAGCCCCGATCGCGAAATTTTATGCGTCTGTGTCTAAGACAGAAGTATCCGTTTGATTTGGTATGGTCAACAGGGGTGGTGATACTAGGATTTCCTTGAGGGCCTCAAACACTACCTGTTGATCCTCAGTCCACTCAAACTTAGCTTTCCCAGTGAGGGCATAAAGTGGTCTGGCCAATTCTGCATAACTTGGGATAAAGGCCCGATGGTAATCCACAAGGCCACAAAAACTCTCCACTTCCCGAGTTGTAGTGGGAATGGGCCAGTTATTAACAACCTTCGTAGACTCCTCACTCATTTGGATACCATCCCTACTAATTATTCGGCCCAAGAACTCAATGCACTGCTGGAAAAACTTGCACTTCTTGGGTTTCAGTTTGAGGTCATATTGCCGAAATCTCGGAAGAACTTTCCGGAGATTTCCAAGATGATCCCTCACCGATAAACCACCTATCATCACGTCATCCAGGTGGGACAAGGCTACTGACCAATTCAACCCCAGGAGCACCAAGTTAATGACCCGTGACCATGTATATGGGGATCCCGACAAGCCGAAAGGCATCTTTTTGAACTACCAACTCCCGTACTTCGTACTGAATGCTATTTTATCTCTGTCTTCCCCTTTCACCGAAACTTGGTGGTACGCACTCATACAATCTGCCTTTCCGAACCACAAGTTTCCGAACAACGCATCCATACACTCATCCGTACGGGGAGGGGGATACACTTCCTTTCGCGTGACTGCATTCATCCACTGATAATCGACACACCAGCGTACAGTTTTGTCGCGGTCGCGTTACCTCACGGGTACTGGGGGTGAGGCCCATTCTGACATACTGGGCTGGATTACCCCGGCCTCCAACATTTTCTTAAGGTGGGCCTCCTCCTCATCAACAAAGCACATGGGTGTTCGTCTCATTTGTTGGCGCAACGGGGGTGAGTTCCCGGTGTCTATACCGTGTTGAAGTTCTTTAAAATTTCCAAGGTCATAATCATTCTTGGCGAATACGTCCTGGTATTCAACCAAAAGAGCGGCTAATTCCTCTGTTTCTGATTTATTTAACAGCTTGGAAGAGCGCTCGAATAAATCTGTCAAATGTGGTGGAATCCTCAGCGCATTCCCCAATTTTGATTTGTCATGAGACTGTTCGTACGCTTGATGTGGAGCCACTCGGTGCACCCCAGGCAACTCCACTTCATCAATCAAAATTTGCATTAGGTCGGCGGCAGCTTGTTCAAAGGTTTCTTCATTATTATTGTCGGCATCACCACCAGCCCCTGGGCCCGACCCTATGTCTAACACATAATCCACCCCATGGGCTTCAGCAATTACTTGGGACTTATTTAATGACAGGCTGTGATTGTTTTCGTTAAACACGCATACAACCGGTTCAGATTGTTTAGAATGAACGGAGCGTAGACCCAACATCGGTTCTGATTGAACTGGTTCAATTATAAAATCCGTAGCTAACAGTGACGGTTCCATTGTGCATCGCAACAGGACCACCGAGTTGACAGGAATTGTGGTGTCTTCACACAGCAGCACCTTGGCCACTTTCTGCTGATCTGCAGTTTCTTTGTTTTTAATTTCAGCGGTTGGTTCGGCATCCGACGTCTTTGCGTCACCGGCACAGTGCAGTTGACCTGCAGTTACTGCGTGTTCATCGACTAAGCTGGCCAGGGGCTACTCCCTGGTCACGCATATTTCCTGACCCGGGTATTACGCCCTGTAATTCACTTTCTTTGGGCTTTTCGCTCGATTTTATATATTCTGCAGGCACTTTTGGAACCGCCAGGTCCCCCAGGAAGAGCAACTCCTCCCGGAAGTGGATGTGTCCATTATGCTTAGCTAGAAAATCGGATCCTAGTAGAACCGAATCACCTATTGGTGCCACGTACTGGCACTCGTTAAAACTTTTATCTCCTATTTTAATCTCCAACGGTCCTACGTAATGCCCTTCCATTCTTCTCCCTCGTTCCGCAGTTTGAAAATCTTTCTTTTTTATTATCGGTGGAGCTGGAATCAGTTTTCTGAACAATTCGTCAGACATTACTGTCACCATTGCTCTGAATCCGCAGTTGCAGTTGTCTCCAGTTTCCCTACCTGGAAAGCAACTTGGAAAGAGGGTTTACAGTGCTGAATCGTGATCAGAGGTTCATCCTCTGAGTCCCTAGCTGTAACCTGTCGGATCTTCTGAAGGTTTATGGGTCGAAATCCGACCCCGCGAGGTCGGCCCTACTCGTTTGACGTCCGGGCCGAAAAACCTTACTCTACAGTCCGTGACAGTTTTATTGTTGGGGCTCCTCGAAGGGCGCTTATTTTGAAAGTGTCCGTAGCCTCCGCAAGAATAACACTGCACCCTGTTGGGGGAAGGAGTACTCGACCTGGGGCGCACCCAGGCCTTGGCCTCCTTTCTCTCATTCGAGGGTTCTCCCAGCTTATCCTCCTTATTCAAGCAGGTCGCCATCATGGTAGTAAGCTTGGTTAGCTCCTCCTGAGTTTTGGCGCCCTGCTGAACTTTCCCCAATTCATTTTTCATAACGAACTGATCGGCTTTCATGCTGCTAATTTCGTTCGCGGAATTCATAAACTTGGGAGGCGGAGATCGTTGGCAGTCTCTTTCAGTTTTATTTGACTCCTCCTTATCTCGTTCCTCACGCTGGGTGTTTCTCCCACGCCCGACGCGCTTGAAAAATCTGACTTGAGGAGATTGTTCCTCCTCAGAGTACGGACTTAATTCTCGCAGCTCGCGGCGCGGCCTGTCGACTTTGTCCATATATTGCTGTTTGGTTGTGCTGATACCAGCGAACTTTACTGCGTCCTCAATTGTTGTCGGACGTTTATTTACTGCCGCTTTCCCAGCCTGTATATCCCTACCACCGTGACAGAAACGGATGATTGCCTGCTCCATACTGAACTTGATTGGGCAATCCCTGAAAGCTCTTTTGGAAAGGGCTAGGACTGTATCAGCCCATTCCTCCAAAGACTCCTTTGGTCCCTGTTTAGACTGTTGGAATTGCAATTGAGCAGTTTGAGGCAAATCATGGAAGCCGAACCGACCTTCCATGCGCTGCATCAATTCCCCGAAACAGATGTTCGTACTCCTTTCTGTTAACAAGGCAGCGTGCTCGGCCGCTCTTCCTTTCAGGCCTAAACTAAAAATACACTTTTTGTCTGCATCCTCAGTGACTTCCTCATACTGAAGCCAATCCTGGAATCTTTTTTATAGAGATGCCAAAGTTCGGAGCCATCTAAGACATAGACTTTGGCTTGTATTTTTCTTTTGTACTCCTGTCGACTTTCGTGGTTTGTCTGTCCGGACGCCATGCGGTACCCCATCCCACCATGCTGGTTTTGCACCGGCAAAGCTGCTTGGGGGACCGTTTGACTATAAGGAGTCATGAAAGGGGTCGACTGCAATCCAGGATTCTGGGACCCCATGATACACTGACTTGACGGGGCAGTTCGGACCACCTGACCGGGCTGAGCAGTAAACATTTGTGCTTGTACAGTCGATCCGTTTTGATCTGCCTGCTGAAACACATTTACTAAGGGAGGCCATATATCAGCAAAAGATAAAAGATCATCAAGATTTATGATAAAAAGTTTGAGACTCAACTTGAAACAACGTGATTTTATTATTGATTTTTTCTCATTATGATTTCACATCAAGGGAAGCAACTCTACAATATGTTGTCACAGTATATAGTACAACAGCACAGCACCACTCTTATTTCTGGCGCTTATGAACGTGACAAGGCCCTTGATCATACCCCTGGTATTGGCCAACTGACTGCCCCACCCTAGGCTTCCCCGGGGGTGGCATCCGTGGCCTTACGGTCTGAACCTCTGCTGGTGTACTGCTAGCCGGTCCCTGTACTCCACCTGGCGACCAACCCATAGCAGGGTCAATTACTCGCCCACTTTCTCCAAGCATACGAGCTTCCACACACGCTCGAACTCTCTGCAAAAATTTGGACTCACTTTCTGTAGTCATTGGTGTGGGATAGCTTTCCACTCGCTGGGTGATCGCCATACCTGCACTGATCGCACCGGATTCTGCAGACGGCTTAAACCATAAGGGTACTCACCCCTGCTCACATCCCTCGCACCCATGTGACCTCCCATCACAGTCGTCTCATTCATCACCCCCGCACTTCCATGCCCATACCGGCCACATATTCATTCCCTGTGCCTGGCTGGGAACAGGGTATTCACCCACTGAATTAATAAACACAGACTTAGGCGTGCTAGAACTCACCATGCTAGGTTGTTATGGTACTATAGGACCCAGTGCCCCTACCACTTCTGTCCCGATTTCCTTCCCATACTTTGAAATCACCTATTTCCGGTCGCACCCCCTCCGGGCCCCACCCTGGGGGGTGAGATTACGCCCGTCGCTCCCGCCATACTGTGATTGGCCCCCATACTCCTGGTTTAAACTATAAAACCATGTTATGGCATAAGGTTCAAAACTGGTAGGGTGTTGACCAACTCCTCTGCTCCCCACCTGCCTGTCACCACCATACTGCGAACTAGGCATAGCATTCTCGAACTTGGCTTTCTGCGACGCTCCAAGGAAATCCGATCTAACAAAATCAACCATTTTTTTTCTTTTCCTCCTCTTGACCACTCCGGCCCACTGGCCCTGTATTGCCCCAACCCAGGCTTGCCCCCAATGATTCAACCGGTTGCATCCACCGCGGTTGTACTTCCCCCTTGGGGACCGCACCTCCCATACACAAATCAAAGGTGGGTAACAACGTCCTATTTTCCAATGGGGTATGAGGGCTCCCTGTAGAAGGGGAATATACTCCCATTATAGACCTCTCTGCATTATAGTGGTCACTCTTTGTTTTGCACAATTTTGTCAATTCCCGTTTGGGGAGGAGTGAGTACCCCGGGACTTCCCCCGGGTGCCCCTAACCCCGGGAGGTGTCGCTTCAGTTATGCGACCTGTTTCACTAAGAATCCCCTCATCCACATTGTTGTTAACCTTAACATTGGGTGGGGGTAAGGAAAAATCCATGCATTCCCACTGGTTCCGGGAACCCCTAAGATGCGGTATATTAAAGAGGTCCTCCCTGGAGAGGGGCCCCAACCTGGCTCTCCGCTCAATAATTGCCAACGCAATCTTGGGTCCAATATTGGGAATGAGCTGTAACTCCTCGAAACTAGCAGAGTTAACTTTAATTTTCAACATTTGTATGTCTGACATACCGCGAGTGTAATCTTCCATAAAATCTTCCTAGATTTTCTTCTAAGTTTCTTCGAAAACTTCCGAAAAACCTGCACGACTCGGCACTGTTTTTCCTAATCACTACACTCTTCTAGCTTTCAATAGGTACAACAATTGTGTCTATCGGCCCCTACAACGAATAGCACACAACTCAACGGTGTAAAACAACACACTTCAAAACATAATCTAGTTTAATGACACGGACTACCCTGTCACACTCAAAACCTCTGCTTACCTAGGCTTACGGTACTGAGCCTGTGTGCGATCGCAATCAGCACACAAATGCCAGAGAACTATGAAACTTCAATCCACTGACCGACTACCCTGTCAGACTTCAAAAGCTTGTGTACGACCGCAGTCAATACACAAATGAGAATGCGATAAAATTCAGTGACACGCCGACACCAACTGCCTCTCAGTTGTACCCTAAACCACAGATTACCTAGGCCTATGGTAAAGAGCTTGCATATGGTCCGCATCCGATATACAAATGCCACAAATTAAATCACACCACCTCTTACAACCCCTAATCCAACAATTCCAGTCACACAACTGGAAAAAGCAATTTAATAATTAATTGCACTATATCCGTAACATCCGGGTGGGTCACGGCCACAGCAAAGGAAAATTCACAATGCACAAGTACAAAAACAAACTGTATCTGCAGTCTACACGTTGACCACAGCCACAGAAAAATTAATCCAATTCCCCAAAAATTTGTCAAGGCTGAATCTGTAGTATCGAAGCACCACAGCCTCAACAAAAGAAAATCAAATTGACAAAAAATACAAAATGTACTATTAACAACTGTATCTGTGGTAACACAAAACCACACCCACAGCACAAATCCCAATGAAAAATATTTCAAAGTATCAACAAACTTTTTTCTGTAGTCCCCAAAACCACAGCACTAACACACTTGAAAACTGGTATCTACGAATTATCAATCCACAGCCACCAAAAAATTCCCAAAGGTATCTGCGGATTATCAATCGTAGCCACCACCCAATTTTAACAATAAATGAGCAAAGATTTGAAAAATATCAAATCAATCTGTTTCCGCAATCCAATGAATGCGGCCACAGCTCAGAAAATCCAAACAAATTTTGCATTTAACAATATTTATGGCGAAAAATACATAGTTGCAGAACCGTACTGCAGCGCCTACATCAAAAAAAAATGCCAATTCAAAAATGGCGTCCCAATGTTTACTGAGGGAAACACCCCAGTAATAAATGACAATTTTTTCACAAAAAAACTGTCATCAAATTCAAAAAATGTGACATAAGCAGTTGGATGTCACACCCAACAGATTATATCCAAAAGAAAAGATGAAATAATCAAGTTACCACAACTCCGATGGCAACGGATTAACTCCGGCCACCGTTGAAATATAAACCGAGCCTCGTGACCGAGGTAAAAAACAAAAAAAGTTCTGAAACTTTTAAAACCTCCCCCAAACTGGTTCAAAGTCGGCGACGCCAATGAAGCAGAATGGGGTAGGCTTATCTGCTTACAGTAAAATTAGTATGCTATGAGAATAGTATGTAAAATATATATTTACAATGATTTGTCGTCGTGTCAAGGCTTCAGTGACTTTCAAGTTGCAGTGTAGATTTGTTCGTGAATCGTCTTCACTCGTTGAAGTCCGAGAAGTAAGAGAGAGATTCACCCCTATCTTCCAATCGCGTGGTACCAAACAGCCACGTGACTTCCAGGAATCCTACACTGTCTTGGACGTTCCAGAACACAGGCGGAATTACTCCACCCCGAACCGGAACACTGTTTCAAATGACGCCTTACGAATAACATGCCAATTCTACAACAGTTCCACAATTCTGCTCGACAAACTCATTGATTATTCCCTATTGATCTCCCCTGATTTTTATATTCCATTTCAAACATTTGTTCCAGTCTCTGGTCTCCAGCCATTCCCTCCTCCGGAGAGACATGACTATTTCATTTTACGCGTTTTATTTTCTGCGGCGGGTGTATAACAATTGGGGTTTTATTTTTTCTCGGAACGGGAATGAAATTACACCCAGAACCGGGAACCGGAAATCTCCCTGGATAAGATCAAGTGAATTTACGAGAGTAACAAGACACATTTGTTTTCGTGAAAATGAACATATTTCACTGGCAATCTGCTATCTTCCAACTCGCCTTCATTTTCAGAATCTCTAGTTTTATCATCACAACCTCGTCCGGCTTCAAATCCCTCTTCACCAGTCTCCTCTGCTTGAAGTGGAGGAGACTGGTAAAGACAGTGAAGAAGGATTTGATGTTGAAGGAGGTATGCTAGTGAATAGTAAGTGATACTAGTAATTCTTCACTACCGTTACCAGTCTCCTCTGCTTCAAGTTCCAGAGGATTCATCTCTGTTGAAGAGAGAAATCCTCTGGAACTGACTGAGCGCTACAGTAATTTGGTGAGAAAGGTTCTTCAGGACTCAGGATTGTGAAAAGTTCAGGCGTGGAAGGGTTGACGGAATCTTACAAAGTTACGTAGGGCAGTTTTTTTTCAATTTAGAAAACTTGAGTTCAACACACAAACAGTGCCATGCGTGATTCCCGGTTCCATGCTATAGATTTCCTGGATATCGTGACCGGCTTTCGGAACCGGGATTCCGGTAATTCCCGTTTCCGGGATAAAACTCATAAAAATATCTGGGAATATTTTTGGTATGAGATTCTAAATGTCATTCATTCATAATACGGGAAGACTTTATTCAAATGAACGTTTATCTTATCAATTCTGGGTAAAGGTGCAGAATAGGGGACCCTACAATTTATGTTAAAAAAAATACCCGGTCTCCTCAATTCCTTCCTTTTTCCGTACCTAAAAATGTTCCCAACAAACAGTAAAATTTGGGGTGGAACAATACCATAATTTATTACTTATTTTTACCCTTCCAGTCTGTAAACTTACAGCGAAAAAAATCTCCATGCATCTTTAAATGGACTAAATTGGCAGGCATTCGTAATGGGTTAGGGTCAGTACAGGGCAAGGGATAGTGGCCATCTAACCCTTAACCCAACCACACTGATCCCACGGATAATGATTTCAATTCCAACAGAAACCAGTAGGTTGCGTTTCAGAATGCAGGGAGAGCACTGAGGTGAGACGAAAATGTATTCAGTTGCCGTACAACCTACCATATGGTTATAATATCAAGAAGTCAGAAAAGATGAGCACACTTTTTTCCACTAAATTTATTGAAATCATGATACAGGAGAGTAAAAACTCAATAATGAAAAAAACGTTGAAGAGACCTGGTATTTTTGTTAGATAAAATAATTGTAGTCCGCTATTTGTTTCTTCAGACCGCCCATGAATGAGTCGAAAACGATTCAACTTCTTTCTCTGCAATGTAAGGGAGATAAGACAAAATAATTACAGAAAGTCGGCCAACATTCTGTTGATCATGCGGCGAATTCAAAAACACGGCAACACTGAAAAATTTGAAAATTATATTACATCCTTAGTATTGTGGTAAATTTGGTAGATAATTTATTAAAGAAACACCAATACTACGTTCAGATTATAGAATTACCAATATTCAGGAATCTAATGACACGTCCGGAAACTTGAATGAATGACAAGAATAGAGTTAATCTCCAACAAGAGCGTATCACGGGAGATAATCAAACCTTTGGAAATGAACGCTGACCTCGAGAAATTCCAGCCCCAAGCAGCCGTTCTCACTGCAGTATTTTTAAACAAACAAATCGTAAATTTTATTATCTCTATGATACAAAAAGCACTCACCTGACAAAACACCATTGATTCTTCAGAGACAAGATTTTAAAAAATCACCATAACACCCGCAAATATGAATCTAGGAATTCAAATTAGTAGTGCTCGCACGTTTCACCCCCTATTGGCAGGACCCCGGGCAGGACCCCGGAAGTGACGTCATGTCACGTGACCTGGTGGCGCCATGTTGTGTTGTCATGGTAACCCGCGTGAGCGGCCATCTTGTGACGTCATCTCCATAGTGATGCGTGGTGTTAGTGCGCATGCGCAGCATGTGTTGTTAGAGTGATACGTGTTTCCGTCGTCCATTTTGTATACTGGAGGCCGCCATCTTGGTTTCTATGGTAGCACGTGATTGCTATGTTACCTAAGGCCTACAATAGGACAGGGGTATGTTCGGAGGGTATGTTCGATTGAATCGGGGTATTTTCTGGAACGACTTCCCAGGGTAATTACCACAAACAACCCGAGAATCCCCCAAATCACCAAAATCCACCCAAAATCACCGAAATTGACTTTATTTCCCCAATTTATCGGCTTAGCACGTAGTGTTATAGTACTAAGGGGTACAAGGGTGTGCATTCGATTGAACAGGAGTAATGTTCTGGATTAGGATTCTCCCAGAACCCTTTTTGGATCCCTATCACATGACGTTTTTCCCCTATTAAGAATAGCACGTAGTGCTATAGGACAAATTGACCCAAAATTATCTGCTTCTATCTATAAAATGCAATAGCTATCGTCTATCTGACTCTGATCCTTTGTTCTAGAGTATACCCCAGTAGCGTAGAAGAGCCTATCAACTGGAACAGTATACCTTATTATTGCTATATTTAGCAATTTCTAGTCTATTGTTGTTAGTTCTGACCCTATTCCATGTACTCTTATTGTTTCATATATCTAACTAACCAATCAGATTGCTTGATTTCCCGTAATGCAGTTATCTCCCTTGTGTATAACAAAAGCCTATATCCACCCCAATTTTAGCACCCCTTTTTTGAAAAACATATGACCTTCGGCACCCCTTTTTGTCATATGTGCACAATGTGACACAATATGCCCTATCACATAGGTACATGCTTTATGTGCCGATATGTGCTTATGTGAAAAGGCACAATGTGACACAATATGCTCTATCACAAAGGCACATACGGGTATTTGAGGATACCTATGGCCTGGTATTGTATTATTTAAGGATACCTATCGAGGATACCTACTGGAGAATCCCTTTTTGTCATATGTGCTTATGTGAAAAGGCACAATGTGACACAATATGCCCTATCACATAGGTACATACGGGTATTTGAGGATACCTATGGCCTGGTATTGTATTATTTGAGGATACCTATTGAGGATACCTATCGAGGATACCTTTTATAGGATACTTATCTGATACTATATAGGCTGTACATATCCCTATAGGTCTCTTGCTGGCCCTTAGTACTATTAATCCACCTGATGCATTATGTTATCCTATGACTGGTATAGGTAGTATGCAATGCTAGGCATAGGGGTATTGTGGGTAGGGGTACTGCCTGGTAGTTTACAACGTTACTATAGTATGGGCGGTATATACACCTATAGGCCCCCTGTTAGTGCTTGGTACTATTAACCAACCGATTGCTTTGTTTTTGTTATATGGCTGGTATATGTAGTACGTTATGGTAGATCTAGTGATTTTGTGGGGGTGGGGGTAATGCCTGGCGGTATAGAACGGTAGTATAGCATAGGCTGTACATATCCCCGTAGGTCTCTTGCTGGCCCTTGGTACTACTGATCCACCAGGTGCTTCATATTATTGTGCGGTATTCTGGGGTGGGGTCAATACCTGATAATACAGAACGGCAGCAGAGTATGGTTGGTATATTCCCCTTTAGGTCCCATCCTAACCGTTGATAGTATTAACCGACCAAATGCTTTGTATAATCCTGTTACTGGTAAGGTGGTACGTAATACCAGTAGTTCCTACCCTATTCCGAGTACTCTTGTTGTTTCATTTATCTAGATCATTTATATAAATTATAATTAACCAATTAGATTGCTTGATTTCCCATAATCTGTATGCAGAGTTATCTCCCTTCTGTATAATAAAAACCTGGATTTTGGTGTGGTGATTTGGGGGGATTGTCGGGTTGTTTGTGGTAATTATCCTGGGAAGTCGTTCCAGAAATACTCCGATTCAATCGAACATACCCTCCGAACATACCCCTGTCCTATTGTAGGCCTTAGGTAACATAGCAATCACGAGCTACCATAGAAACCAAGATGGCGGCCTCCAGTATACAAGATGGACGACGGAAACACGTATCACTCTAACAACACGTGCTGCGCACGCGCACTAACACCACGTATCACTATGGAGATGACGTCACAAGATGGCCGCTCACGCGGGTTACCATGACAACACAACATGGCGCCACCAGGTCACGTGACATGACGTCACTTCCGTTGTCCTGCCCGGGGTCCTGCCAATAGGGGGTGAAACGTGCGAGCACTACTACTCAAATTTGAACAAACCTGTTGCCTACATCATTCACAGACATATGCTAGTTGTCAAATATAAAAGCTTTTGGAGCAACAGTTCGAGATGAAAAGATTTGTGCTAGCTTTCCCACTGACCACATTGTTGAAATGTGAAGCACCATAAGACCCTTCATTCCGACACGACGTTACTCTGGAAGTCGAAATTTTCGTTAAATCTCAATACAAAAAATCAGAAAAAAAAACAACAATGCCACCCCACCCTACCCCCTGTGATGAGTTCCGAAAATAAATTAAGAAATGGAGAAACAGACGCGTATCGATGATCGACGCGATGTACACCATTTGGAGAAGAGACGAACCAGGGTTGTCCCCTTTGGGTGTGTGCGTGTGATGGGGGTGGGGGTGGGAGCCACGGGAAAAGTTTGGAATTTAGTACTCAAAGCTCGCCTTCTCGTTGATTTTCTACAGTGTATTGTACTTCATTTCCCCGCTAGCCTAAAAAATTGGACGGTTCGCATTCTTTCCTCGTTCAGATGTCTGAACGTAATGGCTGCCCAGGTTGGTCAGCCGTTTCGTTCAGACAGCTGAACTACCTTTCTGTGTTTTATTAAGATTGAGAAGGTAGAAATGTTGCTCTGGTGAGACATGATTGAGTTACAATCGTGCAAGGACGTCACTTTTGTCATGACATTCTGCCTATTTAATCCGACTATATATTTTAGCATTGTTAGCTAATAGCTTACACACAGCATCTAGCAAGACAAATGAGTGCTCGTTGTGTTGTGTAGTCGTCCAGATAAAGCCATTCCAAAGCTTGAAATGGTTGTGGAATGGCGTTTGCCCTCAGATAAAAGAAGAGGAACGGCGTTGCCCGCGCTGTCCACCAAACATCCAAAGCTTCTGACTGGCTGATTTGAAGAAGACTCAATATATTGCACTAAGTTAAAATTCAGGTTCCAACAGGGATCCCAAATATGAACCTGAGGACTTCATTTGAACAAACACGAATCTGATCCCCAAAGACTGTTATGTACCAAATATCAAACGATTCCGGTCGGGATCTGAAGAAGAAGGTTTGTAAAGAATATCCGTCATATTACACTAAGTTAAAACAGGGTGCCCAAATATGAACCTAGAAAGTTGATAAGAACAAACTTCAGACAGATTCCCGTAAGTGTATTGTGTACCAAATATCAAATCATTCCAATCGGTGGTACTGGAGATCAACTTTTTTTTTAATTTTTGAAAACAAGAAACAGTATGACCCAACTCTTACCCATTATCGACAGTGTTAAAATGTGTGTCCCCATATGGTACCTTATGACTCGATCGACTGCAGATTGCAATTTTAGCCCATTTCGATTCTACGATTTATTTTATGAGTCATACCATGGGATTCAGTTGGCAAAGGTGCTGGCTGCAGGCCGCGAGGTCCTCGGTTCGAATCTCACCTGCGGCAATCGTGTTGTGTCCTTGGGTAAGACACTTCACCTCAATTGCCCACACGGAGGCACGGTGACGTTGTGTACTGTACGTCGATGGTGCACCTGTCTTCAACCAATGCTAACCCTGCTTGTGTGGAGTTAGTAATTTCCGGAACTGACAGCTGCTCGCCATTGCTCGGTGGTTCTCTCCGGGTACTCCAGCTTCCTCACTCGTAAAACTGTCGTGGTCATGATTAGCCATTGTGCAGAAATATGTGACCTTAAACACAATAAATAAATCAATAATAAATACTACCAAGTAAAAATTCTTTGTTCCATATACTTCTGAAAATATGGGCATTTGGATATTTTTCTGTTTTTAGCTCCTGAAGCTCCCGCGAGATGCTGGAATTGTTTTTCGCATGAATCGGGTACTTATGACCAAAATAATCAGGCCTTTAGATTGGGCCAAAAAAGTTTGGGACATCACATTCGGAACTTATTATTAAGCCTTTTTCGAAATTGCCATCTTGGACACGATATGGGCGTTTCGTCCGCCAGCCGAATCGTCCGCTTGCAATTTAACCTAAATCGTCCACCAGCGTGCCGAATCGTCCGCTTGCAATTTGACCCAAATCGTCCGCCAAGGGTTTGGAAATCAGCAAAACATCAGATGGAAAATAACTTTAATGATGTTTATTCAGTATCAAATAGCACAGAACATTGAATAGTGAGCATAGCTTTTTTAAATGTACAATTTTGCACATCTTTTCAATGTTTCTTGATATAAATTCTTATTATGTATTTGTGCACTAATTTTATGATTATTCATTGGCCAGTTATAACAATTTCCTTTAATTTTTTTTCTCCGAATTTTGCGATTATTCATGGTTAAGCACGATGGTGTCTTTCAAGGAATACTTGCAAAATTATAAGATTTTTTTTTCATAGAACTTAATATACCATAAGTTTTGATGCGTTTCTTGGAATAGTTAAATTTTATAATTTTTATATTATATTTGCTAATAATTTTGCGATTATTTATTGTTAAGCACCGGTGGTGCCTTCCAAGGAATAATTACAAAATTATAAGATTTTGTTATGGAACATAATATCCTTTAAGAAGTTTTGCTGTCTTTAAGAATAATTTTATATAATTTAATTATTATAATTGATCCTTTCAATGAATAATTGAAAAATTGGGTACTGTTGGAGCATTGCAAATTAATGTTTGCTGATCAATAAATTACTCTGCCTAGACACAAAAACTAGGAGTATCTTTACATAATGTATTAAAAGCAATAGTTATTTGTTACGCATGGACGACAGTCATCTATATATACTCTCCCAAAAAAGAAAGTGTGCATGCTAAAAAATAACACTAAAACAAGATATATATCATTTTCATTCATGGAAATTTTATTCAATCACAGATGAATCAATTTGTGATCAACACGAGAAATTTCATTACGCTACGACGAATACTCTTGGTGCCATGGAGAGTCAAAGACACTAAGGGTCAAACACAAAAGTCACACACTCAATATCTGGTATGACCTCCGTCTGCATCGACTACTGCTGTGCATCTACGCCTCATGGAAGCGAACAAGTTAGCATGGAAGTGTTGTGGGATGTTGTTCCATATTCTGATAAGATGTCTTTGGAGTTCCACAAGCGTTGACGGTGCATGGGGAAGCCGGCGTAGCTGACGTTTCATTTCGTCCCATACGTGCTCAATGGATGAGATATCGGATTAGCGGGCCAGGGAAGAACATCCACTTGTTATTGCTGCAGATACTGTTGAACAACACGAGCTGCGTGGGGTCGGGCGTTGTCCTGCTGTAGAATGACGCCGGGGCCATGACGTTGCAGAAATGGGACAACAACAGGTGTAAGCACTTCATCACGATATCTGGCTGCATTGAGATTGCCATCAATAATGACCAGCTCAGTTCTGTTACGGGCAGTGATGCCACCCCACACCATGAGAGACCCTCCCCCATAACGGTTTCGCTCCACGACACATGGATCTGCGTAGCGTTCGTTTCGACGTCTGTACACTCTCTGACGGCCATCTGATGATGAAAGATGGAAACGACATTCATCTGTGAATAAAACACGTCGCCACCAGTGTAAGGGATGCCTGAGATGTTGTCTACACCACTGCAGTCGAGCACGACGATGACGTAACGTCAAAATCGGACGAATTGCAGGTCTTCGAGGACGTAAGCCGTATTCTCTCAGCCGGTTGATTACTGTTTGAGGATGTATCCGTCTCAGGTTAGGGATGTTCCTGGCTGTCGTCGACGCCGTTTGTTGCCGGTTCCGGAGATGGACGACACGGATATACCGATCTTGTGCAGGGGTGGTAACTCGGGGTCTCCCGGAGCGGGATCGGTCTCGAACGTCATCATATTGTGCATGTCGATGGACTAGCCTGTCTACAGTGTTACAGTGGCAGTTCAAATGCTGGGCAACCTCTCTGTGTGTTCTACCAGCTCTGACCATACCCAGGGCAAGGAGACGTTGATTCATTGTCAATCTTGGCATGCTAATGTGGAGTCGTTTTAACAGCAGCGCAAGTTTGAATGTGAACGATAGGAAGGCCTTACTTTAGTGTTTAAATACCCAAGGATTCACACTGCTGCATGAATTTTCAGACTCTCCACGTGCAAAACATGCCTTTTCACAAACGTGCAGCACGTCATTTAACGTTAATGCAATTTTAACGGGGAAAGCTGTTTTTGTGTTCAATATAACTTATTCATGAACAGGTTAACACTCTTTACACCTACGAAATTATTTTTTTGGAGTTTGATCAATTTCTGCAATGCACACTTTCTTTTTTGGGCGAGTATATATGTGTCTGTCGACTTACTCTCACACATCACAACACATACATGTAAACATATAAAGACAAACAAGCATTGCATAACATGCAAATATCATGTGTGAAATAATTTTAACAGTTGAACACATGCACATGCATATCAGTGCAGACTTATCCAATCCAAGTTGAGTTGCAAGATCTGGGGCAATACATATCTTGAAACTCTCCCTGTAAGTAACTATCAGTCTATCGTTATCCGACTTAACCATTTCAAGGTGAGTTGCAAGATACATAGTCACAGATCCTGAAACTCTCCTTGTAAGCCGCCCAAGCCAAAGGCTACCCCAAAAAACAAAAAAACTAGGACATAAAGTTAATTAATCCAGATTAGGAACCAAATATGTTGTAGGCTTAGCCCACATGCAAATAAAATTTACAACAAAGGAAGACTCCATCAGAGAAAACAGTATTTCTGTACATACCTGTGATTCACCTGTCAGCGCTTGTTTATTTAATGTCCAGTCTGTTCGCAATAAAGCCAGTAGTGTCCGAGATGTGCTGGAGGATCATAACATATCCCTCAGCATGCTAACGGAAACGTGGTTAACACCAGATGATGACCTCATCATTGGAGATCTTAAACAATCCGATAAATCTTTCCATCACAACCCAAGACCTGGCCGGAGAGGAGGCGGAGTTGGAATCTTATTTGACAAAGCAATCAAAGTTAAATTTGAACCTGCTCGCAAGTTTAAATCATTTCAAACATTAATGGGCTTGCTCACTCAAGGTTCCAGGACAATACGCATAATTACGGTATACAGACCTCCTTATGGACCCAAAAACAAAGCGGCCGACAACCCATTTTTGCCTGAATTCACCGAATTCCTTGGATCTCTCGTGATATCAAAAGGGCCATTCATTGTGGCGGGCGATTTCAACTTTCATGTGGATGACCCATATGATACCTATGCCATTAACTTCATCAACACTCTTAATTCCATGGAACTTTTCCAGCATGTTACTAAACCCACTCACAGGAAGAACCATATCCTTGATCTCCTGATTACCCGTGATTCTGAGAAAAACATGTTGACCAATGTCGAAGTGATCGATGTGGCATTATCAGACCACCATCTTATTAAGTTCAATATAATGCTACCTGTATCTCCACCACAACGAGCTAAGATCACATACCGAAAGTACAGAAACATCATTGCAGCTGATTTCGCAGAATCGGTGTACCCAGTACCATCTGATCTGTCCGACTCCTCATCTAATGTTGACACTCTTGTGGACAAATTCGACAAGATGTCACAGGAACTAATCGACAAATATGCTCCCCTCCACAGTAGATTTGTGACCAAGCGTGAAATAGCTCCTTGGTTCACAGATGCAATTCGAGTTGCCAAACAAAACCGTCGAGCACTCGAACTGCAGTGGCGAAAATCCAAATTAACAGTTCATCGGGAAATGTATGTCCACCAACGCAATCATGTCAGCAAATCGGTGAACAACGCGAAGAAATCTTATTTTGCGGAAATAGTGAGCGATAATATTAAACGGCCCAGGGTTTTGTCTGAGGTCATCGACAAACTCTTACATGCCAAGGGTAGTGCAGTTCTACCTGATCATACATCCAAGGTGGAGCTAGCAGATAAGTTCGCCCATTTCTTCCAGGATAAAATCGTGGCTATTCGATCCGGTCTTACATCAGGTCCCAACACCCATCCCGATGTTGTATCAATAGGAAACACGTCTTCGGCGGTCGATATTAATTTTAATTCATTCCGACCCTTGACTGAAGAAGATCTTCATAATTTGGTGCTGAAATCCCCATCAAAGCAGTGCCCTTTGGATACTATCCCAACTAAGCTGCTGAAATCTTGTATACCAGCTTTTGTCCCATGGCTCCGGGAGATCGTCAATAAATCATTGTTGACTGGCGTATTCCCATCGAATATGAAACAGGCGCTGGTTACCCCACTCCTCAAAAAATCAGGACTCGATCCTGAAATATTTAAAAATTACCGCCCAGTGTCCAACCTGAGTTTTGTTTCTAAACTGCTAGAGCGTGTAGCTGCGAAACAACTCCGGGAACATCTGTCACGATGTGGCCTGTCTGAGGAATTACAGTCGGCCTACACCCCACTCTGCAGCACGGAAACCGCACTTTTACGGGTCCAGAAGGTTTCTTGTTTAGTTTTTTTAGATTTGAGTGCGGCCTTTGACACCATTGACCATGCCGTCCTCCTTGATATTCTGCAAAACAGAATAGGCATTACGGGAACGGCTCATGACTGGCTGAGGTCGTATCTCTCAGACCTCACCCTAAGAGTGAATATTACTGGTACTTATTCCAGTGACGTTCTTTTGATGTTCGGTGTACCCCAGGGGTCGGTTTTAGGGCCTCTGCTGTATGTTGTTTATGTTTTGCCCCTCGGCGATATCATTCGTAGGCACGGACTTAGTTTCCATTTCTATGCGGACGACACGCAGCTCTATATTCATTTCAAGGTACAGCATGAGGAGCGGGCGGTTCACGCTCTAGAAAGCTGTGTGAATGATATAAAATCATGGATGACGTCAAATTTCCTGAAATTGAATCCCGATAAAACGGAGGTTATCTATCTAGGTCTACCCCGACAGCTTGCAAAAGTATCACGAATACAACCCATATTTGATGGTCATTCGATCTCTCCCTCGACAGCGGTGCGCGACCTCGGATATTTTGTGGATGAACACCTGTCTGCTGACAGTCATGTCACACAGGTGTGCCGGATATCCTATTACCACCTACGAAATATTAGCAGGATACGCAGCGTTGTGGATGAAGAGGTCGCGAAACAGTTAATCCATGCATTTGTCACCAGCCGCTTAGACTACTGTAATTCTCTACTGTATGGTTGTAAACAGTCCCTGCTGCAGAAACTTCAGCTTGTTCAAAACTGCGCAGCGAGAGTCATTTTAAGGAGGAGGAAATCATGTCATATCACACCCCTTCTTTACCACCTTCATTGGCTCCCTATTGAAGAACGCATTACGTTTAAAGTTCTTATCACCCTCTATAAATGTCTTAATGGATTGGCACCATCATACCTCTGCAATCTAATTCAGCGCTATGTTCCCTCAAGATCTCTAAGATCCTCATCTGCGAATAAACTCTGCCATAACCCAGGCGACCTGGTAACGGCAGGTGATCGGGCCTTTTCAGTTGCTGGGCCTTTTCTTTGGAACACCCTGCCTGATCACCTGCAGTCAGCAGAAACTTACAAATCATTCAAAACAGGCCTTAAAACTCATCTTTTCAAAAAATTATACCCAGAACCAATTCATTTTGAATTAATTTAATTTTAACCAAATTACGAGATTTCACAAGCATGTGTTTTTCTTTATTTTACTTGTAAAGCCTGAGAGCACTTACGTGGATTCATTGGCTCTAAACTGTATTTATTATTATATTATTATTATTTATCTCCAATGACAAGTCTTCAACCTGACAGAAGAACTACGAACTTACTGTAAAGGTTCATCATATTTGATTCGCAACCTGAAAAGAATAAGTTGCAAACGTTGGGTAATCCTATTTCATATGGCCGAGCCTTCCCTGGAAATAAAGAGACAACAATCTAGAACCCTCAAAGTAGAGATGTAAACCTCCATCTCTGATAGCGAAAAGCTGTCTTTTTGGTCTACCACCCGAGACAAAATACTTGTATGACTTAAGGTAGTTAACATGCTGCTTAAGACATAACGTCTCTAAATCGGCATTGACCTTAACAATTTTAGATTGGGTTTTCTCAAAATCCATTGTCTGGGTAAAATAGAGTATGTTCCAGTTACAGCCGAAAAATGACCTTTAACTATGGAAATGAGGTTGCAGTATGATGCTTTAACTTCCTCTTCAGTAAGTTTAAAAATATCATTGGTACCAACGTGTACAATCACAATATGAAATTGGGCTATTTTATCTTTGTACCTTAAAATGTTATAAGTTAATTCTCCAGTAGAGGCTCCTGGAAATGCCATAACTTCGGTATTTCTGATTTTCACATACTTGGTGATAGATTCAGAAATAATCAAACACTTCCTCATTGAAGAATCTATAAAGAAAACAGAAAGGCAGATAATGAAAGGGGATATTTAGTCCAAGCTTTCTGACAAAATTGACTATGACTATCCAACAGAATTACAAATGCTAAGTTTGTCCTGTAAGGAAAACGTTAAATACTCTTTGTATGCACCACTTTTCCAGTCCCCAATCAATTGAATTAACTCACTGGGAACTCGAGATTGAAATGCATACGTAGCTCCACCCCTTCTAAAACTGTGACTAGAATAATTGACAGGATTTTTACCAATTTCGTTTATTAAAGATTTAAGTTTACTCTGAAATTGTCTATATGTTATTGGCCTATATTTTGAGGCATCGTAAATTCCAAATAAGAGATCTCCCTCTTATGAAGGCACTTTATTTATAATTCTTCTATAGGCAGAAACTGGGCAAAGGTTAGAGCCTGGGATTTCTATCATGCTATCGACTGACTGCATTGATCTACCTAAAATTGAACATACAAGCAAACTACTCTCCCAGAAGCTGGTATGGAAATCAAAAATAAAATATAAACAAAAAAATGGAATGATCTCCATTGAGTTTCTAATCTGTTTATAGGTTCCAAAAGCATACGCTGATCTTAATGTCTTCTACGTAAGAACTTGAAGTAGAGTGTCTAAAAAGAACTAAACATTATTTTTACCACTTATTAGTAAATTCCCAACAGTTATCATACACAGTTATTTCTATGCAATTGAGATTAACCATCTCAAGAAAACTTTTGGATTCTCAGTGCTTAAATGCCAACGTGAAAGCAAATCCGTTCGCCTATTCTCCACCCCTGGTGTATGGACCGCCCTGGCCTCGAATTGGAAAATGACCGCAAAGAAACAAATTCTCTCAAACAACTTTGCATTTTTGACTTTTTTTGTAGCTCCTGAATTTAACACCTCAACACAACTTTGGTTGTCACATTTCAAAAGAAGTTTCTTACCACAAAAATGCCTGGCCCAGGTTTTGATACTGACCATTAGTGCCAGTAACTCAAGAACATTGATATTTAAATGTCAGTTCATAATGTCATTTGGAAATTCCAAATGGAAATATTCTTGGTTAAAGGCACGGAAACCCCCACAACCGAAAAGACAAGCGTCTGACTCTACCAATTCATCAGGTTCTGACCATTCTTCAAGAACGATGATGGAAATGCCATTAAACTTTTCCAAATACTTTGACCACCACAATAAATCAAAATGGACATATTTAGGCAGAGCCAAAGAATCATCGGAATTTTGGAATGTTTTCAACCAAGACAATAACCTTGAAACAAAAATCCTCCCTGGACGAACACATGCTGAGACAAAATGAAGCTTACCTAAAATAGATTGGACTTCTCTCAGATTAGCTGATGGCTTCAATAACCAAGAATGCACCAGTTTTAAAATTTCAGAAATTCTATCTGGGGTTACCGAAAGTGTAAAATTAACAGTATCAAACTACACCAAGAAAAGCCATAACTGTACTCGGCGAAACAAGCTTTCTCGTGTGATTCTTCCAAACCACAATTAAACAGCAGTCATTCGAGAGCAAAGTATGCCCTTTCAGCACAGGTGGGCGATTGTGGACCTGCAATGTCATCCAAGTAATTCAAGGCTTCATATCCCATATTATAAAGCATAAAAATGACAGCAGACGTAACTCTCGGACAAATGTGTGCTGAAGATCTTAAGCCCATTGATAACATGCGGTCCATATAAATGTGCCCCCTTCCAGCGAAAGTCCACCGAATGTTTGTCCCTTGGGTCAATAGGTATTTGCCTATAGGCTCTCCTTAAAACATTTTTGTAAAGAAAGCATCCTTTACCATATTTTAATAAGTTCAACCAAATCATCAACTTTAGGAAGAGTTAATAATCTAACTGCTTCCCCTAAATAAACGACTTTTAAAATTCCTTCATTTATGTTATTTTGTGGTGGGAAACTCAAGTCCATTATAATTCTCCTCTCATTTTGATTTAATTTAGGAATAGTGTTGAGGGGAGAAAGGACTAAAGGTGACACACTGGAAGGGTTGGCATTAAATGGACCAACTACTGCCTTATACTATGATTCTTTTTCAAGATATTTCAAAATTTGCTCCGGAAATTCTCTTGCACCTGTGGGATTCCTCGGCTTGTGAACACTAGGGTTAATATTTTCATTGTGTCCAATAGGAAGTCCGAACTGAAGTAATTCACAAACCAGTTGATCATAAGAAGACGTCAACATAGATCTCCAAAACGGAGTTTTGATATTGGACACAACTGGAATTTTGCATTGTTGAAAATTATAACAACCAGAAGACACCACTGTGTCATGAACTTCTACAAAACTCTTCAATTCATCTTTCTGAAGAACATGTAAACCACTCACCAGACAATGTTTGTGATTAAAGTAAAACTGGTCAATTGTCATTTTTATACTCCCAATTAACATGTTATTTGGTCTGAAAAGCAAATTATAGTGTTTACAAGGATGCCTAATTTGATAAGTAGGATCTGTTTGAAGTTCAGTTTTGGATAGATGCTCTGATCTTGTCTTCAGATCAGAATTTATCTCAGCGAGAGCATGACTATTCTGGCTGGAAAACAAATTCAAACATCCATCATTTTCAGCCAGTAATTGTTCTGTGTAATATTCATTGCCAATGGCATCTAAATGTAAAATTGAATTGGACAAAGATTCATTGTCCAATTAAAATGTATCCAACGATTGTTTACTTGATGGCTGACTAACTGAATCACTTATATCATCTGATAGACATGCCGATCCAGCTGGTCTCAAAATTAGTTCACATTCTGTTTCAAGAGAGGGCTTTGCAGCAGAAATAGCATGATCATCTGCAACACGCGATCTGCGAACTTGTAACGAACCACAAGAACCCAAATCACCAGTCGCAGGATAATTAGGGGCCGACGATTTCTTCATCCTTTTGGGATACAGAGTGATAATTGGGTCAGGCTATCGGCCATCACCTGGGTTAGCTCGTCAACTGAGTTGGTGAGGACAAGCAGAAGAACATTCTGGGTGTTTCAATTTTCGGCCATCTTTGCGATAACAAGTAGCGCAAATATGTTGAACCCATTTCTCTTTTCCCTTAATGACCATATTGTGAAACTCTTTGGCCGCACATCTATTTCTCTGAAAAAAGGGTAATACCAATTTTTTCGTCTTTTGGTCCCCTAAATTCGTCCCTTCTGTAATCATCTTGTTTATATCTGTATGAAGAAGCTGATTTCCTTGGAGTGTGTTTCTGACCAATTAACATACGAACCTCCAGCATGGTGGTGTCATCACCCCAAACTCGTTCACCTTTTTCTATTAGTTTAAGCCAAGCGGCATAAAAGTTTAATAACACACCCCAATCAAAATCAACTCCATAATAACATATTTTGTCGAGCAATTCTAACCGACCATGTTTCTCTTTAGGTGGTGTTTCAGGATCTCGTATTATTTCCAATTCTCCAGTGGTAAACTGAAAAAAGTTTAAATTAACAAACTCCACTGGAGTTTTACTAGTACAGTGGAGCCCACTTAATTGGATATCTTTTAATTGTATAACCCTGTTAACTGAATATAATTTTCAAACACAAAACCATTTACCATACCATCAGTACAAATTTGATCTATTAATTGCATATGGGTTGTAGAGAAAACTCCTGTTAATTGTATATAAAGTTTTGTAATATATCGAAAACATTACTGTGACACGCACCAAATTCCCCTTATTTATCAACCTTTTTGGCCTCACTACATCCAATACAGGCATTTATTCTATTATATCTTGCTTGACAGAGCTCTATGAGCTCTGTCAAACAAGATACAACAGGATAAATGCTCAGTTTACCTCCAGAACACAAGGAACTGACCAAATCCCTGTTAATTGTATACTCCTGTTAACTGAATAATTTTAACTGGCAAAATGGATATTCAATTAAGAGGATTCTACTGTACACTCATATTTTAACTCAGATTGTGGCCATTTACATCTAAGGTTAACACTCTCATTTAGTCTAGAAATCATACCACATTTAACAATTTTAACTTTACTGTTCTGATGTTTAACATGCTCAACAAATTCATCCTCAGAGTCACAATTGAAACATGAATCTTCACTGCTTTCAGTGCGTAATTTATGTAAACGTTTTTACCCACGTTTTTGTCCACCTGTAAAAGCATCACTTTTAGATTTTCTCGTATTTTTACCAAAAAAAATCCTTGCCTCGAGCCACTTTATACATTATATTATCAACTTTGTCATACAAGTTTTTTTTTATAGATCTTAGATCATCCAAGTTTACATCTCACCTCTTTTTCTCCGATTTTAATTCTGCTTTCAAGTTCTCCTTAAAAGTGTTATGTTTTGTCTCGCCTTTCTTTTCCTTCTTTGAGCCTCTCTAACTCTTCCTTGAAATACTTTTTCTTCTTTTCACGCTTCTCGATTTAGGATATTTGCTTTATTTCTTTAATTTTACTTTGTAACTCTCTTATATCATCATCATCATCATCATCAGTTTCACTCAACTCATTTGTCGAGGAGGCCTCTTCGTCACCGATAACCGAATTTCTTTCACTACCTTCGTCAATTCCTGTATCATGTTCTTTGTCAACACCTGTATTTTCATTTTCACTATCGATTATTGCCAGTTCTCCTTTATTCAATTTAGCATAATAGCGGGGGCCCCCTAAGGGCCCCCTCTCTACTATATGTGGTCGCTTTTTTCAAGGGAAGATTTACTGTGAGCCTTTTCTAAATTGGGGAGAAATCATCACGACCGACTACAAAAAAAAATCGGTTCTAATTGCTCTGCATTTACTTCAGTTGAGGCTTGGTTCGTAAGTTTTCAACTGAACATTTCTAAAAAATCAAGAATTTAATTTTGGATATGCGTATTTGATCATTTTTCCAATGCACGCAAACTGGATTCTCAGATGTTCTTGCATAAACTTTGACAGGTAACAAATATTTCTGTTACAGGTCATTGACCGTGAACTTTTGTACTGACTTTCAATATCACTCGAAAGTAATTGTTTTATCTTGAAAAAATGATTCAGCTGAATGAAAGGTTTTGTTAAAAATATTATTTTGTTCTTACGGCAATCTGAAGGTTGTTAAAAACATTCGTAACTTTATATCACCTAATTTATGTTCATAGGTCAGCATTGGTACAATTGTTTTAAGGGGTCGTCCAACCTGACTTTGGTCAATTTTTTTACATTTTTCCCAATGCCTCAGAAACAGATAAGAGAAGTAAGGAAAGGAAAATTATATATCAAAATAATGAGTAAAGTGCATAGAAAAGGTACATTCAGGAAAAAAAGTTAATTTTATGATTTTGAAGAAGATTAATTTGCCAATGGCATAAGTAACGAACCGGTAAAACAACAAAATAATCGGTAATTCGAAAGCCTTGTCCTCAATATAATGATAACATACTACAGACTCGGAGAAAGCATTTTTTTGACACACACTCTGGTGGGTTTTGATGTTTGAATGTAATAACACCAACACAAATTTTGGATGTTCTGGATGTGGCCATGTTTCAATGATGTTTATTCCGGTCATGTGATTACGATGTGGTTCTTGCAGAAATACTCAATTTGGGAAATCGTAAGAATGTAAGGACATGATCACGCCCTTTATTTGTTCGAGACAATGTATGAGCGGATTTGCAAACAGGTGACAGCAAATACTTGAGCTGTTAATGTCATAACTGCAAAATATGGTTCGAAATTCCCTCTCATGTTTGCAGACCGTCTGAACTTTTTTGTTGACAAAACATCCGAACTATTGCGCACTAGAAAGACAACATGAACCACTTGTAAAAAAAATAACCGAGTGTATAAAATCGGGACGATACACATAAAATAAGGCAATATTCATAACAAAGTAAGCAGAATGCTTCAGAAATCACTTTTTCACGAAGTATATTCCAAGTGACCTGGAACTATATTGAGCGTGTTGATTTCCCCCAGATGTTGTGAAGTTATTTGCTTCCTAGTAACCATGGAATCTGAGTCGGTGTGTTTGATGTCTGAAAAGAACCGATTGAAGATGGGTTGAAAATGATGCATTCGTGCTTTGAAATAAAGTGCGCTTGGACGATGCTGAGAATTTAGTTTTTCTTACAACCAACCATACTAACACAAGCGTCGATCAGTGTCTTTTGTGATCGTTTTACACGGACAAATGTGACAAATCTCCTTCACCGGAAACCATCCCCCAATTTGCATGTCACAATAAACATAACCGCTGTCATTGGGTGTCAGCGTGGCCGTGTGGTCAAAACCGAAACGAATTATCGAATGCACGGTCAATATTAGCTGCAATTTGCTTTTAAACAAATGAAATATTCGCAATTTCTTCATTATTCATGCCGAGTTACTTTTTAACCAGACCACATGCGTTCAGTTTCGTTTGTCGGCATCAAACTGATATTGTTTGTGGTAATTAAATAGTACGAGAAGGCGAAGGAAGCCAAATATTTTCCATCATCTATTAATTAATTCAAATTGATAATTTCTTTTATTTTACTGAAATTATGAACTGATAAGGTGGGTGTGTTGCGATTATTATGCCCCAGACCTGAAAGGTGGACAATCAAAGGTTCATCTAGGGCCGTGCAGTGGTGACCTCTGTCCTCTTAATCTTAGTCTTACCCATTCGTCATTGCATGTACCAACATTCTCCCTTGTATCTCAACCATTGCTACCCTGTGTAGCTGCTGTAGCATGTGTTTCTTTCCACATTTTTTCAGAGTTGTGGTACTTTTTCACTCTTTTGAGTTAGAAAATTTTGTTTATAACTAGTTGATTTGTTACAATTTGTTGCAAAGTGCCTGCTAATACCCTAAATTGTATTGCTACAGAATTTTCTGGTGAAGATTTTGTTCCTATTACTTATCAAGCAACAACCTAATGAATATTCTGTATAAAGCCACCAATCTGATGTTTGACACTTTTATCGGAGCTGTTTTGAAGGCTTATGGAACTCAAAATGTTGATTATGGCAGGACTTTTCTATTCACCTACTAATCGATAAATTAAGTGTTATAGTTGGAAGTAAGAAGCATGAAAGGTCCAGAACTAAAAGTCTAAAAAGAATGTTTTGCAATGTAACATGATTTTTGCAGATACACTTATTTGGAGGGTTACCTGTCTGATAGTGTTTGGAACATGTGTGGCCAGGATCTTCAAAAAGAAAAAAGAGTTTGAGAAAAAAGGCATATGCCTTGAGTGCCGGAGGTAGAGTCCTGCAAGGAAGAGAGCCCCCCCCCCCCCACCCCTGGAAATTTTTTTGTGTCAAATGGAGCTCACTTGTCACCTTTTGGGGATTGCTTTGTGTACTGCGTTCTTGAAAAAAATATGTGAGACCCTCTGGATGTGCCCTTCTGATCTCAATGTGCCAATAAGCCTCCTTGGGGAAAGTACATGCAAAAATGGTTATGTAAGGTTGATTTGATGTGTTTTGAATAACAGTGTACTTCTAAGTACATTAGATGGTTTATTGCAGTGACAGGTTACAGTTACCCTTATTTCTTCCCCAACAGATATCATGAGTGTATTGGTGTCCAAGAGTAAACAAAGCTATTATACTTATTGATAAACCAGACAAATGTAACAATTTAATCACTATCAAATTGATGCATGGGATAAAAGGGGTTACAGTGCAAGGAGTTTGTAAATGTATTTATTCAACTACAATGTATGACTTAAAGTCTTTGCAGTGCATTCTACACAGGAGAATATCATAGTTTCTTTCCAAACTACCACAGTAACACATACATCTTTATATTGGGAGACACTCTTTTGTCCTTCCATACTTCTTCTAGTGGACTCCTTCAAGTTGACCTTTGTTGAACTCCCCAAATCAAAACATAAGCAAAAGAAAATGTCTGCCTTCAACCAGTGAGCACTCCTCTTATAACATTTGGTCTCAATTTTTATTACTTTCATGAATTAGGAAAAGATTTCTTCGAGTATGTACTTCAATGTTTATAGAATGCAGCTGTTATTTTATTTTGAGGTATATTATTGTGAAAATTTTGTTCTCTTACTTATGCCATAGCAGACTTCCAGGTGGTGCTATTTACACATGGCGGCAATTCCATGGCAAATTGCAGTTTCCACATGTTCTATGTTTCATTCCAAGCATTTTGATATATAATTTATTGGGGTTATTCATTTTGGGCCTTTTTTAGACTTGAAAGAAAATTGCATGAAATTTGACCAAAGTTAGGTTGGACGTCCCCTTAACCTCGTGTCATATTATAAATAGCTGAACTCACTTCAATAAAAGGTGGGACACAAACGTTTGTTTGATATTTAATTCCTTTTATATTCAACGCTAAATTAACATAATTTGGAAGATCATGTGTTGATAAGGAACAACAAATATTCTTGTCATACTTTGTGGTTGCTCTTTTATCTTTTGAAGCCATTCTAATGAATCCAGTTATAGCATAACGGAAAGTTTATTCAAATCTTTCAAATCAAGACTTCAAATCAAACACATGTCGTGTTCATCCCATTTAAACTTAATCCCTGTACAGCTAGTGTTGATTACATAATAGATCTCCTATTAATAGAATCAATCTCCAGTGTTTACATTGCTGGAACTACTTTCAGTTACCAGAGTGATTATCAAAACAATGAATGAGCGTTTCTTTGATTGGATTTTCACAGCATAACTATAACTGGGTAAAAATGATAAAAGAAAATCTGCATGAACTATGTATTTATTTATGATGGATCAATATATTTACACTGTACATGAATTATTTACAACCTTTTAAATAATGAATAAAATATGACAATACAGATGTTCAAAATAAATAAATAAATAAATAAATAAATAAATAAAACCACGGGAAAGTGATCATTTAACTACATTAAATTTATCTTTCATACAGTACCGCCTATAATAAGTGGAAAGTTGATTGCGCTACTAACTCGCTATCTACAACATAATAACACCATAACGTTACTTTATTGTCGCAATATTTAGGAAATACAAGTGTCCGTAGACACCTTTTACAACAGGAACTCACGGACTACTGATATGGCTTTGACGGGCACTCTTCATTACGCCAGATTATTGCCTCATTGTTGTCAGATTGCTATAGCAATCTGGCAATAATGAGACGATATTCTGGCGTTATTAACGCGCTATTGTTGCCCAGCGGTACACTTTATTATAGGCCGTACTGTATCTATTCAGGTATTTATTTAATGGTGTTTAAGGCCGTATATTTCTGCACAAGCAGGCTAATCATGAACACAACACAGATATAAATCCATGTTTGACCAATCATTTATACCACGTTGACCCTTTTAGAGGACTTCTACTCCAGGCATTGGCTACAAGGCCCTGTTTTGCCAGGAAAACTGAAGTTTGTTTACCACAGTAAACAAGCACTGTTTCACTTCTTGGCATACCTATGGGGAATTCGTGTTGCAGTCATGATTACCTCATGTACAGAAATATATGGCCCTGAACACTAATAAATAAATAAACGGGAATGATTACCTTATGTACAGAAATATATGGCCTTGAACACTAATAAATAAATAAACGGGAAGCAATCAACTACATGTAATTACATGAAGTGTATTCATTTATTGGTGTTTTAAAGTTATATATTTCTGCATTAAATGAAGAATAATCAACAATTAAACGACCATTCTAGAAGCCAGATATTTTAACAGGAGTTTTTTGGGGTGTTTTCTTTATGAATTTTTTATACTTTGGAGATTGTATTTTATTATATTCGGCAATCTCATATTTTTGTTTAATTTTTTTCAAAAATTCTTCTTTTTTCTTTACATATTCATTTTTCCATTTTTGTTGGTACTGTGCTTTTTTTAGTAGGAGATAGATTTTTCCATTCCTTGTGTAAATTGACAAAAAGTTCCTGCGTTCCTTTAAAGTTTAATCGGGGGCCATTTTTAGTAATTTTTTTCCTCCTTTGGAAAACATAAAATAGAGAGCTGATACGTCCAGGAGATGATAATTTTAAAGAGTCACCATTTTTTTTATTCGTTTTTCTTCTATTGTGCTTCAAAAAAACTTATCATTTTACCCGTTTTACTGAAATATTTCTTTTGGAGAGGAATATCTTTGATGGTCGATATATTAGACGGTATTTCAAGTTTGTAATTTTCTACTTGTAGTAATTTATTTTCTGATATGCAGTCATGTATAAATTTAAAAGAAAGTACAGGGAAGCCTTTTCGAAGGGCTCGATGGATTGGCTGAGGTATTTTTTTCCCTTTCAATACTGCTTCGGTTGTCAACACAGTATATATTTTTGTGGACATTCCTTTCCCACTAAGGGGTACATTGTTTGCAACCCGCCTCTCCATGCTGCATTATTTTTTCTTTCATGGCCATTTTTTGGATCCATATTTCGGAATTGCTCCACATAACACATATTTCCCGTTCAAAAATTTATTACCCATTCCTATTTCCTTGGAAGGGACGCTTTGTTTTTTAGTTTGTGGGACAAGACGTTTTGAAAAGAGATATCTTTTGAAACATTTTTGAATAGTAGCCGCAGCTACGTGTTTTTCACAGTATTTTTGGACGGACATGCTCACGGGTACAGTGTTACTTATTGTGGAGATATTTGTGTCAAATGACAATCATTTCCACATATTTTGCAACAGTTTAATTGTCGGATCTGCTTTTTGACGTCCGCCTGTGTGGGTTGTATGGTTGTAGAAGAAACAGGCATGTTCGTAATTGGCGTGTTCGCCTGCTTCTGACTGAAACCTGACCATGCTGAATGGTGAGCATTCCATTAGTTTGGGGGCAACATCAATGAATTTTATCATGTATGGTGTTAACTCGTTAAAAGAACATCGCAAACAGAACAGTTGGTAAAAGCATTCAGCACGGTACAAATAATTTTCTTTATCAAGCGTGGTGTAGCACCATGAATAGTCCATAGACAGCAGTGATCCCTCTGGTCTTCCCTCAAGCAAGAGTACATCTGAATGATGAAGGCTATTTGAAATATGTTATGCAGGTGCGCATGGCCTTCAACTGTGAAAATTACATGCAAAAATGAAAAGTTTGTTTATTCGTTCATTCATTACACCCCCCCCCCCCCCCTCTCTTATCGAAAAGCGCACTGTTCACGAATTTCACCAGTAAATGGTCAGACTCAACTAATGTACCACTAACATTTTTTGGGGTTATATGTCAATTATCACTTTTTACTGGTAAAATTCAATCAGATTTCAACACAACTATCAATTCAAATTTTGTCAACTGACGGTTGCTAATAAACAAAGTGATGTTTGTGAGGAGAGCCAAAGAGATCAGATTAAAACTATGGCAGTCAAGAAGAGACAAAGGAAAAACCATAAAAAATTAGACATGTGTGGTGGGGCGTAGTGGCCTCAGCAGGGCAATTTTTTATTTTGTATACAAAATAACACAATTAATTTCTACCAATGTTTATCTATCAGAGCCGTGTTTAACAATTTGAAATTAATTAGATGGCTGAGTAGTTTATTGTGTTCTGGCATGTCTGTGATCACAATCTTGTATAAGTATATGAAATTTTATTGCAAGGAGGTACATTAAGATTTATTATAATAGATGATACACGATAAATTTTGAAAAAAAATCCAAAATAGACTAAAAAAGTGATTCAAAATACAAAATTTCCTCCAGAAGACGAGTTTCGGACGATTTGGGTAAAATTGCAGCGGATGACTTGGGTAAAATTGCAGCGGACGATTCGGCTAGCGGACGATGTGGGTGTAATTCTCTTTGACTTTAATCTATGCAAGGTCACAGGTCGTGAGGTGTAAACATTTCAAGAAAACACATTGTGAGCAATGGGAGGGTGAAGTGCTTTGGACCCCATTGTGTTCATTGGTGAGAATTTTAAAAACATTTAGCCAAGGTTACCATTTGTTTAAGACAATAGCAATATTGTATGAGAACTTTCATTATTTCGAATTGAGTTCCTATCGACATAAATGGTGTTTGAATGCACGCTGTGCTATTACTGCGTGGCCAACAACTTCTGAGAATTTCCCAACCCGAGAAATTTCGAGCAACACTTGTGCTTGTTGCCATTCAAAACAAGTCCTCACCTCCGTAAAAATACCCTTTAAACCTGCGATATTCCACCGTTTAACATCGTCTGGGGTTGCCCCTTCAGTTAAATTGAATGACGACATCGATTTTACGAATGTAAACTTGATATTTCACAAAACTAGTTGATTTGGCTGACACAGAACTCAATGCGATGAACATGGAAATTATTTTGTTTACATCCCGCGACCTGTGACCTTGTATAGATTGAAGTCCAAGATGGAAGTTTCGAAAATGGCTTATTATTTACGCTCGAGATGACGTTTACTTTCCTTTTTGAAGTTTCATATGGAGTTCCTGGGACGACACGCCAATTGCCATTCGCCAATCTGCCGATTGGCGAACAGCAAAATTAATGGCGAATAGCGATTGACGTGTGGTAGTTGGCGAATAATGCTTGGGAAAATAGCGATTGACGAACTGCGATTGGCAAATAAGGATTGGCGAATGGCAAATAGCGATTGACGATTAGCGACAGACTGAATATTTGATAGACTGAATATTTACACAAGCGATAATATAGGCCTAATAACAGCAATAAAGACGCTCATATAGTGCAAAGCTTTTGGCCAACGGCCTTCTTCGGCGCTATGCATCCAAGAAGAAACTTGACATTATCGATAGTGGAACGATCATAAACAAGTTTATCACAGCGTTAACGTTACAGTTTGAAATGGCACTATATGAACGCTAGGCCTATATAATTCTGGCATCACATACATATCATTTAACTATGCATTGCAGCGTTGTTGTGTTTGGTATTGAACAAGCCCCAGCCTAAAACTCGATGTTGTGCCCAACTTATGCATCCAGGCATATTTTCTTTCAAATCACCCCCTCCCCTCCCCTCTCTCTGTCTCTCTCTGTCTCTCTCTATCTCTTATTCCCACCTATATCCTAAATAGCTACTCTCACGTCCTTCTCGCTCCCACGTCCGTTGCTGTTGAAATGAATAAATGCTGGTTTATCTTCATGTAATCTCACATCCCCGGTGGAGATGCTCCCTGATACTCTCACCTATCGCTCTCTTCTTTATTCCTAGCTATAACCCTGCTCCCTTTACACACATCATAAACTGCCCCTCCTCAATTTTGCAACATGCCTTGCATTCATTCTCACGCGTGGGCCTACTGGATGGGGTATCGATACATTTAATAGTCTTAGAGTGGATTTTCCAAATGTCAGATAGGTTTTTGTCACGTCTGTGGGCAAACGGGTACGGTATAATATACACTCTAGGCATATGCCTAGTAACAATTGAAGGTAGTGGCTGCCTGAAGCCTTAAAGTAACCTTTCGGGGGAGAGTGCAACTATCCGGTTTTGCTACGTTTATAGACGCGATATAGATATGATGTCAGAGGTCGAGAAGCACTGTGGGGTTGAACATATTTCTTGGGGGTAGGGCATTGATCTGATTATTGTTGGAGAAAAGTTATGACGATGCTTCGTAATTTTGTTTTCGGCCAACACCCAATGATGCCTCACGCTGCTTGGTTTGTTGGTGCTCCGTCCATTCCTGGTTCGCAGGGATTAAGGGCAACATCGCTCACCCAATGTTGAAAACTATGTAATAAGCCTATTAGATGCCCATATCTACTATATAAGCATCTTTATTGCTATTATTAGGCCTATATTATATTATTATTCTGAATCGCCAATCGGCAATCACTATTTGCCAATCGACATTCGTCAATCGCTATTTGCCAATTGCCATTTGTCAATCGCTATTTGCCATTCGCCAATCGCTATTTGCCAATCGCCATTCGTCAATCGCTATTTGCCAATCGCCAAGCCCTATTCGCCAATTGCCACTCCTCAAATACCCAAAATATGTTTGATTTAATGAAATATTAAAGTACGAGGCACATATGTACCTTTTAATTTTTGTACATCGTCGTGCTTTAAACCTATTTTTCTCAGTTCAGAGAAAATTCTTCCGGACCGATTTTGGAGAGCGCCATTTTCCTGCGCACGATAATGTGAGTGTGTCCTTGACTCTGCTGGGCGATTGGCGAATGGCAATTATTGGCGTGTCATCTCCGGAACTCCATAGTTTTGGGTGGATGTTTAATGATTTTCGCTACAGCATGGAAGGGATCGGGAAGAATTGACCCAGGGAAGATTTGAGCTTGGATTTTTCAGCCCTCGGAAGTTTCGGCCGGGAAAATTCGGCTGGGAAGATTCGGCCTGTGTACTCAGTGATTGACTACTAATTTGTCTATTCATGTTCTGCCTGGGGGGTTGACAATTGACATAATTGACAAGACTTTAGTGACACTATTATTGACAAGCGGTTTAAGGTAATTATTTATTAATTCTAATAACATTAGGTGACATTACTTAACAACGTAGCAACACAAAAACTCAAACATTACAATTTTACATATTATATACATATATACAAAATATCACACAAAACACGGGTGGTGGTACAAGTGTGGCCGAGAGTAACAGTGGGAATTTCCCGTTCTACATCAGTAACGATACTTTCTAATAAGTTTTATAAATTATTATATAATGATTTAATTTAGTACTTCAAATCTTAGTTTTTATACAAAACAATCCCTAGCATGTAAATTTTATTTTAAAGAAAATGTTACTTTTGTTTGGTCCTTGGAATTGTCACACACAGGCCGTTCTGCATGGACTACCTGTGATTGTTCTAAGAACTAAACTTTGCTGTGCACAGCTACTGTCCCTAGAAAAGAGCTGGTTTTTCAGCTTCATGTTAGAATCTAATCAATTCTCAACAAGGTGAGACATTCACCAACTTCTGTAACAACTTTGGTCATTACTTTGCCAGGCAGATTAATACTGCCTGTTTTAGTTGGAATTACAATATTTCAACCCTAGGCTTAGTCGCCCCACTTATTTTCGGTACCTTATTTTCTTAATTTCGGAAATGATGTTTTTGTAAATTAATTATTAGTAGAGCATCCCAAACTAAATTCGCCCCCGTCGAACTCGACCCGTTTTTGCATTATTGCCTTTAAATTTGTCCTGTCCTTTTTTTGGTACCTGTTGAAATTGCCCCTTGTTCTAAATTGATTCTGATTATTATTAAAATATCATGTAGTATTTTTGGGGTTATTCTCACAGTTTTCTTGGCCTCTTTCCCCTCCAAAGAGTTTCATTTCTATTTTGCAATAAATGAGATGTCTAGGAGTTGAGTGTTGTTTTCTATACAGTACATTTCCATATTTTAAGAGATTCCAAAAGAACCTGAACAGACCTTATTCTAGGTCCTGTTACAATTTGGCACTGCGAGCAGGGTTCTCTTGAAGAGATAACAAAATACATAAATATGGACCCCAGTGTTGATTTGCTTGGCGAGTTTGACCCGTTGTTTCAGAAAAAGGTGAATCCTGAAACATGGACTCCAAACACCGAATATAGGTCTTTACCTCAGCTAAATGAGTTTGATATTTTGACCAATCCAAATTCACAGAGTAAAAAAAACCTTCAAGGTGACCCATTTAACAAAACAAATAATCCATTTCTGGATGACACCAATAACTGGGATACAATGAATAAAGATACTTTTTTATAGATCCCTCTAAAACAGTTCAAGTAAATAGCACTCCATTTCGGCCTGAGGCTTTGTCAGATACTAGAGTTATGAATACCAATCATAAAACAGTTTGGCCAGATAAATTCGATGGAAAAACAATCGACTGGAAAGATTATATGGTACATTTTGAGTCAGTAGCAAAATGGAATGGTTGGACTGAATTTGAGAAAGCACAACAGCTTATTATGTCACTGAGGGGGAATGCACAAAAATTGTTAGGAGATTTGACTCATCAACAACTTACCAATTTTTTTGTTTTGAAAATAACTTTACAGCAAAGGTTTGACCCTCCTGAATGAGAATCTGTTCATCGAGCAGAATTTAGGAGTAGGCGAAGGAAAGTTTCAGAATCAATAGCTGATTTTGGTTATTCCCTTCGTAGGCTTAGCTCATTGGCATATCCTGGTTTACCAACGTTTTATAGAGATACCTATATGATTGATCAATTTGTAGAAGGGTTTGAAGATGAGGAGTTAAGAAAGCATATTAAATTTCATCATCCTGTTTCATTAGAATCTGCAGTATCGTTAGCAGAAGAGTATGAAGCTTTTACCAAAAGTAGACCTTTTCACAAACCTGAACATTTACCAGAAGCCACTTATGTTAATTCTTTTCCAAATGTTGAAAAAGTTAAAACTTGTTGGACATGTCATAAACCCGGACATATTTCTCGGTTTTGTCCTCAATCAACCTGTTATCTTTGTTCAACCAAAGGCCATAAAAAGTCTGCATGTCCTCAAAAAACCAATATGGAGACACATGAAAATTTTAAAGTTTCTGACATACAAAAAAAATAGATATAGCCAAACTTAAGGCTGGAAGTTTGGCTCATGAAGTGGAGTCTGTTACCCAAATCAGCCAGTCATGTTTATATGTAAAAACCCTGTTTCAAGCTAATGAAGTATATATGCTTATTGATTCAGGTGCATCTTGTAGTTTACTTTCTTATGAGTTGTTTTTAAAACTGAATCTTGGCACATATTGTCTTAAAAGTGTCAATGTTCAATATAACACTGCAGATGGTAGATCTTTGGAAGTTATGGGTAAACTTATAATGCCCTTTAAAATGGGGGGGGGGGGGGGTGTTACATTTTATCATGACTTCATTGTAGCAAACATTCAGGGCTTATCTGGAATACTGGGCATAGATTTTCTTTTGCCAAACAAAGCGGATATAATTTTGTCAAAAAATATTTTAAAAATGCCGAAGGATAGAGGGAAGTTGTATAAAATGTTTAACACCTCTTGTTCTCATGTAACTATAAACCATAGTGTGACTATACCCAGTAATTCAGAAATGTGGGTTGATACTTATATTAAAAATCAGTCTCTTTTGAAGGGTAGTAGTTTATTCGAACCATTTCAACACATGGCTTCTAAAGGCCTTCTTATACCCAGAGCTGTTATATCTCCAGATTAAAAAAAAGTAGATATTACTGTCATGAATGTTAGTAATAACCCAATTAGACTTCAAAAACATACCTTGCTAGGAAACACCCAGGAAGTTTCAACTATTGAAACTGTTAGGGATAAATCACTATACATAAGGGAACAAACTGTTCCAAACATTCACAAGTTATATTGGATAACTGTTCATCTGATTTAACATTAGAAGAGCAACGAAAAATAAAAAATCTTCTTTTTGAATATCAAGACACATGTGTTGGACCTGATGGCAAGCTAGGCAGAACAGGGTTAGTAAAGCATGCAATTGATACCAGAAATAGTAAACCAATTAAACAACCTCCCCGAAGATTACCAATTGCACAAAAACAACTTGCAGAGCAGGAAATTAAAAAAAATGCTAGAAAATGATATCATTGAGCCAAGTACTGGTCCCTGGTCATTCCCTATATTATTGGTTACAAAGCCTGATGGCACAATTAGATTTTGTATAGATTATAGACGTGTGAATGATGTAACCAAAAAAAGATGCTTAACCACTTCCTAGAATTAATGAGTGTCTTGATTCTTTAAATGGGGCTGAGTGGTTTTCAACTCTTGACTTAGCCAGTGGTTATTGGCAGTGTGAAATTGAGGAATCTGATCGCCCCAAATCTGCTTTTGCATCACACAAAGGGTTATTCCAGTTTAAAGTTCTCCCTTTTGGATTGGCTAATGCTCCTTCCATTTTCGAACGTCTTATGGAAATCGTTTTAGCGGGAATGCAGTGGGAATGGTGTCTTTGTTACTTGGACGATATTATTACTTTTGGGAAAACTTTTACGACTGCCTTGGAAAATTTGAAAAAAATTTTCAATAGATTGAGAAAACATGGCATTAAGTTGAAGCCTAAAAAGTGTTCCTTCTTTAAAAAAGATGTAGCCTTTTTAGGTCATAGAATTTCCAGTCAGGGAGTGAGTTGTGATCCAAATAAAATTAAATCTGTGATTCAGTGGCCAAGACCGACCAGCCCAAGAGAAATAAGAAGTTTTCTCGGCTTTGCTGGGTATTACCGAAAATATATTCCAATTTTTTCCAGTATAGCACATCCGATTAATCAATTAACTCATAAAAATGTGAAATTTGATTGGAACTCAGAGTGTGAATTGGCTTTTCATCAAATTAAAGAGGCATTAACCTCAGTACCTATTCTTTCCTATCCTGACCCCGAATGCGAGTTTATCTTAGATACTGATGCAAGTCAAAATGCGATTGGTGGAGTCTTATCACAAATACAAAATGGGGAAGAGAAAGTAATAGCTTATGCCAGTAAAACCTTAAATAAAAGCCAGAAAAATTATTGTACTACTTATCGAGAGTTATGTGCTGTAATCTATTTTGTTAGACATTTTAAACATTATTTATGGGGCAGAATATTTACAATTAGGACAGACCATGCATCATTGATTTGGTTAAAGTCCTTTAAGGAGGTAGATGGCATGGTAGCATGGTGGTTGTCAATTGACATTTGACTTCAAGATACAACATAGGAAGGGTTATCAGCATAAAAGTGCTGATGACTTGTCTCGTGCCCCTTACAGATATTGTAAAAGGGTGAATTGTCCCTCTAAATGTAATAAATCAAAGAATAAGAAAGATTCTGAGCCATCTATGATAGCTAATATACCTCTTGACAATGATAAAGATGGCCAAATCTTTAGTAATTGGTCACAAACATGGTCACTTAATGATACTGAAAGTTGGCAAATGGAAGATCTAGCAATTAAACCTGTTATAGATTTATTGCAGTCTTCACCAAATAAGCCATTGCCAGAAGATATAAGTAATTTGGTACCACAGTCTAAATCTCTTTGGGCAAGGTGGGAATCATTAAAGTTAGAGAATAATATACTGTACATCATAAATGATTTGGAACAACATAGCAAAATTTTAGTAGCTCCCTTAAAAATAAAAACCCAGATCTTTGATAAACTACATAAATCTTGGATGTCAGGACACCTAGGACGTGACCGTACCCTGGAATCTATTAAAAAGAGGTTCTTCTGGCCAGGTATTGGTGTCGAGAATGTGAAGTATGTGCACAGTGTAAACCTGGGCCGGGAAGAGCGAGCCAGCCTTAAAACAAGACAGTGTAAGGGCACCTCTTGATAGAATTGCAATAGATATTTTAGGTCCACTGCCTATAACTAATGATGGAAATGAGTACATTATGGTAGTGGGAGATTATTTTTCAAAATGGAAAGAGGCCTATGCCCTTCCCAATCATACAGCATTAACAGTAGCAGGCAAACTTGTGACAGAATTTATTGTGAGATTCGGAGTCCCTCGTATTATTCATACGGATCAAGGCCCAGAGTTTGAATCACACTTATTTGCTGCAATTTGTAAGCTACTAGACATACTGAAAACTAAAACTACACCATACCATCCTCAGTCAGATGGTTTAGTAGAGAGATTTAATCGAACTCTCTTGCAAATGCTTACTGCATTTGTAAATGAAAACCAAGATAACTGGGATGACCATCTCCCAAATCTTTTGATGGCATACCGAGCAACTAGACATGATAGTATGCATTGTACCCCAAATCTTTTGATGTTTGGACATGAAATTACTTATCCAATAGATTTAATGGTGGAGTCTACTCCTTTTCATTCACCTATGTGTCCTATAGAATATGTAGAATGGGTTAAGCGAGCATCTCAAAAAAAATTTGAATATGCCTTTAAATGTTTTCAAAAAGCAGGTAATCGACAAAAACTAAATTATGACAAAGGTTTAAAACCACGTGAGTTTCAAGAAGGTGATTTAGTTTGGAGATGGTACCCACCAAAAGCTAACCAAAAGTTGGGTAAAGGGTGGACTGGTCCATATTTGATATTAAAAAAAGTCTCACCCATTGTATATAAAGTTAGACTTCGGGATAGAGATGCAATGATTCATGTGAATGATCTTAAATTTTATGTAGGACATTATGATAGTGACCAAATTAATAATGACAAAACAGACGAAAGTTGGAAAGCTCCAACTGTTGATGAAGAAACTGAATTGGCTGCAGTAGACCTGAGTGATGATAGTGAATTTGATAAAGGGCAGGGCTTGCCTTGAGTCGGGGCTGATCAGCCCAGGCCCCGAGATCAGCCCCGAGGAGCACTTGCTGGGGGCTTTTTTTCAAGCCCTGACATTTTCCACAAAAAAGCACTAACAATAATGGACAAAATGGAAAACCAGCCCCAAAAAGGCCCCGACCTCAATATGTGGGGCACTTTTTTTAGGCCCCGACCATTTTTCTCAAGGTGAGCCCTGATAAAGGGGAACTGGAGTCCTGTATGGGTGGTGTTTCGAAAGACAGCCCCACAGTCTCACCTTTTAAAACAAGAAGAGGGCGGGCTGTGAAACCCCCAGTTAAATATTCCCCTTAACTATCAGGCTATGTAAATATATATATATATTTTTTTTTTCTGGACGTCTCTTATTGCAGAAATCCAAAACAAACAAATGGTTTTAGGTCATCAAATGAATTGCCTGAGTTGGTGCTGTATCCTCATATTAATTCCTGATATACTATTTTTAATGTTTCGGTTTCCTGGCTTTGACAAAATTAGAAAGAATGATATTTGATTTAATCAACCTAGAATTGTTCTGTAGAAGTGGAAAAATGTGGGGAAATAGTTTGGAGTTTCTCTCCTGTTTAGTCCATACAAAATATATAATTGGAGTCTGTTAATCAGCCCATTTTATGAAGGAATTTGAAATTTCTGGGAGGTTTTATGGGAAACCTATATCAATCTAATCTCGGCAGTAATTTCACCAAAGCCATGAGAGGGAAATGTTGACAATTTTGTCATATTATTTAATAGCGTTCATTCTATTTACAGAGAAAATGGATCCTCTTCAACTTATGGTGCCAGATGAAGAACTTAGAGAATTAGATAAAGATCTTAACCAAGTAGAAGATGAAAGTCAGGTTCCTGGTTTCCTAGAACATCCATTGTGGCAGGAAGAGGGGATGAAGTGCCCCATGCCATCCTGCAGTGGAGGCTTTTATTCATCGTTTAGTACTTTTTTATAATCATTGGAGAAAGTACCATATTAAGAAAGTACAGATGTATTGCTGTGCAGAAAAACATTGTGGTCGAGTCTTCCCTTCTCGTAATGAGTTACAGAGACACTTAATTAATAAACATCATTTTGTTTAGTTTAAACATATTTTATTGTCATAAGATTGAAAACTGACAAAAGGATTGGAACACAAGTTATTAAACTTACATAAGTTTCTCTCCTACAACATTCAATGGCAGCTAACAAAAATATACGAAAAGAAACCAAACAACAAAAAACAAAACAAAAAAAACAAAAAAAACATTTTATATCTACAATACAATAAACATGCTTCAAACCAATTCATAGTAGCTGGAGAGAAGTGAAAGACACGACATGCAGGTATGGGATAAGATGGTATAAAGCAAAAGAAAGCAGAGGATAGTTGAGTGTTGTGTCCTTATCGTACGGATGCGGCCATCGCAAATCATCATCGAGCCTTAACTTGATGTTGGAGAGAAGGCACACCAAAAAGGGGTAAAGTTGAGAGTTAACTAAAACGATTGCTACCTGAAATAAAGGAGTGTACTAGCTTAAAAATCAGATTGTTTTCATTTTGTGATAAAGTAGGTTTTCCGAAAAGAACATCTTCTGTGGATGTAATGTTAAATTGAGAAAGTCGTCTAAAGAGGATTTCACGCTGGACTACATAGTGAGGACATTCGAAGAAGTAATGAAAACTGTTTTCAAGTACGTGTCCACAACTACACCTGGATGTATCAGATATATAATTTGCATATTTAACACCGTTCAGTTCGCTACAGCCATTCCTTAACCTACAATGTAGAATGTTCAGTTTCCTTGTTCCGGAGGAGAAATAAAGCGGAGTTTTCCGACAGGATTTAATTTTAATAGCTTAATTTTAGTTTTAAACTCATTTACAGTTTCAGCTGATGACACGTATTGAGGTAAATTGTTCCAAGCCACTACCATGGATGGCAAGAAGGATCTTTTAAGATGTTCAGTTCGGGATTGATACATGGTAAAATGATCTGCGTTGCGAAGTCTGTAGGTTCCTCGGTCCCCAACACATGGAGGTAATAAGTTAACTAAATAATCAGGGACTTTTTGATTTACTATTTTATACATTGTGCAGTGTTGGTGTATGTCACGACACTGTGCTAGGCTACACCAGCCAAACTCCAAAAGAATATTCTCTGTAGAGGTTGATCTTGTTAGACCTGTGACAATGCGTCCTGCTTCCACATGTAATCTATCGAGTCGTTAGAGAAGGTACTTAGGCACACAGTCCCAAACAACATCCCCATAGTCCATAAGAGGTAATATGTATGATAGGTACAACTTTTCCAAGGTTTTACGAGAAAGTTTTAATTTAAGTTTCCTTAACTGTGATAATCTGAAATCCAAAACAAACAAATGGTTTTAGGTCATCAAATGTATTGCCTGAGTTGGTGCTGTATCCTCAGATTAATTCCGGATATACTATTTTTAATGTTTCGGGTTCCTGGCTTTGACAAAATTAGAAAGAATGATATTTGATTTAATCAACCTAGAATTGTTCTGTAGAAGTGGAAAAATGTGGGGGAAATAGTTTGGAGTTTCTCTCCTGTTTAGTCCATACAAAATATATAACTGGAGACTGTTAATCAGCCCATTTTGTGAAGGAATTTGAAATTTCTGGGTGATTTTCTGGGAAACCTATATCAATCTAATCTCGGAAGTAATTTTGCCCAAGCCATGAGAGGGAAATGTTGACAATTTTGTCATATTATTTAATAGCGTTCGTTTTATTTACAGAGAAAATGGATCCTCTTCAACTTATGGTGCCAGATGAAGAACTTAAAGAATTAGATAAAGATCTTAACCAAGTAGAAGATGAAAGTCAGGTTCCTGGTTTCCTGGAACATCCATTGTGGCAGGGAGAGGGGATGAAGTGCCCCGTGCCGTCCTGCAGTGGAGGCTTTTATTCATCGTTTGGTACTTTTTATAATCATTGGAAAAAGTACCATATTAAGAAAGTACAGATGTATTGCTGTGCGGAAAAACATTGTGGTCGAGTCTTCCCTTCTCGTAATGAGTTACAGAGACACTTAATTAATAAACATCATCTTGTTAAAGCTGTGGCCTTAGAGAAGAGTTTAAAGGCAACAGGACAAGTTAGAAATAATAAAAAGTTTGTGGATCCTGGTGCTGTGTTGCCACCACATAAGAGAACCATGGCAGAACGTTCTGCATTATGTCAGAGACATATACAACAAAATTATCGGATACAGATCGTGGACTCAGCTATTTCATTTCCCAATGAGAATAATGCGTTACCAAGAGATCATGAGATGATTGAGGTGGATGGTCAGCTTCAAGTTAGAGCTAAGCCTGCATGGGAGAAAGAGAAACAGAGAGGTTTAGGAATTGATGTAAATAAATAATAATAATAAAAAAAAAATTGTGTAATTTTTGTCTGAGGTGGGGGGAGTGTGTCCGAGAATAACTGTGGGAATTTCCCGTTCTACGTCAGTAACGATACTTTCTATTAAGTTTTATAAATTATTATATAATAATTTAATTTAGTACTTCTAATCTCAGTTTTTATACAAAACAATCCCTAGCATGTAAATTTTATTTAAAAAAAAATGTTACTTTTGTTTGGTCCTTGGAATTGTCTCACACAGGCCATTCTGCACGAACTACCTGTGATTGTTCTAAGAACTAAACTTTGCTGTGCACAGCTACTGTCCCTATATAAGCGCTGGTTTTTCAGCTTCACGTTAGAATCTAATCAATTCTCAACAAGGTGAGACATTCACCGACTTCTGTAACAACTTTGGTTGTTACTTTACCAGGCCTGTTTTAGTTGGAATTACAATATTTCAACCCTAGGCTTAGTCGCCCCACTTATTTTCGGTACCTTATTTTCTTAATTTCGGAAATGATGTTTTTGTAAATTAATTATTAGTAGAGCGTCCCAAACTAAATTCGCCCCCGTCGAACTCGACCCGTTTTTGCATTATTGCCTTTAAATTTGTCCCGTCCTTTTTTTGGTACCTGTTGAAATTGCCCCTTGTTCTAAATTGATTCTGATTATTATTAAAATATCATGTAGTATTTTTGGGGGGGGGGGGGGGTATTCTCACAGTTTTCTTGGCCTCTTTCCCCTCCAAAGAGTTTCATTTCTATTTTGCAATAAATGAGATGTCTAGGAGTTGAGTGTTGTTCTCTATACAGTACATTTCCATATTTTAAGAGATTCCAAAAGAACCTGAACAGACCTTATTCTAGGTCCTGTTACACAAGTATAATTTTAAAGATATACAGATGTAATTACAAAAGTTATTTCATAGTTTTTCCAAGTCTGAAAATGTTTTCTACATGGAGGCATTCGGTTGTTCTAAAATCTCCGCCTCTGTAATTGATCCATAGTGAATTGCTTTCCTTGTTAATTCCAGTGTATTTCTTTTAATATCTGGCGTAGAATGTTTCATATTCAGGATGAATGATGAATGAAAAGTTTCTGTGCGCCAAAGGCGCACAAGCACGATGTGGAATTTGAAATCTGAATAATTTTATTTGCTTATGAATCCACGAGAGTCGAAAAAAAGTTATAAAGAGAGAGACAGAAATCCGATATCATATATTGTGACTGGTGTGTGATTGTTGCTATTGATAGAGCGAGGGATGGGTTTATGTGTAGCCCACTCCCCACACGCAAATTTGCGAGGTAGTCCTCACAGACTCAGTCCTAGATTTCTCTATAGGCAATCCTCACTGACTCCACATACTATATTTCTATTGTATGATTTTAATTTTCTGTGACTTATTTTGAGAGGCGGGGGGGGGGGGCAATAGTAGTTATTGTGGTAAAGAAACAAACAAGCTCGGTGGTAACTAACAAGTATCAATCAACAACAATAAGGATATGTTTACCGAATATCATAATAAAAACAAATGCCCATTGCCAATGAGAGAAACAACTTGCTAAGTACCGCCCAAACTAAATAAACACGCCGGAAAATGCCTCGTGCCAATTATGTAGTACATTTCTCATTTAGTGAAGTTACCATCAAAATTTAAAAAAAAAACAGTTCCGACAGACAATGAACAATATGTTTGATGGCAATTCATAGAATACCCTAGTTCTAGTTGTGAGAGGACATGTTTCGGTTTCTTATATTTTGGATTCAAATGTTGGATTTTTAATTAATGGATTACATTTGAACAAAAAGGTAAGAAATTTTTCACAAAATAGACAAATTTTTTTATAAAAACTCATTTATTTTTTTTTCTCCACAAATATATAACATTTTGATAAAAAAAATCAGTAAAATATTGTCAAATAACTTTTCTAAATAACTGAATAAAAAATAAACTTCAAAAAATTAAAGTTCAAGTGAGAAGATTCGGCCGACCACCAGGGCCGAATGTTCCCGGTTGAATCTTCGCAGGTTAATACTTCCCCGACCCGCATGTGACTATCATGTGATTACAAAATGTTGCTGTATTCACCGAACATTTTGAATTTTTTTTCATTTGTCTTTGTTTATAATGTTATCTTGTCCTGGACGTTTGTGAATGCACTTAATTTACCTTTAGTTATTAATACATGGCATTTCACGAATGCTACACTGAAAGGTAGACCGAAGCTACGGGAAATATTCTGTTCTCATGTAGTCTCCCAATTTCGTGATACCACAGGAGTCTGGAACTTGACACACAGGCATACAATATGATATATACACATACAACCGAGCGAAGCGATGAAGGAGTGCAACGCACCCTCGACTGGTCATATCACATTCACGCCTCGCATTACGTTTCAAATCAACTTACCACTTATTTTTCTCTTCACACTTACTCACAAATGATTTATCTATCTAACGGCTGAATGGTTGGATTCACAATTCTCGATTACTTACTTTATTACACGATTTTCCTCCCAAAAATGACGGAATTTTAATCTGCCGTGGTACCATGTCACCCGAAGCTGAAGTAAACAGTCGACAGTTTTACTTAACCCAAGTTAACGGGATCAACAAAGCGAAACGAAACAGGTTTACCGCATGACGAAATCCCTGCAAAATTTGAATCGCTTTAACGTGTCTAAAGCTATATTTGACTGCGGCAGCCGATAAAGTGTTCATTCGCTCTTATGAATCGCGGAGAACTGCAGCACGTCAAGTTTGCAAGACGTTAACCTTCTGCTGCTGCTGTAAGTAATAATAGAATATTGGTACTTTTCGGAATGCAACTGAAAATCTGTTTACCTTTCACGTTTTACAAAGAATATTGGCATTTATTAACATATACACCTCCCATAGTTTGAGACATAACACAGGAATCTGTAGCTTGTCATGTGGGCCATATATAAGACCCTCGAGAGGATATTATATGGCCCATAGGACATGTTCCTGACTCTTGTGGTCCTAATTGGAAAAAGTTCGACCACATTTTTCCAGTAGTGTCTCATAAGCTATATTTTGGCGTGTTGATATTTTTGTAATTTGATATTTTTGTAATTTGGACCTAAACCATAGCTCGTACCACGATATGACAACAGGTGTGTCGAACCTTTTGTTATAAAGACACATAGGCTATAGATATTTTGGGGCTAAATTACTAAAAATGTACAAATCGTGTAGCATTGTTTTGTCTGTTAATCCATTATTCCATGACCATTTTTCAGGTTATCATGTGCAAATCAACTGTGGCATAACCTTATTTTCAAGTTATGCCTCCACCCCTCCCCCAAAAAACCCACAAAATCAAGACCATGTGATTTTATTGTGATTTATTTATAGAAAATAAAAAAACTTATTTAAATAAGTGCATACAACTGTAATACAACACAACACACCGGGGCGTAGCTGGGATTCTATAATTGGGGACCTAGCCATTTTTTTTGTGAGGGGGGAGGGGGGGGGGAGAGGGCATGCTATTTGTAAAGTTGTTGAGGGGTTTCGGGGGTCCTTGTCTAGTCCTAGCTAGGACCCTCCTGCCCTTACCCCTCCTCCCACTTCCCTTCATGGAAGTGGGAGGAGGGGGGTAACGACCGGAGGGTCCTAGTTAGGACAAGGATGTGAGAGGACGGGTGACCACCAGAGGGTCCTAGTTTGGATAAGGCCTCCCGCGAGAAAATTTTGCAAAATTTATTGCTCCAAGATCGAGTCTGGCAATTGTAGCATGTGTAGCCCTATATAGGAGAGCATTTATTGGCTCTTAAGTTGTTTGAAACTTGTATTGGATCAATGTTTTGTTTGTTTTTTAGTGTTTTTTTTTTTGGAGGGAGGGGGGGGGGGGGCTGTGGCTACGCCATTGCAACACACCAGTACATTCTATATTTATTGATGTTTAACGTCATTGTCAGCATTTGGGCTATATCATGACAAAACATAAGTGTAAACGCAAGTTTTGCCAATCGTTTGTGCTCAAGTTGCCCCTGTGTCCCCACCGTGATTCCATAAGTCATGATCGAGGTGTGTAATAATGCTGATGTGGGTGTAGGTATGGAAGAATCCCCCCCCCCCCCCCCCCCCCCCCCCCCCACTGATGAAGTCCGAGGGTACTGCCCTGAGAAATTTTGAAAAATTTGATGGCCTAAGACTGATTCTAGAGCCCCACTTGCACAGGGATGGTGCAAAGGGGTGGGTGGGGGAGGCTAACACCCCCCACCCCCATCTCCCCCACCCACCCATTTCAGGGAGATCTCCCCCCACCCCCATCCCATTGGGGACATTTGGTAAGTTCGTCGGGAAGGTCTTCCCACTGCAAGCTTGGTTAATGTCTTCACAAGGGTAGCGATAAACTCTTGCTTCAAGTGACAACATTTTGGAAAATTTTAATGCCTTTATTTCAAGAGGTTATGGCAAGCCGTGACCATAATTCTATTTCTTTGGGTGAGGAAATAACGCTTTTCAAATGCTAATTTTTTAATTTCTTACACCGGGTCGAAGTTTTTCAAATAAGACTATGAGAGAAATTGAACCCTTTCGGTAAATTTAATCCCCCCCCCCTCCCCCATCCCGGGGGATTTCTGGTGCCACCCATCAGCTGCCTATCAGACATTGTAATTAGAGGGAATCTGTCACTTTTTGGAGGAGTGCCTGATGGAATTTGGTCGACCACATTTATGTGATAAAAGTCTAAAGTTGCATTGCGAAAATCAAATTCATCGCACCGTTTTCCTTATTTTTTGCAGCCCAAAGTTTCCCGAAAACATAAACTAACAGAAAAATATGATTTTTTCCAAACTGGTTGGGGAAGGGGGGGGGTGGGGGGGAGGGGGACCGGAGTTAAAATATATGCTTTGAAAATTATTTCTGGCAGTTAGTACACCGAAATGGATCATGAGGTGACCATTCAGTCACCAAATGTTCTCACACGACAACTCAATTCAGCCAGCGTCATTCACAAAAAGATGGAGCTTAGAATCCATGCGAAAATGAGATTATGATGCCCCCCCCCCATCCCATCCAGAGAGAGAGAAAGAACATTGTAACCTTGAATCTGATGGGAAAAATCACTTGAAGGCCATATTGAGCGAAAAATTGTTGGAGGTCGGTTTGGGTGAAAATGTTGGCGGCCGGTTTAGGTAAAATTGTGGGGACTGATTTGGGTCAGGTGGTGGCTGATTTGGGAGAAAGTGTTGCGTGTTTGGCCATCTTCCCCCACATTTGGCCTGGGCACAGAGAACAAGTCCCATATTTATATGCTTACATTAATTGTAGTGCCGATAATGATAAACCATTTTTATTTTAAAACTGTAAATTGATGTCAAATCAAACACAGCAATTTCAACAAATGCATAAATCAGTTTTAAAGTTCTCTTCGGTCCGTTTCCAATTCTGACTTATTCGACAAGTTTACTTTCTTTTTCACTTTGGGTGACATGATGTCACAGCAGATTTAAATAGCGTCATTTTTTGGAGGAAAATCGTGTAATAAAGTATGTAATCGAGAATTGTGAATCCAACCATTCAGCCGTTAGATAGATAAATCATTTGTGAGTAAGTGTAAAGAGAAAAATAAGTGGTAAGTTGATTTGAATCGTAATGCGAGGTGTGAATGTGATATGACCAGTCAAGGGTGTGTTGCACTCCTTCCTCGCTTCGCTCGGTTGTATGTGTATATATCATATTGTATGCCTGTATGTCAAGTTCCAGACTTCTGTGGTGATACCATGCTTCCTTGCCAGTGTTAAGTGCTATATACATTACGTGGATCGTGTATTATCACTAAATCACCTGCAGAGTGGAGATTCCACCCAAGCAATAATTGCAAATTTGTTGCAAAGCATAACAAGCACAATCAAAGTTTCAACCAGTGGACAAAATATGTACAAAATTTGAAAGTTATAGCTTGGGTGATAACTCCACTCTGTGGGTGATTTAGTTACAATCCACTCTCCACGTACTGTAAGTAATGGACGTTTGTTTATTTTGAAATTCCCACCTCTGATATTCCTTAAATTCAAATTAAATATTCACAAACTATACATCAAAATGAAGGTTGGGAGGTATAGAACACGAACAGTTTATGAAATCAACTCATAGAGTTGACAGCAGGCACCACTGGTTCCTGGAAGTCTGCTACAGTATTCATACCAGAACTGATAATGTAGTAATTTGGGGGTATTATCTCACTGTAATAACATATTATTCTACTACTATTCACCAACTACGGTTAAAACTAGAAGTCCTGTCATGAACGGTGCGCTTATCTAGGCTTAATTGCACGTAGGAATTGCATTCAATTGCCATATTGAATGGCATCCAAAGCACGGCAGGTTCTCCTGGTTACTCATTGCAAACACAGGCAATGTTTCAGCCAATGGACCTCCGGGTTACCCGGAGGTCCATTGGCTGAAACATTGCTTGTACACAGGCCATATGTACAGAATTTGATAGCCCTGCTGTGCCCATAACGCGTAGATTAACAGGCAGATCGACGTGCTATTTGTGCGCATTTTATGACAGGACTTCTAGTTTTAACTGGAGTCACGAAGCTCATCAAATGGATTATTTCCTGCTTCGGATGGGTACTTTTAACTCACCTAATGATATACAGCAACCAGATACAAACAACGACTGGGTTTCCTCTCCTGATCCAGGTTTTATACCACTTCTCTTGGTGACGTCACCGGTTCTCCTTACTCTTCTGACCAGTTTACCATTCCAGTTGCTGATTTCATTTTGGAGGAGTAAACTCTGGCAAATTACGTTACATTCTCCCAGTTTTCTAAATAAAACCCTCTCCAAATGGCCCAAGGGATCATCGTAAAGTCCCTACCCCTTGAGGACCAAAGCTTGTAGGAAGACTAAAACTCCCTGCATTTAACTAATCAAAAAAGGATCAGGAAAGGAATTCTCAGAAAAAAGGGATCCAGGGGCATCCCAAGAGATGGATACCCTAACTTTTCACTAAACAAGGATCAAAGACAGACACCCATGAAAACTGTACAAAATTTTCTAACTTTTCTTACCAATCCCTCCCTCTATTACTTTTAAGTTAACACCCCTCCCCTTCCATATTTTAACTGCACCAGGAAACCAACAAAATTATATTGCTATATTACGAAACTGAACAAAATTGAAATATGCCAAACATGGCATCAGAAATAAAACCATTTCAACTTATCAACTTTGTCATTCAAAATCAAGTTACTGGTTTTGCATTTCATCATCTCTGCATGTTTATTTTTTATTTTATTTTATTTTTTTTATATACCAGGGGAGAGGTCCAAATTTCAAGACATTTCTTTATTCAGCATTATTACTTTTGTATTAGCAGTGGGGTTAAATCCCCAGTATTGTACATGTAGGGGGTTACAAATAAATTTATTTACAACTGGGCAAATGTGATTGTAATTAAAGAAGATGTGCCCAAGTAATGAGTAAGCAGAATTCTAGACAGAATCTCATGATTCTAAATAATTCTATCCTTTTGAAATTTATACAAACACAAGTATACTTTAGTTGGGAAAATAATTCACTGCCTAACGGAAACATGTATATGTACGCCAGTAGCACCCCCAAAGGCATTTGCAATTCAGTGGCAACTTTCAGTGCCACTTCTCCCAAACAAAGAGGAGTGCCCCCTACGGCCAGGTTCAATTCTCCCTGAAAATAAGGAGAGTCAGACTCCAGTACCAACTGATTTAGCAGGATGGCTTTTACACCCTCCCACCACTCTTGTTTAAATTGTAAACATTTGGGGCCTATGCTGAAATATGCATTAGGGAAGCGGTTTGTCCATCTCTCTACCACATCTCTACTGGAGGTGAAACAGTGTAGGTGGAGTTTTTGCTGTTTATCAATACTGTCCATCAACATTAGGAGTGCGAGGGAATTTACTTCCCTCCCCAAATAATCTTAATTTAACAGCCCAGCAAACACTAAATCTTGTTGATACCATGTATCCACTGGCTCTGTCCTGTCGCACCCAATTTCTCCTAACCCCACAGCATATGGGAGCAAGCCCATTATAGGAAGCAGATAGGTTTCCAATTGTACCATTGGTAGATTTCTAACATAGCGGGGATGAAGGCCAATCACTGCCTTCATACCAGGATCCCCAATTAGTTCTTCAGGGTTAGGGTAGGTAGTAGGATCACAATACACCACCACTCCCTCCACAACAGGCAAAGGACAAGTTGTGGCACGACCACCATAAAGGGAGAGAACCTCCTTAGCTGATAACTTGGGTTTTCGGAACCTTTGGCGAACCCGATCCAAATGAAAATGGGTATCTAATAAACTCATGGGAAATGCTTCCCTTGAAGATCTGGCAGGAGAAAAGCCTGGAGGAGCTCCCATCAAAGAACTACAGTTAAAACTAGAAGTCCTGTCACGAAATGTGCGCTTATCTAGGCTTAATTGCGCATAGGAATTGTGCGCAATTGAAATATCGAATGGCATCCAAAGCATGACAGGTTCTCCTGGTTACTCATAGCAAACACACGCAATGTTTCTGCCAATGGACGTCTGGGTTACCCAGAGATCCATTGGCTAAAACATTGCTTGTGTACAAGCCATATGTACATAATTTGATCACCTTACTATGGTCATAACGTGAAGATTAACG